>JAIEZT010000084.1:14930699-16193199 GCA_019594935.1 Periophthalmus modestus | reverse complement strand
CTGAAACAGGGCAAAATATGACCTTTCTTTAAGAGTTTTAGAATGATCTTGATCTCAGAACTGGTATGAGATCCCATGGTAACATTAAGTGACTATTTTTTTTTTTTGAGTATTCAGTTTGTTTCTTAATGATGCAATCAAGTTTGAAATTTTAGTCTCATGACAACAGTAAAGCATGTTGCAATAAACTACTCAAGTACGTTTCATTATATAGTTATTAACAATATATGTACTAACAATTAACTTATTACTAATAGTCTCTGCAGTCAACAATATGCACAAAATGTGAGGGGTCATCTTACCTAGGTCTTGCTTGGGCTGTATTGGTTTATATTTTCGATTCTTTGAAGCAGTGACACTTGCAGCCACACTAACAGGGACAAGTGATAGTGTGCTGCCATAGAAAATAGGGGAGGTTATTAAACATGTTGTCAAAGTTTTTTTAAAGTCTGATGTTTGCTGACCCACTGAAGACACCAGGTGCACTCCAGCACCAACAGACAAGGGAAGAACTAGTAGGTAGAAAAAGCTGAGAGTATTAAGTCCAAGCAGAGCCACTGTACCAAAGTAGATCCCAACACACACCTGTCCGGCAAATCTGACAGGGCCTATTGGTGGGAGGGCCAGTGGATGATGTTGGTAATGTTTTTTCAATCTCTCTGTGTCTCGATTGGCCTCAGCAACATATGAAGGAATACGTATAAACTCTCTGACCCAGCCCAGGCCAAATCCTCCCAGGGTTACCATCCATAACAATGCATGGCTGTCTCTTTGTAAATATATGTGGTGAAGTCCCAGTGGGCCACCAAGAGCCCATAGTGCATAGGCCACCATCACACGCTTAGGCATTCTTTGGATTGAATTAATTATGAGTGTAAAATATATAACATTCTTGGCATATCTTCAGACCTGCAACAGAAAAAACATGCAAAATATTTTTTTCAAAGATGATAAACTGGTTTAGTTCTAATTAGATACAATATTACTTTCTTTGATCTTACAACAGTTATGGTCCCTTGTTTGGTAGAGCTAAGGACCAAAGGACCAAGGATAATATTAAATGTATTTATATTGTGGTGGTCCAAACAAACTTGACCAAGGATATATATTATATATATATATGTAAATGTATATATATATATATGGTGGTCCAAATAAATATGACATATCTTCATATATGTATATATATATATATATATATATATATATATATATATATATGTATATATATATATATATATATATATGTGGTGTGTGTGTGTGTGTGTGTGTGTGTGTGTGTGTGTGTGTGTGTGTGTGTGTGTGTGTGTGTGTGTGTGTGTGTGTGTGTGTGTGTATATAAGCCCGCCACCCAGATTGATCAGAAAACAGCATTATATGGCCACATTACACAAACATTAGATCAGCTAAGCTATTTGCCATCTATAAATATCGACAATCACCAAGACATAATTAATTTAAAGCAAAAATTACATTCAATTTCAGAGAGCAGTCCAGGATCACTTACTGTGCACATTATTGCATTCCAGTCAGCTCCATTACATTAGTTTTAGTGCAGGTTGTTGCAACTCTCGCTGGACTTTGGATTAAGAAAATGAGTGAGAGGTGAATGGTCATCTGAGGTAACACATTGTAATGTGGACTGCAGTCTTGACGTTTTAAGAGAAATGTGCAGTCTATATGCTTAAGTAAATATAATCTGCCCTTTTTTTTATATTTCATATAATAATTACATGATTTGTTTATTTATTCAAAATACATACACGAAAGCATAAAATCAACCAATAGATGTCACTGTTTACTGTATTTTAGATTTACTTTGACAATTTATTGAATGTGGATTCACAGTTCATATTATTTTAAATAGCAAAAGTAAATCTAGTAGGGCATTCTTGTTACACCTCGCTATTAAATATTAACAATTCGAAATATTTCTTTAATTTTGCTCAACTGTTGCAGAATCTATTTATTTTCCATTATTTGCCTGAATACCATAGTCTGTTCTAGTTTCACAGACTGTGCCCACAAGACAAACATTATTGGCCATATACTCTAATCCACATCAATATTTGCTGCTTATTTAGTGTCCCTACGCCTACAGTAATAACATCCATTAAATCAACCACATCATCCGAGTTTAATGGTACGCTCATTAATTATAATAATGACGATTAGGATGATTGACAGCTACCTGCATCCAATGCCCGGCCCAGTTTCCTTTTAGCCCCGCCCTCTTTGTACCCCTCCTTGTTTGGGTTTTATCACAACTGTGTAGCAGCGGGGTTAGCCGTTTAAATGCACCCGGGCTAGCCAGCTGTACACTTCCACTAAAATGACTAGTCTTTTAGCATAGTAACTTCTCAACACCTCCTGGGCTTTTAAGCCAGGGGATACTGTAATGTTTTCAAAGAATGGACTCGGACGAAGTGACGCTGAGGGAGCAACTTTTTCACAACCGCGTCCGAGAAACAATAGTGAGTATCCCCCAGTGCTAACGTGAGTCTTCATTTGCATATGAGGGTCAACGAAAACAATACAGTCAGCTGTTACCATCAACTGCTTTACAAACTTGTGTTAAGCCACGTATGCTATCTAAATTGCAGTGAGATTTTGTTGTTGTTAATTGGGGAATCTGTGTAACCCGTATGCTAGGTCTAATCCATGGCAAGACGAAGATTGAACTTCGTCTTGCCAATTGGGGAAGTTGTTAATGCGTAATTGGTTTGGATAGCGTCAGATGTGCCATTTGTGCGTAAAGAAGGTTTCATGCCTGAAAAGCGTTTATTTTTTTAACGTGATATTAGGCTAAAGTTTTACTGCCATTGATTGCTTTCTGAGTACAGCTGGTCTTTCTAAAAACATGGTGAATGGGCTTACCCTGCATCTGGAAGTTCTGGGTGGTGGAGACATCTCTTAACATCTTTTAATATCCTGTTTTGATTTTCCCCTCTTTTTTGTCTGGCTAACTCGGATTTGTGTATGGCTTTCAGTTGAACTTTGAACTTGTGAGAAAGATCATAATTACAACAGAGCATGTGGAATTTGAACTTCAATCTTCAATAGAGTAGATTGTGTCAGCAAGAGTACATGGAGAGCATATCAGTGTTCATATAAGTCACCATTGTAAAAGACAAAATTTCATGTTCTTTCAAGGGACACTCCTTGTAACTAGATATATGTTGTCTTATCAGGTACAGACCACAAACAATAAACCACAGGCTAAAACTGCAGCATAGTACTTTTGAAAAGTATTCTTGTTAGTGCTGCGGTATGGAAATCTGCTAGACTGATTCTTCTGAAAATGTGACCCATACTTAGATCAGTAGCAATTATTTAAGTAACACTGTCCTCTTCAAATACTTAAGAATAGAGGTAGTGTCTTAATAACCTCTACATAAGTATTCTGAAATACATGTGATTGTTGATGGCTGAATTATTTTTGTATTTAAGCAGGAAAGAAAGATTGAGATCTTATTTGCAAAGGTCACCTGGCCAAGTGGGCGGTAGAATGTGTGAAACATAGACTAACCATGATGAGTTTCTGAATCTTAAAAAGCTTTAATGAAAAATTTTTGTAATAAAAACTGTTCTTTTTCCAAAATTGTTCAATTCTCTGACCCAATTTAAAAATACAGATTTATAAAGAACCATTGCTCATTCTCTCCTATGTTCTCAACACTCAACACACTCAACACTAGTTCTTAGATTTCTCTTGTCATATAGCCTATACTTAAACAGCATTTTCTTTCTTCACTAATTTACTATTGTCTGACAGCAGCACTCCCATAAACCAAAGAGTGGAATGGTAAAGTACAGGAAGAGGGAAGGTTGTTTTGTTGTTCTCATTTTCAGTCCAATTGTTCTCAAATGATAGTTCAAGTAATATGTGGAGGTTTGACTTCTTGAATTGTATAGCACAGTCCTAGTTCTGGTTAGGTCCATTTCTGTTCTTGATGTTTTTTTTGTTATGAATTAACACCAGTAGAAATGCTCTTTAGTCTTGTCCTGGACGCAGAAGTTTGAGCAACCATTTAGTCCTTGTAAACACAACCTGTCATTGTTCCGGTGCAGTCCCAGTTTCCTCCTTGTGTTGTTATTACATGGGAAGAACAGTGAAATGGTTGGCCACTTCTTGCCTAGCTTTAGACTCAATCTGTGATCTCGATTAGTTGCTGTTTTTGATGAGTTTGAAGTGGTTGAGAAGCCCAAGTGTCACCTAGTGAGGATTACTTTATTTTTAACACAAACATAAGCAAAACCTACAGTTGGACATCAACATATTCTCTGTCATAGTACAATTTTCTGTGTGTTTTTGCTGTCTGTCTGTATGGTTTAAATGACACACCAGGGACAACAACACTGTTATTTTCACAATGTAAATTTTATGATCCCAATTGCACTGTAAGCTTTTGGCCTATTCATTATTTTGACTTTAACAGATTCAATTAAATTCTATTTATTTTTGTACAGCCCATGATCACAACAGCAGCTGCCTCACAGGAATTAAGAAAATGGTTGATTTAACCAACAGAAAGTTGGAGAACGCTAGAAGATGCTGTGATGTCCTTGGTATGTCCCATTTACCCAGACCTATTGCTCTTGTTCAGCCCCCTGTTGAAGTCTCCATACTGTGTGGTCATGTCTCAGTACTCCTGATAGTGCCCTGCTCAGTCACAGTACCACTCATTCACCTCCCTCTGGCTCTGTGCCAAAGAGCTGGGTTTTGCAACTCCAGTGAAAGTGCTCGAAATGTTACAGAAGATTACAGTAATAGTTTGCTCTCATTGGAATGAAATCGTGAGTCCGTTTTAGGATGATATAATGTCCTGCAGTAAAGACTATTAAGAAAAGTACTATGTGGATTTAGGGCTGCAACTAACAATTCTTTTAGTAGTTGACTAGTCCGATTATTTTTATGATTAGTCGGCTATTCAATCACTGATTTATTTCTATTGTACTTTAAAATGTTTCTTTTGTTTGTTTGTTGTTTTTTTTTTTAACCAAAAAAAAGATTGAGATGTGGTGACTGAAGACCTTGAGGTAGAGAATATTAATAAATATGAAGTATGTTGTTTACATTTTGATTTAATGATGTCAGTTTTTTTTTTTTTTTTTTTTTTTTTTTTTTTTTTTTTTTTTTTGTATATTTTAGAGTTTGTATCATGCAGTTAATGCTTGCGCGTTTCAAACTACAATTATGATTAGGGCTGGGTATCACCACGAAGTTGCCGATACGTTACGTACCTCGATGCACAGTCCACAATACGATACGTATCTCGATACAGTGCCATTTCGATACGATTCGATACAATATATTTCAAATTGATACGATACGATTCAGAAAAAAATAAAGGCCTTCAGCCTTACTTAAATGGTCAACCCAATTTTCACAAAAAAAAATAATAATAAAATAAATGGTGCATTTATCTTCCATTTATTGAAGATTAAAGAACACAATAAAGTGCTTTTTGATTAATGCATGTTTCTAACTAGAAAGGGAGGAAGGCGGTTGAAACATTTTTTCTGACATTTTCGCTTCTCTTGCAAGCTTCTCGCTTCTCTTCAACCGTAAAGAGTAACGCCTGGGGGAAATATCGATATCGATACTAGAAAACGGAGAATCAATACCGTATCGATTTTAATAATATCGATACATGTCAGTGTATCGATAATTTTAGCACACCCCTAATTATGATGATTATGACTTTAATAGTCATCTAGTCAGTTTTATTCTTATTAATTAAATACCTTATGTGGATTTTTTTCCCATATACAGTCATGTCAAAACAGACCCAACTTGTATTAAGATTTTTTGGGGGAGTGATGAACAAAACAAGGAGAAACCGCCTGGAGAAAAAAAACAGGTGCCAAACTTGTGTCATCTCTTGATCAGAAACATTCTATAAATCACTATGGCCTTTATACAAATAGACTGTTTATTTATTTGAAGTGTGACTATCATCATATCATCAAAAAGGCCCGCAGTATAACCTGGCAGCCTCTCCTCAGTCCCAGTGGCATGAAGAGGGTTCAATGAACCAAATGAAAAATGTGTCAACAGAATCTGGGAACAGCAACACTTAAACTGTGCTGCAGTTCAACAACAAGACATCAGCCAAACAATGTCCAACCGGTTTGGTTAAACACAGTCACAGAGTTAACCTAGTAGCAAAATATAGCGGTTTGTAGCTCATAGCACACGATAGAGATATTTCTGGGCAAATTAATCTTGCTTAGCTTTTGCCTAATTTATCCTCTTACTGCGCACATGGGCAATGGGGCATGCATTTCCTCCACATGTTCGGCTGGAAATATCTGAAATAACACATGTGCTCACTCACCCCTGGCTTTGGCTTGCCCTGTCACTTCCATGTTATTTTTTAAACAATCAAAGGGGACTAGCCACTTTGTTCTGCTGATGTGTGCACATTGGAGTCGTTTAGTAACTTCCTTTTAACTATGTACCATTTGTCACCAGGTCGTGGCATGCCCCGTACACTACAGGCAACCTAGATGTAATTGAATAGTTGGGTTATACTTTCTTTTTGTTTCTTTATTGTTCATTTACTAAACAGTGCTAGTAATAAGCTCCTTCCTGAGTAGACTGCCGCTTGCATAGAGTCCATTGTAGTTGTAGTCAAATTTCTAAGTTAACCACTCCCACAATATGTATTTACTTACCTGGCAGGTAGTATTAAGATGTGTTATAGTCACGCTACTTGACAAACACATTTTTGTAAGGGTTTGGAGAATGGCCAAAGATGTGACTGTTGTTGAGACACAAATAAACACTGTAGCCAAGTAACGATTCATCTCAGCGATTATTATATTTCATCCATAATCACACCCCACTCTATGAATACTTCAGGATTAAATGAGGGCTAAACCAGGTCTGAACCAAAACCTGCAAAGGACATCTCTGCACCACCACCAAGCCTTGTGCTGCTGAAGAATCACTGATCTATTAACATGTTAATTATATCATTTGATATAATTCGTCTGAGCACTTTGACACTTAAGCCTACATCTTTATAAACCATACTTTAAATTATAGTCGTTGCTCAAAGCTCTTTGTCAGAGATTGTATATCATTTCCTTACGTTTTACAAACGGGTTTTGTTGGAACATATTTGCCATTCTTCAACGGGCCTCTTTGTGTTCACTGCCGTTGTTGCTGCAGGCGAGTTGTCTGTATCCATAAGCTTCATTATAATCTTGTTTTCCAGAGTGCATTTGCAATATAAATGTTTGATAGTCACTGATCCTTTGTTATTTTAACATGACATCCCCAATGTCTATGTTTGTGCTTGTTATGATCACGTAAGTACGAACAAAGCACTCATTCATCTGCTCTTTTATGCTGTTGTTTTGTGGTGTTGTCATGATACCCTGAGATTGAAATTGACCTCCGGATGGCAGTCGAAACTTCTCAATTTCAAAAACAGTGTCCGAAATGACGATTTTTGAAACCTTTTCCACCATGGACCATTCCTGGATGAATACCTGAGTGATTAAACCGACTTGTCACGATACCAAAATTACAATTTTGACTAAGGAAAAGGTTTGAAATTAGATTTTTTTTTTTTTTTTTTTGCAATAGCATACACTTCCTTTGATATCCCTTTGATATTTTTTTATATTTAATATTGATGCTTAAACTAGTGTGGAAACTGGTTCATCAATTCGTGCTTGGGTATAAGACTTTTTTTTGTGTTTTGTTTTCCCAGACAACAGAATGCTGAGTGAGTCTATGTTTAACCTAAATGTGAGACAGACTGTGGCCCTGATCTGATGAGACAGTCATTAACCTCCTTTCTCTTTTTCTTTAATCTGTACCAGTATTAGAACCAACCAAAAATCCCTGCCATGAGCACTACTACCAAAAAAAATCTTCTTGCCAATGCACAAGCAGTTGATTGTTTGCATAAGTCTCTTCAATCACTGGTTTCAATCTGGACTGTTGATTTTAAGATAGACCCAGTTCTTGTGTTATCTGTGTTACGCCTTGTTGAGAATTGTTGAGATAAGCGCGACTGAGTTTAACAGGATAAAGTTTCTTTCACGGTAGTTTGGATATGCTCAACACTGTCTAAATGCTATTTTCCTCACTTATTTCACACGCAGATCTGTGTCCTTCTGTTTTCCTGCCTGTACATACTCTGCTACCTCATCCTCACCCACTTCAAGAAGACAGCGGAGTTTATCACAGGTAAGTGTACAAAATATCGAGACTTTATGTATGTTGCCCTAAAGATGAAATAGCTGTTAAAAGTTGATCAGTGTCATGACATTTCTTAATTGGGAATGTGTCTAAACACATTTTCTATCATGAGAACGTAGCTAAACCCGTGGCATCCATACATTTTACATTTATGATCCTTAGGCCTATCAGGACTGTTATGTAACATGTAACCTGCGCCCACTGCTCTGGGACAGACAGTGTCCTGAATGGGGCTGTGGAGGGGCAGGAAAGAATGTGCAGATAAACACCGTGTACTCAAGATTTTAACTCAAGGTTTCAAAGACTCAGCAAAACCTACAAGTACACATTGACCTAGCAACATAAACTGACTTACTGTGTAGTTCTAGGCCACATTTAGAGCATACAAAAACATTTCATTAAGTAGAATGCAACAAGAGAAACCTTTGGTCACAAAATTGAGGAAAACATTAAAAAGATCCAATGTGTCAGTAAATGTTTAATACAATATAGATTGTTGAATTTATAGATGTCAAAGTCAGTCTTATTTGAACAAAACAAAACAAGCACATAGGCCTTTGGTGGGTTACATAATAAATGTCACTATTGGAACCAGATGTTGCTTATTCAACTGGCCTGAGGTTTGGGCTTGGCTGGACCTGATTTTTTGGGGACACTGCCAGATATTTCCTTTTTTTCCACTTTTGATATTAGTGACTGTTGTTGTATCACCTCTACATTTACAACAACAGAGCGGTTATGCCTCGCAGCCAAAGACGATTGTGCAACACCAAACTCCCAACATGTTTTTAACCCCAAGCAAAATCCAAAATGTAAATGGTTCATATTATATATTCTGCTTCGTTTTATGGAACAACTAGGCCTCAACGTGCAGAGGCTTTTTGCATATAGCACATTTATACATGGATTTTACGTTATATAAAATGTGTCTGTTTTCTACTTATGCAAATTGATTCTTGTTTGGGGCATTCTACTTATGCACATAGATTCTTGTTTAGGTCATTCTGCTATTTACTTTTTAGTTCAGTTTTACATGCAGCTGCTCCTCTTTATATGGATCATGCTTGTACAAAATGTTCCTTACACCACCCCTCACTCCTGGCCTCTCTTTCAGGTTTCATATGCATTTCATTTGTGTCATGGATACATTTTCTTCTTTATCTCTCCTGCATGTTATACACTAATGCATTTCCCAAACTCAAGACTGAATCATGCAGTACAATCCTGTACTGAAGCTTGAGTAGTGAAAGATCTGCCAAAAACCCAAAACTACATGTAGTTATTTGACATATAGTTATTTAAGTTACTGTATTTTCATGACCATAGGGCACACCGTATTATAAAGCACAGTTTCAGTTATGGGTGCTTTTTCGTGCTTTTTCTGCATTTAACACATACAAAAGGCGCACAGTTAGCCCAAGCATTCACAATCCATTCACAAATCGTGGCATTACTCGCCTGGCGCTCCATGTTCGCCGTTTGTCATCCATCGCTCCCACGATGTTTGCAACTTTTAACTGCGCCTTATAGCTGTGAAAATGCGGTATGTGACACAGAATCTTTTTTTTTTTTTTCTTTAGAATTAATAAAAGTGTAATAACGTGTATGGTTTCCTACCATACACATTATTGTTACTAATTAGTGTACTTAGTACTCTTTTTCTACACTCCAAAATATTTATCATTTATTTAAAAAAAATAAATAAAAAAGTTTTTTTTTTGTTGTTGTTTTTTTTTGCTTTTTTGTGTGCTTTTTGTGTGCATGCACATGTGTCCTTACTGTGAGCTTGCATCTCCGCAAACTTTGACTTTGGCCTGGAGAAGGCCCTCCTCCTGTTTGTTTCCATGGAAATGTTGTTTCTTTGGCTATAATCTTGTACAGTATGGCTTAAACCTAGTGTTAGTCTGTCTCCATGGAGTACGGTTTTAACTTTTCATTTCTATGGAATTACGCAGGTGATGTGCCACCTCCAGAAAGTAACATACTTCACCTTTTAAGGTTTTTTTACTTAACTGTTCTTAAGACTGTTTTGTGTTTCATTTTATTTTGTCTGTTTTTCAGATGATGCTGAAGATGCCACTGTCAACAAGATTGCGTAAGTGTTTGTAATCACTAACTGACCTGCAGCTGTCTTTATCTGCTGGTGTCGTTGTTAATGACTGAGTTAAGGACTCAGTCATCATGACATATCTGGCCGCTTAGGGTTGTTTAGTTGAGCTTTTATTACCCAGAATTCTCAGATGTTTGATAAAGACTGTAGAGGCAATCTGCCCTTTGCCCTTACACGCACAGTTTAGCATTTTGCCATGCCCTTGGCTTTAGTGATGGTCACATGGTGCTGGAAAAAATGACCATGTTTGCTCTCCCTTCAGGCTGTGGCTGTGCACGTTCACGCTGTCTGTGGCCGTGTGCGCTGTTTTACTGCTGCCCATCTCGATCCTGTCCAATGAAGTGCTGCTCGCTTTCCCACATAGCTACTACATGCAGTGGCTCAATGGCTCGCTCATCCGTGGTACTTTGTTTACTTCACAAGTTAAAATGACTTCCTGAACTTTGTCACTGTAACTGGTCTTATTTTTTTCTTTTGTCAATAGTTCCCGTCAATAACAATAGTCACTAGTTAACGTCAATAGTATAGATCCTCTGTTTCCTCTGTGATAATTAATATAGATTTGTTGATTGCATCTGCTGGAATGTTAAATGTATTAGAATTGCAATTGGATGATTGCAACCCAAATTAATATGCTAAATCAAAGCTGAATAACTTGGGATATAACTGTCTTGACAATGCATATATTGATATTGCCTCCTGGTGGATAGTAGCAGTACTACCGTCAAGTCTCACGAGTCCAGTTTCCAAAGAAATGTCTGACTTAAGTTGTTTTCCAGGCCTGTGGAACCTAGTTTTTCTTTTCTCAAATTTGTCACTGGTCTTCCTCATGCCCTTTGCCTACTTCTTTATTGAGTCTGAGGGATTTGCAGGCTCCAGAAAGGTAACAACTTGTTTCATATACATTTCTGACTTCTGTATAAAATGTACATTCAATAATCTATGACATTTGTCTTTGTTTGTTGATAGGGTGTTATGGCACGGGTGTATGAGGCAGTTGTCCTCCTGTTGTTGCTGGCTCTACTTGTCATGGGCATTGTGTGGGTGGCATCAGCTATACTCCACGACAATATTGCTAGAAAAAGCCTGTATGGTGAGTCACAGAAATTTAACCTGAACATTTAACACCTTGTACTTGTTACTTTAATACTTAATTTAAATATTAGACCTGTGGGAATACTACCTGCCATACCTCTATTCGGGCATCTCTCTGTGTGGAGTCTTACTACTTTTGTGTAAGTGGCTTTCATTAACTGTAATTTATTCTTAATGTTTTGTGAATATAAAATAGTCTTTTACTTACACCATTACTTTTTTCCCTCCTCAGTGTGTACGCCCTTTGGACTTTCTCGTATGT
This sequence comes from Periophthalmus modestus, assembly GCA_019594935.1. Classification (NCBI taxonomy): domain Eukaryota; kingdom Metazoa; phylum Chordata; class Actinopteri; order Gobiiformes; family Gobiidae; genus Periophthalmus; species Periophthalmus modestus. Next base: position 16,181,511 of record JAIEZT010000084.1, on the reverse strand, counting down.
TCAGTGTAACTGGAAGTCTCTTAGTCAAGCCTAGGGTATGTACAAGAAGAATTGTGCTTGTATTAAGAAAAAAATATTTTGGCAACTCCAAAATGATGAGATTTTTTTCTTTATGACTTCAGCTTTTGGAAGATGTGGAGGACACTTTGAGCTGCACTACATTTGAAGAAGCTACTCTGTCTAGGAAAATAAACTGTACGTATTTTTTGTAATGCACAACACAGATTATTGTTTATATTTTGTAGTGTGTAATTAGTATTTACTAAATTTTATTGATAATTTTAGATGGCAGAGCATCATGCTGGGTGAAGCTGGACATTGAAACAATGAAAAGAGAATACCAAGCAGTTCAAAACAAGCGCATCTCTCTGGGTACAAGGCTGAGGTTTTTTTTTTTTTTTTTTTTTTTTTTTCCCCAAAATGCATTGAAAGAATATATAATCTTTTTTTCCACTTGCAGAAATGCGTCGGAAAGCGTCAGCTTGGCAGCGAAATTTGGGCTATCCTCTTGCTATGCTTGCTCTATTGGCAATGACGGTACTTCACATTGTAATGCTTTCATTACATTGAAATAGTGAAAAGTGGTTCCATTGACCTTTGGCATGGTTGCATCTCTGTGCTCAGGTCATGTGCGTGCTCATGGTCTGCTTCAATGTGCTGGAGTTGCTGCTTGATGAGAAGGCTATGCCCAGAGGAATGGACGTAAGTGATCACTGCTTTCAGGCCTTACTGAACTTACAAAAAATTCAAATCTTGTTTTTCATTTTTAGGATCCTCATCTGGGTATGGCCTCTTTTTCCATGTTTGGTTCACTGGGTGCTGCTGTTCAAGTTGTCCTCATACTGTATCCTCTTCTAATATAGACATAGGAATATCTGATGATTAGAATTCCCATTGGATGAGTACAAAATTATAGGTATAATGATTATTGTGTGGATCTTAACAAGTGTGTCAGCTATCTCATGGTGTCATCAGTAGTTGGCTTCTACAGTTCTCCACTCTTCATAAGCCTTCTTCCACGAGCGCAGGATACCAACCTCACCCAGGTCTGTCACGTTTGTCCTTTTCACATGTCTCGCAAATATACCAGTACAGGCCAATCAAGCTCTGTATTTATCTCTTTTTTTTTTTAGATAATAGCAAACTGTGTGTCACTGCTCATCTTGAGCTCAGCACTGCCCGTCTTCTCACGGACCCTTGGTAATATGGAATATAGTTTGAAGTTTTTAAAATATGATAAAGCCACAGCTGCTGTGATAGACTGCTGTAAAGTTGTGCCAATTCATGAATGACCACAAGGGGGCATGTGTTAGTCAATGTCTAACATAATTTTTGTACCACTGTTTTAGGAATCACACGCTTTGATCTACTTGGAGATTTTGGTCGCTATGACTGGCTTGGGAACTTCTACATAGTTTTTCTCTACAATATGATGTTTGCTGGGCTCACGTCTGCCTCACTGATAAAAACAGTCACCTGGGCGGTACAGAGAGAGCTTATTCGTGCCTTTGGTAAGTTTACAGCAGATTACTACTAAAAGCCACGCCGTTCATTGTCGTTGGATGGCTGTCATAAGTTTTCCCACCTTTTGGCTCACTTTCCTGTGGGCTGGTCACTCTTCCTCAGATAGAAAGAATACAATTATTACAGGAAAGTGTTTGGGGACAAGAGCAGAGCTGAGTCCCACAGGGAACTTAAAACTGGACCCCTTGCTGCTAAAAACAGCCCTCCACCCAATATAAACATCGACCTGGCATTGCACATTACACACCCGCTTTTCTCATAGTTCAGATATCATCTGGTCCCAATGCCTGCCACCTTCATTTTTCAATTGGCTCAAATTCAAATTTACTGTTTTTTGTTTTTTTTTAAGTTTTTTTTTTTTTTATTAGCTTTGTTCTAGTTTAACTGCTGGTAATTTGAGTCTTATTGTTCTGTGTTTGTTTTGCAGGTCTCCACAGACTGCCTTTAACAGTGTCTCGCTCGACTGTCCCCTTCAGGCTCCTTTTAGCAAGTGGACTGTCAAAAATACAGTGACTTGTTCACATAAAGATACTAAATAATTATAATAAAGGCATTTGCAATGGAGTTCCTTTTGGAACAGCGAGATTATAGTGCCTGTAATGCAGGGTTGTCCAAACTATGGCCCGGGGGCCAAATGCGGCCCTGTTCTTTGAATATGTTTTGAGATGTGGCCCTCAATTTAAAAAAAAAAGTTTGGGCACCTCTGCTGTAAAGGACCACTGCAACTCCTATGGTCACAGTCTGGTCTCTGCACACAGGGTATGTGGGAGCAGGTGCCCGAGTCATGATAATGACTGGTACAGTGGTGACGGCAGACCTCTCACTGTGTTACCAGTGTATGCTTAAAGGCATGTATAATAGAGTGCAATAGCCAAACCTGGTGCCTTATCTAAAGCAGGGCTGGGCTGCTCATATGTGAAAGTCAGCATAGTTATTTTCAATTATTACATAGTAAGACAGACGTAATTTCCTTTTCCTGCTCTGGGCCGGTAGACTGCTTTGTTGTTTTTGTGTGGCCCCTCCACTCTTGGAAGGTTGATACCACTATTTTAGGAGTGTGTTTGGTACTTCAGTGTTATAATGTGACTCTTCTCATTTTGTGTGAAATTGGCACAGATATTTGTGTAGATACATAGATTATGCTGGGAACATTATTAGATGGTTTACAAATAGAATAGAATATTCATAATTCCCATTCTAGTAGCATTTGGAGCTGTTCTTTTACAAAATCAGTTTTAAAGTGCATAAATAATGGAGCTTTATATTAAAACTATAGCTTATATTTTTAGTCACATGCAGAGATTTTCTATTTTGATTAACACACAGGAGATAAATCTGCCTTTGACAAACTGTACTGTGAATAAGTGTGGGACATTGCAATATTGTCAATGCATGTTTTCCAAAAATCTTTTATCTTTTTTTGGTCTCTCACAAATCACATTCAATTTGTTCAAGTAGGGTACTTGTTATGAATAGTTTCAAATATATTTATTTAATTAATCTATTGTGAAGACAAAACCACAAATCTCTTAAGTTTTATCTATACAAAATGGGAAAGTATTTTATTATGTGTTTTCTTAACTACCATTTTATTGTCATTGGTGACGTGTCACCGTCGCTGTTATTGCTGTATCAGCAGATTATTTACTGTGGGCCAATCCAGCAGGTGATGGTGTCTGCAAAACTCCACCCCTGCCATATGAGTCACTCTGACTATAGGTTTACCATTTTGTGTGAAATGTTATAATATTTGTTATACTGTATTATATTGTTCAGATCAGTTGTTATTGTTGTTCTTGAGCACTGTGGGGTTACTTTTTCTTAACATTTTGGGAAGCCAAAGTTATTTTATTTTTCTTTTGTGATGCAAAGGTATTTCAAGAACATAATGGCTTAAAGTATTGAATGTAATACAGTTGATGTTAAATATTCAGCATTGTACTTTAAAAAAGTGTGTATTGTTTACCTTTTTAATGCTCTGACAATTCAGAATTTTCATTTATATACAAGCATAATACAAAATAAACTTTTTTTTAAAGTTTGCGTTTTTATGATATTTCACAATAAAAGATTTGGATGTGCCAGCATGGGTGGGTGCTACTCAACCAGGCTGTTCTGTACATCCTTTCAAACTTTTGCCCTTCTTTAATCAGTGGCAGAAGAAAGCATTATTTGTTTCATTCTGTCAACAGTGACCGTGTCACAACACAACTACAGCCAGGGCCTACGCTTTCCCCGTCTGATGCAAGTGCCAGATAGATCTGAATCAGGAGGAGTCACAGTCGCCGTGTGCCTCTCTACCACCCACCTCCTGCACTTTTATCCCTTTTCCTTCAGTGCTGTTCATTTCCGTCCAAATGTCCTGAAGTCAGCTGAAGAAAGCCCCATCTGATTAATTTGTCCCTCTTGATTTTGTTTGCATTTCTTCTTTTGTTTGATGTTTTAATTAAACCTCTTTAGTGTAGCTTTGTTTTACATCGTACTTCCTTTATGAAAGAAAATGGGGAAAAAAAGTTGCTGTAACATAATGCATGTATCTCCTTAACCTAATTATGCTTAGTTTGAGGGACAAACCTCAACCTGAATGGGCTGTTATATATGGTTTGTATGATTTGGCTTAGTCGTTTCCTTTTAAAATACACCACAGCCTTGTATTATACATTCATTGTGATATTTTAATTTGAAGTAAAGTAGTAACCAAGTTAGCTCGGAAACATTTGTGAAATAACATAAATTTAACATGACTTGTTATAATAAGTTTATTCAGGTTGCAAATTATTGAATCAATACCAGCACATAAATTATGTGTGAATTGAAACACCCAATATCAGTAGGTGACCATTTCAGGGAACTTTGACAGAGCTACACTTTGCTCAGTCAAAGTGCCCAGTGTTTCTGCTCTGTGCTGGTGGGGCATATCAGGGACCGGGCAGGAGACAAAAGTCTCATAATGGGATGAGATAGGGTATCTTTATTGTCAAAACATACGAATGAGGGGGAAAAGACAGAGATTAGCTTTCTTGACAGTCGTCTGTTTGAAGTCAGTGCCAAAGTGCATTAGCCAGTGTTACATGCACTTTGTGCACTCACAAATGCAGAACCACTCTCAGGAAAAGGCGAGACTTACTTTGCTAATCAACTGATAAAGGGTTGCCCTGTGCATTTGCCATAGCTGTCCTTAATCTGGTCTGCACACTCACGCCACACTCACTTCACACAGTTTGTTGGCACAAAACTTGTCATACCATCCCAGAGGGGCACAGTGTTGTGGGAAAATTTTTATAAATATATGTTGGGTTTTTTTTTGTGTGTGTACGCATTAAGTCTAAAACAGATTTGTTTATGTCAAGTCTTTAAATGTGCTATATAGCATCCCACCTGACCTTTAACCTTTTTGTCTGATGCAGGAAGTCCCACCCTTCTTAGTCTATTGTCCAGCCTCAAACAGCAGTAACCACAACTTATAGGTTTACCAATGTAAAGGCCATGGACAAAATATTTTATGCCCAATGTTCACATTCAGTTTTTTACCCATTAAGTGAATGAGTACCGATGTGTGTGTGTGTGTGTGTGTGTGTGTGTGTATGTATGTATGTATGTATGTATGTATGTATGTATGTATGTATGTATGTATGTATGTATGTATGTATGTATGTATGTATGTATGTATGTATGTATGTATGTATGTATGTATGTATGTATGTATGTATGTATGTATGTATGTATGTATGTATGTATGTGTGTATGTATGTATGTGTGCACAATATGGCCCTGGGTTCAATTACCCTTAGAGCTTTCTTTGTGCTAGTTGTATGTTCTTCAATTAGGTTTTCATCCTGGACTTGACTTAGGTTCTAGTACTGTATGCTGCCCCATTGGAAGAGTCAATGCAGGAGACATATTTTTCCTGTATGAATCGCTGCAAATGTCTGTTACCTGAGGCAGTTGGAACAATTGGACACACACACACCTGAAAAAGAGACCCCTATTGCCATAAGGAATAAATAATGAATTAATGCACTTTGAACAATGAGAAAAATAAGAAGCCAATAAACATGATGCATATTGGTGTAAAAATAAAAATCTTAACATATTTTCACCTCTGAAGCAAGGTTTTTGGTGAATAGAATTAACGCAGAGGCGAAGAACCATAGAGTGATGGCAGTGTCACCAAGCACCACCCTGCTCTTCCTGCATTGATAATAAAGACTGGAGCCCTCACTGTAGCCATAGCGACTGGGAGGAGGCAGGTGTCAGCTCCTTGACTTCTCTTCCCTTAAACCCTGAGTGGCCTCTCTATAGGAAGTGAATTCTGCTGTGATTTTTTTCAACTTCTGGATATAAATGCTATCAGAACGCACTAAAATCCAATATGTTTTTTAAATTGTCCAATGATTCATCTTTCAACTATGAGGCCAAAGCAATGGATAGACTAAACTAACCGGGAAAAGATCTTGCTTCTAAGACTCAGGAAACCTAAGCAATCACCCTGTCATGTACTCCCAAATGGGGAGTAGACATGCTGTAAGGAGGCTGGGACAGGCCAAAGGATGGAGGCACCGAAATGTAAAAAAAAACAAAACAAAACTAATAATAAGGACTTTATTTAAATCTACTAGACACACATGTTACTTCCTTCCTTTCCCTTTCATGTGAGATGGAAATCTATTCTTTTTGTACGGTCAAAATGTTTGTTGCTTTTTTTGATTGAGGTGTCGTTTTCATTTGTCACGGAGACTGATATCTCTCATCTGTGTTTGAGCCATGCCTCACCACTCGTCCATGTTTTCTATGGGACAGGAAGATGAAGACTTGCCTCGCCACCCCTCCCTACAACATCCTGGGATCTGTATGGTTTTTGGCTCTATAAGGATGCAGTCAGTGTGTTCTGGGATTACTGCTTGTCTGGGATTAATTGATATTAAATTCTGTTTATCACACATAGTTAGATAACTAAACTAAACATTTTACAGAAATCTCAAAGATATATAGAGAGGATGTGTCACCTATAGACCAACAATATCAGTATTTAGCATACACCCATTTGGCATAGACCAAGCCTGTGTGAGGACTATTATGGTTTTAAGAGATCATTTAGTATCAGGGTGTTTCCCGCAAGTAATAGACCAAGGTGCACAAGGTTAAAGGGGTCAGCGGATTCCCCAAACACAGGAAAACTGCACTGTTAGAAGTGTCAAGGCTAAACATGTGTGCTCCCTGACAGACCTTCAACTCTTACTATTCTAGATTGGAGAATATGATGATATCAGTTATTTCCTATTAGTCACATTGTACTTTGTCCTGAAATAACCAAAAGGTAAATTTAAAAATGACCTTTTGACTGGATCCAAAGAAATGGATAACGTTTTAATCCCAGCAATAAATAACTCGACCTGGGAATCAACCAGGGCACAAAACCTAAATGTACGACATAAAATCATATTGGGATGGGAATATAGCCTTTATAGTAATCTGAATATTTGTTTAGAGAGAGAGAGAGAGAGAGAGAGAGAGAGAGAGAGAGAGAGAGAGAGAGAGAGAGAGAGAGAGAGAGAGAGAGAGAGAGAGAGAGAGAGAGAGAGAGAGAGAGAGAGAGAGAGAGAGAGAGAGAGAGAGAGAGAGAGAGCAGAGAGAGAGAGAGCAATCACCACAACTGCAAGCAGCTCAGTAAATGAATTGAAGGAGGCGTGCTCTCTGGCGGTGCTAGTGCGCAAAGGAAGGGAGGGCAATCTTGTCCGGAGTGCGCTAATAAGACCCAATGGCTGGTGTAAGGTGGCCAGGATCGCTCAAACGCGATAGAAGAACATGGTCCAGGCAATGTAAAGGAGGTGTCTGGATTTAACGAAGAGATTTTTGGAGCCACATCAACGATAAAGCTAACTCTTCCCAACTGGGGCATCTTCAACAAAAAAGGTATGTGGTATGTGCAGCAATTTCTTTTCACGCATGCACCAGTAGGCAACTGATAAAATTTACAGCAGCAGCAGTGTTTAAGTGATTTTTTTTTCTTGGTAATTTTTATAGCTGTGCTTATAAAGTTGTTAAGCTGTTGCTTTTGTGGTTCTAATTTAGTTATTTGCTTGATAATGGATCCAGACATGAGCCCATCTCACCCACTGTCTCCCACCCGGCCTTGGGGCATCTCTGAGAGCCACTGACCGCTAGAGCTCCTCTCCCCTCATGCATCAGTCCTGCTGGATGCCCCTGGCACAGCTCAGCCTCCTTGCTCTCTGGACCACCACCACATGCTGGGTTCAGGGATGCGGACCAGGTCCCGGCTATGGCATCCGGCCCAGACCAAGAAAGCTTACAGCCATGCACTACAAGCAATTTTTCCCCAACTTTTCAGAAAACAACCTAGGTGCCAGTGGCAGAGCTGAGGGCAAGATCACTCGAAACTCTGAGCGTTTCAATGAGCTGGTGTGCAACTACAATCCAGATATTGTCTTCAAGGATGAAGAGAACACCAACGCCGACCGCTTCATGACCAAGGTGAGAACTTAAGTTTAAGACCCTTTAAGAACTTTTCAAATTCAAATGTCTCTATTTCTACCCATATACAATTATGAAGCCAAGAATTTACTCATAATTTGTACTTTAAGCTTCTTTTATGTTGTGGATGCTGTGGTTTTAAATATTTAGATATGAAGGCCTGCGGTCCTATACGTGTGCCCCTGATGCCCGGTTTGAGTGAGTGTGTAGATATGCCCTTTTTCTGCCCAGATGTGAAAGATGCTCTTTGTGCGTCATTTGGAGGGGTCGCCTCTACTAAATTCTCGCCTGCTGAAGTAATGGCACCGTCGGAAAAGCAGCTATTGTAGTTCTGACAATGAGACGCCTCTCTTCAATGGTATTCCCACAAAAATGTGCCTAGTTTGTTTGCAATCCCCACTTTTTTCTCACTTTTACTGTGACATTCCCAGTCCATGCCCGTGCATTCCTCCCCTTTGGCCTTTCTGTACTCCCATCCTTTGGCTCTCAGTTACATTGTCTTTTTCTCAGTGACTTTTTGTGGAAGATTTTTGGGCATTTAAATGCTCTATCAGAAACAAAATCATCATCTCTGATCCTATTCATATTCTTTATATTCCTAACATAACTAAAATTACTCAGTAAAGCTTATCTTCAAATTCTAACCTGAAGGAATCAACTAAATGCTTCAAACTGTCTGTGAAGACAGAGAGTGGCCTTGATTCTTGTTACCCGTCAAAAAAGCCAAGGAATGTGCCAAACTGGTTACAGTAGCTTTGTTCTTGTACTCTGTGAGATTGCCTTAGAAAACCCATGAAGAGTAGTATGTGATGTGTCACAAATTAATCAAGAGATGTAAGAGAAATTACATAAAAAAAAGTTTGAAGTGCTCATGTTTAAATGAGCATGAGCATTTATAGTTTCATTTACTAATGCCTTAAAAAAATGTAAACATGACCCAGTCACTAGTTTGAGTTGTAGTCTGTTCAAATTATGGTCAACACATCAAGGCAAATAGTTTTAACTTAATGGTTCTTGAATTGACTAAATAATGTATCGGAGATTAAACAAGTTGATACAGTCTTATAAATAAGGCAGGACGATTTCATTAAGCTGCAATGTAATTTTTACAAATTTTCCATTTTGGTGAATATATTGAAACAAGAAACTTTTTTTTTTTTTTTTTTAATTTAATTGCATAAGTATTTTATTTCATATGGACTAAATAATCATATATTTTGTGTAAAATTATGAGAGCTTTCATAAAGGGTGGATACTCATGCGTTAATCATTGTGGATGAATTGGACCAGTGAAATCATTGTGGCAGTGTACACTTTGATATATACCCCTATTATTATAGCTATTACAGTAAGTGTTGCTTAGAACGAGCCTCTTTTCTATATTTTCAGCGTTGCAAAGATTGTCTGAACAGGTTGGCCATTGCAGTAATGAACCAGTGGCCTGGAGTCCACCTGCGTGTGACTGAGGCCTGGGATGAAGATGGGCACCACCCCCCTGGCTCTCTGCATTATGAAGGAAGAGCTGTGGACATAACCACAGATGACAGAGAAACAGACAAATATGGGCTTCTAGCACAGCTGGCTGTGGAGGCAGGCTTCGACTGGGTCCACTATGAGTCCAAGTATCACATCCACTGCTCTGTGAAAGCTGGTATGTATTTTTAATTGTCCCTTTTTACTGAAGACCTGACTCAGACATGCTCTTTTGGACATGTGCAGATCACTCTGTGGCAGTGGAGAAGGGTGGCTGTTTTCCAGGCTGGGCCCGGGTGACTGTTGCTGGAGGGGAGCAGAGGCCCCTGTCCTCTGTACTCCCAGGGGACAGAGTATTGGCCCTGTCTGCGACAGGTGAGGTAATCTTCAGTCCAGTCATCCTGTTCCTGCACCAGGACGCGTGGAGCTGGGGCACCTTCATTTCTCTGGAGACGGAAGATGGACAAAGGCTGGCCCTTACCCCACATCACCTGCTCTTCACTGCCCCTCACAGGGAAGTACCCTGTACTAAGTACCAGGTGCAGTTCTCTAGCAGAGCTAAAGTAGGTGACTATGTTCTTATTCATAAAATGGGTGGTCAAGTAGCTCCATCGAGAATCATCACTGTCTCAGTGGAGAAGAGTATGGGAGTATATGCACCGCTAACAGAAGAAGGCACTCTGTTTGTTAATGGCATCCTAGCATCAAGCTATGCTTTAGTAGAAGACCACAGACTTGCACACTGGGCTTTTGGGCCTATGAGAACCTTCTTCACTTTTAACCAGCTGCTATGGGGAGAGACATCTATAACTTACAATATTACTGGCAAAACTGTGAACACTAAAGTACTGCAGGACAAAACATTTATATGGGAACAAACACCTCAGAGCACCCCACTTGGACTGCAAATTAGATGGAAGTGCCCCATATTCAGAGAGGTTTCCTCTGTTCACTGGTATGCACAGCTGCTGTACAATTTTGGATTTATTATTTTAGATTCAAGCTTATTCCACCCTTAAAAAGACTGAGCGTTGCACTGTTGATTTTTACACTAACAGCCTCTTCATTCAGTAAACAAAATGCACTGTATTACCCTGTTTTCCATTGTTTAATTTATCACATTGATATGCATTGTGTGAGTCTGTGAACTGGGGTAGAGAGGGAATATATTGTCAACCAATCCTGTTTTGTAAACATCACTTTTTTTGTTTGAAATACATTTCTTCTGTTTTATTTTGCTGTGTGGAAAATGTGTCTTTATGACACAACAGAATTTTATATTTTTGTACTATAATATATTAATGTATATATTTATACTGTAAATCCCTTATTTGTTACAATTCTAATTAAAGCATCATTGCGCACTTATGTCTCTTTGAGTTGATATTTTAGGCCACTTACATTACATTACATTTAGAACATACTGTTGTACGCCCCCTTGTGGAGTAGAACTGAGAAAATATTTATTAGAATTTATTAAAATGTAGCTTTTCAGAAACGTTAAGCATTATTTGTTACCACATGATATTGTATTTTTTATGTAAAGAGGTAGTCCTACACATCATCTTATATTAAAATAAGCGAAATGTCATCACTGGCCTAAAATTACATTTTGGCTAGGTCTCTTAGTATTTAAAGCAGTATTGTCTTCTCTAGTTTTGTGGTAAACATCTGTGAAGGTATTCCAGGGGATTATCCTTGAGATGCAGGAGGCAGATGGGAAAGCATTGGCTCTGCAACCTGACCAATAGGAACATTCCCATGTCCTAATGCCATCCTCTGTTTACGTGCCCTGACCAATCAGAATGTCCTACAGCCAGTCTCAGCCCCCCTCAAAATCTAATCCAATATTACTAAAGCTGAATGGGGAGTTAACTAATCCTGTCAGGGGTCCAGTAACAATCTATTTTCAAAATATCATCAGATATACTGGTGATTTTAACAACCTTGTACCCGGTGTATGCCTGGAGAAGGTTTTGCTAAATAAGCAATGAATATAAATTTACCTTTATCCTGTCTATAGAATGTGTCACTTTCTGGCCGCACAAATGCAGTCACCCGTACAAAAGCCAAATTATTTTCCAGAGATTTTGGAACATAATAAATTGTTCTCTAACATTAAAAAAATAACAGCATTACTCTGTTCAAAGCCAATCAATCAGGGCTGAACCAGAACCTAGTGACATACACAGGCATTAAGAGCTATGCATTTCACAGCCCTAACCATTTTAAGTAAACGAGGTTAGTTATTTAACTAAATTTTGTTTGTAGAAAAATAAGTAGGCTAATAGTCATATGTTTGGTTCCAACGGGTTCATAAAGCATTGCTGTAGTGACGAGGGTACTCTTGCTATTGCTTTTATGCAAGTCCAGAGTGGCTGGTTTCAGTGACTTTGGCCTCTAGGTGGATAAAAAAATAGAGATAGGGCAGCATTAAACCAAGGAACTATAATAAATGAATAGGCTATTCCATCAAGTAGCATGTAAACCACCGGAGCGCAGTCTGGAATGAGGCTTCTCTGTCTCTGCACAGCACTATACTGCAGTAGCTGCTCGTGAGCCTCTCACTACCCGATTTGCATCGAAATAAAGTGCTGTGCGTCTGCGTCAGGCATACTGCTCCAGATACAGAATACACACGTATACACACGTAAAGTTTGAGTCCTCCTTGTCCTTTTTTAAATGTTTCTTTATGGCATGCAATAAATACAGAAGTACACTGTAAACATTCAACAAAAATGAAGAAAGAACACAAAAAACAGATACTTTTGTGACATATTCTTTAATTCTATTCTTCTAAACTGTATGTTTTCATTGTCAACGACTCTTTTATTATTTACATTTGTTCGTTGTGTTTATGTATACATTCAGCATATTTAAAACCAACAGTGTTTGTCCCAGTTGTGTTTCTGTACAAGTCGCCTCACGCTTGCGCGGGGCATGCTGCAAATCTGGTAGCGAAAAGTTTGCTAAAGTTGATATGCTAATGCTACTAGCGCCTCGCAGCCTACCTTCCTTCCGCCGACGTGCACTTCCCCCACTCTCCCTGCAGCCGGCTAGCTGCAGTGTTAGTCCGGTTTAGAAAATGGAGCGACTAGCAGTCTTTTGGAAGCTTTGTGGGTCATTTGGTTTTGCTTACGAATGAAGAAACAACATTGTTTATGAGAGGTGAGTAGCGTTAGTTACTAAACCTTATATCACATACATTGCTTAGGCGGACCAATCCTGACCTTAGACCGGTTAATGTTAGCCGTAGCTTGGCTCCCCTATCCATCCGAGATGCTAATTGCTATCGTAGCATGTAGCAGTTAGCCGCTGTCAGATGGGAATGACTATTTCCTGGAGAAATGGCAGAGCACCACCAACACCTCGGTGTTTGTTTGTTTGTGTACAGCGTTCGCAAGTGATACATTGAACTGTTAACTGTACACTTTGGGAAATTTCATCTATCCAAATAAAACGAAGTGATAACGTCTTTGTTGTGATGCGTTGGTGCACTTTGCAGCTACGTCACGATTGGTAGATGTTACCTTCCCGTAGCAGTTGTTCCTAGTGTTATGGAGATGACTATTTACTGGATCAGTATGAAATCTTTGAAGTCGATGTTTACATTGACAAGAAGTGTTCTGCATGTTATTAGAATCATTTCTTTCTTACCTAAAAAAATGCTATTAAGAGAACCGAAGCCACTAGAATGTAATTAAACCAATAGAGCACAATAATAAAGACTGCGTTACATTCAGAAATACTGTTTGTCAGGTAAACTGTTTTCATTAAGCTAGCTGAGAAACACTTTGTCGCCTCCTTCACAGAAACCATAACGCGTCCACCTAAATTGAAATGATCGTTGTCTTACTGCAGCACTTGACTTTAAAATTGTGTTTACACGGTTATAACATTATTATGCTCAAAGGCTGAGATTAGAAATAGAAGTTTCATTCCGTGTTTCACACAAGCATAATTGTAAATCTGACACAACTACGCACTTGTCACAGGCCATATTGTGTCTTGTGCACATTGCATTTTCGTTTTGACTGGTTTATTGTAAAGCAGTGAACCCTGCTATATGTAACATTTGGGAACATGTTTATAGCGATAATACCACTTTACTAGGTCCTTTTTGGAAACATAAGTAAAGTAAAACCGCTATCAAGGTAAATGTCAATTAGAACAGCACCAACAGAGCACCACTATAATAGTATTCTAATAGTATCGAAACTGGTTTATAATAAGCAAATGGTTGCTTTTTTCACAGTTTTGTCACAGACTGTGCAGTACAGTACGCCGAAGTGGTGATCAAAGAAGCATTGGTGCCATCAGTGCAACACTGTTAACCTGTCCTTGTTTCCAAAGTCTTGGCATTTTGAACATCAATTATTGTGCTGTATAGACATAAGCAGGCTCGATATCATGAGTTAGACATGCACCGTCTTGGGGTAGCATGTGGTGGCGTATATTTATTTTCTGTACAGTCACATCGAGTGGAGACTGTAGGTGCATAACATGAACATGCTCATGGGCAGTTCTGTCATGTTTGGGCTAAAATGGTGGCCCCGTTCAGTTTGATATCGTTTGTAGCGCGTCATTATCGTCATTTTAGTGAATTATTGCAGCGGAACTATGTGAGTGACATCGGTTTTACACGAAAACGGCACCGCTGCAACAGGAAGTTCGGCATGCGGAAGTTCAGCTTTCTTTGTGTATTCCGTTTTATGGTTGTTTTAATTTGGCAAAAAGCTGTTGCATTTTTGAATTATACGCATTTACTGGACACCTTTTCTGGCGTGGATTATGTATTACTGGGTAAATGAATGTCTTTTTGTTACGTGGTTATATTCAATCTTGTATGATATTTTGTGTAAAACATGTTAATATTACTGCAAACACGGTTATATTACATCCAGAAATACTGTGTGATCTGCAAATGCTCGGGATACAGTCTACTAATCTTAAAAAAATGTAGAATAGAGTTCATGCAATGCATTGTTACATATATTTATGTACAAAAGCGATGATTATTAGTTCAGAATAACAGTGCGACTACCCAAGTTAGTGTAACAGACCGTATATGCTTATGCTCCCCTCAATGGTCTTTCTTTTTGAAATCCTAGATCTCTGTCAGGGAGGTCAAAATCAGTGCAGGGGATGGATGAGCAGAAATCCAACTGCGACGAGAATGACTCTGAACCAACACGTAAGTGTCTCAATTTGCATAATCGGTTAATGTAGAACAAAGGAGTTGCTATGGAGCATGTTGTGACTTAATAATCACTTGTTATAATTAAGGTAATACAAAAGTGAACCAAACCATGAAACCTTAACAAATCACTTTTTAAAAACAGCTGATGAAAATGCCCCTGAAAAGCAATGTGTCCTCCCTGAAGAGGAGTCTAAAGCACTTCCGGCTATGGATGGATCAACTCCGCGCTGCACATCTCTGTAAAATCAATATTTAAATTTGTCTACAAAGTTTTTATGTGTAAGTATTAACAATTCAGTTTGTTTTTGACAGACGAGCTTGTGCACTCTGCAACTGCGTGGAGCGCAGTTTGCATGGACAGCGGGAACTGAGACACTTTGGGCCGTCTACAGACAAACCAATCCTCAAGCCATCAGCCTCCTCACTGCCACAGCCTGGGAATGATGACCTGTCTTCCATAGGATTTTCTGAATCCTCATGTCTAGCACTCTTGGATGATTCAGGTAATTCTCATGCATGTATTTCCAACAACGCCTCCAGTGATCTTGTTTATTCTCATGACCCCCTTGTGTGTTGTGCAGGGGGTTGCTGGGTTCATCATTGGTGTGCTGTATGGTCAGAGGGAGTCAAGCAGACGGACAACGAAAAACTGGAGAATGTGGAGAAGGCTGTTATCTCAGGGACACAGCGGGTGACTACATTTTCTCTTCTTTAAATCTACAGATACATTGCATGAAAATTAGTATTATTGTTATTTTTCTTTCTTAGCTATGTGACTATTGCAAAAAGCTAGGCGCAACCATTCGATGCCATGCTGAGGGCTGCTCACGGTTTTATCACTTCCCTTGTTCTGCTGCAAGTGGATCCTTCCAGTCTATGAAACACTTGGCTCTTCTCTGTCCACAACACATAGACAAGGCTGAGGAGTTGGGTAAGAAACCATCCTATTAATATTCCATTTTCCCAGTGAAAAAAGTGGTAATACAATTTTAACTCCTTTCCTACCTGTTTGTAGCAGGGGAGGAGTCTTGGTGTGCGGTGTGCGACTCCGCTGGAGAGCTAACAGACTTGTTGTTCTGTACGAGTTGTGGTTTACATTACCATGCTGCTTGTTTGGAAATTGGAGCAACACCCATTCAGCGGGCAGGCTGGCAATGTCCAGAATGTAAAGTGTGCCAGACTTGCAGGTAAGATCTCAAAACATAATTGCATTAACCTGCATCATTGTTTGTTTATTCATCTAAATATTTAATGTTTTACAAACATAATATTCACAAATTAAAGTTAAGAATAATATTTTTAGGCAACCCGGAGAAGACTCCAAAATGTTGGTGTGTGATGCCTGTGATAAGGGCTACCACACATTTTGTCTTCAACCAGCAATGGATTCTCTTCCCTCTGATCCATGGAAATGCAGAGTAAGTTCAGTTTTATTTTTGAAAGGATCTACTGCTGTCCTGCTGCCAATCCTGTATAATGTTTAATGGAACAACAGTTTCATATTCAGACTAGTAAACTTTATATCAATTCTATTAAGATGTATAGGTGTGATTATTATTATTTAAAATTTTCTTTTGCCAGCGGTGTCGTGTTTGCACTGAGTGTGGGGTTCGGGGAATAGCACTCCCAGGCTCTGCTCAGTGGTTTGACAACTATGCCATTTGTGATGACTGTCAGCGGGATCGCACTTCAGTGTGTTGTGTGTGCAGTACAACTGTAAACCCTTCTGCTCAGTGCTGCTGCTCCCTATGCCACAGGTGAGTCTTATCTTCGTACAATTTGAAAATTAAAGTGCTTCATAGGCATGCCATGCATACTAACAGTCCCTAAATTCTCTTAGATGGGTACATAGAGAGTGCACCTCAGAACCGAATCAGCTAGAAACAAAGTATATCTGCCTCCTTTGTAAAGAAGATCATCAAAACACAACAAATCAAAGCGGAGAAATTTGTGAGGAGGTTGTGGAAAAAGAAGCCAACTGCGGAGAAAAGCAGCCAGGTCGCACTGAAACCTTAGAGATTGGTCAAGATGAAACACTGACAGAGCTGGGTATGACGGGATGTTACAAAACCACTTAAGCCTTTTTCTGTTGATTTGGAACTTAAATTATTATTTTTATTTATTTACTTTTTTTTGTTGGCACAGATGCACATGTGGAATTATCAGAAGTTGGGAAGAAACCAACAGAGGAGTCATCCCAGATTGAAGGGTTCATTTCAGATAATCATCCAAATGA
The DNA here is from genome assembly GCA_019594935.1 of Periophthalmus modestus. Taxonomy (NCBI): domain Eukaryota; kingdom Metazoa; phylum Chordata; class Actinopteri; order Gobiiformes; family Gobiidae; genus Periophthalmus; species Periophthalmus modestus. The sequence goes on along the minus strand of JAIEZT010000084.1, from coordinate 16,164,586 downwards.
AATTAATAACACAAGTAAGTAATTCTTCTTTTGAAATAAATACAAAGCTATACTTTATATTGTGCAAATATGCCCCATCTATACATTTTCCCACATAAACACTAATAATTATACATTCCTTACCACAACAGAACAGGGCAGTTCTTGTCTGGAGTCTAATGAAAGAAGACCATCACAAGATTTCAGCCAGCACACAGGTTCAGGAGGCAAAGAGGACACAGACCCAACATCGATCACAGGGCCTGAAAACATGGAAGTGGATTGTGCAGATGGCAGTACTGTAGTGCAACAACCTGTGAATACATTTCCTCCAAAACAATCAGAACTTAGCACGGCTGATCTGCAGGACATTTCAACAGATGAAAAAGATGAAGACTCTGAGTCACGACTGCTGCCTCACTCCGAGGACGAGGATGAAGATGAGACCATCAAACAGGATTTGGCTTCGGTCAAACCCGAGCTACTGTTGGACGAGATGTCCAACATGAGCCATGGCGATGAGAGCAGTAGTGGTTTTCTGGGCTCACCAGGGGAACCAGACCTCATGCCCCGCTCAGATAACCTGACCGAGACGGATGACTCGCTACCCTTTGAACCAACGAGAAGCGAGAGAGAAAAAGCAAAACGCAGAGGGTCACCAGGACGCTCAAGGATCAAACAGGCAAGACCTACAACCACTTCATCAACATTTTAACACCTGTTTAGGTTGACTTGTGTATAAAAAAGGGATTGTCTTTTGTATTTAGGGGCGTAGTAATAGTTTTCCAGGAAGACGTCGCCCTCGTGGAGGCGGGTCAGGCAGGGGACGGGGAGGAAGGTCGCGCCTTAAAGCAATGGCCTCTTGCATAGATGCATTTTTGGTAAGAACTCCATTCTACCATTTGCAGATTTTTATTGTACAAGATTAAAACGAAATACTAAAGTACATGTATTATTTAGCTAAGCATGACTGCAGACACAGGACTAAGTAAGGAGGAAGATGATGAGGAAGACGATAGCATGCAGAATACAGTCGTTTTGTTTTCCAACACTGATAAATTTGTCCTGCTTCAGGTATGAGTTTGATACTTTTGTGATATTTGTGTTTTTTTGTGTTTTTTTTTTAAATTTTGCTAATTTCGTAATTTGGAAAATTTGTTTTCTAAATTTTGTAGTACATTAATCTCTTAATTTTTCAGGATATGTGTGTTGTATGTGGCAGCTTTGGAAAAGGTGTGGAAGGACAGCTTCTGGCTTGTGCACAGTGTTCGCAGTGTTATCATCCATACTGTGTAAACAGTAAAGTATGTAAAATGGCATTTGGTTATTTTTATTTTTTTTTTAAGTGGTGTATGTCTTAACATAAAACGTCTTGCCCGTAGATCACAAAGACAATGCTTCGTAAGGGTTGGCGTTGTTTGGAATGCATTGTATGTGAGATGTGTGGAAAGGCCTCAGACCCTTCCCGGCTGCTGCTCTGTGACGATTGTGATGTCAGCTATCACACCTACTGTCTGGACCCCCCTTTGCACACAGTACCCAAAGGCGGCTGGAAGTGCAAATGGTAAGACATGAAACAGAACACTGTCTCTTTTTAAAGATCTCCCATTTAAATAAACCTTTTTCAACATTTGCATACTATGTAAATGTATTATGTCAGTGCTGTATTTGTATCACAAAGAAGCAGTCTGAATAAATTTTGGTCCAAAAACATTCACAACTAAATCTTTGTATGTATTTTTCACATGCTAATTACTGGTCTCTTGTGTGCAGGTGTGTTTGCTGTGTGCAGTGTGGTGCAGACTCACCAGGTTTTCATTGTGAGTGGCAGAATAACTACAACCACTGTGGTCCCTGTGCAAGCCTTGTTACCTGTCCAGTATGCAAAGAAAATTTCATGGAGGAGGAACTGCTGCTGCAATGCCAGTACTGTGACCGGTGAGTCTTGATGCACAAGTCATTTACACAAAAATATTTTCTTTGATAAATAATGGACTTGATGTTTTGTGCAGATGGGTGCATGCTGTCTGTGAGAGTCTGTACACAGAGGATGAGGTGGAGCAGGCCTCAGATGAGGGCTTTGCCTGCACATCCTGCTCCCCATATGTTCCCAAACCTGTGGGTAAGTGAGAAAGATTTAGAGAATTAAATGTATCTATTTATTTATTTATTATATTATATTTTATTGATTATTGATGTGTGTTGGAGCCTCTTGGCCAGGACTCCATTGGAAAAGAGACCTTTGAGTCTCAATGGGACTTTTCCAGGTTAAATAAAGGTTAAATAAAAATTAAAAAAAAACCCCTCTTCTCTTGTTATCCTAGTGGAATCTGCAATTATGGCTTCTATAAAACTAAAAGAGCCAGGTTTGTTCAGTTATTATTTCATTATATTCACTTGTTCTTTTTGGTTTTAAGTTAGTAAACTCATTTGTCATTTCTCCTCCTATAGAACCGCAATTCTACAGGTTGGAGGGTGTGTGGCTGACTGAGTCAGGCATGTCCCTGCTTCGTAGCATGTCCATGTCCCCTCTCCACAAGAGACGCCAAAGGCGGTCCCGTCTCAGCACCTTGTCCTGTGATGGAGGTGTAGATGGATTAGATATGAAGGAGGGAGATGGTGATGGAGACGATGGGAAAAGTAAATGGAATCATTCTTTAAAAATATTTTTTGCATAATATTGAGGGGGGAAAAAACAAACATTGTTTTTTGTATAGCTTGTGGGGAGTCCATGGACTGTGAATCTAAGCTGGAGAATCCTGGGAGCCCTGACAGAGAAGGTGGTGTTGATATGGGTCCTGATGGCATTGCAGAATGTGACGCTCTGAAAGGAGCTGACGAGACCGAGGATGGCAAGAAAAGAAAGCGTAAACCCTATAGGCCTGGTAAGAAAGATTTTTTTTTTTTTTAAATCTACATTGCATGCTCAGAGAAGATCACAACATTGTGCCTTATCTGAATCTACAGGCATTGGAGGTTTTATGGTGAGACAGAGGAAATGTCACACACGATTAAAAAAAGAATTCTTCGCCCAGTTGGCAGGAGAAACAACTTTAGATGGACAACCAATAGAGAGGACTATTGAAGAGGGTACGTAGAGGTTAATTCTTGTGCACCAGTAGATTAATGGGGACATAGGATAAGTAAGGTAGCTTCAATTTCTCAAAACATGTGATAGGCAAGCAAAATTAATTTGGTGTGTTTGAAAATAAACCGTGCAGGACCTCACCCGGACACTGACAACATCATGGATCCTAAACCAGCAGATGGAGAGGAACAGGCCAAAAAACGCAGAGGTCGAAAGAAAAGCAAATTAGAGGATATGTTTCCAGCTTATCTTCAAGTTAGTTTTTTAATGTTCTGTAATATAACTTTTAAAATTCAAATAGAGGGCAATTTTATCATTGGTGTATTGCAGGAGGCTTTCTTTGGCAAGACATTGATTGACTTGAGTAAAAAAGTTGTGATGACACCTCCTGGGCCTCGACCATGCCTTGCTCGACCTCCAGCTTTACCAGAGTCTGGTTTTAAAACTGCTGCGCCAGAAAGTAAGGCTACATTATTTATAAGAGAAACTTTGAAACTCTGCAGCCTGTTATTATGTTTTTTTTTTTTTACTTTAGATGAGACAAAGGATTGCATAATCAACAACCATCCCATTAAGCAGGAAGGGAGTGTCCCTCAGGCTCAGGGAGAAGGTAAGTGAAGGCTATAATTGGACTAGTTGATTTGTCCTAATTGATGCCTGGCTATAAATTATATTATGTTTTAGGAGCACCTGTCCCCTCATCATCACTGAAAGAACAGATGTCATCTCATTCTCAAGTCTTAGCAGAGAAAAATAAAAGTATTGAAAAAAATCTCAGATTTGACCATGGAAAAAAAAAAAAATTTTTTTTAAAATGAGTCTTTTTTCCCCTCCAATTTGTCCAGGTCTTCCTCAAGGGGTAGAGAATCAGGACTCAGAACAGTTCTTCAAAAAGGTTCTAGGAGTGTCAGAGGGCTCCTCATTGGGCAGCATGAAGCCTATTTTGGAGGGCAACAAGGGAGAACTCACTCATAGTGCTATGTCAGAGAGAGCTCCCCTCTCAGGTAAAACTTATTTAAACTTTAATTTAAAGATAATATTATTTGTCCTTCAGTACTAATATTCAACATTTTTATCCAGGGTCTCTGCCCTCAACTGGAATGGTGGAAGCTTTTCCTGCCCTGTCTCAGTCGCCCTTTTTTGACATGCGGTATTGCTCTTTTTTAAATTATAACTGAACAACAAAATATTATCTGATTTTAATGCTTGTTTTTTATTTATTTATTTATTTTTTTTTACAGTGACCGTGGTGGACTGTTCAGTCCAGATGGTGGAGATGAAAGTCCATGGGCTACTCCCTCTACACCAGCAACACCCTCCTCACCCCCCACTCCCACTGAAGCAGAGGGAGATGGCCTTTCTTACAACCAGCGCAGTCTGCAGCGCTGGGAGAAAGATGAGGAACTAGGGGAACTCTCCACCATTTCCCCTGTACTTTATGCCAATACCAACTTTCCTACTCTTAAACAAGACTACCCAGGTGACTATTGTACTTTAAAGATGACATATGCGTTTTTCAAATAATATTTAGTTATAATATATAGCACAATTATTATTTTACATTACACCCAACACTGATCGAAATCGGCTGAATAGAAACGGATCAGTTGACTTCAGGGGAACTGATTTCTCTTTATGCTACGTTGCTCTAAACCAGAGGTTCTTGTACTATGCCACGTGAGCTTGTTCTGGTGGTACGCACACTCCTCTGCAGTTCCAGTATATTATCCACATTTTAGAGTAAATATTATCCACATTTTTCTTCTCCTTTGGGTTAGTCTTTGTGTAGAATTTGAATGTGGGGCCCTAGTTTAGACATGATAAGGTCATGCTTAAAAGCTCATAATTGTCAGTTTTGAATAATGTATCCTCTTGCTTTACACTCTCTGCACAACAAAAACCTACCTTCACATTTTTTCCTGTTTATCTTTTTTTTCTAGACTGGGCAAGTCGTTGTAAGCAGATCATGAAAATCTGGAGGAAAGTGTCTGCTGCTGACAAAGTACCATACTTGGTAAATTGGTTATCATTAATGCTTACGGTACTTTGAAAGGGACTTGTAAGATTGTTTTTTTGAGAAATGTTCATAACCTTTTCTGGTTATGTTCTGGACAGAGTTGTAAACATAAATGATATATATTTGCCAACTGTTCCCAGACACCTTGGATGTGTCAGTTCAAACTAGTATTATAGTCAAGTGCAAACAACACTAGAATAGGACTCATCCATTCAAACTGCTCAGGGAGGAACCCAGTTCTTTCTTCAAGAGATGAGCGGATATTGGTTCAGAATGTGTAGTTATGTAGAAAAAAACAGTTTGCAAATTCACAGGGACAAATGTATTATTTTCCTAGATGGCACTAAATGTGGATAGTTGTGACATTGTTGTATTGGTAAACAACTGGCAAAGCTTGAGAGCCTGGGTTAAAATTTAAACAGTTATTCTGTGTATGAGATTTTTCTAAGGGAATGTGATGAATATATTAGAATATAAGAATTATTCTCATTGACCATCCATAAGTGATTTAATTTGTATCTCTATATCTGGCATTATTATTACTTTTATATTATTTCAGTATTTAATTAATTGTTCTCTTTTAGCAAAAGGCCAAAGATAATAGAGCTGCTCAGAGGATCAACAAGGCACAGAAGGTACAGTCTGCTGTTTGAATATAGTCTCTAGAAGCTGGTAATGTGTAATTGTTTTAATATTGATTTATTTTTATTTGATATAGCAGGCAGAGATTCAAGTGTGTAGGCCTGTTAATGCAGAGCCTGGTCAGGTGAAGGGGGAACGGCCCAGCTTACACCTGCATATCCCTCCACCTTCTGGCTCCACATCTGTTTCCTCCCAGCCCAGCTCTGCAGGAAGCCCTTTCCCTTTTCCCCCAGACTCGGGTTCATCCTCTGTCTTTTTCTCGGATGGACCTGTTAAAACTCCAGGGTCAGCTGAAATCCGGACAGATCCCCTTTCCAGGCTTCCTTTACAGTCATCCCATCCTTATACTCACCCATCTACACAATTTTCCCATTCAGGGGCAAGTCCATTACATGCCCCCTCCTCAGGTTTTTCCTCTTCCGGCCCACTGGGTCCTCCTCAGGGACGGCCAGCCAGTCTCGGCCCCTTTGACATGCAACCAGGAACACCTGGAACCCCAAGACGGGCTCAGCAGGTTGACCCTTATTTTCGATCACAGTTGCAGCAGCAACAGGCTCTTCTTTCACAATCCCAGCACGGTTCTCAGGAGTCTTTAGGACCTCCACAAAGTCCTCATTCACGAGGTCCTACATATGGAGAGTCTTCTGTCTTCTCTCCAACTCACAATTCTCATTATGGGGATCCTTTCAGGATTCAGCAAGGGATGGGGAGAACTGAATTTCATTCTTCACCATCTCCCTCTGCTTTAGTTCCGTCACCTGTAAGCACAGGACAGTACAGGGCTGATTTGAGTGCTGCTTCCCCCCGCCCCCCCTCTGTAAGACAAGATCCAACTGGCATGCTCGAGACTGCTGGTAGTTTGTTTAAGGCCCCGATGACTCCTCGTATGCACCAAGGTGATGGTGGTGCCCCTCAGCCCGGAGCATCTCCAAACCATCCCTCTGAAGGCTACAGGCAGTCCCCTTCGAATCCTTACACCGAAGGACATAGCCAGTCCCCACTCACTCCAAGACCCCAGTCTGGAGACAGCTCTCTGGCCCAGAGAAACACCTCACAGCTGGACCCATGCTCCAGAGTGCCCTCCAGCCCTCAGTCCCAGGGCAGCTCCCAGTCTCCTCACACTCCTGGTGCTCTCTCAAATGAGGCTGTTCAGTCGCCAGCTCCTCCTCAGTTTCAATCTCCAGACCCAGGCTCTCAGCCACCATCAAGGCCTCAATCTAGAGATTCATTTTCTAATGTACACAAGCCTCGTTCATCACCATCCGAGGGGGTGGGTAACAAAGGGTCCCCTCATCCCAATCAGCCTCTTCCTTCCCATCAAGGCACCAATTCTCAAGTAGATCCTCTATCTGGTAAACCACCAATGGCTCCCTACAGTGGTAGTCCCAACAATTCAGGACATTCATTACCACCACAGCACACTCAAATTAATCAGGGACAGCTTCATCAGCCCCATCCACACCCTACCTCTGCCTCTCAAGAAGGTCTTGTTGTACGGCCAGCTGATGCATCTCCTCAGACCCCTTTGTCAGGCTCCCAAGACGGCTCCCAAGAAGATCCTGCTTTGATTGGCCTAAGCCCATCTGAAGTAGAAAAGCATAGACAGGTATGCTTCATGTGTCTTGGTTTATTTTTACTATTTTCAATTTTTCAGTGTAAAGTGTTTGACTATTTGATTTTTTTCCCTTTTTAGCGTCAGAAACTACGTGAATTTCTAATTCGACAACAGATTCAGAAAAAGGAGGCGGCTGCTGCTGCTTCTGGCAGTACATCACCTGGTTGGTCTGGAGGCGAGTCACCTGCTTTTCAACAGGAAAGGGTCAGCAGAGCACCACCACCCTATCCACAGGTAATCTATAAAATACTCTCATTAAAAACTTTTGATTTATACTTCAATAAAAATTTGCATTAATACATATATGCTAAGATGCTTGATTTGTTCTTTATGGTTCTTTTCAGGATCGTGTTACTGCTGCTGTTGCAACACAAGTGTCCAAGACTCCCAGCGTTACTCCCAGTGGTCCTCAACAAATGGGAAACCTACCAGTCATGGATCCCTGCGCAGTACGGTTAGTGCCTCATTGCTCAAGACACAATATAATTGACTCCCAGATAGCACAGAGTACCGTTTTAAAGTACCAATACAACCCTGGGAAAAAATTGAGGTAGTACTAGTACCAAGAAAATACTGAAAACTATAATATCCTTTTGGCAAAGAGCATAGTAAATGCCCCCTTAACACAAATTTATGTTTGTATGAACTTTCTCATTCTGTTGTAAGTTTAAATAATGATTGGTACTTTCACTACCTACTTTGGTACTATTCAGGTACTGGTACTAAAAAACTGTAGTAATACTACCTGCAAAGTATTGAAGAGTATCCAGCCCTTCTCCCAGATGTGATGTTCTTCTTCATTCATTTCATATAAACCATTACATTAATCTTTGTTGTAATAGCTCACAGTAATGGTTATAAATAATTGTTTCTTTCAGGCTGCCCGGGCCCACTAAACCTCCAGGGATGTTTGCTCGTCCACCTATGCCTCCTCAATGGCAGACTCAGACTCCAGCTCCACAGAGGGTTTTGCAACCAAGCATAGAAACTATGAGCATAAGGCAGAATGCCAACCAGGCTGTTAACATGCACGATATCAATAACCCTCTCAATACAATGCAAGGAGAAAGCATGCAGACTCTGAATCATGGGCCTCCACCACAGTTTATTGAACTAAGACACCATCCTCAAAGGCTGCCCATGAGGCCCCATTTTATGCCACGTGGACCGCAGCCGAGACCACGGCTTTTTGTTACCCACCAGGACATGATTTCACCGTACATGCAACAACCTCCCATATCACAAAACAGTGCTGTTCCATTAGAGAAATCCCAGTTAGGGTTACCGCAAGGTGGACTATCGGCTTTAATGCCTCAACAGATGGCAACCACAGTAACAAGTTCTTCAGCTGTGACTCCCCTTCCCCAGCCGAGTTTAGTCTCTCAGTCTGCCAATGATCACAGTGAGGATCTACCAGAGGCAGACCTGGAGGGGCTGGGAGACACTGGAGGTGATGCTGGGGTTGAGGATGAAGATGATCTTGCTCTGGATCTGGATCCTGACAAAGGGGATGATGCTTTGGGCAATCTGGATAACCTCGAAGCCAATGATCCGCATCTTGATGACTTGCTAAACAGCGATGAATTTGATTTGTTGGCTTACACAGATCCAGAATTGGACCAGGGAGACCCAAAGGACGTTTTCTCAGACCAGCTGCGGCTGGTTGAAGCTGAAAGTGAGACGCCCTCCTCTGGACCTGTGCGTGTAAAAGTAGAAGACAAGTCAAACAGGCAAAAGCTCTCTTCAAGGACTGATGGCAGCAACAGTCAGACTTCATCATCTGCTCAAAACACAGGTACAGCCCAAGTGAAAGTTGAAGATGGAGGTCTGGACGCTGAGCAGCAACTCTCAAGTCAGGCTAATGTGAAAACGGAAATGGCCGATCTTCTTAGTGCAACCAAGCCGCAATCAGAAAACCAGCAAACCTCTCTATGCTCTGTTCGATTAGGGGGCCTTTCATACCCTCTCCCAGGCCAGAGTGGCCACCTGACATTCCCCTCAGAGACTCCACATACAGATATTACTGATGATCCATTGGGACTGCCCGATGTAGGGGGGCAGTCTCCTGCTGTGGATTTGGCAAAGGTTGAAAGTTCTTTAGATGGTGAGCTGCCATTATTAATACAAGATCTTTTGGAGCATGAGAAAAAAGAACAACAAAAACAACAGCAACAGCTTGGCAGCCTCCATCAGGGGGGACCTCCATACAGCTTGCAGGGTCAGCCAAACCCGCAAATCTCTCAGATGATGTTGCCACATCACCGTCCACCTGCTCAAGGGATGATGTCTCAACAAGGAATAGTTCCACGAGTGCCAAATCTTTTGCAGCAAAGGCCCATGGGTCCTGGAATGGCAAATCAACCTCTCATGACCATGTCCCAGCAGCAAGCAATGATGCGGATGGGGCAGCCTGGAGCAATGCCTTCACAGCCTGGAGTGAAACGGCCCCCTCTGACTAACAATCTCTTTCCAGATAAAGGCAAGGAATACTGTTTATTTTACTCGGTAGCAGCATGTTTCCTCCATTCTAATCTCAACAATGTTTTATTTTACAGAATTGGACAAATTTGTAACGGATGACATCATGGATCCCATTGCTAAAGCAAAGATAATGGCTCTTCAAGGAATCAAAAGGGTTCTCACAGACCCAATGGTTGTTCCTCCTGGGATTAACAGGTATTTGTTTTTTTTAATTTGGGGTTTATCCCAAACATAGTTGCAAGTTTAAATACAAAGTTTCATTTTATTTCAGGCAACAAGTTTCTTTGCTTGCACAAAGGCTGGCTACTACTCCTGGCACAGATCCCGGACATATTATTTCAGGACCACTAAAGGTGATTTGCCAACGAAAATGTATATTGAGCATAGTTTGAGTTCATTATCAACATGTTTATTATTAATTTTAGGAAGGGGAACCAAGTGAATCAACTCAGTCGAGGCCTAACCCTCCTCAGTTTGTCCAAGGAATTATCAGTATGTAGATTGTTAATTGTTTATAGATTGTTTGTTTTTTATATCTAATTTCTTACCATTTCGGTAGATGATGCAGAGCAACATCAATATGAGGAATGGCTGCTTCACACACAGCAGTTACTACAAATGCAGTTGAAGTTTTTGGAGGAGCAGATTGGGGTCCACCGCAAATCTCGAAAGGCACTCTGTGCAAAACAGCGTACAGCAAAAAAGGCTGGCAGGGAGTTTGCTGAAGCAGATGCAGAAAAGTTGAAGTTGGTCACAGAAGAACAAAGTAAAATTCAAAAACAGCTTGATCAGGTGTGTACACTTAACAATACATAAATTTTGACTCTGTCTACTTACTAATTCACTTAATTTATTCCTTTACAGGTACGGAAACAGCAGAAGGAACATACAAATCTTATTGCCGAGTATAGAAACAAACAGCAGCAGCATCAGCAAGGCTCAGGACTTCTTCCACCTGCACATCCTCCTCCGGGTCACCCTCCACAGGGTCCTCCACCCCACATGTTTCCTACAATGCCTAATCAGATGATTATGGGTCAACAGGGAGGACATGTGATGGGGCAACATGGTGGCGTGCCTGTTCGGATGCCGCAGGGACAGCCCTTCATGGGAGGACTCCCACAACCTCAACTTCCTGGTGGCACTAGGCCCACGGGACCTTCTGGTGCCCCAGCCGGATTTTTTCCTATGGGACCAGGAATGCAAGGGGCAGACCCAAGAATGATTCATGAAAGACAACTTCAGCACAGAATGCAAATGGCCAAGCTTCAGCAGCAACAGCAGATGATGTTGGCGCACTCTGCTCAGGCTGGAGTACCGCCCCAGACACAACCAGGGATGATGGGAAACGCACACATTGCCCAGCAACAGCCAAACCCACAACAAATTGTGGTGAATCCGATTAATCATCAAATGCCAGGGGGTCAATCTATCTCCCAGACTTCACAAGCCTCTTTACCAGGACACACTCAGTCTGTAATAATGGCTAATCAACCAGGTGCACAACAGCAGAGGCAGCAGATAGTGATGGGACAGCAGGGACCGAGTGATCCCTGTTTTAGGAGTCCTCAAACTCCACAACAGCAAAACATGGTGGCCTCTCAGCAGCAGCAAACAACTCAACAAAAAACAACCCAACTCCCCAGTCAGCCAGGCCCAGAACAGGGAGCAACATCTCAGCCTTCCACTCCACAAATGGGATCCTCTCCTTCAGCAGGAAGAGCCACGCCTCAACCACAGTCTGGTTTTGAAAACTCCAAATCTCCTCCACAACAGAGTGGGCCTTCCACACCAAATCCATCATCTCAAATCAGTGTCTCAGCAGATGATCAGAGTGACTTGGGAAGCCCAAGAAATCCACAACATCAAAACCAAGTCAATAGTTCTCTACAGGCAAACCAGTCAGCTTCAAATGAAAATCAACAATCTGAAAATCATCAACAGCAACCCGCTCTCCAGCCACAAGTATCGACCACGGCAGAGAAGCATGAAGGCGCTGCAGTGAAACCTGAAGTGCCACATGCAAATATCTGTGTTCAACAGCAGCAGCAAAATGTGCCTCAGCATTCACAGGACCAAAACATCCCACAGCAGCAGAGCTTTATTCAGACTTCACTTGGGCAGCAGGCTACAGTTGGTCTAAACCCGCAGCACCAAGCCTTGTTAGCGCAGCAGCAGAAGCAACAGGCCATGATGGGCATAATAAGAGGACCACAGCAGGCTATGATGGCACCAAGGCCTGGCTTTCAAGGTCCACATATTCGGCCACAGATAAACATCCAAGCAATCATTGCCCAGAATCCACAGCTGCGCAACCTCCCTCCTAACCAACAAATACAACACATACAGGCTATGATAGCTCAGAGGCACTTACAGCAGGGCCAGATGATGCGAATGGCAATAAACCCAGGCCAACAAGGCCCCTTAAGACCCCACATGCCCCACATGCCCCACATGCCTCCAGGCCAGGTTCCACAGATGAGGCAGCCTGTGGGAACTCAAACAGCAGTCACTCCGCAGATGCAGCAGGGCTTAATGCCCCATGGGCCACAGCCTCCACAGGCTGGAGAGATGATGCACCAGCAGATGATGAGGGGGCAGGTACCAATGTCGTGTGCCCCAATGGACTCAAGCCGCATGTTAAGACCAACATCTCCACAAGTTGAGCAACAACGTCATCTTCTCATGGGCATGCGTCCTCCTACTCCAAATCAACAACAGGTCATGCTGGCTACATCGGCTGGCCGGGTTCAAGGATCTCCCTCTCATGCCTATTCACCCAGAGCTCCCTTTGGCATGAGCCCAGCACATTCAGCATCACCGCATGCATCAAACGTGTCCTCACCAAGAACTGACAGCCGAGCTGGAATGAGCAGTCCATATCATGTTAAAGCTTCCCCACTCAGATCTCCTGGAGAAAAGAGTCCACTAGATTGTCCTGGACTGAAGGTTGAGACCCAGGCATTAGGCAGTGAAAGCTCCCAAACCACTGCATGTATTCCCAATGGCCCACATAAATATGTTAATATCTCCCAACAACCCCATCATGTTCAGGAGAGCCCTTCCACTCATCTCCACCAAGGCTCTGGAACAGGAGGAATGTGTGAGAAGACACTTCATAACATAAAGCAGGAACCCAGGGAAGTGCTATGTAATGTGCAGCCAGACCCTCAACACAGAGCCATGAAACAAGAGGATAACTATTCTACGGCTGACAATATGGCTCTAGATAACAGGCCTGAGACTGGACAGCAACTGCTTCAAAAGCTACTTAGGACTAAGAATCAGCTTGGGCAGAGGACACCTGATGGCATCCATAATGAAATTAATGGCCACATAAACAATAAATTGGCTATGTTGGAACAAAAGCTTCAAGGGACACCTCAAAATATGGAGGATTTGCAATCACTTACTAAAAGACCTCCTTTGCCTAAGCCCAAACGTACAAATAAAGTAACCAGTGGACCCAATGCGAGAAAAAAGACCAAGAAGGATGAACTGGGGAAAAGTCCAGAAGCACTCATGAAACAACTCAAGCAGGTACTAATTATACCAGCGTTTGATTGAAATGAGCATTAGATCTGTCTTCCGTTAATGTTATTGTTGACATTTCAGGGCCTGTCTCTTCTGCCGTTGATGGAGCCATCTATAACCACAAGCCTAGATCTTTTTGCTCCATTTGGGAGCAGTTTGCCCAATGGTAAAGCCCAGCTGAAAGGATCATTTGGAAATGCAGTGCTGGACAACGTCCCAGACTACTATTCTCAACTACTTACAAAGGTACAAATTTGTAAAACATTTTTTTCACGTTAATCCTCATGGAACAGGATTTTCAGATGTGTTTTTATGCACTCTTGTATTTTCAGAGTAACCTTAGCAACCCTCCTACACCTCCATCATCTCTGCCTCCCACTCCGCCTCCTTCAGTACAGCACAAGCTGCCAAATGGGATGACCACTGGGGAGGAGCTTTCAAAGTGTAAAGAGACAGATGCTGCTGTAGAGCCAATGGGTAAATACATCTAACCATAACTGTGAATATGATGTGTTTGGATGTTAAAGTCTGTGTTTTTGATAGACACGACATCTGAAGCAGTTAAGAGTGTTGACATTCTGGCAGCTCTTCCTACGCCACCACACAACCAGAATGAAGACATCAGGTAAAAGCTAACACTTGCACTCAAAGTTTTGGATAATATAGACATTTGGTGAAATGAAAAATGTTTAACAGAATGGAAAGTGATGATGAAGATGCACCAGAAAGCATTATACCAGCATCATCACCAGAGAGTAATGTAGGAGAAGGAACAAGGCGATTCCCTCAGCTCAAAGAGCCCAAGGAAGAAGAGACTGAAAGGGCTATATCTCCCATAATTCCTCTCATTCCCCGTACACCTATACCAGGTATGCATTTACTTATATTATTTTTCAATTTATATTTTCTGTTTGATTAACATAAAAATCTCTTAAAGAATTTCAAGAGAATAAACCACTTGCTGATGACAAGGTGCTTTCTACATCAAACCATCTCAACAGACCAAAAAGTAATGAAGTGTCTGTCACCTTCACACTGTCTTCTGCAGCTGCAAAGGTAGCTAATATCAGTGCATTTCAGACTAAAACATTTGTCTTTTCTGTTTAAAATGTGAACCTTCTCTTCCCATAGAAACTTAACCATGTGATGATGGCCATGGCTCAGCTCCTAAGCATCCGGATGCCGGGTTCTTATGAGGTGACTTTCCCTCCTCAAAACCTGGATTTTGATGGGTCCAGCAAGGCACAAGGACAGCCAGGTACTGGAGACATTGAAGTTGTTGATTTATGAGTTCTGTTGGGAATATAATAATCTTGACTAAAATGGGTCCATATATTTTGCTTTTTCTGCAGGTTTTCCTGGTGCCCTCTGTGTAAAGAACAGTCCCACTCCTAATCCAGATGAATGGCTCAGGCAGTTTGATGTGTCGCTCCCCGGCTGTACCCTCAAGAAACACGTGGACATACTTTCACTCATCAAACAGGTACCGTTAGATCTCCGTATTTTTGTATGTTTTTGATCATTTAAGGTACAACTTTTGAAGTGAACACGATGACATGGTGCATTGCCCATACTATTGTAAAGAATTTCTCATTTGCAATCCGTACACTGTTTTGTTCTGTAGGATTTTGCAGAAAATGAAGATAAGCCAGCATTACACTATTACACCACAAACGTAAATGATTTGGATGTTCGGCACCTTCCTGTTATTCCGGTTGAGGAATCTCCACCTCCATCGCCGCCTCCTCCAGATGACCAAGAACTGTCAGCCCCAGAAGCGGTGTCTGAAACTGTTCCACCCAAAACTTCTCCTCCATCCTTTCCCTCAATGCAAAAAGAAGTAAAGGTCAAGACTGAGCCAGACCAACAAGATGGAGCTTCACAACCCAAAGCCTTAGAATCTGAAAGTGCTCCAGCCTCTCCTTCAGTGACGCTTAGTGTTGTATCTACTGAAGACTCCTTAAAGGTTACTGCAAATCCTAAGGAGGAGGACATGAGCACTGACTCAGCTGACCCTGAAAAAGATGCTCCTAATGACTCTTCTCCAAAATCCATGAAACAACGCAGGCCACTCTCACCTGAACCAGAGGTAGCCCAACCAAAAGTGAAGAAATGGAAAGGGATTCGATGGAAGCGTCTACAATTTGTTATCACGATCCGTAAGGGTGGCTCTAAAAAGGAGAGCAGCCGTGAAGTATCTGAGCTGATGGAGCGACTGCGCATCACATTTAGACCAGAGAAACTTCCTCGTGACAAACGCAAATGTTGCTTTTGTCATGACGAAGGCGACGGGGCCACGGATGGGCCAGGGCGCCTGCTCAACATCGATGTGGATTTGTGGGTGCATCTGAACTGTGCTCTGTGGTCTACAGAGGTCTATGAGACACAAGGAGGAGCACTCATCAATGTGGAGGTCGCCCTGCGCAGAGGCCTGCGCACCCTCTGTGCCTGCTGTCAGAAAACGGGGGCCACTAACAGCTGCAACAGACTGCGCTGCCCTAATGTCTATCATTTTGCCTGTGCCATCCGAGCGCGCTGCATGTTCTTCAAAGACAAGACCATGTTGTGCACACAGCACAAGCTGAAGGGCCCCAGTGAGGATGAGCTCAGCACGTTTGCTGTGTTGAGGCGGGTCTACATTGAGCGTGATGAAGTGAAACAGATTGCCAGTATCCTGCAGCGAGGAGACCGAATCCACTTGTTCAGAGTCGGAGGTCTAATCTTCCATGCTGTTGGTCAGCTGCTTCCCTCACAGATGCCCCTTTTCCACTCTGCCACTGCCATTTTCCCTGTGGGTTACGAGGCTACACGCATCTATTGGAGCACGCGTGTGCCTAACAGACGCTGCAGATACCGCTGTCGCATCAATGAGGACAACGGCCGGCCTCTTTTCGAGGTGCGAGTTCTGGAGCACGGCATGGAGGATCTTCACTTCCGTGATAGCTCTCCAGAGGGTAAGACATGAAGTCACTGTTTAGTTCATATGTCAGCATTTAACAGTGATCAAACTGTCTGCTTATAATGATAGGAATTTGGAGCAGAGTGGTTCAGCAGGTGGCCAAACTTCGAGAGGAGTCTTCTATGCTAAAGCTGTTCACAGAACACATCAAGGGAGAGGAAATGTATGGACTCACCATCAACGCTGTGATGCGCATCACCGAATCAGTAAGAACTCAAAAAGGGCTCTATCCTCCGACCTGAATTTAGTGTTCCTAGTCTTGGTCCAGATTTAATATTTAAATTATATTGTTTTGTAGTTGCCTGGAGTGGAGAGCTGTCAGAGTTACCAGTTTCGTTATGGGCGTCACCCTCTCATGGAGCTTCCACTCATGATCAATCCCAGTGGCTGTGCCCGCTCTGAGCCCAAAGTCACCGCCCAGTGCAAAAGGTATACAGGCATCAAAACGGCTCTAGATCTGATATAGTTTTATTTTGCATTATGTAGAAATGCTGAACTTTGCTGTTCTCTTTATAAGGCCTCACACACTGAATAGCACCAGTGTTTCAAAGGCCTACCAGAGCACTTTTACTGGAGAACTCAACACACCATACAGCAAACAGTTCGTTCACTCCAAATCATCCCAGTACCGTCGTCTGAAGACGGAGTGGAAGAACAACGTTTACCTGGCCCGATCTCGAATTCAGGGCCTGGGATTGTATGCTGCAAAGGATTTGGAAAAGCACACCATGGTCATTGAATACATTGGCACAGTTATACGCAATGAGGTGGCCAATCGTAGAGAAAAGATCTATGAGTCTCAGGTAAAACATTTATGCTCTGCAGTTTACATGGAGAATGATATTATGTCATTTCGGGCACTGGGTGAACCTTGCAAAAAGAGTGTGTACTGAAAGTCCTTATTCAAATCAATTATTTTGTGTCTCAGAATCGTGGCATTTACATGTTCCGCATCAACAATGAACAGGTCATTGATGCCACTCTGACAGGTGGCCCAGCTCGGTAAGTCTGGAGATCAATTTAGATCACTGACAATTAGAATTTCTAAAATGTTTAATGCAATCCCTTGTTTCCTGTCCAGCTATGTCAACCACTCGTGTGCCCCCAACTGTGTGGCAGAGGTGGTAACGTTTGACAAGGAGGACAAGATCATCATCATTTCCAGCCGAAAGATTCCAAAGGGAGAAGAGGTTTGTGATCCTGCTTTTTGACATGATTTTATGAAGGTCTTAAATATGAATGTACTTGTATTCTCTTTACTACAGCTGACGTATGATTACCAGTTTGATTTTGAGGATGATCAGCACAAAATCCCTTGTCATTGTGGAGCCTGGAATTGCAGAAAGTGGATGAACTAAAAGTATTCCCCTCCAAAGGTGCCAGAACCATGTGCGCCAAAGCCTTTGTGTCCATCTTAGCCAGTGCATAAGCTGAAAGATGTGGAGGTGACGCAGCTTCCACCAGTGAAAGACTAAAGCAGTGACCCCTGTAGCCAAAGGTATGAAGAGCATTAATTAATAAAGCAACAAACCCTCACAACAGAGGCACTTCAGCCAACAACCCTCTCCTCGACTGTTCTCAATAAGCTTACAACAATCCTCAACATCTACCAAATGATCCTGACCTTCTGATATCAACCCTCATACTACAGAGCTCAGCTGGAGCTGCGACAAAAAGCCATGTTCAAATACTGAGAATGAACTTGATACATTTTTATGTTTTGAGACGGACCTATTTCCTGCTCTTTTACACTTTATCCTCACCTCCTTGAAAGGCACTTTCCCTTCAACTCATCAATGAAGACAACATGGATATTATTGGCTCGCTAGACAATCATAATGTGGCTCTGCTTTTGAGCTGCAAATGATTGATGGAAAAAGATGATTATTAAATTGGAGATGTTTTTGTTCTATGGCTCAAGTTGTTCTGACTGTGTGGAGTCCCTAAGGTGGGTTAGTGTGACCCTGTCTACCTCATTGATTTAACGGGAAGTGACTGCTTTGAGTAATAACTGTTAACTGCTACTGTGGAGGGGGGGTGTTTTTATGGGCTTAGCCTTCTCGGACAAGCAGGGAAACTTAAGCAGCAGGTTTGCTCTGTCTACTCTATGCTGAGGACGATTTACAATATTGAGCCAACTTAATTATTATTCATGAATTATTTATACAGAAGAGAAATATATGACCGTTTTGATAAAAAAGAAAATCACAATCAGCTTAGCAGGTGTCGTGTATGCCTCCAAATCATGGACATTTCTGTTTTTCTTTAAGCATTTTAGCCGTGCTCTTAGCTGTGTGAAAGCACAATAACCACCGTGTAGTTCCTTCTAGTTGTATAGACTGAGCGAGCGGCTCTCGGATCACACTTGGGACTAGTCTCATCTCCAAATGCACATTTGCTTTTGCTTCACACATTCAAGCTCCACTGCTGCCTCCAGCGCAGTGGACCAATGACTACTTTATATCCCACTGCTAACACTTTGAATCATGTCTCTTCCTCTGTAATATTTAGTGGACTGTTGATAACTTTACTGTAGTAGGTCTTTCTCTGTCAGAGCGCAGCCTGCTGTCTTTAACCCCTCGAGCGAGTTTTTCTAGTGCTGGAACTGTCTCATGAGGCTGGGCAGATGGCAGGGAAAGACTTATTGAAAAAAGGGCATTTGTTTCACCTCTATGTAAAAATGAATGAAATGTCTTTAAAGGGAGCTTTACTTAAAACTCCAGTATCCGAACTACTTTTCTCCCTCTTCCCCTAACCTGAAACCTCACGATTATTAAATGCAAGTTGTACAAACTGTATATATGATATATGCATCAGGGGGTAGCAACTCTTTATCCAGCCCCTTTGTAAACAAAAAGTCAAAAGAGTAGACCACATCGGAAGAAGCAACCACTGGATATCATTTTATCAACGTTGAAGCTGTATATAAATATAAATATGTGTAAATGGCAAACTAATATCTTTATGTATATGAATCAGAGTGTTTTTGCATTGACCTGTTTTCTATTAGTGTTTTTGCTAAAAGCCCTCAGACAGGTTTTGTTAAAATATGTTCTCTTGAATCAGTCCAGATGCGGCTGAGGGCAATACGAGGAGCGTTTATTACACACAGTTCACTTCTTTCTTACAGCAGTACTTTGGTGCATAGCATCTCTATTTATGTAATATTGTTTGTGTTTTATTTATACTACTGCTTGTTGATTATCAA
Source organism: Periophthalmus modestus (assembly GCA_019594935.1). NCBI lineage: Eukaryota > Metazoa > Chordata > Actinopteri > Gobiiformes > Gobiidae > Periophthalmus > Periophthalmus modestus. Next base: position 16,145,063 of record JAIEZT010000084.1, on the reverse strand, counting down.
AATCTGTCCCTTTATTGGTCGCAATCAGAATCATGTACTCTTGAATGGAAAAACCCTGGACTCCCTATACTCTAGTAGTGCTTTTGGTTTGAATCTATATTTTCCCTATAGAAGTGAATGTGCTGGTAAACCTTGTGACCTGGCTTCCTGTATGTTGTATGATGTAATAATGACTCAGTTAACTCCATACTTAACCTGGTTATGAATTGCACTCTCAGACTATATTGGAGAACTTCTCTAAAGTGGTAGTATACAAAGCAGTGAAATATATATATATTTTTGGTATGTTTCTATTTCAAGGGAAGACCATGAGACATTATCCCACTCACTGGATTTTAACCTGAATTTTTAAAGTTTGCTAAATCTTAATTTAAGTTCTCTGCATATCTTATAATTTAATAAAGTTTTGCTCAAATTTAATTTTTTAACCTCATATACTTTTTAAAAAGATATTGCATCTGTACAGCAGAGATACTTTTAGGGAATATGAATAAATATGTTCATTTTTATTGTATGTGGCATGTTTTGTATGGATATTATTTTGAATTGTACATATTTTTGGAGAACACCAGAGGGGTGCATCTCTTTATATACAGCTTTCCACTCTCCTCCCTGCCATCTTATTTCTTTGTCTGCTTTTGTTTCTTGTAAAGGAAAATAAAATGCATTTTAAATAAGTTATTACTCTTGTGTAAATAAATATGTTCTACTTCCTTTAGTAGCTACTCTAAATACTGCTTGAAAGCGTAGCCTATTGGACGTGCGGACTAAATGCATTAGTAAATCTATATCCACTGATCTAAAATGTTGCTTTATTTAGATTATATATGTAGAATTTTTGTATTTAAACTGCTATAAATTTTCAGCCCAGATGCCCTTCCCCAAAAAGCTTCATTATCACTGCTTAATTTAACAGTATCTTTGTCATTTAACAGATGAAACCACATTAGGAAAAATGGATTTATTGTATATAATCTATGTACAAACTAACAGTGATTTTGAAACATTTACCTATAAACTAGATGTAGGATGGGTTTATGCCAAAAGGAGAAAACAAGATGTATGTTTGACAATTCTGGTACATATGTGCAGCTCCCATTTTACACCACTATTTTCTGCAAGTCCTCATTACAGTAGCAGCATCATTTCTGGGCTACCCTGCCAACAATTACCTGCTCAGACCAAAACAATGGTAGAATTCAAGTCATTAAATGGAGCTGACCAGATGAGTTCAATTGTTTAGGAGAAGTCAGTGTTTTGAGACAATAAACGGGTACTTGTTACATAGAGTGAACAAAAAAATTTAAAAAAATTACATACAGACTAACAGTACATAGCCCAATAATGTCTTTTGTAATCTCATCTGCAAATATGATGAAATAAAAACATGCAGATTGATTGTACAGTATCTGAAACTACAGTTATTCAGTAGTTACCTTGATTATATATAGTCAAATACCAATCGGCAGTGTCAGGATTCACAACTTAATCCCAAATATTCCAGTGTCAATGAGATGCTTACATAGAAGACATTTACAGATGATAAAAAGGACTCAAAACATATAGATTACACAAAATAACAGACATTTATGTGGGCATGTCAGTAGTACCACTGTATCTCTAAATGAGTAGAGTTACAATACATCCAGCAGATTTTCACAGATAGAAATGATTTCTGAGAGTACCGTTCAAGCAACATCACTTTCCACACTTTAGTTGGTAACCACTTATTATAACTACACCTAATGAAGCGTGAACAAAGGCTCAATTCATAATGAACAAAGTTTATCAAGAACGATTCAGGCTTAGTAATTCCTTAAGGGGTTAGGGTCAGAGTATTAACTATTAAGCGCGAGTCATTCTTAATATAATAATAATGTTAATTATGAATGAAGTCTTAAGTGTTATTAAGGCTAATTAAAGTGTAGTTATAATAAAGTGGTACCCTTTAACTTGTGGCGCAAAAGGAAAATGGAAATTGTACAAATCTTGCCAGTAGAGTATTTAACAAAATAAACATGTAAAAAAGGCCATATCATTGCTTTTTATACTTGTCTTATTTGTTCAATGTGCATGACAGCTTGTTAACATTGGGAGAACTTCCACATTCGAAATCTCCTGTCAAACTACTGAAGAACAGAAGACATGAAAACTTACAAAAGTACAATTTATATCACAATGTGGGCATCTTATCTCACAGTGTTCATCAAAAGACAAAAAAATATATCAACAAATAAATAAAACTCAACCATCCCGTAATAATCCCTGCCACATTTTGGACTAAAAACACCAGGAGCACATCCATGGTCGCGATACCTGACATAAAAAATCTCACATATCAACAAGGAAGCTACAATAGAGTGCAACTATTCAGTGTCTGTAGGATTTTCCAAAGAAGCACAATTGGGCGGCTCATGCTTAAGTTACAGAGAGTAGAGAAATCTGTCCATTGAACTACAGCCTATTCCAGGAAACGTGCTAGGAGTCCCCACACCGTTTAAAACAGACTACAGTGCATCCGACCCCCTCCCACTCACGCACACACTCACAGCCACAAAATGCAACAATGAAACTAAACTTAAAGTCCCTCCAAAAATTATTGTGGGATGATTTCTGAGGAGGTAAAAAAAAAAAAAAAAAAAAAATTAAATTAAATCACTGTACAGTAATAAAACTCCTGCCATGATATTTAGAAACAAAATGAAACAGTAGTTTGCTGCGGTGGCCTATGGAGACGGGGTGATGAGAACAAACAGGATGTCCCGAGTAGGAGATTACGTTCAGTAGTTTTGGCTAAAAAGGTGAGGTAGGCCTTGACACAAGTGTGGCTGTAGTTAAACTGGCAGGCTTTTGTCATGTACAGTCTGTCTTTAGTAGTGTATTGTTTTCATATGGGAGTGTTGAGCGTCTCCAGAGCTCTTTGTACAGTTCACATCTTCACGTCCTCCTCTATGCTGAGCTGGGACAGAGTTTTCTTTATGCGCAGAGCAGTCAGACGCGCCGCTCCATTGGCATACCAGCACTCCCTCATGATCTTGCCCATAACACGAAGCGACTAAAATGAGAAAAAGCAAAACCAGGGACAACTGAATATAACACAGTGCAGTCACTTAAGCAGAAGTAAAAGGTTGCAATAGTCCAACTGACCTCATAGCTCTGCCACCAGTTAGGCACGTTGGGCCGGAGTTTCTGGTCACACACCACTTTCCTCATCTCCTCTATGGATGGGTCTGAGGGCACCAGGTCATAGTATGGAAGCTGGTACTCTTCATGAATACCTCCAGCATTACAGCGCCGAGCAATCTCCCAGTAGACTAAACCCAGGGCATAAATGTCCGCACATTTGAAAGAATCAAAGTGTTTCATGTTTATGGTTTCATCCAGCACCTCTGGAGCCATATACCTAAAGGAACAGAAGATGGTGTATGTGGTTATAGAGGACTCAGTACATAGTATTTCACTGTATACTTATATAGTTAGGGGATATGTGAGGAGCTTAGAGGGACCTTACCTCTTGGTCCCCACACGCTGGTTTGGAGCTATATCAATTGTGTCTGTAATGGACTCGTGGCGAACTGCCAAACCAAGATCAGCTATGGCACACATACCATTCTTTTTCACCAGAATATTTTTAGACTTGAGGTCCCTGTGGGCGATGCCAGGCTTACCTGTGCGGCACAAACAACAATGGCATTAACAGATAAATAAGGTGTTGTCTGCTCAAATAGAGTTTGAGACTGGTTAAATTGGCCTCTTTAAAAGGTGAAAGCTCATCTCACCCTGCGTGCCAAGGATTTCCATGTGAAGATGTGCCAAGCCACTGGCAGCAGACAGAGCCAGCTTAATCATGCCCTCTATAGTGACGGAGTAACGGTTCAGATAGTCGAAGAGAGAGCCGTGCTCATGATAGTCTGAAACCAGCCACAACTGGGTCCATGTGCCATTGTCTGTAAGATAGACATTCAGATTTAGAATAGCAGTGGTAATACAATCCAACACGTGTAATGTGTGTGTGATATTTACCTTTGTTGTCTGCTGCAATAAAGCCCAAGATGTTCTCGTGGCGCAGCATGATTGTCTGGTAGATTTCTGCTTCTCTGAACCAGGAGCGCTCCTCTCTGGATGAGAAGATCTTCACAGCCACATCCCCTCCTCTCCACTTCCCCCTCCACACCTCTCCAAACCGCCCCTTCCCGATAATCTCCTGAAGCACGATTGTCCTGGCCACTGTCCGCTGCACAAACAGGGGTAAGCCTGCAGGTGGCAGCAAAGACACACAAATGTTTTTGTTCAGTACATTGTGGTTGAGTCAGTTTGCGGAGGATTAAATGAGCTACTGAGAGGAGATACTGTAGGAAATTTACAAGTTCATTTTATATTCAATTGCTTTTTTTTCCAAGCACTATACTAAGTGACTAAAACAAATGGCAATGTTGGATTGCAGACAGAGAATGAGAATTAGTTCTGGTTTTATTCAAACGTTTTAAAAAGTAAATTATTTCAACATGAAGACTCAACTTTATTGAGTGTTAATTGCCAGGATAATAAAAATAGTTGAATCATGATGGAATTATGTCCCCAGGAGAGCTCCTCGGCCCCTCTGTTCCTGCATCTAGGGCTGGAAGATTAATGGCAATCAAATCAAAAGTGCAAATTGCATACACTGCAATTATTTAAAATAATTTCCGCAAACAACCAAATATGCTACATTATAATGCATTAAACCTGCTAAGCCTGTTAAGATCTCTACCTCTGAAATTTATGAGATTCTTTTATTCATTTATCACTTCCTATTTTAATCTTTTAATGCTTCTGGATGGGTTTATAACGTGCACTCTGTGCAATTTATATTTTAATTGAAGGATTTGGTTCAGTTGTGCTTGGCTTGTTCAGGCCCTGACCTGAGCCGGATCCGGAGGTGGACATGTCATAGATGAGGTCTTGCAGGGTCTTGTCCTTGGCCAAGTACAGGTGCTCACACGAGGGGTCCTCCAGCTCAAGGCGCTGCCGGTGACTGTACGCCCTCTGCTGGTACTGGAACAGAAACACGCCCACCATCAGAAGCACACAAAGCAGGAACACTGGGCCCGCGATCACTGCCACCAGCTCCACTGGACCCCACGAGCTGCCACTGCCCGACCAGCCTGCCTTGGTAGGAACTACAAGGCAAAGCAGACAGAAAAGAGGTATATGTGAGTACAATAATAAAAAAACAAACACTGGAGTTAAATGTAGCAGTTCCGCAAACTGAACCTATAGTTATCATGATTAAAATAATGATTAAATTAACAAATAAATTAGTAAGAATTTTAAAACCATATATAGGTATTTCAAATTTCTTTTAAGCACAAACATTATTAAAAGAAAATTTTCCAGCATAAAATCAGATTTTTTACTTTCCATGACAACGTACAACTCTTTTTTTCTAACCAAATTATCTACAACATCATAGATCACTGTGAAATTTATGAGAAGTGAGTTTTGTTGAGCTTGGACTGACCAGGGACCTTGAGGTCGATGCTGTTGCAGTAGTCGCTGTAGCAGCAGTGAGTGTTGAGCAGCCCCTCTGCGCTGAGGCAGTAGAAAGGCTGTCCCAGGGGCACCAGGTTGTCCCGGTTGATGCAGATGCGCACGTGCTGCTCTTTGTTCTGGATGTAGTACGTGGAGGCCATGCAGGCGCCATCAGTCTCACACTCATAGCCTGTCTTCTCACAATTAGTGCAGTTACAACGCAGGGCTGCAACAGAGAAAGATCCTACTTAAGTCTTTATTCTGATTGGCTCCTATTAGGTTGCGATACACCCCAATAACCCCCAGACATGACAAAATCTGATGCTGTGCACAGTTCCAGAGGTATGTCTCTCAGACACAGAGCTCAGACAGTCAGGAAACCGGATCCTCCACTGCAGATGAACCCAAACACACCGAAGAGGAGGAAGAGGCGGAGGAAGAGCTGCCCACTGGGAGTCACACTGAACCTGACCAGAACCTAAGCCCCACTGCAGTGCTCTGCTGCCCCTGCCCCTGCCCCTGCCCCTGCTCCTGCTCCTCTTCTTTATGCTGACTGTTTAATGAGGCCGGAGCTGCAGTGAACACCTCACTCTAGCACAGGGACCCATTAAAGCACCCACAAAGATCTCCCACTGTTCAGTAATAAAACTATAACAGTCAATTTGACACAGTGAAATGAGGAAATGAGGCCCTCAGAAAATGAAGTTGATAAATTCATCATCTTCATTTATTCACCTTCCCTCTTTCATACTGGAAGTCAAGCAGCTGATTGAGGCAACTATGGGCTTTGGGTGATTGTTATATGCTCTGGCTGCTTTCAAAAGTCACATGCAATGTAAATCCAAACATTACTACTGGATGCCTGTCTTCAAAAAAAATAATAATTCACAATTAAACAAATTATTATTCAAGTAATGGCTCTGCAAACAACAAACTGTCTTCCTGGGGATCTTATTTTTAGTTATTTTGTGTACTTTGGATTCATATTTTTATATTCCAGGAGCATTATCATTTGTGCGACAGATACTGATAGACTTTAAAACATGAAAATTCACAATTGCAATTAGACATGGATTAGAAGATATATTTTTGGCACAGTGAAGTGGTGTAATAGCCATCATCTTTGTTGCAGATTACCACAATTAAACTGATAAATGTACAGTTAAATATTTTTTTCCCTTTGAAAACAATCAGCAATATTATCATTTTTTTGTCTCTCCCCTAATTGCAAAACTTGTATGAACAGAATACGTCAGGCATGGTTCAAATCTTTTATAATATGCCAAACTACATGTGGCCATATAAATCCTGGGAACAACAAACAGCAAACTGATTCAATTTACTCCCAAATGCAATTTGGACCATCGCACACATGCTTTTCATTTGGAGTTAGGCCAGCACAGAAAGGCCACCACCAGCACCGTGTCCCATTGGCTGCCCGGGCACGGGACAGTGGGTTCACATGGGAAAATGAACAGAGCTCAGTGACAAACTGTGCTGCTGCTGATGACAGAGTGTGAATGAAGCGTGACAGGCTCCGAGTTGATCCTGCGCCCAAACAAATGAGACCTCTCACGACTAATCGCTGTGAAGACAAGACCAATGTAGCAAAAACGAGCCCAGGAGAGGCACATAGCACAGACTCATTTCAATCCTGATTTTACACAAAAAGAGGATCAGTAACAATGTGTGAGAACAGAGAGACTTAAAGGAAAGAGGAAGGATCGGGATGCTAATCTGAGGCTTTTCCTAAGGATTCTCCTCAGACTCGAACCTCGTCAACCAACAAAAAAAATGTGACAAACTGAAAATGTTTTCAAAGTATGGGGGCGTGAATGTTAACCTGTTGTGCAAATGGTCACTGGTGATGCAATGTAAAAATAATTTTCTTTACAACTAGAAAACTAAGTTTCTAAAGTTAAGTTGTCTAAAAAGTATGTCATTGGTTAATTGTGGATTTTTGTAACCTAATTTGTTCCTAGCATTCTTTCATAATGCATATTACTTTACTTCCCGAAAAGCCACGACACAGCTGAACAATTCACTCAGGAGCCAGGATTGCGCCACACACATGCTAAATTCTAGTAGACCACAGAGCATGTTGTCAGACAGGGTTCTCTCACAGGGGTTGGCGTCTGTTGGAGTGCTTTATTAAAATACACATGTGTAGATGTCTGCCCCCTCAGTCATCAGAAGAAAAGAGGGACCCATTTTCAGTGGTTGTAAATGTAATGGCCATATCTCAACAGGAGACCAGCAAAACTGTGCATGGAGGGTGTCCAAACTCCACTTGGCTCTTTTAGAGGAATTTCCTGCAGATTACACAGAGGTGAGCAGCCAGAGGTCCATAATGAGAGAAAAACAACCCCCTGCCCTGCAGTGTGGCAGTGTTAATAGTCTGCACTGATGTCATCTTTTTATTTACCCCGTTCCTGTAATTCACACTGCCCCCCACCTCGCGCGGTGTAACAGGACTGAGGTTACTGGTTCTGAGCCAAACAAATCAATTCTTTGAGAGGAAGAGTCTAGACAGAAGCCATTTTGATCAATCCATCTCCAAAGTAAGAGTGATGTTTTCGCAAACTGCTGAGGAATGGTTGCGCACACTGCACTCACATTACAGCCAAAATGTCTGGGGGGCGCGGTGTACCTCCTCTTACTTTCAGATGTTTCTTCTGATGCTTTAAAGCCCCTCTGTCTCCACAGAGCAGATAAGAGCAGAATGTAGGCCGTATATCATAGGCCGTGTGTGGCGAGACAGATGGTGCACAGACACCGCTCACATGGAACTAAACATGGCCCAGATCACACTCCTTCCTCTTGGGACGCCTCAGAGGTTTGTGGTCCACCAAAGTTTGGTCTGTGGCAAACAAACGGTTTCACTAAAGAGTACCTTCCTGTACAATGAGACATATTTACTTTACTTGACCAGATGTCTGACCCAATCACACAAAAAGGAATCAGTAAAAATTGTCAATTTTCACTGAAGTCACTTTATCTGCCATTTTATGAACAAATGCCTAATGAACAGAATCATACATAGCCACACATACGGTTTTGGAGCCCTGTAGTGTCACCATTTGCAGAGTGTATTTTATTTTCTTTACAGCTTTTTGTATCCCTTTATAAAGTATTCATTAATGTTCTAGTTTGACTGGTTAGATTTAAGTCTGTTTTAATAGTTCTTTATCTAGATTTGATTGCATATATTTTTCATCCTGCTGTTCTTGTACTTTGACCCACCATTGGGGAAACTCCAGTGTTTGCAACTCAAATAAACCTTATCTTACAGATGTAATAATTTCCAAATGTATGCATAAAGCAAATCCTTGACAGGATACATTTATTAGATCACAAAGCAACAGGAGAAAATCATTCTACGAACAAGTATACATACTATGTACTGCCAACTAAATATTCCAGACAAATACGGTTTGAAAAGGTCAACGCTTGTTCGGACGCTGTGAATATGACTCAACTTAATTAAATGGCCTGAAATACTCTTCAAGGCCCTGGCCAGCGAGCTTTTAGTCAAATGAGCAGCATCAGTTTGTCCAGCACTTGACGATCCACTGAAGGAGACCGAGTTGGTTTTTAAGTGAACTCTCTGCTTGTATCCACATAATTGGTGGTCTTACACTGGTCCTTTGTGTGGAGATTAAGACGACATGAGTAGGGATTGGACTCAGCTCAGAGGGGAGTGTGTGTGTGTATGGGGGAGTGCACTTTGAGCATAGTGGGGGAGGGGTGTTGGTAGTGACGGGACAGCCAGAGTTTGGGGGTCTGCTGCTGTCGCTGTAGACCAGACAACTGGTGGGAGGGGCTGGCCCCAAACTGTGTCTCGCCCCTCCCTGCAGTATTGTCCCATGCACAAACACACACACAGCTTCAGGCGTGAGGGGGCTAGCACGAGTGACCAGCTGCGATCGTCATTAAAACCCAGTCTAGACTTTGACTTATAGGAGGGGGTCCCACAGGAAAGGGAGGAGAGAAAGGGGAGAGGACAAATATGGTGGCTACCAGTGTCAAGTTCCTTTCATTCCTGTTCAAGTTAGGGCAAGAAACACAGACTACATGAGTGAGAAAGGGATTAATGAAACAATGTTGCCAAAACCGGTGTCACCTTACGTCAGACCTAAAGTAAAAACCACAACAGTGTCCGTACAGACAGACTTCTTGGCCGAAACAGTGCAATGAACCCACACAAGATGTCAAGAATAAATGAGGTCAAAATGTATGGTGAAGTAGTACTAGACGACAAACGGTTGAATTGGGAAAACCTAATGTTGTACAAGTAAAGTAAATGTACAAATCACTACTTCTGTAAATGAAATGAGCAAAATGCAGGCCTGGTCCAGGGTTTGGTTTCACGCAGACCGCAGCAACTCAAGACTAAAACTAAACTGCCAAATCCCTGACCTCTACTTGACCAGTCATACAGTTATTTCTGTTATACATGAAGACTTTTTAAATATGGAATACAAATAAATAAAAAGGTTGAAATATGGTGATCGGAAGTTCTAAATAGAGAATATTCACAAATAAAGCATATTGGTGATGAAAATCAGAAATGGTTCTTTTGACATTTTCATTTAATAATTAGTTATTTTTGTATGCATTTCAGAGTCTGTATAGTCCAGATAATCCGGTTATTATTTTTTAAATTATAAAACATTATGATCTAGTCGATTATTCACAATTAGTGGGTTAATAGTTGCAGCCCTACTTCAAACTCTGATCTATGCCGGCTGTTTGAGGACTCATCGCAGAGCCCACAGCACTGGTCAGCGAGAATTTACTCTGGAAAATCCTTTGGTGAGTGGGTTACACAAACTGCGTGGGCTTTTGCAGACAGACACGGCACCATTACCAAAATGTACTGGCTGAAATTAGATCCATACAGATGCCAGACTGAGGGCTGATCAAGACAAGTAGACGCCACTAGACGCACACACACAGACTCACATACTACTACTGCTATGGCCTAATCAATGGTGGGGGAGAGGAGCAAAGTCATTACCTGTGTCTGCTACTCAGGGTCAGATTACTGATCTGATTTTGAAAGGAGGTCTTTGGGGAACACGCTGCCTCTTCAGACTCTCTCTAGCAAACCACGAGCCCCCAGGCTAAAGTCCATCCTGTCTGCTGTCTGCATCAGCCTGTCCCAGGACACTGGATCAGGTGTGGGCTAAGACTTCTGCGTTACGTACAAGTGGAAGTCATGAATTTCAAAAACACTCAAAATACTAGGACTAAATACATCTTTTCATGTAATTTTTGTACATATTATAACTTAACAGCCATGTAAAACATTCAGTACTTCACCATTTCCATTGCTTGCTGTCAGTACAGTATTTGAACAGATAATCACCATTTCAATAAGTGTTGGCTTTGCCCACAGTAAAAGTGCCCTATAACTTTTCTGGAGGAAGGTATGCCACTTATAGATCTACAGGTTATAGTCTGGAATGTTCCGTTTATGGCATTAAACTTCTGCATTTTCAAGTTACGAATCAATTAGTGAAGAAGAGATCCAGTTCACAGTGAAATGCTTGCGTTTTTATTGCTCAGATATACCTTGAAAAACATGCAAGATATGTTTAATGCCACACTGTGGAACATCTAGACAAAGCAATATAGTCTTCATGGAGACAGCCCCGATGGGTACTATGTTTACTTGACCGTCCTGTAATAAGCCTTTACCAAGTACATGTTTTTAGGATTCCTCCACTTCATCTTTCATATCTGTAATATTACTTGAATAGCAGCTCTAGTTCCTGTGCTGTGTAAGCCAATATATGGTCCATGTGACTGCGGATTAAAAGCCCTTTAGAGGTATTAGCAGATCAGAAGTACGTGCTTACTTATAGTTTGATCGAGGAGACGCAGACATGTGGGTAACTTTACACTGTTTTATTTAAGCCACGCAGTCAGGTCTACTGCTGCCGGGAAAGCTGCCTTATTTTGTTTGGATATTTTACACTTGAATGTGTTGTTTAGTTACTGTGGCGCTATTAGCAACAAACAGCAACAAGTCTACAGCCAGATTCTTAAAAACAGAGCCATTTCATGACTAACTCCCAGTCTCCCGCGGCATGCAATTTTCATACCAAACTGTGAAACACTTGCGTATATGGTCTAAATTAACAAGCCTCTGTTACGGACAATACCTCCACTGAGAGGGACTGGAATAACCCGATTTAACCCACAAATATTAATGCAGGTTGAGCCTATGTGAAAGCAGATCTTTGTTCAGTAATGATTAGAAAACAATTCATAAACTATAGGCTGTGCTGGTGAGGAGGGAATATTGAGGCGGAGCAAGTCAGATAGACATTCCAGCAGCAGAAGCCCAAAACCAAATCAAACGGAGACGCGGAATGGCAGCAGGGTGTCGGGTTCGGCCCTATAGACGCGCCCTCACTGCCACCGGATCTGTGCTCTGCTTGGGACAAACCACGCTGCTCCTGTCCAGAGGCTACTACACAAAACACATATTCCACTTCATCATTTGAATAGACAACTGTAACAGGATTAAGAATAAACATCCAAGTGTGAGAAGTTTGGTTCCGCTACTATGCATTGAATAAATCTTTTAGTCCTCCTTTAGCCAGGTTTTATACCCAGTGATGGTTAAGTTTTATAATGTTTACTTTGTGATTTATGGCTTTAATTTTAGTTGAACATTAAGTTGGACTAACCTTGCCTCTGATGATTTGTTTCCTTATACAACTTTTATACAAATGCCATCACTAGTCTTTTTTTGTTTTTGTTTTTGTTTTTTTTAATAAAGGGATGGGTCATGTATTGAGTGCAATGTATGAGCGGTATGAGAATTATCTGTCCAAAGATGAAAATTTACCCCAAATATTTGGCAAAAACATTATTTTCAGTGGCCTCAGTCTCTGTGCGCCTATGTGTAATTATGAGTTTGTTCTCAGTACATTAGATTTGTCTTTTTCACAAAATAATGAGTAATAATTATTTACGGAGGTGAATTTGTGAACTGTACCATAACTTAACAGAAACGTGTAAGCCACAGCCGCAAGGCAAATACTGGACATATATGGATTTTGTTTTTAACCTTTATCAGACAATCCATAATTTTTTGACATCCCATCCCTTTTAGAACTGTGATATTCAAAAGCAGAATCATCAAGTTACAGAGACTACACATTAATTAAAACTATGGAACATTTTCCAATATTTTGCATCCCTCTGTACACATTTATCCTGGAGTGTCTGAGATGACTTGTGAGGACTAGGAGGAGGAGCTGGTGTAACGGCAGGGCTGTTCTGTGGTCTGCAAACAGTAATGAGGAGAGGGTCAGGCGGAGGGTACACTGTCTGCTGCCCTCACAATTAGGGTCCATCCCTCCGGGCAGAATAGGTCATCAACAACAAAAGACCAGACCTGACCCCGACTGCACTCTCCACCAGTTCCACCACATTTGTAAACATCATACATTTAGGATTTGGCTCAGAATTGGGATAATAACTTGTGATATCTGGACAAACGCATTGTATAAAACATTGAATTGTGACCAATGACTATATGTTTGAAATCAGTTTGGCTAGACAATATTCCAACTTGCCACTTATTTTTGACAGTCAAAATGAGGTTTGTGACAAAGGCCTACACAGCTAAAAATGAGGCTGCTCTAGGCTTTGACAAAGTCTTCCAACATTATTTAGTGGCAGTTGTATTAAAACTCATATGTTTACCTAATTGAAACAGGCCTCGACAAGTGCATTTGGAAAACAGTACTTTCTCCTTTGAATCGGAGCCAGCTGGACCTCTTCCTCCCTTCCTCCCTCCCTCCCTCCCTCCCTCCCTCCCTCCCTCTTCCTCTCTCTCTCTTCCTCCCTCCTTCTCTCCCTCTCTGTTAAAACACACACCTTTGAACCCAATAAGGTTCACGTTTTCCCTGTACATTCCCTGGCTCTGATCTGAGGGGCAGGTGCGCACACGTCTCACTGCAAAAGAGCTGGGGCTTCCTCCTCCTGAACTCACATCAGATTCAATATTAAAACAGAACTCGAGGCTTCTGGTATAAACAAGCGGACTGTTGTTTCCAGTTGTCAATGATACCTTTGAACCATGACAGACAGTATAGAAGATCCACGCAGATGAGGGTTGTGAATGCAGCTCAAAAACCCACAATATTTCCAACTTTACAATAAACAAAAACAACCACAGTTACTCTATATCAGACAACTTCATTAAAGATCGACCGATATGAGTTTTTTCATGGCCGATGCCAATACAGTATTTAGAATACAGAGCAACCAATGGCCGATAAGCTCTGCCAATAATTTCTGGGTCAATTATGATTATTTTCCCCAAATTGTGCAATTGAAATTCACAAAAAAAAACTCACCAATAGTGCCTTTTTAGCACAAACCTGTAAGAGAGGTGTAGTCACGTTTTGAGCAGTGACCTCTCTTGGCACTTAAATGTTCATATATAGTTTCATAAATATTCTTTAGGCAGCAAACTGGCCAAAGCAAAATATCGGCTTATACTGTAGATTTAAAGCTGATACACTAAAAATGAGCAAATATCGGGCAACCTCTCTATTCATCATTCATGGCCAATGGAAGTTATATTCTTTTACTCATTTACTTTTTTATACCCAGCAACCTCTACCTGCTCATGTCCATGGAAATGTTGCTGCTATGGCTATAATATTTCACTATATGGCATACCCACCTCCATATAGAATGTTCCTAAGTATGGCTCCAATGTGCTCTTACAGGTGATGTTCAGCCTCCAGAAAGTTACATGGTATTACTTTTATCAAGCATTTTATTTTTATAAAGCAAAATTGTATTCTGTGGTATATTTTCAGAATAAAAATACCAACCATGAGCCAGTACACTGGCACAGTGAATATGGCATAAATGGGGCATACTGAGCTGAAGCAGGTCTTTTGAACAGAAGGCCCAGAGAAAGGGGAGGATGGGGCAAAGTCATGGCCCTCCCTCAGAGCGCTGGGACCACACGGCTGGATCAGATTGCTGATGCTGTGGAGAGCAGCACAGCAAGGCCTGCGTCGCACACAGAGGCATGTAGCACCACAACATGACAATGGGCGCTCCTCATGAGATCATTAACACGTGACTCTTACCAACTCAGCCCAGTTGTTTGTCACCATTATTCAGACTGAGGAGACCAGTGTGCAGAGGACTTCTGGTTGGTCAGGTTTACACCTCCCTGTATAATCCATTGCAGAGCAAGAAGCGCAGCTGAACCATTACGAAAATGTTTCCAACTGTGATTTTTTCCTAACAAACATTTTACAATTAGATTTCAATTTTAAAAATCAGGATTCGATTACACTCGTCACACTTGTCCAGGTCTTAACATATGTGCTGAACTAACATACTTACCATTTATAGAGGTAAATGGCAAAACTGGGATAGAAAGTGTAAGGTAATGTGAATATTTTTAGTACATTCATTTACGTAAAAACTATCTGTGTTTGTTCCAATTGTGATTCTCAGTCTGACAGTGGAACCAACAAACAGGACATTCAGGTGTGACCACAACCCACAACATCCTCTGGTAAATGTGACTACACGGCAAATACACCAAAGGTTAAAGGTTAATTCACAATACAGTTCACATTACATTACAATGTTTACGGGAGGAAACAGCCCATTTCCACTATGGGTGCACATCACTGGGACCTTTAAGAGATCAAAAGGCAGGTTTGAATTGGTTAGTTATGCAATTTATCGTTAGATCCGTTTAGTAAAATTCAAGTTTGCAGTTTGAATAGAATACAATTTGGGCCAATATCTGATATCTGGTAACAGATTCCAAAATTATGCCTTTTTAAAAATCTGTTCTCAATTAATTTTCAGTTCTTGGTCATATGACCTAGAATTCAATGACAGATTATTTAAGACGGGCAAATGTAGGGGCCAAGTTGAGAGGAGCAGATGCCTGTCTGAATGTGGAGCTGGCCCTCAGCTGCTCCAGCAGACGGGCTCAAGCGGCGGAGACCGGGCGCCTCAAAAGACCCCGCATGCCACATTTCCATCACAATGAACCCAGACTTCAACTCTGACTCCTGTCTGGGCGGCTCAATGCTCGGCTGTTTTCACCCTGTGCCAGAATTCACTTTCAGCTGGAGGCCACTGAGCAACCTTTTCACAGCTCACAAATGGAGAGCAGTGAAGGAGCTGCCCCTGTTTACCCCAAATACACATTTCATACAGAAAACAAACACATCCACACCACAGCATTCACGGGCTCTTCCTTCTCACTGGCAGCATGGAAACGTGTGGCAACAGCATGTGAATAAACTGTAAGTGACCACATCGCAGCCAGCGATCATTACAGCGACTTGCACCCGGGCCATCCCGCGATAAGCCCCACAAACCCAAGAGGAGTGTTTAGTAAATATGTTAGCCGCGGAGAGATAACTACAGGAACAACAAAGCAGCGCGCACTTGGCACTTGCTATCGCTCCACAAACCACAACAAGTGACGCAGTGAGATGCCCTTAATTGAAATAGATTTCTACTCAATAATGAACTTTGAATAGTTTGTTGGCTGTTAGCTTACGAGGTTTAGCTGGCACCTAGACACAAACAACCACCATGTTGTTGTTGTGGTTGTGCTACTTTACGACGTTCAAGTGCAGACAGGCAAAAAGCATCGCTCTGCCAGTACAAATGCACCTCAAACATGGCACAAAAACTACTAAATATAAACACTAGATATGTCCAGTGTACAATGAATATTTTGAGGTCGCCGCTAGCTAGACTTTGCTAGCCAAATCCCTACGCCGCCGCGCCATGACGCGGAGCGACAACAGGCGATGCCCAGTTCAGGAAAACACAGACAAAAGAGGAGAGGTGGTCCTAATAAAACTTACCTTCACCAACAGCCACCAACCCGAGAAGGGCCACCAGTGCTAGAGCAGAGCGTCTCAGAGCCATTTCTTCTGAATTCCCATCTCTCCACAATAAAACGCGAAGTGAGTCGTTATCAAGAACGGGCAGATACTCAACCACAGTCCGACCGCACACACACCACGCACCGCCGCTCCGCCGCTCACCCAGCCAGCGCGTGACGTCCTTAAAGGGGCGTGAGCGCGCGCGAGGGGCGGGCCACTGCGCGTCCCCTGTGTCCCCGGGTCAAGGGCTGTCTTTATGGACCATAACATCTATGCAGCGTCCTGAATGTCCCCATAAAACACCACAGCTGAAGGCGTCAAGAGGAGCAAAGGTAAATGAAGTTCACCTGTTTAGCCAGCGTTATTTCATTCCCGTGTGTCCTCTTTATCTTAAACTGTCCGTTGACCCTCCATGGCCATATCTTCTCTGTCATTATTTATTAATGTAGGCCTTTCTCAAACTGACTGATGCAGCTTGATCTGATTATTTTTGTAAAAAATAACCTGGGCCTTTTAAAGTCAGGCCTATGCTGATGTGTTGTTTTGGCTTAGCAGGCTATAGGTTGGGAACTTTTCTTCTTCACTGGAACAAAATAATGTAGCATATAGACCCTATTTGATATTCCTGTAGGCCTAATTTGTGTTGGTCATGTGTAAATTTCCTCTCTCCTTTTCATTTCAAACTATTTCACTACTTGCTTTAAAAGTGAAACAGATCTTAATCTTGTTGTATATTTTTTAAGTCTTCTGCCAATTGGGATAACAAATGGCCAATCAGAAAACTCCCATTGTGGGTTGTGACTCAGCCTGCTGACCCGAACTAGTCAAAAAACTGCAGGAAAAACTTGCAGCTGTCACCGATCAAATTAAAGAAACTCTAAACTAGGACATATAAAAAAAAACAGGTCCATTTGGGAGTTTATCAGGGACTACTTTATCACCTGTCTCTTTCTCACTAACAGTGATGTGTCTTCTGCCCAGAGCAGTTGCCTCTGCCACATTATATCCATCCATTCTGGGCCCAGGGCCCTGTCCAATTTATCTCCACATTTCTGCAGTCTTTGTCCTGCACTGGGAGAAGCCAATCCCCTTGTCTGTTTTAGAACATTTGTAGTGGTCCCACTGTGGGAGAGAAAACAGAGGAGATGTGATACTGGACAGCCCCCTGCAGAGTTAAAAATAACCAGGACAGGCTCGGAGTGACCAGACAGAGGGTTATCTCTGTGGAGTTTGTTCAACATCTAGGCAGACAACACATGTATGCAAACGTAACACATATGGAGATAGTGGAGGAAGTTGCCAACACAAAGAAGCAGTGTGTATCAAAGGATTGAGTGACAACTGCTGAAATGAGGCAGAATATTTTGGGACTTTTTGCAAAAATTTCTCCCCAGGTCAATTCCAGGACAGTTCTTTTATGTAACACAAGGTACACTTACCATCTGGAATGTTTTCTATTCCTGAAGAAGTTCAGTAGTTTAAAAATATGTTTTACAATGGAGGCTTTTGTGTGTTTGGGAATTCTAATGTTGAGAATCTGTCCAGTGAGTTGACATGTTGACAAAACAAGATATATTGAGGACAAGTAGCCTACAGATTTTTTTGATTTATTCAAATATTTCAACCTTTTCATGATGATAATGATAACAATTACTCCATTACATTTTTTAAATCCTGTATTAACTATACACTGCTGTTTTGGGCCTAAGTTGCATCGTTGATGTTTAATGCCCTCTTCTGGTCAATAACAGAATCACACGAAACAACATACAGGTAAAAAAAATACTTTATTTTACTTTCCGTGGTTTGTGTTATTACACTAACAACAGTATAATTGGTGAGCTACTATTTTCAGTGTACAGAAAAATGTTACGGTACAAAGGTGAACATGGCCTTTGCTGATTATAAAATATTAGACATCCTATTTACACTCATGATTAAATACACTTGTATGTACAAAGACAAATATATACCGTGCCCTGCTAACCATCATTTCTAATATTAAACAAAGCTCTCATATGTAAATACCTTTATTTTCAGAAATGTAAATTCAGTGCTAAACATTTTTTGATAAATACCTGATTGCTTAAGATTTACAACATAACATTTAAAAACATATTAAAAAAAAAAATGTATGCTGTTGTAGAAACTATTTATCAATTGAGATCTTTTAAAAAATCAATTCTGAGCTTTTGAATGTTTGAATAACCAAAAATATGCCATATTAAAATATAGCTTCAGGTGTTGGCAGTCTAGACTCTCGCCTCAAAGTCATGTGGTTTTAATATAATGTGGCTCCAACGTTAGTCATATTTAGCACAAAATATGTTAATGAAATGCAGTTAGTACTGTGCAATAGAGGCTTTAAATACCCTGCAGGCTTTTCTAAGGCTTTTCTCCATTTGGATTAGACTTCTTGTTTGAGTTTTTCAATACTGTAGTCACTGTCATGGTCTAGTTTGGAGAGGGTCTTTCTGATCCTTAGGGCTGTGAGGCGGGCCGATGGACTTTGGAACCAGCACTCTTTCATGATCTTCACAATCGCTGCCAAGATCTAAACAAAAGCATGCATGTCAGAATATGAGAGATACCATATAGGACCATAACTATTAAAGCATGTTTTGTTTTTGCTTATTGTCCTGGTCAGTATCGGGCCTTACTGGATGGGAGTGCAGCCTGTTGTGCAAGCTGGGTCTTTGTTGGTCCACACACACCACCTTTTTCATCTCTTCAAAACTAGGATCTGATGGCACCAAGTCAAAGAATGGAGGTCGATACTCTTCCACAATCCCTGACAATTAGGAAGGAAAAGTAAGAAGACATATAATTTATTTTTTGTAATAAAATGTACATCATATTCAAATAAGTATCCAGAGAATACAATGAGTAGAAAATGCTTTAGTAATATAATACTGTCGTAGTCATTATGTCTAAAATAGCACATTTAAGTTGACTGGTGTGGGGGTTTTAAGTATGACTTAATAAGAAAGCAGAGAAGGATAACAATTCCCAAGAGGTTGGTCTCAGGCAGAAATCTGTAAGGCCCATTTAGTCAGGCATGTGTGTGGGGGGAGTGCATGTGCACAGTTAGTGTTGTGTATGTATATCTATAAACGTGCGTGTTCTTTCACAAAAGTGTGTACAAGTTTCTGGACTGTATACGGTCGAGTGCTGACACTAGATAAGACTGTTTATAATTACAGCAGTGCTAATCATGAGAGAGGATAGCAGAGACAGACACAGTCTAGGAAAACATTGAAGTGCTGAAAGACATGAGACTAACTGCATACTTTTAATACTTAATACTTTTAACTATACTTTTAATATTTACCTCAGCAAGAAAATACCCTTAAGCATTACAATTAAAGTTTTGTAATTGAAAAATTAATAGTCAGCTGCCCAGTGCTTACCATTAACAATGGTCCTGCGGCTGACTTCCCAGAAAACTAGCCCCAGAGCCCAGATGTCCGTTTGTTTGTAGGACTCAAAAACGTCCATTCGAATCGTCTCATCCAACACCTCAGGAGCCATGTAACGCTTAGTGCCCACTCGAGGGTTGTTACCCACATCCAGGTAGTCATTTGACTGGGAGTGTATCACTGCTAAACCTGCGTAATGGATAAGTACAAACATGTGAGTTTAACTTTTAATGTTGGGTTAATCTGCACATACAGTATGTTTCTTAATTTAAAAATGTGTCCCTACCCAGATCAGCAATGCAACACTGTCCATTTCTCTTGACCAGGATGTTTCGGCTCTTGAGGTCTCTGTGTGCAATGGCTGGTTTTTCCTGAGAGCTGACAATCTCAGTGTGGAGGTGAACCAGGCCACAGGCCACAGACAGGCACATCTTCAGGCAGCTCTCCGGCTCCAGACTGCTGTACTGAAGAAAGTCGTACAGGGAGCCCAACTCATGGAAGTGTGTGACCAGCCAGAGCTGTGTGCTTGAGTTCTTGGATGTCATGTCAGAGGCTATGAAACCTAAGCAAAGGAAGAGTAACGTAAAAAAAAAAAGCTTGTAAACTATCAGAAAATTAGAATGTATTCTGCTGTACCAAGTATATTGTCGTGCCGCAGTTGCACAGTGTTATAGATCTCAGTCTCTCTGAACCAGGACTGCTCATCTCGGGATGAGAAGATCTTTACAGCTACACTCTCCCCCATCCACGTGCCCCTCCACACCTCTCCATATCTGCCTTTACCTGAACGAGGGGTAAATGCATCAAAAATAAAAAATAAAAACTTTACAGTGTATTCTTAATAAATGGATATGTACTTACCAACACACTCCACAAGAGAGATCTGTCTTGCCATTGTCCTTTGGACTAGATATGGTAACCCTGTGCCACTCCCTGATGTACAGAACTCATCAAAGAGATCCTAAACAAAAGGGTCAAGAGAGTAATAAATCAAATAAAGTTGCACCATGAACTGTTGGCTAATTTAAATAAGCTTACTCCATATGTTGGGTCTTCCCCATGTGGTACTTTCAGCATAGTAACATCATGATCATCAGAGTTCTTGAGTTTACAGTGAGTGCGGCGGAAACGAAGGAACAAAACCACACAGAACACACACACTGCCACAATCAAGAGGAGGAGAGATATTGCAATCCACAGCTCTGGGCGAGCTGGTACCGGGGGACTGGTGGTCACCACTCCATCTGAACAAAAGCATTCCCACTAGTTAATCACTCATTCAAAGTTACCACAAGAGGGTGCTAAGATGATGTGAGTGCTTACATTATGCTATATTGTATGTGAGAGGCAAAGGTAGAATTACTAACCAATAGTGGGAGGTGGCGTAATGTAGGTATTGCACATATTGACTTTGCAACAAGAAACAAAAAAGCGTTCAAAGCTGGTGAAGCACTGCTCCCTGTAGTTGTGTGCAGAGAAGCAGCCCCTCTCCTCCAGCCCGTGCACCCACATGTAGAAGCAGTAATCCCCCCTGCAGGTCCCATTCACACAAGTGTCCTTTTTATTCTCACATGTACACAAGAGCTTCTCATCTTCCATGGCACCTAAACATAAAAACAGTGAAACTGTGTTTTATTTTCTTTTACTTACTTGTGATCAATAATTTGTTTATTTATTTATATTTGGTCAATTTTTTTAGTCACATTTTTTTTTACTAGTATTCAGTGTTGTACCAAATTCACATTTTGTTTATTGATCATGGCAATAAAGCTTTCTCATTCTGAATAAGTCACAACATTGTTATCCAGATTCAGTTTAAAGAAAATACATTTTAAACAAAGTTACCTGTTTCAGAAACTGCAATCCACAGAAGAACTGCAGTTATTGCCACTGAGAGCAGAGCAGCGCGACCCATCTCTGTAACACAAAACGAAATGGTCATACACAAATGAGTGTGTTGATGCTTTCAAGACTAAAAGCTGTGCTAGTAAGAGCCGGGACTTTTTTGAAGAGGAAGTCATGAGGTCAAAAACAACAGTCCATGTGCTGTAATGGTGCTGAAAAGGGGTTCAGGGGAAGGAGACAGAGTTTGTGTCTAAACTACAGACTCCACTGCCCGCCTCAGAGTAAATATTGATGGTTGAACTTCCTGCCATTGAGAGGCCCCACCCGCCGACAGCAGGGCCCAGCTTGGCTCATTGTTTAGGGCTGCACTGTGAGTGTCACACAAGAGGGGCTGTAACAACATGGATTTCCAACTTACATGAGTCAATTATGAGAACAGCACAGCAGATAACATATAGGGCAATACATAAAAACATATCTTGTGATACTTGTATGGTTGGTGATTGCTTAAGATAGAGTGGCACTGTCATAATAAGAAAAGAAAAAAGCCTTTCTTAACACTAACTTAATTAACACTAAGTAATAAACTTTAACTACTATTTTAATATGTCTTTTCACATCTCTCAAAATGACTTGTGACCTAACCACATTTGTAGTTGGGCTGATGTCAACAAAAAAAAAATGTAGTTGAGTAACGAAGCATTGTGGAAAACAAATAGGCTCTCATCATGAACCGTTACTGTGTGTTTTTTTTACCAGGTTTCAAATCAATGTGGCATGTCTCCAAACTGAGTGAAATACACAGTGAATTCTATCTTTAGATTTCCTTTGTGGTTGTGTGTGGGTGAACTACAGATCTCAGCTGAAAAATGCTGCACTGAAATGGAAGTCTCAAACCATAAGCCTTTTTAGCCTGCGCTTTAATAGGAGCTCTCTGTACTCAATAAAGTTACTTCAAAGTTGGTTAGAATTTGTCTCTTGTTTATTTTGGAATTTACTTTGAACAGCAACAACAAATTTTGTCCATATTAATACATTCTTTGTTAACTACAAACCCCACAAACAGTTATTGTATGATCCCAACAGGGTGACAGTTTTCATATTCACAAACTACAGACAGATTTTCATTATATTTAAAGTCTCTGATCCACTCCATTCTAATGTTTGAACTTGTACACAGTTGCGTATTGGTCAAGTAGATGATCCATATACCTAATAAAGGCTGTGGGGTTTAATGATAGTATAGATTTAGGAGAAACACAGCTTAAACTCACAACTGGATCATTTACCAGGGTTGCTGTCATCTTATGAAGTTAATGGGCAATAATCATGTTTTCCATCAGCCTGATTTTAGACTCAGGCACACTTCCTCTGCGGCCCTGTGTATGTTTGTCTACAGTTTGCCCAGCACTGCACCCGTGGGACCCAAGAGGAAAAATCCTTTGTCATCTCTTCCTCTTATCTACACAGGCAAGCAGATCTCTCATACCATCTGCATGACTGTAGTATAACTTAAGTCACAGATAATGAGGCAAAAGCACTTAAACCTACGCTTCTCTCCCCAAATTTTTATAACAAAATCACACCGTAAATAGTGTATAGGCTAACCAAACACACACATTCACATTGTATGGGTATGTTGTATGGGTAAACACATGTGAAAATATGTGACCCAGCAGTAATGACGGCAGACTGCCTGGTTCACTGATGGTATCTTATAGGTTTGGAGACAAAGCAAGGCTTGGCAGGCTTAATGGCACATTCACAGACAGCATGCTCTCACATGTACCATCACAAGGAATGCATTTCTGAAAGAGAATAGGACACAGCTCGTATGTCACCATTCATATTGGCACAATCTCAAGATCCAGGCTTTTAGCACATGTCTACAACTGTCAAATTTAAAGAATGTACTCTGAGAATATACAACATGATTAAACAAAGAAAAATCCACAACAATAGTGAGAATGGGTGCAAGTAAATGAATCAGTACAATTATTGAATAAAAAAATGAAGTGGGCTATATTCCCACGATGAATAAAGTATACAGTATAATAGCCAGTGGATGGAGGGGACTTGGGATTTCAGAGCACACCTGTTGGTTCAAGTCCATCCAAAGTCTGACACCACTAGTGTGAATGAACCAGTAGGTACGGCTCTTGCCTTATTTATAGAGCCCTACGTCCTTTATGTTATACAGGTGATTAAAAACATTCAAATAAACACACACACAAGAAGGAAAATCATTACCTGTTTAGTGTTTTCTTTGACTTGACGGACATGAACGCCACACGTTTCCCATATCAAAGTGACCTCGCAAGCTCCAACTTGGCTCTAAAAAAAAAGGCTAAGTTCACGATCAAACCACTGCCATGTCGCAAGAAAAGACGAGAGTTAAACGTCCCAGCTGCAGATGTTTGGTCCCTCACATCCTCTCTGACGTGGAGAACGACAAAAGCGACATTTGTGGCAAAACTTTGGTCCGCGTTTGTCTTCAGATTAAGAAAAATGTCTAAAGATTCGCTTACATGTGGCCAGCAGCAGCAGAAGCAGCAATGAAAGCTTTTATAAACTCAAGTGTCACTGTACTTTTCTTGACAGTCCTTGACTATCTCATCTCCAGCCAAATCTAAACTGATAAAACTACGACACGACCCACGGTTTGGACCCCAGGCGCGCGCTCTTCCGCCGCTCGGTTCGCTCTACGAGAGGCGGCTGGACCTCAAACTACTCTTTTCCATCAAAGTAGCTGATCTTTGAGGAGATTGTAGATTTTGAAGACGGCGTACAGTGGTTGGTTGTCCCACCCCTTATTGTCCCTCTCAGGGGCTGCTGCTCTGCCTGGAATGTGTTCTTAGCGGTTTTCCTGTTGCTTGCGCGAAACCTCTCATTTTCCTCTTCCCCCTGTGGACTCCAGGCTGAGCTTCTAACACAGGAATGCGCTTCAAAGACCTCACACAAACTTACAGGCTGCACATTTGCTTATTATTGTGCAATAGACATTATTTGTGGCACCCTGCTAACCAATTAGTTTTGATATGACTGTGTTATAACTGCAACTATGAGCCTTAATAATGATATTTGTTGTTTTTAGGAGTAAGCCAGAGGAGCGGTGGAGAAACAAAGAGGGAATTATGATGTCTCCTGTAGATAAAGGTATTATCCTTCCCATACCTAGAGCTATACCTGTTTAAAAGTGGACTATTTCTGGTGAGAGGCTGCCACCTGCTTGTCTTCATGGAGATATTATTGAATAATCCACAGTATAACACAGTATGGCAGCATTATGTTGATTGTACCTACAGGTAACCTGTACTGTGGTCATCAAACTGGTGCTGACTAATAGGCTATAACTACGTTCCCTAAATGTACCCCTCAAAATACTGCATAGATGGACTTATGTTATTGTCCTTGAGTGAATATAAATCACAAAACCAGTTAAACTTGTTGTTTTCTCTAATATGCGTAGCGTTTGGTGAATTAGTTTTAATCATACTTAGGTCCAATTAGGGATGGGATTTAGGGATGGGACTAAACTTTCCGACAGCCCGGGCCTACTTTACAACTCTACAGGAATGTACATGTACTTCTGCGTCACCCACACAAACAATCTACACATCAAATGAAAGCTACAGCGCTCGTCTTTTCGTAAATGCAAACAATTTTCACCTGCATCACCACAGCGCTGACAGGAAAGACGTTTTTACAGAAAAGCCAAAAATGCGGATTTGGACTTCACTCACCTTTGAGGCTCTGGTGCCGTAAAGACGATTATAATCATGAGCGATGATGACGATTTTGAAAAAATGCCACGAACGATTTATCGCGGACCGTTTTAACGCGATTAACGATATTATCGTATATCGACCCATTCCTCTGTCCAATACCTCCTTTTTACATACCAAAGGGATGTGTGTGTGTGTGTGTGTGTGTGTGTGTGTGTGTGTGTGTGTGTGTGTGTGTGTGTGTGTGTGTGTGTGTGTGTGTGTGTGTGTGTGTGTGTGTGTGAAAGTGCTTCAGTGTAGCACTCACATGCATGTCTTCATCAGTCTCTAATATAAATTCCCCTCCTTGTTCTCATGCTCTGTAATCTGCACTGCTGGCTGAGGGCTGCAGACACAGCTGGAGGCTCTCACATCATCTTTCATGTTGCGAAAAGTGCAATTTGTTGTCCCCCATATCAGCATTTTATATTCCCTAAGAGTACTGAGAGTGATTGGCAGTGATACTCCTACATCTTGGAAGGAAAAGTAAAAAAAAAAGTCCTGTTGCTGCCCTTGATGAGTTTGTGCTGCTTACAAAGAGGCATTCTGAGCATGCTTTAGTGAGGTGTTGTTATTTATATAGTAGTTTCTACATGTTCATATTACAGTGAGTGAAGTTGGGGAGTACTATCAGTATTTTTCCACCATTACATGATAAAAAAAACTAGTCTGAGTGCAGATCCAGCAGAGTATTTTATCATTGCGTCATATGTGTCTTGGCGTGTACTCCAATACATTTTTGCTGAATTTCACTTGTTTAGTTCCTTCTTTGAAAAGGAACTATGCCACAATTGTGAACTCTAAACTTAACAAAAATCTGCTTCTGTTTTATGTAAAGTAATTGTTATGTAAAGTTGCAACATATTGGATTAAGAGATTACTGCCCCAGGTTCAAAAGCCAGTCAACATTAAACCTGGGAGCAAATTATGGACTTCTTAGGGAGCTCAGAATAACACCATTGTGACGTGCCATACAGTCCGCACACAAGCATGTAGAGAGTAGTTTTATCATCTTAAATCTATAAAACAGCAGTAATTTATTAGAAAAATGACAACACAGAAATGAAAAAATAACGCTTTATTTTTCTTTTAGACAAAAACAGTAGGAGGGTTTATTATTTCTCTCCAACAGGTAATTCTCACAATTGTATTTGTTAGTTTACCAATAATTAAATGCTGGTTTTGGCTGTTTCTTCCCCTGAGTGTCTTTTATTAGCCATCCCAATCACAACTGAGACTCATTCTGTAAAAGAGTCCATTTGTTTTGCATAGATATATTTTCTACCTGAGTTTTAATTACAAAGAGCATCTTAAGTGCAAGCAGCAGTTTCAGCAGCTTTGACCCAGCAGAAGAGACACTCCAAGAATCTGTAAAGTGAGGAGTGAGTTACTGTGTTGACTTTAATTTATTCAAACAATATGTGAGGTATGTCTGTTCTTATTGACATTCACCAATGCTATGTGAAATTAAGACCAAAAATCACATGTTATGTACAGACTATTGAGCCATATTATAACATCAGTAGACTGAATGTTATTGATAGACTGCTACTCAAATGTATTCAAAAATTCACAGAGCTGAATACATTAAGGAATTTCTTTTCTGACCTCTGTCACAGACAAATATTTAATTTACCTGAAATTAAAAACTCGTTAAGTATCATTGTCATTTTTTACTAGACTTTTTACCTGACTTCTTACTCTTGTTGTCTTTCTTGTCTTTCTTGTCTTTCTTTTCCTTCTCCTCCTTCTCCCTCTTCTCCCTCTTCTTCTCCTCTTTGGCTTCTTTGTACTTCCACACAGGAGGCTCCAGGTAACCCTTCTGATTCTTCTTCTTTTTCTGTTTCTTGGGAGTGGGCTCCCCAGTCTTGGTCACTTCAATCTTTGGGATGCATCCGGAGGGGAATATGCTGTTCCTGTGTGCCATGCTGCGTGGGATGAAGCTGCGGCCCCCTGTGATGCTGTCCTTCCTCTCGGAGCAGCAGGAGGTGAGTGACACAGATGTGGCAGACACCAGCGAGGGGGAGGCAGAGTGTACAGAGCCACTACTGTGAGACACTGTGCTTTCCTCTAGCTCCTTCACGCTGTGCTTGGCCAACAGTTCAGGTACGGCCAGTCGCCGCTTACCCATTTCAGGGGGGCTGGTGGGGCAGAGTGGGCGGCAACCAATAGTCACCAATGGACTGTGAATACTTGTAGTGATCCGCACCATTTGGTCCATAACTCCATTTTCCTGTGGGTCTTGAGGAAACCTAAATGAAAGGCTGTCTCTGATTCGCTGCCGTAGTTTCTGAGTGGCAGTTTTGGGAGCAGTGGATTTAGCGACCAGATGTTTGAGTTCAGGCCACTCGGGGACAAAGCTCTCACAAAACTGTTCAGCCACAGGACGAGTTTGCAGCCGCCTCAGTCGAAGCAGAGTCTCAAACCTGCCAGTCTTCAGCACCCAGTCCTTCAGTCCTTTACCCTGCACCAGGTCCATCGCATGCACATCTGCTCCTGTGTCGAGAATAAAAGATAAATCTCAATCTGAAGAACATGTATTCAATTGCCTGTCTTATTGTAAACTTACCATGCATGACCAGAGCCGACACACACTCCTCTCGTCCCTGCAGACCAGCTTTGATGAGGGCTGTAAACCCTCTGGGGTCTCTGATCTCAGTGTCCACATCAGAATAGTAGTTGAGGATGTAGTTTAAAATTGTGATGAATCCTGGTTTGAAAAGACAATATGGTTTAGTTGTATTGCATTGTATTAGTCCAATATGATTATGAAGATGTATGCATCTTCATCATGTGTATTGACACATACCAGCTTGAGCAGCTATCATGAGGGCAGTGTTGCCGTCATTGTCCTGGTGGTTAATGTCGATATATGGACACACATGCAGAGAGGTGACAATGTCCACAAAGCCCTTGCTCACAGCCAACATCAGTCCATTCTGGAACACAGTAAATGCTTTATGTTTTAAGAGCACCATCACACTTTTATTTACTATATGGTATTAATACACTGGCACTCACCCTCCCGTTGATGTCCAGCTCCATGACCTCTGCCCGAGTCACTCCCCTCTCCATGATGCTGCGCAGGCCTGGGGCGTCATTTCTCTTGCATGCCTCATACAAATTTTTAGGGGGCTCAGTGTACTTCTCCTCCCGTTCATAGTTGGGAAGCACAGAGTCGTCAGAAAGCACACTTCCCGAGTCTGAATCGTCCGCGAGGAAGTCTGAGTCCTCGGAAGGACCTTCGCCCAGGTGAGGGTCATCGTGTGCACAGGCCATGACCCCTTTACAAAGGAAAGGTCCCAACCGGGGTCAGGAGAGCTGCAAATCACCTACATCTAATCACACAAGAATACAATTAGTGAATGTACTCAAACAATCAAACATTATCACAAGACACCGGTGTAGACATTTAACTTTTTTTTTTTTTTATAAATTATTACTAACACTAAAACTATCTGACCATTAGCGTATTAGACATATCGTTTTGATTACCATCACTTATTGTAGTTTATTTTAGCATTGTTTGGACATCATCAGTAAATAAAGTACCCCCCCCCCCCCGCCCCCCCCCCCCCGTAGTGTGTAGTTGTGGTGGCCTGAAAAAGCCTTTGCAGTAATCATCTAAAGAGGATGACCTCAGGCCTCCTCAGTGGGGCTGAGCTAACTAAGTCACATAAGCTGCCTTTGTAACCTGCTTCAGTAATAGTACAGTTATGCCTATTATAGACCACAGGAGGACAGTACAGTTTTGATCAATAATATATTAGTACAAAAAATGCACACTCTGATGAAATCCTTGTAAAGTTAGCACTGTGCTGAGAATGCCATATGGTGCCAGCAGCAGTGGGAGACAAAGCTCACAGCATCTGTCATAGTGTCTTCAGAAAGTCACACTCACTGCAGCTACTCAGAGAAATTCTGCTGTTAAAACAGTAGGCCTTTAGGAAAATGTGAACCTTAAGATTGTATAATCTGTGTAAATATCATAGTATAAATCAAAATTTCTTTACAAGGCATAGGCTATTCTTAGCACAACCAGGAAGTCGAATGCTTGTGCCCAAAATATTGACGTTTGAGACTGAGACTTAAGATTCTGTTAAATTTCAAGTTCAAGATCACAATCATACAGCCTTATCTTCTCAATTATGCTGAAGCAGATACTTGACGAACCCTAGCAACGAATTGTTCTTTTATTTCCTTAACTACCAAAAAACATAAAAAAGTTTACAATGTTGCCTCAACAGAACAACAATAGTGATATTCAGGCTTACCGTTGTCGATGGAGCCAGAGTTTTACTGGTGTCATCTGTTTCTGATCTTCACGTTAAACCATCCTGATGTAACTTCCACTGCTCCTGCAGACTTTAATTAGACCCGAGTTAACTTCATGTTTCCCAAACTGACTCCAGCCCCTGCCTCTCCCCTCCCTCCAGGTCTTCTACTGACCAGTGAGGTGTCTTCATTGGCCCACAATCCGTCACATCCCAACATAGACCGCACCTATCCTAAGTCAGGCAACATACATGTGTTCTCTCATCCCTGATTACTGAAGATTTAAGGATTAAGTCAAAGGAGCAGACAGGAGCTAACCGTGCTGCTCTTACAGTCACTTGACTTGAGGCTTGTCCATTGCCGGATCTCTCTCGGCCCGTCTGGAGTGTCAGAAAAACCTAAAGGGCTATGAATCATGGAGCCTCCTCGGTGTGAATCATGTGTCGTGTGTGATGGGACATGGAGAGCACATACTGCTTATGTTTTCTCTCTAAAAGCCTTTCACATGGCCAACAAATGAAACCAGTAATTATTCCCATGACAGAGATGTACCTAGAAACTATGAGTGAAACAAAGGAATCAGTCAATATCAACAATTAATTATTTAAATTATCTTCATGTTATTTAGTAATCGAAATGCTGAGAGAAGAGGTTTTATGACTCAGGCAAAGAGTGCATGCATCAAAATGAAACAAGAAACATGCTCTTTCATGCTCTAAACAACTAACCAAAAGAATAATCATCAAATGTATTGATCAGCAGTCCTACTGGAAACCCGGTGCTGTTAAAAGGTTAATAACTTGTAACCACACTTGAAAACACAAAGACATAGCAGAAACTGGAGCATAATATTTAGTTAAGAATTGCTTTATTAACTAGAAGCACTCATACTACTTCACCAAACATGTGCCTTTAAAGGAAGGTGGTTGAAGTGTGTGTGTTGAACAGTTTTTGCAGAGAATACATTTTAGTTTGGAACTAAGACTGCCCCCTTCTGCTCAAACTACAAACTGCTTATTCAAACATTTTAGACTGAACATGTTGCAGCAGTTTCATCAATGACATTTTACACCACAAACATGATAAATTGAACTGTTTTTAAAATGTTTACACTATTCTGAAAAAAATACTTAAAATAGCATTTATTTCTATATATTTGGAGTTTTACACATTGTATCCAAAAGCTTATTACACAGTATGTAATAGTGAAGTGACACTAATTGACTGAATAAGAATAGTTGATATTCTATGTTTAGACATGAGGTTCTGTACCATTGCTGATTTGAAGCTCAGGAAAAGTAAAAAAACAAAGTTTCTGGGAAAAGATTTATAGCCTTTAAAAGGTCATAGTAGTAGGAAGGAAGTGTGTTTGGTTCAGAGGGTGTTACACATCTTGTGTTGACTGCATTTGTTTGACATTCAGTTACAGTTACAGGCTTTTTAACCATCAACCATGAGGGGGCAGCACACCACACAAAACATGAGCCAGATTGTCACAAAACATTACAAGTTCTTGTGGAAATTATCTCGTAAACCTCAATTTAATATTTAAGAATATTTGTTTGTATTGCAATGTTCTGACTGCACCATTTTCCCTTTTAAGATCATAATGGATATTAAACGATTTTGTTCCAGTTCTGCAAATTCCCGTCCAAGCCGCTCACTCATCACTTCCAAAGAAATCCAGATTTCTCTCAGATGTCACACTACTATCCACCAGAGGTCAGCTGCAGAGGCGTAGAGCTGAAAAACAGTGTTGGAAATGGTGATCTAAGTTTAGCCAGCTTAGTGAGTGATGCTAAAGACATTTATGTGCTCTGCTAATATTAGCCTATGACCAGTTTGTTTGTGAGTGCACTCTTTTGAAGTTCAATTAACTTCTTAATTTTCAACTCAACATTGTTCAGCTGAAAAGTCTGAAAGCTCCCAACAATTAGGTGAATGGAAGGAAGCAGGAAGGAAGTCGAGCTGCTTTGTTTAACGCGGGGAGGAGTTTTGGAACATTTTGGGCAAGTTATTATTAAGTGTGAATTGGGGCTGTTAGCTTTGTTTGTGGTGAACATTTTAGATTAGACATTTTCTGTGGAGCTGACACACTATTGAAATAAATTTAGGACAGGTGAAAATACTTCACGACACTAACCACAATTTCAAAGACAAGTGTTGTATCTCAAGGTGTTTCATTACATTACCTAATTCTTTGATTTAATATTATAGTGACTAGAAACTTAAATTGTTAGTACATAACTATCAGTGTTTTTTGTTACTTCTTGTAAGCCAAACAGAAGGCAACTTCTTTTTTCATATTGCAAAACTTCTCTTTTGTTATTTTTGCATGAGTCATACTCAACTCTGTGTCTCCATTTAATAAAACAAAACAGAGTTTGACCTGTCAGACTGACAGGAGCGTGCAAATATCCCCTTACTGACCGGTCATCCTCCTCCTAACTCCTCCGCGTCCGTTTGGTTCGTAACAAATGTGAGCCTTTTAACTTGTGATGAATGTATCTAGTGCGAGCAGAACTGAGCGGCTCTTTAGTTACAGTTGGGATGCGTGTGACTGTCTTGTAGCTTCACTTCAAGGGCTGTGTGTTCATACCTTATTTGGGGCTGCTCCGCTGCTTAAGAGTTCACACAATCCATGTGTCACTGCCTCAGACTGGGGCATGATCTGAGAGAGGAGCCCTAGAGTCATGAAGAAAAGACGGTTAAATTCAGGTGGGACTAAACCAGGTAGAGAGTGCTGAGACTAGATGATTGATGGGGGGAGGAGAGGGTTTGGGGAGGAGTGTTGGAGTAGTACAACCAATGGAAAAAGAGAAAAGAGTTTTTAAGTGTGATGGTTTTCTTCTGTTCACCGTGCACCATCCAAGCAACAGGAGCTCATTCTTTGCTTCTTATTGACAGCACCAGGTGGACGTGTGTCTGTGGTGTAGCTGCTCCGGACCACCTACCGTTGTCTCATCTGGCTTTCCAATGATAGAGGAAGAGGGCTGAATCTTGTGACTCCAATCTAAACAAGTTTGTGTCCAGCTTGAGACATGCCCTCCTCTTTGTGGATCAATTATTCATGATATTTCCTGTGGAAGCAGCCAGACCGGAGTGGCTCTACCCCTAACAGTGGCTCGGCGCTGTGACAGAGAGGTCCAGGGCGTGAAAAGGTGTGATTGGTCATCTGAACTGGATGCTTCAAATAAAATGAAGGCTCTACAGAAGAACCAGGGGCGTACTGACCAGATGTTAGGAGCCATGGCAGACATGCTAACGTCTGTGGCTTTACCCAATCAACAGTGGGTGAGTTGTTTGTGTTTGTTACTGGATGCTTATATGAAAGCATAATACCACATGCTCAGATTTAAAACAATGTCCATATGGAGGTGATTTTCAAACTCTTGTTCTGGTTTTTGGTGCATACAGTGTGTGATGTGGCATGGCCCGGATATGCTTATGCTTTATAGCAGAACTAAAAAGGAGAGCTGAAGAAGGACTGTCTCTGTTCAGTGCTTTGGAGGAATCTTGAATGTTGTCATTGACCAGCACTGACCAAAGCATATGACCATAAAGATACAGTCATGCAGCGCCAATGCTTCACTGCTGCTATGTTTAACCACTCTGCCTTATATTCAACTTGTTTTCATTTTATAACACACTGATGTCAACCTTTTATTTTTTGGGAATAATGCAAACACGCACATCTATAAAGCAAGGACTTCCACCAGCATAACACAAACTTATTTTTTCCTACGTAGATCTGATTGCTGTCTATGGTATGCTCTAGATTAATAGAGCTAGAGATAAATATTTTGCTTGCTCTAAGGCCTTGTTTAAAAGATTCAGCAACAACTGTCAAATTATTTTAAGGGAGAGCTTAGCTTTAAAACTTACTAGCTATACCCATCACTTTCAAATCTGTGTTCATACATGTTTATATTCAGCATCTTCCCCATCAGGCAGATAGCCATAATAACCATCTAATCTGATCTTCCAGAGGAGTCATGATTCTGCTTGACTCCATTTAACTACCCTATGATGCTGCTGGCTTTTAAATACGATCGAATCTTCCCCTCTTATCCTGCTCTGTGGCAGAAGTTGGATCTCAATGATTTCCACTACATTCCAGTCCTGTGCGTAATGGAGAAAAGGTTGAAAAAGATGCAGAAATGTGGAAAAATGCAGCCACTGGTATAATGTTATGTGGTTATGTGGCCGTAAACCTAATCTTACCATGCCTCCTTCGGGACAGGCTGAGACTCCGCTGCTGACAATAGCTCTGTGTGTGTGTTTATGTGCGTGAGTGCAGGTCTCCGAGGGGGGTGAGCTGGACCTCCCATCGAGTGAAGAGGAAAAGGGGCCAGTCCTGGGCCAGTGGGACCCAGAGGCACTGGAGTGGGAGCAGAACTCTGCAGAGGAAAACTTAGAGAGGACAGGCCAGACAGGTAAGACCACATAGTCCCTCTGAGCGTGACAACCCCAAAACCTAGTCTAAACACTGGCCTCACCAAACCTGCCCAAGCTGTGAAAATGCTGGTCCTCACAGAAAGACAAACATTAGAAAGAACTTTAATAACTGCGTAGTTACAATACAAAGGGCTGCATGGCAAAAATATGTATTTAAGCCAGGACCTCCGCTTTTTCACAGTGTGGTTGCAATTTGCAGAGGACTATAAAATCATACTATATGAACACTGTAGATATGTAAATGTGACATATTATATATTAGAATCTTGAACAATGGTGCTTAATCTGAAATGTAACTAAAATATTTACCTGGTTACATTATAGTCAGAGTAACACAATGTGCTTGTGTATGTATAAAATGTATCAATGTATGAATTTTCATTTTTAATACAGCTTCCATCAGTGAATGCTAATTTCAGTTGATCTTCAGGTGAGACCTATCTGCTGTATCTTCTGAGCGTCATTAGTCTGTAATAATCATAGGCTATCAAATTGCAGTTACCTGTGTAACATGGTGCATTTTCCTCTTATTAAACTCCACCCTGGCTCCCCTCTATTAGCGCTGATAGCACTAAATGGCTGTCGGTAATGGCATACTAAAGTTTGTGAGGCAACAAACTTGGTGAGTACACTTTCCAGATGGAGAGAGAAAACATAGCAGCTGTTTTGCTAACACGGTTCTGATTTGACTGTGAAAGCCTTGCGTGCATTACCATTTTCCTTGAGTGAGATTGAACAAAAGGATCTTTGTAGCTGGCTCCAAGTTTGTGAGTGTGTGTAGAGTGAGGTTTGGTGCTATGTACCATTTGGTTGGGCCGCTAACTATTTAAAGAACTGAACAGGACAACACCGCTCCACTGCAGGAGATGCTTATCACTAGTGGTCTTACTTAAATGGGGTACACTGCTGCTGAGATGAATGCTCCCAATTATTATTCCAATGTGAGGTTGCTGCTTGCAAAGAAAACTCAAGAAATGCATTATTCATGTATGTGTTGAGGGCTAATGACAGAAAAACAAGATAGCTTTTTCCATTTCCAGCCAGGCTCCTTTGCTCAATTGTTTTTGCATAGCCCAATTTCCTCTTGATGCAAAATTGGATGGAAAATCAATGAAAGGCATAAAACATCTGAACCCTAACAAGAACACAAGGTATTGCTTGTACAGGACAAATGCTTGGCAGATCAGTGCAACCATTCACCTTTCTCTTTGTCCCTACTCCAAAAGCTTGTACAGTGAAGTTGAGCTGAGGCCACATTGTAGTCTTTAGTCATTGGCCTCATCCTTGTTGCCCTCTGAGCTGTTTGAAACCACCCCAAAGTAGAACTTCACTAGATATCGTTACTCCTCAGTTTTCAGAATACATAAAAAATATATTGTGTACATTTAGTTGAGTGAGTTAAAGGATAAAAATACAGACACTCATATTAACAGTAGTAGTGGTAGTAGCCGGAGCAATTGTAACATTTTTAGTTGTTGTTCAGTTGTAATGTTAATAATCTTAGTAATATAGTAGCGGCTTTAAGTACCAAAGTGTTTTATGTGTCATTACACATACAAGAAATGTATGCATACATGAAATTGCAAAGATCATATTTTTTTTATATTATGGCTGTGAGGCAATAGTCATAATCACTGAGCCACCATGCAGTTAGTTATTAATTATTAACTTTTAAATCTTGGTGATACAAAAATCTAAAATTGCATAATACCATATGTCAATGTTGAGAATAATGACTTATACATACAACTTACTATTGATGCATTTATTGGAGTGAGTTCCTAAGAAGAAGCAGGAGACATTTGACCTTTGCTGCAGTGCCAGGGGTCACACTGTTTCTATCTCTTACATATGTTTAGGAGAGGCGAAAAGGAGAGGCCCCTCTCTCTTTAAAGGCTGCTGCATGGGGCCATAAGAGCCTCATCTGGTCTGTGTTAGGAACAAGATGTCTGCTACAGTGGCTCCGCTCAAACCACTGCCATCCTGCACTAATTCAGATCTCAGTCTTTATTCTTCTCTTTTATCAACTCCTGTGTATTTCACTGTGCTACTGTGGTCAGTGAGGCTTCAGATTATAGTTTGACGGATTTTAAATGTACATTAAATGTACTACTGTTTAAGGATATCAAGTCAATATAATCAACCTACTTTTTAGTTTAAATGCAGGAGGGGCTGCATCCAGACCATAAAGCACATCAAACAACCATCCTTGTTTAAGATGTGCCAATTGCAGACTTTGACCCTGTTTCAAGAAGCAGATTTAGTCTAAACTCAGACTTTGGTAACTCTGAAAAGAAGTCAGTTCAGAGTTTACAGTTTCACAGAGAGAGTGAACCTAAACCCTGAATCAGTCACCATGGTAACTCACTCTGTGAACCTTACCTGGTAGAGGTTTTATTCCTCTAACCCTGAGTTTAACGAGAGTCTGCTCCTGAAGGAGAGCTCTGACTGGACAGTTCACTTCCCCATTCACAGAAGTAGGAAGAGTTAGATCAAGGTTTAAGGATTTACTGCTTATAACTTTTTAAATTTGTTTGGTCACATTTGTCCACTGATCCGAAGGTTGGCGGTTCAAATCCCGCTCTCTACATAAACATCATTGGTTGAGTGGTTAGATCCACTGACTTGAAGGTTGGCGGTGCAATTCCAACCCTCACAGATGAATGCTGTCGTTGTGTCCTTGGGCTAGACACTTAACCCACCTCACCCCCAGTGTCTGCGTACACTGGTGTATGAATGTGTGAGTGAATGGGTGACTGGTTCCTTGTTGTAAAGCGCTTTGAGTGCCTTGAAAGTTAGAAAAGCGCTATAAAAATGTGACCATTTACATTTATGAGCTTGATGTCATGCAAATTAATGAACTGATTGACTTAATTGTTGCTCTAATTTTATACATTTATTTGATGTCACATGTAAAAATACAGCTTTGTATATCAGACCTTTAAGTGCAACATGTGCAGTGATAACGTGTGAAATCAGTTTCAAAATAGTATGTAATGAACTACAAAAGTACAAAACTGCAAAAAAAATATATTTGTGTTTTAATGCAATGCATGCGTCCTCTTTTCTGAGATCCATTGATCAAGGCTTGTCTCCTCAGCTAAACTCAAAGTGAATAAACTCTGAGTGGTCTAAACTCTGTTCCAAAGCAGTTTTCTGAAATGGGAAATTCTGAGTTGGCCGTTTCTGAGTATGATAACTCTGAGTCAGGAATTATACTCAGGGTTAGTATAAACTGCTTTGTGAAATAGGACCACTAATTTGTTGCACGTTTCTCTCAGATACAGAAGACCTCTCGAATACTCTTCTATCATTCAGGACTAAATATGTAACTTCTTTCACCTCAGGTACATAATATTGTAGTGCTTTGCTTGTGGATTCTGCAGAAATATAGGCTCAGTTTTTTTTTTTTTGTATTTTTAATCCATTTAAGCCGGACCATGCATTTATTTGATTCATTAATCCACCTGTCAATCAAGCCTGTGTCAGAAATTGGGGAGGCATTACGGTCTGCACAGTACTGGCAGGCCAGGCAACCATTATTCTAGAAAGAAAAGCAAATGAAGCAAATATGTAAACTTTGAAGCCAAGACCTTTCTGTTGCATTAAACTAAATAAACAAAACACGTGGATAGCAAAGCTTGTTTTTGAATTTCAACATAATTTTATTCTGGAAATTATCTTTTAACTTTCGGAATACTGAATATTTTGGAGCTACTTTTGGACATAAATTTGAAGTCTTCTGGACTCTTCTCTCCAAAATCCTCAGCTCCCTCACTGACCCCTCGTCTTTCTTTGGACGTTATGCATCATCATCACCAGTGATGGATGACAGTTTGTGTTCACACTTCGCATGTTTTTCAAGGTAAATACTTGGAAGCCTTACCGACAGGAAGCAGTAATGAGCTGTTATTCTATTCTGGGTTGGCTCTGTTCTTCAGCAGTTAGTTTTATATACTGTTTACGAGTATCACTGGTTTGCATTGTGAGGCTTTACCATGTATCAAGACCTCATGGAATCAAACTATGTTGTAATAATGCACATAGTTTTAAACTGTTTTAGACAATGTTCTTCTACCTAAATTACAACTATTTAATATGCAAACCAAAATGTGCACATTATACTGAGCTTATAACTTAAAAAAAAAAAAAGTTTAAATTAGGAGACATTCAAACGATGAGCATCCAATCCTTAAGGACCACACTTTCTGCAAGTGACCTTAAACGGCCACATATCATTCTGTAAAAATAGAGATAAATCCTCGTAAATAAACAACAGATGTAAGCAGATGTGAGTATTATGTCTAACAGTAATGCCTTCATCTATGTAGCTTCAAATGGAAGAATCCTCTATTTTCGTTTTAGCTAAGTCAGATTTGAAGGTTTCGGCTGTCTTTTTGTCTTTTGCTCCAACATTAAAATACACTGCCAAGAAAATATACAAGTTGGTGCATTTTGTGAGAGCTAAATGTAGAGGGTCGCTGAGGTCAGCACAGGTCAGACCTCCTCAGACCATCTGGCATTTAGTTTTTGCTCTTGATGAGCCCGAGCCAAGATCACATTAAACTCATGGTCACTGGAGACAGACAGAGGAGAAATAATATTATTACCTTTAACCTAGTATGTATAATAATAAAACATTGTAAAATTATTGTATATAATTAAACATATTGAATTAATTGTAAATAATAACTGATTAGACATAATACCATCAACTTAATATGACATAAATAATAATAATAATATAGTAATATAGTAATATAGTATATATATATATATATATATATATATATATATATATATATATATATATATATATATATATATATATATATATATATATATATATATATATATATATATATATATGTATGTGTGTGTGTGTGTGTGTATATATATATATATATATATATATATATATATATATATATATATATATATATATATATATATACATATATAAAATGACACAAAATTTACATATTTGAAAATTAATGATTTTTTCTGTATATATGTTACATAATTAATCAGTTAAAGTGTTTCTCTGAGTGTTTTTTTTTAATCATCATATATTTTCCTTTAGTTCAGAGCTGTGAACTTCCAGTCTGCACACTAGTTCTTTCTGTGCCTATACTCTAATCATGCAATAAAGTCTCTAGAAAGACAATGCATTTAGATGAGGGAAAGTCTGCTCCTGAAATTTCATTTTGCATCATTTTATATCATACATAAAATGCTATTGCAGTGCACATTCAATGGCAGAACTGCAAAATAATATAAAAAGTTGAATTGAGCCCTTAATAGGGCTGTGCACTTGGCCTGTGCCCTGTGCAAGGGCATTGACTTTGATTCAGTTCATCACTTGGAGCAAAGTTCAGACTTTAAGAGAACAAATTTCACTATGTATTTGGACTATGTAACTGGTAATAATTCAAAATGTGTATAATTTATGATCAGGAAATAAATTTTGATTTATTTGTTTTTTAGACCAAATAATATTAAAATATATTTTTTGTCAGCTCTGTACTGTCCTTACATTAGTTCAGATTAGTTTTAATAATCTTTTGACACAGTTTATAATTATAACATCTAAACGTTTAATGTATTAATAACTACAGTCATCTAAGTTATTATTGAATATGACCTGCTTTCAATCCCCACTCCCCACCCATGTGTTGATAATTCCTCCTCTTAGACTAGAGTGTGTGGCACAGTGGGAGGCACTGCATGGTACTGCTCTGCAGTCCATCTCCTTAGTGGACACTGGACTCCGGGAGCACAGTCTAATTGGACAAAAACAGCTTGTCTGTGCACATCAGCAGGACAGGATGAGACACCTTACAACTCTGACACTGACTTCTGCTGCTTGGTGGGACTAGTGCCAATCCCCCCCTCCAAAAAACTTTCCCTTGTCCTGGCACTGGATGTCCACAATGCCAGTTTGCCATAATTGGTGCTTCGCTTTGAGAGGAAGGAGGAAGAGAGGGAGGCTATGGGAAGTGAAGTGAATGGAGGAGACATGTTTTGGCAGAATTTCAGGTGGCTGATGGGGTGAGAAGAGGCTGGAGTCAGAGGGGGATGGGAACATACTGAGATGCTGTGTTGTGATAGAAGTACCAGCTATTATGCTATTAAGAGTCTAATCTACAGTCTACATGTACTTAGTGAAATTATTCATAAGAATGTACTTTCCATGATTTATGTCAAATACCTTTGCTGGCAAAAATGCTCTCAAGTTAATTATCCAATCAAAAAGCAGAATGACCATCACATGAGTCAACAATTCTAAGAGCACAGGCTACATACGGTTCCTAGTTAAGGGTACACTGGTAGTCTGTTTGCCTGTGATAAAAGCAAGAACCATTGAACACCACTGGGCTTAAGAGCTTGTCAAGTCCAAACATATAGATTTTTTTTTCCCATCTTCAGTCTCTGCAGCTCTCCGAATGTGTCTGCTGCCCACATATGTTTAAGCATACGTATGTCCATGAATCATCCCAGGAGCGTCTTGTGTAGGAGCGGCAGAGAGAGGCGGGGAGATGATAGATAAAAGCTGGAGATGAATGGGTGTTAATGTGCATCTCACCTCACATCCCCTGCTCCTCCTGATTTGGGAGCACACACACTAGCCAAAGGGAGGGACATATTTTCCGTATTTCTGTGAACATCCACTGCCTCGTAATGTCTCTGAGACCAAATATGAGCGAAGGTTTATTTTTAGGCTGTAATCCTAAAGAGAGCATACATTGAGAGATGATCCTTTCAATATATGACAGTTACGTTTCTGCGTTCACTCTTTTTGCAATCATCATGTTGTTCACAAATGTTGTTTAACATTTGTGTGTAGCAAAATGTGTAGCATATATGTCTGGTACTACTGTCCAAAAGAAGACAAGGTATCATCTCTTGGGATGTGCGTGACAGTAATTATAAAATGAGAGAGAAATTTGGGTTTTCTATCATATATTACCAGCGTAAAAGTGTGTAGACATACAACATATAAACCCAATGTCTGCAGATTTATTATCAATCTTGAATAAATGTTTGATCAAGTGTCTGTATTTTCAGCCAGAGTTCATGAATTGTCCTTAAGTGCATGAATGCGAGTAATGAGTAGGTAGGGAACTGTGGAGAGTGCACTCGTTGTCACAAGCCCACTAGACTGCATAAGAATGATGTTGTAGAGTGTGATACAGTTCAGATTCTTGAGCTTCTGTGCTGGTTTCAGCTCACCATCCGTGGTTTTGTCCTCAACAGGGCACACCTGGCTTATGTGTTAACAGACAGGACCAACCATCAGCAAACATTCTCATTGTAAGTTAAACTAGCTAGTATTCTCTTTCAGTTCAATTCTAGTGTACACACATTGAAATATCAAGTACTATTTACATCAATGCAAATAACATTTCAAGTAATACCCATTGCTTAAGGTTGATACAATAGAAGGTGTATCGCGTCAGTGCTTAAGGTTCATTGAGAAACAATAGCAAGTTGGACTGATAAAAGAGTCATCAATCTGGCTCAAATGGCTTTGACTTAGCAATATAGAAAGGCCTGTTATGGGCAACATTAGCATTTGAATGCACTGTTATCAATTGACAAGTAAATACAAGCAGATATACAAGTGCAAGATACTAGCAGACTTTTTGTGCTCTTAGCATAACAAACAATAATGGTAATTTTATATTTTCCTCCATTTAGGCACATTTTTAGAACATGAGTTTCAAATGAAGGAAATGTTTTAGTGAGAAGTTAGTAGTTTTGGTTTATATCACAAAATGGTACAAAATATCTTAAAACACAACAGCCCTACATCCAAATGAATATTTCCCTTTGGATTATATTTGACCTTTTTAAAATATTCATTGCTAAAATTAGAAGATACAATTATGCATTTATTTCTGAGCTGTGCTAATTATCAGGAGTGCATACCCCACTAAACCATTTACTCAGTATTGTACACTCCCTGGAAATATTCAATGCCAAAGCTATCCATTCTTTCATTATGTCTATGCAACAGGTACAGTCACCCCCTGTTGGTGGCCTTGTGTAGCACACTGCTCACTGCTGCTATCTTAAAAGCACATAATAGATCCTCCTTCATTCCCCTCATGAATTTTAAATGCATCTCAAGTGAAGCCTTCCTCACCGTGTCTCCACAGTGTCGAATGATAGCACGCGCTTAGTTCACTCAATTTGTAAGGCTTTATCCTCAGATTCCTTCCCCCTTGTTTGATTTCCCTGTTCCCTTTGAAGCGTTTTCCTCTACTGACATATCCATTGTTCCTTATGCAGCTTTGATATACACTTTGATATTGTTTGCAGGCTTATGAGACAACATGGAAGACAGCCCTGTTCAATAATCCTCTTGTGATTTGCTGCTTGAATCATTAGTCACTCACTTAAAGCAACTGTCGCAGGGGGAGAGGGCCTGGCAGTGTGCGCTGTGCAGACTCTGATATTTACTTAATAGAAACTAGATTTGGCAATTTGCATCTGGATGTGGTACCATGTCTTATTGCAGTCTAAATATTGACTGCCCTTTCAGAAGTGAGTAGATCAAATGTTATTATAAAGCTGATTATGCAGAAGTAAATGTCACCTAATACATGTGTAATTATGTAAGATTAACCAAGTATTTAAGATTATGTTTGATAAACTAATTGTTTCCAGTATTAAATCCAGTATTATGATTGCTTTACACCAGAGCGGGGTTGGGGGGGAAAAATCATTGTGGACTTAATCAATATTCATATTTAAGGCTTTTAAATAAAGGTAGGAAACAGCTTATACAATTGCAATGTAGCGTACATGCTTAATAATAGTTTTGAACAAACTATAGACATTTTGAATTGCATAAAAGTTGTTGTTCACTCCTGCAGAAAATTTATTGAAAAATGCTACTTTTCTACATCCCTGATTTAGATGTTATATGAGTTAAATATGGATTATACTCAACTATTACAAAGTAAATGAAGGATAAAGAAAACAACTGTATTTAACCTTTGAAATATATTTGATCAGAGATGACTGAATATTTGCACTCACTTCTGACTGTAAGTGAGCGAAGACTAACAGTGCAGTACAACCAATAATTATGCAGTTATTGTGTACTTAGCTTGTGTGGCTAACGGGAGAGGCTGCAGAGCGCCTATTTGCCCTGTCTTGTGAAGAGGACCAAAACACTGTAACATCAGTCTGCCATGGCCCTGTCACTCTGC
This sequence comes from Periophthalmus modestus, assembly GCA_019594935.1. NCBI lineage: Eukaryota > Metazoa > Chordata > Actinopteri > Gobiiformes > Gobiidae > Periophthalmus > Periophthalmus modestus. Next base: position 16,101,660 of record JAIEZT010000084.1, on the reverse strand, counting down.
AGCTTTAGAGAAGGCTGTGTTAGCTCTTCTAAGCCTCCATCACTGCCCCAGCCCTGTACCTTTGAGTGGGTGCTCGCTGACGCAGTAAGCCTTTGTTTTGCAGTAATCAAGAGATGATTTCTGTTCTCCCTGTTGTGAATGAGACTGCAGCCTGACTCATGAGCTTGAATGCTTCAGGCTTAGATTCAGTGTTATTTGTTTGTTAGAAAATAATTAGTTGGTTGGTCACCCGGAAGAGTATTATTTCTGAAATTGTTGTTTTGTGTCTTGCCTCCTGAGGTGTTTCCTGGGTTAAACCTGCTGCTTCACATTTAAATTTCAGCTCAATATGACGAGGACAAGTCTCTGAGAAATGTGGGATTATTTGACATGTATGTGCAAAGACATCACTGGTAGTTTTCTTGTATTTTTAAGAAATCATTTGATTCAATTGATATTTAGCTTTTTATCTTTGTATTATACAGTAACTGAATCAGCTCAAATTAAATAATTGTATGTGGAAGACATAAAGAGAAATCATGTTGAATTTTTCACTGCACATCTTTGGACAAAATTAGATCCGCCTTTTAATGCGTCACAACTATTATATACTGAAGTTTATTGTAGTGCCTTCAATTAGAGATAGAGATATATGATGAATTGTTTGTCTCCATGAAGATGTAATTTCTTTGCATAGAATGTTTCACAGCGTGGCATTAATGTCATCTATCTACTGTTTCCATGTAGACAAGCAGGAGTTGTGACCCGTCCATGTTACAAGTCAGATTTTTAGAGAGGCAAGCCCGATCACAATAAGAATGCATTTCTGAAGGCATTTTAGCAATTAAACACTTGTAATTTAGTACATGCAAGAACATGTTCAATGCCATACTGTGCGACATGCAAAGCAATTACATGACATCCCAGAAGAAAAGTTACATAATTTTCACATTTGTATAATGGTAAATCATATTAGTGCATGTACAGTTCCCTGTCAGTACTTTCAGCCAGGGCTGGCCCAGCCTGTAAACAGACTAAGCAGCTACTTAGGGTCCCAACGCCACCAGAGGGCCCCCAAGAGCCCATACATTTATATTATAATAATAATTTTATATGTAAAGCTTTATTGCAAATGGGGCTCAGATGTTCACAGGTGTTCACAGCAGCCTAATGGTGCACTGGTGCGTCAGATGCATCGAGCTCACATTCAAAGTCTATGGTGGACGCACGTGCGTCTTGAGCGTCTAGGTGTTCAGGCGTCCAAAAGTTCAAACAAGCTGAACTTTTTGGTGTTCGACGCGCAGCGTTGACCGTTCAGAGACCACGCTCCAGTGACAGAGCGACGTCATTCTGAAGCACTGGAGTCACAAACAGGGACAATGGAGGACATTATCCGCACACCAATGCGGGACAGCAGGTCATCGAACTGGGCCTGGGTCACACGAAAATACCGCTGGAAGCGCTGATCATCCAGACGGAGCTCCTGGAGCAAGTGATGAAACTCGCCAAACTCCGAACGCCTCTGAATTATGGCGTGAACCCAGACACACCGTCGCCGAGCCGATTGCTTCCGTTGATCGCCTCCGTTGATGACTTTGGTGCAGTAAATACACCAAAGCTATTCTCTCAACATGGTCTGTCATTGTACACAAAAAGAGCGGGAAAACACTTGACTCTCTAGACGCGCACGTCTTGGATGCGCATGTCCAAGGCGTCTGCTCTCAAATGCACAGGTATCTGCCCTCAAATGCACAGGCGTCCAAATAGATGCGTCCAGTGCGTTTTTCCATGTTTTGTCTACAGGTTTTTGAAGTTGATTGGGGGCAATTCTAAATGGGACAGTGTAAGTCTGAGTTTGGATATGTTTTTCAGGTGGAAGAAGAATGTGTGGGACAAAGGTTGGATATACTGTTCAAGTTCAGGGCCTGAATTTGAAAATGATTCCAAGATTCCAAGAGGCTTGAATGTTAGAATTTAAGGTCCAGATGCTTTTGGAAATCTTGGTGATGGTGTTGTCATGGTTACCGGGGGTAACTATGAGAACCTGTTTTACTTGAATTGAGTTGAAGGAAGTTGTTTGATATTATGCATAAAGGATGAATCTTAGCGACATGTCGACATGGTTAGGCTGTTTATTAAATTGTCTGCTTTTGATTGTGGGCTTTTTCTTTTGCAATCAGCCATCAACTATGAATGTTTAGGCTAGCGCAGGTTGCTCATAGTATAAAATGAGTAATGTTGATAAGTCACTGTGTCACTGGATGACCTGTGAACAAGTCATGATTCCTGACAGTGTATTGTCTGGGCTAATTAATATGTACATTTACTGCTAGTATCTGCTAATTATGTTGGCTACGGTAGTCATTAAAAAACAAAAACAAAAAATGTTGGCCATGACCCATGATGGGCCTATGATTTTAAATAAAATCATTGATAGACCTGTTCTATTCTGTTCTGTTCTGTTCTATTCTATTCTATTCTATTCTATTCTATTCTATTCTATTCTATTCTATTCTATTCTATTCTATTCTATTCTGTTCTTTCTGTTCTGTTCTATTCCTGTTCTATTCTATTCTATTCTATTCTATTCTGTTCTGTTCTGTTCTATCCTGTTCTATTCTATTCTATTCTATTCTATTCTATTCTATTCTATTCTATTCTGTTCTGTTCTGTTCTGTTCTGTTCTGTTCTGTTCTGTTCTATTCTATTCTATTCTATTCTGTTCTGTTCTGTTCTGTTCTGTTCTATTCTATTCTATTCTATTCTATTCTGTTCTGTTCTGTTCTGTTCTATCCTGTTCTATTCTATTCTATTCTATTCTATTCTATTCTGTTCTGTTCTGTTCTGTTCTGTTCTGTTCTGTTCTATTCTATTCTATTCTATTCTATTCTATTCTGTTCTGTTCTGTTCTGTTCTGTTCTATTCTATTCTATTCTATTCTGTTCTGTTCTATTCTATTCTATTCTATTCTGTTCTGTTCTGTTCTGTTCTATCCTGTTCTATTCTGTTCTGTTCTGTTCTGTTCTATTCTATTCTATTCTATTCTATTCTATTCTATTCTATTCTATTCTGTTCTGTTCTGTTCTGTTCTGTTCTATCCTGTTCTATTCTATTCTATTCTATTCTATTCTATTCTATTCTATTCTATTCTGTTCTGTTCTGTTCTGTTCTATCCTGTTCTATTCTATTCTATTCTGTTCTGTTCTGTTCTGTTCTGTTCTGTTCTATCCTGTTCTATTCTATTCTATTCTATTCTATTCTATTCTATTCTATTCTGTTCTATTCTATTCTGTTCTGTTCTGTTCTGTTCTGTTCTGTTCTGTTCTGTTCTATTCTATTCTATTCTATTCTATTCTATTCTATTCTATTCTGTTCTGTTCTGTTCTGTTCTGTTCTATCCTGTTCTATTCTGTTCTATTCTATTCTATTCTATTCTATTCTATTCTATTCTATTCTATTCTATTCTTCTCTGTTCTATTCTATTCTATCCTGTTCTCTTCTATTCTATTAGTTTATTAAAGTTTTTTTGGTGCATATTTTGAAAGGTAGTAAAAGAAAAATTCAAAAGGACAAAAAGTTATTTGAGTGAAGACGTTTTGCTGCTCATCAAAGCTGCTTTTTCATTTCTGGTCAGATTGCAAATTCTTCAGTTCTGATCAGATTGCAGATTGCCGCAGAACTGAAGGGGCTTGGATAAGCAGCAAAATGTCTTTGCTCAAATAACTTTTTGTCCAGTTGACAGAATAAAATTTTGCTTTTACTGTGGATCATACCTGGATGACTGAGGGATTACACAGACATATTTAGAAACAGCAAAGAGGTATGTTTTGGTTGAAGTAGGCCTCTTTTTGCCATAACAGCTGTGACATTCTTGATTTTTCAGTTGGTCATATAAATACAAATACACTAGGTCGCAGTGATGAGATTATGAGAGCATAATCTTGTCAAATGTTAATCACCAATAGCTGAGCCCTGGTACATGGCACTGCTGAGGGCCCCAAAAGAGAAATTCTGCTTAGGGTCCACTGAATGCTAGGGCCAACCCTGCATCCAGTACATCTTTGTTACTAAACTCCATTGTGTGGCTGAATGACACTCAGAATGTCTACATAGTGAAATCTGAGCCCTCTGCCCCATTTCATGGAAACGCTGAGCAAAAAGGTCACTACGCCGGCTCTAACATCATAAACAGACAATCATTCAACAATATTATCCTGTGGAGGAAATCCCACCATACTGACTGTACTATTACAAAAACTTCACCGCCTGTCTGACACTGCAAGAGGCTTAGTGGAAAATACATGACACCCTCAACTTAACACGGCCCCTCTTCTGTAAATAGCATTATGTATCATTGCAGCTTGTTACTATTCTCAGTGAGTGTTCTGTTGCAGGGATCTTTGCAAACATTACTAAAACAAGACTAGCCCTGTAAGTAAGATTAGGATGCATGAACTAATTAGGGAACACATAGATATGGGGGTGCAATGTTAAAAAAAAGGGGCTAGTAGATTATTCAAGTAACGGTACACAGGAAGGCTGAAAATAAGAGGAGTGGGAACCTTATCCTGGAATAGGCTGCAACCAGTTAGCTGCAAACTCCACCCCTCTCTCTTCCCCCTCCCCTTCTGTCTTACTTCACTATCTCTCTCTCTCTCCTCTCACAAGCAAGCTCCCAGCCTGTCATTTGACCAGGCAGTTCACAGAGGCACAGCACCCAAAAGAAAACACCGCAAGGAGGAAAGAAAGCCCAGGCGAAGGGGAGAGGATAGAGGAAGCAAGCTCCCTGAACAGCACGATAAGCTCACGGGAATGTCTGCTCAGAACCTAAGATTGCGGATTTGATTCTTGCTACATTTGTGGAATCCCCCCTCTGCGTGGAATCTGGGAGACTTGCCTTTTTTGGGAGTTGTGTAAAAAGTTGGAAGAAGACACAATTTTGAAAGCGTCGCTGAGGAGAAGAGTTGGAGCAAAGAAGGGAGCAGAGAGTGTGGTTGGCCATGCCCACCTCTGCCCATGATCCAGCTACATCATGAAAGGGGCCCATTACCATCACCATCGGCATCACCGGGGTTGCGGGTGCCAACACTTATTTCGTAAAGTCCTGGCCAAGTGCGGCTGCTGCTATGCTCGAGTCAGAGGTTAGTAGATTTGTTTGAATTTATTAACTAATTCAACTGGGCTAAAACATCCATCTTTCTTCCTTTGCTGAGGCGTCCACCCACCTCTCTTTTATCTCCCTTCCCATTCCTGAGAACTCTTGATTTAGGTGTCTGTCTCCTAGCGCTCAGTCCATGTCTACACTTCCAGCTAAAGCAACAGATGTTCCTCCCAACACACAGAAATGACATTAAGAAAGTTGTTGTTGTTTTAAGGTATTGGGCTTTGAAATACACGGCCCTCCTTTAGATTGTTACTGTCACTTTTATGTGTGGCACGTGGATGGATGTAGTGCACAGGGCGACCCCTAAAACATTCCGGGACCTCTAACTGTGTGAGCAGCATAATACCACCTCCAATTGTCTTTGACCGTACTCACTGTGTGGTGTCTATTGTGATGGAGTGCAGAATAGCCATAGTCCATTAGAGCAGTCCGTAAACACCAAGAGGAGACCTCGCACTGGGTCAAGGCCTCTGTAGTCATGTGACATTGTTTAAGTTTTATACCAGACTTACTGTACAACCTCCACCTCAAACTTCAGGCAATGTTTTGCCATTTGGATAAACAACTAGTGTCTAGTTTACACTCAGGTGCCATAATGTGCGTTTGTCTACTTTTACAATCTCCTCACATCAAAGGGGTAAACAGTGTGCCGGCTGACCCACTGGGGCTCTCATACATAGGGGGATGATAAAGTGGGCTTTCATAGGGTTCAGGCTACATACCTCACATTCTTTAACTTTAATCTCTTATGTAATGGATATTCTACTTTTCCATAGGCCACTGCTCCCCATTGCACTACCTTGGTATTATCACTGTAAACACAAGCCAGGAGCAAAACATATAAACAAATGCACACTGGTAATAGTGTAGGAAATAGAAAGAGGAAGCATTCGTAACACTTTAATACAGTAATGCTTCAACGTTTAATAGTGCGTTATCATAGTTGGAGTGAAGGCTTCTTGAGCTCAGGGAGGCGACTATATTTCCCCTAGAGATACCACATTAAAGAATTACACTAGTCTTTTAGAGTGATTTAACTATTGATGTGATCTTGCAGGCATCTTGAAAGTCCCTCTGCTACACTGTAAAGTACATTTCTATGTTACTACCACTGCTCATAAACTTTGGTAGTCCTGACTTTGATAAGCTTTTAACTTTACATTACTGTGAAAGATTAGACTAGTTGAAGACTGGTATGGTCCTTTCCAAAAATTATTGTAACCTGTAAGAATGACAACCCAGGCATTGTTGTGGTGTTTACAGGAGAAACAGTGAATAATGTGGGCCTCTGTCCGGGGAAAGGACCTGGCCACCTATGGCTAGCCCATGATATTAAAGAACAATAGCCCAACATGAGCTGCCAGATTTGTAACTCGACTCCTATATCACTGCAGTTAATAACTTTCCACTTGTTACTGTAATGAAAGCAAGCATGTTTACAAGTTTGCTCAGTTTACATTCAGAAATAGTAAAAAGACAAAAGGTATAGGGCTGGGCTCAATCATGATTTTCAATTTGACTTTATTTTGTCTTACTAAAGGCAAATAAAAATGCTTTCAGTAGTAATTTCCAGAACATAAACATGACCACACTTTAAATGATCGCCGTTTAACACAAAAATAACACACAGTTTTACTGACTGGCTGTAGATCTCTTCACTGGAAAGCTAGCAAGCATTTCATTGCCAATTAGACTGGACGATGATCTTTAATGGCAAATCCCTACTTGAGGATCAAATATGTCTTCTTGCTTTGAAGATTGGACCAGTATATGTTGTCATTGTGTCCTTGAGCAAAACACCTCACCTGCTGCAGAACAGGTGGAAATTAGCCCCTGTCTATAATCCTGCATGTTTACATAAATTTATCTCATATGTACTGCCTCCACCTAATAACCAATAATATGAAAGTGTAACAGTAACGCACCTAATCATCACATCCCCAGATTACTTGTTTGATCAAAGCTTCCTTTTTTGTTGTTTTCCTGTATGGCGCATCTGCTCTATTCAAAGACTTTAAAAGCCACTCTGCATAAGGAAATGATAGTGCACTGCATGATTCATTCCCTACTTAAGCATAATAACACTCAGAGATGACACACAGTGGAGCATTATGTCACACCACGTGTCCACAGCCCTTCATTCACCCAGTTCTGCAGCAGCGTCAATTCATTCACACTAAATAAATGTCCAAGGATCTTTTTATCCTATTCACTTTGAAGAAAACACACAAATCAATGGTTTTCTTCTCTGCCTCTCGTCATTAAAACTTCTTCTTATTCAGCGTGTAATGACAGACACGGACAGTTCAGCAGATGCACACAGGAAATGATGGAATATGAAGCTTAAACTAAAGGTTGCAGTGTCTGGGGGTATGTGGGGATGGGGGGGATTATCGATCTGGGCTTTATGATCAGGGACAGGTGGAGCGATGGATGCAATGAAAGAGGAAAGCACTAGTCTCGTAGCTCGCATGTTGTTCATGCTTCACTTTAGCAAATTGTCTGAGTCACAGCGCCATTAGGGGTTCCCAGCAAACATAATAGAGATACTGCAGGCAAAAAATGTTTCCCTCACATCACAGTTGTTACTAGGACACCTAAGATGCAAACTGTTCTTAAAAGTGTTAACATTATACAGGTGTCTGTCACTAAATTAGATTATCATCCAAGTCGTTCCATGAAAAACAAAAATGCACTACTCTACAATGCACACAGTCAAATTATTTCTGTTTGAATGCAAATTTTTTTGATTGTGTAATATGACATGTATAACATAACATAATTGATCAGCAAATTGTGAACATAGTATAATTGAAATATACTGAAATAGTTTACATCCTGTGTATTATCACTACATGTATTTAATTTTGAGACTACTCTGCATACTGCAAAAGAAGATTTAGATTCTAATTAGTTGATGTGGTGCTGGAGATGATGTTGGTCTGAAATTAGCAAATAAAGCAGTTCTCATTGTAGACATTAAAACAGTTCTGTGATCTAAATATATGGCCAACATCCACGTAGAGACAAATAAAAGATTTAAAATATAGATCTTTTCCATGTTGTGAAACTTAGAAAATATGTATGTTTATTAACTAAAAGTTATTTTCTGAAGAACCGCTTAAAAAGCAAAAAGACTTACATGTTTGGCCAGTTTAAATTTGACATATGGTGTGATTGAAGCATGAGCAGCTACAACAGCATCATTGTATTTACTATGACGTTTCTTCTGCCTGGATGGGTCTTGGGCCTGTAGCACCTCTGCTTCCCTTCCTCAGCCTGTATCGCAGTATTGTACATGTGGTACTTTATGGACATACATATGCCGCAGATGAGCCTTTGTGTGTGTGTGTTGGGGGGGTGTTGTAACTTGTGATCGTTGGAGGCTGTGGTTGACTCATGCATGCAGTGTGTGGACAAAGATGCCCCTCAGCAGTGACACGCACCCTGCTCACACATATATCTACATTCTTAAATAGATAAGGAATTTTGGAATTGCTGCAATTGGTTTTTGAATCACTATTACACAAAACTATTAACCCATTATTACATTTAATAGGACGGTATGTGGATTGTATTGTAATTACTCAATATATTTTCCTTAAATTAATTTTAACATTAGCTAAGTCATGAACTGTGTTTGTGTGACCAATGGCTAATTGACTACATGTGTACTGTGTAATGACCCTGTTGCAAGTATTGATTGGGCTTTCGTAAGTGTATTGATTTAAAGCTTTTGTATTTAATATACTGAGCAATTTGCCAACATAATGAGCCAAAATGTACTGACAACACACAGGTAGTGTTTTTTTTTTATTGTTTTTTATTGATTGTTGTTATTTTGGTAAAATTAACAGGTATTTTGTCAGTGGATACGTTCAGTGTGACTTGGACAAGTAAGATAATATACAGGATGCGCTATAGACCAAATATTTACTAATGATGGATTATAGGTGTGTTTCTGGTCCTGTTTTGAACCCTGCACCTTGAACATCTTGTTGCATTGTCTCTGTGATGTGTCCATTGCTGTTCTAGCCACATATTTGGCAATGTTTAAGTTATGCCTCATTTGCTGCGGTTTCCACTCAATTTGCCATATTATCCTCGATCAGAGTAGGAAATGTATTTTGAGCTATGAACCGATCATAGTGCTGCATGATGTGGTCCAGGACCCTTTTGGAGGTAGGGATTTTGAGTGTCGCCTAAGGGCCCTTCACATGTTCCGTTTGTTTTGAGACACAGGGCCTTGATTTCCAATGGTTTCTTGCCTAACCTTGGAAATATAATCTTGATGAGAAAAGCGGAGAGCCGTATCTGCAAATAAGGGGGAAATTACCATGACAGAAGTATCTTTTTTCTTTTTATGTCTCTGCTGCAGATTTTAGCTTATAAGGCTACTCCAGACATTATGGAAAAAGCAGTCCAAAATAGACAAAATTGAAGGTATGCTGGAGAGAGCTGTTGGCTCAGGCTTGTGTTTGGGATATTTTTAAAACGTTGCACCCCAGCCCACCCTCGTCCTGTCCTCCTGCCCTCCTACTCAGCCCCCCTGTCTGCTCTGTATATAGGCTAACTCTGATCTCCTATTGTTGCTCCACAAAGTACACAGATAGTAAAGATGTAAATATTTCAAGCGTGTGGACACTGCAGTGAGAAGTCACACAATGAGACGTGAGAACAACAAACAATGTGTCTACTCTGCTACTTTATAATTTTCTTTCAACATTTATAAACAAAATGGTTTAAAGATAAGGCTACAGAGTGTTTTTTTGTCTTTCTCAATGTATGCTGCACATGTTAACTGTATGCTGGCACAACACTTTGTCAGCAAAATATCAGGTGCTTTGCTTGTACGGCATCTCAACTCAAATTTTATGTTTTCATGATGATCTAAAACTACACTTTTCACATAAAACTACAGTCCAGTTTTTCTTTGCAGTTGTAGGAAGAAAAGCCGCCTGCTTCTCGGACCTGGCTGTCGTCTGATTGGTCCTTTTGGAATGTGAACCAAGTGGCGCATTAAGATCATTCCTGGGGCATTCTCACTCTCCTCCCTGTTCCCTTCATTTGTCTGCTTCACTTCTGCCTGCGTCCAACCAGCCAGTCAGACGGCTATTATTAATTGTCTTCCTCTCCACTATTTTTGCCCCACTCACTCTGCTTTACTTTCACTCTGCTAAACGGCTGTGCCCTGACATTTTTCCACACATGGCCTCAGTTTAGCGTCTCCGTTTTGGTCTTTTTTACTCCTGGTCTGGGCTTGTGTTTGTAAACGTGCAGAGGAGAAGAATGAGAAGGGAACAAATTATGAAACACAGGAGTACATTCCATACCTTGTTTAGAAAGAATTCTCCAACAGCGCAGAGGGGGAGAGGAGCCGCTTCGACCCCCTCTTTGAGTCCATATGGGTCTTTTTAAGTCTGCCGTCGTCAGGGGGGAAGCCCGTGACATGACTTTATACGATATTACAACTGGCTAATGCCTCTTGTGTGTTTTGTTTTACTCTGCTGTAGAAAGAAAGTACTGAAGAAAACTCACAATAAATTCTTGTATTACCCCCTGAGGCGCTCTGCTGGATACTTTCTGGAGATTTCTTGAATGTGATAAGCAATTAAATAAAAGTTGTTAAAAGTGAGCACATAATTTAGCAAAAATAAAATATTGATTCATTTGTGCACTGAATTTGCACTAAGGTCCAGCGCAGCATCTGGGTTGTAAAGGTGCGCTATGTATCTTTTCTTGTGAAGGGTCTGCCAAATGCTTGTCCCCGTGGATAAGTGAAAAGTGAAACTCCATAACATTCCAGGGAAAACAAGAACATTTCTATGCAGACAAGCAGGTGGCAGACCCTCCAGCAGAGAAGTCACATTTACATTGTCTATTTACAGATACAAAATATTTGCTCATAATTATAATATAACATTGCAGTTTGTTGCTTACTGTTATACGGACCTAGTGGATTAATTTTATACTAATTATTACTCTCTTACTCTTCACCAGGGTGGACATAACTAACAGGTGCGGGTGTAGCATAGCACAGCATCCTTGTCTTGTAATTTTGTCAGTGCACCACATACATATACAATAATGCCTGTCCTGTCCTCACTTCTGTAAGGATGATTTTTATGTCTGGTTGTTGGATAATCTCGTATGTGTGTATGTCCCTCAATGTCTCTCTCTTCCTGGGTTTAGTTGCTATGGCGATGTGAGCGGTAGAGGTGGAGAGCCACAGAAAGGAAGGAGAAAATGTAGCTGGAAAGCCCATCAGGCCTGATTGAGAATTACTACAGCAGCACATTTTTCTCAACACAGCCCTAGTCATGATGCGCATAAATATGGCTTCAGTTTCAATATGCTGTGTTTACAATTAAGCTTTTTACACCAATTAGGCAGTACAATATGTCCAACTCACCATTAGTGGTCACATTGTTATGCTACATTAACCTAATAAGCACAAAGACACAAACTGCTGTTTTGGTGAGATTATCATATTGCTGTACTGTCCTGCTGTGTTTAATGCAGCTCCACGCTGTAACACACTTTAACCCATTCACTCCTCCTATTGGCCTGCCTCATGGTTTCAGTGAAAGTCATAATTTCTTTCATAATCATTAAATAAAAAAACAAAAACAATATATGCATACTAAATATACATCAAGTGTGATTAAATCAAAATCGTAATCTAGGCTTGGAAAACTCATGATATAAAGTGTTTTCTGGGTATATATTCACTATTTGAATTATTCAAATCACTCCACAAGATAAAGTTTTGGAGGTTATGTTGTTCAGTCATCATCATAATTACAGTATCGTGTATATAAAATTGACTACCAGGTGCCACGATGAAGAGATACAAATTATAATGCTAAAGTTTCTCTAGTGTTTATTTGCAGGCGAGTTGCCACTAGAGTCTAGACCTTGCACAGCAAAAAGCTAACAGGCCAGCCTGATCCAGCATCAGTCATCTCCCAGCAGGCTTTGCAGCTCCGTCTCCTCCCCTTCTCCTCATTGGCACTGCCACAGCTGCCATATGGAATCACAATCGCTTTTCATTTCAGCACACAGGCACCCCAGGACTAATAACTGCTTTGTTTAGCCATAAACACAAGTGTGAGCCCCTCATTTCCTCTCAGCATCCGTGCTCAGAAAATCCTAGTAACGAGCATCTTGGAGTGTGTACATGTTGCCACATTTTTGCCATGAGAGGCCAAAGGGGATTTGAGAATGTGAATGTGATTATGAGGGCAGACAGTGAGAGCAAGCACAGGCCAAACCACACAAACCAGATACTCACCGGGACAAGGTCATTCAGGTCCGGACTACAGTCTAGTCTGCTCTTTCAGTTATGCTCCCGTAAGACTAGAGCCTCGCTGTAGGTATTTCTCATTTTGCGATCATGGAAAGATGATGATTTCTAGAGACATACAATTAGGCCTGTCACGATAATACATTTTGAAGTACAATATACTGCTTCAGAGGAATATAATGGTCAATGACAATATTGAAAAAGTTTTATGCCACTGACACAATTAAAAATAAAGTGAACTATTTTTAAAAATACAGTATCATAAAAAAGTGTGAGCTATAACTAATAAATCGGTGAAAGAACCAGTAATTCGTGCCAGACGTTACGTTTTCATCTCTCTACAGCTCAAATCTTACCGTATTACATAAAAAATAGCAGAAACCTCCCCACTATTGCAACAAAAAAGATGCACATGATAAATATTGATCCCCAAAATAATTGTTCCAACTATTTCATATTGAACGATACGTCAATATAGTAATTATATGACAGACCTATATACAGTGAATACACTGTGTGCTCAATATGATGATACCTAAACCCTAAACTAGACTAGTTTTATTAGTTTTTGTTTTATGTGTGAATGTGATGTGAATTTGCTATGTGAAAGTGCCAATTCTTTTTGTCATATGCATAACCTTTTGAAGCCTAGATTTGGACATTGCCATTGTGGGGCCTGTTTCACATCTTCAAGAAGAATAAAAATAATAAGGATAATTGCTATTACAAAGGCTAAACAAACATATAGTCTGTATTTTTTTTTTTATTATTGCATGTTTTGTGGTTGTAGTAAGAGCCAATGTAGGATTTTCCTCTATATTAAATATCATTTTGAAAAGGCACATTTACAGTAAGCAGATGTCATAAATCTGCACAATCAGTGGTTTCTGTGATGCTCAGTTTAACCCACACTTTGATTCTGTCATAAATTGCTATGTGAATTTTGTTGTTGGCCATCCATCACTTTCGGCTTACTAACTGTGGGACATTTAAGTGTACTTTTAATGGCTCTTCATGCCTGTATGATTTGAATAAATTATGGGTCTGGTTTTGCAGAATGTGTATTACATCCATACATGGTTTTTTGGTGCAAACAGCCACTGGTCATCCAAAGCTTACATTATGGGAAGGAAAGAGAGGTGGTGCCAAGAACTTGGTGAGTCTAGCTCTGAATGGGTTTAGTGGAATGTCTGGAGTTTTCAAAACTACTAACCACAAACATAGTCCCAGTCCCATGTTGCCAGCAGTGGCAGCAGCCAGGACCAATTGTCAGATTTCCTTTGCTGAGTTTATAAGAAGGAGTCTGAGTATCACTAACAGAGCAAATGAATAGTTTTTAGTAAAATCTTTATAATTTGAGAGTTGGGGTTGGCAATATTGACCACAAAAACCTATTTCTCATGTGTTTTATTATTAGTTCTCAAACATTTTACTTGGTTAAGTAAAGGTTCAGTTTCATTTATTATGTATAGTGTTGTGTTATGACGATATGCTTGATATTACAATGCCCAATTTCCAAAAACAGCTTAGATGTTAATGAGTAAAAAAAAAAAAAAAAAGACTAATTAGGATCATTGCCAACAATTTAAAACAAAATATTATATCTTTTGAATGGGAAAAAGTCCTCAAAATTTGCATATAACAGGAAGTGGAAACTCATGAATAGGGCTCAGCGGTTCTTTAGTAAACCATGATAATGGGAGTTCTCCAATACCACTTTTATATTCAATCCTTTTTGACCTTATTGTAACTTTTAACTCTAGATGTGCGTCAGCTCTACTCAGTATCAAAAGCCTTCATCAGATCAAGTGTGTGAGTTGCTCTTCCAGACTAGCTCATAAATGACAATAGTGTTTAATCACATGAGTTCAGTCTGGTTTTCTGTGGCTTTGGTGAAAAATGTGGTTGATTGTTGAGAGTGCCCTGATAACCGTGTCACTGCTCTTTGTGTGTGGTGGATCTTGTACAGAGCCCTTAGAAGAACCACAGCGGTGAAGTGGAAATGCGTGCCACAAGAAGTAGGTCAGGAGGGGGACAGGAAGCCGCTGTGTGCTCCTCTGTCTGACTTGAAAGTGTCGTGTTCAAAAGTTTCAAACAGACATGGACAGGAAAAAGAAGCACAATTATGCACTTATATTGTGCTTTCATGCATCAGATAGGACACATCCTCCTAATGAGATTGCGCATGTGTCGTCCATCCTTGTTTATATAATTAATTCTTTTATGTTCATTAGTTTACCTGCCTCCACCGTATGTCAGAGTTCCTTTGTTTCTTCTTTTATCATAACCACTGGCGGCAAGTCTGCACAGTCTATTAACTTGATTTCACCCCAGCATACTGGACATTTTAAGTCTGTTATGTTTTTTGGTGTCAATCTTTTTTTTTCTATTTGGGTCAATGTCACACACACTACAACATTTTAGCCCAAATTTTAAAAATAATTCTCAATGTGTGTCCCTAGTTAGGCTCTGGCACAGAACAAAACACCACATGAGCTTAATACAGTGACAAAAGTGACAAAATGTTTTCTTGAAAAGGACCCAGTTTGCCTCTCCCGTCAGTTTTCTAGGTAAAAGCAATTTAATCACATGCTAGAAACCACTGTATAGCTCTATGAGGACAAACCCTCTGAATCTGCGCTGTACATTACACTGTTTATGTTGAACTTTTTACTATCATTTTCTTTCATTTTGTGGTTTTAAGTAATAATTTCTGAACCCGTCTGAAGCTTTGAATCTGAACATGAATAATACAGACATATTATCATTGTCAAATTTCTCCCTGTAAAGTCCTACCTTGCAGATTGATTAGAACAGAAGTAGTTGTTGTTATCATAGTTATTATTAGGGAAACACATAGCTCTTTGAGAGGACTAAAGCTCAGTGTTCCCATTGTCATAGCCTTAGACATTGTTTGGTTTTAAATGTCAGCTCCTTGCTCTCTCAGCAGCTTTGGGGCAGTTTGGGGCATTGCATCAGAGGAGGAAACAGTGTGCTCTCATCTCAACACTCACACTACTATGTAAACAGTGCACTGCAGAGAGGTGCAGTGGGGGGCATATTGTAGAGGGGGGTAGGGTCTGGCTGGCTACAAGTAAATTATGTTTGTGTCAACTTCCTTAACAATAAGCTGCAAAAATATATTGTATAAAAAGCTTGGGGTCAATAGGAGGATATAGAAAGAAAACCAGATGGTTGTGTTATTTCCAGACTCTTACAAGGTTTAAACGTTTCACGTGGTAAAACATTTGCGATATGTTTCTATACACAGGTTCACTAAAGGACAGTAAGTGGATTTCCAGTTGAAAGCAGCAGCTACTAAGTGCCTTGTTGACTCCAAGCCTAGGTCTTGGAGTTGCTGAGTGCAGTTAAGGCCATGTGGATAGGAAGCGCGTTCATTTCCTCTGAGTAGCTGAAATGTAATATACAGTAGAAGTAGAGTCTGCGAGCTGGGGAAGAGAAAAGGGTGTGGAAGGAGACAATAAAAGTGAGGTGATTTTTGTGGTATATTTCCTGGTGACGCAGAGGAAGCTGTTGTCACAGAGCCCTGAGGTGATGAGGCAGAGGTGGTGGCAGCTCAGAGAAGCCAGGACGATGTGATCAGCAGGATTCTGAATCTGATGAGCTGTTTGGACCTTGTGTCCCCCTGTGGTGCACTGTCTGCTCAGTCTGACAGAGGAATGACAGCTCAGGAAGTCAAAGCAACTTTTAATCACACAGTTTATAAAAATTATGGTGAAATCAATTTGTGTATTTTGCTATGCTCAGCTTTTAGGTATAATACCTACTAGTCTAGTCTACTAATAATTATTTAGTCTACAATGTACCAACTTCTTTGGACCAAAATACACACCACACAGTATGTTATGGAGAAAATATACATTTAAGCTCATGTCATATACTCTGCAGACTGTACTGTACGGGTGTTATGGTGTCTGCCTGTTTTCCTGAAGGTAGTGAACTTCTTGTTTACTTATATTTCATTCGACTCTTTATTGTAGGTTTGGGCAGATTTCTGTAAAATATAGACCCCTGTAATCTGTATATTGTTTTATTCCACAGTAGAGATGCATTGCAATTTTATATTTTGCAAAGCATCTTTATTGTGGCAGGGATATGATTTGGTTGATTTCTGTGACTGTTTAACTTTAAATGAATAAAATTCTAGTTTGAGAGAGCTGATGTGTTTGCACAGGACTTGTGGTTTGTGTCCCAGTAGAAGTTGAGCCCACCTTTATTGATCAGATAATCAGTGAAAGCTGCTGAGCGCACAGATCAGGCTAAAAGCACTGACTGTAATGGAGCAAACTTGTTCGCAGCCTTCACTCCAGGGCTCTTCATGCACCTCCTCCTGGGACGCTCTGCAATATAGGCCTCACTGGAACCAACTAACACACAGACACAAAGGAGCTATACGCATCTGAACACGTCAAACAAGTCTTCAATGTGTTTCTTCTTAATTCTAGTGATTTAAATGGTTGTTTTTTGTGTATTTGCTAACTGGGGCCTACTTGTAAAATAACAGATCACTACTGTTAATTATGGTCCATATCTATTACTACTCTCATTGAAAGATAGGACTCTGTGGCTTATCTTTCCTCTGCAGTGCCATTATAAAAACGAGTGCTTGGTCAGCAGCACAGCAGGGGCACTTTGTGGTTGGTTTTGTTACTGTGAAAGTGCTGCCCTATAATAAAAGCACGTATAGATTAGCCTTATATAAAAACCACAGCTGCACTATATTGCATGAATTTATCAATGTGACATGTAATTAGAGTAGGCAATATCTATTCTATATTGCAAGTCATAATTTATGCCATTAATCTTTTGAAATTATGTCCATCACAGAGGCGTATCGTATCCTATCGACTTTACAAAATAATCAGGAGATGGAGCATTTTTCATATTCCCAGAAAGTTAACAGTGTAAACAAATTGAAGTGTAGCCAAAGTTTATTTGTGTCCTCAAGCAAGACACTTCATCTTGACACTAGCTTGCCACTGTGAATGGTTTTGGTTAGAGAGGCCGTTGGTGCAGACTGGCAGCCACAGTCATTGGGGCAGTTGTGACCGAGAAATTCTTGAATACTGCTCTTGTTATCATAGCACCTATAAGACTTATACATGGTTATTTTTGTAGATATTATAATGAATACTATTACTAACAGTTTAGGTCTTTTAATATTTGTTTTAGACTGGTGAGGAGGATTGTATTTGTTAGCCAAGAAAATATAACGGAAAATGTATAATCCATCCTAATTTGAAATGGGTTTCCTCTGTCTGTTGATGGAACCTCGCTAAAATAACCTTCCTCTTCTTCCCAGTTTCTTCAAGGATTACTTGATGTTGTGAGCTCTTATGCATGGCTTCAAATGATCATAAATTGCTACATATTTTTCAGTATTTAACATAGTCATAATATGTTTAACTTTTTATGTAACTGTTATGGGAACCTGCTTTTTTAGGGTCAAATGAAGCTGGCCTCATGCGCTACTGTCAGTGGGAAAAGTGCAGAGTTGCCATGGTGACACAGGCAGATGCAACGACCCTTTTCATAAATGTATTAATTCACTAAATTATACAGTGTGCCGTGCATGCTTTGAATCTGTACATTTGAGCCACTGGGGAGTATCTCTGCTTTCTTCACTTTACATAAGTAACTAGATAATGCTTTTTCTCCTTTCACTTTTATTTGTTTGTGCTGCAGTTAAGCTGATGTTTCGAGTTGATTCTGATGTCTGGAGGTGATTAGGACCACTGTGACTTGTGGTGTTTTTCTGTTGTGACCTTTGAACCCTGGCCTTATTGAACCTGAACGAGAGGACAGTGAGAATCCTCTGAGAGATGACCCTACAGTATGGGGTCAAGATACTGTTGAGTAGAGAGACTTGTATCACGTGTACTTTTCCAACCTTGTTTGTTCACTTTATTCATATTGTATACTGTGTCAGTGCTCTGTTTCTGGTCCTTTGATAGAGGATTCACTGGTACCAAGCTGACCTCTTTTTTTCTACCAATTCTTCTTCTTTTTTAAAATAATGTGTCAGCAGCTGCTAAAAGAGGTTTAACAGGTCAAATTTGAATTAACCATTGATGTTAATATTATATAAAGGTAAAGTTTGTGTGTGTGAATACTAATTGGGCAAAGAGTTGTCTCTTGCTTTGGGCATTAGCAGATGGTGCTCATGGTTCATGAATGTGTGTATTAGTGCTGTTTACAAAAATAATTTTAATTATATTATTATAGTAACAATTTAATATTTGGGGAGAGTATTTCAGTTATAATGTAGAAACTGGCAAATATAGACTTATTATAGGGGTATGATCTGGCACATGGATAACTTCTTGGGTTTTATATACATATTTTTATATTGTTTTTTAATACATACACTATATTTACATTTCACAATTGTTTTTTTTTTAATTTAGTTTTAATGTCTATACTGTTGTTGAATTGTCATTATTGTTGTTTTTCAGTACTTTGGTAAGCTTTGGCTGTTTCAAATGTGATCTATAAAGACATTTTTATTTGATTTTATACAAAACAAATTGTTGTCCGTGTCACAGAGCACTATATTTTGAATCAAATAAAATTTTCTTCCATGTCCAGCCACAGGGACCACACAAACTATTGTTGTTTTGCACCAGTCCCAAGAGCAGATGAGCCTTGTAAAACATATTCATGGGTTTTAGATGCTCATATGCAATGTTTTTGAGAGCTCAAAAGCTTGAATATTTTGTTATTTTTGCTAGGCAACTGTGCTAATTTTTCATCACTAAATATTACTGTGCTAATTTCTGCAGTGAGAGGCAGACGTTATGGCTCGTAGTGTGAATCAGGGGTCAACTTTTGGTTGTTTCATAGATTTAAGGAGAGTGTGACTGATGACTGTGCTGCCAGAGACGAAGTCCTCCATTTACAGAGCTGTAATAGAGGCGCTGGGGTGACCGGTCCCCAGGAGGGGCTAAAGGACTTGAGAAATACAAACACCATCCTTTCCCTCTACACAGGATCACACTGGACATCCGGTCTGACCACCCCCCACACACTTCCCCTATGCTCTGCCTCCTGTGTGTGACCGCACCGGAGCATCACTTCAAACGACTGCCATGACCTCCACTTTCTGCCTTGTGTCACAGAGCTGTGTTTGATGCCTATTTTCAATGCAAAACTCACTGTTCCTACACAAGTCTATTTCTGTCATTTCTCTTGTTGTCAATTCCTGCTGTGTTGACATATGTGCCTTCATTTCCTTTCACAGACCTTCACTTTGACTCTTCCAGTTAATTAAAGAACATTTTTGCCTTAAACCAAAAGTCATGTTTACAGTGATTTTATGTGAAGAACAATTGATCTGTTGACATTAGCCTCTGTTTCTACATTGCACAATTAGACTGCATAGATTTTAGACACAGAAGCATATCAATATCAAGGACGCAGATAGTAAGACACTTGCAAGCACTATTGTGTTTTGTTTTTTGTTTTGTTTTGACTATTTCCTCAGTGGTCACGAGGTGTTTTTATAGATTTTTAAACCTGATTCCCTTCCTGCTGTATTCAGCCACACGTCCTTTGCAACTGGAGTGGATAATATGATACACTTTGTACAGAAGATCCTTCTGTTTGTATTTTGTCTAGAATGTTTTGGACACATCTGTTATAATTCAGGTTTTCCCACATTCTAACATCTTCTCTCTTTTCCTTGCAGACTCTTACTCAGCAGCGGGAAGTGAAGGCAGCATCTCCACCTCTGTAGCATCGCTGCCACCCCAAGCCTCAAGCAGCTCAGCACCCAGCTCCCCCAGCTCCAGGCGCTCAGTGAGCACCCTCAAGAAATGGCTCACAAACCCGGTCCGAAAACTCAGTGCCGGGCCCACTGCTAAAGGGGAACGTCAGGTCCGAAAACTGGAGGAAAAGCCCCCTCTTGTGCCTCCACACCCCATTCAGGATCTGGGCAGCCCTCCACCACTGGATGAGAGCTTCACCATTCTCTCCATGACACACTCATTAGTAAGAAAGATTTTTTTAATACAAATATTGGTATAAATGTTTCCAAATGCCAACAACATTGCATATTTTTTCTTACAATAAAATAGAACTAATAGTTATGTTCTTCAGCACAAAGGGTGGCATATTTGAAAATCTACTACTTCTTATGTTATAACTAATGAAATTGGTATATTGTAATTTCAGTTTTGCCCTCCCCTATATATGTTTTTTTCCCTCTGCTCTGGCATTATCAGCATTTATCCATATGTTACTGCAACATTGTGCACATGCTGGTTATGGCCTTCCCCCACTTAACAGCAAAAGCACGGTGCTGTTACAGTGTGCTGCAGTGAAGAGTATGTGTGATGGCAGGTGGCACAGATGTTACATAACAGGTCTTGTGCTGGTTCAGGCCTGACACACATGCTCTGCTGTTCTGGAGCAGGCTTGGGTCTCTGTGCATTACATATACTGTATACATAAACACAGATAGCATAAAAGATTATATCCTTATAGATTATATAATGGGTGTTTGTTTGTTAAAGGAGTGGAAAGATGGCCTGGCCAGCCCGGAGGACCTGTCGCCAGCTACACTCCAGTCACCCAGCTACATCACAGACTCTTTGATTGGCTGCACATCCATACCAAACAACCAGGTAAGCAATGAACAGATGCCATATGTGGTATAGCATTGTTTAGCATTAATTTGATACATTTACCATCTTTTTGGTTATATGGTTACAGTGCCAATGTGGATTCTGATATCTTACAACTTACCACTTTATAACAACAACACCGTAATCAGCCTTACTAAAGCATGAAGAAAACATGATTCAGGCTAACTACTTAGTTATGAGGTTGGGCCTATTAGTAATTACTAATAGGCCCAACCTTACTAAGCATGAATCAGTGTTAATAAACAAGCTGTTATTTGAAATTAAAACTCTGTTGCTTTTAAAAGTGGAGTTATTATAAAGTGTTACCAAAAACAATAATCATCAAACTCAATGAAAGAGTACAGTATTTACCACACCCTCTGAAATGCAGCTTTCTCAATATTGACTGTAAGAACTAATCTGCTGGATGCTGTGATCGAATATAAAAGAATAAGCAGGAGATTTTCAAAAACATATTCCACATAAGAACAAGTCCCCTGGCACAAGGCATACATTTATGCAGCTGCAAAGTGTAAATGAAGAAAAGACTTGCTCAGAGTGGATCAATGAGCCAGAGCCCCAGAGGCCAGAGCGTGACAGCAACCTGTGTGATGCATGTGCCACATTCAGCCCTCAACAAAGGCATATGCCTGCAGATACATGGAACACACGGAACAGCAGCACTGATGAAAGATTACCTTGTGTGTGCTTTCATTTTTATACCAAATGCTTGAGGAATGGCTTACACGCATATAAAATTCTACGTGTCTTTTGGCTGCGTATTATTGTTACAAATAACTAAATAAAAGCCTATTTTTAGATTATATTGGCACATGCTTGTTGTTAAAGTCCCAGTGGTCCCAGTGGTGTCTTGAATCAGCGAGTCTAATTCGGGTCTTAACAAAGCATTAACGGCTGGTAATGTTGGTTACATCATGTGGATGAGGTCACTGCCGTGGTGTTTTTACTGTCATTCGGATTGTGTTAAAAGAGGTAGACAGCTTTAATTATGTAGGTGGGTTATCCCTCAGGTTTAGGCTCCAGTGTCCCAGCCCACCTCAGTGATCATGTGTTGCTTTTTTCAAGTTCAATGCCTGTAACCTGATCTGGGAGCTATGTTTAGTCCAGTGGCGTAGTTACGTGGTGGCAGGGCAAGCCACAGCCCCTGCTGACACAAGCCCCCCCGTGGCCCCCCGTGGCCCCCCGTGGCCCCCCGTGGCCCCCCGGTGAACAACCGGGCGTGTGACTGAATGAAACATACCATCCTGCAGTGTTACTAACACGGAGGCTTTACATTTTCAGGCACTAGTCATGGGGCGCATAAATAGCAGCACTCTATTCTGTGTTACACTTTGCCTTGTCTCTGAAAACCTTTGCCTTATCAGTAATTTTCAACTCTGTCTAGCCTCATTCAAGTTCTGTTTGGTACAGCAGGAGCGAAGCGGTCCGCCTGATCACTCTACAGTGTGTAGATTGCTAAGATCACTAAGAAAGTCTGCTTCAATTATTTGCTTTTACAGGGCATAACCGCCTCAAATAATGGACTAAACCACGAAAGGGTGAGGGACCTAGAGTCAGGATGCAGCAATACAACACACAGCACCGGGTCACGGCACAGCTCCTATATAACAAGCTCTTCCACCACCACGCACTGGGCTCACAAAACGAGCTATTTAAACATCTGTCAGCATATCCTGGTCTAACAGCACGAAACATCACATAAACTGCTCACAAAGGACTTTAGAGCTTAACTGGTAACATTAAACCATGCATTCACTGCGTTATTGTTAGTCTTAGTGATACCTGTTTTGTCACGGAGTCGTAGAGTTGCTCTCCCTGTTTAGCAGGACACAGCGTTTTTTCCATATATAGAATCCACAGAAAACATATCCAGCTCTCCAACTTTCTTCTGTTGGCAAGTACTACTTTCCTTTTTAGAGAATAATAAATAAGAAAACTACAGTATGTGCGCAACATAAGTGCTATTATTTTGAATATACCTACCTAATAAACCTAGCCTACAAACACAAAACTGTAAACAATAGTTGCTTTGCGTTTCAATGTAGTTAGCTCCTCCCTTCAGATAGAAATGAGCCAGGGTCCACCAGGGATTTGACCAGAACTGAAGAAGCGGCTTAGACGAACAGCGAAACGTCTTCACTCCTACATTTTGTCCTTTTGCTATTACTTTAAATTGTTTTGAGAAGCACAGAGGACACGTGTTACTCTGGGATGTTACGTGCATAGCTTCTCACGGTTGGTCTGACTCCAGAACAAATTAACAGTGACTCGCAGCAGAAAGACAATAAATCATTTAACAGAACCATCTGGCATTCTGAGATAATTGTACATTTAGTTTTTTGTTTTATTATTGATCATACAGGGGTCAAAATTGTTGAGTCAAAAATCTTAATTTCTTGATTAATTGATAAGTTGCTTCGGAGACAATTTTGGCTCAGACAATTGATGTATTGTAGTTATTTATATCACAGTGACCATAATAAGCTCAGACTTTTCCAAATGGGTATTTTTAGTCCATGTAGCCTGTAGACTATTTACCACCACTTTTCTATTCACTCTATTTCTTCTGGAATTCTCTTGCACATAAACTGTTAAGCGGTGCAGCCATTTAATTGTTACATTAGCATTATTAATGTTTATCTTTTTATTTATTTATTCATTTAGACAAATATATTGCTGTTCAATTAATATTATTGCTCTGACCATATACATTTTATTCATGACCCTTGCTGGCCCTCCCTGTAAAAAAAAAAAAAAAAAAAATCCAGCTCCACCCACAGTGTAGCCACCTTTGTGATTTGGCTTTGTGATCGTATGTCAAAGGATACTGAGGTACAGCACTCATCATAATATTTACACAACTTATACACAAGTATTTCTCAGCTATGAAAACAGGAAATCGTTGGCAGAAATAGTATCAGGGTTATTTTTCTGAAAGGATAACAAGGCCTCACAACAATAGACAGATTTTATGCCTATGATGTAACTAACCCAGTGTTACATAGTATAAAAATGTTGATGTAACTATAAAAGGGGTATTCCTTCTCTAGCTGTTTATCTTGCATACTGTAATATTAGCTTAATATTTGTTATTGTAAACCATTTGGACTGTTTGGCTGTGAGTTCATTAATTGGGCTGTTTGAGGTCTAGTGTCAACAATGAGCCATGTTATTTTTAAAATGTTTACTATATCACTGTTGTTGTTAGAGACTACTTGGTGTTGTTGTTAGTTTGAAAATGTATAAATGTATGAAGCAGACATTGTAACATTATGGATTATGTCATGCATCTCACATCCTCCCCAGCAAACTTGTGCAAAGAATTATATTGCATATTAATTAATTTAAAAATTACACTGATGTTGAAACATTGTGGTACTAGATCCTTTTTATCTCAAAATATGAAGGAGTAATATTTAGAGAAACCTGTCTTTCCATATTTATTATCTCAACATTTAAACATTGCTGACTCTAAAACTATGTGGTATATTTGGAAAGCTTAAAATGCAGTATGTTAGTTTTTAGTTACAGTGTTGTCTGATTTTGCATGGGCTTTTGCTGAAAGAAAACAAAACTCCCATCAGTAGTGGGGGGGGGTAGGGAGCGAGGGGATTCGTTTTCCTGTGGGGTTTGCCACAGCACATCTGGAAGTGATCAGGGAGCCAGTGAGACCTGTCAGCCAGACCGGAGCGCTCTGAGCAGGGTAGGACGTGCTGGGGGAGAGGGGGTCTTCTGGAGCCTCTCTGTCTTTCTCTTCACAGCGTTACCTTGTTTTGTTTTTCTTTCCAACTTGTAACCATAGACACTGAATTATTATAGATTCACCGAACAGCAGGTGATCTAGTTTAGGTTAAAACGTCCAAGCTATTTTTCCACATACTAACAAGCCTTTCTATTCATTCATCTATTTATTTCTGTACAAGATAACAGTCTGCCAGTGGGATTTGGGGTATTGTTGGTGCACTTTTGTCTATGTCTTTAAGCTGGGAAGTTTCTGCTTGACTTGGACAACAGGACACATTGATTTAGCTGAAGACAGATGGCTGCTCCCATAAGTTAACATGGTAAAGACAAAGTAAATAGCCATGGAGAACAACGGCGCTATATATAGACTCAACTCAGACAAACTGCTAAGCTAAGGCTAAGAAACAGAGGGGCCATAAGTGTGTGTATTGTCATCGTAAAATAGGTTACACAAACATGAACGTCGTGCGCAGCTGTGAGCCCTGTGTCCATTGAGTTAGCGATGATTTCAGGCCAGGACTTTTTGTGTACAATAACTCTAAATTTAAACCAGGACCGCCACAGGAAATCATATCAATTCCAGGAAAATGGCTTGAAAAGAGGTCATGAATATACCATAGGAAATAAATCGATCAGATCAGCGCATGTCTGAGCCTTTCTGCTATCACACACAAGTGCTTATGTGTATTGTTAAACTGGTGTGTGACTTAAAGCTAAACAGACCCTTATATATGGGTCTCATGTTTTCCTATCTATATCAATCTGCATTCATTTTAAACAAAATTATGTTTGTTACAATGAATAAATGTTCTATAGCTGACTAGAGTCCCTCGTTAAATGCAAACTTTTATTCATATGGAACTATATTCAATACATACAGTTGAAACCAGAAGTTTACATACATTATATAAAGAAACGCATACCCTTTTTTCTCACTGTCTGACATGAAATCAGACTAAACTTTTCCTGTTTTAGGTCAGCTAGGATTACCAAAATTATTTCTATTTGCTAAATGCCAGAATAATGAGAGGAGGATTTTTTTATACCCAATTTTTCATTACTTTTTTCAAAGTCAGAAGTTTCCACACAGTAAGATTACTATGCCTTTAAACAATTAGGAAGAACCCAGACGATGATGTCATGTTTTTGGAAAGTCTGATAGATTTATTGACATTTGAGTTAATTAGAGACACACCTGTGGATGTATTTGAAGACACACCTGTAACACACTGCTTCTTTGTGTAACATCGTGGGAAAGTCAAAAGAAATCAGCCAAGGTATCAGGAAGAGAGTTGTGGACTTGCACATTTCTGTGGTTCATCCTTGGGTGCTATTTCCAGATGCCTGAAGGTGCCGCGTTCGTCTGTTCAAACAATTAGACGCAAGTATAGACACCACGGGAATGTCCAGCCATCATACCGCTCAGGAAGGAGACGAGTTCTGTGTCCCAGAGATGAGCTTTGCTTTGGTCTGAAATGTGCATATCAACCCAAGAACAGAAGCAGAAGACCGTGTGAAGATGCTCCCGAAGCTGGTAAGAGTGTGTCATTATCCACAGTGAAACGAGTGTTGTACCAACATGGGCTGAAAGGCCACTCTGCAGGAAGAAGCCATTACTCCAAAAAAAAAAAAAATTAAAAAAACGTTAAAAAAAGACAGTTTGCAGTTGCACACAGGACAAAGGATTTCATTTTTGGAGACATGTCATGTGGTCTGACGAAACTAAGCCTGAGAACATCATCATGTTGTGAGGTTGTTTTGCTGCAGGAGGGACTAATGTACTTCACAAAATAGATTGTATTAGATGGTATTATGAGAAAACAACATCAGCCAGGAAGTTAAAGCTTGGGTGCAAATGGGTCTTCCAAATGAACAATAACCCTAAGCATACTGCCAAACTAGCTGCAAAGTGGTTTAAGGATAACAAAGTCAATGTTTTGGAGTGGCCATCACAAAGCCCTGATCTCAGTCCTATTGAAAATGCATGGGCAGACTTGAAAAGGCATGTGCGAGAAAGGCGGACTACAAACTGTCAGTTACACCATTTCTATGAGGAGGAATGGCCCAGAATTCCTGCCAACTATTGTGAGAAGCTTGTGGAAGGATATCCAAAACTTTTGACCCAAGTCATATGTAGTTTAAAGGCAATGGTACCAAAGACTAATGAAATGTGTGTAAAAATCTGACTTTCAAGAAAGTACAGTAATCCTTCTCTCATGATTCTGGCATTTAGCAAATAAAAATAATTTTGGTAATCCTAATTGACCTAAAACAGGAAAAGTTCAGTCTGATTTCATGTCAGACAGTGAAAAAAGTGGATGTGCCTTTTTATATAGTGTATGTAAACTTCTGGTTTCAACTCTATTAATCTAAACAAGGACTGCAAATGTTTAATCTCGGACATGTTAGTGCCATATGAGCCATCTCACAGGACCTCAGAAACTGGCGTCCTGCTGGTGCCCAGAGTCAGGACTAAACATGTGGAATCAGCGGTTCAGTTTTATGCAGCTCAAATCTGGAACAGTCTTCCTGAAGATATGAGACAGGCCTCTACTTTGACAATGTTTA
Organism: Periophthalmus modestus; assembly: GCA_019594935.1. Classification (NCBI taxonomy): domain Eukaryota; kingdom Metazoa; phylum Chordata; class Actinopteri; order Gobiiformes; family Gobiidae; genus Periophthalmus; species Periophthalmus modestus. Next base: position 16,074,233 of record JAIEZT010000084.1, on the reverse strand, counting down.
AATCTGTTAAACTGTGCATATGACTGAAATGATTCTGCACTCTTCGCTTTTAATGTTAATTTTATAATGATTATTTATGTTTTTATTTGTTTGTGCTGGGATTTTAATGTCTTTCTTTGAATTACTTTGTGTAATTACTATGCTATAAAAACAAACTTGCCTCGCCTTTACTATGCATTTCTTTATAAATGTCTTCACACTGTGTAACTTTTCTGGTGGAGGGTCTGCCACCTGCTTGTCTCCATGGAGATTAATGGACTGCTCCATAGTGTAGCATTAAACTTGTCTCTCTCCATGGATGCAAAAAGACAAAACGCAGACAGGACACCACAAGGACAAGTTACAAGTCAGATCTGTGGAGAAGCAATTCCGCAAATGCTTTTCAAGGTAGTCTTTTGACAATAAAAACACCTGTTATTAATCAAATGCAAGATAGATATGTTTAATGCCATACTGCTGAACTTTCCAGGCAAAGTAACAACATTTAGTAATTTAGTATGTAGGTGTAAGTTTCATAGGCACATTTAAATAGATCTGGCAGTTACAAAATACTATAACTTTCATATATTATTCATTTAAACATTTCCCTGCATGGGCCTCATTTGCATTTTAAATAACAGTGTGTTAGTAAACTGTCAGACCAACCTCTTAACTTCTCAGAATTAAAAGAAGCATTCACTCATTGCCTGAGCCTGCAGCCATTCTTTGTGTCCTTGAGCCCAGGATCCTGTTGCTCTGCCCTGTCCATCTGATGTGTACCTCACGCGTCATTACCAACACTGACGATCTCCTTATCATTCGCTCTGTGCTCCATGTCGCCCGGCTCCCCCTGGTCACCGTGGCAACCTGCATCATTATCACCTCTATCAGCTTTTCCCATCGCTTTCCTCTTGTGTGCGTCATGTTCACGTTTTTAGAATATGATGATGAAAAAAAAAAGGTTACGGCTAAGAAGATCACTTTATTAACGAATTATCCAAACTCGAAATATTAATGTTGTGACCCTGTTTAGTTTTTTTGTTAGTGACCAGTAACTATATCCTCCTCATTGCATTAATCTTATGGCTTAGCGCACTGTCTACTGCCAATATGGACATGAATATTAAAGAGAGTACACTGAGCTTTGGGCCAGTTTTTGTTTCATGCCAATAGGCTCAGTAATTGCATTGGGTCAGATTACACTTTGATTTTATACATATCACCCATCTCTAACCTTTCCTTCGCAGACCGTTACTAAAGGCTCATTTGAATACAGTGACATCATATGAACTTATATATGGCACAAGATATAGTGAGGTATGGCTCAATTATAATATGACATTTGATTTTAATTGGAGTCTTTTTTTAGTCTGCCAACAGGGTCCTATCAAAATGCGCTCATATTTACTGACATTTACAGTGTTTGGGGTTAATTCAGGTGCAGTGTCTCTTCTAAATGCATTGACAAAACTAACCAAATCAATGTGTGTTAATGTTATGTTTAGGGATAAAAACCATAGTACTTTTTACAATACAATGCTGGCTGCTGCCCTCCGTCTGTACATTTGATGATGCTCTGAGTCCTGTTTCTTACACTGTGACACAATGGAGCTCTGTTTGTTTCCAGGACACTCAGTCTACAGTGGTCGGACCTGAAGACATCTCCTCAGTCATAATGGACGACACCTCCAGTCAGTCCTCCGCTCCGGCCGACACAGAGGAGGAGAGAAGAAGTGCCTTAGAGAAGAGCCTGTAAGGATTTTAACTTACTTAACTTATATGAGTGAATCTGATATACTTGGTAATATTGTTAATATATTGTGGGATCCATGGATAGATAAGTTTTCATCTTATTATCTTATCTTAATATAAAGGGGGTTTGGCTTTTTTCTGACAGATTTTGAAGATTGATTTGATTTTTTTTTTTTATCTAATGTTAAGTCACACTTTATTATTTCACAGGATTCCATCAATAAACAAGCAGTTCAATAGTATACACTGGTATAACCTCTTTTCTATTGGGGTTTTCTTCTGCATTGATTGTTAGAATTGACTTTTCTGGCTTTCTAAGAACAACATTAGACAACTGACGCCTATAAAATGTGAGACCTGAACTTTACATAATGCAAGGTGGATTTTTTCCTGTGTTTCTAGGTATGTACTAAAGGAGCTCATTGAGACAGAGAAGCACTATGTAGCAGACCTGAGCTTCATAGTCGAGGTGAGTTCAGTATAAAGTCCCTTTGAAAAATCTGCCCATTCTCTTAAAGTTAATATGTATAATCATTATCTAGTTATAAAAAACTTGCTGTTTTCCATTCTTTTTTCAGGGATACATGGCCACTATGAATGCCAAAGGAGTACCGGAGGACATGAAGGGAAAGGACAAGATTGTTTTTGGAAACATTCACCAAATATTTGACTGGCATAAAGAGTAAGTAAAGAGTATGCCTTATTATTAACGGTCTGTTTCTGCCTCAGTTGTGTTCAATGCTCAAAACAAATATGACTGCGAGCTGTGTTTATGGAATAACAAGGGAACAATGGGTCAAATAAAAGCTAAGTGATTATTTGTGTCTTTTTCATGCAGCTACTTCCTGGGAGAGCTGGAGAAGTGTGTAGGAGAGCCGGAGAGACTGGCCCAACTTTTCATCAAACATGTAATAAGGACTTTTGCATAGACTCACAGTTGACAGTCTAAGTGCATGCTCTAATTCTGTTTTTTTTTTTTTTTTTTACTTTAAGAACCACCAGAGAATATGTTTTTTTTTTTCCTACCACTTTAATAGACTGGATTTAACTTAAACACTTACCCAGGGGCCTAAATTAATAAAGTTGGAAGTCGTTAATGATTCTATTTGGTTTTACACTGGTCTGAATAAGGTCAAGATCAGGCCTAAACTAGGGATGTCCCAGGTTTAAATGAGAACTAAACCAGGTCTATATCAGAAGTAGGGATGGGACGATATTAAAATTTAGACTCACGATTATTGCGACCAAAATATCGCGATGATATTATCGTCATACATTATAAATTTTTTTAAACATTCCGACGGCCCGGGCCTACTTTACAACTCTACAGGAATGTACATGTACTTCTGCGTTTCCCACGCAAACAATCTACACATCAAATGAAAGCTACAGCGCTCGTCTTTTCGTATATGCAAACAATTTTCACCTGCACCACCACAGTGCTGACAGGAAAGACGTTTTTACAGAAAAGCCAAAAATGCAGATTTGGACTTCACTCACCTTTGAGGCTCTGATTCTGTCAAACATCAACATATTCCACAAAGTTCATCTCATTCTTTCCTACAGGTCCAGAGAATATAATCCAGTGAAGAAATCATGTCTACAAAATAAGTTAGATCCTTCATGTCCAATCTGCTGCAGGAAAGTATTCCACATGCGAAATCTGCTCCGTCACCTTTTTGCATTTCTTTGGTCGATTTCAGACATAATAAACTTAAGACAGCGCCGACTTTGGCCGTGTCTCAATTCACCAAAAAATCATCAAAGTGTCCTGAAGTCGGGCGGTACTTCGACCTGCACTTCGAACAGTACAAAGAATGGTGCATGTGACGAATAGGGATGCGGCCTTTGTTTCTCAGAGCTAAACACACGTGTTATCTTCTGACGGACTTTACCGAGTAAACGAAGCGTGTTAATGCGGCACATTCTAGGCGCTGTTGCTTCTAAACATGATGAAACGGACAAAACTGACAAAACAAAGAAGTACGCGATCGAGGACACTGTGGATGTTTGTACAAGTTAAACTAGAGGCATCTCTGACCCGGAGCGGTTTGTGTCAAAGAGTGAAGATGACTGTGGACTCAGGAGGAGAGGAGCTTATTTTTTGATGGATCAGATGCTGTTCTCGATTGGTGAGCGTGGTTTATTCTGCTATTGTGAGTAAACACCAAAACTAGCATCAAAACGTTGTATTGAAACCAGAAACTAGTGGCGTAAAGACGATTATAATCGTGCGCGATGACCACGATTATGAAAAAATGCCACAAACGATTAATCGAGGACCGTTGTTAATCGCGATTAACGATATTATCGTATATCGTCCCATCCCTAATCAGAAGTAAACTTTCACAAATTTACTTCACTCTTGGATCTACTACACCACAGCAAGTAACTCCAGTTCCTCCACCTTAAGAATGCTGATCTTGTCTGATCTCGTCTGATCTCAAAAGCTAAGCTGGCTTTGGGCCTAGTTAGTACTTGGATACAAGATTGCTGGAAATACCTGGTGATGTAGTGTAGTATGAGTATGGTGTGTGGGTGATTAGTGTTGATCTGTGGAGCCGATGGCACAGATTGGTAGCCTTGCCTCAGGGCAGCTGGCTACAATAGTAGCTTACCACCACCAGGTACAGAGTGAATTACATTTTTTTTACATCACTTTGACACTAAAATCTAAATTTCCGCACACATTCTAAAATGTCCCACTTCAAGGAACAAATACTGTTGGCACAACCTTATATCCTTTTTCAAGCCTCAACTCTCCTAAAACACAATGATGAACTACTTAAACACAGATTGCAATTGTAAAACACTGTCTACCCATGCTATAGTCTGTCTACTTAAATACTGCACAATCTTACCAAAGTCCATAGACCAAAGCCACAAAGGACAAAACTGAACACACAGGAATCATAACATGAATAGATTTTTATAAACAGTTCTAGAGTGAAAATCTGTATGAGCCAGGTTCACCAGGTTTAATCACTAAAAAGCACAGATTTGAAAATTGTGATTTTTTTGTGACCTACATAAGTAATATTTGACACATATTTAGGGCATTTACACATCTCACTCTCAAACCACCAGAAACAGTGTGATACTGGTCCTACAGGTCTCTGACTCCCTCACACTACACATTTAAAAGTGCTGAAGCATTCTCCGGCCTGTGTCTGGATGATGGTTAGATAAGTTAACCACAAAGTATACTTGTTAAAAGGGTGTTCTACATTTTGTTCACAAAGTTGTGAACAAAAATGTCGGAATAGTTTTGCAAAGTTTTTATACAGTTTCAGACAATATGCCAAAGCAAATGAAAAAAATCTGTAATAATGCAATGTACAGTGCCCAAGCATTATTGTTAAGATATGAAGTTTGAAGTGCTTGAAGTGCAAAAAATACAACAGCACCACTGCTCTCTACTTCCTCTGTTCAGTTTGTGAAATCCAAATTACATCATTTGTGGCCTGTTACTGATACATTTTGATCCTTTTACTACTTTCTACTGACTACGCACACAACACACTTCACTCATCATTGACCCATTTCCAAACTCCACTTCCCTCAGGAAACACTGGGGAACAAAACAGAGAACAACAGGAATTGGAAGAGTAATAATACACTTTAGATGTACTCCACACAATGGAGCTTCTTCATTTCCTTCCAACTCAGTTTGAAATCATGTTATAAGTATATTGTTCTGAGAGTTTTACTTTGTAAAACGATGTAAATTTGATTTCTGCCTATTAGTTAAGTGGTGGCACATGCACACTATACAGACAGGGTAATCTGACTAACTTGGCTGAGTTCTTGTCTGAAGATGATTAAGTTAAATGTGTGTGTTTGTGTGTCTATTTGGCTATGCACACACGTTTTCTATGGAAGCAGGCTTTCAGCAATCCAATAAGACGCAGCCCATTGGATAATCAACTTAAAAAGCCTGCGGGGCAATAAAGCAACCTGTAACTGAATCTAAGTGTGGTGTCAAACTGTGAAAACAAGCAGACGGGGAACATTGGCCTAATGAAAAGCAGAAAGCACAAGCCACTTTTAACTAGACCTGTATTACAAATGAGCTATCTGCTAACACATGCAGCCAGGCTGTTGGCACTCGTTCTGTATTCTTTTACTACTATTATTCTTCAATGTTTGCTACATTCAATGGAAACATTTTAGGTACCATTCCAGAAACAGGTGATCTATTGGCAATTTCATACATCACTATGTATAGGGACATAAATAATGCAAAGCATTCTGTGAGCCCCAATATTGCAGGGAAAAAGTCAGTGGCCAGATTGGTTCTATGGATGAAAATGACTGAAAATAATAGTTTAAAGAATGAAACCAAGGTTACAAGTAACATTACTATTTTCTTCTCCATTCTGACCTGATCCAGTCTGAACATCTGTTTGTCTCAGCACTACAGTGAATGATTGACAAGTATTTGCATTTAGAAAACATGACCAGAGAATATATAATGCCCATATCAAGGCCTGGTCTGGTCACTAGGTTACAGAGCATTGCAGCCTGTTGCTAGGAACAGTCTTATTTCTCTGGCCCGTATAGTCTTTGGTTACACATGCAGCCGGTAACCTAGGTGAATTATACATAACCTGATGCTACACCTAGCCCCACACAGAGCCATGGGCACTGCCACATTTGTTCTCCAGTGACAATTAGTCATAGAAGAGTAGGCGCTAATCGCACACAGTTAGCTTCAAAGGCTCTGCGCTCTCAGACAACTCATTATAGCTGTGCTGCTTTTCATCTACCCGCAGCAGACACAGACAGTGCTCTTTGATTTTAACGTTTTTGCCCTGTTTGCACATGGGATCTTTCATTTATTTCTTTAGGAACAATATATGAGTTTTTCTCGTTACCCTGTTAACTGTCTTGCCTGTTTCACTGTATATAAACATAAATAGAACTGATTTAGTTTTTGTTGTTCTGCAGGAGAGACGTCTGCACATGTATGTGGTGTACTGTCAGAACAAACCCAAATCAGAGCACATTGTGTCTGAGTACATAGAAACTTATTTTGAGGTAAGTTAAACCATGTTTTTTTTAGTTTTTTTTACTTGCACCAAGAAAAAACCCCATTAGAACACAGAATTATTTTGAAAAAAAAACATTTTTTTTAGTCCAGTGCATGCGATAGAATGCCTTTGTATTCTAAAATTAAATGTAAAAATTGGTTTGACACCTGCTGTGTAGTCCCTCTTAGGGACTAAGTTGATAAATGAGTCCGAACACATATTGACAGATTGATTAAGCACTTGCACATGTGACATTGCGTTCGCTCTGGGCACAGGTTAATCATTTGTTTAGTATGCATGGCTGTTTAATGCTGTAGTATTACACATGGTCTGGCAGTGTCACCCAAGTCATGTATAATTCAGAATGTAATCAGTTTCTTTTCATCCATCGTTCACTTCTGGGAAAGGAGCACATGACCAACAGTGCTGTCCCTCAGTGTCACATTAACTATTAGCTGCTGTGTTTTGTGCCATAACTGTCATGTTGATGTGATGTTCTGACAGGAGCTCAGGCTACAGCTGGGGCACAGGCTGCAGCTCAACGACCTGCTCATCAAACCTGTCCAGAGGATCATGAAGTACCAGCTGCTCCTCAAGGTACAAGCCCCACCCATCTCCAGACACATGCACACTCTGGGTCAGACTCCGAGCTAAACATAAACTGCACACTCAATGCACACTACTATGGCTGAGCAATATGAGAAACATGCCATGAAATTTGTTGCATTACATTAAGTCAGAAACCTGTATGATTCTATAAAAAATAAAAGTTAAAACCAATATGGATGAGTTTTATGTCATGCTGAATATCATAGCCAAAGGATGCAATGAGAAAATATATTATGATAGAAATATATTGTGATATGTGCAACCTTATACTGACCAAAATAGTACTCAGCTATGACTATTCAGCTGTTCAACCACAACAATGTGAAAATAAAGGGCAAAAGATGTTAAAATTGGCAACATCTAAAAAGCATTGTCTTTGAAGCTAGTCATAAAAAGCGATCTTGAGTAAAAGCCCTCACACAGATCGAACGCGCTGCCCTTTGGCTCTCCAATAAAGGATGGTTTAGGCGGTAAATTGTTCTCCAGATGTCCTTACCCATAATGCTCTAGTGACCATGCTGTGTTTATTTCAACAGGACTTCCTTAAGTATTACACCAAAGCTGGGATGGATACCGACGATTTGGAGGTGGGTTCTCCCCATTTCATAACCGCCTGCATATATCATTTAAAGGGTCTAATTATGGATTGTATTATTATTCCTCATGAAATTCTTTTTTTTTTTTTTCAACAGAAAGCTGTAGAAGTGATGTGCTTTGTGCCAAAACGTTGCAACGACATGATGAATGTGGGTCGTCTGCAAGGCTTTGAGGTATTCCTTTGAAACTTTTCTAAAGCTGTCTAAAACATTTCATGTGCCAACTCTACAGCGAGTGAAACCACGGTAACCACATCCTCTGTTTGTTGGTATCTTTCTGTGGTGCCAGGGTAAGATCACAGCACTGGGCAAACTGCTACAACAGGACACATTCACAGTGACGGAGCAGGACATTGGATTCCTCTCCAGAGCCAAAGAAAGACGGGTTTTCCTCTTCGAGCAGCTAGTCATCTTCAGTGAGCCTATTGACAAGAAGAAAGGCTTCTCCATACCGGGGTACATCTTCAAAAACAGTATAAAGGTAACCCCAGTTATATTATTTTAAGTGCATATGACATGTTTTTCTATTTATTACTTGGTTTGGTGGAATAATATTTGTGGATCAGTCAGTCAAGAGCCAGGTTGTGAAAAAAGCTGAGATGAAAAGTACAAAAATAGCAGTGAATTTTAAAACATAAAATTCCAATGCAAAAAAACATGAGTTGAACCAAATATAGATGTTACCATTTTTATGTATTAGTCTAATCATAACTATTGCTCTATTTTGGCTCTTGTTAACTTTATGGTTGCTAGGTAACCTCTACATATGTCTGATGCCTGTGTCTTGGAAGTACAATTATAAACTTCACAAAATTAAAAAGAAAAAATGTTTTAGGAAATCTTGGCTAAAATGGTGTTTTAGTGAAATGACTAGTCTAACCTGTCATATTCCCTTTAAACATGTTGCAGACCTTCTCAGTGGTTTACATGTGTGTTTTTAACAAGCAGTTTAAAGGGAGGCTGAGCGCAGATGTGAGTCAGATGTGCTGTGTTGCAGGTGAGCTGCCTGGGGGTGGAGCCCACTGTGGACGGAGATGATGCACGCTTTGTCCTGACATCACGGAACCCAGATGGGAGTGTGGTGCGCTTCCAGCTCCAGGCCGCCTCCCCTGACATCTGCAGGGCCTGGGTCAACGATGTGGTTCAGATCTTAGAGACACAGCGCAACTTCCTCAATGGTGAGTACTGTCTGAGCTCAGGGTTAAGCACAAACTTTCTTAAGAATGGTTTGGAATGGAACCAAAATGTATATGATTTATATATGGTTCTAGTAGGATATATATCGTTCTAATAGGATATACAAGACACATTGAATCTGCCAGAACACAAACTTTTGATCAAAACAATTTTCTTATTAGGTTTTGTATGTTTGTTTATCACAAAACTTTTATCTAAACAGTTGCAGTTATTGGAGGGCATTGATCAAGTCTCTCTCTTTGTACACCTTTTGTCTTCAGCCTTACAGTCCCCGATCGAGTACCAGCGCAGAGAGAGTAAGTCCAACAGCCTGGGCCGCAGCATGAGACCTCCCCTGTCTGCGACCTCCTCCCTGCGGCCTCACTCCTCCGCCTCTATCGACCGACACAAACTGCCCTCTCTGCACTCCCACAACACGTCTCTGCCCGCGCTCTATCTGCCCAGCCAGACCCAGGGCTCCGGGCTCAGCGAGACGTTTGCTCTGCAGGAGGTATGACCCTTTACATGTCCTCCATCTACAAAGAGCACTGAGCTACAGCATAAACTTTCTGTTCACAAGATGGTGCTCGGACTGCTTGTATCGCTAAAGCAGAGTGGTATTTATGACCTGTTGTTTGCTTTGCAGCCCTCTTTGGTCCAGCCGTGCACTGCAGACTCCCACACTGTTTCTCTGTCACATGTCCAGCTGGGCTTCACTGACCAGGCCAGTGTTCAAGCTGTGTCAAACGGGCTGTACACCCCCAACTCACAAAGCGCACAGGTACAGGCCTGCATGTTAAAAAACAGACTGAATGTGTTTAGTAGAATAGGTCACACAGGAGCATTGCATTAGCTTATGTTGTATTTTATTGGTATCCTGCAGACTTACCCAAAGTTACCTTTACCCTGAACGTTAGCCCAAACTGAGTTTATATGAAGAGCTTTTCCTCCCCCTAATGGTTAAAAGAGGAATAATATATCTTTTACAAAAGGCACATCACACAAACATTATTGTGTGTCATTTAGTATAGTTAATAGAAATATGAAAATACATCACGATATACAAATGCCTACGTTTCCTTTATTTTTATTTCTTAATTATATTGAAGGGCTGTTGAATATTTTACTTCCTGTTTTTGACTGTGCTTTGCCACTGGCTCATATTTCTCTATCCACAGTGCTGAAAGCTGGCAGCTTTTCTCTTCACTATTTACTCAGGCGCTTAGAGCTTGGCACTTAACTAACAGGAAGTCCACTGGGCCAGACAGGGAAAAGAGATGCCTATCGAAGGCAGATAATGGCTTCCTGTACTTAGTGTAAATAGATGGAAAATAAGAAACACTTTTTAAAGCCCAAAATGTACTCAGAAATAGCTGATATTGCTACTTTTTCTTTTTTCTTTTTTTCTTCCATGCATTTCATGTTCATGTTGTTCCTTTTATCCTCAACAGAGGGCAGGAGAGGGTTGTCGAAGGGGGCAGCTCTGTGATTCTGGGACTCCTGTGTCTGGACCTTCAGCAGGACGGAGACCCAGTAACTTGGCCCAACTGACCGAAGATGAACTCTAGGTGTCCTGAATGCTGAAGAAAGCAGCTTGCTGTAGTTGCTGCACATGCAAGACTTTGATACTGTCTATTTATGTTGCTACTGCCGGGCTGGACCTGTACCAGGCTTAGCAATTGACGGGACAAATGCAGAAGTTCAAGTGACTGCTGCCCTCTCAGAAAAGGGGCCCAATCACTCAGTGTTACAAATATTTTTTTGCTTTTTATCTTTTTAATTTTGGACTTTTTTGAAGGTCAAGGGGAATTTATTAATGAAGAAAATCCATTCCTGATTGGGGCGGTCACTGGAGTTGTATATGTGTGAATATAATTTTGGGATGAATGTGTGAATGCAAGTGTGGGTGATCCTGGGCCAGTTTTGGACATATTTTATCATTAGTCCCAAAGCAAGGACAAACCCCCACAACAAATGCATAAGCCTACTGCCATTCCCACATTGACTGTTGAGTTTTATTTTTAGGTTTGACAGAAATGAGTTTAACAGATCAGTAGATCCAAACCTGCCAAACCCATGCATATCTGTCTTCAGCTCAGAGAACTTTCTTTGACTCAGTGAGAGTTCAGTACTCTCAACCATTCTGTTTGACTTCCCTCCGTTTGATCCGGACAAAAAAGGAGCAAGGGAGCCCCCTGGAGGTTTTTTCTGGATATGACGTCACTTTGAAAATACTTGGCTCCTCTGGTAACTCCCAAGGAATTACAAGGTGCAATCAAAGGGACTGTATTACTCCAACATTACAGTTTTTTTTCACATTTGTGGGTAAGGCCAAAGTTGTGTTTTCCAGGTTTTATTTCATCAAAGCTCATATATTCACAACTAAAACTCAACACAGAGTTTTCTATAACGCCGGTGCAATGCAATTATAAGGTATTAAACCAGATGTTTTGGATATCTAAATAATGTGCAACAGTTAACTATTACACTTTCCTTAAATGGCTGTGCCAAAACAGCTTCTTTTATGTGTCAATGCAAGATTTCAGTTTCTAGAGGAAAGATGAAGTATGAAAATATATGTACTTGTTCCCATACCTGAGATAGAACCCAGACAGAACTCAACACCTTAAGCCAGTAGAGGTCCCCACAATACTCTGACTTCCAGTTAAGTGTCTCATACAGCTTCACCAAAAACCCAAAGAATATTTCACTAAAAGTATTTTTGAAATAATTCACCCTAAAAATCAGTCAGTTTTGCATGTAACACTATGGAAAATCAATCTTCAAACTCTACAGAAAGAGTTATTGTTGATGCCATTTTTGATTGACTAGAAACTGTTGTATCATATCAAATAAAAAGTGTCTTTTTTGGATATCAGAAAGTTTGTGTTTTATTATATATTTTTTTAAATAATCACAATCTATCTAACTTAAAGTTGAGACAAAGACATTAAACTTGCTTGAACAAGCATGTGGAGAAGCTTCAAACAGAGGAGATAGGACACTGGAGGATGAGCAGACATCTGGTTGGCTGGCCTCTGAATAAAGGCTCTTTCTGGGCAGTAAAGCCTCGGCCGATCGTAACAGGCCTGTGAAATATGGAGGGGTGCAGGGGCAGGGGGTATTAACTTTCACAAGGGTGCAAAATCAAAGGGAGTTCCTGTCACCACTGAGGGGGTCCCAACAACAGGGGTCCCATTCACAGAGGAGCGCTCCACTGTGGCCTCTGTCCCATCTGTTGACTCAGTCCTCCCTATTGAGGGAAAGAAAACAGTCATTAAAACCACATGACTGTGAACTTGATTGTAGAAGGTTTAGTCAATGACTTTAGTATTGACAGAGAGGTGTGAACATCTTTGAACAGCCCACTGTGTTAGGGCTTCCTCCACGCCTCCTCTGAATGCACTCATATTATCATTTAAATAAAATGTTAGATCTTTAGAAGCTGCAGGAGGTCTTCACACGTTTGGCCAAAGAGTTGTAAATAGTTAAAACCACTGAGTGCCCTTAAGTCTATGTACTTCCCATTCATCTGCCAGCAACTCAGGAAGAGATCAATACTTAAGACAATGGCTTCGACATGTATAATGTTTATTAAAATGTACATGCTGGCCATTTAAATTGTTAAAGACATTTGTACATAATTTACACAAAGAATCCTACAATTAGACAAATGGAGCTTCACATTGCTGCTGAACGGCTCAGATATCTGTACATCAAAGTCTAACATCTCAAATATATCTTCAAAGACACTCTGGGTCTTTTTAGGCAAAATAAAATCTAAAAGAGCAGCCCCCGTGTCTTCTTAAGTCAATGGAGAAAATATTCTACTACAGCAATGTTTGGCCACACTAAGGCATATATTTATTCTCAATTTTGTACATAATCAAATATTTAAACAGCTGCCACATCCTTCACAAGGATCATATATTTACAGTATTAACAATGTAAACGTTTCAGTATTTTAGGAACAAATCTGAAAGGCATAGATCAGGTTCATTTAAATGTTTGCTGCTAAATGTGCTTGCAAATACTAGAGAATTCAAGGTCCAGTGTGTTAAAATGTCCAGCACACACTTTGTGACCAGTCTCTGATATTGTGCCGTCATAGTGATTTGTTAAAAGTTTAGTGCAAACAGATGGCAGTAACTCTGGGTCATTCTTTCACTCTCTCTTGATGTTGCTTATGAGCGAGTCTGTACTCTGAGACGGGGGTCCGGAGCGGCTCTTCCTGCTCTGGTGGGTCTTCACATGTTTGGATAGGTGGTCACTCCTCATGAACCTCTTTCCACACTGTTGGCAACCGAAGCGCTTCTCCCCAGTGTGCGTGCGCAAGTGCCGCTGCAGCTCATCTGAGCGAGTGAAGCTCTTCCCACAAAACAGCCAGTTACAGATGAAGGGTCTCTCCCCAGCATGCCAGCGCAGGTGTGCCTTTAAATGGGACGTCTTCTTGTACACTTTACCACACTCAGGAATGTGACAGATGTGCAGTCTCTTCTTCCCAAACTCCATGCCCCCGCTGTTAGTCTGGCAGTTTGGGCACTTACACCTCCGGCAGCGGCGAGTGGAGCTCAGTAAACCTTTGGACGTGCCCTGCAGCAAAGCTGCAATCTGAGGCTGGTGTCCCAGGACCAGCTGCCTGCTCAGGGTGAAGGGGTGGTTGGAGGCAGAGGCGTTTGTTTGGGGCAGACTCCACCACTGTTGACCCTCCTCTACATGTCCCCCAGGCAGATGATGGCGACCAGAGGAGTTCTGCAGGAAGCTGGAGAAGTTCTGGGACACAGTGTTGTGCTGGGAATAGTAGGAGGCATTGCTCTTGACTGGGGACAGCTCAAAGGAATAGGACGAGGGCTCTGCTGGAGGCGTGAGAGGCAGTTCATGGTGATGGTGGTGTGGGTGGTGATGGTGGGCCAGGCTGGTTTGCATGTGTCCAGGGAACTGCACCTTAGGAACAGTGAAGTGTGTCCCGAGGGCAGAGGCGGGAGCCATATCATTGCTCCATAGCTGGAACATCCCTGAGGTGGAGCTGACCGTGCCCTCGTACGGGAACTGAGACCCCTCTGAACCCATGGTGCCCCCCACCTGCCAGGCCTGGCTGCACGTGGTGGCCAGGAATGACAAGGCGTTGGGTGCTCCTTCAGGAGAGGAGCTGGGCGTCCTGTCCTGTAAAAGCATGGAGGCACTTATTAAAATTAGATTATAATGGCAATAAATGTTAAATGTTAAAAAAAACACACACAAACAAGAACACAATAATGATATTATTTCCTATTTTACCTTCTGAGTAAAATTATTTTTAAATTGATTTCAACTTACTCATCATTTTACTTTTTCAATATAGCCACATAACCTGTACCCTAAAAATATATATTACAAAATAAATATTTCATAACGTGGGCTATGTAACAATTATAATGTGGGCCTGCTTTCTTAGGTTTAAAGATTATACAAAAAACTATTAAACACAGTAGAAAGTAGAAGTGTTTTCTACCAACCTGTAAAAATGTGTGCAAAAAGTTGTCGGTTCTTTGAATAGTCAGAGCAGCCATCTGTGCTGCGCGCCTTCTCCACACACCTGCGACTCAAACCGCGCCGACAGCCACCGGCGCCAAGAAGTCTTCAACTATGAAAACAAGAGCAAACTCTGTACACTCGTCTAGTGGACAGTGGCGACAGCTGGAACAAGGTAAAACACTATATATCCTCTGCAGTGAGTGTTATCGAGTCCACTAGTGTCGGGAGATGGGTCCGGGCAGGCTGCCGGTGCGCGCTGATGTGTGCGCCGTCCGTAATCCGTGCGTTCATCTCCGACGCGCTGTGGCTGCGTCTCTTTATAGAGGGCAAAGGCAGCTCTCTGCGGGGTCTCACTGATGCACGGAGCCAGTCAATAGACAGGAGATGTGAGGGCACGGGGAGGGGGCTGAGGTGAAGGGGAGGGCTACTCATAATTTCACTCAATTTCAACCAAATGCTGACCTCTAGAAGTGGCCCCGCCTCCGATTGTTCAGCTCTAAAGACCCAAGATGTTTTAAGAAGCGAGCTGTAACATAGAGCCTATGCCTTGATATTAATTCATCGTGTCTTCTCTGTTAGGATTTCAGCTCATTTCAAAGTTTAATATTAGTCTAGGACGTCTCAGCAGAAAGAGCTGCACGCCAACAAAATGCTTAGTGTGGTAAGATCTGTTTTAGTCAACTCAGTGAAATGAGTTACTCTCAGGGACTGTTGTTTTCTTGCTAACTCCGGTGTGGAAATCTTATAATGAATAAATTGATTTTTTATTATGGGTAAAAGGAACAACTTTTTGAGGAATGAGTCAAATGCAGAGAATGAATGTATCTAACAAGGGATAAAAGTAGTCATCTCCCTTAACAAAGCAGGCTATACTTTAACAAAATTAAAATCCATCCATCCATCCATCCATCCATCCATCCAGACAAAATTAAAATCTAGAGAATTTATTTCAGTTTAATGTTAGCCCTATTTCCTTCACATTGTTACACAATACACTTAAATACTTGTTTTGTTATAGTAATCTAAGTAGGATATATGGGGTGTGAGTTGCTCCTTTCAATACTGTGCCCAGGTTATACATCTTGAAAGATGTTTTGCTTATCAAACAGCTATTTGCACTTAAAACAGAGCCGGAGCAGCAGACTAAAGAGTATTTAATGTACTTTCTTCTCTCAGCTCTCTGGAGGCCTGCCCCCCGCATCTCTCCCTCACAAAGCTAATTGATAAAACTCAATCAAAGCAGGCCTTCTCACCAGTAGGCGACATGTCACAGAGGGCTGCACTGTGTGACACTCTCACATGTCAGGGTTCAAGTGGAGGCCACCTCAGATGTGTGGCTTTAATGCAGATCGGGGGCTTAATCTCATTCTGTAAGTCTGCTCACCATTACAATGTTAGAGGTTTAAATCTGGGTTTCTCATGTTAATGGCTGGTTCCTGTCTTTAAAGGCCACTGCATGTTTCTCAGACTGTGATCCTTAAATAAACAGAGGTCAAACAGGAGACAACTTCAGCCAGGCCTTCATTAATACAAGTCAGATCATGGTTTTTAACACATGATTGTAAGGGAGAGTTAAACCTATTAACAGACATTATTCCACAGAAACTACGGTGGGAAAAATGGAAACATAAAATATAAACTATAGTTAATCCAAAACTGTTGCTATCCCTTGCTGTATTTAATCCATACTCTCTTTGAAAATAGCCCATGAAGACATTTAACATATATTTAATGTCATTAAAAGTTCAGTGTGCTGATTATGAATAAGATGTAGCACTGAACTCAATATACATCATACGTTTTCTGTTATGTGTATTTTCTATTATATATTTCTGTAGGATTGTATGTTTCAAGCAGTAATTTAGTGCGTGAATTGAATCTTGTCTTCACTATATCCAAATAGGTTATAGTCCCAACCTTTCGGAAGAACTCTGTAATCATTCATTACATATTAAATGTATGCAATATTGCTCCATAAATCTTGCCTCTTTAGTTTGTGAATAAATAGAACACAAGCTTCCTATTCTGGGATTGTGATCCTCTCTTGTTGTAATAATCAGTGCAGTGTAAATGCTTTGTAACGCCTCTAGCTTTTGGTGCAAAAACAAACAATTTATGTGAGCAAAGCCTGCCGACTGAGCTCCAAATAAAACTGCATTGATTTCTAAATGATTCAAGGCCTCATGCAAATGTGAGTACATATGATGTAACCCACAGAATGATGCAGACAAGAGGAAGAGATGAAGATTTGGGATGAAGGATGCTCCCTCAGACAACCAGAAGACATGGACCGTCCTGTGATGCCGAGGTAGAGGTGCAGCGTGTCTTTGGTTTATTATGGAGCAGAAGTTGTTAATTACCCTGATTCTTATTTCCTGTCCCCTCTCTCCCCCGCCCCTCCTCCTCACTGCCTCCCAGATGAGTGGCTTTGAAGTGCAAAGTACTCTCTCCTCACTTTGAACTGTGAAAACAATGCTCATGTGGTGCTGCTTACCTTCCCCATGTTAGCTCATTTAAATAGACCTGGATACAGCTTCTCCAGTTTTCAAGGGAAAACTCATTTCCAGAGAAAGAGGTCCCTGTGTTCATTAAACAGCTGTTGAGATGGCGGCTAATCACCCTCTCCACCGTCACTCTCGCATATTCATACACACATGCACACACACGCACACACACGCACACACACTGCCAATGTGAAGACATACTCAGATCTGATGTTCAGGCAGACAGCAGAAAAACAAACATGTAAACAAAAAATATACATGTTATGGTCAAGGTCACAGTTGGAGCAGTTTTATGTTTTTATTTTACTCATGATATATGATATTATACATACTCTTGAGGGCTTGTGTGTCCTTACTGATAAAATGAAGCTCTCTTAAGTCTCAGTGTGTGATTTACAGATATTACTCATGTTGTAATACTAATGCATAAGGGTGGTTCATTTTACCAAAACCAAATATCTGCAGATCCATCACTGGAATTATCTCGATGATGATTTTTAGACCATCAGAAAAAATTTAAACATGCCTGTAAATGTGGACGTATCACTGTGAAAGTGAATGAATAGTAAAATTAACCAACAATTTCGTTCATTCATGTCTTATTTTCTTTTTTTTTTTTTTTTTTTTTAATCTGCCATTTTTAACGTAGACAAAATACTTGATATTCTAATTTTACATCTCCAAAACAGCAGTTGCAATCATACTATGTATTTTTCAACACATCTGCTCATACATATTCTGCCATTTGTTTTGTTTTTTCATCAATTTTACATTTGTTATTAAGTAATCTCAGCTGGAGAGAAACTAAATCCTAAACCGCTCAGTCAAAACTGATTTTTAGCCATTTGAAGAAGTTGTATTAAAAGCTTTGTTGCAAATTCCTTCAACCTCTTACCTGCACCTTTACAGATTATTTTATTTGTTGTGTGCAGGTTAACAAGGTCTCTCCCCAGGTATTCATACTTACAGTCATACATTCTTTTGTTTACAGTGCTGAGTGGAAGCCTTAGTTTTATTTATGTATCATTATTTATACAGGGAGAGCCCAATGAGAGCACTCGCAAACAAAACAAGTAATTACATAAGTCGATTTAAAACATTAAAAACAGGGGCAGGTGTGATTCCAAATGTTTTTCACCAGGTTATTAAATTGCATTTGTGGCACCAAAGTATCAAGTTTTGCATGTCCTTGAAATATATTCCATTTCTGGGAAGCAAACTAACCAAACGCTTTTTTTTTTTTCCATTTCAGTTGTGGTGCAGCCAGTTTTTAGGCTTACACAATCATGAGATCTTGTATTAAAAGTTCCCATAAACACATATAAGCCTGAACTTGTGTGGCCTTTGTCCCAGCCAACTGGTAGTATTAGTGCAGTCATTATGTGAATCTCTAAAGCTGAGCACTCTCATCATAGCATATGCGAGAGGCTCAAGTCAAGCTGTTTTTATCATGCCTCGGAGGCAGTTTAAAGGCCCATACACATCACTAAATTGTCCCAGCTGTCTTGACCATCTGTAGAAAAAGGGCCGGGCATGGAGCCTTTGTACTGGTGGCCATGTCAAAAAGCCAATTTTACAGCGGTGCACTCACTCTACGACCTGAGTGTGACAAATGAAGCCTAATGGATGAGACAGACAGCATGAAGGAGCCTGCTGCTGCTAACTCTTAACTAACAGGACAAGATGGGCACGCATTACCATAACACTCACTGTACTGGGGTAAAGGGCAACAATACCAGCTGGACTTTACTGGGCCACTCTTCTGCAGCTCATTCACAGCCCCTTTCCTGTCCCCCACTGTGTGCTGCTCATACTGGTGCACATACTGGTGTTGTCATGATACTAAAATAGCAAACTTTTGATACGGGGGGTTAGGCTCAGCACTCAGTACTAATTTCGATACCTCATGTTAATAAAAGAAAACACAAAGATAACAGAATGTAAATTTCAACACTAAATAATAGTACTTACTTTATGTTACCATGTGACCTTATACTAGTTCTGAGGAAACTCAAGACTATTCTGAAACTGCTCAGGAAGGGTTCATCTTTTCGATATTTGCTCAAGAGAATATCAAGTTTTGATTCTAGTTTTAATATGGATTAGTATGTGATTTATATACTAACACTTACTCATACTCACTATTCTGTAAAACTAATGACCTCTGATGACCAGGAGCATCAAACCTTAGTCTATTGATGATTAATGGACCGTGTTTCACCGAGTTTAATCTGACTATTCCCTTGTACTTCTCTTTATAAATGTTTTTGCTTGAATCCCCGTGCAGATGTAGTCTTGTAAGTGCAGTTTGCGGCAGTTACATAGCGATTGATCTTGAGCTCTTGCTACGCCCCCTTTATAACCAACTAATCAATCGTCAGCGCATGACTACACCCCTAATTTCTGCAAATCATGTGTACAAAAGTAACAGACTTTTCAACTAAATATTTGAAAACTAGTTTTTAAACCCACTACGACACTGTGATATAATTAATACATCAGGGAAGAAGTACAGATGTGTTCTAATTACTTCTGAAACAGTCTCCGAGTATGAATAAGATCTGAAAACCTGTACAGATTAATGTTATCCTGTTTTACATATTTCAGGTCATAGTGTCTAGATTAACTTTTGCACCGTCAAATGAATATGATTTACTGTATGTACTCAGTTAAATTCATCTGATTACATGGATTTTATCAGAACTGAAAAGAAATGCAAGAGGATGAGGTGACAGAGCAAACTGGGTCTACTAGGTGAAACATATTTTATTCACTGGTAGTTCATATTAAATACAGTGTAAGAACTTTTGAGCTTTCAGTCAGCTCACAGTGGATATGTTTCATTCATAAAAATGTCAAAGATTACAATGAATTGCTCTTTTGATTCCTCCTCTGTTTTCCAGGCTCACAGAGGAGTTTAAATAGATCCCACCCCTGTAGCAGATTTTAGGTGTGCGAGCGGTGAAGAAGTGTAATTATTCCCTGATCTCATGTCCATTAGCGTGTACAAAACCCCAAAATCTCCAGTCTTGGGCAAATGCGGGCAGACGGCACGCATCTCCACTTGTCAGAGAAAACTTTTATCAATATCAAGAGCACTTGAAGTTTGTTTGCATTTTGTTTTCCAGCACTCTTAACAACTTCAGAAGTCAGATCACAGGAGTGTGTGATCAAAGCGCTTCGTGGTTAGTTCTGGAAACACAGGAGTGCTACGCCATGCTTTGATACTCCACATCAATATTTCAATTCAACAATCACTTGACATGCACCATACTCCCAGAGACAGAGAGGAGAGAGAGAGATGGGGAGGCAGACAAGATGGAGGGAGAGGCACATGGAAGAAATCCTGGGCTTTATTGGAACTTTGAGAACTCTGGAAGTTCTACAAAGAAATACACAAAAGTCCTTTATTAGACAAAACATTTTAGTATTTACTTATGCAAGGAAAAGGAAGAGAATGAAGGGATCACTTTTGATGTGTGTTGAAGAAACGTTAGGGACGCTTTACTTTTTTGAGAAAGACACAGATCTTTTGTTATGTGTTTCAGGACCATTGTTATTATAATGATATTGTGGTGTTTGATTAGGCAGAAAGAACATCAACACTGAACTAGAAAATCTTACACTTTGAGACTAGACTGTGCGCATTTATTGTTGGAGAATAAGACTGGGGATTTCAAAGCTTTCACTGTAGACTGCAATCCGTGTATTTTCTGATAGATATACTTTGTGCTTCGTAAAATTATATCTATTCTGTAAAAGCTTTTTTGACAACTTTTTACAAAAGTTCAAAACATATACAACACTATGAGGCAAAGTATGAGACTATATACGCACTCAGTAACACCAGCTAGGCTAAAACACTTGTCACCGAGTGAGGAGCAGAGGAGATGTTTCATGTTTTATCAAAGCAGCCTAGTACAGGAAGTGTGAGGTGATAAAGAGTAATACAGTCCATCTGCCAAATGTCACTTTCATGCTGCTTCAGAATCATTTCATCATCAGGATACAGGATATGACACACTTTGAAGGTTGCGGTCTATAAAATATGGGTTTTGATCTGGAAAAGGAGACACCACTTGTAGCAATGTTATGAAAGATGGGAAGTCAATCAAGAGGTAATTTCATTAAAAGTACCATTGCTTTAGCCAGATGAGAATGACATATCTAACTAATGACTACAGTATATCACTTTTAGCAGCATTAAACATTCCTATCTTGCCTTTATTTCATTAGTGGTGTTTATCGTTCAGTACATGATAGATGGAGCAATATATTTTGAAGCTCAATATTTATCATGGGTACTTATTCTTTCCGTTAGTGTTGAGATTTTTGTTACTTTAGTTGTATTGTGATAAGATCTGAGCTGTAGAAAGTTGAATAAGTATCTTCTATGGCTAACTATTAGTTCTACTATTTATTAGTTGTAGCTCAGGGATTTGAATGATTCTGCCTATTTAAAATATTGGTGTAGTGGAATTATCTTGGTTTGTTGTTATTATGTAAGTGACTTAAAGCAGTTTCAGTATTAACATAGCAATATATTGTGCTTCGAAATGTTTTAATGTGACAGGCCTAGTGGTGTTTTATTGCTCAAAACATACATTCTTATTGTGAGTGGGGTAGCCTCTTCACAGATTTGACCTGTAACCTGGCTTTGGTTTAACAGAAATAGTTGCATCTTTGTTTTAATTTGATTTTTTTTTTTTCTGCTCAAAGTATGAAGATGATAAAAAAAAAAAACAAAAAACAAAAAAAAAAAACAAAAAAAACGCCTTGGGGCCCCACTGGAGGAGATGGAGGATGTGTCTGGGGTGAGGGAAGTCTGGGAGTCCCTGCTTAGACTGCTGCCCCCGTGACCTGGCCCCGGATAAGCGGAAGAAAATAGATGGGGAAAAAAAAAAAAAAAAAAATTGCCTTTTCAGCAAATACTTACTTTTCAGTCCAATTAAAAAAAGGTGGTGGAATAGAAAGTGCAGATACCTGCTCTCAAATGTAGTGAAGTAAAAAGTATTCACTTTAAATGTAGTACTTAACTTACTTATTTCATTACATTCCACCACTGAATATTATTGTCACCTTAAAACCCTATTCCAAATGAGATGGATCCAGTTTGGTTTGTTCATGCTAAAAGTAGCCTCTCATGCACACTTTTTTTGCACACACTTTATTTTAATCCATTTCCCAGCCCATTTAAAATTGATGATAACTAATTTACTGGGAATCGTTTACTCACAGGATTTGCTGTGTAAATTCCCTAAAAAGATGAATTCCCTACAATAGTGTGTCTGTCTGCATAGTGCCACATGGAATAAATAATAAAAAGGCAGACAAAGGAAAAATAAACAGTGGTATGATCAGTGACAGTGCGTCTTCACATGCGTTTACACCGCTCTGAACAAA
Organism: Periophthalmus modestus; assembly: GCA_019594935.1. Taxonomy (NCBI): domain Eukaryota; kingdom Metazoa; phylum Chordata; class Actinopteri; order Gobiiformes; family Gobiidae; genus Periophthalmus; species Periophthalmus modestus. The sequence continues at coordinate 16,051,667 of JAIEZT010000084.1, read as the reverse complement.
GGGAAAGAATTAGCGAGGACACTTGACAATAATATTAACAGAACAGGGGTATTGTGGTGTATGGGACCAGTGCAGGCTGCTATTAGAGTCTTGTACAGAGTGGAGCGGGGCGCACCTGTCACATGAATATATGCCTCTGATCTAACACCGCATGAGATCAGGTGGGACGAGATACAGTAGCATCCACAGGCAGGAAAATATTAAGAACGCAATCAATTAAACTTCATTCAAAGTTAATATAAAAATATCAATATCTAAAGATGGTTCTAAACTGGTAAAAAATACAAGAATTTTCTTTTTTTTTTCTTTTTTTTCTTTTCTGCCGTCATAAGTTTTTAGGTTTTATAATTGTTTAGTATTTGTATTTTGTCTTTTTTACTGTTTATAGTTTAATATTCAATGGTTCAAAATAGTTGACTGGTTAAGCAAATGTGTTGCGAAGGAATTACACAACCCGATATAAAACTAGTTTAAACCCGCAAGTAAAGTTGCATTTTTGATTTTTTTTTTTTATTTTGTGTTCATTGTATAATGTTACCAACTCTGTTTAAACAATTAGGACATTTTGATAATAGTACTTTATTCATAGGTTTCAGAGTGATGAAAAGTTTGTATTGTTGCCATAGTAAATAACCATAAAAAAAATAATAATGGTCAAATGCCTTGCACCTATAACAGGAAACTAAAACCTATATATAGATAGGGTGCACTCCGAGAAAAGGAGCAGTGCAGCACCAGTGTTCAAGGCACTGATACACACGAGTACATGAGCTGAACAGTTCTCCTGTAGATTTATCTGTAAATGCGTTCTTCTGGTGCCACATGACGTTAGGCCTTCAGTCAGATGAGAGAGAGTAATGTGAGGGGAAGTGTCACCCTGTCTCTGCCACCCATCAGCCCTGTGTGTGTCCATGGGTGTGTGTGCGTGTTCATACTGAGCTCAGAGGAGGAGGGGGTGGGGCCAGGATGACATGCCGCCTCTTTCATCTAACTCTGCTGGTATAATGTGCACCACCGTAACTTTAATTGATGACTACTGATCAAATACGTGCCTTTGAAAATAAAATATTTGGGATTGTTTTTTTCTACTTCAGGAAAAGTGCAAAAGGAATTCTTAATGCACCTGATGAGATGTTCAGATTAGTTTTGCGACTGTAAACTTTGCCATAGTATTCTTGCATTCTCCTGTTTGAATTTGTATTAACTTGTGATCTGTGCTGTTTCAACTTTAACTTGAACACACTTCCTACCACAGACACTTACACACCTGGTTTGGGCCTGCTTTGTTGCTCTGGAGGCACAGACCTGAGCATCACTGTCATTCAGACAAACACATAGTGACAAGTCAGCCTTCTCTGTGTCAGCGGTGGGCTCCTCTGTGGAACCTGGATTCCGCACTTTTCCCAGTGCTCAACAGAAGGCTCTGCTTTGCAAAACAAACCAACAAACAGCCAACCTGAAGTGTGTGATGAAAGAGTAAACAACATGGCTGCTCTAACATGCCCCACAACCATGACGCTTCCTAAGTAGGTTAGCACAGGGTAACCTCAATTAACACATGCTTGATTGGAGACAGAAACTGATAGGACGTCCCATTGGTGAAGACTGACCACTTTTCGGACCTTGGCCTTTATGAAATCCAATGGGGTCTGCTCTAATGCCCACAGGCGTGTACAAAGGAGTTCATTATCAAGAAAAATTGCTCAAGTCAATCTATTGATGTTGCCTAACTAATTGTAAAGCAGGGGGATTCAAAAGCAGATGTTGCATTTCAAAGCTGTTGTGCACGAGGAGACAGGTTATGATTTATGCTAAAACGTGTGGCTTCAAAGCGGTGAACGTTGCTTCTAAACAAATTGAACAAGTCAAGCGCTATTCACCCAGGACCTCGATGGGAGCCCAGTGCGTGCAGATCAGAGGAGCGCGCCTGCCGCTTGTAATATCACTCAGCGGAGGAGAGAGATGGGTGGAGGGGGTCCCAATGGGGTAGAAGGAAGCACACAGGGCTAATGCTAACGCCTGTGTATGGATACGCAGCTGCAGCTACACCTGTGCAGCCCACCCTCTCGCTGCTCTCCCCTCCCGGTACAGCGCGCAGGGGTGGGGGCATCGGGAGACTTGACACCCTTTCCACGGATGGTGCTATTATTTGGGAGGAGATCTAAGAGTTGGGAGAAGATGCGAGGCCCATGTCAACATACTGATGCAATTTCAGTAAACATTGATAAAGCTTGCTTATTTGTTGGGCAGATTGGTGGATGGGGGGAGTCTTTATGACTGTTGTCTACTCAATCAGGGAGCTTGAATGAAATTAAGTTGGAAAATGCATAATATCTAAGTCCACCAATGTTTTAACACAGTTTGAGTTTATGGATTTAGAAGCATAGAATCATCTTACAAATTCTACATTGAAAATAGATGTTTTGAACTTGTTGAGAAAAGAAAAAGGTGGTACTGACGCTAGATTAAACATTACAGGAGTACACCTTACACTGTCATCCCCATATGTGTAAAAAGAAAGAATGTGTGGACTTCTCTTATAAGTCGTTTTCTGTCTGTTTTCTTTCAGTTTGATGCAGCCTAAATTGGGACGGGAGAAACGAATTGCTAAATTTTTAATTAACTTCATAACATCTGCACTTGTGCTTTGAGAGAGCAGCGAGATTTCCTTTTAACCTATTCCAGCACATTTGCACACCAAGGTAAATCTTGATGCTGGCACTCTTACAGAAAGGAAAGGGAAAAAAATCAAAAATGGAAATGAACTCTCACTTGTGTGTGCAGATCAAAGACGGAGAATTATTCAACTTTTTGCCATTGCTTGATCTGAAGAAAAGAAGAGGCGAAAGTAGGGATGATCTAGATGAATTGATTTCTTTGGGTTATTTTATGGGTGCACTTTTTATCATAAGCAGCAATTACTTCATTTGGTGGTTTGGTTGTGGCGTATTTATCCCGTGTACTGAATCTCAATAGGACATCTTTGTACAACTGTACACTGACAGATTTTTTTTTTCTTGTTAGTGTTTTAAAAATCCACTAATTTGGCGCCCAAAACAGATTCATTAATGACCAACCCCACTACTCTTTATCTATACTATTCTGTTAACTGTAATTTTCCAAGGCTTTCAGTAATGGAGTCCTTTCTTACACAATACATCAAATATTTAGTAGTTATTGGTGTATGGTTTCTTACTTATTTAGCCTATGACCTAAATCAAAATGTAATACAGTATCACTATGTGCTGAATTTAACAGGATGCATTAAAGCATCTATAGCTTGATTTACATAAAAATTAGCTGCAAGAAAAGACAATAAAAATCAAAGGAATTTCCTTGCCTGTTATTTTGTATTCATTATCAGGTCCAATAATTGGTTGTTCACGTTTACCCACATAAATCCAAGTTTCGTATGAGTGAAATTGGAGCATTTCCACCCGCCCCCCTTCTAACCCATCCTGGGCACCTGCACAGGCCATCCTCACTCATGTGCTACTGATACCACTGATCACCACAGACGGCCCCGCTTCAAATCTCCCTTTGATTTACAACACACAATAGTGTCTCTATGGGAATCCACTTCGGCCCTGTGCGTGTGTGGGGACCATACCCTGTCATTCCACAAGAGGACACTGCTCTCTGTGTTATACATGCAGTTGGGCCCTACAGTAAAAAAAAGGTACTATTGCAATAATCCATTAGACTGTAGCTAGGAAAATATTTTTTGTAAAATATGCTAAATTAATTTCGCAATTTTGAGCTGCATAGTGTACTTTTTTTTTCTTGTCCCACAATGATTTAAAGCAGCAACAATATCAGCTTCCAAATGACCAATTACCCAAAATGTAATAAAAAAGTTCATTTAACTTAATTTATTTATTTTTTCATTCTGGTCATTCTGTGTGTTAGCTGATGGCCACTTACTCTGTCATTCTGGACGGAGTATGTTAACTTAATTTTCTTAGCTTTCTCAAACTAACCCATCAACCCCCCTCATATTTTATTCACACAAAGCATCTGTCATTGTAAATGTGAGAACAAAAAGGCTGCCTTTAAATCCACAGTAATTATCCTCAAGGGGAAAGCGCAGTAAGAGCATGTTGGTGGTGCACAACATTCACAGGAAATATCTCTCATCATTAGACTCACATTTAGTTAACAAGGAGCAGTTTCTTAATTATTGTCTAATGATTATGTAATGTTTTATTAGAAACATGTTTTACTTCTGTTTTTCCTCTAGAGTGTTACAGCTTTACAGGATCGAGCAGAGAGAATGAATGCACTCCCAGTCTGTCATTTCTTCCACTGTGCTACACAGAGTTGTAGTGTGGCTGTGAGCTTTGTGAGCATGTGGACTGGGGCCATCAGATAACACACAGGACAATGGCACTCCAGATCATGCCCGTCCTAAGCAGTGGTGCGGGAGGGGTGGAGCCTTTGGTCCCTCCCTGGGGTGTGCTCAGCCCTGACGGAGCGCACCACGGCACAGAGCAACGCCGGAAACCAGGCGCTTACGGCCACCCAGCTGGAGCCAGGGCTCCGCTTTGAAGACTGATTCAATATGTTCCTCTGAAGGGGAAAGAGCACAGGACTGAACTTCACAAGTCTCAATATTCCTATGATACACTACATCTGTATTTGTGGGAAACTACTGCAAAGTGATTTGCACTAATGCCTTAATCACTAAGGCTGCCACGGCCTTTGTGCATATCCCAAGTCATGTCATCCTCCAGAAAGGTACTACTGACCAAAACTCAGTGAGCAGTGAGCCAGTAACTGTAACGTCAGATTAATTCTCAATCAATTTGTGTATTAAAGGAAACAAGAATGATGCCATGGCTGCTCCTACTATATGCCTCAGATGCGGATCTTACCATCACAAGTGTGTGTGAATGAATAAGTTTAGTATTTTGTGAGAAACCAAGAAACCCACTGTACAGTGATGGTCCCTATTACTCTGTACAGTATTTGTATATTTTTCATGCACTGCATATGAGGTAATTCACTCTGCTTTTGTTTCAGATCTCTTTGTGTATCTGAGTCGGCGGTACCACAGTGAGCCCACGTCTACAGCCTCCACCCCGCAGCTTCAGGCCGGGTACGTGCCTCTTTCTGTGTCCACTGCTGCAGGAGTTTGTGGAACTCATTGAATAGATGAGTGAAGTTTCTGGGGCAGTGCCAAAAGTCCACTCTCAACACTAATATACACGTAATAGCCACTTTTGTAACAGTAAAACATCCAGAGTAATTATAACCAGGTTTTATTTAGCTCCATTCATAATACCCAAAGCGCTTTACCGTTCACTCTGTGCTCCATGGTAAACTACTACTACAGCCAAAGCAGCTCTGTGGCTGGATCCATCTACATCAACTGCCTCTAAGGTCACCACCAGCCACTTAGTGATCCTCCACATTCAGACAATGTGGATGAACTGTATTGCCCAAAGACACAAAGAAAGTATGTGCTGGTCAGAGCTGCATTCGAACCTTCCAACCTTCTGCTAACAAACTTGTCAACTCTTGGCTGCATCTTGATTATTTTCTTCATTGTGGGATGCATGTGCTACAGCAGATAAAGGGATGTAATTAGTCCTTATTGAAAATACTATTGGAAACAGTTTGGAAACGTCGATGGACCACGGATGCAATTTTAATATTAATAACGGGAGCTGGGTTTGATTAGAACCTGCCTTATTCATGAATATCTCACTGTGTCACACCCCACACACCTCACAATTGCTGTCCTATTGCTGACTCAACCTGTTTCAAGCAAAGAGGACACATACGTCAAGCAGTTTGGCTGCACTAGTGACTTTCAAGGGCCCTTTGAATTTTACACAGAATAACACAACACTGAATAAAAGATTGTCCCATTTCTTTGTGTTCATGAGGCCTACAGACTATAGTGTTAGGGGCAGATATGACAGCATTGTTTTGATACTAAAGTGGATTGCAAAAGGAGCCATATGGAATGCCACTAGACAGGAGAAAGTTTGGACACAAAACAGTTCAAGGCTGTGTCACTGTTGTGTACTTACAAAAACAATACTTTGGAATGAGATAGGAAGTGACACGCCATATTTAGGTGAGCCTGCCGATCCATTTACAAGCAAACAGAGATTATTAGATGAACATACTACAAGTAATGGTTTGTGCTACTTGGAGTCAGCATGAATAATAGTTTTTGTGAAATTTTATATAACTTTAGCATGGGATAGCACAGTAAAAGCTTATGGTTTAGGAAGTAAATAGCATGATAACTGGGATAACAAGGGATGCATCTTTTTTGCGTTTGTTTCCATATGATTATTAAGGAAATACTAAAATGCATGCACGTGTTGAGGACCACTTGGTTAACAAAAAAAAAGAAAAAAGTTTTCATGTTCTTCTACATGGGTACAGTAAAGTCAGAGCATATGGTTTTGTAAAAGTATTTGCCCTCAGTCTGTAATAATGTATGAGATGTATAAGAAATGTACTAGTCTAGACAGACCTGTGTTTTGATAGTCTCCTCAGAGGTCAGACAGGACATCAGCCACAAAGAGGAAGGTCAAAGGGGAATCCAAAGTCGCCTTTTGTTCTCCAGAGACGATGGACTGGCTACTTTGACCGGGCCATGTATTTTTATTGTGTGCTTTGGTCTCTTAACATAGAGTTGGACACATGTCAGAACTATCAGCCCACCCATTCCCCAAAGAACCATGCTTTATCAGTCATTAAGATATCACCTAATGACTTTGTTAAGCAGATAAAATGTTGCACCAGACTTGTCCCTTAGGGAAGCTGGACCCTGGCGGATGTGTCCTGTCCCACCCAGGAGATGCATGACCCAGATGTTTGACAAATGGAACTGATGGTGAGGTGTGGTGCAGGTCATGTTCATCAGGAGAAGACAGGAAATCAGCCATACTCCAAGAATCACTGGATGCACGCAACCTTGTCATAATGTTTGAACTGTATAGGCACATTACATTTTTGTCACAGCAGCAGTTACTAACTATGTCATTCTAACCAGATTTTGCACTATGACGCTTACTTGGTGCACCAGCCCCTTTTATCCAGATGCTGGACTGTCAGATTGACAGTTTTACAATAATTGAGGTGAATAAGACTGAAGTCTGCATTACAATGAGGTTTAAGGTACACTACACTATTTCCTCCTCTGCATTTGACCCATCGATTTATACTGCTAGGGCAACCTGTGCAGTGCCTGCAGACCCATCTCCTGATCAAGACTACCTTAGCTGGAGGAGTTTATCTATTGCGCTGTTTGGGGATGATGGGGCAAACCAGAATGACCCAGAAAACCCACAAAGACACAAAAAGAAACATGCAAACTCTGCACAATAGGTAAAATCCTATTCATTTACTTCAATTGCCAGAGAAAGGCTTGGCAATTGAAGTAAATGAAATACAAAAGGAAGTATGCTCGTCAAGGTAGACATCCATGGTGATATTTATAAAACGATGGTGGGTAACTTTCAAGTTTTTAGAGCCACTGAATCTGGAAGCAAGTAGCTGCATTACTTTTATTAATTAGACATGAGTCTTTGCCACTTTGTTTTAATGCCAGTCTTTCCTCTGATGCAGCATTTGTGAACACGTTTTAGTGTCCCAGAGGAATAAAAAAATAACTATTTTTGATCCCTTGGCAGGTAAATTACCACTATACTACCACTACTACTACCTCATTTTCAGCTAAAATGCAATTAAAGAGTGAATTTTGTTATGTTCCTGGAAAGGCTCATATAAACAGCCTGTAATTAAAACTTGATTCACTATTGTACTGTCTAATAATAGATATAAAGCACTCTATTAATGCACTAGAAAGGGCTGCCAGATAAATGTAAGGGTCACACACTCTTCAGTCAAACTCTTAACCCCTCATGCTATGATTGGGACAAAGAAAAAAATGACAGCAAATTCTTGAACCAGTGGGACCATTTAATCAAAAAGAGTAGATGAGCTGTAAAGTCAGTAGTGTTCAGAAAAGAGCAGCCAGCGGAAAGGGATGGGAGAGGAGACAGAGACACTAGGAGCCAGTCTCATAGACAAGGTCACATCCAAAGTAACATGCCATGGGGGGTCAGTACAAGCATCCATAAAGCAGATAAGGAACAATTCCAGGAACTATAGGCCACATAATGACTGAGCCTCTCCCTGGTCCACAAAAACAGTGCACCCATGAGTCCAGGAGTCACTTTGGGCATGAATGACAAGGAGGCAGTGAAGATACAAACTTTCTATGACTGAAGTGTAAATAATTAATATTTATTGTTACATATTTGTGCATGTTCAAATTGGTTACTATATAGCTGTGACCAATGTCATCTTTTCACCTCCGGTAGAATGACAGTATAACATGTTTATTTTCTTGTAAGGTATCTTTCCTCATTACCTGCCAGTTCAAGGCTACCATAGACTTGTCTATTGTTGTTGTCTAAAATGTGACCAAAGACTGCAGCACTTTGGATGACATAAACAACACTCTATAGTATTAGCATTTTCATTGTCTGGATTTATGAAGTGTGTCTGTGTTATGATGGGTTTTGTCTAGTGTTGGTGAACACTTCATATCCTCTGTATTCAGAGCATTGTTCCCTTTACCACTGATTAATATCTTGTTTAAACAGTGCGCAGACACACCATGTCGTCGGTGTGTGCATAAATTTTCCAGAGCTGATCAACACAATGGCCCACATTCCTGGCATTTAGAGGAAGTCCCTTATATTACTGCATCTCCTCCACTACCGCACAGACACAGACAGAGGGCTTCTAGGAATAGGACACAAACAACGGCCTCGTGTGTGTGTGTGTGTGTTTGTTAATGCATCAACTAAATTAGCTGATTAGAATTTATATCCTTTATACATAAATATTTTGCTTTAGACTCCATCAGGACCACCTGCCACTGCACCTGGGGAACCTGAGTGAGGATGTCAAGATTATTTGGTTAATCAATATTTGTGATTTTTCAGGTCACAGTATAATCATAACAACAAGGACAAGGCTATGGGGCATGTTTTATTTTCATGAGTTTGAACATGAGAAGTGTAAAGTAGCTTCTAGTCAAATATTTGGATTATAGATATGGCTACAACTCTTATTAATAAATAAGTGTGACTAATCGACTATTAAAATAATAGCTGAGTATGTTAAGCATTATCTCTGCTATACAAACTCTAAAACATATCCCAAAAGATGTTTTATAAGACAGCATCAATAATTACACTTTGATCATGAATATTCTCTATAAGCCTTCTGTCAGCATGTTTTATCTTTATCAGTTTATTTGAGAAGTCTCAAAGTACAATAGAAATAATTGTTTGACTAGTCAACTTCTAAAATAACAGTGAGTGTGCCAGGAGAAATGTGTTCTGTGTTATTTTTTGGATCTTATTTTTTATTTCATTTTGCTCATGTTTCGCACATGAAAAAACAACTAAATAGGATGCAGTGTGGATGGATGTTTCAGCCAAGGTCGAGACCGATTCAAACCAAGGTCCTTGGGTGTTGGTCCATGCAACAATAGAAAACAGCGGCACTGCAGGGACTTCTATTGCCTTGTGGGACCTGCGACGCCTGTCAGGAGAGGTTCATTCAAAGGGCTGCCTATAAACAACACTTTCCCTCACTTTACCTTTGTTTATGTAAATCTTTGTTAAAGGTTTTTTCTTTTTTTTTTTTTAAGTCCAACTGCAAACTGTCCTTGTCTTAAGAGTGTCCCTTGTGTTGACTGCACTCATCATTCATGAGATGTGCCTTATCAGAGTCAAGTTGTGGTTTGATCCCTGGACCAGGACGCTTTGTGTCATTGGGTTTCATGGGGGTCTCTCCAGACCTAACTCTTACTAATGCCTTAACGGTTTAAACAGACATCCATCCTCGGAAATGAACTCCTTACTGGCTGGTTTGAGGTTACACCTCAGGGCCACTAACAATGGCACTTTGATCTGCTCTGACTTCTGACAGTCCTGCACATTGTAAAGCTCAATTGTAGCTCATTTGGCTTGAACCTCCAGCGTAGCCCTCTGGAGAGTACATAATCCTTTGCTCAGATAAGAGCGTGTTGTGAGTGTGTAGGCACATTTCAGCAAGTCTAAATTTACCAGAACAACAATACAAACACTGTGGAGCAGTAGGACCCAGAGGACAAGAAGGGGCAAACTGGACATGCACACCTTTGGTCCAGGAGACTGGAGTTTGAAAAAAAAAAAGAGTTGTTCAACACTGTAACAAAAAAACCCTGAGCTCTGAGCCTTGTCATTGGCTGAGAGCAGTCCGGCAGGAAAGTGCGATGGCTCTTGAGGCCAAGGCAGACCCTCGTATATATTGAAAGCAAAAGACAACAGTTTACTTCACAACACTGTCTGGATGATGATGTACAATTGCCAACAACTTTAGCGGCATCATGAGCGCTTCTGTAGCCGTGTACCGGAACATCTACACGGAGGACCGCTTCAAACAGGCCTACGGCGCTGAGGATGACGCGAGGGGAGACGCACGGCTCCGCGAGAGGCTCACCGGGACGTGCAGGTGCTCACGCCGAGGGTGCGTTCACCTGCTCAAGGAGAGGGCGCCTATTTTCAGCTGGCTGCCCAGATACAGGCTCAAGAAATGGATTTTAGGAGACACAGTGGCGGGACTCACTGTTGGGATTCTACATATTCCTCAAGGTAAGTCACAACTGCATAACAAAAGCACAGGTGCAAAAATACTACATGTTATATCTGATGTCTTTTTAGAAACAGTCCTTCATCCACATCAAATACACCTGTAGTTACGTTGTGTAAAAGTTCATTCTTTGCATATCCACAGCTGTAGCTCTAAATGCTGTAAAAATTAACATATTATGAAATGTAGGACTGTTATTTTGCTCACGATATTTTTTCTTAAGTATAACATGTCAACATATTTCTGTATTAAAAACAGTGACTGAATTAACTAAGAAATGTGTTCTCAACAGGGATGGCTTTTGCTTTACTTACATCTGTGGCTCCAATCTTTGGTCTGTACACATCTTTCTTCCCTGTGGTCCTCTATATGTTCTTTGGCACTGGTCATCATGTGTCCACAGGTGAGATTAAACTTTGTAATGCATTTTATTATGTGTAAGTGCTGTGCCTCACCCTGGCTTTGTGGATGTTCAGGCACTTTTGCAGTGGTGAGTTTGATGACGGGCTCTGTGGTGGAGCAGCTTGTGCCCACTCCTCTGGACCTGAACTCTTCTTCCTCTGCAGCCGCTGAGTTTGAGGCTCAGAGGATCGCTGTGGCATCGGCTGTGGCTCTCCTCTCAGGAATTATTATGGTGTGACACCACATTCAACAACCATGAAAGTAAATGTCAAGATCACCGATATTATTATGAAAAAATATTAACTGATTATAAATGTTTCTCCAGCTATGCATGTTTGGTCTTCAGCTGGGCTTCTTGTCCACCTATCTGTCAGAACCAATCGTTAAGGCCTTTACCAGTGCGGCTGCATTCCATGTCACCATCTCACAGCTGCAGAGCATGTTGGGACTGCGACTTCCCCGCCACACCGGCACCTTTTCTTTGTTCAAGGTAATATAGATACTCTCACATAATGTCAAAAACACGTCTAATGCTGGGTAGTATATTTAGACTCTAGCAGCCGTGATGGAAAACCTTGGTGACACCAACATGGCAGAGCTGCTGATCTCTCTGCTATGTCTCATCTTCCTTGTGTCCATCAAAGAAGTCAATATGAGATACAAACAGAAACTGCGTACACCCATTCCTGTGGAGATACTAGTAGTAAGTATACTTTACTACTTTATTGTGTGTTTTTTTTTGGGTTTTTTTTTCAGTGTACATATAGTAGTGTAGTCATAGTAACAAACACCTTAACATTAACAGTAAACTACAGCAATGGCCAGTAGTACTAGAGGTTATAGCTGTGGTATTACTATCACACCTTGAACTACTAGTACTAGTCATAGTAAAAGTAAATAACATTAGAGACTGTTTGAGAACCAATATTTTGTTATAACTTTATTTATCTATAAATGTATTCCCCAGGTGATCATAGCGACAGCAGTGGCATACGGCTTCTCCCTGGACTCCTCCTACAACATACAGATAGTTGGACACATCCCGGCTGGGTGAGATTACCATAAGAAAAATCCCTGCCGTGTTTTCCATATCCTCATTTCCGGTCATCTCATTCATATTGTTTTTGTGCACAGGTTCCCAAGGCCACGGATGCCTGCTGTGCATGCTTTTCCTGAGATTGCTGGAGACACGATAGCCATAACGTTTGTGGGTTATGCTGTATCTGTGTCTTTAGCCATGATTTATGCAGATAAACATGGTTACTCAATACACCCTAACCAGGTCAATAACAGCAGAAATTAAACACATTTTTACTTTGTTGTTTTGGAGACTTCACTCACTGAGATTTCTGTGTGACAGGAGCTCCTGGCACATGGCATCTCTAACACAGTGTCGTCGTTTTTCACATGTTTCCCAAGTTCAGCCACTTTAGCCACCACCAACATACTCGAGAGCGCTGGTGGACATACCCAGGTAAGATCATATGTCGTTTTATTATAAGCTATGAACTACTCTAAATATGAGATAAGATAAGATATAAGATAAGATAGGATATGCCTTTATTAGTCCCACAGTGGGGAAATTCCAGCATTGCACCGCACACATAGAGAACAGAAGGAAAATCGTACATGCAAAAAACAGATACAAAATAAAACAAGATAATAGATAAATAGCTAGAAATAATTTAAGAAATAGGCTTAAAAATAAACTATAAATATAGATATACATCTCCTTAAAGTGACTTGAGTATTGCATTGCAGAGTATCAGTGTGATACTCTTCTTTGCAATTTATTTTAGCCTTTTAAAATGAAACTTACTTTCACTTGTTTAATCCTTAACTATAAAATCTTCATTGAGACATTATTAGTATCGTACTGCTTGCTCAAGATTACAGTTAAACAGTATTTTATGTGTTTGCTCCAGCTGTCTGGCTTGTTCACCAGTTTGGTAGTTCTCATAGTTTTATTGCTGATTGGGCCTCTCTTCTACTTCCTACCTAAGGTATGTAATCATACATATATTAACTTGTTATGACAAGAAAAACAAACTCATGTAACTGAATGTCTCTGTATCTGTCCTCCCAGGCTGTCCTCGCGTGCATCAATGTCACCAGCCTCAGGCAGATGTTTCTGCAGTTCCAAGACCTTCCTGAACTCTGGAGAATCAGTAAAATAGACTTTGTAAGGACAATGACAAATTTACATTATACACATTACAACTGCGCGTATCTTAATAGAAAACAGGAAACAAAAAAATACAGGAAATATTTATTAAGTATTGCCATTTTTTTTTCTTTGTGTAGATGGTATGGTTGGTGACCTGGCTGTCTGTAGTGGTACTGAACGTGGACTTGGGTCTGGCCACTGGAGTAGTGTTTTCAATGATGACTGTGATCTGCCGCACACAGAGGTCATATAAATGTTACTAAGGGACATATGAAGAAGATGGATTTTGTTTTTCTTTATAGTGTGACATTGTTGTGTACAGGGCTGGCTGTTCTGTCCTCGGTCGAGCAAGCAACACAGAAATTTACAGACCTATGGAAAAACACACCAAGGTTTGATATGCCTGTCATTTGTTACTTGCGCTGTCAGAGCAAAAATAGTAGATTTTATCGTGCACTGCAAAAACTGTAATACATTTTGGAATATATTTTTATATTAGTAATTTTTACATTTGCTAAGGTTTTGATATCTCATTCATTCATTTAATATTGTTTCAGAATTTAAAACGTTTAGTTTATTATGTTGCCCTCAGTGTTATGAAGTGCCGGGGGTTAAGATCCTGACTTACAACGGGCCGATCTACTATGGGAACCGCAGTTTCTTTCGTGAGGAAGTCAGTAAGCTGCTTGGCCTGACTCCAGAGAAGATCCGCAGACGAGAGAAGGCCCAAAAAGCCCTGGAGAAAAGAGAGAGGGAGACCACTGTCAACACTGTGGTGTGTGGTGGCTGCTACGCTACATTTGTTTATTCATTATACACTGCAGATGATCAAAACTGATATTACTGCTCATTACCCATTTTAGGAGAGAGGCGTCACAAACCATTTATTTTCCTCCAATAATGAGATTTTCAAACCTGGTAAGTGCATAATATGTTCTTTCTTTTTACAAATACAAAACCCTTAAATAATTTCAGTTGTTGAATTTAATTAAAATATGTACTTTTAACCTTAAAAAGATGATAATACAATTAGCCAATTAAAGCTAATATTTTTCAAAGTATATTGGACATGTGTTTATAACTAGTTTAAGGACATGTTTTGTGGGTCCTCATGTTTCGCTAACTGTTAGAAACCCTTTTGTGCAGAGACTCCTGATGATGAGGTACAGATGGTGCTGATCGACTGCAGCAGTGTCATATTTGTGGATGTAGCTGGAGCAAGACTCTTCATACAGGTTTGTGCGTTGTGTTTCTAGAAAGTCTACATTGTGATATTATTGCTATATTTACTCATTTGTATCTTTAACAGTTGTGCACTGAATGTCAGAAGGTTGGAGTGAGTGTGTATTTAGCAAACTGCAACGGTGAGTTCTACAGAAATTAAAAATGTAATTATATTCACATTTTGTGTTTTTGTGTAGATATATCATGTTGGGGGTTTTTTTTACAGAAAATGTCTTAAGGATTCTCACATCCAGTGGTCTAATGAACTATATAAATGCACAACACATTTTTGTCACAGTCCATGATGCAGTAATGTATATTCAACACCAGAGGGTAAGAAAAAATATCATCTATCATTTAAAGCCCATTAATTCATTATTAGCAGTGACCCCTAATTTTCTATTAGGAGAAACCTCAAGAAAACACCTCCACAGTTTGGGTATGAGCCAGTTGGTCTGGGGTGAAGAGGACACATGATAACAACGGGAGCAGTGTTTTACAATAAGTAAAGTGTGTAGCTCATATGAGATTTTTGATAGACTTTTTTAGATTTTTGTGTGTAGAAAAATGTGTTACAAATATATTTAACTCTGATGTTGTTTGAATGTTTCAGTATTTATTTCTATATTTGATATTTGATGTATGTGTGCAGAATATTTATATAAATTTCATCAATGGCTTTAATTTTTTGCATGTATGGTGACTTTGTATTATGCTTGAGAAAGGACAATCTGAAAAACATGCTTTGTGTCGTATGTGTTCAGCATTGTTTTCGAAATTATAGTTTTCACTTTTCAGGGAAACAATAGGCCTATAAATGAAAAGTCAGAGGAAACTGTTTATGTGGATGTGTGCTGTACATAACAGAGATTGTAACAATGACATACTAAAGAATGTAAAGCATTTGGCCCAGCAGAACGGAGCAGGGAAGAAGAGATATCTCCCTACCAGGCCCAGGTCTGTAATGAATTCAAACTGCATCACAACTTAAATACTGAACACATGACATATATCAGATTTTTGTTGATTTCTTTTTGTTTCTACTTCAAAAGCATATTGCAGTTTTTACACCTGCAGACTGGCCTGTAGAGCAGGTCTGTGCTGTTGTGCTGCCCCCTGGTGTCTAATAATCACACCACTTGTCCTCATACTTGTCTTACCTTGGCCTAACACAGCTAAACGTTGGAGTTCAAAACTAGGACAAAACCAGGAAAAACTAATTATTATTAATTTTTTTTTTTTTTTTTTTTGTGCTTGATGTTGGACGGGCAAGTGAATATTTTTTATCCAGTCCATATTTCAAAGGGGTCTCTAGACACACTGCCCTTTGGGTTTTCCCTTTAAAGCTCAAGGAGGATTTCGCTAATTGGGAGAAAGTATTCCACTTCAATTAGAGCACGAAACACGAGCCTCAAGCCAGCAGTTTACGAGGCCGAAACATCACGTATTCACAAATCAGCCTGTTTGTAAATAATAATAATAATGAATAAAAAATACTTCTATTTGTGGGGTTAAAAAGTAAAATAAAACAGAGTTAACATATCGATATGCTATATGTTTCTTTTATTCCACATTGTAACATTTAATGCTGCAGCAGTATTATTTTTTCAGTCTGTTTGGACTTGTGCTTCCATCTTGTGGTAAACAGGACTCATGGCAGGCTTTTGGTCTGAGGGTCCATTATACTGATGCTGTGTAACACCTGTGTACTCCATTAGCCTAGGTCTTGTACTGTTATTTTATACTAGGTCAGCAAACTGTTACATGAATAAAATAAACACATTAAATCATTCACAAGTAGGCCCACTACTACTACTGTCAGAAGAGTCTTAGTATTCAGTGGCTTTTGATAGGATTCAGCCATATAGGTTTATGTTGAATCGCAAATAGAACAAAATACTTTATTCATGCACATGTTTGAAGCACAAAACAAAAGAAATACAATCAAAGGGTTCTCTTAACTTACCTAATACTCATTAATGACCGGTGGCAAAATCATTCATGACAAAGCAATTATTAGCAACACCCATCTCAGATAACAGCACTCTGTATTATGTGTTTGGGTATAATCTTTATTCAGGTAAAAAATAAGAAATACACGTTAATGTGTGTGTGTGTGTGTGTGTGTGTGTGTGTGTATCTCTATATCTATCATATATATATATATATATATAGATATATATACATACACACACACACTTAAAATAGAGATGTTCTACTGGCTTGTCATGCACTTGAACCTGTTGGTAAAGTAGAAGACTTCATTGAACAGTTCATTATCTTCAGTGTTAAAAGAATAACGAAATTTATCATATTTTTTATCTGAGTCTGTCTTTCCCCAGGGCAGTTTGATTTTTGAGGCATGGTTCACAATGATGTCACTGCAGGAAGCAATGTGCAAGGAGCCAAGACCATCAATAAAGAACTCTGGAATATAAAACACATGATCAAAATCAAGAGGATATGTACATGTCTACTTTACTTTACTTTACTTTATTAGTTGCAATGTGTTTTTTATACTTTACCTTTTGGTATTATTAATTGTAACACACTCACCTAGATGAGCATGTCGGGCTAAGCGGGGGTTAAATCCAACCTCTCGAACCTTGTCTGTCCTTCCCATAAAAAAGTTAATGACAGCATCAGCCACAACGCAGTTTGGAAAGCCTTGTATGGTATGGTGGTGTCCGCTCCGGATGTGTAAGCAGTCCCCCTCGTCTCCTCCCTCTTCCACTGAAATAGTGTGACGGTAAGTTGCTGTGTAACCGGTTGCCTCCCGCACAGCCCCACCCACCTGTACCCGAGACACAGAAACATTAATCAACATGAGTGACAGGACTGTTAAAGGTATGTGTCACACATACATTTTGAGGTTTAGTTTCATTATCAGAATTGTATAATCTCACTTTAGGACTGTTTGTGTGGCCATCAGACATTTTATAACCAGCTGTGTGCCTCCAAAACAAATAGTAAAAGGACAAAACAAATCACTCACCAGATCCAACGTTGTTTTCTCTAAAATATCCACCATCTTCTCCAGTTTGGTGTTTGACGTAAAGTAGAAGTCATCATCCACCCACAGCACATATTTAGTAGTTACCTGAGACACTGCAAGGTTTCTGCCCGCAAACCAGCCCTGTGGAGGTTAAAAAACAGTTTGCTAATGTACATATAACTTTAAGATGTTATTAAGACTGTTTACCTTTCCAAATGGCATGAAATACTGCTCAATGTATGGCCCAGTCACAGGCTGAGGGTGCTGGTTATCATCGGCTACCACAATAGTGACTGTGGGGTAGTACTTCCGAACGCTGTCAATGAGATCTTTGAGTTTGTCATAACGTAGAAAAGTCTTTGTAGCTAGAGTGACCAGCGCACTGATGTTGTACTCTAGATAAAAATAAATAAATAAAATAATTCAATCAAATGAAGTGATGGTTAGCATTAGAATGCATGTTTCAGACCTCCTTGATGTCTAGAGTTGTAAAGCTTCGGAGTAGTTTTGTGTTGAATTTTAATTGTGAAAAATGAACGATGATCCTCAGTTCCAAACTCAACTACACAGAAAAATACAATAACAAAAAGTCCTTAGACATTTGTAAAAGCAATATGGAGTTACTTATAAGTTTGTACCATTCTCAGCAGTCCTGGGATGGAACACAGTATTAGTGTAAGTGACAAGACTCAGCTGATTGTTCAGACTGGACAGATTTGGACTGGATAGGGTCATGTGATTTTCATTTTCTCCTTTCAAAGAGACACCCTCTACAATGGCTGCGACATCAAAAGTGCCTAGAACAGCTCTCAAATAGACCTTCAATAAAAATACATATTTATTTAATAAATCAAACACCAAAATGTTTTAGTAAAAATTAAAAGTATCCATGCATGATGAAAAGCAATGACCCCAGACAGAAAAAAAGCAAATACTATACTATAGACACTATGGAAAAAATTTAAATGAAACTTAAATGTAAAATGTTAAATGCGGATGAGGGATATTGCACTTCACCTTGAAATATAAGGTGGATGCTTATGGTTTATAGCACCTCGCAATGTGTACTTACATTGTAGACAGATGCTGTGTTTGTTTTAAGAGCCAACCCTGCAACATGAGAATATTTATTACTACAAATAGACAGCAAATAGATACTGAAATGTACTATCAGCATAAATACAAAAGCACTGTTTAAAATGTGGTCACTACCAGGTAGGATGACAGTTTTTAGTGGTCGCACCACCACTCCCTGTGTAGGATACTGCAGAGGACTATTGGCTTCAGCCACAATGAGTCCATTGGCTGCAGTGTAAGATCTGTGTTTGAAACAGACAAAAATATAAGCTAAGCTGTTCTAATTAATCAAATTATTTTTTTTGTAATAATTTCACCAGTCATGTTAATTATATACTGTCCCATTTTGTATACTGCAGGTATTTTATATGACTATAAGGAGCTCAGGCACAGACCATTAGCTGTGCACTCGTTATGTCAGTCTGAACTCCACATAAGTGAAAAGGTTACTATAGACAGGACTATGCATTTGTGTGTCAAAATACAAATCACTGTATGCTGTATATACTCTAACATAAATTGGCCCATGTCTTACCTCTTCTGAAAGCTGTTGTATTCCTGTGCTCGATGAACCTTTACCTCCTCTGGATCAGAGCGAGACTCCAAAAAGGCATTGTCCAGATCAACAGCACTAACTCTGGGATAAATCCAGTTTGAGAATGGGAGCCGAAACCTCTCCTTATCAGCTATACATGAGCACACATTTAGTGCCACTTTACTGCCACAAAAACAAAATGATATCGTCATAATCACGTTTTTTAATGTATGTTTCACAAAGAGAGGGCAGCCACACACCATGCAATCTCCTCCTTAACTCTAATGCCACTTTGATCAAGAATATTTTGGTACTGGTTGATCCACTGGGAGAGATGCGCCTTTTCTTGTCTGGGTAAAAAGTCCCCTCCTGAGACTCCCAGGTGACTCCATACATACACAGTGATGCCAAGTCCAGAACAAATGATCAACCCAAGAGTCTTTTTATGGAGATATGGCATCTAAGATGGAAATAAGAAAAGACGCAATAAAAGTTAGTTACAGTGGAACAGAGTAGTTGTCTCGCCACCCAATACCACACGCTTACAATTTAACAAAGATATGAAAAGAGAAAAAGAGAGCTGGCTCCAGGCAAACACAGAAGTAGCATTTACAAAGGGAAATTAATACAATAGCCTAATAATGATAATGAACAAATAGAGAAAAGTTGGCATACAATAAACTAAAAATAAATAAATAAATAAAGTGTTATTGTAGCTCTTCATCCACTTTTACATGTAGTGTGTCGGCTAATAGGTCTAGGTCTGCCTGAAGCTAAAACCACTAAATAAGACCATTACAGACTAATATGTGTGTGCTTACCTCTGCTTTCTAAGCAAGTAGATATCGTTGGTCTAAGTTAACAGCATTGTACAGCTCTCTGTGTTGCAACACTGGCCACTCCTTGATGGCACAAATCATTTGCATTTGCAAGTCATTTGGTTGAGCATATATTATGAACGAATGGCATTATAGTATTTTCCTCTCAGTGCCCTGCCTAAGACAGAGAGTCAGTCAAATCTGATGCACATTTCAGTTTAATGATGACGATTATTGTCATGCCAGTATAACTCTCCCTTTTTTGTTGCTGTATTTATTTCTGTTGGCTGCTTTTCCAAAATGTAGAAACAATAAATTATGGGGAGAGTTGGAGTAACCTTGTCATATAATAAAATGGAAACGGTTCAACAGCTTCTCAGCTCTGCAGGTTTGAGCGGGAGGTCAACGGTCCATTTTCCATTAAAATGAGCCTCGTTTAACATCAACATTACATTTACAATAAATAAAATGTAAAATAGTCATCTCCTTATGTTATAGTTTAATACCAATGGATATTTTGAAGTTCATTCAAACGTATCATGACTAGTGTGGCTAATGTAGCTAGGTAAAGTTAGCATAATATTCAGATTCAAACTTCCGACGTCAATAGCTAAATGGCTAATAAGCAAATAAAAGTATTGAAATATAATAAACATACCATAATACTTACAGTTACATAGCCTAACGACTACAGTGTTTTGTTTTTTGTTTTTTTTCGTCGTTGGGTGGATTGAAATACTTTGCTGCAAATATACAACCGGAGCCGTGGAAAGCGCTTAGGGACCGTCAACAAATGGCTAAAGGCGAAAAAAAATTGTAATTTTCAATAGTTGCAATTCAAAAGCTCACAGAGACATAAAAGTTGAATTACACAATAAATGCAGCATAGAGCACACACTACAACCATTACTTTCCTGTATCGTTACCACATGCATCACGACCACCTGTATCACGACCACCTCCATCATGACCACCTGCATCGCAACCACCTGCATCATGACCACCTGTATCGCGACCACCTGTGTCGCAACCACCTTCATCGCGACCACCTGCATCGCGAACACCTGTATCACGACCACCTCCATCGTGACGACCTGCATCGCAACCACCTGCATCATGACCACCTGTATCGCGACCACCTCCATCCTAACCACCTGTGTCGCAACCACCTGCATCGCGACCACCTGCATCGCGACCACCTGTATCACGACCACCTCCATCGTGATCACCTGCAGCGCAGCCACCTGCATCTTGACCACCTGCATCTTGACCACCTGCATTGTGACCACCTCCATTGCGACCACTTCAATTGCAACCACCTCGATTGCGACCACCTCAATCGCAACCACCTGCATCGCGACCACCTCCATAGTGACCACCTCCATTGCGACCACCTGCATCGCGACCACCTCCTTCGCGACCACCTCCATTGCGACCACCTGCATCGCAACCACCTGCAGCATGTCCACCTGCATTGCGACCACCTGCAGTGCGACCACTGTCATTACAAACACAATGCAACTGTCCCTACATTACAACCACCGGAAATTCGACTGCTCCTGCATCAGTATGATGTGTGGAACATGTGTACCAAATGTAATTTTTTCAATCTCCACACATCGCAACCACCCCTGTATTATGACTGCCTATACATTGCAAACTTTAATCAAGTAGTATTTATCAGAAGGTAAAAATAAAGGTTGTACAAGATGGATATTATCATTTATATATTGATACTTGCTATGAATTTGGTGACAATAGGCCAACTACTGCAAAAGCTATTGACAATCTATATTCATACTTTGCTATATGTCATCATAAAAATGGCAATAAAGCTTCAGGTGGTAAAACTTAAAGTTGTAGTAGGTGGATATTGTCATTATTGAAAAGTAATTAATCACAAATGTTTATATTATAATGAAAATTGAGAAAGTAATGGCTGTAGTGTGTGCTCTATGTTGTATTTATTGTGTAATTAAACATTTATGGCTCTGTGGTCTTTTCCTTTGCAGCTATTAAAAATTACCTTTTTTTTTTTTTTTTTTTTTTTGTAGCCTTTTGCCATTTGTTGACGGTCCCTAAGCTCCGGTTGCGTATTTGCAGCAATGTAGTCAGATTTTAAAACAACAGCGCTGTAGTCATTAGGGTATGTAGCTGAGTATTATGATATGTTTATATTTCAG
The DNA here is from genome assembly GCA_019594935.1 of Periophthalmus modestus. Taxonomy (NCBI): domain Eukaryota; kingdom Metazoa; phylum Chordata; class Actinopteri; order Gobiiformes; family Gobiidae; genus Periophthalmus; species Periophthalmus modestus. The sequence goes on along the minus strand of JAIEZT010000084.1, from coordinate 16,029,592 downwards.
TACCTTTGCGTTTATGCGCTATTGCCGTCGGAAGTCCCAGTCTGTGAATATTATGCTAACTTTACCAAACTGATAAATGTATTGCACCAGTATCCAGCAGCTTATCGGCAATTCGACAACTCTTTTGTTTACTTTTTAAATGTTTTTGCATTTGTTAAAGTCAGCCTAAAATTATAAGCAGAACATCTATAACAATAAAAAACACAAACACACAACTTAAACCAATAAATCTAAACTGGACCCCACCAGCACCAGCTGTCTGAAAACACACCAACCAATAGGCAATAATCAATGTAAACTAGCACCAAGACTTGAATCAGACTAGGGTGGGGTTGATTATTCTCTCAGTTTCAAGGTACCCAATGTATTGTGAAAGTTTCTTTATAATATAATATCTCTTGACGAAAATCCAACCTTTTTGACCTGATTTTTATTCCAGAGCCGGGGCACGGTGCTGGTCAGCGATCTGGCGGTTCCACTCAGCTGATCGAAGTAAAGCTCTGGCTTCAGTCCAAATGTGTCTGCACTGCTGAAGATGGTCTGCCACAGATGGAACTGCAATGTCCCTTTTTTGTTCACGAAACATAAGGGGCAGATAACCAAGCGCACATTTGAAAAGAGACATACCAGTGGCTGATGATGAGAAGGAGTTGAGAGCATACTCCACTCAAGGCAGGTAAGTGCTCCAGTTCGATGGGTCCCGCAACACAGCACAGAGCAGCTTCCAGGTCCTGGTTTGCCCTTCCACACGGGCCATTAGTTTGAGGGTGAACGCCTGATGGCTAAATGAGGCACCAAGAACTTCACAGAAACTCATTCATACTCTGGACACAAATTGTGGTGCCTGATCTGATACATCCAAGGGAATACCATGAAGCCAGAAAATATGTTGCATTAGTAGATTGGCTGTTTCTAAAGCTGTGGGCAGTTTCATAAGAGCAACAATATGCACAGATTTGGAGAAACTATCAATAATGGTGAGAATGACAAAGTTAGGTACAGGTAGAGCACATATGTCAAACTCAGACCCGGGGACCAAATCTGGCCCATGATTTAATCATATTTGGCCCGTGAGATCATATCAAATTTGCCTTAGAGCTGGCCACCGGTATCAATTTTTCTATAACTATTGAGTTTAGTCTCTGAATTTGTCTCAGTTTTTAATTTTGGCCCACAATCTACTGGTGAGCCCCCTCTTTTGGCCAAATGGGGCAAATGGCTTTAAATATGTCCTACTTGGCCACAATAAATGCACTCACCAGCCATTATCCTTGCTCGGCCAAGCTGCATTAGTTCATCAACAGTTCATATATATCGAATATATCATGTAAGTTCTTAGGTGCACATACCAAAACACTGAATTCATATATTTGTTTGAACAGTTTTAATGGAGTCACACGTTGAGTTGAGCTGTTTTAATGCTTAAACACTGAAATCATATATCTGTTTGATCGATTCCAGACGCCTAACAGGCTGTAGACCAGTTTTATTTCTCTCTTTTCCACTCTCTGATAGTGCTTTCTCACCGGGGGGTCAGGGGCGTCGAGTTTATATGCAAAGTCTATGGTGGACGTGCTCCGTGGCTGCCCTGTGTTTTTGTGATGCATTTTCAAGCGTCTTGAGCGCTCAGGCATCGGACACTCTGTTCACGCGTCCAAGAGTTGAAAAAGCTGAACTTTTTGGCATTTGACCTGCAGTGACGTAGCAACGTCATTATCTAAGAGAAGTAGAACGACATCAGCCACAAACTAGTGGCAACTTATTATGCTGGGCACACCAGCTGGCATAAAGGCTAGTCACAGGCTCAGACATGCCACCGCGCCGATCACCTCCGTTGATGGACTTTATGTAATAAATACACTAAAGCCACTCTCTCAACCTGGTGTGTATCGTTCACAAAGACACAAGGAAAACAAAACATCCAAGACACTCACAGACCACAACGGACGCCCTGGACTCGCGTCAAGTATTTTTCTCTGACGTGCATCCATGGCATCCATTACGTGCATCGGAGGCGTTTGTCCTCAAAAGCAAATGTGTCCAACCAGAGTGTAAGAATTGTTCGTTTTTGGTGCAAGCATCAAAGAGGACAAAAGACTGAAACATCGTCAGAAGGGTTTAATGAGTTCCACGCAGGTAAAGTGAACAATGAAGCACTGGACTCTCAGGAAAAGGATAGGAAGAGAGTCCTGAGATGTTTGTGTTGACAGCTTATATAGGGTCTCCCAACGTGCGTGTGGGTGGGAGAGGCAGGTCTTCTTCAGGTCAGCATGTTGTCACAACCTTACGAAACCTTTACGCAAAAAACAATGTGATTGCTTTAATATCTAACAATGTGTTTGTTTTAGAGTCAAATAATGTCCTTGTTTTATGGCCCTCTCAGCGTGGAGGTCACACAGTCCTTGGTGAATAGGGGCGACAGATAAGAAGTTGCAAGACCAGATCATAGGTGTTATCTTCTTGTCCACAGTCCTTGTAGTTTCCAGCTGGTCTCCATAGCATCCTGGTGATCTCCCCTGCATTCCATATCCACTGTTGGACACGAGTTATTTACTCTAGCATTAGTAAATCAAGAAACCAGTTTGGAGTAGTGCTGCACTGCTAGAAAAACCTTACATGAGGCATCCAATGCGTTTCTGACGCTCCAGTGTGAATCTGTTATCCAGTCGTATGGCTATTGAAATAAGGAATTGAAGGTTAAGTCATCCTTCAGAGCTAGTTCATCTTTCAACTGTTCAGATAAACTGTTGAGGAACAAAGATTGGAGGGCAGAACCATCCCAACCAGCCTCAGCTGCCAGCATTGCCAGCAACTACTCAGTCACACTGTGATCGCTGGTGAACTGACGGGATGTTTAGATGTTTGGAAGCTAAGAAAAATTTTCCTTAGCTCATTCTCAAAACAAACAAAATTGTTATAAATCTCTGTATTCCGCTGCTAAGTAGCTGAGGCCCAATCCAGAGTATTTCCTTGTAAAAAACCCATAACAAATGCCATCTTAGCTGAATCAGAGGCATAAGTTATAGGTCTTTGGTTAGACATTAATGTCATCAGAATAATGGTCGAGATCAAGCACATGGGACTCCCTTGGGGGATGGGCTTGGACAACTGGCATAAGTGCTGGTGGAGCTGGGTGCAGGGAGTGTGTAGACTGAATTGAACCAGCTTGTTGAGAGACGCTGGTGATTAAAGCTTGAATCATGGCGGCGAGCTGCGCAATATGATGGTTAGTGGTTTGCTGAACTTCCACAAGGGTGCAGAGAATTTGATCATGTTGTTGATCTGCTGGGCCAGAAGCTGCTGGGTTGGGATCTGCTGCATCCATTGCGGCCAGTTCATACTGCTAAGTAATTCAACTGTTTATTGACCGGGCTAGTAATGAGGTGAATGTGGCAAGTATCAGGCTGGGGAGTCTAGAGGTGCAGGTAGGTATGGGGCTGGCCAGCAGGACAAAAAAACAAACAAATAAATAAATAAATAAACAAACATGCTTTCTGGAGCCAAACACACCTACTAAAAGGAGTAGCATCATCAACAAACTGGGGAGGGGTGGATGAAACACCAGGCCTCTTATACAGCAGGTAATGAGGGAAATTGGATCCAGGTGTGCCAGATGCCAGATCAGGGAAGCCAACACCAAGGTGGGAGGAAACACCGACAACACAGAAGGGAGGAACCTGACATGTAATCTTCTTAGTCTTAACCTCTAATAAGGCCAGATATTGCTACTGTGATTATAACCAAGAGCTTACCAAAAGGAGACTTAAATTGTGGATAAAACTTAACCTAAATCAAGCAAACAGAAAAACCTTCAGGCACAGCTTAGGTACCACCAGTGGTACATGCACAATAGTTTGAAATACAGCAGGCCTATTTCTTTATGTTTGGGATGAAGCAACTAAACTAACAAACAATATTACAATAATTTAAATACCTTTTTTTTTTTTTAACTAAACCAGAGCTTTTATGAATGAATGAAATTTGTTGTCACATGAAATACACTAAAGCACATAGCACATAAGCTCATGAACATGAACATTTGGGTATATTTGCTGAAGATAAGATAAGATAAGATATGCCTTTATTAGTCCCACAGTGGGGAAATTCCAGCATTGCACCGCACACATAGAGAACAGAAGGAAAATCGTACATGCAAAAAACAGATAAAAAATAAAACAAGATAATAGATAAATAGCTAGAAATAATTTAAGAAATAGGCTTAAAAATAAACTTAACGTCTCACAATGCCTTTTTGCCTGTTTCCTCTTTACCCAGTGGAGGTAAAGGTTAGAAGAAGGATATACTGGGTTGAGAATGAATATCAATATTAATATCTGTAAGTCATTAAGAGAACAGCTACATATATGTCATTTTACAAGATTATAATATATATATAATTAATTATATAATTAACCAAATATTTTTTGTAAAATAATTTCACCACAATCATGTTAATTATATACTGTCCCATTTTGTATACTGCAGGTATTTTATATGACTATAAGGAGCTCAGGCACAGACCATTAGCTGTGCACTCGTTATGTCAGTCTGAACTCCACATAAGTGAAAAGGTTACTATAGACAGGACTATGCATTTGTGTGTCAAAATACAAATCACTGTATGCTGTATATACTCTAACATAAATTGGCCCATGTCTTACTTCTTCTGAAATCTGTTGTATTCCTGTGCTCGATGAACCTTTACCTCCTCTGGATCAGAGCGAACTCTGGCATAAATCCAGTTTGAGAATGGGAGCCGAAACCTCTCCTTATCAGCTATACATGAGCACACATTTAGTGCCACTTTACTGCCATAAAAACAAAATGATATCGTCATAATCATGTTTTTTAATGTATGTTTCACAAAGAGAGGGCAGCCACACACCATGCAATCTCCTCCTTAACTCTAATGCCACTTTGATCAAGAATATTTTGGTATTGGTTGATCCACTGGGCGAGATGCGCCTTTTCTTGTCTGGGTAAAAAGTCCCCTCCTGAGACTCCCAGGTGACTCCATACATACACAGTGATGCCAAGTCCAGAACAAATGATCAACCCAAGAGTCTTTTTATGGAGATTTTTATGGCATCTAAGATGGAAATAAGAAAAGACCCGATAAAAGTTAGTTACAGTGGAACAGAGTAGTTGTCTCGCCACCCAATACCGCACGCTTACAATTTAACAAAGATATGAAAAGAGAAAAAGAGAGCTGGCTCCAGGCAAACACAGAAGTAGCATTTATAAAGGGAAATTAATACAATAGCCTAATAATGATAATGAACAAATACGAGTTGGCATACAGTAAACTTAAAAAAAATCTTCATCAGCTTTTAGATGTAGTGTGTAAGTTAATAGGTCTAGGTCTGCCTGAAGCTAAAACCACTAAATAAGACCATTACAGACTAATATGTGTGTGCTTACCTCTGCTTTCTAAGCAAGTAGATATCGTTGGTCTAAGTTTACAGCATTGTTTATATCTCTGTTTTGCAACACTGGCCACTCCTTGATGGCACAAATCATTTGCATGGGTAGGGCATATATTATGAACAATGGCATTATAGTTTACCACGGAGTCTATAGGTCACTTAAAAACAACAACAAGAATAAAGTCGCAACATTTCGACATTAAAAGTTATCATTTAATGAGTATAAAGTTATAATTTTACGAGAGTAAAGTCGTAACCAATGTTATACGTAATTGATTTAGAATATCAAACTGAAATACTGACTTTTTACACGTCCCATAAGTTTATAAATTATAAGACAGATCTTCACCGAGGCTTCCCTGTACGCATCATTTACAAATTGGAGAATAAAGTAGGCTACATTTTGTCCCCGTGGAATATCTGGACTCCTTGGAAAAAGTCTGCTGAGTTGGCGCTCCCTGGGGCTCATTTGGCAGGATCTAATCTCGATTATAATAGCCTTATCTCTATTGCTGCTGTCCGTTTCTGTCTTCAAATTGCTAGAGTTTAGTCTAATACACAGAGCTAAAGCTGGTTTCAGTCCTTGAATCGGCATTGGACACCGCCCTGCTGTCCCCCAGCACAGGGTCTGGAGCACTGCGTACCCTCCGTGGATGTTAAGGCACACTGCATAAGCAGCTGCCACTGCTTGAGCGCGCAGCTCCACAAACCCGCAAACAAGTGTAAACAAGTGTAAACAAGTGTAAACAAGTGTAGACAAGTGTAGACAGTGTAGACAAGTGTAGACAAGTGCAAACAAATGCAGAAAGCTCAAACTCAAGGGATCAGATTTGGTGAAATTCGCACGAAGACGCGTTCCCAGGAGCGTTCAGCTCCGCGCAGAGGCGCGTTAATGTTTAAAAGACCAGCAATGTGAATTTCAACATCAATCGTACGTATATTTTTATTTAGTTGCTTCTTTTCCAAACAAATGGAATAGGCCTACTAAACAAATTACAAATCTTTTAAATGCCATTTTGTTCTCTATTGAAAGAACTTGAGAGCGGAAAAACACAATCTTTTTTTTTTTAACCGTGAATGAGTGAAATTTGTTGTCACACCTTTTACTGCCATAATTTTGATTAACTTTTTATTTAAATCTTGTTAAAATAATATGTTATATGGTATTTTTGTGTTTTATTTTGGTAGTCAGGTAGGAACTGTTGTTGTTTTGTTTGGTTCCGCTCGACCACATGATAGAGACGCACCAGCAGTGTGGCGTGTCGGCTACGTATATTAAAGTTAAGATAAAGTTAATCAAAGTGTATTAAAGCTCATTCTACCTCCTACATTTGGGTCAGTTAGCGTGTGTTTGTAATTTTCATGTTTTCTTTAAAATATATTTTTGTAATTGTAATTTATGTAAATGATTTAGTTCGACGATGGCGTTTGTGGCGTTGTTGACATCAGCGACAAAGTTTGCACATATACCAATTAAACATGTATCCAGCCATTAGTGAAATAACTCTTTATTGACCCGAGGAGGTGACGTGATAACACCAAATACACTAAAGCACATAGGACATAAGCTCATGAGTAACGGGTATGGGTATACGGGAAATGCATTGCTAATGTATAATAGTCTAATGTTTTCATAAAAAAAGTATTTGCCTGACGTCTCTCAATGTCTTTTTGTCTGTCACCTGTTTGTCCAGAGGAGGTATAGGTCAGAAGAACGATAAGTGGGTTGAGAATGTCAACCGTCATAAGTTACAAGGACTCAAGCCACTTATATAGGCTCAGTTTATAGCTATATCGTTGGTGATAAGCCGAGTGAAAAAAAAAACCTTCAGGATATTGCACGTTACCCTATCTGTTCCCTGATCAATCAGTATCTGCTACCAATGCCACTTAATCAGCACCACAGCTGTAAATATGTTGCCTGAAGTTTTTCTACACTGCGATTGGGTCTGTCAGTTTAGAAAATTTAACTAACTAATAAGATTTTGGTTATCCTGTCTGCATTGCTCTTTGTAGAAATGCGTAGTTTTTAACCGCTTTTAAATTTCAACACTGTTCTTAGTCAATGATTATCATATTGGTTGGGTGCGGTGGTGTTTCTCTTGACTGAAAACATTAGGCCAATCAAATATTTGTCCTTGTAAATTGACCATTTATATTGGCTGTTGTTTATTTGGCGACAGTTTTTGTTTTTGTTTTTTTTTTGTTTTTTTAATCTTGAACAAAAGAAGTGTTTACTTACATATCAGCATATCATATTTACGATATAACTGGACTTCAGTAAACTGAGAGAGACATCTGCAGGTCAATATTTGAAATTGTCACATTACCTCACCTGTTTATTTTTTTTCTCCACTATAACATTGATATATAGAAATTATCTATAATTATAAGGGTTGATTGAATCACAAACGTACAATTTTTTCATTATGCCCAAGGGTAGCAAATAAATTCATATATATATATATATATATATATATATATATATATATATATATATATATATATATATATATATATACACAGATTTTAAATGAATATGTAAAGTTAATATGTAAATGTATAGTCTTAATTATTTTAAAAATGGACGTGTTATTATTATGGCCGTTGGATTCGATGTTCGCCCACAAAGCAGAAGCCGCTTCCTCAATAGCTTACGTAACGCGTCAATAGCCAATCAGGAGCCAGCTTTTAGGGCTTAGCTCGTGATGCTGTAATCTGCTGTTGTTTCCTCTGTCTAATCATCTTATTCGGCCGCAACAAAGACGGCTTTTATTTCAAACCGTGGACGAGAACACAATGAGAAGAAGACATGGGGTGCAGGTGCCAAACGATGTGTTGTCTACTTAACTGTGTCTTTAATTCTCTTCTGGAGTTACATCGCCTTCAAGAATGAAAGGGCACCGGGCAAAGATAGGTAAAATGTAACAATTTCCACGATGATTTCGGTTGCAGGTGGCTATTTGCAATTAAAGAAGAGTGTGAACAGGCTTTGCTACTAAATATCGACAAATTGCACTAATAACAGACTTGGAATAGAAACAGGCTTTGATATTTTATTGATTAAAATTATACATGCACTAACAACAGGGCTACAATCACAAGCAAGACTTAAACCTGTTGACACCTATTAGAGTCGTTATTATTTTGTTACAATCATCCTTCTGTTGTGCTTAGACCTACTGCTGCTATAGGTCTACTAATGGGCTGCTCCTTTATTTTGTGGTGTATTGAACTGTAGACATGTCTTAACCGAAAGCTGTCCAACAAAGATGAAGGGGTCCAGCTCCAGATGGGCCTTCACACTGGGCTTTCTAGTTGGTTCGTGCTGCGTGTACCTGTACCTGCACCAGGTGTGGTTCGAGAGGAGCTATCCTGTGTTGACTGAGGCCCAGGAGAAAGGAACCGTCTTCAAAGATAAACTAACCAACTGGAAGAAACATGGCTCTGCACTTGTCAACCTTATGCATCCTCATCATACAGGTGCTCTAGTGGTGTTTCAAAATCTATTTATTTATTCAAAAAGTATGGGTCTATGACTATTCAGTCAAATTAAGACTTACTACTTTTGCTACTTTGTTCTTTAAAGGGCCCATATTACACTATTTCCTGATCTATGTTATAATCTTGTTTCCTCATCAAAAACATGCCAAAAGTATTTCGTTTCATTCATACATGTTTAACACAAACCCTGCATCCTTCTGTGTTCTTCTCTGAAACAGAAACACTCTGTTCCACCTTGTCATGTCATGTGGTAATACAGGAAGTGCTGCACTGTGTTTTTAAACTCCATACATCTACAATAGAATCATTTTGATAATTCCAGGTCTGGAATTGCCAGTCTCTATTGAACGAGTGGTAAAAGGTAGCGCTTAACTTGAAGACTACTGCTTCATGACATCACAAGGTGGAACAGAGTATTTTGAGCTCTGCAGATGTAGACATACTAATAATACAAAGGTTATTCAAACGTGTGAATGAAACAAAACACATCTCTCAGTATGTTTTTGATCAGGTAAGAGCATTATAACATGGATTAAACCTCACAAGAATACATTTTGTGTGATATAGGGCCTTAAAGGCTTGTTGTGGAAAAAATACTATAAACAATAATCCATTTGTGAAGCCCTATGAATTATGAAATATAAAAATAGTTTATTCTTTGTTACAGTAGATAAGGTCAGGACAGGACCCAGACCTGCCCTGGCCACAGACTGGTAGCCTTCCAGCATCTTTCTAAGTATTTGTACCAGAATGACAAAGCTACATACATTTCAAAGCAGAGTAACTTCTGTTTCACACCCATGAGATAATGAACTTTTATACTTAGACCGGTGGAACAACATGGAGTTTCCTGTGGGAAGTAGACAGAGCCTTCACACATGTTATTGTCTGGTCTGGGTCTGACAGACTGACACAGATCACATACATTTAAAGACATATGATAAGATTTTCTTTTTTTTTTTCACAACATGAATATACTTATATGCCCATCACAGGCTCATACTGTGTGTCTTTTTAGAGGAGGACAGCCAGGTTGCAGATGCCTTATACCAGAAAGTCAGAGTCCTCTGCTGGGTGATGACCGGGCCATCCAATCTGGAGATCCGAGCACGCCACGTCAGAGCCACCTGGAGCCGCCACTGTAACCTGGTGGTGTTCATGAGCTCTCAGGAGGACAATGACTTCCCCACTGTAGGCCTGGGCACCAAGGAGGGCCGCGACCAACTCTACTGGAAGACCATCCGTGCTTTCCATTATGTCCACCAGCACCATTCAAATGACGCAGACTGGTTCCTCAAAGCCGACGATGACACTTTTGTGAACGTGGACAATTTGCGCTGGATCTTGTCCAATCACACTCCGGAAGAGCCGATATATTTTGGCAAACGCTTTAAACCTTACACCAAGCAGGGCTACATGAGCGGAGGGGCGGGGTATGTGCTCAGTAAAGAGGCCCTGCGGAGGTTTGTGGAGGGGTTTCGGACTAAAGTTTGCTCACATACCACCCCTGTAGAAGACCTCGCCCTGGGACAGTGCTTAGAGAGGATGGGGGTCATGGCAGGGGATTCCAGAGACACTTTGCAGAGAGAGACATTTCATCCCTTTGTACCAGAGCACCATTTAACAGGAAAATTCTCCAAGAGCTTCTGGTACTGGAGCTACTGCTACTATCCAATTGTTGAGGCAAGTATCAGTACAAAATTACACATTAAGCCACACAGTATTTGTCTCTTATCTCTGTGTGTGTATGTATGTATATATGTATGTGTATATGTATATGTATGTATGTATAGTTGGGCTTTAGATGACAACATTCTGTAGGCTTATAATAATTAGTGATGTGACAATTTACTGTACATTTACTATTGTTAATATGAATTTTTTATATACCCGTAGTGAGTTTAAGATTTAAATGGGTCTTTAAAATAGGGGTATGACATCATCACTTTCTGAGCATTACAAGTTAATACACAACTGCAAAACAGTCTCTTTACACAAAGATTAATCCTAAGCACTAAACAAATTAATAATTGATTATTTTGCCCACTTGAAATCTGCACCTGACCTTTGAAAAGAAAGCAGTGTGTTAAAATAGATCCTAGTACAGTTTGAGTACATGATTGCTGCAGAGACAATGTCCAAGCAACAATGGGGAAAATTGCCCAATTTGTTGCTGCTGCTAATTTACTGTACTTTGCAATTAAAATGAGAGAAGCTATTACTGCCAGAGTAACTGGACTGAAGTTGGCATTATATGAAAGTAATTGAGTTTTTGTACTAAATCAAAACGGTTTGTAGGGCACTGCCATCAGCTAAATTTATGATGAAAACAAAATATTGTACAACTTATTTTTCTAATGAATTTTAATCCAAATACTATGCAATGAAGCTTTTAAAATTGGTAATTGGACTACCAACATACAATAATTTATTATTCATACATTTACATAAGAACAATGTTTGCTTCCTTCAACTTATTTTATCTTTGAAAATAGTTAAAATTACATATTATTGGTCTGTCTAGGGCTGGGTATCATGAAAAAGCCTCAGATAGGATACACCTCTCGATACATACGTATCTCAATACAGTGTACTGATTCAAAATGATATATTTCAAATCGATGTGATACGATTCAGTGAAGTAAAATGGCTTTTGGGACACTTAATGATCAACTCAGTTGTCACAAAAAATAAATATTCATTTTATTTATTTTTTTATTTAGCTCCATTTATTGAAGATGAATGAGCATAACAGTGTATTTTGTTCTGTACATTTTACCAACTACTGTTGCATTGGCCAGTATTACTCATCCACAGCTTATATGAGCTCCACATTTCCATGTACACAGGGACCTGTGCAGTTTAACGGCTCTGAAGGATCACAACATATTTACTAAATCACAACTGTCTTTCAATCCAGCTGGACTAAACTAGATGCAATAATGCCGTAACCATTGCAGTTCCCTTTTATTTTGAATTGATTCATTTGATTTGTATACATTGGTTCTTTGTGGTGTTCCCAGGGTCCACAGTGCTGCTCTGACCTAGCTGTGTCATTTCATTACGTGGAAGCGGAGCTCATGTACACTTTGGAGTACTACACTTACCACCTGAGGGCGTACGGATACAGGCCGCGATACAGACCCCCCCTTCGCCATGGTCTCCTCCCCACCTCCTTGCTCTCCCACACGCCAACTGTTCCACCTGCTCAAAAAAGCACGAATGGGACAACAGACCGCCGGAACCTCACGACAGCAGACCAAACCCTCAGTATGAACCAAACCACAATGAAACCAGAGGAAACCAGTCCCAAATATACACATAATGAGAATGCAACATCTACTTTAATACAAGAAAAGCAACAGTGATTATGACAAGCTGTGACTGTACTTAGAAATAAGATTGGACAAAAATGACTAAATTGATTTAGATTTAGCCTCGATTCCTTTGCCTTTTTTTGGCTTTTAACAGTGACTGGGCCTTTCTAATCCAGTAATCAATCAAAGAAAAAATGGGTTATTCCAGTTTGTTTTATTAAACTTGTTTTATTAAAATGCACAGCAGGCATTGAAGCACACTGTTTTTCAAAAGCCATGAGAAGCATTTTGAGAAATGTCTTTATTTGACTTTGAGGAGACATGAGCTACTCTGATGTAAGTGCTGCTGTTTGACAAATGTACAATACAAGATTCAATAAAACTTTTTGTCACTTTTTATATAACATTGTGACTCAGTGAAAAGACATGACAACCACTAATAATAACTTATATGTATACAAAAAATATTTTATTTTACATTTTAGCAAAATGGCATACTATGTCTCAGATGTGTAATTTCACTGTAATTTATTGGGTATTGGGTCAAACATTTACAATCCAAGTTGCTTCCAACTGAAAGGTTTCTAGTGGTGTTCACAATCCTTTTACAGTCTCAAATAATAAAGGAGCTGGCTCGTGAAGCTGCTACAGACCCTGAAGAAACCTGTGGGGAAAAAAAGGGGTTCAAAAGGTGAGTTAACACAAAAAGTGAAGTTGTGGGTTGGTCATAAAGCAAAAAGATAAAAATGCATAGCACTGTGGATAACACAATGTAATGTCTGTAGGTGAAATTATTAAATAGAATCACTCACCTCAGTCTGCATTTGTTGAGAAAAATCCCTCTCCTCTCTGGGGTCTCTCTCCTCCAAGGGCCATTATCTGTGAGAGCACATATTACCAGGCGGACTCATAAAGATATATTGTGCAGAAGATGAGCACCATGGGCAATGTACCGTCAAAATATACATGAACACTCAACTCACAAAGGTAAGTCTGGTGAATATTAGTGGAAAAACGGCACTTACCAGGCTCTGAGTTTCTCCTCCCCATTAGACCAACAAAGATGTCGTGCATTTCCCCTGGTAAAAGAAGTGAAAAGTAATTTGAAATAAGATTTAAAGCCATGTTTGAAGAGAAAAAATATTTCATCAGATCTTACTTTTATTTGGAGGCTGAATGGGGGTTTGTTCTGTAGAAATAATAACACAAATATTAAAAGGCTGTCAATGTAGGCAATTGCAAAACACGCCAATCTGAAATGGCAAATTTCAACAATAAATCACCCTTACCGGCGCTTCTTCTGCCCATTAAACCCACAAAGCTGTCATAATCCAAATCGCTATATCTCTTCAGAATGTTTCTTTTAAGATTATCCAAACGGCCAATGGTCTGCTATAAAGACGCACAGTTTTGTAATTCAAAATTCATTCATTAATTGTTCATTAACAAAGAACAAACATAGGCCAACTATAAAAAGAAAAGAGCTTACTTCTGAACTTGATGTGCGTGCGTCTGGTTCGTCACATCTGGACTGGCTGTACCGAAGTTTCATGACAAGAAAAAGCGCAACTAAAAGCAAACTCGCCCTCATTTTAACACCGACCTGTGTAGAAAAAAAAATAACGTTATAATTGGAGGAGAAGTAGCTCTCAATGGGCGTAAAAGTCGTGCGTAATCCGTGCGTAAAAGTACATTGGCGCGTTAAAACAACTATTAATTTACCATAACCTAAAGGTGCATCGAGAAAATACTACGACAAGACAAAATGGCAAAAGGTCTACCTGTTTAAAACGTCCTTGTGGTTTAGTTCCAGCCGCAGAGTGTAGCCTGAGCTGCCCTGCTCTTGGTGTCTTCTGGATAAGCAAGACTGAACAGCTGGATACCTGCCCGATGCCAATCAGTGACTGAAGCGTAGGAGGGACCAGAAGTGCTTATATCGCGTTGTGCTCAGATTTACGCAGCCTCACTCATTGATGACCAATACGAAGTCCAACCATCACCACCACTTACACGCCTTCCACAAAAAGGGGCAAAAAGTCTTCGTGACGTCTTGTTTTACGTGCATGGACCCCTCCAGCACTTTAGTTTGACGTTAGTATTTTGTGCAACTTATCCGAGTTAATGGATTGTATTTTAAGTTGAATCTGACCTTGTTGGTTTGTGTAGCGCTAGTCTGTATTTTCTCTAGTCAACATGGTCAACGCACTAATCTTTTTAGGAAGTAATTACACAGATAGCAGCTGCTTCTAATGTAGTCCATACACAGCCCAGTGGTTGATATGCTATGCACAGTATCCATTCACGCAGAAAATTGACAATATAAACTCTTAAAGTTAATGGAATATAAAGCTTTTTACATAACACCATCTACATCTAAATTTAAAAGTACCTCTCTAATGTGAGAACTTTTTTAAAAGAGCAACATCTCTTTGGTGGATTATGTAAATTCTAAGCGTGCCATTACCTAACATCTGAGGGCTTTGACAGTAGGCCCAGTTGTCATGACAATAGATTTTGGACACATCTTCATAGCAATATTGACACAATGAGTAACACGCCACTGGTGATGGATTCCTCCTAAACTGCTTTGACAAGTGCTGGGATTCATGTTGGCTTTGTAACGTGAAACATTGCATTATAAATCTGTTTTAATAATAATCTCAGTACCCATAGAATACTGATGAGAATTTAGCTGATAAAACACCGTTCTGAGTTTGGAATTTACATACAAGAAAAGACCCTATGATCTCATTAGTAACAGGAGGAACGCTTACCTATGATTTTCACAAGCAATTGCACTTACGTATAAACATTAAATCATGAATATTTTATTGGTGCTAACCTTTAGATCAGGGCAGTAAAAAGATGGGGAATGTTATGACCAAGGGCTCACTTTACAGGATGTGACACCCACAACAAAGTACTCGGCACCAGTCCGACCAGTGCATTTCACAAAAGCTAATATGTTCCATGTTTTAGTAATGACTTCCCATTTCCATATTTGTCCAGTTCCTGTACAGAGGGTGGAGGTCTAGTGATAGGAGATCTGACTCTGAAGTGGGAAAGTCACTAATTGCATATTACATTATTAATGAGTTGTTTGTATGTGCGTAGGTAATCAAGACTGTACCATTTTTTGTGTACCTTTTTTGGACAACCACATGTCACAGAGCCGTGAGCTTGTTTATCCACAACAAACCATGACAAAGGAGGTAAATTTCAAATCCTAAAGATACACCAGAGGGGATGGACAAAAATTCCTGCAATTTATCACAGGTTCAGTCATATATAGCCACTGGTTTTCTAAGGAGTTTGCCATGCTGTCTTGAACTGGATTTCAATGTTATTCATTTTCAGAAATAAAATTCCTACAACATCACATTTAGATTTTGAAGGGGTCTATGAACATGACAGGTCAGCATGACCCCACAGCTTGGAGTCTCAACAACCTCGGCAGCTACAAGTAACAGTTTATAATGTTTATATCATTCAGCAGTAGCGAAAGTTATGTGGGGGGGCACTGAGTCAAACTTCAAAATTATAGTGCTATGGATGTACAATAACAAGGAGTTGAATAGCTGATTAATGGTATATTAATATTATTTTAATGGGGAATTACATGGAATTTAAAAAGGCTCCTGAGTGGACACCAAAACATTTGATTTAAATTTTAGGCTTGTCCATCAGTTTTAAGAGAAGCCCACCCTATAAATCCTATACAACAGTTGTCTAGACTTAATGTTTGGAGTATATGGCTTATAGTAAAAGTCATTGTGCCCCTCTTCCTCTTCTGTCCCTCTCTGGTTCTGCTAGTCATTCATTTGCGAGGCTTTCAGGCCTGTGTGTAGGAAGACAGTGATGCCCTGCGGAGGGGGGCTATGACATCCATTCTTCTAGGAAGAACATGTTCATGCTCTGAGAACTATAGATGTGTGAGTGATGGTGAGAGTAAAAATTTGAGGGTGTAAATTTTGAGTTAGGATTCATCTAATGTCAGTTTGTCTGAAGGGAATTGCACAAGTGTGAACTATATGGCACGACACCTCTTTTCACACGACTGGGTCCTGCTGTTTGGCTGTGGCTGGTGGCAATGCACGGCTATAAAAATCTGATTCCCGACTTGGCAATACAAGATCATAAGACACACCTGTCAATAATTGAGTTAATGGGTGCTAATCTAATGGGAGACTGTATAAGTGAGAGGGTCCACTTCACACAGAGTTCTCCTCAGGGCATGGAGAATGACTGTGATGGGTGTGTTTGTGATTCCTCCCACTCAGGCCTGATCTATGTCACTTCAATCTAAATGTTAATTTGAATAGTGTTTCATACAGACATTGATATGCTCCCTAAGTCTATTAGGATTACAGTAAGCTGAACATGTAACTCATAAGTACTTCTGTTTTAAAGCAAGTCTTGGACCTACCTCTCTCTCCTTGCATCTTAAAAGAATAATACCTCCAATGTTTCCTGCAAAGTTTTATTGTTCAGACTTGAAAGATTTGTCTGGACACATTTGGCATTTTCTTCCTTGTCAAATTCTCCCTCTCCAGGACTGTTGATATTCACAAGAAGAAAACACAAAGAATTTGTGCATAACAATATCACCATGCAGTAACAATCATCTTTTTGTGCTCTGAGGGTAAGCGTCTGTAAGTCATCACTGCAGTGTTCAGTGTCTCACTTCACATAAAATAGGTGTAATCAGGACCCTGATTGGTTAGAGCTAGCAGTGAGCTTAGACTCTGACTCATATACAATCTAACATCCAGCCATCAAGTCAATCAACAGAAGAAATCCAGGGTGTATGATTCTTCTGCAAAATGCTAGCTACATTGAAAAAAATACACTATGTAAGCCTAACACTGTCACAGGCCTGCAGGTTTAAATATTACATCAAAACTCATCAAAACTTACACTATAGTAAGCTAGAATTCAGGCTTACTATAGTGTATGGCCAGGTTTTACTAAACCCAACGAAAGCCCGACTTGGGTAAGCTTGACTTGAGGAAGCCAACGTGATACAAGGCATGACTCAAAGTGGACTCGATGACTTTGTTCATTTTGTTTAATAGATGGTAAAATAGCCTTGTATCTTTATTTATATAAAAAAATAACAGTTACACTTACACTTGTAACACCCAACCGCAGAAATTGCCACAGCTATACTGACTTCTGTTAAATTGTATACAGGAACTAATAAGAAAGTGACACCTTATTACTGCCTTGACCCTTGGGATGTTGACAAATTGGTTTATGAGAAATTCAGCTTTTCTTGAGGAGAGGAAAAGGCCATGACCTGCTCTAATGGGATGACACACAAATGGATGTTTTCACTATTACATAATAATAATAAACATTTTTAAGATGTCTACATTTACATTATTCTCACATAAGTCCAGCCCAGAGACAAACAAAATACAATGGTCTGATGCAGTGCAGCTGTCACAAAGCATTTCCTGAGTGCTCTCCATACAGAAAGATGTCCAAAAGTGTTTCTGAAATAACCCCGGGCCCTTGCTCATTACTTCACTGTGAATACAGGCAATACTTTCTGAGAGGATGACCTTGTCTCAACCTCTTCTTCTTCTCATTTAACAGCATCAACCTGCTCTTAAATGTGAGCTTTTGCAAATAATTAAAATATTATCCAAGAAGTAGTATAATATACAGGGGTAGAAAGTGACATGAATAAGTGAAATGAATAAAAAGTGTAGGATAATCTTTAAAGCCTTGCTATAAGCCAATAGAATATAAGCTTATTGAGATAAGAGATAGTGATACATCTCCCATTTCTGCAAGGACTGGCGGTATCTTCTGTGCACTCACGTTTAGTGAAGTGTACTTCGAAATCGTTGACAGGCCTAAACCAAGGTGATATTGTGCATGAAAATCCTCTCAAAACAATACAAAGTTGGTGATGAATGTCCGCTGGCATGAGCTGTGTTCTCTCGATGGAGACTGAGTCAATGAAAGGCATTATTCATGGTGCACTGGGCTAATTTTGCTGCTGCATTACCTTGAAGAAACAGCTTTTATTGCTTTCACACTATGAAGGTCCAGGTATTGATCATTGTGACACATCAGACAAGTGCTGGCTCTCACAGAGGAACTCTCTGCATATGTTGATAGAAGATTTAACTGGTAAGCTGCTCATTTTGCGTAATGAAGTTAGCATAGATTAGATCTCTGCTGTTTATTAGAAAAGCATTATTGCTTAAAAATCATTATTAGCTATAGTGACCTTAGCCTACACCTTTGCCTAATGTAAACCTTTTTACTTGAGAGCACCTTTCTGCTCTCAGCTAGCATAGTCTAATTGAGCTTTATCTCTTGGCTTTAATAAGTCTGCTTTTGATAGATTTTAATTACGTGGTTAACTTGAATCTGATCATTTAGATTCAACAAACATGCACTAAGCTTGCAACACCATCCGTTTAAGTTATATCCATTCTTATTTTTAACTGGCGCTTTCTATTTGGCCAGTTCTGGTCTGTGACATATGTCATGTTCATTCTGCACATCACAGAGATTATCTTTGCATGTTTATGGACTATTTTCTAACATGTGAGGGAAAAATCAGTTTTCTTCTGTTGACTGATTACATGTGAGACGATTTTCCTGTTGTGTCTTGCATGGAACTCCAAACCCACTGAACCCCCTGTCAGACACAAACCCCCATATACGCTCCCGTAGAGGCTACACTCTCACATCCAGATGACTGATAGCCCTGGGCCCTGCTGTGGAAATGACAAGTGCCATCCATAACGGGCCGAGGGCTGCTGAAGTGATTGCGTTCATAACACCAGTGGTAAACACAGCTCTTTGTACACAGGCAAATTGTTCAGGTCATGTAAAATTATGGATTGCGCTTAGAAAGTTTACACACACTCTTAGGATGGCATTGACAGAGGCAGACAGACTCCAACTTTATTCTACTTGACTGACCAGAGCAGTGTGATAAGGGCTCAATGCCGGATAAGATCCCTGGATAGTCAACACTTAAGTCTGTTGAGAGCATGACAGGCACAATATAAAGTCGTTATATTATCAGATAATTACACACACTGTAGTTCATTATAAATCTGACACAAATGAGATTTTTATCACATAAACCCATGTCCTGTCTGTAATGATGATATTGTCATTTAGCTGTGATACAATCCAGAAACCCAAAGTCTGCAGGATGGGCACCTTTAATTTGAATATTTCATGATTAAGTGCTATCAAAAGATCTGTATAATATACAGTAAAAGGAGGCCATCTTGGCTCTAGACTCCTGAGCCAGAAGGTGGTACCAGCAGGCTAAGCATGCATGATGCCCAAACCCCCAAAAGAGCTGTCTTTGGGAGAGAGAGGTCATCTCCAATGACCAACTTTGGCCAAGTATTTGAATTTTTTAATTGAAAAATCTGTGTACAAAAGGGATGCTGTGAACAATTTGATAAGCAGAACAACATACTGAAATAGTGTTTTATTTAATATCCCAAAACAAAGAGCATCCTGGATGCATACCGTGGCAAATGAAAGGCACCCATATTATGGTTAAAGGGGGTATTCGTCTTCCTGTACATGTAGGCTTTATTGTGAAGTAACCCAACAGTGTAACATCTGATTGAACAAAGGCAATGCCATGTGTAGTTTTTGATTGAAGACATGCTGAGGGTCACTATAGGGGGCAATGAAAATACAGTAGAGATCATGTAATCACAGAGCTGCTGTACCAAACAGCTGTGAGTCTGTGTCCGAAGCACAAGTCCACTCGTGACGATGAGAGCTGGAGCAGTGTGTAGGCACACTATTAGAGAGAGAGACACCAGCCAGACAAAGATGAGAGACCACACACTAGCACCCCTTTAACTCCTCTGTTATACTTGGCTTTTCAGATGAACAATAGCAACTGTACACTCACCACAGTTATAATACTATTGTTGATGTAGCTCTAGGTAGACATGTGACAGGACTAAATGAAATTTGACCAGTGTTGGGCATCAAACATATTCAAAATCCTAAAACATTTGAAGTGTCTTTGGCAAAGTATATTTCAGAGGTGTCGCTTTTAAAAGATGAATGTATGATTGTATAAGTTCTTTGATAAGGCTCCTCACTTTTTACTTTAGGGCTGGAAGTCCGAGCGACATATGCATCAGTGTAAGGGAAAGGTAATTAGTGCCACGACAGGAAACTGAATGACAACATTATTTGTTCCCTTCGTCAGCGGCTTGTCACATAATTAAAGGTGGCATCTGATCTTTCTCATTACAACCAGCACCAGATGAAAACCAAAGTGTCAGTGTACCCCCCAGCCGCATGCTCAGCTCCTGTCATCTACACCCGCACTGATACTCCAGGGGCTGCAACGCAAAACGCAGGAGATGAAAATAGATGGCTGGGGTGGACATCTGTGACTCACTGTGCCGTTTGGAACACCTGCCAACATCAGTACAGTAGAGAGCACTGTAGTCAGCTGAGGCACGAGGCTGGGGACTGTTGTGGTGCATGCAGTTATCTCTAAAATATTTTAAAGTGCGGTGAAAGAAGTCGGGGTGTTAAATGATGTGAAAGAAGTGGATTCAAAGTTTAGCTCTAAATGGGTGCAGATGATTCAGCATTGCGACTCTTGTAGGCCAAGGGAAAAAAAAAAAAAAAAAGCTTTACAAACCTCACTATAAAATACACCTCTACATATTTATTTTAGAAAAGTAACTGCATGTATGCAAGTGCTAATTGCTTTGAGATGTTATAAAGGTTACAATTACTTAAAACAAGCAACCATGAGCGCTATAATATGGCCAGTGAGTTTGAGAGCAGACGCAGATGCATACATATAAAGACAGTCCACCAAGAAATCTGCTGAATCATCATGACTACATCAGAGACTGTATAAGGAATGGACTACATCCAAGGGCCTCTTTAAATTCAATTTAATGTAGATGCTATAAATGGCATTATGAAAACATCTCATTTGATTATAGACTGAAAGTAAATGCCAGTGTCTGTTATCTGCCATGTCTTTTTAGACTGGTCCTGTTTAAAGCATCTATATTACAAACACACAGTGGTCACACAGTTGGGTGTTTCCAGTATCTTATCCCCATTACACTGTAAATTTGACAGTTAACCAAACAAATGCTGTAATTTATGATGCATTTAATTAAATTTCCTGTTTAAGTTCCTGCCCAGGGCCAAAAATCGTCTTTGATCAGGCACACATATCATTGAGGGCTATATCCACTGGTTGAAAAGGGCTAATTAGATCCACTTCTGTGGCCTGTACTGACTCAGAGGACTGTCCCCTTCAGACCCCTCCCCCCAGAATCACAACAATCTGAGCTTTTGTCTCAGACTGCCACTGCCGTGCCAATGCCCCCAGATGTTCTCAGTCTAAACTTAAGAAATGGTGGTGAGAAGACATTTGAGGGTTGGATAGTGGTTCACTGCCACCTCAGAGATTAAGGCTGCAAAAAATTATAGTAAGTCACAGCTGTAGGCTCAAGTAAAAGTAATTCTAATTATAAATGTAAAAAGAAAGTAAAAGTCATTTTTATTTATTTATTTCTGAAATTGACAAGGCACTCTTACATTATACACTCTTGTTGACAAAACCCTCTCCATTTTGGAATTTAAAGCATCATGACATTAGTACAGGCTTGTGACTCAGAAATTTGAAAATAAATATACGAGTATTTTTTTTAGATACTACCACAATTAACACTACTACAATCATTCTACTGAAATACTTCTACTATTAAGGCACCATCCTAAATACGTTTAACCACTCTTAACACAAATACTAAAGCAAAGAGTATCCACTGTACGTCCCTTATATTTAGCTATTACCACCAGGGGCGGCTGCAGTCTACAGGACTGGGGGTGTGCCTAGGCCTTCCATGGAGGGCTTACATACACACACCAGGGTTTTTGGATAAGATTGGATGTCCAATGAAAAAAGGGGCAAAAATCTCCAGCCACCACTCCGATTACAACTGTAATACTATTATACTACAACAAACAACCCATAAAACCTTTTACAAATACAAATCCCTTTGCATCACCATCAGAAAATATGAAAACAAACCAGAAGATTTCAGTTAACTTTCGCCAACGCTTCAGTAATAGTATGTCGAGGGTCGAGCTAAATGAATCTTGTATGAGTGTGGCTTTGGCGTGACCCTGAGTGGTGCAGTGGTTATGGTTCAGGTGGAGCTGAGACTTAATTTCCCTGAAGAGAACCTCATATTAGCTCAAGCACATCGCTCTCTTATGTTCCCACTGTGACTAATGCGGGTATTACAGCCCAGACTATAAAGAAACCAGTTAACAGTTATTTTGCTCATATTTAAAAATGTGAATATGTAATTACTGTCAGATGCTTCAACATTTAAAAAATTATATCTCAAAGCCTCCGCAGCACCATTATCAGACAAAACTGGCTGCTTTCTCTTCTCACAATATACTGCTGTACTGTCTCTACAGTAATTAACTCATAATTGAGACACCTGGACCTGCCAGTGCTGGTCGGTCATTTACCAAGATTAATCTGAAAATAATAAAAACAACTGAGAGATCTGTGCAAATGTAAATAAAAACATGCAATAAGAGTTTGGAACGTCTGGTATATAATTTTGCTCACTGCTAACCTTTCCAACAATTAAAAACATTTTTTAAAAAGCTAGTGTAATTAACAGAATTGTTGCCCTTAAATTTTCTACCATCGTCTTATTTACATTTAGTTTTAGATTTAGATTTACCTTCACTTCAAAACAATGATCAATATTAAATGATTTATTCTTTTTAGGCAGAGGTTCTGAATTTTCTGGCCTCATGTCAATTTTATTTCAGCTGTCACACGCCCACAGAACCAATTGAATGGTAGTAATTATTATGTAGATATATTTGATAGCATTTGGTGAGTAGGCTGCATGGAAATATCACGTAATTATGCTCCTTTTTGATAGACAGCAACAAAACTTTAGTTGCAGTTTTAGTTGCAGTATGTTATATTTCAATGTTATATTTCAATAAATTGTGTGTGCCAATATACCATTTTCAATGCGTTTTCATTGTGTTTTTGTATGCTTAAATACTTATATGAAGAGTGGTGGAAGAAGTATTTGGTTTTGTTGAGTATTTTCTCCAGTATCTGTTCTTTTTCTTAAGTAACCTGTTTAAAATGTTATTCATGCAGATTGAGATCTAATAAAGCTTCAAGCGCAGTGATTTTGATAAATATTTGTGCTGAATTTGTTCAACAGAAACAACTGAATCAATATTTTTTTATTCTAGCTGTTTTTTTGTTTGTTCAGATTATGAATGTGTTCAAAATAAACCCCTCTGCTTTTTCAGCAGGTCTCAAAGAGTATGAATTAAAAAAACACTTACTTTTCAGTCCTGTTCAAAAATCTAGTGGAGTAGAAAGTACAGATACCTCCTCTCAAATGTGGTGAAGTAAAAGTAAAAAGTATCCATTTTAAAATGTACTGAAGTAAATTCTAGGTATCAGTACTATACTACTTTTATTTCATTATGTTCCACTACTGACTATAAATATGTGAGATATTTAGTCATCTGGTTCAATCCCACACACAAGAGTAAAAGTAAAGAGTAATAACACAATCTAGATACAACCCAAACCCTTGTATTGCTGGATGAAAAGTTATTTGCTTGTGTGCACATTGTTGATTGCAAAGCCTCTCTCAGCTTGCATAAACACTCTGACAAATAAGCTTAGAAAAAAAAAAAAAAAAAAAAGTGATATTTTCTTACTGCAGAGGCTCTGTCTCTGTGTGTAAAGGCAGTGGCCGTCAGTGCCACAGCAATAGTGTGGCCAAAGCACAGGGCCTTTCTTACCTCTCAGGTGCAGACTTTCATTTTGAGAAAGTGCTGGTACCTGCGCCTCTTCAGATCCCATTTGAACAGCCCTCCTCGTCTGCCTGTCTGTTCTACTGTTATTGGCATAGTGCAATGTGTGCTGCTCTCAACGGTAGAGTGGTCCACAGCGAAGAAGCACCAAGCCATTACACTAGCTCTTGCTAGTCCTGACTTACAGAAAGAAACCTACAAATCCATATCTAAAAATATTTAAAAGGGCATGTGAGAAATGTGAAGAGTTTAACTGGTAGTTGCAAAATGCTTTGAAAGAATTTTGTTGTTGTAGGGTTATTCCATGATGGATAGTCTACATCATACACTGTATAGACAAGGCAAGTTTATTTATATAGCACAATTTCTACACTAAGTAATGAGAAAGACATTAAAATCACAATGCAACAAATCAAAGCATAAATTATCCCAAATAATCATCATAAAATTTACAAAAAAAAGAAGAATGCAGAAAAAAAATTAAAAAATCAGTCATATGCACAGCTAAACACAGCGTTTTGAACCTGGATTTAAACATTGTCAAAGTAGAGGCCTGTCTCACATGTTCTTTATAGTCTGTTTTCTGCAGGCACTGGAAATTGACCGATACAGGTTTTTTCATGGCTGATGCCATGAACTGATGGTCGATAATCTCTGCCACTATTTTTGGGTTGATATGTTGGACTGATTTTGATTATTTTCCCCAAATTACACTAATTACACTAACTACTAATTTAAATGTACTACCAACTCACCAAGCTCTTTTTTGTGCAGTTATCTCTTCATCTTAAAGTGTTATTATAAAGCTTTGGGTGCATTTTTTAGGCAACATATTGTCCAAAATAAAATAGAGATTGAAGGCCGATGGCTGATACACTAAAAAGACCAACTATCGGTCTATCTCTAACATGCACCCTATCTATTTATCATAGTGTTGGACTATGCTCTGCAAAAAGCTCCACTGGAATTCACCATCACACAAAAAAGACCATCTAGACACCAAACTGTAGCATTAATGGATCTGGATTTTGCAAGCGACATTGGTTTACTGTCTAACACAACATAAAAAGCAGCTCCAATCAAGTGTGGAAAGAGAATGCCATGAAAGCAGGTCTTCATCTTAAAAAGAAAACTCAGAAAATGACTCGTAACACACACTCACCCTCCCCTCCAGACCATCTGAAGGAAAACCTCTAGTGGACATGAAGGATTACAAAGAGCCATTTTGAGGCCTTTTTATGTTTGCACCACCAGCCACTGTGTGGCACTTGTACGAATGTTTGTTTCTGGTGTAAGCAGCAGAGGACAAAGAGACTGAAGCAGTAAGTCAGAAGAGTTTATTGAGTTCCACACAGGTAAAGTGAACAAAGAAGCAACAGACTGTCTGGAAAGGATAGGTGGAGAGCCCTGAGATGTGCATGTCAGTGTATTTGTGTGTGTGTGTGTGTGTGTGTGTGTGTGCATGTGTGTGTGTGTGTATGTGTGCGTGTGCGTGTGTGTGTGTGTGTGTGTGTGTGCATGTGTGCGTGTGTGTGTATGTGCGTGTGCGTGTGCGTGTGTGTGTGTGTGTGTGTGTGTGATACACATTAAGATACTTTAGGCAAAGTTGCACGAGGTGATTGTTTTACAACCCTCTCAGAGTGGGGGTCATACATTCCTGAGATGTGACTTTAACCAAAATGACCAGAACGTAACTGTTATCTTATTGTCCACAGTCCTTGTAATCTCCCACGCTGGTCTCCATAGTGTTCTGGTGATCCCCCACGCAATCCATCTCCACTGGTGGGCACGTGTTATTTACCTTAGCATTATTAAATCAAGATACCTGTCTGGTGTAGTGCTGCATTGCTACAAAATACCATACACACTGTATTACCTGTTTAGCCTTTTTAGGTATGCTATTTAAGGTGCTATTTAAGGGCTAATTAAGGATGTCAGTGAGTGCTACAGGGCAGAGGCATACAGTTTTTGACCATGGTTTTGCTAGTGTAGAAAATGCCAGTAAAAGGATTCTTCACTAAACACATGAGTATTGGGCTCGTCATCCACAGGTTCTAACCATGGATCCATGGTCCCATGCCTCTGCAGGTTCAGTCCACGGATCAAGACATCAACATTAGAAAAGCTCTTGCCTGGAAAGCACTTAACCAAATGTCTAACATATGGAAATCAAAACTTACACAAAAAGTAAAACTTTTTTTTCCCTCAGTGGAGACAGTTATATTGTTTGGTTCTGAGAGCTGGACGTTAACAAATGGAGAAATCACTGGATGACACTTAACACACGACTGCTGACAACAGAGTTCAATATCAAATGGGAGGATCACATTCCAAATACAGTGCTGTACAAAGACCTTCCACCCCACAGCAACAGAATCGAACAGGGTCACCCTATGGGAACCAAACGTATGTCAACCTGCTGAAAACTGATGCTGGTGTCACATCTAAAGAGCTTACATTGTGTGACTGGAGTGAGAAGACAACAGGCTCGCCTATGGGTGGCCTACGTACAGTAAGTCATGTCACGAGTATCCAAGCCTAATACATGCAACCCCAAATCTGATCATAGTGGTTAATGGATAAGCACATAAGCAAAAATGTAAGTTGAAATAACCACACCACTAGATGATCTCATCAGAGTTACAAGTAATTAATACAGTAGATGTAAAAAGATGACACCCCTGTGAGGGAATGACGGCCTGTCAACAACTATATGCACATAGTACAATGGTGTTATGGTCCCCAAGGGGAATGTATGCATTAAATGTTTGGTTTGATAAAACCACATCACGGACAGTGTGAGCCACAGATAAAATAGCAGCACCATCTTGTGACTGTTTTCAGTGTTGCATTTGTCTGTGAGAAGTGTACAGTGAGTGAGTCCTTTTCGTCTCCAGACAGTACAAAGACACAGTTCATGACGGAATACAACGCCACATCACTCCAACTCCAACCAAACGACCACAGTGAACCAGAGGAATGCCATCACTACATGCAAAATAATATTTGGGTGAATAGTGGGGAGATTGGGAAACCAATAAATGAATGAAGATGGGCAGGAGACAGGGATTACTTTAGTGATTTATTGTGCAAAAACAAGGAAGGATCGATGCATGCTCCGTTACTAAAGGGATCCGCATGAATACCACATACATTAAAAATATAGCAGATGGACGTAAATATATTCAGACAAACTTGGCATAAACAGAAAGGACGTATACTGGACGTTTGTTTGTTCTGGATTGTGGGGAGACAGCAGGTGGGGCTGGATGGAGCGGGAGAAATGGGAGCGCTCCATTTTCTCACCTGGGCAGCTGCTTTCGGGTTTTTAAGGATATGTAATTCTGCATTTATCCACAAGAAAAAAATAAAAATAAATACCCACAAGACACCCACGATGTCATCAGGAGCTTCAGGAAACATGAAACGTGAATCTTACAAAAGTGCACAGACTTTTTAATTAGTTCTAAATACAAAAAATAAAGTGTCCAATATGAATTGGATTTTAAGATATTACAGGCATATACTTTGCTGATAAAACAGCACTTTTATGTTGGTGATACATTGCTTTTCTCTAGACAAACTTGTGGTAAAACTAAAGAGAATTTTTCCAGTGCACTTTGTGCATTTCATTTTAGTGGTTTAGGGGATACACAGATAGGATAGTGGACATAGTGGCTGCTGCTGGAAGTGCTCTCATTAAGCTTTAATAGCACCAGCAGTCTGCCATTTATGGTTCTGTACAACGAGTGATATTAACATTCTGTTACTAGTCACTCATTGACTATTGAAGCTCTGCATGAGGCTATGATGTGATGTATAAATGCTACATTATGTAATGACAATACTCAGTCCCTAAAGTCTCTTTATTGTGAATAGTGAGTCTTGACACATAACAAATCTTGTGTCTGTAGGGAAAAAAAAAAAAAAAAAAACAAAAAAAAAACAAAACAAAACAAAAATAACAAAAAACCAAAGCTTTTTCTTTCATTAAATGATTTTATTGACATGTACAGTTTTGCACCATGGTTTCTCTGAATACCAATAGTGTTTACCATAAAGTTTCTTTTCATTAAATTACATTTATAATGCTTTACTCACATACACATTTATTATTTCATTTTCTTATTGCAATAAACAAGAGTAGCCAGAATGAGTCAGGTATTGCTACAGTTCGCCATACAAACTTTGTCCCTCCGGCAATGAAATTCAAAAATAACTTTATTGGCAAGACAAAATTACACCAAAGCCTCTCCATGTGAGGGCAGAATAAGGCTAAGGCTAGTAGCCTAAATACAGCTAACATGAAATACCTGCCTTGAATCTAACACTTACATCCCATTTAGAGAATAGTGATGATGAAATGGGTGGATCTCCACATTATGAACTCATGAAGAACAGTATGAAGACTTCTGTGTTGCTGCTACTAGCTTTAGCTACCAGGGACAGGAGCAGTACTCAGGTCTGTTGCATGGTCTAGTCTCCAGGAGGATGTGTTGTGTTTCCAGTCCACACATGCAGGTTTTTGTCTCTGGCTTACGGTTAGGCCACTTATAGCTCCAGGTTTCTCATCTCTGATTGGTGAAAGTGAGTCCCAACACACACTAGAATACATATTACACACACCAGCATCGGGGAGCGCGTGAATCCTGAAGAGTTCTCACTCAAAATCAACAAAAAGAGCACAATGGTGGAAGCCAAGTCCAGCTTCTGTTTAAGTAATGGCAATGGAAATCTGTCTGATTTCACACACACAAAAACAAATGACAAAGTTTAACCAAAAACATGGTGATGAACAAGTCTAGCTCTAATCCTCTGATCCCTGGCTTTGTACCCTGTTCCCCAAGCAGAGATTATCATTGAAGATGGCCCTTTAATATGAAGGGCCCAGCTATAACCTCTGTCAGTCTGTCTACATCATGTCCCAATGTGCCCTCCAAGGGCATGGAAGAACACAGAAGTCTGTCAGCTGGCTCACTCCCAGTTAACACTCACTCCACAACATGTCACAACATGTCACACAGATACAAGTCACTCCCATTGCATTGCAATATTTCGACAAAGGTAAGACATTAGAGCTCATTGCTTCTCAATGAAGGGCACAGTGTAAAATCTTAATTCAGAAAAAAGGTTTAGCTCTGCTTCTGCTGCTTAGTCATTTCCTCTGCCTGCATGCCAGTGTGTCTGGGTTTAACGATAACAGTACTATTTATCCACAATAATATTCTCTCTCTAGTCAATGGATGAATTGATAACACATTTGCTACCTACAAAAATAGTTTGTGTTTTCTGCTTTTATATATTATGCAATATAAATGCAAAAACAACAAGTCAAACCCAACGAAAACAAAGTGCTCACCAGTCATTGTAAAAGAAAGCTAATCATGGTGCACTTCATGGCTTTCAGTTATAAGAGATAAAGTATTGATAGATGCCCAGGGCTGTGTCTGATCTTGGGGCAGCCTCTGTGGGCTTCATGCTTGCCTGTCACTGCCACTCAATGTCATTTCTCAAGAATGTATTTGGCTTTCATTTTCCTCTCTACCATTTGTTCCCTTCCAGCATTATGGTCACCACTCATAGCATGCCTTCTGCTTTTTGTTCATTTGTGCCTTTGGATATGAAAGAAGAGAGCAGGTTGGAGGAGGAGGGCGTGGCATTGCGCTGGAGGTCAACGTAGTCATGCAGAAGTTCGAACTTAAAGGACCATTTCAATTCACATGCAACAAAATGATTGCACAGGCTTACACTATGACAAATGGGGAAATTGCTCCTATATTGATGATTTCATTAACACTGAATGAGTCATACAGACTACTAAGTACTGCATGTGTCCAATTCAATGTGTTTTGACTAGTTGCCTTCAGTGAAGCCTCTGTCTGACTGTTATAAAGGTTGGCAGATGTGCCTTGAAGCGGTTTCTGTTGGTAAATCTATTTTGAAACACAGATTTATTCAGGCTTCTGTGTGTGTGTTAGCATGCTGCCTGAGGTCCATCCATCCGCTGACCCATGCCAGCCCTCCCCTCACCTCGACCTATCAGGAGATGACAGGGGAGCACAGTCCCCCACAGCCGTGCATGTCTCTTGTTCAGATGTGGCGACCAACTGCCTGTCAGCTTAAGTCCTGTTTGTAACTAGAGGGACCTACTGTCACTACGGGGCAGGAGTGTCCACAGGCCAATACAGCTAAGACCAATGGAAGCAGCTACGCTACTGACATAACATTATTGTCTTTGAGGTGCATAGGATGAGACAACACTGAGCCATGACAACAAGAGAAAAACACCCTGCCCAGAGTTGTTAGGTAACACTACATGTAGCTTAATGTTTGGAAAATGGTTTGCATGGGTATCTTCTGTAGCTATTGTAGCGACTCAAGAGGTCCACCACACAGGGAGGTGAGAGATGTACCAGGGAGTTCAATGCATAATGGATATCTCTCCTCTGCTCATTTCTCTGGTGATTCTCAGAAGTCTTTGAAATGGAGGGAGAGTTCAGGTAAAGGGAAAACTGGCATCAACTCCTCTAGCTCTCTCAGTCAAATCACCCTCAGATTTTCCCCAATTGCTGTTTGTTGTTTGTATCTTCACAGTGTGCTTTTGAGTGGCTGTTTTTGCGGCTGCAGTCAGGCTGATGTGTCAGTATGGAGAGAAGAGGATGGGCCCATGTGTGGTGCGGATGGGCCCCGGAGCTGGTCTCAGGATGGCGTGGCTCAGGGGGGGGCCCTGCAGGAGGTGGTGTGGGTGGGGGGCAGGAGCTGCAGCTCTCAGAGCCAGTGGGTTAGAGGATGCAGCGGCTGCCATCGCTGCAGCAACTGCCAATGGGCTGGGCAACAACCCTGCACCCAACGCTTTGGTGAGATCCTTGGAGAAAGTCAAAGAAGACTAAAAATAGACAAAAAGGAATGATGGACCAAACAATTGATTAATTTAGAGTAGAAAAATATTATATAAACATTATATTTGTAAATATAGCCTGATATGATGAAAGGCTGCATTACTTCTAATGATTTTATTATTGAAAATATTTACAAGGCTAATTGTACTGTATTACAGTAACACTCACTGTTAGATCGGCTCCCCTGTGCTTCTTGTGTCTACTGAGGAGAGGGTTAGGCTTTCCAGCCATACCATCCCGGTGCCTTCTACTTGATATGTGCTGCAGACAGATGCAAAATTTACTGTATATTTGTTAAAATAGATAAGAGAGATTCCTTTCTTACAGGCCAAGTCTGGACTGCACTGTTTTTTGTTATTTTTGTACCTGTTTAAGTTGCAGTTCTGAGTTGACCCGCACATTGCAGATCTCACAGTGGAAGGTGCGTTCCTGAGTGTTGGGGTCCACTGGCCCTCCTCCTTGCTCCCCACTGGGTTTGGGGCCCAGTCGTGGGTACGCCTTGATGGGGCCCAGCCCGCTGCGTGCCTCCAAGATGGTTTTGTGTTTGGTACCTGACAGACACAGAGTCAATACTGAAATTACAAATTTGGGACTAATGAAGAATTAAATAATGGATTAACATTATTGATAATTGAGTCTATCTGTGATACATTGTTTTTCTTTGAAATCCAAAACTGAGGATTCAGATTCAGCTAAAATGGCCACATCTGAATAAGTTCAGAAGTTGCAGTGTTTTACTACGGCCACTAGAGGACACCCTTCAATAGCTGTGAAGAGCATAACAGGCAGCATAATGTGAAACAATCCGGTCTAATTGCACCATCAGCAATA
The DNA here is from genome assembly GCA_019594935.1 of Periophthalmus modestus. Lineage (NCBI taxonomy): Eukaryota > Metazoa > Chordata > Actinopteri > Gobiiformes > Gobiidae > Periophthalmus > Periophthalmus modestus. The sequence continues at coordinate 15,997,753 of JAIEZT010000084.1, read as the reverse complement.
AATTGTAATAAATGAGATTTCTTAAACAAAATAATATGACTGCATACATGTGCCAATCTAGGGAAGCAAAGATGAACGGCTAGGATAAAAGTCAAAAGTCAATATGTATGACTGTAAATGTCAAAGAAATTTAAGGATATATTTTTATGAGTGGCATATTTTTGTTGAGATAGACTTTTAACAGGAGCAATACATTTCCCTTTTCTTTGGCAACTCAAATAATCTATAGGTGCATATAGCAGTGTCCGTGTAGGCTACTGAATATTCTTTGTGCATAAAAATGAGAGAAATTCAGTTCATCAGTTTTACTCATTGTTCCATATATGTTTTATATATTTCTCAATCTAACTCAACCACCTCCTAGTCATTCTCTATTACTTTAACCTGTCCCTTTAAGAGAAAGAGCACAGGAGACAGAGGGTATGCCAGGGTCAGGGAGAGGGGCTATTTGAGGGGAAAGGGGGCCACAATGAATGATTTCACTTGAGGCCAGAAATGTGCTCTTCGGGCTCTACTTTCCCCTTTGTTCTATTTTAGTCAATGACAAAGCAAGGCCCAGTGGATTTTCTGCCTTTGAAAGGTTGACTCCAAGTGTACACCAAAACACAGAAACACACAAAAATAGGAGGATTCTGTATAAACAATAAATGAAAGGAATTTCAGTGTCTTCCTACTATACTTCGAATATCACCATGTGCATGCCATATGATTTCATTTCTGCTGACATCCACTGAATGATTTACTAGTTTCAGATCATTTGGAGGTCAAAGTTGTAGCAAGTGGGCATGAGGAGCATTTAAGGATTGTTTAGATCTTTCTTAAATCTGTCCTTACATGTATGCAAACATAAAAACATCCTTGTAGGCTGAACAACAAAGCACACGTTGCAGCTAAAATCAATATGAAGCTTGATTTATGGAAGCATAGCAGGCATTAATCCAATAGTTATGGTGGTGTTGATTAAACGTTCTACAATGAGCACAGATTTTTCTTCTTGCCTGGCAGCATTAAAGGAAATATAGCCATACTGCTTTGAATTTCAATTACTTTACTGTCAATAAAAAGGCTGCCAGAGGCTCTTTGTATGAAATTAAGAGCTATGCAAAGAGTGGAGTTCCCAGTGACAGCCATTCTTAGAGGGCAGAGACACAAAAGCAGAAGAGATTAGAGCGGGCACCAGCTCCTCTGGGATGTTCACAGCACAGTAACAATGTTATCGTATGTGAAAGCGGTGCAGTACCCAAATCTTACTCATTTTTCTGCTTAAAATTTGACTAGACTAAGGTGTACATTTTCCACCTAAAATGTTTCCATTACAACGCCAGTATATGTGGAGGTGACATGTTTAGCTGGTTAACTGCCAGGAAAATGCTGTAATAGTTGTAGAAAGAAAGTTGTATCCAATGTGATGGAACTCCGGTAAACCTAAACATAGGGATCAAGCACAAGCAAAAATAATGAACACCGGCTAAGCTGCTGGCCACCAATATTGTTTATAGACTTTGGACAGCACTGGAATATAGTGCATTTGTTTCATTCTCCAATATAAGGCTAGGATACGTAGCTAGGTACGGTGTATTATAGTATGTTTGAAGTCCTATTACTGGGTATTACGCATACTGCAATACAAATGTCAAAAATGATTCAGTTCCTCATATTATCATAAAGGATATTTCATTCCTCATCTCAAAAAAAAAAAAAAAAACGCAAATCAGCTACTGAAAATCTGCTGTCACGTCTTATGAAAGAAGAATTATAGAGTGACACACTGTGAAGCTGCCTTCAAAGGAATCACATCTCTAGACCTCAGAACTGTCAGTTGCAAGAAGGATGAAAGACTGTCCAACTATAATGGCTATTATCAATTTCCCCAAATAATCAGCTATATATTTGTATGGACTACAGAGAATAATTGAGACCATTTCAACAATAAGTAATATCGATTGAATCTATACTCTTATGTCACTCCAATGTTTAAGTTTAATTTCATGAAGCTAAGTGTTGGGAGTGACTTATTAGACATTTCATAATCAGAATATTTCACATGTCATAATATTTCTCATCATAATACTTCTCTCACATTAGTCATACATAATAGTTTAGTTGTGAAAACCTGCATAGACATTTTATGCTGCAATAACAGTGACTATACACAAGCATGGAAAACATGTAATTAAAAGCCGATAACTTTGAGATTACATTTAAAGTTATCAATACAGTGAAGTAAACATCTGCTTTTAAGGACTCACCAGTTAGACTAAGAAAGTAATTATGTAGAACATATTTTATATTTGAGTCGTCAAATAATGTTTATCCACTAATAAACACCTCATTAAATTAAAGTGGTTGCACAAGTACATTGACAGAATTCCTTTGCTGAATGAATCATAACAAGACCTCTGGCTGTTTCTGACTTTTGCAGTGAGTTCCTATAACAGAGTTTCTGCTGTGGTCTGGTGTCTGGGCTGATGGTGTAACATAGAAGCCCAGTGCTCATTGTCAAACAGATCAGTTATCTGGTGATCAATGTCTGTGTGCCCTCTGCAGCACTACACTTCAGCTCAAACACTTAAGGGCACATTTTAATCAAAAGTCAAGAATCCAGAGAGAAGCAGCAGCATTTGAGTTGTTATTTATTGTTTGTTTGCAACTGCATGGAGCCCATCCAGGAGAATCTGTGTTTAATTACACTGTAAAACAAGCAACGATCCGAGAGCACAGTAGCTCCAAGCATCGCAGAGACACTTGAAATGTGAGGAATGATTGGGGACGACTAGACACAATAAATCTTTGTTTCGTCTCCTGTTTTGTAGCAATTTTTTCATCTATAGCTCCATAGACTGTCTACCAAAACAACATCTGGCTCTTGACGCTTGCACGCTTTGCCATGGATATTATTTGGTTAAATTCCTCATGCAAACAGAAGTAACCCAACAACCTCATTGGCCATGTTTACATGCACACCAGAAATCTGATCATTATCTGATCTTGAGTTATCAGATTATTGAAATGTCACGTAAACAGTTAATATGATTACATTTGGATTGTTCACAGATATGAATATCTGGGTTTCATAAAGAAAATGCAAAAATGTTTAAGACTGAAAGAGTTATTTCAAATGCATAGTGCTTTGTCTACCAAATAAAACATTGGCAGATGATGATATTTACAGACAAGGAAGGATGTTGTATGCTCATGCAAATACTCTTATGCGTAAGTTTGGTTCTTGTACTGATGATGTAAAGTTGATATTGCTTAAATCATATTGTACACTGTTATACACTACCCACCTCTGGACTCACTACAAAAAAAGTCTCCAAAGGCTGCAGGTGGTCTATAATGACACTTTATGGGTGTTCTTGAGGAGGCCGTGATGGACTAGAGCCACTGAGATGTTGGTCACTGCACAAGTGAACACTTTGCAAGCTGTACTAAGAACTTTAATGCACATTTTTATTTGCCGGCTGAATAAGTCATAAAATGAAATAATAATGTCACTCATAAATATAAGATTCAGTGCAATACGCTTCCATCCAAGATGAAGAGACAGTGGTCTGGTTGTCTTTTTAAAACATAAATGTTTATGTTTGTATTGTCACTGTCCTTGTGGAAATGGACCATGAGTCTAGAATAAAGATGAATTGCAAATGACTTGTATTATTTAACAGGGAGTTTTGATGATGATCATATAGCAATTTGATGATCACATAGGAATTATCAGATCTAATTAATGGGTTAGCTGATTATTCTAGTTGTTAGATTTTTACTAGCCATTCAAATGTAGGCAGTCTATTTAACATAAATTGTTTAGTTGAAAATATTTGTCATGTTTTACCTTTATTGTGAGCCTCCAGTTGTGACAATGAGTTTACAGCCACTTTGCAGAGTGAGCAGTACAGAAGCTTCTTGGCCTTGTCTTCCTCTGTCTCTGGGCTGGACGTTGCATTGGGGGCAGAAGGTCCGGACATAGGCGGCTCAGAGCTGGAGCTACCAGTGCTACTACCACTGCTGGTGCCCCCACAGCCAGGAGAGGATGAGGCAGGGGGCATGAGGGGTGGAGTGGGGGCAGACAGGATGGGGCAGACGGAGGGAATGGGGGAGTCTAGAGGTGGTGTGGTCGGGTCGCTCATTGGAGGAAGCAGTGGTCCATTAATTTGTGGTACGGGATGAGTTTCATCTAGAAAGACAAGAAATAATACAATAAAACAGTGAGAATACATTAGTTACGCATATAAATGTTTTACTATTGACTTTACTGACTGTATTATAAAATATGCCTTGACCACTCCCAGTTAAATGTGGAAATCCCAGCCTGCAGACAAAGTAGAAGAAAACTCAATGTTTTTTCTGGTTTTCTAACCATGGCACCATTGGTTAAAGCGCACACACTCATTTTACAGAAAAAAACATGGGCAACTGTTTAATATGTTGGGGGCTTTTGAAGTGCTGACTCTCATCTGGCCGTGATGTGGTCTCTTCATATTAAATGTTACACAGGCAAAAGGAAAACTAGGGCCCATTGACATGGCGCCTTCCCACACACCTGTTGTTTTTAACTGGGGTCGAAACCAAATGCCACTTGCTTTGTCACAGAGCATTACACAAAGTCCAAAGTAAATATCATTAGCAGGGGCCTCACAGGCATCTAGCATTTCAGTGCCATTAGCCTCGGGTGGACTGTCATTGTTGTGGTCACATGGTGTTTTTTAAATAAGAGGAATTATGTTTATACATATATCTGAGCACACATGTTTCTGGTCAACCACTCCCTACGCAATGACTCTGGTATGCCCTAAGCAGCGGGTGTAGGCTGAATAAGACCCCCTAATTTTGGGTGGGATATGCAGAACCCCCTCCATAAGGAGGGAGTGGGCCTTGGTCCAAACCCCAAAGGATGAAGTGCTGAGGGCCGACCATGGGAAAGCCCATTGGATTATTGTATTGGAGCAAAAGCAAAGAGTCTTTCTGGGAACCAAACAAATATTGACATTAACTGCTCAATTTCCTTTTACGGATTGCCATAAGCTTCACAATAGTGTCACCTGATAGTCCATAAGGGAGTGGATACTTTTGATAGCACCTTTATAATGTTTCACCATATTATTTTGTCTTTCATGAGAGATGACAGCAGATTTCCTGTAGCTGCTCCGTTGCATCATCCACAGTTAGATGCCATCTGAATGCTTTCCATTCCACTGCTTTCCTAGATCGAGATCTGTTCTCTTTCCACATTGGAAGCTTCCACCGCTGCTGTCAAGCAGATGTTTTTTTTACATAAGAAAGAAATATATATTTCTGACAGTGAGGAGTCTATAAACTGGACTGAGATCAAAGTACTCCGTAAGGCAGAGAACTGTGAGAGGAGATTTGTGGCTCTTAATGTGCCTACCTGCTCTGCCAGGGCACAGTCTGGACTGGTTTACCCAAGTTGCTCAGTGTGAGTGGTTAAAGACAGAAATAGTGCTGTCTTATAATAGTTTTATTTCTGAATCCTCACACACATTCATGCAAACATACATGACTTCATTATCATAACAAGAAACAATATCCCCACAGCACAAAACATGTGGTTTGAGTTTAGGCAAAGGTACTGTTGGCCAAATAGAAGATGCAAGAAGTGCTGGAGATGTGCCATAGCAAACCATCAGATCTAGTCAGTCTAACCAGAAACAGCCAAGTCTCTCCTCCTCAAGTATGTTTGAACAAGTTTAGTTTGAGGTCTGGTCCCTGAGCACCGCCCTGCTCATTCACTGTCATTCTCCACAATCAAGACTCACTCACAACATCTCTTCCTCATATTTGCATACCCAAATAAAAAAGTCTCTCACAGAAGCAGTGGTGAATTGTAACACTTCTTCCCTGATTGCCCTGAATAAAGTCCTCCTCAGGTACTTGGCTGTGCCTGCTGTGGGATATGCTCTAATTAAACATTGATAAGGCAGTTAGCTGTTCTTCCTCCATGCACCAACCTCACAGTTACAGAGAACTGTACTATCAGAGGTGCAGGTCAGTGTGAGAATAACTGAGTCCAGATGTGTTAGCAGCGCCTGGGGTGTCCACGTCGACTTAATCCTATCAGGAAATTAAAGCATTGTACAGTACTGAGAGTGGTGAAAAAGCAGTTCATAAACATCTAAACCCAGGTGGGGATTTGGGACTTGCTACTATGGTCTGTCTTACTTGCTTGTTTTCATTGTTAGATCTCTTTAGGATGCGATACCTCTAATAGTGACTCCCTATGGAAGTTAACTTATTTGCATATAGTCTTAACTATTGTTCTCAAGTTAAGATTAATTGAGAAGGTTGTGTTGGGAAGGTATATACCATATATATATACCACTACACTGCAAGTAGACAGTAGAAATGAAAAGATGTATCAGTAGTGCCAAAAGAGGAAAGAGGATATTGATTGGAAATACTAGGCTGGTGTAATATCAGAGATTTTATAATAAAATAAACTTTGGAGGCTGTGTTGAAATAAATGCTGGTTTTCTAGCTCACATCTAAAGTCAGTGTCCGGCACCTGTGGCCAGAAGGAAGTTATGGGGAGCCTCCGTAGTGATCTTATGGGTCAATCAGGCTTTTACTCAGCGGTATTTAATGTAACCAAAAAATATATGAATACTGTACACAAACAAATGGAATTACATAATCACTGAAATTGAATGAAAACACTGTGCTGTGTGCAGCTCTGTGTCAGCAAAGTGAGCTATGATACAGAAGTTGCTAAGGTAGGATTAGCCTGTCTGCCACTGGTGCCCCCTAATGCCGGGACTTAATCATTAACAAGCAACAAGAAACCTAACGCTAGCTTTACAAACTCATATATAATTCAGTACTGTGCATTTTAACTCTGTTTGCCTGTTTAATAAAAGTCTCCCAACCACTCACAGCCCACACCATGTTAATGACATTTGAGGTATTGTTATCATTCAAGGACTTCCTATGCAAGAATGGAAACACTTGCACACATATAGACAGACTATAAGAGCATATCAGCTTTTTGTAATGTAATCCCAAAGTCAGCCGGGTAACCCTAGCCTTCACATGAAAGTCATCTGTTTAATTGACCTTGGGTGTGTGTATGCGTGTTTGTGAGAGTTAAAGGGTGATTTAGCAGACCCTGCATTAGCCTGTCACACTGCACAGAGGAGCTGAGGGAGGAGACAAGAACGGAGTAAACAGCTGCCTCAACATCTCCCACTGCTCCGGCCAAACCCTTCCTTCAACACACCAAATCCCACAAAGCCACAGTGGCCTCCTCTTTAGGGGCCAAGCTCACCACTGACATTCTGGAAGACCATGGACTATTCTGACTGCAAGTATTACTCACCAATGGTATTCAATATGTTTGATTGATAAGCCATAGGTCTTAGACCAGATGCCCTTTCAGAAACAACATGCTACATTTAAGGTGTCAGACATTGTCAAAATAAGGAGGTATGTATAGAAAAATAAGTAAAGCATTATAAAGTTTAAAGTAAATAAAGTGGACATATACTTGGGCTTTTGTGACTGTTCAAACTGAATAATTATCGGTACATTAAAACATGCACTTTTGTTTCATGCACAACTTAGTAACACAATCTGCAGTCTGAATTAAATAATCATACCTCAAACAGACAGCACTTTTGTTTAAAACTGAAAAAAAAAAAACAGAAAACAGCCTCTTTGTGCTGCACTATGGGAAATCTTCCACATCATTCCTTTTTAAGGCCTGCATGGTTACACTGTGCAGTCTCTGGTCTCCTTTGTACAATGTCTTTTTTTTCTCACTGCCCTAAAGTGGCCTCTGCAAATCTGCCCAACCTCTGTCCATCCTCCAGACACTGTCTTTCCCAATGGGGATACACATGTGCGGACTGTCCCACACCATAACAGGCACATCCACTGCAGCAGAGAAGCAGAGGAGATGGGCTGTGGGGTCACGAGAATGTGGCTCGGATACAAAACAGCATTCTTTCACATGTTACTACTCTCGGATCTCAATCACGTCAGGCTTGTTTTGGCTCAGGCAGTGTGCTCTAATCACGACTCTGTGGGGGAAGGGGTGAGGGCCCAGGAACAATCATGGACAAATAGCTGGCTCCATTTCAGAAGTTGCCACAGAAAATAATTCATATAGAGAACTAGATTCGTATATATATTACTAGATGCCCTGCTTGCAGCAGAATCCAAGTAATATGGTGAAAGAAGCATACATAACATTATTGGCTAATTGCATAATTTCAAACAGCATGCAATGTTAAAATTACTGTAATAATAATGATGTAAATTTATTATAATCATATAAAATAGCCAAAGTCTAAGCATGCAACTTATCATATTTGTCATTCCTAATTGTCAATGATCAGTTTGCCATCTTTTGAATTCACAACCTAATTTGCACTAATAAAAGATCTGTATGGTTTATGTTCAGGACATTTTTATTGACCAATATATTTGTTTTTAATAAGATAAAATTACATATTGATCAATAGGAAAAGGTTTTCTCTTTGTCATATTGACTAGCCCTACCAAAGTCTTTAAATGTTTCTCTAATTTGTCTGAGCTTGAGACTGGCACATGTTGGGGAGAATCTCAAACGTAAAATACCATAGAGCATGAAGAGCGTGCCATGACCTTTGTGCTGGTCAGTTGCTCCATATTGGCCTACTATAATGGGTTAGTTTTTTCATCTTGGCTCTCTGTCGACTACTGTAACCTCAGTAAATGTCACTGAAAAGATGGTGCTTCTATTCACTTTTTTTTGATCCAGGGACCGAGTGACACTGAGAGAATGGAAAATCACAGAAGGAAGGAGAGGGGCAGAGGCTCAACAGAACCAGCGCTGTGCCAAGAAATATAACTGGAAATAGGATGATCAGAACACAGGGCAAACCTAATGGCATCCTGCTAAAGAAGGGGATTAAAACTCAGCTCTTAGCAACTGGAAAATAATTGCAGCCAACAATAAATGACTTTCTTTGTTACAATCTGTTGTCCTTTCAGTATACCAGTTAAAACGTATTGACTTAATTATATTTGCCAAGGAAGTTTTGTTTTTTTGTTTTTCTTAATGAAGAAATGGTTTCAAATATAGAATGTTAATGTTGATGAGTAGTTGTCATGGTAGAAGTCTGTTATTTCTGAGATTTTATACATTCACGTTGCAAGTACACACTACAGTTAGCTAAAATGATTCCAAACAGTCTGTCACTAGCAATCCAACAATTATTATACAGTAGTTGGAAAACAGTACAGTCACTTGTATCAATGAGGAATATCAACTCATGACAAAATATAATGCCAATTACGGCATCCTTAGGTTTAAGGGTGTTATAAAGTTACTACTAGTGTCATAGAAATTTTAAAAAATTCTAAACAAAACTATCTTTTAAATGGTCAAACATCCTCAAAATGTTGCCTATAAACAGCAAATTGAAACCCATCAATAATAAGCTAGAAGCACATGATTTACACTGGCGTCCCTTAAAGGATGGCTCCTTATTAGATAATAGGATCTGATGTTGAGTGAGTTACAAAATTCCAAAGCTTGACCTTTATCTTTGGTCCATTGCTGATCCCTCATTATCATTGTCATATTAATCAGACATAAACACATCAACGGCACTGTGGGGATCTTTGAAAACGTGCCATTCACCTGCTGAGGATAAACCAACACTTAACTGGGGACACATAGTTGAAGTGAACAAAGCATTGCTGTGGCCAGTGTTGGACTAATGAGGATTGTTTCAATGTGCTGCAATAATAATGTCATCAACCTGTCACTCAGACTCAGATATCATGCAGAAAGAGTGAGGAGAGACAGGGGAACGCCTGATTTGTACTCCTTTTCTGACCAGAAGATTAATTAAAGAGCACATTTAGCTTCCTTTAAATCTAGTGGAAAAAACGAATTATCCAGCCCCCACAATCTGTCTTGAATTTTAAGTAGTTGCATTTAATCTGCACTGACTTTGAGCAGACACTTCCAGAAAACCAAATGTTGACCCAGGCTAGAATAACTTGTAATGAACTTGCCCAGTCACTAGTAGGTGCAATGAATACATTTTACTAGCTTAAGAGGAGACTGAGTTTTAGCTTGGATCACTGGATTTCTTCTGTTTTGAGTTGAGCCCTGTTTTCCTTCAGACATTTGAAGATCATCTGTTTTCATCAAGCGCTTACCAGAAATTGTAAGACTTTTCCAAAATTCTCCAACTCAAGAATTTTATGTTCAATAAAAAAAATGAATTACCTCAACATTTTATCTGTGTTTCATTAAGATCCTCAACAGTCCGGCACAATGCAATAACGTCTGTGTTTAATGCTGAAGTCTTCATTGTGTTAGTTTCAGAGTGTCTTGTTTTTTAGTTAGAGTTAGAAATCTGGGTTATAGTTCGTGTTAAGTGTTTTTGCTTTGCCTGGGGTTGTGTTGGCCAGAGCCACTGGTGACCACATATGTTTGCAAAGGAGTGACTCAAAAACTATAATTACATATTTCTGTGTTTTTGTGTGTGTTTTCTTCTTTCCCTTTGGCTTTCCCCCCATCTAGGGCCACCTCAGGAATATAACTTTATCAGAGCGGTCATGTTGTGCATATTGATTTAACAAAGGGTTTCCTTGTCAAACCAGGTTTGGTAGCTCAGAGCCAGGTGTTGTTTAAGACCACATAACTGGAGGATTATGGTGTTTTTCAGGATAAGTGTAACATGTGTGTGGCCCCTTCAGGGATCAAGGTTATAAGTACTATAAGATTTTACTTTCTTCACTTACAACAAAGAAAGAAGACATGACTCCCCAAAGTTCATTAGAGAAACTTGAGCCTTCTTGGTTCTTGGTGCACTCACCTGGTTTGCTGGTTTGCTCACTGTCAGAGGTACTAGTCTGGACTCCAGGTGGTGATGGAGAGGAGGTGGGGGGCACAGTAGGAGGTTTGTCCCCGTCTTGAGGACGACTCTTGGAGGTCTCGATGCCTTTGACTCTCCTGGCATGGCGGTTACCTTTATAATGTGCTTCTGCCTGGCTCTGCAGAGAACACATGAAAATAACACCAATATCAGCAGGTGAATAAAACATTGGAGTGTAGCACACCCATATTTGCATGTCTTTATAACAGCATGATATTCAATATACACTGGGGACACAGTCACAGACAGCAGGCAGGTTTACGGTGACGAGATGGGTGGATTACCGGTATACAGTGATGTAATACCAGCCACATTCAAGGGCCAAACGAACTCTAATTTCAGTTAGCCTAAATTTTTCATACACTTCTTAAGTCTTGAGTATGTGCTGTCTGCCCCAGAAATAACACTTGATGAGTGGTTCCTATCAGTTATACTAACATGTAAGAAAAGAAAAGTGTGGAATGCTCATTTACTTTACATTATGTATGTAATATCATGCAATATTTTATCTTGAGAAATTATAGAAATGACAGTAAATATATCAACATTGATGGTTAGTATTCAATATTACTGTGAAACATTGGAATAGAAGACATGGATTATGGAATGAATAAAATATAAATAAATAGAAGTAATTCATATAATAATCAAAACAAAAGTGAAAGAAAACTCTGATTGTACACCAACAGCTGAATGAGACTTTTCAAAGCCAACAACTAGAGCCATTTTGATTCCTGAAATATTTGTACAAATTCATAACACTTTGGCAATAAAGTATGCAGAGTAGACATTGTGGCTGCCAATGCAAGGTTCCAGCCTTCATTATTAGAGCCACATTGACTGACATGCCAGTGAGAGTTGAGCCTGGGGTCAGTGGGATGCCTGAACTATTTGCTTGGCGCGCTCATCTGCCCAATTTTGACCTGCTTTCAAAACATGCACATTGTATTATTATTACCGTGGACAGATTACCATTACAACGAGCCCTCAGCAGTAAAAAACTAGCAGCTGGGAAAAATAACTCAAGATCTAGATTAGATTGGAATGTGAAGTGCATTACAACAGTGTGAAATGTATTGCAGAAGCTTCAAATGAACAACTTGCTACTGACTATTATGTTTGTTTAGGCAGTAAACAAAAGAGTCATCTATCTAGATAGCTTAGTTTCGTTCAGATGAGTTACAGTGTGCATTGAAAACAATATGGCGGATGGGAAACATGTTGCTATAAAGAGATGCCGCCACAAGTCTAGCTTTAGTGTCCATATGTTACAATGCCATAGACACATAAACACACGCCTGGATCATGGGATATTTATATAACCTTTTATGTACCATACCATACTGCCATAATGCTTACAGTGGGATTATGCTCTGATCAGATATTTTACCACTGACAGGTGAAGAGAGACGACATCTTCATAGAGGTTGTGTGGAAGCAATAAAAGAAGTGAACATTTGACCTTGGCGATAAAGTTTTAAAAGCACGAAAAACACAAGTCCAGGTTGATTTGAGTTTGATATGGACAAAATTAGAATTTCAGTGGTTAAACAATCAGCTCCAAAACTGGAATTTGCAAAGTGGCTGAAGGACTAAGAAGTACTGTAACTAATATGATTATAGAAATGAATGCCAGACCTGGTAAAACAGCATTATGTATTTGATTGCATATAGGATTACTGCATATGCTGCACTATGTAATCATAGACAATGCCACTTATTGCACATAACAGTGTTGTAGCCTTGTATGTGGCAGTAGAGATAAAATACATATAACTAAAGCAAAAACAAGTTATGTCTGATTGGAGTATTTGCAAGGCTGATAAACAGTCAAATAGTTTCCCCACTTCTTTTAAATGAGCTCCATGTGTCCTACCATGTGCTACTTTTGGCCACATAAAAAGTATAAAATAGAGGTTACGATAAGATTAGTGTTTTAAAGTGGTTGGATCAGTGTGTCTTGAACAGGGGCTGACAGCTGCTGTATGCGCTGAAAGCCGGGAATATTTTGAGTGACACTTAGGACATTGCACTGACCACAGGATCACAGGCCTAACAAAAGAAGACGGAGCTGATGCGTAATGCCTATGAGCCCCATTGTACTTTACCCGCACTGTATGTGTTTGATGGCTTTCACTTGAATTAGTATCTGGAATGCTTTCTTGTAACTATAAATTGTTTCTTAGTTTAGCTATCCCTGTGGTACCCAGGGATACCTAAGGGGTCTTAAGAAAGCATACTGCAAATGCCCTTAGATCAAGACGGACAGAAAATCAGCCGCAAGAAAAGGTCAATGATGTCAGAGATTTGAGAGGGATCCAAAGGTATATGATGCAGTGTGGACAGGCAGCTCCAGAAGTTTGCTTAACCCCCCTCTGCAGGCCAAAGGGATCAACTGGTCAACAGCTGACTGTCAAAAGAACAGGCCTGGATAAAGAACGGGGAGATGGAAGGACGTGCTGCTACTAAGGAAGCTGCAGAATGTGAGAAAAACATTTATCCACACTTTAACTGATTTTTGCAATGCTAGTGGCCAAGTTCACTATTGGCAATATTTTGAAAAAGCCAATCCAAATAAATAACAGCTGTAGTACTCAAATGTGAGTTGCTCGCAATCAAAACCATATTTGCAGGAGATGGCAACACTCGTTATAATTATATTTATAGGGAGGGCACCATGGTAAAAACATTAATATGACAAATTTGTTGGGGCTTTGTCACAGTTCATTTACACTTTGTATTTTTCTATAGCCACAAAATAAATACAGTCATCTGCTTCTTCTGAAAGGTCACACTTCACTGTGATTGGCTGAAAAAGTAGGTGAGAAAAGAGTCACATTCAATAAAGAAATAGTGACTTACAATATTACCAACACTGCAGATCACGATTAGAGTTTTAGCACCATATCACCCACCCATAACAGAAATTATAGGTATGTATTTCAAATCTTTCCATTCAAATATAGATGTAGAATGTGTGTGTGTGTGTGTGTGTGTGTGTGTGTGTGCATGTCTTTCCTAGACTCAAACAGCACAAGTGGGTAACTGTCTTTCTGAGGGAGACTACTGTGATGTTAGAGTGTAGCAGCTGCAGCTTCAGATCAAAGCAGAGAAAAGCAAAGAGGAAGTGAAAAGTGAGGGAGAACCCGAGCTATGGGCGAATGAGAGCGCGTGAAGGAGACTGGGGAGAAGAGGACGGAGCTCACTGCAGCAACAGTGACATTGGTCAATGCAGCGCCACAGAGCTGTGATGTCACTAATGCAGCAGCAGGCACAAGGTTATTCTGCATACAGTTTAATGCCTTCAGCACCTCTCAAGACACGCACACCAGCCGCAATCCCAAGATGCAATGGGACTGTCAGACCGCACACCAACACATGGCCATGACGAATGCATCATAAAATAAGTAGTGGCAGGCAATTTTCTGTATTTCCACACTGTAAATAATGTAGCAAAAAGGGAAAGACAGACAGGAATAAAAGCTTAAGAGGATAAAGCCAGAGATGAGGACAGGGGTGCCAAGAGAATGATCAAATGTGTCGGGTGAGTTGTAGATAAAATGAAGCGTGAAATACTGAGATAGTGCAGGGCTGGGGCAGGGCGCCATGATTGGGCCTTCAAAGAACCTCCTCTGATGATGACACAGATTAAACAGCAAGCCCATTTCAAATGCTCTGACTTAAATAACAGTGTATACAGGCGGGGCACACAAAAAATATCAAGGAACGAGAAAAGGACTTTCATCAACACTGAAGCTGCAAAAGTCACTCTTTAATCTGCACAGTTTCCCGCTGTTTTATTTCAGTCCATGAAATATTCGGCTTGATGTGGCATTATGTAAAAAGAGCAGTGTGGGCAGGGAGTCTGTCTGAAGCGTTCTGGGGGAGGGAGCTTAGTGGGGCAGCACAAACTATACATGAGCTGTCATACATTCACAATGGCTGATATACTGCAGTGAGGGCTTTGATACAGCAGTGACAAGGAGGAGCTATACTCATGCATGCCACATTCACAAGTCACAAGTCACATGTCCACTATTGGAAAGCATAAACCTAAACCTGGGCACTAAACATGTCAACAAATGCCCATGTGCTCCCCATGCATACCACTACTGATCTATGCTTAAAGGGGTGGGTCCTTTTTATGTTTTGGCTTTGGCAATGGAGAACATGCATACTCACATCAGTGACTTATGAATGAATTATAATTTTGTGAAATTATTTTTTAACCAAAAGAATATCAATAACGTTTTCAAGTATATGTTATGATAGTGGTTTTTATTAGGCTTTTGTTAGACATTAATACAGTGGACCCCAACATCAATTTCCTACCTGACAATCTACTGTCTTACAAATAAAGTTAATGAAGATGCTGAAAATAAAGTTAATGAAGATGCTGAAAATAAAGTTAATGAAGATGCTATGTAACAACAATTTACTCAGATCCAATATGCTAAAGAGCTTGTTTTAGGAACCCGTAAAGACCCACTGTTAAGCATTTGGAGACCCCGGTCCCTAGGTTGGGAATCACTGCATTAAAATGTATTAAAACCTCTTATTAGACATGATTTAAAATAAAATAATGTAGCGACAGTAGACTGGCTGAATGATCCAGACCAGACCCCATTCTAATTAGCAATGGCCTTGTTACAGAAAGTTGCTGTTGGCCATATGTCAAATAACACAGTCGTCCACAATACACATGATGCACATAAGATTTAAGAGCCTCTTGCTATATTGAACAACATGGATCAAAACCTCCCATTGCAGCGTCTCTTCCATAAAACTGCTTCCTGCCGACTGAAGATTTACAGCGAGACAGATTACAGGCTTGTGCTTCTGCGGCCACATGGAAGCCCTGATTGTAGCCCTGACGAGTATATATAGCCCTGGTCCACACCCTAACGCTGAGTGCTGTGGACGGATGCATGCCTTGGCCTGGGTCTGAGCACCTCTGAGTACAGCCAAATTATGTAGTGCACACGCGACACCACTGTCTGTCCTATTGGTCCACAGAGGAAGAACACAGAGAACTGAGAGGAAGAACAGAACAGAGAGAAGTGTTTCTAGTCTTGGTGCAAGACTAGAAACACTTTCACATGATGTTTGCTTTAATCTGCCATTACTCATCTGTGCAGGTTGCCCATGGGTACAATGTGTGATTAAATATTACGAGTTTATGATGACAATAAACTGAACCATATGGCGAGAAAGATTAAAATAGAGAACAAAATAAAGCATGCTGGATTAATTTGACGTTGTTGACTTAGTGACTCAGTAAAAATACCTCTTACATGTGTTCACTATCAAGAAAGGCTCATCCAGTTTTGACAAGCTGGAGGAAATTCCATGTTTAAAGCCAGAATATCAATATTATCACTTAAATTGTCTTACTGGATTCTCTATTCTGTGATATGTACCAAAAATACCATATTACTCACTAATCCTTGCAATCTCTACTTTTTTGGATTGTTGTTAATTCTTCTATAAGTATGATTTTGTGGTTTACTTTTGCAGCCCAACTGTTTCTGTGCTCTTGTGATTATTTTACTCTAGTCTTAAAACAAATTGAATTCCACCAGAGTCCGGACAGCAAAACGTAACATAAACAAATGTAGCATATCCTCGGGAGAGCAAACAGGATGTGGGGTCTTATGAACACAGTAGAGAAATGCCTGGATTATCAAAGAATGTCATAATGTGATGTGGAAGTGTAGAGTTTCTTTACACGATTGTACCTCAGAGTTGAAGCGGATTTGACAGACGTTACAGGAGATGATCGGCCTCTTGGCTTTGACTAGAGGGACTCCAAATGTATGGTTGATCACGGCCTTCTGCACCGGATCCATCTGAAACACAGAGGAGACACACACACAGAGAATAAGAACAGGAAAAAGTCTGGGAGCCATATTTCATACAACACTCTCACAGCTCCTTGTGTCAGCGAGGACAGGGCAGACCATTACAATGACGAGTTGAACACACAGTGGCCTTCAGTCTGATGAATGGGATGCCCCGAGGTCTTTAGACAACAATGCATGCATGAGGGTTCTATTGAGTGAGACCATTGTGGCACTGAGCTTTCCTAATAAAACAATTTTAAAGAAATACAGGCTTCTTATTTGGTGTAAAATGTCATCTCCGTTCTACAATTAATCTGTTTATGTATCACTATCTCGGCATATTTTGTTGTGACCAGACTATGAAAAATAGCTGGAGGGATAAGCATTCGTGATAACCAACAGAAAATAGCTGAAAAATGACTCATTACTAAAATACTGAAACAAACAAACACAAACTCCACAAATCCTTCACAAACATTATATAAGTTACAGTTATAACTAGACTATACTATACTAACTATAACTAGCGCATATTTTTATTTAACTTTTATGTTGTGTGTGTTGTTATTAGGTGTTTACGACACGTTAATCCCAGATCAGTTTCCAATCCAAATAGTCCTTGGAGGGTGTTAATAGTCTCAGCTGCATTGTCAATCATTGGTGGTGACTTAAGCACCTTGTATAAATTTAACTGGCTAGCTTTAGCATGTCAGTGGCTAATCCCTCTATTTTAACGCTTCACAACACTGATCAGACAGGCATCACTCCAATTACTTATGTTTGAAGATGACTCTAGCTTAATGATGATAGCTCATAGATCATAGCCTGGCGTCAATGACGGGAGAGGGTCTCTAAATGCAGACCAGTTTAGCTGTGGCACTGAGGAATTAGCAAACTGTTCAATGTAAACACATGTCATGTTATGTTTATGCTTAGTACAAATATTCCAAAAAACAGTCCAGGTCGAATGCTTGACTTTAATGGAAACATGAGTCAAAATTTGGCTTATGGCTCTAGAGTAATTTGGCTAATGACCAGGTTTATATCTCAAGGCTACTCTACGCCTAGAGAGTGTCATCTTATAAACAAACTGAAGAATTTGGCCTGAGGAGCAACCAAAAGGAAAACTAAACTATTCAAGTTTCTGTAGAAGAGTTACTCAGCAACCGTGAGGAAACACGGCAAACAGAGCCGAACAGAGCCCAGGCATGTGGCCCTATGACTGGATGGTACAGAAACACGCCATCTGGAGGGCTGCATGAATCAGGGGGAGATGGATGGATGGAAGGAAGTGATGAGGAAGAAAAGCAGAGAAGTGAAAGGGAGTTTGGGGCCCAGTCCGGACGTCCTCCCATTGCATTCTCTTATCGCATCTGGCTGCTTCTCAACCATAGACCTCCACAACTCCCTGAACCGTTCCTGACAGCCCCTGAAGTCATCTGTGATAACTGCTCAAATAATATGTTTTAATATTGTTCAATGAGACAAGGCAGGTGTTACACTGGCTTGTCACAAATAAAAACTATATCAACTTATCATTCAGTATATAACAGATGGAACAATCATTTTTGGGGGTCAATATTTATCAAGGGAACTTTTTCTCTGGACATTTTTGGTTAATTTTCTGTACAATGATGAGATTTGAGCTGTAGAAAGTCAAATTATGAACTTCTATGACTCATTAGAGACACAAATTGCCTACTGAAGTGTCATATTATTCATTCATTCATTCATTCACATATATATGTATATATATATATATATATATATATATATATATATATATATATATATATATATATATATATATATATATATATATATATATATATATATTTAAAGCATTTACACTAAATTTGTTATAGAGACAGGGCGAGTGGTACATTTGTATTAGTGAGCAAATTTGACTTATTACTCTTGATCCACAGTTTCGTACTTAAAATGAAGGCCTGCCAATGAACTTAGAACTGAATCCCAAACACCAGCAGCTGATGAATTATGTACTGAAGATGGAATAAATGACGCAGTAATACTATTATATCATTATTTCAGAGCCATTCTTCTCACAAATGGCCTATAAATGCACTTTCAATTGCATTTTTACAATTTCTACATTTGGAGGAGTCAATTAATAATACAACATGTGACATTTTGTGTATTCTGGAAGGCGTGAATCGAGTTATTATTCATGTTAGGTCACCTTAGACTAAATATAACTAATGTAACTCTATGGAACTGTGGATGTGCAAACAATTCCCGCTCTCTAAAGTCACAGTGAGTCCAAAAACTGGGTGTGGGTTGGCTATGATCTATTGAACTGGACTGCACTGAAAAATAATACTAATGAAATGAAGAAAACATTAGCTCTGCCAGGAAGCCTTTTGGAGAGCTAGTTACGCTTTTTGCCTAAATGTTAGCCAAACTTAGCTTCATGAACAGAAGGAAAGTCCTACAGTGTCATAATTTTTCCAAAACATTGTGGTCAACTCAAAACCTCTAGTGACACTCATTTATTAGACTGTTATGTTATAAATAAACCGTATGAGGTAACCCCTGTTATTTGAAAAGTCTATAGTTAGTTTAAGTGGTTACTGAATGTGGTAACTGCTCAGACAGACAACTAAACCATACAAACCACAGAGTTCAGCATCATGCCGCTCATGTCAACAACTCAAAAATATCCCAAAACGCCTCTGGTGTAGACAATGCCACTTGAGCAGAAAGAAACTTGACTTCACATTTTTCATCTTAACTGTTTACGCGAACACATTTCATCCTCCTCTTTGGCACCGTCTATGTTTTGATCACTTCAGCAACATTTAAGAGAGTTGCATTCCAGCGACTATAATACACTATGAGACACACTCTCTGCACAGAGCAAGATAACAACCCCCTTTGAAGACAAGTTCCTCATTTCTTTTGACTTGTGCCAGATTACAACAATGCTGGAAGGGGGGAAAAAAAATCTACTTAAAGTGCTTTCTCAAACTCACCTTCTTCTCCTCTGTCTCTGTGGCGGTTTCTAGCTGCATTGGTGCTCCTGTTTGGGTCTCAGCATGTGCGAGACTGGCTACGCTGCATTCACTCATTCAGCCACACCGGTTAGATACCAACTCAGAATACTAAGTCAAAAGATCTTGCCTAAAGATGCATTTCAAGTATAAGAGTTCCTTCCTCTTTTTTCTTTATACAGCTGAAGAAAAACAGAAACCAAATGTTATAACTGACACATCATCAAACAAGTGCGTCTAAGCTCTCTCCTTCTCTCCGGCTTTCCCCAGTTAAGAGTATGTTCTCCGGCACGGCTCTGCGCTTGTCTCCTCCCCCTTCTGCTGAAGCTGGAGTCTATCTCGCCCCATTCCTCATGCATACTCAATGTGTCCAGATGTACCGGGTCCTGCAAGTCAACCCCCCACGCCCCCCTGTGCATGTTAGCACCATCGATCATGTGTCATCAAACGAAACTGGAGATTCAAGGCTCACCCATTACAACGGCCCCTCCCAGTAAAAAGTCCCTAACCACAGCTACAAGCTCTGAACTTTTCGTCACGGGCCACGGCCAAATTCACATAAATGATGATTAGGTCCCGTAGGAGCTAAATCTATTCATTACATGGCAACAACATAAAGAGGCTGTGTTGACTGTACTAATATTTGACAACACAACAAAACTAAAATATTTAATTATCACTTATATGATTTATTCAATACAGAAAAATCCAGGAACAAGCCCACAATCGAAGGCACTTTGCAGTTTGTATGCATGCAGAATAACCTAAACAACAGCATCCTAAGAGGAAATGATTTAACCTGCAAGGACAAGGCTTTGGGAAATTTCTATTCCAAATGAATAAAAATTTAATTTATCATGTACTGTGGGGCTTTCTTGTACTTCTCCAAATTGTGGCTGCTGACATATAGCCTAAACTGGAACAAATAACATTTGTTTGGGGTTAATTTTAGGTCCAAAGAGTCTCCAGGCAGTCCCAAACAAAGTCACACTGACCTGCCTGAATATGCTAGCCATTTTTTGTGGGGACTTCAGGCATAAAAAAATGAAACGAAAGCGAGCGAAAGAGTAAAGTGCTGGAAACAATAGTATAATGAATGGTCTCAAGGGCATCATCAGCAGTGTCTTGTCTGTTCATTTGACTGATAAAATCCACTTCAGAACACCAAACTCAGCTCTCAAAAGTTTCTCTAAGACTTGGACATGATTTAGAAGTGATGTAAGAATGATGTAATGCTTGTCATGTAGATTAAACTTAGATTGAACCATTTGTGAGTAGGAACAACAGACACCACGCAATAATCGTTTAAATCTGGCTTTACGTGGAGTGAATCTGAATGCTGTATAGAATGATATGTACTATGCATAAGATGTTTCTATATCAGGAGCAGCTGCTAATAAATAATTCAGCCTTGTCACTGTCTCAAGGCACATTGGGCGAGACATCCAGGTAGAGGGCAAATCGCATTACAAAACCATTATGCTTGTGTAGGACTTCAGGATAGGGCCGTTCCACTGTTATAATAAAGATAATAACCCTCCATCTGAAGTATAGTCTCATTAGGGCTGTACAAACTCAGGACTCATCATTTAACAGCAGCGGCACAAGAGCTCGCTGGCAGCTTAGCTCAGTAATGCCACTCTAGAGGGTGCAGCTACACTCAGTTATAAAAGTTATAAAAGCTTTATTTCTACATATACGGTATGGATTGCTTACAGACATAAACCAGAAGGCATGTGAGGGATTAAACGTTATCTTGTAAATGTAAATTAAAGCGGGTTCATCTTCAGTGCTTCCTTTGCAGTGTTTGACAATTCTTCTGCCTAAAAGTGAAACAAACCATAAAGTGGATTCCTGGATGTAAATAGAAATGCTCGCTGAAAGTGGGAATCTTCCTTTTATAAATGCACATGAATAAATTAAACATAAGGCAGTGCGGCCAGAGCTGGGGGCTTAAGTTATTCTGTGGGAAAACATCAACACGGTTTGGTCGTTAGCAGAAGAAACTCGCAGTGTGTTTTTCTTTTTTTTTTTTCATTTTTAATGTCTTTAAGTGCCTCACTAAGCAAGCCTTTACACTGTGCTCATTCAAAACAACAGGGACTGTGCTACACCACTGATTTCACATAATGTCACACAGCTGTAGATTACTATATAAAGTCAAAATAGGCTAAATACAAACTGAAAAACTAAACAAGACTCAACACTCCCAAAATGACATCAGGTAAAACGCGGATTAAACCAGAACAATTCAAACACTGGTTCAATTTACTACCAGTGACAGAATCTGGACAATCATAGGAAAAAAATATCTCAAGACAAATAAAAATAACGTAATCTAAACTCTAAATGGTTATAAATGACCCAAATCAGCCTACATTCCATGAGTTATACACAGTCAGTCTCTGTCTCTCGAATTTCTTTCATACGGCATGCCATATGGGATCATTAGAGCACATATCATCTGCCCATCCCATTAACTGTTATTATAGTGTAAATGTGCCAATGCTGAGAGAATAAGCCAGGGCTGCTACAGAAAAAAAAGGTCAGAGTGTCCTTCGAGCCTCTCCTCTGGCCCCCTCTTGTGGCTACATGCCTAAAGAGCACCACAACTCGCCAGCTTCAGCATTCAAAAACGTGCATGGGATTATTATGCAAGCAATGTCTCAAGATTTATGACAAAGCCTTATCAGTCTTGATTTACACCAGACCAATTTACAGATGAAATGTAGACTATACAGTCACAGTACAAAGTTTTTCAAGGTATTTTAAATTTAAGAGCACATTTAATGGCATAAATGGTAGATTTAATGCCGTACTGTGGAACATTTCAAGCAAAGCATTATAAAGACAAGAAGGTGACGGACCTCCTACCAGAAAAGTTACACAATGCACCTTAACCAAGCTATAGACCAGAAGTGCATGGATAAAACAGGACAAAACCTAAGCTCGACAAAGTTTATACCAGGACTACAGCTGGCTTTGATCTGTTTCTGTGAGAAGGAGGAGTGTGCCTGGCTGGTACAGATGACTGAACAAGCCGAAAGACGGACAATGGGGATTTTAGGAGAATGTTACAGAGACCAAAGAGAGAAGAGAGACAGTTCTGAACAACAGACGCAGGAGTGGAGAGTGCAGAGCCTGGATAATGTCAGTGTGCCTATTAATCCTTGTGTGTTGGGTGCGGTGCAGTTTGACATCAGTGGGAATGCCTCCACTTATGTCATGGTCCAAGGAGGGCTCTTAACTCACTATACAACTTCTAATGTGCTTAACAGTGCACGGACTCCTGTTACCGTCCCTGTAGTGCCATAGTGAGAATGCCTTCCAATTAGCCACAAGAGGTTTGCACATAGCCCCATAGCAAATCGCTAAACCAAATATATACCGGTTGACATATACAGAGGACTCAAGGAAGTGCTTTAGTCCAATAATAGTGCTAGGCTAGGCCCACTTAGGACATACAAACCTCACAGATTTAGTGCTGCCAATGCACCATGACCCTCAAGGAGTCTAAAGGTACAATCTCCATGATAACATGGTATACAATAGAGGAGAAACAAGAAGAGTGAAATTATCTTTGTTTCAGTTTTTTACTACAATTTTTTATAACCATTTATTCATTATTTGTTATTTAAAGAGAGGGTATTTTACTTCTATGGAATGTTAACTGTCATTTCATGACAAAATATGCATTTGTTCTTGGTAGCTGTAACAGCACTTCCACATAAGAGTGTTTCTGATCAATATCTACAAAATTATAATTCTGTGAAATGTTGGGACTAAAAATAGAAATAGCCAAACCACTTCAGTTTGCTTCTCAACGGCACCATTCCACATTTGAGGTATAATGTTGCATGCTCATTAAACAAATTTAGAGCAGCAATTATTAAAGTCTGTAGTAGTAATTTATTTTAATTATCTTAAATTGCCACAATAAAATATTTGACTAACGGTCAGCCAGGTCTCTGCACTGGCTTCCTGTAGCTCAAAGAATAGACTTTAAAGCAGCTCTGCTTGTGGACAAGTCTATTCATGGCTTAGGCCCAAAGTACATCTCTGACATGTTAGTGCCATATGAACCATCTCGCACTCTGAGGACTTCAGGGACCGGCCTCCTGCTGGTGCCCAGAGTCAGGACTAAACATGGAGAATCAGCGTTTCAGTTTTATGCAGCTAAAACCTGGAACAGTCTTCCTGAAGATGTGAGACAGGCCTCTACTTTCACAATGTTTAAATCCAGGCTCAAAACGGTTCTGTTTATCTGTGCATATGACTGAACGGTTTTGCTTTTTATTCTGCACTCTTTTGTTTTAATGTTTTAATGTCAATTTTATGATGATTATTTGTGATTATTCATGTTTGATTTGTGTGATTTCAATGTCTTTCTTATTCTGTAAAGCACTTTGAATTACCTTGTGTACGAATTGTGCTATACAAATAAATTTGCCTTGCCTTGCCAGTGTGTGTGTCTGATCACTGTTGATGTATCTGACCTAAAGCACATAGCCTTGATTGAATCAGTGCCACAGGGTGTTTATAAGCAAATGCACTATAAAGAATGTACTATAGAGGTACATTTAGAAACAAAGGTTTTAGTCTTCAAAGTGGATAGCTTGGCCTTATCAAAAAGTATTTCCTAAAACTTTCCTAAATTCTGTTTGTCATTGTTTGTCTCTGCCCTCTTGTGTAATGTGTATTTTGACATGTATTTGCATATGGTGATGTACCGTGTTGAAGTTGTGGAAGAGGCTCATGCTGTGCGGAGGGGGGGCGGTCTCCATGGGGAACTGCAGGAAGGGCTTCATGTCCAGGTGCGGCTGAATCACGGTGGGAGTCCTCAGGAACGTGGGCACGGCCGCCCCAGCCCGGTTTATTCCTCCTGCAACAAAATCCCCCACGGAAAGGTTAAATGGTGCATGTTCTGGTGCTAATTTGAATAACATCATTGGTTTACTTTGGCTTTGTTTGGAACGTAATAAAATCAAGTCACGGCCAATAAATTCACATTATTACCTTATAACCAACTGGCTCTTCTTGTATTGTGTGCCATGATTGCACTGCAAAAGCAATTATTTCTTAGCGGACAGAGAAAGGCGACGCAGCAAAAGAATCTCTGAAAAGGATTCTTGAATAATCACAAATTCTGCTCTGCTAGACAAAAAGGCAAGAATGAAGCAGCACTGATGAATTTGTGGCCTTTGTGTTGGCATTTCATTCACTTCTGAGATCAAATGAAGCAGGAATGCCACCCGGAGAAAATCACAGAGCCGTCTACCTGCTCAGCCCTCCCTGCCCCTGTACGGAGACATCTGCAGCCCTGTGATAATGGCCTCATATCTGGGTCCGCTGTGTAAAGGAGCTACGGAGGAATCCCGGGGTTGTGTCTAATTATGAAGGGAATGAGTCAGAGGCAGATTGGACTAAAAGCCCGACACATGCAGCAGAGCTTAAACTGTATCCGACATGCTGTTTGAGAGGATTGCACACGGCGAGATAAACTTTCCCTGGAATTCCTTGCTTCGTCTCAACGGCTCAAGTGTAAAACTGCAGCATGAGGGAAATAAACAGAAGAGTAGTCAGTATGAACACAATATCATGTTGACAGCATAAGTAGCAATAGAGAATACCTCCTTTTCTTCTTCTTCTTGCAGTGTTTTAAAGCAAGGGATTGTGTTAAAGGTGCACTATATTTTTCTGGGTCAGGGGGGAGGGTCTGCTACCTGCTTGACTCCATAGAGATGTTACTGCTTTGCCTGGAATATTCGACAGTATGGCATTAAAAGCAGGCGACAGCAACAAAACGTCACAGATCATCTGCTGAGAGGTGACCACATTCACAGTAAGAAGACATGTTTTTGCAGTACATATGTGTAATTTAGTAAATGTTCAATGGATCAGTTTAATGCCAAACTGTGGAACATTCAAGACTAGGCATGAAGACAACACAGAGCATAAAGACAAGCAGGTAGATGACCTCCACCCCCACCACCCACCAGCCCCATTGTGGTTTAACTGCAAACTGTTTTAGTTTATTGTACACAGTTCATTACACAGATCCTGTTAAATGTACTGTTATACATTGTACAAGGGCGAGAACCTGTTTGTTTTTGCAATAGTGTTTTATTGAGTGGAAAATGAATGTCACTCTTCAATCATAGCCCACAGATGCTCAGCAGAAGGCAACGGGCTTCAGCTGAGATGGCACTTTCACTACAGCATGACAATCTGCCTCACTTGTATCTCTCTCATCTCCCGTTATTCATGATGCCAACTTTAGAGCCAGCATCCCTCTGCAAACACCACATTTCCCCATTATTCCCAATGATCACATTCAGAGCCTGGATAAGAATGCAGGGCTGTCAAATAAAGCACAAATTAGCATGTGAAAGCGCAGAGCAGGTAGGGAAGAAAACAGATTGCAAAGTGAAGGACAGCGAGGGAAAGAGTAGCTTATGAGCAATCCCAAAAAGAGCGCAGCAAAGCTTTAAGTCTCGGGGGAATCTGAAAGCCACAGAAATCCAGTTGCGGATATTAAGAAGCTTAATCTGAGAGCTTGCTGAGGCTGAGGTTTGCTGTTTGCTGTGTGGGCCCCATCACTATCATCCTTGACAGAGGTTAAGGAGTCGACGAGGGGGATAAGAAGAGAGGAAGAGGGGAGAAAGACGAGAGGAAGAGGGGAGGAAGAGGGCACACGTGGAAGCAATAATGAGAATTAGCACTATAGCTTTAGAATTTAACACTGCAAAGTATCACAGAAGGTCCCAGACAATAACGTTTTTGTAAAAAAAAAAAAAAAAAATTTCTTGTATGATATCAATATTTCAAAGCGTATACTGTAGTGACAAGGAAAATGACTAGCCTGTCTTCTGGTGTGCGGTGACTCTATTTTTTTTATGATGGGTGACCTTTTGATGCAACTTGTACTGTGATGTGTACTCTTGGTTTCATTTCTTTATTGGAGTTTTAAAATCATACACTTTTAAATGTATTAGTTTAGTTTCTATGTACATCAAGCTCATGTTCTACACCTGATTTTAGCTCAATATCAAGTTTACATCTGCAGCGATTATTTTCCTAGCCATCTTATGATATTTCTCTGCATCTGTGACTTGTGTTGTGAATGAATATATACAGTGATGAATGAAATATACAGTGAATCCACATGATTAAAAAGCAGTAAATAGCATGTCTGTATAGACTTTGTGTCCGGTGTGCTCATCCCTGATGCAGTGTGCAGAGATGTGAAAGGATATGAGTTCTACTCTCCTCCACCTTTACCTCCAGAGTGACTGATGACTGCAGCTCCTCCTCTGGGGCCCGGACACTAACAACATGACGAATACTACACCTCTCCACTACATTCATCATGCCATTACACCACATGTTGTAGTTGACACATGGCCTCCTGCTCTTTGTGTTGGGGGAGACTGACAGGCTCAAAGTGGAAATGGTGCACTTGATGTTTGCAGGCGTCGTGGTGTCTACTGTGACCACAAGAACACTCTGCAGATGTTTGGACAGAAAACATGTTTTTATATGCAGTTGAATATAGCCATTTTTAGCCTACAACAAAGTGGTTTGCGTACTATTTCCTCTTCGTCAAAAATGTTTTTCAATGCTAAACGCAGATAGGTGTCAGTAAGATTAATCACAAAGTAATCAAAATCACAATTTCAATTTCTGTTACCATTACATAGCCATTATTTTAGAAGCATATATTTCTCTGCAAACAACAAAAACAAATCTTAGCCACACAACAGTTTAGACCAACAAACATGTTCTGATACATTGGGATTCTTGGATGAGTTTAGCAGTTTATATTTCAAACGTGTTTAAAATGGGCACTGAAAACATCAAACGTAAATCCATTTGCAATCGTTCAGCCTTAGAGATCAGAATGTAATTAGCTGAATAATTAGTTTCCCTAAAAAACAAGGAAAAGTGCATCCTTAATAAACTGTCTATGTGAAACATTGCCAGAAAGCCAGTGGTTTGCGTAGAGGACATGCTAAAATGTGTGCAGATAAATGGAGAGAGGAGACAGTGGAGAGGCAGTTGTCCTTGGAGCAAAGACAGAGCTCATCCCATGAGGCGCTCTCCCTGTTCTGTGTGTGTGAGTGTGTGTGTGTATGTATGTGTGTGTGTTGTATTGGGCATATGCACATCTATCTATGAGCATAAATCATAATGTCTCGCCTCCCTTACCACTGTATAATTACACCATTAATTTGAACATCTCTAGAGAGATATCCCACACAAGGTAAATCACTAAAAGACTTTAATGTGCTTTTATGACCTCTATATGCACTGACGCAGCGTGTTATTGACCACAAGTCAATATGTACGTTTTAAATCTGGTCTATGGGCATCACTGGTACTGACTGTGCAGTGGGACTGATGTGCTTCTTGCAGTATTCATGTGCAGTCATTTATCTTCCTGTTCATCAGTTTTTCTTTGCACTTTGCTGCAGACACTGATTATCTGAGGATTATCTCTCAGTGTTAACATGGAATTAAACTTTTGCCCTTCTTATCAGATGTCTTTAACAAGTCTGCCAAAAATCGTATTGTTCACATTTAGTAACAGTAAGTACAAACTGTTTGCTGCATATTATTAAAGGTGCCTGTAACTTCCTGGTGAGGGATGTGCCATCTGCTTATCTCCATGGATGTTAATGCTTTGCCTGGAATGTTTCATTGTATGGCAATGGACTACCCTGCATTTACTCAAATACATGGATTTTTATTGCTAAAAACTACATTGAAAAAAAACGGTCGTATCTGTGGCTTGACTCTCCACAGATGGTAGAGGTGGCGTCACCTGCTTGTCTACATGGATATTGTTTAATGCCATACTGTGGAACATTCAAAGCAAATCAGTAATATCTCCATGGAGACAAGCAAGTGCCTGACCCTCCACTGGAAAATTTACATAAACTGGTTCCCCAAAAGAAACATTAACAATAACTTATATAAATGCATGGGAACTAGGAACAACAAAACAAAGAAATTACCCAGATCCCAGGTTAAAGTAAGCTGTGACCACATATATCTAAGAAGAATGATAGTTTTTCAGTGCTAGCATGTTTAAATTTGAGAGCACCACACCATCATAAAACATTACCCATAACAGCAGTGCAAACATAGAGCTCAACTCTCAGTGGCTGGAGCTGTGAGTCTGAGTGACAGATGGGTCAAACTGCAGATCTCCTCACACTGTCAGGGATGTTGTTAAACTGTATGACACTCCAGGAATCCTCCCGGCTCATAGCTCCATAATCAGGAGTCATAAACAGCCTGGATGACATTGCAACTGGACTCCATAGAAGCCAAGTTATACAAGTTAGTTTCTATTTCAGCTTTAGAACCAATTAGAGAATATTTCAGGGCTAAATTATCACTGGGTGGGGGATTTTTGGAATATGCTTGTAGTCGTGATGGTTAGGTTGAGAGCCAAGGAGTTTATAAAGCATTTATAAATAGATTCAAGCAAACTACTTCCATATTGCAGCTGTAGTTAAGAGATGAAATTGGGTGCAAAATACGCAGAGTGGAGAGGAAATGAAGGCGGGTTTAAAATTAGAGAGAAGTGAGATCAAAGCCAGAGTAGTGTGATTCCCCTATCTGGAATAATTCTGCAGTCTGCGTGCCCCTGATAAATGTGCCATTGGTCACGTCCTGCGACGACACACATACATTACACACACAAATCAATGCTTCCACATTCTATTTTCTACAGGGCAAACCCCAGCACCAGCCTTTGTGTGCACAGAGTTAAATTAGAGCAGGCACACACAAGCCACAAGTGTAAATAACATATACAGTCAATATGTCTCTGTGCTCAGCCTAGCCACTTCTCTGTTATAGCCTCTTGGATGTAGGCAAATGGGGTTGGTGCTTGAGCGCTCCTTAAAATACCAAATGAAAACTAAAAATACATCAGATGTTGTCTAATTACAAGTTCACCCCAGCATATTATCTGAAGCATATACTGTATTAAATGCTTTTACAATGAATGGATACCTGGATGCAGTATAGTGTCAGTGATTCCTGGCTGTTACATTGTTTTCCAGTGCCAATAATTTAGTTTAGAGTGAAAACGATTTACGAGTAATTTAAGCACTTCACTAAGCAAGTTCACTTTATTTAAAAATGACATTTTCTCAGTCTTCTCCTTTTCCAGCCAAAACGGTACCTTGGCTTGAGAGACCCCTAAAAAACAGCCAATTGCCAACAGATCCTGGATTCTTGAGCCCTTTCTTATTTTTGAATGGATACATCAACAAACAACACACTTTATCACAGTAGGTCAGGTTATTGTGCCCATGGAGAACTAAGCTGTGGAAGAGAATCATACAAATCTCAAGTGGGCATATTTTTCTTTCAGACAAAAGCTCAAATCTGGGCTAACGGATTCTTTCATGTGTCAGATTATCTAGGAGCTGTGTAGGTTGCATCTCTTCAGCTCCCATGGGAGTTGGGTGCATTCAGAGGAAAACAATGGGAGATGAGGCTGGCAGGGCTGGACACACACAGATGTGCCAGGCCTGTTGGCAACACAGAATCTCACAGCCAATTTGCCAACTCCTGTGTCTGCTGCCCCATAAACTAGTCCACCTGTCGTCCACGTGGGTCCCTGGAGAGAGGAGCTATGTCATCCTACTGTTTAGATAGAACTGCCAGCGAACCATTACCTCCGTATTTTGATAGAAACAGCATCCGACTGAAATTAGCATAATGAATAACAAGAAGCAACAAATACTTCTGGCATATTTAAGTTTGTGCCAGGCAGCGGCTTTAGTGATTAACTGTACACGGTTCATAATTTATTTTATCGATGCAGAGGGGAGTGAGCGCTTTGAAATATCTGAAGAACTGCTGGCTCTAAATACCAAGAAAACCTGCTCTGACTGTGTGCATAAATAAGTGCGAGGGGTGATTTAATAAGAAAACCTCAACACTGGTATCACTGTTGGTTATAGAAATGCGGCAGTGGGACACCTTTTGGGACACTGGCATTACCTAGTTCTATTAAGGGGTCTTTAGCAGTTCATGTCCTGTTTGTTATAATTTAGTCCTGCTTTAGTCTTTCCTCAGTACTGTTTTTAAAAGGGCAAACCAAATCACAGTCTTTGTCAGAGGAATCACAATTGGGTATTTTCCTACATTTTGTCAGGGTGAATTGTCAAGATTTTGTTTTATTGAAGACTATAATACATATAATATATTAACTTTTGTACATTTAAAATATATGTATTTCTGTTCTGATTCCTATCTCATCTTATCTGAAAATCCTTAAATCTTGAAATCTAAGTTGATACTTCATTTTAACGTTGTACAGCCACTGCCCTCAAAGCCGCACACTCAGATAGGCAGAGGCAGACACGGCAGACTGCACTAGCCCCTCACTGCGACACCATTAGCTGCTCCTGACAGCTCGGAGGATGGCTGTTTGCACATTAACATTAACTTTTGCTACCAAATGGGATTGCCAGACTATTTCATAAGCAGTGAAGAGGAGACCTGTGCCACTAAAATCACTGTCTTATAATGACTACAGTATTTACCATCAACCATGGCCCACAAATAATTCACTGTTGATGTGCACTTTCATATGGTGTTTCATATGGCTGGCCATATGTCCCACGTGTCAGTCTCGATTCTTGCAGCATCCCTTTCCTCATTCGGGACGTTCCATCCCTAGTGATGGACTCACTGTGGATGCAGAGCCTGTACACAGCTGTGCCGGAGCACATACACCAATAGCCAATTCATTTCAGTGTCTGAGGTAGGATGATAAACTGCAGCCAGAGTGGGAGAGGGGAGAGAATGAGAATTTGGTCTTTTTCCAAAGAGTATTTCTTTACAGCCTCGGGCTAGTGGAAAGAGACTATCTGCTTTTCACCTGAACACATGCACAGGATCAGAGGTCTGGCTCATCCACCGACAGGTTCATGTTTTAGCAGGACTAGGCAATTAATTGAATTTGAATCGAACTGACATCCAATCATTTCGAGTTGTCAATAATGTGCTTGAGTCTTTTTAATCAAGGGGCCCGCAGCCAGTCTTCTGTCAGTACAAGCATGCTTTGCCTAGAATGTTCCACAGCCTGCCATTAAATGTATCCGGCATTAAATCATTAATAAAAAGCATTAGGGGTTTTATTGCAAAAAACAAGCATTCTTACTGTGACCAGGCTTCGGGCATCTCCATTCTCTACACCTTTGACCTGTGAGTTAGCCTGCGGAACATACTATAAT
Organism: Periophthalmus modestus; assembly: GCA_019594935.1. Taxonomy (NCBI): domain Eukaryota; kingdom Metazoa; phylum Chordata; class Actinopteri; order Gobiiformes; family Gobiidae; genus Periophthalmus; species Periophthalmus modestus. The sequence goes on along the minus strand of JAIEZT010000084.1, from coordinate 15,965,744 downwards.
TCAAAGCAATAACCTCTTCATGGTGACAAGCAGGTGACAGACCCTCCACCAGAAAAGCTCCAAAGTGTACCTTTAGACGTGAGTATAATTTCAAATGTTTTTTTTCATGGTTAAGGGCTGTGGAGTTGATTCTTTCTTCTGATGCAGGTTTACACCTCATTGCCCCCGGTTACTCAGAGGATTAAGCAATGAGGCCCATAAAAGCAGCATTCCTTTGACTCACATGTCTCTGTGGATTTATACCTATGTTCATAAGCACACCGTAAGGGGATTATACAAGGAGTTTTGACACTTTGAAAAGTCAGAAGTTTGAAATGCCATGTCCCACTAATTGTGAGAAATTGTATTCCTTAAGCATTTGTCTTATAACCTATAGCATATTGTTGTTAGTGTATATTAGAGGAAGTAACTATAAGTAACCTATACAAGAGCTGGCTGCTGTGTACGATTAGTATAGTATTAATATTATTTTTATTATTGTATTGACTGCTTTATATGACTGTTGATTGATGTCAGTAACGATAACCTAAATGTTCTCCACAAAATGGCTGCCCTTATCACTAACACACTTTCAGTGACAAAATATGGCATTTGACTGAAGCTGAAGAGTGGTTTATAGAACAAAGTGCAGAGTGCAGCCAATGCTTGAGGCCACAGAGTTAAGTTTGTCCTTTGATGCCAGGACTGTAAATCATTTTCAGTGTGACTGTCCACTAGAGAGCGCTGCTGAGTCCTCGCGTACACATCAAAGCCATCACTTTAAGACGTTATTTTTAGGAGAAAATAATAGAATATACTGTATGGCCCAAAGCCCATATCCCCTTCTATCTGTCCTAATCATGATATGCTAATTTAAGCTTCTTGGGAAGGTTAATACATGCATAAAAATGGAGGTGGGTAGTGATAAGAATCTGCTGCCTGGGACTGCTGGTGTTATGCTTAAATGAAAATTATGCAAGGGAAGCCAAGCTTGCATGAATTAGTCTCACTGTTACAGATTCCAGAAAGCTTCAGCTTTTTCATTCATCCAACACACTTTTATGTGTGTATCTATTTACAAGCCAGGTGAAGCAAAAGCATACCGACGTTTTGAATAAATGTGTTCTTGAAGATTTTGCAGAGAATTAGTCAGAACATGTCTAGGGCCTTAATCCAAAAACACACACGCACAGTCACTCACAGCATTGCAAACAGTGTACAGTGTTCCAGCTATGACATATGACGGCTTATTTTGGATGTCTAACAAATGAATAAGTGTTTTGTTATGCAGTCTGTACTTGCACTGATAGCAACATGATGATATCTGCAAGCATTTTTCTGCATAAGGGGAGGGTGTTAAACTTTCCCCTGTAATTGTAAGGCTTTAAATGCAACCCAACCTACCAATTTGGAAAACAGCAATTTGGCTAATTTCATTGTACTGTGAGGTATGAGTAAGTATAGGCTGCTGCATGCATGTGATGTTATGTTCTTTGGCTGCTGTTTTTGAAAACCCAATCTGGCATGAAAGGCACCCTTCTGAAGGCATTTGGATCAAAATCATTTGGATTTTAGTAGAAACAAAATACATATAAAAGGTATACTTACAATCATCCCATTTATCTTTACTTTTTATTTAACTAAAATAAGTTACAGTTAAGCTACAGTTTTGTCTTCCAGCTTCTTCTTACTATTGTCCAAAGCAATGACCAGAAGTTGATTGTTAAATCGTTAAAGTAAACAAAAGTAAAGTCAGTAAACGATAACTCACAGTTTTACAGTACTTCAAAAAAACCTCATAACTCCAGCAAAGAGATGTGAGGGTTTAATGACAGAGTATGTATAGTAAATGACACCTTGTTGGACTGACACTGGAAGCCCTAAGAGCCTACTTGATCTCAGTAACTGAATCATTCCCTTGGAGGATTTAATGAAATATACACAGTCCATCTATGTGGTAGACACAAAGAAGAGGGTTATTAGAAATGAGATAAAAAGACAGCCGCAGACAATGTAAAATGTGCATAAAGTATAAAGGGATTCCGGTAGCTTCAACTGAATTAATATAAAATGTAATATTAGTTAGATTCTTATGTAAATTTGTGGAAAGGCCCGGATGAGGTCAATAGAGAAAGTACTTGTTTTTTGATTTGGATGAGTCACATGGAATCTGTTTGTTTAAGCGACTTTTGCAAATATTTTCTGCAACTATGAGACATGGCAAAACCACAAGAGGTCAGTGATGAATGGTTGATAGTTAAAAAACATTTAATAAGGTGATTACTGGTTCATGTTCAAGTCAACACAAGCACAACTCTAATTTGTTTGTTTTTTTTTTTTTTAAGTATTACAACAGCTATATCTGTGTTGCTATGCCAGTTGTCCTATACAATGTCAACGCTAAAAATAAATGCTTACTTTTGGACATGTGCTTGTGTCCGAAAGCAGATGCACCCTCCATAATCCGGGGCCTAAATCTCCCGCTGGCACCTGGTCCCATCACGCCTGAATTTTTGATACCTTTTGTGACGTTAAGAACTGCACACACACACAGGATACATATGCACATGGGTCGACCTGCACACTGAGAGGTCATGACCTTCTCAGTTCATATGATCAGCTCTCCAAATCCTTTGACTCAGTAATTTTCCCTTCCCAACGCATCTGTACAGCATTATCCACCGTCCAAGGGCACTAAAGGTGGTCTGGGAATACGATACAGCTCTATTTCTGCCTGCATGACTGATATCCTGTTTGTCTCCAGTTCCACCTTAAATCAATGACAACACTTATAATGATGCTGTTTTAGGAGAGTCACTGGCGCGTTCGGTTTCATGCAACGACTCGCATCAATCCATTCAGGGCAGGATTAATAGACCTAATGAAAATATCCCGGATCTGGCCATAGCCGCGATGCATTCCACTGCGATATTTATCTCCATGATGCTACACTGTATAATTAAGTTTTAACACTAATGGTTTTGGAGAGCTCTTATGTTGGTCATGAGCGGGTATTTATAACATTGCGTCGACAAAAAAATCTATATACACACTCAATTTATGGGGATTTGGCTCACTTACGGGGACAAAAATCAGTCCCCTATGACGTAAAGTTCAGATATGGGTTAAAATAGGATAAGGTTGGAGTTCAAAATTTAGATTAGGTTAGTAGTGACTATGGTATGACTGTAAGTCAATGTAATGTCCCAAGAAAGCATGGAACCCTGACATAAATGCATGAGTATGTGTGTGATGTTTACGTGTATGTGTATGTTATGTGTTGTGTATGTGTGTTGTTTTGGGGTCAGTAATGACAGACTAATAGCTGTCAGAGCTAATGGGAGGGGACAGTCAGATGAAGAGGACACAGAGGGAGAGGGCTGATGGAGGAGATGCTGCACACTGGGATCCTACGGCACAGACAAGGTCACTCACACTGAAGGAGACACCACAATGTCTGACTGGAATTTCATACATGCATTTACATAGATATGCTTTATCAAATACTATCATTTTCACATTTCCATATATTATAGTGTCATCTATTGTTACAGTATAGGGGTGGGCGATATTAATAACAGAATTATCATATACTTCCTCCCAAGTCAATGTTGAATAAATAAATCTAAAATCTAAATCTTAATACTAGTAATACATATCAGAAATGTGATAAAACATGCCTGTAGTCTTGGTTGAAGTTCAAGTTTTGCATAAAGAATAAAGAACAATACAAGTATACACAAAAGGGCAGTAAAACCACTGTATATGGTTTAAACCATGTAACTTTGCATATTCCCCAAAACAACATTTGCGAAAATAAAACATATTTCCCACCTCACCTACCATGCATACATCATCATAAAAGCAGCTAAAACCTCCAAGGCATGGCCTTATATCTTGTGATGTTAACCACTGAACGATGCAGTTCCCAGAACTGGTTGTGCATCACAATTTGTGTATCTTATATACAGAAGCAAAAACGATTTTTGTTTGGTGATTTTGAGCACTTACCAGATATATCTGACAATGGTAAAGAATTACTGAATGAGATTATAAAATAAAATCACGAAAAAACAAATGCATAAAGGAGTATAATGAATTTTCAGGCTTGCTAAACATAAACAATGCTCTTATCACATGCAATAAGGGTGATTGTCCATTTGGTTGAAACATATTACTAAATCAGAGCAGTGTTGTTCTAACCTAGGTAGGTCAGCCAGGTCAAACCTCACAGTTCTTAAACATGCCGTTTGTTTTTTTCTTGCATAAGAGCATGACTACAGAGTGTAGACATACTACAGCTGGGCGATTTTGCCTCAAAATAAATTGTCGATTTTTTTCAAAAAAAAAAAAAAAATGTAAATTGTATTTGAATAGAATATACCCCTCTCCACAAAATGTTCTATAAACTACAGAAAATTAAAAAAATATATACGTATAACTGTTTCAATTAAAGTTGTAGTGCAGTAAATAGTAAGCTCCTTTTGGCTAAAATGTTCACTTTTGTTGTGGACTGTAAATAGAAAAGGCTTAAACATAGTATAGATTCTAAAAGCAGCAAGAGCATCTGATGTTAGTATAACATTGTATTCAGAAGTGATCATATTTAACTCACTGGGGCAAATGTTCCTCCTTTTTAAAATGAGATTAAACAAACTAATCAGAACAGTGTTGGGGCTGCATTAAACACGTAGCTAATGTGTCTTTTGGAGCAAAAGTTGTGATCTACACTTTCACAACATTTATTTTGACGTTTCTGATTTCAGATCAGTCAGCACTGGCCCTGTGCTAAACTCCTTTTTTTTCTCTTCTCTGTGAGGCACAAACACACATGACGGAAGAGCACATCGTTTCTAAATCTCAGCTGCTTGTGGCTGCAGTGAGCAGTCTGTCTTGCATCTCCAATGCAATTTACAGTACAAGAAAGTGGGGGAAATAAAATCAAAACAAATCGATTTGAAGTTAAAATTTGATTACTCGATTTCCTGCCCAGCCCCATGACATACAAGGGAAAAATGTTGGTTCATTACATTATAAGTGACTAAGTGTAGGTGGTCACTGTAACCTCTTATTCAAACCTCACTGCAGTGTCTCTTGGGAATACACAAACAACTAAAAGGACAAAGTGTTTTAGAGCAGTTTCCATACCCTCCATTCATCTCCTCTGCCCTCTTTAAACTCTCTGATGTCTGCCTCTTTCCTCAAATTTCTTTTTTATGTATTTTGTCTTTGTAATGAGCGCAGCTCCTCCCTTGGCTGGGGGCCATTCACGTTGGTAAGACGATCACAGAGCTGCCCACTCAAGATGTTTCTGGAATGTCACATTGTCTGTGTCTTTGATACATGAAATAATAGTGTTGAGAATGTTGAAAACATACCAAGGCTAAGCAATGTCTCTATTTTTGCATTTTTTTATGAGTTGTTCCAGTTCACAGGGCTTATACAAGGTAGTTGGCATTCAGATGTACAAATCAGCTTTCCTATGAACCTTGTACATGTCCGCCTCTTAAGACCAAGCTATGTCTCTTAATTTGGATGTATTGTCCAGGGGGAAGAAGAGGAGTGCTTTGTTATTGATGGGCTGCAGTATATAACTTAGCCATTGTAAAAAGGAGAGTATATGCTGTATGGATATCAGTGTAGCGTAAACAGGGAGAAAAGCAAAGGAAGCAGAGACGGGACAAGGTGACATTTTTGGCCGAGAAAGGCAGCATACCAGAACATGCCTCCCCACCTGTCCTGCACTGCCCCTCCCTCTAGCCTGTTTTTCACATTGGTTCATTGTCCGATCCACCTTGCATATTCCCCAGCAGAGTTAAAGCAGTCACACGCCCAGGTGCAGAACAATACATAGTGATTTTATTTCCATGCACCTCCCTGAAACTAGTGGCCCCAGGTGAGGAACTCTATCATCCAGGCATAAACAGGGGGATCAGGGCGAGCACACCTCACAGGACATGGACAAAGGCAGGAGATCTTCTGTGAGATTAGACCCTGTGTCCTGAGGAGCAGGAAGCAGAGGGGGTGGGGCTTTAAAGAGGTAGTACAACTTTTTGAAGTTATGGGTTGTGTAGTAAAAGATTGAGTATGAGGTCCGTAAAGCAAAAATGTGTAGCTTGTTGAAGGTAACTTGGAACATTTTTGTAAGTTACAGATTTAACTGACAAATGTTTCCCTGTCGCTGTATCAGCGTACTAAACGTGGAGTCAAAATGAGTCAACAGTACTTTAATTATTTGTGTCTTATCTTTATGCATTATCAGTTAATCTTTAGACACAGTAACACTGATTTTCTATAATTTATAAATTGTAAATGTGCATGGAAAACACATCCGCCTTCGTTTCTGTGGACATAGTGCCACTGTTAATGACAGGGTGGATGGAGAAACAGTTCCTCCCAAAATCTATACTTTTGCAGTGTTTTTAAAGATGTGGATTATGATGTAATCAGGTTGCACATTTTGCTAAGAATATAGTACACAAATAATTTAAATGATAAAATGAAATCATCCACATATTTTACTCCCATATGATACTATACTGTTATATTTGCCAGAAGCATTACATTTTGTATGTTTACACTGAAGTTACTGGCTGCTGTTGAGGACATGGTTACAAGCACCTAAAGCTATGAAAAATCATGTTCTGCGGTAAAATATATTCTTATAGCGCACTAACCCATTTCCAGTTTATTCCCTTGACTTCATTCCTTATATAGAGGGTAAAGGGCAAACTGCTATCAGCCTAATAGAGTGAGTGGGGGAGGAGACTGCTGTGGTCCAGCCCTGCAGTGTAGTGTCTATGAATACAGAGAAGCCTCACCACAGTGTCCTCTACCCAAGCCTGTGCTCTCCTCGGGCGTCCAGCACACTCCAATCTCTTTAAGTGCTGCGGGCACTCCCTCTAATGTCACTTGTCATTGGAATGTCCATAAATGACATTTTGGTTTAAATCAGCATCTATCACTTTTTTTTATAATAAAGATAAAGAGGCTACATCCCTGCTTCAAATGAACAGAATATGTGTATTTGTTTCAATAGTTCATTTTAAAGTAAAACTCATATGACATCAATTCACTATGTAGTAAGTTAATCATTTCAATATTTGTAAAACAGATCTAAAAGGATGTTAATTCAGTCACACACTGGTAGAGAGCTAGCCTCTGGCACACTGACAGAGATGCAACAGCCACAACAAGGGCCACAAACAAACTCAGAATGACATTAACACGTTTGTACACCAGTGCCTCAGACACTACAAGCAAGATGGTGAAGTGTCTTGCCTAAGGACATAACTGCACTGATACAAGAGTGAACCTCAAATGAGTCACAACGCTCATCCTGACAAACTGGTGATGAACCAGTCACATACACAATGTATTCATATATAATAATGAAAGTAAAAACACGCACTCTCAGTTTTCAGTAAGTTAAGTAGAAATAAATGTACTTCTATGTTATACTGCATATGTTCTTTTTGTTTATAACAAAGTCCAATGATAGCAGGCAGACTAAGCAGTGATCAGTTGTAGTTGTAGTAAAAATATCTGCATACACCTAGATTCCCCTGGTGCAGCTCATTACGTGAGCAAGAGGGGGGCCTTGAAGTAAACCGCAGCACATTTGTCACAGCAGTGTTTTCCCTCGGCTGTCGCACCATAGCTAAGTTGAGAGCAAGCTTCCCCGTTTTACCCCGCCTCCCTCACTTTGTCGTAGTTGGGCCAAGGTGTATTCAGCACATTTTTTCCATGATAGTGTCTCATGAATTATTCAGAGGCTCTGGTTGATCTCAGCCATAATAAATCTCAGGTCTATAGACACACAGACATAAACACACTCGCGCCCAAGTGCACAAGATTGCATCCTCTAGTGTTGCACCGATGAATAAAGGGACGACCATGAATCACACCTCCATGGAGAGATCTTAAACAAAGCGCACACTGGATGAAAGTGGAGCTGGGCCTTTTGAAAAACCAAGCCAATGCTGCATGGTAATGAGAGTAATGAGGATATCACAGAGTGGAGAAGCAGTGTGCTACTTTAAATGTGACAGGAGGATTACATCAGAGGTTCACCCAGTGCTGATACAAATGGGCTACTGTACCTGCTTTGTGCATGAGACAGGGTCACAGCTGAGGGACCTGATTTGTCAAAACATGAGGAGGTAGTTTGTGCTCCATGTGCAGCATAGATGTAGCAAACCCTGGCACCCATTCAACAAACCCTTACTAATGTATCCATGTAGTGAACAACCTGAAACTGAAATTGAAACTACAGTGTGAGGGGTAAGATTATGAACACTGCGGTCACTGGTGATTTTATTTAATATCTAAATTATCTATAAATCAATGAGACAACACACTATTCTAAGCTAGCCTTATTAACAACAAAATATACAGTGAGTTAGCTTTGTGTGCACTCATTCATTTTATTTACTCCCAACAAGTCTTGGATCCTCAAAAGACATGGATGACATGTGTATCCACAGCCTCCATTAATGATTTGTAGCAGGAAGATAATATATGCAACACAAAACTGTAAACTGTAAACCATGGAGTCATAAGGAAATGTCAAATATTATGTTCGCATTCACCTTATTCGAGAAGTGGCCGTCAGCACTGCCATTGTCATTTGGGTTGTAGTATTTTGCATGGGACTGCCGATCTTGACAGCATATATGTTTTAAACAAACTACAGAGCTGTTTTAAAGCTTCCCAGAGAATCAGTGCAGTGTTGACTTGTTGGAACATGAACATAGAATGTTTTACACAAATAAGCCAATTTTTCTCAAATTCTACACTGAAATGAATGGGATTCCCACATAACCGGAAGTGCCACCAAAAAAGGAAATGTGGTTTAGTAAGATTTAAAGGCAAATATGTTTTATCTGTAACAAGACATGGCCTGTCAGGGACATTGTTTTGCAACATCTGCCCTTTTGTCAGCTCTTGTTTAGTGTTACCCGAGGGTGCAATCACATTTTACATTTGTCTTGAGGCATTTTTCTGACTCTGAACATAAACAGCAGCTCCTATCGTCAATATGATCAGTTTTGATAAACAGTGACAAAGTGAACAAGAATCCTGCTGTCTTACCTGACAAAAATACAGAAATACTATACATCTTATATTTCAGGTCACCTCATGAGATATCTCTCTGTTTTCTAGTATATCTGACAATGACTGGCACACTGTAGAGGACACACAGCCCCACTGAATGACAGAGAGTGCTGACTTGACAATTTCCTCCTTCCGTCGTTTTGTTTTGTAACATGATTTGGACGCCCGCCCCTCTCTCCCTTCTCTCCTTGTTCTGACAGCACCTTTCCCTCACACCATCCAATGCACAAGAGAGAGAAAGAGAGAGAGAGACGGAGATGGTCAGAGAGAAAGAGAGAGACAGAGAGCTAGAGAGAGACACGGAGATAGGGAGAGAGAGAGAGAACGGGAGAGATAGAAAGAGAGAGAGAAAGAGAGAGGAGAGAGAGAGAGAGAAAGAGAAACCGAGAGCGACAGAGGAAGGGAGAAAGAGAGAGACAGAGAAAAGGAGAGAGAAAAAGAGAGAGAGACAGAGAAAGGGAGAGAGACAGAGCTTACATAGGTCGGGGCTAAGGCCTAGGTGCTGCCTCCCTTGTGGCCAGGGCCTCATTGTTATTATGATTCGGTTTTTAATGAGCTGCATGGCCCTCCCCTCTGCCATACAAAGGCCTGATTGAATGTGGCGTTCCATTAGCATGTTAAAGAGGCCTTGCTTCATCTTGTGAGCTCCTGACTGACAGTGGATATCATCTCTGTAATTGCTCCGAACTCCGGCCAGAGCCAGCTGAAGAGAAGGGCAAAAGACTTTATGGAGAAGGGAGGAAGGATTGGGATAGAGGGCTAACGGGAGGGAGAAGGGAGAAGGGATTGGGAGAGAGGGCCAAAGGGTGGGAGAAGGGGAAGGTGGGGGAGGAGTTCCTGGCTAAAGCTGCTTGGGTGTTGAGAACTTGTTATGGTGCACGGAGACCCCCTGCTGAGAGCTGAACAGTATGTCTCAGCTACACTTGAAAGCCTGTGACACTTGTGAAATAAAACATACTATTTGCAATACACTGATGTTTGACAAAATCTATCTGAAGATTTTTTTTTTCATTTCAGTATTTGTCATGTTTAATAAGAAGTGGTACAAATCACAGTGACATTGAGGCATTTTGTACAAAGGTACTGTATAATACGTGTGTTGACTGAGGAAGAAATAATCACATGTGAGGTATTTTGCAGATTATGTTTTGAACATTAAAACTCAGAAGGAGACAGTCTGGACATGTATCATCCTACCCATATTTACATTCCATATCGCTACAAGCGCAAAGCTGGCCAAGAGGTACCCACAGAATAAAAAGTGATGTGAGAGAAGAACATGCCACTGAATTAATCACTCATGTATAGTGCTTTTCATTAGCCAAAAAAGATCTAATAGAAATCATATCAGTCCCGTTATTTATTTTTCTTAATGGAAAATTGCACCAAACATTTTAACATGACACTATCACCCAGCTTTGCTCTCACCACATTCTACTCAACATGCCCTGCATCACTGAGCATCTCCTCTGTGCCCCCTCCTGTCTCTCTCTCTTGCTGCAGTAATTGAACAAACAGAGGAGTAGGAGGAGGAGAGCTGCAGAGAGAAGATGCTTATCCTAACTCCACATGCGTCGCATCCAAAATTAGCCACTCTCGTCTCCCCTCTTCCCTCTCTTATCTCTTCCTTCTCTCCCCTCCCCTCTTTCAACTCCCCTACCCACTCTCCTCTCTCCCCTCTGCCCACTCCTCTCCCCCCTCTCCTCTTTCATCACTTCTCTCTCCTCTCTTTCCTCCCCCCAGTGCTAATCTCCCCTCTGCCCACTCTCCTGTCTCTCATCACTCTTCTCCCCTCTCTCATCCTCATCTCCCCTCTCAGCACCCCTCTTTCTCATGTCTCCTCTCCCCTGTCTCACATCTCCCCTCTGCCTACTCTCCCCTCTCTCATCACACTTCTCCCCTCTCAGATCCCCAGCTCCCCTCTCTCCTCCCTTCTTTCTCATGTCCTCTCTCCCCTGTCTCATATCTCCTCTCTTCCCTCCTCTCTACCTTCCTTCGTCTCCCCTCTCTCCTTCGCCCTCTCTCACACCCCCTCTCTTCCCCTCTTCTCCCCCATGTGTGGCTGGGTGCCCTCAGCTCTGCAGTGGTGACAGGGTGACACACGTGCAGTAGTGGATGCATTTTGGAGGACAGCCTAGTGGCACCATGCAGAGCAGAGATGTGCAGACTGCAGCACCAGCACATTTCCACAGCTCAAGGAGAGCAGGTGACAAGGAGCGCTGTCAGGACCACATATTTGCAGCACTGCAAAAGAGACCTAATTGTCTTAATTCCGACATGGTGAGGTAATCTATTTTCTGACTGTATGAGAAGGATTTTATAGATTCAAATGTTAATATTAAAGGGTGACACGTCACATAAAGCACTATCCTTCCATTCATTAATCAAAGTCATTATTTTATCTAATTGATATTTGTCATAGCTACAGGGCCTTTTTGTTGAATATTATGTAAATGACAATGAAAGTTACACTAACAAAACACAGAATTTTTAACTTTTATTAGAATGGCTCTTTATGCTATAAGTGTGTCTTACATTTTTTATACATCTTGAATCAAAATCGTCATTGCCAGCTCAATTCTTCCGTGACTCTTCCACAGTGCCACATCTCCTCATGAAATTTCGCACACTCACCACACATTTACATGGCATTATCACTGGAGTGCCATTAAAGGGTTGTCCAAATACAGCCTGCTGTGTTGTGTTTGTGAAGGAGACCTGATGTCAGAGACCATTTACTGATTGTGGCACTAGAAACATTGTTTTATCAGCTGGCTGTGAAACTGTTAGTTTGAACATTTGCATATTGGACTAAAGGTCTCTCTATGTATTTGTGTGGCGATTGTAGCGGCATGTGCCTGGTGTTGGCCTGGGATTAGTATGGTAATCATTCTGCATGTTGACACACTGTTATTCAGACTGATGTGTTTGTTTGTGGGTTCAGGGCCTTTGCAAACCAACCAACTGCATTAACAGCCGTGTGCCTAATCTAGGACTTAATGGCTTTCTCCAATGATGTTGTTTGCCTCCACAATGTTTTATTCAAACGCCTGCTCAGTCAATTTGAGATAAGTGTTGAGATCTGTCACTGTTACTTTTTCTAACACAATTATTCAATTTGATATCAGGAAACAGATTGTTTCAGCAGCTACTGTTCAACTATTATTTCATTTGACACCTGAACAAAACTATTTAAAACTCCCTAAATTGCATTAGTCATTCATGGCCCACCCTTCACTAGCTACAAATGTCCTGGGACCAACTGAGGAAAACTTGTTGCCAGTGTGAGCCAGGACACAACAGTATGTCTGTGCAGCACCTCAATATATAAATAACAATTTCATGATCAGCACCTTGGACAGAGCAGTGAAATTGTAAAGCTCAATTGTTAATGTTTTCCATTCACAGGAGATAATCACTGTTATTGGCTTTTAAATTGATGGCTATAAAAATCAGAAGCAGTAAACAAGCCAGATAGATTTCTCTTGTTGTCATGCTTTTATGTGCTGTTAGAATACTAACAGAATCAAAATATATCCTACACAAGTAAGGCTGTAGCTGCACCTTTAATATGCCATCTGGATCTGACTACAGCTTTTTTCATAATTTTGAAATGCCTGAATTATTATAAATTCAACTTAAATTCATTAATGTATACTGCCTATACCTGCTGCATACATTAGCAATTAAATCAAGGTTGCAGCTGTTCAGAGCGTCTAGTCTAATGTAAGCATGCATACATTTTACATGCTCCTACATGACACCACTTATGTTCTTATGGAGACATTGTTAACATCTTCTTAAGCCAAAAGGACAAATGTTATGCTAAAGTCACCAACGCGGCTTGTTGCTGTCGCAGGCTGGGACTGCTGCATCACGGGGCACTGGGGCAAAACATACAGTGATTGTTCCTGGCAAATATAGAGGGAGCTCAGACGTGAGAGAAAGTGCAAAGAAAGAGCGAGATACAGATCACTAAAGCAGACCGTGTTAAGGTCAGTGAGCAAGTTTGGGCTCTGGGAGACTAGCAGCGTAACGGCTCCACTGAGAGCTCCTGATTTAGTGGATATAGAAGTGAGTGGATAAAAGAGGACTGAGGAGAAAGAAAGGAGAGACTACTATAAAGTCTCACCTTGTTCTGCACCATGCACACACAGCGCACTCCAGCTGTCAGCCTGCTACTCTCTTCTCTCCATCAGAGCCTCTGGGAGCATGCATCATTCATGAGGGGGGACTTATTTGGCTGCGTCATCTCCACATACCTGCCAATAACTTTAGAAATTTGATATCAGGCTTAAAATATTTTAAAATCAAATGTTTAACTTTGCCGACTTGAAAACTAACTTTAACAGTGAGAGTAGAAGCTACTGAGCTCTTTTGATAACAATATTGGCTTATGAGTATTGAGCCCCGATGATGGTACATACTGTATCACTTGAAAATTAATTAAAGCTGACACAGGAAAAAGAGCAACTGCCCGGGAGTGTGGATGTGAAAAGGTAATTATCTAAGAGGTGCCGTGCGGTGCCCTGGTGCTGTCAGCATGGCAGGTTTGTCTCAGAGCCAGTGTCGCAGCCCGCTGTGAAGGTCAACCCCCCTGCAGCGATGGATTACAGCGGCACACTCAGGCAGAATACGATCCCGTGCCCGAGGGGAGGTCTGCAGGCACAACGAGGCCTCACCGACCCCCGCGTCCCTCCATGAGTTACAATGTAGCTGTAGCATGTCAAAGCACACAAAAAGGAACATGTGTCTATAAGTGGGTTATACAACCTGGCTTTTCTAATCAAAGTACTAGGGTCAACTAAACAAATCCAAGTAGTGCATCAATGACTGACTTAAAAGTGACCATGACGTAAGCTGTAAAAAAAATATTCAGTATCTCTATGATTTTACCATGCGTCTGACCCAAACATTTAGAGAGGAGAGGAGATAACAGCTATACAGAGAAGTACTGGTTTCTTCATGTAAAAAGTGAGGATAAATCACTATTCACTCCCACAAACTTCAGCAAACTCACTCCATGCCTTCTATTTTCCGATTTTGTCATTATAAATCCGGCAATAAAGCTAACTGACTTAAGCAAATGTGGTTTGATTGAGATGACTGAATGATGACTCTAGGCATACAGTTCTAAAAAGTACATGAAAACTGTATCTGGGCACCTATGGCCTGTAACCACATCCACAGGTGAGTCACAGCCCCCTCAAAGCAACTAAATAGGACATGCCATCTTACACTGTCATCAAAGATCTTACAGATGAGAGTTAGTCACTATGTTTGAAGTCATTTTTGATCTCCAAATTGCAGTAAGGATTTCACTGGTAGTATACAGCAGGAGTACAGGTCTAGAGGTACTTAAAATGGTGTAGAAAGAAAACAGAGTTTTAATGTTCAGATTTTTGTTATTTCAAACTATTATATTACTCTTATCCTAATTTATGAATGGTTTAACAAGTATTAGTACAAGTATGCATTTGAAATCTAAAGATACTGCAGACTCACATTTGTCCCAGTTTGTACAGTTTGGCGATACAAAAAAAATCATTGTTTAGTACTACCACTTATTAATACCCTTGAATTAGACTTAGGTTGGTTTGGAATTTAGAAAAAAAAAAAAAAAATCACTCAAAACCCATGCTGGTGTCTAGCCGCTCTTTGGAGATCAGCATGGGCACAAATACGCAAAGACTGGCACATCCACAATGGCCTGGCAGACGGGGGTGTCCTTCCCTGGCTCGGCTCTCTCTGCCATGACCTTAATTTGTTCTGTCTTGAGCACGAGTGGCCAGTGGGCAGCTAATGCTCCTCAAGGGAACAAAGTGACAGCACGTATGAGCGTTATCGCAGGGCTCTAAGCATATGCACGGAGCAGAGGACAGAATCAAACAATGAGATGCAGAGAGTGGATGTCTCACAGGGCGGCATGGGCCAGAGCAAATGAAAATCACCATTTCCAGACAAAAAATTGGTTTAGAGTTCAAATAGAAGAGAGAAGAGCTGTGAGGAATTTACTTAATATAATAAAAGGCACTCAAGTAATCATTCAAAACGCTCAAGCTTGAGTTGAATTAATAGTTTTTGCGAAACATTGTTTGAGTGCTCTTCAAAATAAATAATCACAGAAAAAACAAAAACATAAGTAAAACCTATAAAACCTAAACCTATTTCCATTTAAAAAAAAAAAAATCCATATACTTTTTTTTTTTTCTCTCAGTCTCATTTTTATCTGTCTAAAAACTTTCTGAATAGTTTTGCCCAATTCACAATGAAGAGTTACATAGCACTCAAAAACCTCCAAAAGATAATAATATAGAAATAACAATTAAACTAAATGTCAATTGAAAAAGTTTCCCCTGACTTTTATGTGGCTCTATGGGAGAGATTGTTGTTCATGGGTTTAACAAGAGGAGACAAGAAAAGCAGAATCAAGTCTGATAGTGGTGGATGTGTGGCCACCAATAAAAGCCAAAGAACACAAGCTGTCTCCCTACTGCCTAATCCTCTAATGAAGATTTGTGGCACTGGCTGGTTGGTGATTATTGGCCCAGCGCTAGGACAAAAAACATCTTCTGGGCTACTGTAAATACTGCCCTTCAAGGCCAAACATGTGCAAATGAGAATGAATGACACAATAAACGTCAGGGGGCGTTGTAATGTTCTGTCAAATTCCTGATGAGATATTTGTCAGCAATCCCAAAAACAAGCCTCAACATTAACCAACATTATCCGGATGTGAAGAAAGCAATGTGATGAAGCCACTTTTGCTCGTGTTGTGAATCCTGTCTCTGTGGACCAAGTTTGTAGATTCTTATGCTAATTTTATGGAAATACTAATTTGTTGTGTACTCTGCTGTCTTTGTGCTACATTTTATGAGTGCAAATAACAATCAGTGTGTATGAGAAAGGCACACTCACTTAGGCCTGTCACGATAATGACTATATCAACTGATCGTTCAATACATGATAGATGGAAAAATACTTCTTGGGTCAATATTTATTATGGGGATTTTTTCCTTGCACCAGTGGGAAAAGTTTGGTTATTTTTCTGTATCACAATGAGATTTGAGCTAAATATTTATTATTATTATGAACTAATTATGAACTTCTATGACTCATTATAGATACAAACTAACTTCTTAAGTGTAGCATTCTGTTACTTATTTATTACTGTTCATGTTTTGTTTTGGTTTTTTTTAATTTATTTTTTAACAATATCACACATTAAGAATACCTTTTGGGAGATAATTCTGTTTTTTGGCTTGGTTTTCAATACTATGATTTACTGTCTATATTTACTTCAGCAGTGAATTGCACTTCATAATTTGTTAACGTGACAGGCCTACACTCACTTCTTAAGTCAGAGAAGGACAATGAGGACTTTTGTGAAGACTAAAATAGGAGCCGGTAGATGGTGGAGTATCATGTGACCTGTGCTGACATAGTAACATACTGTAAATGGATGACCTCAGATACCGCATTACCTGTTTGTCCCTTACAGCCTTCTAATCCATACCTCTGGCACCTCACCTGATCTGGCCTCCTCTCCACACCTCCCCCGCTCCCCCAGGGCCAGGGCAGGGAGCTGCTGCAGGTCCTGGCAGAGCCCCCGTCTCTCAAAAAGGGGCAGGACTTGTGTGGAGACAGGTGCGCATACCAGACGCCAGCGCTAAGACCTGCCCCACACGGATCCTATAACTACCTGTTAGCGAGGCCCTCATCCAAAGCCAAAAAGGCATGTGGCTAGGCATTAGCAGTTAGCTTGGTGCCTCTCAATGTGGGCAAGCATAATAGTTACACCTTTTCATCACTGCCCTGTCTCTCAGCATGTTGTTGTTGTTTGTTGTTTAACATACGTTGGCGCCGATTTGTCTAGCAGCGAGGAGGCAGCGCGGCTTGGATTTAAGCTATTCTGAGCACTTCATGTAACATTAAGGATTAAACGCTATGCTCAGGCTACTTGGAAGTAAACGATAATGTGGTTCATTTAGCCATTGCTTGGAATTGTCTGTACATGGAAAGAATATAAATAGCTAGATGAGGAGAAAGTAGCATTGTTTATGTCCAACATCTTCTTTTGTTTGATTAAAGTACCTTCATTTTGTCATGAGTGAGTAAAAAGCTTTTAATGTACGCATAGGTTAAGGTTTACTGAAGTGGCAGTATCGATTCCACCTTAAAGATGCTATATATTCATTATTGTAAGTTCAAATCAGGCAATAGTCTTGTCCAAATATGCCCACATTCCCTTTAAGTGCTAGTAAGATTACACACACAGTATAAAATCCACGCTGAAACATCCGTTTCTCCCTGTGGGCCAGATTTAACAGGGAAGACTGTGGTCCTACTCTGTTCCTGTCTCACTCGTCTTGTCGTTTGCCTCTGCATTCACAGCTTTACATCTCTCCTCCTGCTCTCTCCCTCCGTCCTTTGGTTGCCTCCTCAGATTCTTTGCTTCCTCTGCTCTAACCAGGCTCTGATGAAGTGACCTTGCTGCATCTCAAGGAGAATTGATTTCTCTTTTGGTCTTTGTGTGAAATCGCATCTTAACAGTGCTCAGAGGAGTATCCTCTCAGCTGCAAAGCTGGATGGAGCTAATTCTCTTTCATGATGACACTTTTCACTCTGTTGTGTGTCTTCCCTCTTCTTCGTAGCCTCAGTGCTTTCTTCTCCCTTCTCTCTAAGCTCACAGAAATAGAGCGGCCATGATTAATGCAACATCTATTGCCGCCAAACGTTAGCTTTGCCCAGCCTTTTATACTTGGCGGCTGGAATCTGTTGTGCCTATTCCAACAATGTCATACAATAATCTCATTTAAACTGTTTTATTGGTAAACAAACAATGGGCAAAATTGTAACTTTAATTTTATAATTTTATACCTGATACAATTCTCTTAATTAATATGGGTTTGGAATAGGCAAAATTATTGATTTTTTTTTTTTGTCCCTCATAGACTGGATTGCTGTGCTTATATCAATGGTAGTATCGTCTTACAAATTACAATTGCTGATTGACTAAAACTGCTCCGCTAATGTTTGCACACATGTATGAGCGAAAGTTACACTATGTAATGAGAACCAAAGTGACAGACCTTAGTGGCACTATAACCTATAAGCCAAAGACTGTGGATCATCTGTGTTTCCACTGGGCAATCACACTGGCTGGTGGAGCATAAAAACCCCTTTTCCAGAGAGCAGGTCCCAGGCGTCTTGTAGCCCCAGGACTCCCAGTAAGTATTCAACCAGACGGCCACTCACTGCACTAATGTGACACCATAATGATGCAGGTGAACGTCTGTGCTTCACAGAGCAGCATCAGTGTCCCAGGCCAGTGTAGCTGCATGTGCAGAGCAGACACACTAAGCATCTGGCCAGAGTTTGGGGCCAAAGGTGACAAGTGCAGCTGCTAGAATCTGCAGGTCAAGTACTAAAGCACTAAACGTGAAAGGAAAATGAATAGTCACTGATACTACTCCATATATCACAGTATCATTGATTCAATATCAACAAATAAACTTTGGTGTTTAAATGCTGCTATGGAGATGTGTAATATAGAGCGACAAGCATAACAAATAAGAAAAATATAGATCTGGTTTCAGTTTGTACATGTCTGTATTAATTTGAAATATATATTTGAAGTATTACCACCAATGCAAGTTATGCACATATCTGTGGCATTATGTCTGACTGGTGGTGGCTGCTCCATGATGGAGCACACTGCAGTACGGTCAACAGAGCAGAAACACCTCCATCTCTCCTCTGCACCACACACTCCAATAGCCCTTAGAGTCACACAGACACAATAGGTAGCCATCCCACCAGTCCAATAACAGGCCTATTCATTAGAGTCTCTTACAGACGGTATTGACAAGCTGCTGACACACAGACACTCCAGCATAAACAAATGGGGCAGTGGAGAGTAGCACAAGTGAGAAGGGAGCAGGGACACTTCCTCTACTCCTGTAATATCAGAGTCTCCCAAAGCTGGCCTACAGCATGAAAAAGGAGCAACCAGAGAAAGGCTGCAAGAGGAAATATGCAACTTATTGCTGTGGCAAACAAGACAGGAATAAGGTCAACGGTGGCCTTAGAGGAATGCCCAATGTTCTGCTTTAATATAAATACACAAACATAATGATGGTGTACTGTACCGCTTAACCCTCCATCCCAGATCACTCCTCGTGTGTGTGGCCTTTTCTAATTACTGCCCTGGGAATAAGTCCTCTTCATATAAGTGCCGCAGAGCTGTTCAGGAGGTAAATTGGGTCAAGTGCAATCCAGCGCTTAGTTATATGGATGTTTGCCACAGCTATTGCCCATTCCTGATACCTACATCAAAAAGAATGCAATATATTTAAAATTTGAATATGTTTTTTTTGCCCTTCAAAAATAACAATCCAATGTTGGTTAAGGTCTGAGTAACACTAAAACAATGATTGCTGGTATACACATTTAGCATTTTATTGCAGAATGTTTTAGTGCTTGTAAAACATGCAAATTATATAGCAGGTATGCAAAGAAGCCCAAAGAGGCAAGTTGTAC
Organism: Periophthalmus modestus; assembly: GCA_019594935.1. Lineage (NCBI taxonomy): Eukaryota > Metazoa > Chordata > Actinopteri > Gobiiformes > Gobiidae > Periophthalmus > Periophthalmus modestus. Next base: position 15,946,106 of record JAIEZT010000084.1, on the reverse strand, counting down.
CACGCATACCAAATTCTGTCTCATTTCAGAGGAACAATTACTGTGTCACTCTGACACTAACCAAGCCAAGGCAGTGGAAACAGAGGAAGAGGAGCTGGACCTGAAGATGTGACCTCCAGCGCAGGTGAGCAGATGAGGGGGAGGGGAGTAATGCAGACAGGTCAATGAGGAGACAGGCTTTATGAAGACAGATGAGATGTGAGCAGCCTCGCATGCCTGAACAATAGACATAGAGACAGACTGATCACATGGTCACAGCTCAGGCCAACCCTGACTGATCCCCTACACTGGTCCATTTACATGAATAAAAAATAAAATAAAATAAAAAACTTGAAATAAAACAGTGTTTCAGTCTGAGACTCCCCAAAAGCACAGTGACCATGCTGTTTATTAGCTTATGCAGATGTTCTAGTGCTCTGTTAGAGTTTGCCCAGATAACACAGTTTATGGAACAAAGCGCTGGCAGCACTGGTCCTATAGTTTGGTGCAGAGCCTTGTGGAGCTGCTTCCTGCAGCTCTGTATATACACTCTATACATTGCTGTGCTACACAACAATAACACATCCACTGCAATTATCAGCATCAGGACTGTCATCACTATGAGAGCAGCCAGCATCCTCTAGCAGACCCCGAGAACTCCAGCAGTCTCCACGGCATGCAACATAAAGACACGCATTAGCAAGGGTATTGTTCAAGGTCATTCGCACAAATGCACAGAGGAAGGCTAATCAGCGTTGCATTGAATGCATTTTACACCTGAGCTGCAATTACAGCTGTGAAACAACGCCAAAGGCATAAACACCTGCCTGTTGTTTCATTATTATCCGTTCTTTTATTTGGGAGGACAAAGGTTAGGTGTAAATATTTGCTGATATTTGTTTGTGGTTTATCTGTACTGGTTTCACTGCTGTAAAGGTCATTAAATGACATTAGCCTTTTCAGAGAGAAAATCCACAAATGTCAAATGATTATGTCAGTGCATCATGATACAAATGAGGTAGAAAGACATTAAACATTCAAACTTCAAACCAAACATTTTCATCCATGTGACAAGACAACTAATAATTGGCTGGCAGGTTTAAACAAAGTATTTTACAAGCCAACACAAATGAGAGGAAATACACTGCAGTACAGTGGTAAAGCTAATATCAACTGCAGAACATATATTACAGCAAACATTAACTATATTTAAAGGCTCTTAATATTATACAGGCTAAGATACACCATTTTACTGTAAGCAGCAAACTGTCTATCAGCTGTCTACCTTTACTCAGTGTTTGCTACAGTGCACCAGCTGCAGGCAAAGAGCTGCTGTTAACGTGTTCTGACCAAATATCATTAACAGGAGATCTTGCTACCACCTGCAACCTGATCAAGACACAGCATGTCCAAGTGTTAAATGAGGGACAAGATGCTTTGACCCACCACAAAAACTCAAAAACACAACTCCTTTGGAAAGTGTACATTTGAAAATTACCCCTAAAAAACATCAAAAGTTACTCTCACACACAAATAAACAGAAGTGACAAAGCCTGGAGCTAAATGAAATATGCACCATGACTTCAGACACCTTAGACTTCCCTCCCTATAATCATTAGAGGTCTGCTTGAAAAACATGCCTGCCGGGAGAGCAGAGGAGCAGAGTAGCTCCTGAATCAGCCCAGGCATGCGTTAAAACAAAGTGAGCTCTCCCCACATAGCAACACACACCAAAAACAAAGAAACTATCCACAAGTCCACTTTCACAAGCTGACTCACATGGGCACTGTAGCGCACATGTCTCCGATAGTATCTACACAGCCGGGCATCTTTGTGTGTACATACAGTGAAAGCCATGCCTAGATAAATGTATAGGCTAACTATATAGGGGCCACACGCACCACTTGCAGACACGGCCACTATGAGAGCAGAATACTAAAGAAGAAAGCTGGCTGACTCAGAACAGAAAACGACTGCAAAATGATAACATGGGATACTGTATGCTGGGACGCATGCAAGCTTCTTTAATCCTAAAATTAAAGTTGTGCGTGTTATATTTTAAAAAGACTGGAGGAAGTGATTCAGTGCTTTGTGGCAGGAGACATCATAACAAAAACAAACAGTGAAAGCTAACTGTCCCTTTACACAAATCCTAGAAATGGTGGAGTCCAGTCATGTGACCAAACAGCTCAAAATGATATGGTGAGGCAACACTTTGACCTTCTCTGTCATCACTCACACCTGCTACAATAATGGCACACTATTAGGGTGATTACAAGCACTAACCATGATTTAAACCTCCACTCAGCGCTTAGTATTGACAGATGTCTAGTGTCTAGAGCTGTTAATAGACACTACAGAGCTGCTGCTGCTGCTGCTGCTGCTGCTGCTGCTTCCAAGTTGAAGTATTCACAACAAGAATGACCTCTCCAAAAACAAAATCCAAACTCACCTAAAATCATGCTGAGTGGTCTGTCTTTGGTCTGGTTGAAAAGCGTTCCTCAATTGCCCCCGTTTCCCCTGTTTGCATCAAGGGGACAATAGCTGCGAGGAAAAACACGTCTTTTCAGAGTTGCTCGCCACTTTCCAGAAAGAGGCAACTCAGCAAGGCAGATCAAGGAGAGGTGAGGAGACACCGCTGTTCATGCCGTCCCTTAGTTATCGCCTTTGCCCCTATCCAGGTAAACCACTGGGGGCGTGTGTGAGAAAAGAGAGTGGAGAGTTAGAAGGAGGTGGTCCGCGTTCTGCAGTTGTGGCTCAGGTAAGTGTAAGGACGTGCTTGGAGGGGGGTTAGTCGCAGAGGGGTAGAGAGAGAGAGAAAAGGGGGTTAGAGAAAGAGAGAGAGGGAGGGGGAGCCTAAAGTGTGACAGCCAATCACAGGAGCAGCCTACACATGAGCCTGGATCTTCTTCTCCACAGCAGCCTGAAGGAATTGCAGTGTGATCTCCAACAAAAAGCTGACAGGCAGTTTCTCCTTCTGATTTCAAAGAGGCAGCTTCAGAAAAGTCTTCACTGCAGCGAGTCGTGCCTGGTTTAGTTCTCCCTCTAAAAACAAACAGCCCCTCAGTTGTACCGCCTCTGCTCCCTCTCACAGCTTCTTGATTTTGGTGTTGGGTATAACCTACAGGCACCTTGCATGCCTCCACTCTGATTGGTGGTAGTCTCGGCCAATGGGAAAAGCTGTAGACATTTGTCATCATGCAGAGTGGAAGTCATGAAGGGGGAACACAGACTGAAAATGCCTGTCTCCCCCTAACCGCTGTTCTCACACAGCGGCAGGGCTGATTGTCAGATGGGTTTATTGCAGTGGCTGTTTATGCCCCTCCCCCTCACCATCCTTTGATTTGGTGTTGCACGCCGACTTGTTTAAGGATTAACCTTTAATCCACGTGGCTCTGTCCTATCCCCCTGTGCTGTCTCCATCTCTTAACCTGCACCGGCAAGGTTACACCACATCTGATCAGCCACAGCATTTTCAACAAAGGGATGTGATTCAGGCTGGGAGTGCAGAGGAGGGGGCGGCAAATCACAAGATGAAATAGAAAGCGACAGAGCAGAGGAAGCTGCGGAAGGAGGGGCAGAGATGAAACTAAACACAAACTGACAGAGGGGTGAGGAGACGTGGAGTGACAAGAGGAGACGACCAGGGGATCGCAAATACAGGGGGATGGTGGACACAGCAGAATTCTCATGTGGACTATTACTATACGTTGTCACTAAAGCATTGTAACGATATGAAGGGTCTAAACCCCCTTCACACCAATGAGTTGATCAGAAAATGTCTCCTGTCATATCCCACTCAAGATGAATCACAATAAGTACAGTGATAGCTCAGAGCATCACTTTCCTGCGCCACAGTGTAGAAGAAGGCTTAACAAAGCTGTCAAAAATTAATCCCCCCGGGTGAGCATGCCTGCAAACACACCAGTACAAACACGTGAGCCCGGGGCTACACAAACAGCGCTGATGTTCAGAGGGGCTCCTCTTGTCCTGCTCCCTCCACACCCCCCCCTCCACTGCCCCCTCCCTGACTGAGGACTGAGTGACTCACACAGTGCTGGAGAGAATACTAAGGAGTAGACTGACACCTCGGTACCTCTCCGCAGCAGCCAATGGCACGCACAAAGTCCGTGTGAGCAAACTCTGACAAATCATAAACACAAATCACAACAGAGAAGCCCTGCCCTTCTCAGCACACTGTCAGAGCAGGTCAGCTGTGCTCCAGGTGTTAAAAGAGAAGCTTCCATGAGACACAATAAAAACAGGATTTTAGTGCATTTATCCAATTCCTTAGACCCCAGACGGCAACAGCCAAATCACATGGCTCTATATTCAGCTCAGCTGAAGTTGGCTCAGACTTTATTTCTGAATGAAGGGCAAGAGATAATACGTCAATACAGCATCATCTGCAGGTTCTCCTACACACACCTGTGTGTGTGTGTGTCAGCAAAAGACGTGAGATAGGGTTTCCTCATTAGTTGTGTTGGTATCAATAATTCAGTTGGTCCTTGTTGCCGTTCAATGGTCCGAGTGCTAATGTGCTGTCGGGCCAATGGGGCTCAAGGCACAGCACAACTTTAATGGATGTCATGATGAGAGGGTGAAATCGGAGTATGGAGATTCTGTATCATCCACAGGCTAAAGACTTGAAGGAGAGAAGAAGAAGGAGAAGAGAAGAAAGGGAGAGGGAGGAGACAAGGAGGAGAGGTCAAGGGAAGCAGAGCAAGGTCAAAGGGCACTGGAGAAGTGGAGAGGACAGTCACAGGAGACCAGGTGACCTCAGAGGTTATAGAGGGAGAGAAATCATCGAGTCTTATTCCTTACATGTACGAGAGGTAACTAAGAACATTTCAAAATATCTGCAGCAAAAAATCTGAAATATATAAGGCCTGTGATAATTTACAGCTTCTGGTACAAGTTACAGCACATTGTTAAAGCAAGGTTAGATGGTGCCTCAACATACAAAATTGAGTGGTATTGCACAGACAAGCTCTGTTAACACAGTTAAGTACTAATATAAAAAACAGGTTGGAAAGTGAAGTTGCAGCTGTGCTGCCCTCTGCTGGCAATTTCCCTAAAATGCAAGTGCAAAAACAACATTGTAAGCCAGTGTGATGCAACTATCTCACTTTCTGCAATCTTGGTAATTGCTACACATCTTCTTACTAAAATGTTCTTACGTGAACTCAGATGGTTAATAAGATATGGTGTCAACACAGTCATTCACCCGAATACAGGCCACAGGGTACAGCTGCTACGGATAGCTTGTCATGCCTAAGCTGTCTTACTCTACTTGAGCTATTTACAGCAAGTGACAGTTTGACAAATTTTGTAATGAGATATTACTAACAAGGCTTAATAGCTGTGCTGTGAAAATAATACAATGAAAGGTGAAATAAAAACTCTCACAACTAAACTATAGACTAAAAACATAACTCTAGAGTTATACAAGTATGTAGACTATTTTGTCCTCAAGGCAATCATGACTGTAAATCTACACAGGCTAACACAATGAGACAGACTCCTAACTACTCACTTCCTAAAGGAGAGATTGCTGCTATATGTCAAAATGGAGGCAGCGGCCTTTAGGCAGGTTTCACATATATTTCTCATCCATATCTTTTTCTTGCCTTTACAGACTGATAAAAAAACACTTTTGTACTGAGCTTTCACACGCTCCATACTTAATGTAGTGTGGGTGTCTCCCTGGCACTGTGGTGGAGAATTTAGATACTGCTTATGAAGGTCATGGGTGAGAGGGCATGGCCATAGCACAAGCAGCAAAGTCATAGTTCTCATAATAATGTGGAAGTCTGCTATGCAAGTTTCATATCTTAAAATAATGACGAGTTTGGGATAAGGGCGGCCAATATATCATGCTAAAAGTATTATTAAGGCCAACAGTAAGAAGACATCTGTAGTCTCCTTCATCTGACCTGGCTCTGACACCTCCCTTTGCAGCGTGGAGGACTAGTCTATTGATCTGGTCATGGTAGGGTTGACATGATGTCACTTGACCCTATCTATAAGATAAATAAAAATAAATCATTATTCCACTGCAATTCCATTCAACAATATGCTTGATTTATTTTTACAATAATTTCAGAATAGAATAAAGTGGAAAAATGTGTACTCGTTTTGCAAAACAGTTATATTACGTATGAAAATAGGCAAATCTCATTGTCTGGGATCCACAATAAACACTTTAACACACACGTTATATATAAAAATATACCTAGAGATATCATTTTGGATTTGCCAAACAACAAATGTCATGGTACTATCATGATCTCAAGATAATTATTGAAATATTATATCCCCTCATAAAGTTTATTATAAAAAAAACAACAATATTTTGTGACAAAATCAGACTGATGTGCACAGTCTGCATCTTGACACCTAGGAGCTAATTAGACAGGTGTAATGCATATTTCTTTCTTTTATGGTTTGAAAATCACCATTAGGGTTAACAGTTCAAAAACAAATGTACTATTTGTTTACCATTTTACAAATCTTCCCATTTCCCACTGCCAGTGACATGGGTGTAAGAGTTCAGGTGTGTGGTCAGGTGGGCGTGTACGCTGCTGTGGATGGAGAATGTTGATGTTGACTGTCACACTCTCACACACCTCTGACATTTTAACACCAGTATCACAGGACAGGATGTCTTTCTGTGCAACCACCATCGCCCCACTGCTTCTTGTAACTCACACTTGTTCAAACTTTAGTTTCTGCTATGCTGCCCACTAGACTAAATACCCCAAGCTCAGACATTCCAACATGTTATTATGCTACACAATAACTAAAAATGTTGCAATTTGAAGTCATTATGTTTTCAGCAGATCGTAATCTTTGACATTTACTAACTCTGAATGATTTGCATCACTCTGTTCCAAAGGTGAAAATACGTCTGTCTTCACACTGTTAATTATTCCACTTGTTGCAAACTGAATGTCATGACAGTAGATCTACCCATATCAGATGTGTGCAATAAAATTATTTATCTAATAAAATATTATTATAAAGAAAAAATGCCTGTTTACAATTTACTATTAGTCAGTATAATCCCAACTTTCTGTACCTAAATGTTGGCTTTGTAGTTCTATCTCTAACCAAAATGATTAATACCACTCGTATTGCTCTTCAACATTGTATAGGATATGCATAGCAAGCAGCCTAAAGATACACTAATTTGTATTGTTTTAAGTAAACACACTGTTTTATGCACGCACAGACCCACACTACCGTGTACTTACTACATACAGTACAACATCCAGTTCTTACCTGTCGTCCACATTGAACGGTGGTATCTCCAGTTAAAAGCCTTGTGTACCTTCACTGGGCACTCCTCTTTAAAAACAAAAATGTATATTTGATTTCAAAGTATCAGTTTCCTCCTTCTCCAACATAGAGGTAAATCCCAGTGCCAAAATAGGGACATGTAGTGAGAGCCTGGTACACCTCCCATGCACCTCGCTGCTCTCCTCCCTCAGTTACAGGCCGGTGTGAAAAGTCAGAGCAAGAGCTGACTGCAATAGACTGCGGTAAATCTAAGGTCAATTGTGTGTGAAGTAACATTGAGCTATGAGCAGAAGCAATGGGGTCTTAGAGGAGACAGGAATCATGTGTCAATGGAGGTAAGAAGAGCAGAAGAGCTATCCAAAGAGGAACCAACAGCACACGAGAAATGGCTTGTGGTTAAACATGGATCCAATCAGAGCCAAAAGCATTGCAAAACCTGTAGCCTCTAATTAAGACTGCAATTATAATGTCATCATGTCCTAATTCTACAGAAAAATGCCAAACTCAAAAAATCAGGGGTAAATATTGACAGAAGCAGTGAACATTGAGAAAAACTGCAACAATCTCAAAGTATGGAAAAATGCAGAGAGACAACATGGCACATAAGTGTGGAAACTTTGAGGTGGATGTGATTTGGCAATGTGTGCAGGAGGCAGCCACTCACCATACAGCGCATTTAGACCAGGGACCTGTCAACACCTATGGAGCAGTTGTCCACCTCAATCCGGGACAGATAAGGCTGAGGTCCACCACTGCATCCGGTAGACAGCTGGGGGGCCTAACTTAAATAAAACACACAAATGTGGCAAGGTGTAAACAGACTTCTGAATGTACTTGACACGAAAGTCAGGTGGAAGAGTGAGTGGTACTGGTATAGTAGATGTAAGCACATTTTGGTAGAACTGAGGCTGAGGAATAGAGTTACACTGCCAGAATATGCTCAGTGAGGTAGACAGACATGCAAAGTTTATAACGCTTTGAATAACAGATAGGACTTTTAAGGGCCCCATTATTTAACAGTAAAAATAAGACAGATCTACATTTGAGAGCCTAGCTGCTGTGTTTAACGTTGTAACTGTAGTGTAAAATGAGCCTTACCTTCATTTAACAGCATTGTGAAAATCTATTGAAACGTAGCAAACTGGTTCTGTCTTATGTTGAGTCGGTAATTTTACATATTTTTGTGTCCTATCCATGCACTCACTTATGCACTTACGAAGTTAAAAACAAACAAACAAACAAACAAAAAAACAAACACAAAAAAACAGGGTTAAAAAGAGGCCATGACAGGAAACAACCCTTTCCCTTTCATGAATGACTGTGCAGCTGGTCCAGCAGAGGGCGCTGTAGGTATGGAGTTCCATGCGGAGGGCGCTCACACCGTGGCGCACACAGGTGTTATAATTGTGACTTTGATTGGCCTCTGCGCTGTGTCGTTGATGAGGATTGAGGCTTTTAGTTAATTCGGATTTGCATAGATTTTCTGCACATTATCCATTTGAATATTCCAGATTATTTTGGTATGGCGAGCATAGATGTTTTGTCGTCCAGATTTTTCTCTTATGAAAAAATGTATTCTGCTGTCATGCGGCAACAGAGCTTTTCTAACTGGCCATTTCGAGAAGAATGCAACTGCACACCCGACAAGGTACACAGATTTGATTAAGTTTTTCATGAAAAGTGAATTGGTGTTTCTTTTATGACAAGACACCATGATTTTTATTGTGTTGTCTAATATTGGAAGCACAATGTAAGAATATCAGTGGTGTAGTGCACATTAGAGTTTGTATGGCTTACATCCTGATATGCACACTACTGAAAAATAGAAAAATAATTTGGTGGAGAATTGCAATTTGGCAAATGTTGAGTTGTTTGAAGTGTAAAAATACCAAATATAACCTGTACATTTTACATCCTTTGAATAACACCTATAAACCTTATGACTGGTTGGGTAAGAAATTATGACCACAGACTTGTTTACACAGCAGTAATGTCTGCAGCTCTTCATCAATGACAGTGACAGCTGTGATTTACGCTCAAGCAGGTGCCAGGTTCTGTTACACTGGGTCAGGTATCCTCAGTAGAAAGCCTCTGCCCACTCTTGTCCAGGCGTGATGTATTGGCTGATGACAAGTCTCTGGTGACGAATACTTTGTACCAGCTCAGCTCTGACCTCCCAGCGTCAAAAGGAGTTAACTTTCACTAACATCCATGTTCTAACACATACAGCTACAAGTTTAATTTTGGCCATTAAGCAAAGACTTGTTTGAAATCTAAGTGTCTGACTGTTTCATTGTAGATGGCAAAGGCAGGTTTTGTCCACTGCCCCAGTGAGAATGAGCCAGATGTTGTGTGTTGTTTCTTCTGTCTGATTGAACTTGAGGGCTGGGAACCAGACGATGACCCCTGGTGAAGTATTTTACTGCATAACACATGCATGTACATAACAAGCAGTGCAACCTGGGATTGTTTGACATTGAACACATTGGATTGTTTGACATTGAACAGTCAGTGCTATGACAAGAAACACTTTGTAGAGAAGTTTAACACTCCTTTTTTATGCTCCAGAACAATCTAACTCTACACTTTTTTTTTTTTTTTTTGTTTTTACAAATTTGTAGAAACTAAAATAGAATCAATCAAATATTGAAGAACATCTGAACATGTCATCACCAAAATGGATAATTAATTCAAGTTTTCTCTATATGTAATGCTGCGTGGTGGTGTCATTCTTACCATGAATATTCTCACCTGGCATACATGTCAGTACTCATAAAAAAGCATTATGTTATTATATGGTTACAGATGTTAAAAAGTTGTAAGTATTGTGAAAATGAATTCCTCATGGAGCATTTTGCTTGCAGGTCCGAACATATGAAGCGATCTCCAAACTGCGGCTTTTTAAACTTGAAAAATGACTTTACAGAGCTGACAATTGCTGACTACTGTCACAAGGAAAAGGACAGGCTTAAAGTCTACTTTGTAAGTATCAAGGGAACTCTATTTTACCTTATGCATAATGGCCAATCTTATACTTTTTCTTTACTTTAGAGAAAAATTTGTCACAAAAAGATGGCATTTCTTCGCGATGAGGTAGACCATACACTGGAGTCCCTAAAATCACAGCTGACATCTTTGTGAATCTGATTGTTAATGCATGTTTAATTATGTTTTTATTTAATTGAATTTGTATTAAAGTTATTTGTTGAATTTACTACCACGATGTAGTAGTAGATTTCTCCACAAGATGGTGCACATGCCTTTTAGCTGCAGGAATGTTGGCCATACATTCACTGTGTATGGCCAAACCTTGACACTGGCTATACTGAAGTGAAAGCCCACATTTAACAGCTTTACAATGTGAGATATATTTTCTTTTCTTGCAAAATACTTACCATTTTCCTGAACGTGCCACCATCTCCATCACCCCTTTTCAAGCCTTGACCCTGGACAGATGGCCTGAAGCCCCTCCCATTCAATACCAACTGTTGCCCCAGCAACATCTGTCACATATAGGGGGGACTGCGTATTGGAGAGCTCGCCAAGACACTCGCCCAACTCCATGTGAGTACAGCTCAAGTTTAGGGCATAGTGGGCAGGACCTTCAAGAAGGGGAGGAACATTTTGCCCACTCCAAGAAAAGAAGTAAACAATGTGCAGAAGTTTCTAACAAGTCATATTTAAAGCATATTTATTTAATGCACACATTCAAATCCTATTTCCAGGCAATAATCATATGTTTATTAAAGGTAAATTAATGCATATTCAACTTTGAAAGCCACAAGCAAGCTGTAGTTTTGAGACGGTACTTGATTTTTATTTTTTTTTTCCATCTCAAAACTAAATGTTATCAAACTACTTTTATAATTTTGTTAATTAAATGTTTTGTGACTCCCCTTCACTGCCTGTGTTGTATTTTACTGAAATGATCTACAAAAGTGGGGTACGTGTTGAATGGAATTTGTGGAAATGAATATCTCCTTTGCCCAATGGGAGGGTTGTCTAGATGGAGGACAGGATTACAGATGCTATCCCTTCTCCAGCCTCCCTGTTTTGGATTAATGTCTAATGTAACACTCAGGCCACTGGGCTCAGATCAGCTGCTTAATTCTCTTTTATCCGCTCACTACAGAGCAAATTGAAGAGGAAATATTTTTAGTTCAAAAAGGTCAAAATCCTTGCAGGTGATGTAACACTTGTAATGAAACTGTCATTGAATTTTGGAGTTCCTCAGTGTTTCTGAGCTATTGTGCTTTAAAATATTTGTTTAATTTGTAAATTCTATATTTAATAGTTGTCCTTGATTTTTCTAGTGCAGAAAAAATGATCTCCTGTGTTTGTGAAAACCACAAAGCACAAAACAATTCAACATGAATAATTATCCAGTAAATGGGGGGCGTGTGTGCTCTGAGGCAGCCCCAAGCCTAAAAAAAATGGTTATGACAACTGGGGTGGACTCCAATAGACAACAATTGTCTATTGAAACCTGATTTTAATAGTTATGTTAGTTTGAAGTTATATTTTTTTATTAATGATAAACATTGTAAATGCATTTACAGTAATTGCTGTAATGCCATTGGCAATCCGTTTGTCTCAGCTCTCCAAGCCCTCCAGCCTGGTGTGACTCAGTCTCCCTGGCACAGATGTGAAAGACGGCTTAACTGTGGGAATGGTGCTACAGTAATAATTTGATTGGATCCAATTTGAGGTGGAGCAATGTGCATATGGTACCCCCATCCTAGTATTAACATGGGGCACATAAACCCTAAATCTATTTAAACTTGTCATTAAGCTAATAGGAGTTTTGATATAGATTTGGATCTTTTTTGATCCCATTAATGCACAGAGGCTCAGGGTTTACCACTTTGGCCCTTATTGCAGTTTTCTAATTAATGAATTTGGACTAAAACTGTAAACAGTGGAGAACAGATGGACAAACTGACAGATGTTACCAACAGAAAGTTTACAACCTGAGCTCTCATCCATCCGGCCCCATCTGTTGCTGCTGCGCTGGTACCTCCCTCTGTCTCCTCCAGCCCCTTTCACATCCCTTCATCAGCATCTATCACGAGCCCGAACACTAGCCCAAATACACGATGTCAGCCCTTTGACCTGCTTTAACCCTTTGTAAACAATATAAATGACGAACTCTGTCCTTGGATTTGCTGGGCTATGGGTGTGCTGTATTTCCAGTGGATCACCATACTTATTTTTGTCAAGGTGTTATATTGATCCAAATGTGAAAATATTACATCACAGTTAAATAATATATTCCAAGTTTTATGATTTATTAATCGTTAAATGGAGTGATTATATTGGCTAAAACAACTATTCTTACATAATTAAGCAATACATTTTTGTTGCCTCTTCCTTGGGACACATTTCTTTTCTAGACACTAATATTTGAAATATTTTTTTTAAGACTTTTTTTTAATTTTTATTTTTTTTACTTTTTTTAACCTTATGCTATTTGCTCTTCTGAGTGACAATATTAGAAGTGCTTAGGGCTGGCACAGGGCAGCTGACACATGCACACTGTTTTGATTATTTTTAAACCAAGTCCATGTGAATGAGGCTAGATCTCGTCTATGTGCTGACAGATTACCCGAGCAAAGGGACAACACTGTGAGTTACACTCTTGTTGAATTATAATTAGCTCCAAACCTAAATCCCCTTTCACTTGGCCCTCTCCCTCCTCCACATTTCATGTTCTCCCACGTTCCTGGCACCAAAGTGTGATGATGCTTGTGCCTCAGACCGCAAGCCTCCTACCTTGGCTGTTTTTTGTGCCTTTCTCCCCAAAAGGGACCTCCATCTGTCCCTACACTCGGCCTATTGTGGAGCCCCAAAGCTCAGCAACTTCCACAAAGCAGTGGGCGTGCAGAGGGGGGCCAGGGTAAACACGACAGCATCCACATCCCATTAGAAGCTCTTTAACTCCTGCAGCCTAATACTCTCACAGAATTTGGGGAGGAGACACTCCACCCCTTATACTCCTGCACACAATGTCACCTTTTTAGACCTTTATCCATAGGTAATGAGCCCACTGAACAGCCCTTTGCTCTTACTTCATCCAGAATTTCAAACTAGAGTATAAAATGTGCGTAAGTTGAATTCACTCCAAGATTAGTTTTGGGGCATTCAGCATGGCCATTGAGGTGAGAAAGCTAAATTGCATTTGCCTATACTGTATTTAATTGCTTGACAAGCTCCCATTGTGACCCCCAGCTCCAGTCCATTGTGTCATCACACCAACCCCACCATCTTTTATTTCTCTTTACCCAAATTTCTCTCCATCCATCTCACGGGTCATTCTTCCACCAGCTGCTCCTCTAAGTCTGGGGTGTCTCAGTTGCAGTGTGCTCCACCTCTCAACCTGGGCGCTCCCGACAGAGGCGTGATGTGCTGTGTGAGTGGAGTGTGCGCATGTGCGAAAGGTCCTGAGCAGAGCGGGGGATCACTGTGCAGGGCCTCAGCTTAAAGGCACCAGGATTAGTGCCTCACAGACACTGATTAAAGCCTTCCAGCCTCCTATGGCCCCATTAATACAATCTTAATCACAATGCTTTATCCCTCCATCTCGCTTCTATGGATCAGGACCTTTTCATTTAAGCGAGAGCCACTCTTGTTTGGTCAGTGGATTAAGAGCGCTGTGCACAGAAACTAAAATACAAGCGCACGAGAGAATCAAGGAGAATCAGGAGCGCATTTACTTCACTTAGTTGTCATGCATCCCTTTAAAACATTATTTTTTATGAGGCAAAATGATATTTTAAACCTGGCAAATGTTGTTTAATGACAGGATTTTCTGCTAAAATATGTGGGTGGGTGTATTTTTGTTTTGACTTTAGAGAAATGTTTAAAAGCAAAATGTTTTAATGTTGCAGAGAAGTATATAACAACAAAAGCTAAATAAGTAATGCAAGTAATGAGAACAACTTAAACTATAACTTCCAAAGAATATTTATATTTTTCTCTACCCTGACTTTGTGAAGTATAAGCCATTGTTAATTTATCTGGCAGAGTTTTTTTCCCTGTTGTTTCCCCTCTTATTTACAGTGTGATTTGTCTCCAGTTCACTTTAGGGAGGCATATGCTCAGATCAGTAGGTGAAAGTAATCTGTTGGCTTGATGCTGGTGCTTATCTACGGGGCACGCAGGAAGTTTGTGGATCAGATCTGAAGTGCAGCCGCGTCCCGCTGTGAGCTCCTCTGTGACATAACCTCTGACCCCTGGGGCTCAGAGCCACAGGGGAGGTCTGCTGCCTGTCCCGCGGTCACTGCCCCGTTCCAGAGCATGTGCTGCTTTCCCATTAGGGCCCACACATGCCTTGTTCTTAACGGCAGCAATGTGGGCCACCTGCACTGCTGGCTCTTGATCACATTGACAAGCTATACAGCAATTTACTTTTTTTTATTTTTAACGCTAAAACAACTTTTGTGTTGATTTCAGTTTTTGCCTTCACAGTTGTACTTGGTTTGTTGATGTCATTACTTCTGTACATTGATGCACCATGATCTACAATTTTATTTTATTTTTGCCGGTTTATACAATATATTCAGGTTGTATTTCATCCAAATGAGCAGTGTTTATCCAACATGAACTTAACTTCTTATAAGTTGAATACTGTCTGGGTTTTGTCTCCTGCAGTGTTCTGAATGAACCCATTGTCTCATTTATTTTTTTTTATCTCAGATCTTCAAACTTCCAGTATTGGCAGTGATTGTTTTTGTTTAAAAAAAAAATAAAAATTAAAAAAGATTGCAGAGCCATATTGCTGCATTTGCCAGTCTCTTGACTGTTATGTAAAGCTATGTGCTCCTTCTCGAGCTTGACTGACACTCATGAGAGGACAGATTTCTGAATTGGGAGCACAGACCCTTGTCACCCCTGCTCATCCCGTGTTGCCCTCTGACTCCACTCCTCTGTCCCACATGCCCTAACTCTCCTTCTTTTTACTCTCATCCTCCACTCAAACTCTCACTCTCTGCTCCTTGTCCCTTTGCCTCAAATTGGTCCAGCTGCCCGCCAGCCCCCCGCCGCTCCCCCAGCTGCCTGAACCAACTCCCGCCTCCCTACAACTCCAACCCATGCAACAATATGGGTCACAGGTCAAGAGAAAGAACAGGCTGCATATACAATAGACCAGTGGCGCCCGGTCTAACAATCATTCCCTTTTTGTCCAGCACGCAGCCTTTCTGTGCCATTGCAGGACTGGAAATGACAAACCTTTTGGAGAGGTAGCTCAAGAGGTAGGGTGTCCACTCTCATGCATCCTTCTAGAGGCTTAGACTTCCCTTTGTACAATGGACTGAAAGACCCCACTGATAAACACACTTGTGCACCCCAGTTGGCTTTTATAGCACTCATTCTCTCTACTCTTCCTCCTCGTTCTTTTGTCTGCATCAAGAGCCATTATGTCCATAAACATCATTATAGAAGTCAAAACAGAAACTTAAATCACTCCTATGATATAAATGTAGCTGGACTCGTGCCAGTTTCTTTAGTTTTTGAGTATTAAATTATACAGCATAGTAATAATTTTGAATGTAAATGTAAAAAGGCTCCATTTTCAAAGACTGATGTGTTAATGAGTTTTTGCCCTACAGTGTTTTGGCATGAACGAGGTGGGAAAGTGAGCCATGTGGGAGCGAGCACAACGATGGAGACTCCGAAAAGCCTCTGACACATTCACCTGTTTCCCACAGCAGTTTTCCCATGGTCCTCTGCAGCCTCGTGACCTGTGAAACCCTGTGCATCTTAATACACAGAGTATGCTGCAACTGTTGGTGAGTTTACTCTTTTGTTTTCCCTTGTGGATTAGTCTTTTATTCTTTGATTATGACCAACTAAATATGTTTACAAAAATGTCTTTTATAAAGCTTCCTCTAGGATTCAGTTTTTGTCATATTAGATTGCTGAAGGAGAAAAATACAAATAAGCATTTAGCCTGTTGGTAAAATATATACATAGGATTTAATGATTACCTTTTTTACTTGATTTTGAAATAATTCCTATTCCAATACTGAATAACATTGAAGGCTTATACAGTGTAACATAATGAAAGACCCATTCACTGTTACTGTTACTATTGAAATATCATATAAGAATATTTATTCAATTAAGTGCGAAACAGCAAAATATTTACAACAGTACAGTATTTACAAAATCTGCAACACCTATTGAACCTGAAAGACTTCAAATAAATAATTTAAATACAGTCCAAGTGTGAGTGACAGACACAGAGAAACAGTGAAACAAAACATGAGCTGTGAGAAATACAAAAAGGAAATATTCAAAAATAAATATTAAATACGGCTATAAATAAATGCATTGCTCTTGTTCTGGTGAACGGAACAATGTCAGCAGGCTCCAAGTCAGGTTTAAAGAGAGTGACTTTTTAAAACCTCCATTTAAAACATATTTGGTAATTTCATCATTAGTTCCAACAACAGAAAACATTTAAAATCCAAGTAACATATTGTTTTAACTAAATCAATAAATATTTTTTTTTTTTTAATTCGTGGGTGCATGTTTTATCAGGTAGGTTAGGCTGAGGTGAGCTTTTTGTGTTTGTGCTCTTCAAAGAGGAATGCAAAAAGTTCTTGTTCATAAGTCATGTCTTTAGCAGTTGCCACACTGTTTTAGATAGATCCCATCTGAGAAGGGACCAACTGAGAGGGCGCAAAAGAGTCAAAGGCCACGTCCAGAGGCAGCTCAAAGCGGGCTGGCTGAAACAGTGGGTGTCCCTGGTGCCCAGTCAGGCTGCCAGCCGAGGCGTAGTGGTGTGATGAGAGGTACTGGGCATGGTGTCCCGAGTGCGAGCTGAAGTTCCTGTCTGAGTCATGGGGAGAGGGTTCTTGCTTCAGGGGGAAGTTACCGCTAATGCTCAGAGGGGGAGTGAGGGGCCCATCATACGGAGGCGTCCCGCTGCTGCACTCCGTCGAAGAAGGGTTGTCATAGGCTGGCCCCTTGAAACCTTTCATCTGGAGGAGGTGTGAGGCCTCCAAGGATCCATATGGGGGGCTTGGGAGGCCTGGCGATGGGAAACTGAGAGCATGAGCCTGGCCTGTCACAGCAGCCAGACCTGGGCCACACTTCTCCTCTAGTTTGTTTAACATCATTGGACTAGAGCCCAGCTGAAGACACCCCGCCACCAGGTTACTAGTGGGCTGGGACAAGCCTTTGCACAGCATCTCCACAAAGCCATGACTCTCTGGAGACTGGCCACTCTCCAGCACCTCGGACAGGGCCCAGATGTAGTTGCGGGCCAGCCGCAGTGTCTCAATTTTTGACAGTTTTTGAGTTTTAGAGTAGCAGGGCATGACTCGGCGCAGATTATCCAGAGCATCATTTAGCCCATGCATTCGGGAGCGTTCTCGCGCATTGGCCTTGATCCTTCGGGCACGAAACCTCTCCTGTCTTGCTTTGGTCATCTTCTTCTTCTTAGGGCCCCTGCGTTTGGGAGCATTTTCTCCATTTGGCCCAATGTCCTCATCATCTTCCTCCTCTCTCTTCTTCCTCCATGTCCTCACTGCCCAGCTCAGTGCAGGAGTGCATCCGACTGGTTAAGGTAAGGCCATGGCGTCCTCTCATCTCTGGGCTCTCATCTCCATCCTGAGAGCTGCCATCCTCCTCCAACCAGCTGAGGGAACTGACCAGCTCATTGACATCACTTTTACCAAAGCTTTTGGTCATCATGTTGATCTACAACAGAAACATACAGCTTTAGAAAGAAGCTTTTACTCTGTGCAAGCTAACATGTGAGAGCATCATTTCAGCACCACTGTGTGGACAGCTCACTAAGTATAAATTATGTAGGAGGAAACAAGTTAATTAATTATACTGTTTTACTCTGTATTAGTTGCTTGAATAACTCCTCTTTGTAACTCCTCCTTAGTATCCTGTTAATCTGGGACACGATAGGATTTACCGCTCATAAAGTACAAAGATTTGTAATGGCAACATGAAAACGCAGCCTATAATAACCCCGTAAAAGCTTGTGTAAGCTTAACATTTAATTGGGAAATTGCAATTCGGTGAATCGCTACATGTGCAATCCAGTAAACAATAAATGCGTGAAGAAATAGCAGACATAAGAAATTAAAGCCAGGCCTAATATTCTTAGCTCTTATTTTGATAAGGCTGGTGGTTTAGTAGCCTAAATATTACATTTATAATAAACCTAATAAACGTAAATGGCACAAATTGGTAAAGATCCTGTTTTGGAAAAAGAAGTGGTAAACTCACCGTTTTCCTGTTGCTTCGTGTGCCCTCAGTGCCCGGTAAACTGTGAGACTCCCCTGAAGTGCAGTGATGCTCTGTTGCGTTAGTCTCGTAGTTCCGTGTCCCAGAGTCCCGCTCCCTCTACGCAGCCATCAGTGAGCACGGAACTTTCATCCAACTGGCAAGACCCGGCTGATATTTTTACATTTAGCCATGTAAGCCCCTCCCTCCGGCGCCCCTCCCACCATCAGCTTTTCCGAAAGCGCGTGGCGGGCTCGTGGCTGCTGCTTGGGCGCACTTGTAGCAGTGTTTTATTTGCAGACTTGCTCTTGCTGAACGGGGAGGGGGTAGGCTGAGAAGGGGGGCGCAGTGATGCAAAGTATCATCAAACACACTACGCGCAACAAAGTCGCATTTCTAGCTCGAATCCTACCAGAAACTTACAACCATTTGATTTAATCGTAACGTGTGCAACCCTGATGTTGCGCTACACCATGTGTGGGCTTTTTACACTTTTCACTTTCTAAATAGTTTAGTGTAGAGTTAGACTCCACCTCCACCAGTCATCTCATTCCTCTGTTACTCCATAAATTGTATTTGAGCTGGATGCATGGGTTCATTAGTTTAATATCGCCTAATTGCTGTGGTTGCTCGGTTCAGTCTGTGGTTTTAGTACCACGTGGGCCCGCGTTTCGCGCTGTATTAACTACCCTAATCGATTGTCTATCTCTTCATTAGTCGGTTGGATTATGAATTTTCCACTTAATTACCCGCTGTGTAGTGCTGGCTGCGGGAAGAGACGCGCGTCCGTGTGCGCGCCTAAGTAGTTTTGACAGCTCAGTGCAGCGCAGAGCAGGTGATGTGTGTTATTCACTCGCTCACTCAACTGTTTTCTTCTATTTACAGCGTCATATTGTACGCCATCTCTTAATTAGCGCAATGATGAGGCAGGTACTTTGCGCGTGCAGCCCTCAGTTTGAGCAGCTCAGATGATTCACAAATTAATCCCATGAGCAACTGTTTATGAAGGACGCCGTCTGTTCTAACAGTTGAGTTACAAAATCACATTTTTTATAGACGAAATGTAGGCAGGCCTAGTCAGTTTAAATAGGCCTAGTCCCACTACTGTCCTGAGCTCTTCACCGTGTCATGACGAATCAGAGAGAAAACTCCTCTGATTCTGACGACATGATGGCAGTGCTCTTTGCTGTTCGTCGTTAACAGAACCCCAACATTTAACATTTTGTATAGTTTTCACAACAAATGTCACGGCATAATAAACCCTCGCCAGTGGTTTTGCTGAAGGGTTCGTGGCACAGTTGGGGTCTTTTGTGGGGATTACCCATTGACGGCCAGGGTCTCGCGAATCGCACGTGCCCCCGCATTGATCCCATTGTGCGCGCGATTGCGCACAGCTGTGCCCGAGACAGCGACACCCCACTTACTCAACTTTGCCAAAGTATGGTAGCTATTGTTTATTACTGCATGTAACATGCTCAATCTGATAAATAAAACGTGGTCACGTGGGTAATAGACAACTTTGCATTAACGGGCTCTTATTCAACGATTTATTGAACAAGGCTGAACAGATGGTTGTATACTATAGGAAGCGTTGGGGGTTGAGGCATCCGTTGCTTGGATCCTCACGCGTCAGTCGCTTTCCGAAGATAATGTATAGTGTTAAAACTGCATTTATCCACCTCAACGGTCATAATGACAGTCGGTCAGAGCCGTGTCACAGCCGTCCGGACGCAGAGGTCCTGGCCCTGTTTGTGTGGCCCCAGAGATGCGCTCGTGTAGTGAAACGACTCTAACCAATGCTCCCGAGGCTCCCCAGGTACAGAGCCCTAACAGACAGACATATAGGAGACCCCTGTGTCCCATGAGTCTGAGCCGGCCTCCTCTACACCTGCAACATGCATAGGGAATAGATCCGGCCTGTCTCCCATTCCCATCACTCTCCCAAATGAATGACTGACGAACTAAAGGGAATTACCCCTCTCCCCTTATAAACTGTAGCATAGATAGGCAATCTACTGGAAGAGGTCACAATAAACAGTCCACGTGTAACTTCATGTTTAGGGATTTTTATTTCCATTTATATCAAATATATTTTAAGATGAAAAAAAAAAAAAAGTAATTTGAACTATCAATAATTAAGTTATGTAAAAAAAAAAAATCTGACTTTTTACGATTATCTTTTGATTGCCATTACTATTTTTTATTTTAATTTAAATGATTTAAGATTTATTGAAAGATTTTAGCAAAAAGTACCAGTTTAAGGACTGTTGTTCTCATTAATAAAAGGAAGGGGGTCACAGAAATCACTAGCTCAAGTGAGTTGTCTTAGCTCTTGTCCTTGGGGACCAGGGGAAGGATGGGAGGGTTTGGTGCTCTCTGCTGACAGATGGGTCCTTGTTTCTGTCTTATTCTTCCTCTCTCACTCCGTCTCCTCCTAAGACATGACGCACTCACACACACCAACACTGCACACCAGCACAATGGGAATTAAAAGCCACACACATGTTGCCTGAGATGCTACGAAAAGCTGAGCCCCTTGTTGTCTTCATAAAAAATGCAGGGATCAGGGATTTGTGATGTGGGATGTGTATTGTTTAATAAGTTGGATATATTTGGTGTGCCTTGCCTGGAGATGTGGCCTGTAGAGCCAAATAGATTAAATTGGAATGTATCAGTATGACCTTATATTGCTCTTTTAAATTGAGTGAAACATACAGCAAAGATGGTTGTCCATGTTTATTACTAAATATGATTGTGTGGTAATCCATTGGTGTGCTCGATAAATTATTTTCAAGGCCTTTGTTATGCATTTACTTTGAAAATTGGTGTACAGTAGAACATAGGCTTGATAAACTTAGCATTTAGTTGGCGTGTGGATGGTGTGAGAGTCCCCTGGCTGTGTCCTCACCATTTGCTGCTCATTGAGGCTGAATGTTTTGTAGTTTCCTGAGGGAGAGACTGACAGGCACACGGACAGAGCCGCTCAGGGAACACAGGGGCCTGCTCTGCGCACGAACATAGTCTCCTCATGACCACGAGTCAAGGCATTTAACCTCACTCAACCTGAAGCAGCCCTGACAAATTACATGTACATACTTTTATGTTCTGTACTTGTTCATGTATATTTGCTGTTTGTAGTGCTTATAGTTCATCTGAGCTCTTTTAAGTGTGTCTATGTATGTGTATATATACGTATACATACATACATATCACATCACTGGTTAGTTCAACTGGTAAAGCTCCTGACCATGCATGGCAGGGTCCATCCTAAATCCAGCACCCTAAGGCTTGTATGCAAGCTGTAAGGAAGGGGTCCAAGGACTAGTGAGTGTGAGAGCCACAATCCAGGGTGAAACATCCAAGATCCATGAGTACATTAAGGACAAGGCCCCAACCGATGACGAGCTCAGCGAATGTCTCAGACAGTGGAGTGCAGAGGAAGAGGTGTTGGAGTTTCCATCATGGGAGGACAAGCCCCTGCATGGGATGTACCACTGGAACATAACTGAAGTGACTGATATGAAGAAATCCTACCAATGGCTTGAGAAAGCTGGACTGAAGGACAACACAGTGGCACTCATCCTGGTTGCACAGGAGCAGGCCTTGAATACTAGAGCAATAGGGGCCCAGATCTACCACACCAGACAAGACCCAAGGTGTAGGCTGTACAAAGAGGTCCCTGAGACAATCCAGCACATAACTGCAAGGTGTAAGATGCTGGCAGAGAAAGCATACATGGAGCAGCATAGCCAAGGGCATAGTGTACAGAAACATCTGTGCAGAGTACAGACTGGAGTCCCCAAGATCGAGATGGGAAACACTTACAAAGGTAGTGGAGAATGATCGAGCCAAGATCCTGTGAGACTTCCAGATGCAGACTGACAGAATGGTGATGGCCAACCAACTGGATATTGTGGTGGATAAACAACAGAACAAAGCCGTTGTGGTGGACATCGCAGTGCCAAGTAATGGAAACATCAGGAAAAAGGAACATGAGAAACTAGAGAAATACCACGGGCTCAAATATAAACATAGTTATATAGCTTCATTTATGCACTTTTATAGACATCAACATTTGTATTTAAATATTTAAGGTTCATTATAGTTGTACCTTGTTGTAGTTTCTAAAAAAATATTGTGCTTGTTACTATATCAATTACACAATGATGGCCAGCCCTTGATCACACAGATAAGATCAGGCTGAATCTGACGGAGGTGATCTGAACAGATTGTTAGCAGCTTATTTCTCTTCCTCTGGGCTAACAGCTTTGGAATAAATTCCAGTTGGGCAGAAATGTAGCTACAGAATGGGAATCAGGCCCGGGGGCAATTCTCACTAAGTGGAGAGAGAGCCATTAAACAAAGGTGCCTGTGGTTTCAGATTCAGGATACTTTACAGCATTGGTCCCAGGACGTGCTCTGTGTTTTTGGGTGTGCGGAGAGAGGGGGCAGAACAGGGGGGGAAGGAGGGGGAGGAGGATCCATCTGCCACTCTGCCGTCCTAAGGGAGACGGGCCTATCCCAGGGGTGTTCTGTAGGAGAGGGGCTGAAAGGATTACACCCAACCACTAATCAACAACGCTAATCTGTGGGCCCCCATACAAAATCCCTTACCATCCAAACAACTATTTAGGACAGAAAATAAAACCACAATGTTCAGGATCAACCAAAAAATGTTGGACAATCAGATAAACTTGAGGACAACTATGCCATTCTTAATGAGGAGTGAGACAGATAAGGTGTGACTGGCAGAGAGCCACATATTGTCTGTGATCAGGTGCAAGTGTCCCACAAGTGGCCTGTCTGATTCCCAGTGTGACCATTATGCAAATACAGCAACGAATCGAGACTGCAACAGAAATGAGTCTAACGGTCAAAAACACTTCCATCAAATCCAAAAGCAAAAACATTTCTCTGAGCACTCAAAGATCAGAATAGTGACAGAATACAGTCTTATAGGGGCGACTTGTTTATGAATGTATTTTCTTTCAATAAATTAACCTTGATTGAAAGATTTTGGATGGAAGGGGAGACTGTGGGCTTCTGCTGTCAGGTGAGTTTCCCCGATCCGTGTGTTTTGTCACAGCAGGGTCCCTAACCCAGAGCAGCTGTTGAGTTCCTCACAGCTCAGACCTGAGCAGCAAAAAGAGAGGTGTTAGCCCTGGTTTTATCGCCTTGCTCTTGACACAATAGTTCTGATGTTTGGAGTGCTGTGGTGGGGCTCATAATGGGGTTGTCATCTCTGCAGGTTTAAGACACTAGGGATGATGCCAGTCCATCAGGGCATGAGGACCCGGGGTGTCTAGGCCTGCCTGCTGCAGGATGCCCGTCGGCTAAGCTGCACTAAGCTGTCTATGCCTGAATCCTCATTGTTCAGTTGGTCCAGTGCTGTCAATATAAAGCTTGGCTAATGTGATCTAGAGGCAGCTGGAGCTGCCCACATTATTACCATGACACAGCCGACTGAGGGTGTAATATCATTAAAACTAAATCAGGTGTTTGTAGATTTGGTGGAGCAGCCAAGACTTGAATGGCATCAACCAGGACAATTGCAATAATTTAATCAGTTAAGGGACGTTATATAGATTTTCCTCAACCATTATTTTGATAGGCTAATTAAATCTTCTCTCACAACATTGGCACACATGTAGGAAATTATTTAAGAAGGGAGCAATGACTTTTCTGCACCTCAGCCTATATGACTATGGTCAATGCCTATATTTATTTAGATATAAAAACCAAACCAGTCTCATTTGAAAGTAGCTTATGGCTAACCAAAGGATATGCACTAGTCATTATTAGCCTCTTGTGACGGATTATTGTTACAAATGATGAGAAAAACGTGAGGCAGTGTTAATCTTCTTAAACTGTTTGACACAGAGCTGTCTGCTCAGCAGACTCATCAGCAATCAGCTGTCCTCTGAATGGGCCAGGGCCATAATACACTAGTCATAACAATAGATCAAACTGAGCGCAGTATGAAAAAGAGAAATGTTTCCGTGCTTCATATAGGCTAGCCAAATATCTCTAAGTTGTATAGTGCGTTATTTTAGGCTACCTTTTGTTATCGTATTAATCTGCATGACTTTGTTAGTGGTCCCTTTTCTTTGTGTGTTGTGCCGTGATAACGCGCCAGAAGTTCCGTTAGTCGCGCTGCAAGGGTCGCATGTTTCTTTTGTTTTGGCGCCCGGGACACATAAGTGGTGATTTCAAGGCCCATTGAGCGAGCGATGGATTGTGTTCAAAGTGCGCGGACCAGCGGCGCATCGATTATTGGAGAGCTCAGAGAGACGCCCAAACTTCTATAATTATCAATTCCCCCCCTATGCTTGAGTTAATGTGACCAAGCACTGACATGGACTTGTTTATCCTGGAAACAATAATGGAAACCTTGCAGTCCACCTTTAATGCCTAACGCACGGGCCTGAGCTATCCAGGCTCGTGCCTGTTCTATTTCTTATTACTGTAAGTTGTTCATATTTGTGGATTGTGTTGTGAGGGAAGTGCTGATCTGATGCTTGCAAAGATTCCTACTAGTTCGTTCACATCATTCAGTGCCAGTGCACTGAGCAACAGTGGCACCTTGTGGTGCGTATTGGAAATGGGCAAACAATTTTGGTCAGGCTCCTATTGCGCCATTTTGTATTTTTTTTTTTATTTTTATGGTGAATGGACGCACTCAGATAACAGACCTATAGCTTAATGTGGAGCCTGCGATGGATGGAGCTTGAAGTAGGAATATTTTTTTGCTTCTATGGCCTATACATGCAGATAACTGATATATATAGATATATCCACCATGATAGATATCTATATATCTAGTGGTATATATATATATATATCTATATATATATATATATATATATATATATATATATCTATATATATATATCTATATATCTATATATATCTATATATATATATCTATATATATATATATAGATATAGATCTATATATCTATATATATATCTATATAGATATATATATATATATAGATATATATATATATATATATATATATAGATAGATAGATATATATATATATATATATATATATATAGATAGATCTCTCGAAATCGGAGTTAAAGGAAAAAAGAATTTAACACGACGTTTGAGAAAGAATATTCACAAACGGTATACTGCCAGCATAATGACATGAAATGTCTTTAAATTCCACATGCCCGAAACAATAACAGTGGAAAAGGCATGGATAATTATGGATATGGCAAAGGAACATACTGTTATCTAATAAGTGAGCTCCTTCTGACTGTGTCAAATGACTTTTAAATACTTTTTAATGAGTAGGTTATATGCTACTAATTACTTGAAAAACTGAAAATGAAAACATAGAGATAATTGAATTAATTGAATTAAATTGGTTCTGGAGGTGATATGATATTTGCATGTTTTGCCTGTGTTCTGGTCAAGCTTGGCTCAACATACTGGTCCCCCGCATTGGGGCAGCCCAGATGGGTCAAATGCTAAAGACAATTTTAGTAGGCTAATGATATAATGGCTATAACGGGTCTTTGCATAGAGCCTCTATTTTCTTCCCATGGAAAAAGCCTCAGAAGAGTCACTGAGCCGATAAAAATAACAATCTATGATATCAGAAGCAGGGTATGGTCCTTTCTTTGCATGCCCTGGACTATTGAGCTTATTGTAGACTCGATGTTACCACCGTTTTGAAATGACATTGCTCTTCGCACATTTGAATGGAAAGATACAATTTCAGTAAGTCAAACACTTTGGAGACGTGCATATTATCTATATAAGGAGAGAGTAGACGTATAACGCTTGGTGACCTTACAGTGCGTAGTGCGTGGAGCAGTACGTGCTGACGCTTGACGTACGGCTTTTCTCGCCCTGCCCTTCCCTCCGAGCAGTCACACATACTTCGGTTTTCAGAGTCTCTGGACACACCTCAGCCAACATAACCATGGTAGGTCATTGTTTTTAAACATTTAGAACAAGCTAACCATTACAATTTAGTTTAAGTTTCTAATTCCAGGTTTAGCATCGGAGAAGACTCGTTTGATACCGTATTCTGAATGATCCTGTCTTGTAGCGGTTAGCTAGCGGAAGTGGAAGTTCTCATACGTTAGCTTTAGCCTGTGAAAAAAATAGTTATTTGTGAAATAAATCGATTCGACAGTTTTACATATGAATATGAAATTACATATGAAATTCTGTTTTCTTTTTGAATAATATCATTGGGCCATCGCATTTATATGTGAATACCTTTATGTAGGAATTGCTTCACCATAGCTGATTTTTTTTCCGCCCAATCTCTTTTTGAACAGTCTGACTTCTCTGAAGATCAAATCCTTGGTAAGTTCCAGGTTTTTATTGGAGACTTCATTCTGTTCCTGAGCATGCTTCACTCTTGATCTATCCCACTTTCACTGCTCTGTGCGGTCACTTGTCACTGAGGCGAAGCCTATTGCTAAACCTAGTTATTTGGGGTTTCTGCCTTTTCCTTCACTGTTTTACCTTTCCCACCTTTTTGCAAATGCTTGTTCTTTTCAGACTGAATTAAACGCGGATCAGATTCATGGTAAGTCAGAGGAGGGCCGTGTTAGTGAAACATTGCTGGTGATCTTGGTTTGAGTGTGATCAGCATGTTAGCTGTTAGTTTGTTGGAGATAAAATAATCACCAGTTATTAACATTATTTCACGTGGTGATAATCTAATCATTGTTGGTTGTATGTTGCATTGTGTTTGTGGTCAGTCAGACGTTGGATCTTAACAGGTTCTAGTCATTTGGTCTGTTTGACTGTGAATGCTGCTGCCTCTGTCTGTTTGCCATAAACCTTTTATCTGTGGAGCAGTTCATCTGAAGTCTGTGTCCTTTTTTGGTTCTGGATACAGCTGTTGTTGGTTTTTGTCAAAGGGCTGGTTTGTTTAATCACCACTGACATAATAGGCTAAAGCTACTCTCTCCTCCTACTTGCCTCCACTCCTCCAATACCAAATATGGTGCTGGGAATAGTACTTACATGCCACTAGGGAAGTTGCGCATTCCTGAGAACAGGAAAAGTCCACAACGGTGTTTTTTGGAGTCAATCTCCAAACGGAAGAGCACCAATCTATACAGTTGTGGTCAGATGTGTCTGTTGTGCTAATGTCCAATGAAAAAATGTTGATCAAAGTTAATTAGTTCACAGTACTGCCCTTATTCTACACAGTTGTGTTAAATAACACAGTTCCGGTATGTTTACATTCATGTTGTATCATGTCTGTTCATTAGCAAGCATTCTCTCAATCAAATAAATCAAAATTTATATAACAGTTAAAGAACATTTTGGAAATCCGTCTGCAGACTGTTGTCATGGAAGGTTCATGTTTTGGTTACTCTTATGTGCTGCTTCCAAACAACCTTTGAGATAACGTTTTGATAACATTAATATGAATTGAATTCTTACAGTGAAATACAGAAAGCGTATTTGTTTCTCATTTTTACCCCCTATTCAAGTATATTTTGATAAGCAGAAAACATATTTTTTTCATCATCATTCAAACACAGGGTTGTTGTTGTTGGCGATAGCGTCAACAAACTATCAACTGACTATTAAAACGAAACAAAAATGGCACAGATTTTGATTTATAATGTATAGGTGTTGACACATTTAATCACAATCTGTCTTGTTGAACCTGTGTATCTTGTAAATTAGTTGATGTTCTGTCTTGGTGATTTATAATTTACCAAATATGCAAGGTAGTGTTTCTTCATATTTTTATTTGGCAGAGTTCAAGGAGGCTTTCCTGTTGTTTGACAAGACTGGGGATGGAAAGATCAGCTATTGCCAGTGTGGGGACGTCATGCGTGCCCTGGGGCAGAACCCTGTCAATGCAGAGGTGCTCAAAGTTCTGGGTAACCCCAAGGCCGAGGGTAAGAGAACAATACATAGCTATTTACAGCAGTCCTGTGTCTCTGTGTTGTAAGTAACATTATGTGGTGCTGATGAAAGCTCTGATTAACTGTCCCTGTTACTCTACAGAGATGACCACCAAAATGATGAACTTTGAAGAGTTTTTGCCCATGTTACAAGCCATCTGCAAGAACAAAGATCAAGGTTCCATGGAAGATTTTGTTGAGGGATTGCGTGTCTTTGACAAGGAAGGCAATGGCACAGTAATGGGGGCTGAGCTCCGCCACGTTCTCACCACGCTAGGCAAGTGCTTTATTTAAATATAAACAAACGCTGTTTAAATACAACCTTTGATCTCATTTGTGTTCTATTTCACAGGTGAGAAAATGACAGAGGAGGAGGTGGAGATGCTCTTGGCAGGACATGAAGATGCAAATGGCTGCATCAATTATGAAGGTAGGTAACATATTGTGGGGATATAGGTGACATTAATGCCCTTCCAGTGATAATTGAATCAGTTCTGTGTCACATTCCTTTAAATACATACTCTTCTCAATGTCATATATTTAGGACTATGTATGGAAGTATATTGGATCTTTTCTGCAGTTTAAAGGAAACATTATGCATTGATGTCTATGGTTTAACATGGGTAAAAGCGCAAAATAAGTACAGTTTTTCATAAGTGTCCTTTCAAACATTACATTTGTACCAAGATTTATGTTTGGACGTTGACATCTGTGTTGAACATCTAGTCTTATGCTAGGGTTTATTCCTGTTTAAGTGTTTTGTGTAAACATCCAATTCTGAAAATGTGTGAACTGTTTTTCCTTTACAGCATTTGTCCGTCACATCCTGTCAGGCTGAGGCCGGTACGGGCATTGGGTATATGTTGAGTTAGTACTGCCAGGCTTTCCTGCTTTCTCATTGCTACACATTCTACCGTATACACGTCACTCATTAGCCCATGTTAACATCTGCCACTAAACAAGAGCCATATCTGGAGTGGAAAAGGGAAAGTCTGGTAGTGTGTCTCTCCTGTAGTAGTGAGGCTGTACCCACATGTAGCCTCCCGCTCCTTTGTTTCCTGCAGCCCTCTGTCCTGGCCCTTGGCTGCTTGGCCCTCTGCATGTGTCTGAGAGCCCCTTCATTTAAAGGGGATCAGTGGACACAACACATGACGAAACTAATCTGGTGTCCAGTAGTGGGTGTTGTGTTCAAAGGCAGCCTCTCTGACCTATCTGCATGTTGGTATTTTTAAGCTCTATTTTGGCTCTTGGTGCGGAGGTGATCAGACATTAAACATGTGACAATTGTCGCCAACTTGGGAGAGGTACCAGGCTCTTTCTACTAACCAGAGAAGTCCAATGAATGACTCTCATGCTGATTTTCTCTTTATACTGATGGAAGCTGAAAATGTAGCTGGCTGCTCTCTGGACTGTAGCCTTCCCTTGGTCTCCCTCTTTTCTCTGCTTTGTACATGGAGTAAAGCATACAGCGAGGATGGCTTCTCTAACCAGCTTTACCTGGATCATAGACATGGCCAAATGCTTTGGCTGAACCTGTTAGATGATTCCTTCACCTGTTTCCATTAGTAACCTCTTAGACCCTACTGTCCTGTCTCTCTATGAGAACAGAATTTTTAGGTGTTGGTCTAATTTGTGTCTTCTCTCTTCTCTTTCCAGAACTGGTCAGGATGGTCATGAACGGCTGAAGATGACAAGAGTTTTACATTTTAGTACTTCTTTGCATTTACCCTTTTATAAGTCACATCATGAACCCTCTATACATTTCCAAATATTCATATTTTTACTTAATTTAAGTGCCTTGACATTCCTTAGGTCACCAACTGACCCCACAAAACATGTCTTAATATTTTGTGCTTGTTTTGTTTCAGTAACAGGGGCAGCACACACTTGTACAATTTGAATCGCATACTGTAGTTATAACTGCTTTTGTGTCCCTAGATCATAGATCTATATATATAGTAGTGGCTACCTGCAGTTTCACGGGTAAGCTGGCACACCAAATTATATTGTAGATTTATACTGTTAAAGTCACACAATCATGATGCATTTTAAATGGATCTCCATATTTTTAACTCACCCAAACGTTTTCTGCATTTAAATAAATGAGTCCTGAAAACCAACTGTTGAACTGTTTATTTTTGTCACACTGCAGAGCACCACAAGAGGACGCCATTTGCCTGTAGTTTTTGTTAGGACATTGACTGAGCGCATAGTAATAATATTTGCCAGTCGGAGTCAGGGCAACTATTTTAAATCAAATATGTTTTCTCTTGTGCAATATTGTAGGTCACAAGCCTAGGGTCAAGTTTCTTGTTGAAAGGTTTTGAATTTGGTGACCAGGCTGTACAATGATGAAAAGAGGATTTGGTGACAAAGCCCGGTGATACGAGCAGTAGGAGGCTGCGTGGTGGCTTCCTGACCTTTTCTTCATTTTTCTCTCAACAGCCACAACTATTTCCCCTCATTAGGCGACGCAGCTATTGGAGTACGGGCTTATGTGTGCTAAGGTTCAGGGGGTGTCATAGTCCAGTGCTGAATAGCTTGTCCACTAATTACTTGGTGTGTGTATGTGTGTGGTCGATGGAAGTCAAGGCTATTGATTATTTTAATCCTCCTATTTGTGAGTCTGTGATCCTCGTGGCTCTGCATTCGACAGGGGAATCACTAATGGGCCTCAGCGCAGCCTGTCTCAGACCTCTCTTCGTCCAATTAACTTTCCAACTGAAATCTGCCATAGAGAGAGGAGCGAGGGAGAGAGAGGAGGAGGAAGAGAGGAGCGAGGGAGGGAGAGCAGGGGAGCAGAGGAAGGGGGGGATAGAGAACATGGAAGGATCCTAGGACTGGGCCCAACCGGCGCCATAGCATCCTCCTTGGCGAGAAGCAACAGATAGCCTTTAGAAAGGCTCATATACCGAATACATACACTCAAACTGAACTCAGTCACTGTACATTTGCCACCCTTTGCACATCACTACTACTGGTAGTCTACTGGTCAGTTATGTTTTTGGCATGATCAGAGGTGAAGGTACACTTTTCGTGTACTACACCTTTCAATGAAATAAGTGTTTGACAAGAACCACACCGTAAATACAGTTTTATTGCCTGGACCATGTTCTGGTGAATTTCTGGTGAGGAGATATGTCTATTAAGAATATAAAACCCTTACCAAACACAGAACATATGTATACTGTTTGTCAAATATTAAATTAAATCTATTTCTGGTATTTGCACCCTGCAAATTATGTGATTAGATCAATATACTGGTTTTAATGTTCATCTTTGACACTGTGTTAGTCATATTGGAAATCCATGTCTGAGCAGCCAGAGTCTGTGCTCAGCTACTGTTGCTTCGATCTCGTATCAGACCACAAGGCTCGGCCGTATATCCAATCACCAGTCACTCTCACTGGTCACTTCAAATAATAGTGAACAGGATTGTGTCTGTCCAAGTCTCCCCGGGTCCATACATGCCTTTATTTAGTGTGACTGTCGACGGAAAGTCATGCCCGAACACATAAAAGACGGTGTATAGGATTTTTAATACCAATATTATCTGTTCAGTCTATTTCACATCTAAGGTAGTCCATCTTAAGATAAACTGTGTACACATATAATGTCACATGTAAAAAATAAAGGACAGTATGTCATTGTAAAATCCATTAAATCCATCTATGAGGTATACAACATTTTGAACTAAGACAGGTGGGCAGTCACATCCATACACTCATTATTTTGTAATCAAATACAAACACACAATCAAAAATGCACTTTGAAATACTGTACATTTGCAATGAAACAAGTGCCATTAATAAAATAGGAACAAAAAGAAATCCTTAATCCCAGTGACATGTAAATTATGGTCATAATATTGTCTGCATTTAGTATTATCCGACATATCTACCATCTTTGCATAATAATTTGGCATTTATTTAGGTATGAAGAAAGCATGGCAAGACAGTAGTGTATGGGTTAAAGATTACAATACACATAGGTATGCCTTGGCTTCACCAGCTTGATTAATGGCACTCTTGACACCATTATTGCATTAAAACACAATTAGAATGATGCTGCTCAATATATTCTGATACAATGGCATTTAATGTGAGACACATTGATTCTTTTTAGGATATTTCCGAGCCACAACGTGCAGTCATTTTTTGCACCTTCACTGTACATATTCATACATTTTTGATATAGATTGGAGGTGCAAATCAAAGCAGTTTGGCTCAGTATGATTAGTAGTCTTTGTGATGTCTGCTTACGTGTGTGCATGCATTGGATTTGAAGACCCACAAACAGACCACAGTGGGACAGCGGTCAGTCTGGGTAGATGAGGAAGCCGGAGAAGGTGCTGTACTTGTTGGTGTTGCCTCCGTGCACTTTGCCACCGTCCAGTTGGACACACACCTCGTCGCCCACGTCCAGATGCAGGATCACGCTGTTGGATGCGTAGTCGTAATTCTGATCGGCGTCCTGAGCGATGGCACTGGCTCTCACCTGGGAGCGCAGAGACAGAGAAAGAGGAGCGGTGCATTCACAATTAGATCAAGCACTTGCAAATGTCAAACACGCTTACAACACAAGCACTGATTATAATTCAGATACAAT
The DNA here is from genome assembly GCA_019594935.1 of Periophthalmus modestus. NCBI lineage: Eukaryota > Metazoa > Chordata > Actinopteri > Gobiiformes > Gobiidae > Periophthalmus > Periophthalmus modestus. The sequence continues at coordinate 15,913,070 of JAIEZT010000084.1, read as the reverse complement.
GTGCTTTGCTTTCTTCAAATCAAGGTGTCAAAATAAAACACAACTTCTTATTTAAATTCAAATTTTATAGCCTCATTTTCATATGGAAACATACATTTTTGATGACACAGATTGCACAGCAAGTATGCATCACCAACCAAAATATTCTCACCATTAGTCTTGAATGTGATCTACTTTATGGCCATTGTTTTCAATTATTAGGAACTTATGGGTTCAAAAAAAGGGAAATTTTAGACAACGAATAATATTCAGTTCAAAGCGAAACACAATTTTCAGTAGATACAAATTGCAGTAGTCAATTGTTAGAAAGTTCTAGTACTTACAACTACACTCCAAATTGAACATCTGACATAATTAACTCTCTCAGACCAAACTCTATAAATGACCATGTATTTTACTGGCTTGTCATTATTCTACAAGGTTAAAAAAGAACAGCTTATTCCACATCCACCACTGACTTAATAAGTTATTTATGTGTTTAAAATGAGATGCTCATAAGAATGACATCAGCTTCTTGGGGCCACCTCCGTCATCCATGTGTAGATGGATGACTGTGTGACTCTTGGCCCCAGAGGTGGACTAAGAACAGGGCAACTCCAGCAGCTATTGATCTGCTATGGACAGGCTCAGCATGGAGCAGCACAGATGGGGATATGATTAGGATGTGCAGATAAGCTCAGTCATAAGGGACAACAGGTTTATCTTTGAGGAGAGCAGCTCAGGCCAGAGGAGCGGCATTACTCTCCTCCACCGGCTATTGACCTGTTGCGTATGATCCTTGGCCGAACTCAATATGCATGATATTGAGTGGCCAAGCCTAAGCCAGACACCTCCATTTGCATGCGGCGTGTGAGCTCTGCCTTATTGACCCGGGAGCAGTGGATCTTTACTTGTTTGTTAACACATTTAATTGGGTTTACTCATCGTCAACATTTAAACACACATGCTTGCACTCAGTTACAGCTGTAAAGGAAACCTGTAGATCGAATATTGAGAAAAGATGGTAATAAATGTAACATATACATAGTCACAATGATTAAGATCATTTTCTTTGGGTTTCCATGTTGATGATGGTATTGTAGCTCTCAGGGATATGTATATATATCATTTGGTGAATGTTGTACACCAGGTTTCTGATTCAAGCTGTGCTTGGGACCGGCACAACTATTATTATTAATTCCATCAATAACAGTATATATAAAGTAATGATGGCCCCTGTACTATGAAATACAATACAATTCAGCATTTGGAAAACTACATAAACATTTTAAGTTTGGCACAGCCCATGACAAGCTGTAGTAAACTGTAACATTGGGATGTTTTAGACAAGGTCCATTTACAGTGTTAGGGACAATAAATGTTGTGCTAATGAGTCCTAGAGTTGTAATGAGAGGCAGGAGACTCTGGATGTTTGAGGCAGGAGATGTTTATTTACCATCAGTCTGGGACCCGGTGAATTTACTCAACACTGCACATTAGTATAGGCCTTTCAAGTATGACTATGCTTCCATCCAAAGAGGTTTAAAAATGAGCTAAGAAGGACAGCCTGGAGACAAGCTGGCTGAGATAAAATGAGAAGTGCATAGCAGATCGCTTCTGTGAGACGAACTGACCAAGGAAAGTGAAGGACAAATTCTTACAAAATGGACAAAAATAAATGTATTAAATTAGCACCAAATTTCACATTTCTGTCAACAACTAATCATATTCTAGCTAAGAGACCTGAGATCTAAGACCTAGTACCTTAACATTTTCTTAACCGATATTTGAAATACAATTACTCCCCAGCCTGCCTCTCCACTATCCTCTTGAGTTGTAAGTATCAATAATCCTGGAGTAGCTGTTGCTATTATCCGACACATGTCAGCCGTCAGTGGCCTTGTGTCTGTCTCACTGTCCATCTGCGCTAGGAGCACTCAATCTTTGTCACCATCCAGACAGGCTCCGCGCTCCACCATGACAGCCCCCGAATATGATCTGCAACTCAACTACCATCATGTCACCCCATCACAGCGGCCTTTCTCCCCACGAGCCCGCATCCATTTGAAAACTGTCAATCGACCACAAGCAGGCCTGAATTAGTGTAATAAAAAATATCCTTCTCTCCCTACACGTGCACAGATCAATTTTGCCCTCCCTTCTTTCCGTTGTGAACAGCATGTATCCCTAATGTGTCATGAATCCTGCATTGGGTTTCTTAGTGATGACAGCCAATTGTTGATGCAAGCAATAATCAAAACTGTATTTGTAATGCATTCATTTTGTGCTAAAAAAAAAAAATAATAGAAAAAAAGGAAAAAGCCATAAATACTCGCCAAATATATGCCAAAATACACCAAACCAGTGGACTTAATCTGAAATTTTTGGTTTTGTGCAAATTGTAAGATTAAGATTACAGAAACTGAACTGAACTGAATTAACATAAAAGAAGGAATTTTGTTGCAAATCTATCAATGCTGTTTCAGCAACTTCCAATCTGTTACATCAAAAAGAATATGGATTTTCACTATTAACCATATTTGCTGAAAGCCAAATGTTTAGACTGTTTGCTGTCTATAAACACTGTGAGACCCCCTTAAGACCTGTCTCTCAAATATCTTCTGTCATCTCTAAAGGTTATATTGTTGTTCTGCTTGACATGTGTCGTGACAGCCAATATCACATTTGCATCTTTGGCTGCTTCTGACAGTGATGCTGTTATTGTGACTGTGTATTGACACTGGGCATATGTCATCCTGCTCATTATTTTGACCAAACAGTGTAACAGCAGAGAGCTCTTTTCTGTCTTGGGTATTCAACTCTCACTCCTCATATTTTTAACAAGAGACTATTTATCAGAACAACATTTTTCCCATTGTGAGAAACTGCTTTGCGATGTATAGCAGATAGAATAATTCTTTCTATCTATGAATGCAGATGGCAGACAGACAGGGATAAGGGCTCCATGGTTGGATTAGGAGGAGAAGGCGATGGATACGACAGGAGGACGCAGGCTGATCCGAGCGAACTGGCAGCACACTGCACTGATCCTGAGCCTGGCAGAGCTGTGAGGCGTGAGGCAGGGGCCCCAGGGGCTCGCCTGTGGCTGTCTATGTCTCCGCCTAGCCCTTTCATTATAGGCCTCCACTAAACGCTCCTGGGAGCTGAGGAGGAGAAGGGGGGTGCAGGGGGGGGTGGGGGGGCAGTGGCAGTGTCATTTACAACACAACCGTGGCACATAAGACAGACAAGGGGAGACTATAAGAAAAAAAAAACAAAAGCAAGGGCCAGAGGGCTAAGCAAAGAAACAGGAGGGGTGTGGAAGGAGAGAGACTGATCAAGCAAGGCTATTTTGTGAGAGCGTGGCGGGTGGGGGCTTTATAAAGTCCTGTTTTTATCTGTGCTGCTCTGTTCCACTGGTAATAAAAGTGACAGGATTCATTCACTGTGATATACTGACCTCTTAGAGCGGAGACAATAGAAAAGTAGCTGTTAAACTTACCTAGGGGACCCCGGCACACGGCACGAGGAAGGTTAGAGGAGGAGGATTGAGGAGGGCGATGTTGTGGAAATAGAATATTTATTGAATAGGTTTTCCCCTACCTCGGGGAGCCTGGGGATTACACAGCGACAAGAGAGTGTAGCATTGAGCCATACCTTAGATTGCTATTACCTGCCATTCAGGATTACAGCTCGCTCAACAACAGCCTGTCCCTGAGACCAGATGAGTTAATGAGCCCTGGTTTAACAACAACATTTCTGCTCCAGTAAATTCACAAATTTACATTTGTCATTGCTCACAAATTCTATTTGGTTTACATTCTATTAGGCTACTGTGTCACTGTCTTTATTTTTGACTAGAACTGTATGACTTTTTATGATTCACACTTCCTGTTTTGTTTCTTACATTGCTTTTGAAAATGGGTAAAGTGAATGCCATGGCTTGGTTTTATACAGTCCTCTTACAGCTTCCACACATCAAATCATTTCCCTCTTGAGACTCAGAGGTACCTGTACTACAGTAACTTTTTTTTTTTATTCTTCTGCTGAATTACCTGCGGCTAAGGCCCAAACAACGGCTTCAAATGGAACTATGCCTAAAATTTCTAGATGAATGATTTATTAAATTAAATTCAAATGTTATGAAGCTTTGGCTACCAGCACTGCACTAATTACACTCCACCTGTAGCTTATATAAGTCAGCAGTACAGAAAGTGAATACAGGTGAGGGTCATTACAGCAAGTGATGACATTTTAACAGTTCTATGTGAAATAACGTGACCTTTAGTGAGCTATTAAAGGAGTCTATGACAAGTGAAAAACACAGGCCAGATTAAACGGGAGTTCAGCCACTATCTTTTAGTCTACCTTGTACTCGGTATTAAGGATATTTAATTCTGACATACAGTTGCACATAATGCATTAGACAAGTAAGCTATGCAAAGTAATTAACGAGCACAGGGGGGAAGAGGTTGCTTAAAAAGCCAAGCGAGACGTATTACCTGCCTTCTCCAGCATAAAACACACTAGCATTAGCATAGACGGTCTTAATAACATTTGATGCAAAGGTTGAATATTAAGCAGCTACAACCTATGCGCCCAAGATAAATCAATATTACATAATTATAGAAATACAATACAAATTCATCATCATGCACCTGCAACATTAGGTGATTATATATAACATGTATGTATGTAACCTGATTGGACTATACACTGAAGATGCAAAACAAATATTTCATTACAGCTTGTTAATCATGTTCTCATTGCCAATTTAGAGGTAGTTAAAGGGTGCTGCTTTGTGCCTGACTGCCTGTCAGGCTGCAGTGATTGGTGAAGGTAGGATTCAGGTGCAAGCAGGTGGGTCTATAACAGAGTGTGGATTAAGTGAATGTAATGTGTATTGGTTCTATAGGAATCCCATGCTTGCCCAGCTATGATTAGCACATCCTCTAGAGAACTTGGCACCGTAATTCAAGACTTCACATGACTAAAGGAATCTGCCTTGTACTGACAATTTAGGCTGTTTAATGAAAAGCTGAACTTGTTTAAGCGGAACTATATTTCACTACTGGCTCTTCTAATTGAGCAGTCAAGTAATTATAATTTGGGCTATTCTATAGTCTCTTCAATATGTGGTCAGGGAGAGTTTTATTTTTAAACTAAAACAGTATATAACCTAACCTGAGAAATACTAAAATAACTCATGCATATTGTTTGATATTGTTTTGAATGACCAATAAAATAATAACCGTAAGTGTCTGTGCATCTCTACATCTTAATAAACACCATGCCATGCATTCTAGAAACACTATTAGTACATTTTATGCCAGGTTTAAGAAGTAAATGGCAGTATCCTTTTTTTTTTTTTTTTTTTTTCTATTTTTTTTTTTTTTATGAAGTCAATTTGACATTTTCCACAAATTCCATAGGGCTAGTAATATTCACAGCTGTGGTAAAGCCAGTTAATTTTTATGTTGAATTCACAAATTGACTGCTATAAACAGTTTATAGAGTGATTCTGTCTTATTTTGTCTCTCCCATCCCTGATAGCCTGTCAGTGCAGTGGGTGTCCATTGGTCATCGGGCCTGATCTCATTCTGGCCTTCACTGCAGCCTCCCCAAAGCCTCGTCTACCAGCCCACTGTCTCCACACCTCCATGAAGTCATCTATCTTCCTCTGCTCCACCCTTTGAACCCACTTGTCTTGTCTCTCTGCCTCTCCCACTGTCTGTACTCTCTCAGAGTGCACGTCTCCCCATGTTCCTGTCATGTTTAGGCATTAGTGTTGTCAGAATACATACACAGTAAATGGAAAGACAAGTCTTTGCAGTATTACAATTCATTAGAACACTTCACAGTGTAGACACTTAAGATTCTATATGTCTATGTATTAAAAGAGCAGCCCCACTGGCTTTTCTCATCACACTGTCCATCATAGTTACAATGCAGCGAGTGATATTTAGTAAAGTGGCAAATTGCATGCATCTGCCAAAATCTAAAAGTATTTTCAGGAGTTTCTAGTCATATCCAACTTATTTCTTTGTTTTCATGGCAAATTCGCATGGCAAATTATATTTATACATTTAACATTACAAAATTAATTCAAAATTGAAATGAAATTGTAGCCGTAGTTTTGTTTATAAATGGTGAGGTTGGAAGTCATGACTGTAGTTGAAAAGTTTGACAGTGCTGCTTCAAATGGCCTTGTGTAAGAGTAATCAAAAAGGAAAGGTGGATTCTCCTCAAGGCTTTGACAAAAACCTCCCAGCTCAGACAAAATATCCAATAAAGCTTTATCACCTACGGCAATGGTAAAACAGGCTGTTTAATTCTGGAGTTAGCAATCCAGCTTGTCAGACATAGTGCCCATTTAGCAGGCCCCAGCCACTCACTGGCCTCAGGCTGTGTACCCGTCTGCCTCAAGGCTTCACCAGCTCTGCTACATGATCCCACACTCCACTGGCAATTTATTTACACTCATTTTCATCTATAACACTTGGGTTTAGGACTCTCTGGTTAAGTGAGAGCTCGATTTAACCAAACTGTTGAAGTGGAGCACATGACGGGTGTCAGACGGACCTGGGTGAGGTTAAATAATTGAGTTGAGTGAAAAGATAATTAATGGAGAATCAATGAACAAGCAGAATAAGGGTTAGAGGAGGGAAGCCGCTCGGCAGAGGATCTAATCTAAGATGAGTAAATTATTAAACAGTCTTAGATGGCTTGAATGACAATATGAACATTAAGCCCGCAGCCTCTCACCTCTGTGGCCTTATGCACATACAATAAAACAGCACTGAATGATACATGATTTTTAAAGATTTACCCAAGTATAGTTGTGCTATGTGTTACCTCTTACTCAGCTGTAATAAGCTGTTGTCTGTTATCTGCAGCAGGCTCTGTTTGATACAGTAATGTCTGGAGGCTGAGAGGTGAGTATTTGCATTTAGCGTCCTTCATGAATGAATGAATGTGAAAAACAACTTGAAGAATGTTTCCTGAATTTGGAGATCTCTGGTGAAATGTCTGTGATTTATCCCACCTTTCCGCTCCCACCCCCCATCAGCCACAGTGTCTTTAATTAGTGTCTGGGGAATGAGGGAGTGGATGAGTGGACTGTCAATTTTACATTCATTATTTATTTAGCTGAGGTGTAAACTGACTAGTCCGCGTCCTGACAGACATTTCTGCCGTGCTCTTTTGCTCTGCTGTTTAGGCGATAATCAAGCTCTGTGTATGATACTTACTAATTAGACTGTTCCTTTGGCGGCGGCTGCTGTATTCTGCCACTTGTCATTTAACTACATTACATGTGGGAATGCAAATATCTCTGGCCTGTGATTTCAAACTATATAGCATGGATTCCTCTTAATGAGGAGGAAGATTTTTCTTTCATTCTTTTCCTGTCATTTTGACACCTGCTAAGTGGAATGTGTTCTGAATTAGAAAGGTTCAATTTTGCTGAGGTGAGTGAGTCAAACATGGATGGTCACCAGTGAAGAGATGCATTGTATGTGTGTGTGCATACATACAAACAGAGCATATATTAGACTGACCTGCCCGTTTTTCTTAAGGTCGGCCCACATGCTGGTCCCATCTCCGCCTCTCATAAGGACATGGTAGGTGAAGAAGTAGATACCAGGTAGCGGACACGTGAACTTCCCAGTGCTGGGCTCATAATAGTTGCCCACATTGGTGACCACATCGTCAAACTTTAGTATTTCACTCCCTTCATGCTGTCTGCGCAGCCCTGCATAGAAGGCGATTTTAGGAGAGTAGAGGGAGGGGGAATAGCCACCTGGGCCTGGGCCTGGTGGACCTTGTGGTCCAGGTTTGCCTGGCTCTCCAGGGGGTCCTCGTGCTCCTGGGGGTCCGGGAATCCCTGGAGGCCCACGGAGACCAGACTTGATCTTCTTTCCAGAGTAATCCTGTGGCGGTGGAGATACAGCGTCAGCTCTTGGCCTGGCTGAGCTGTGGTGTCACATACCATTTTGCAGGATTCAAGCATTTCATAATGGCTACCGGCATTTCCCACACTCCCCACTTTGGTCGTATGGACCAGCAGAGGAATGGCAACCAAAAGTACGAGAACCATGGCCACACCCACTGCAGCTCCAATCACACGTTTCCTACGGCTGAGCCGCGAGGCGGCCAGCGTCAGGAAGTCTTCTTCCCCCTTTGGTGGAATAGTGCCGGCCAGGGTGATGTCTCTGGGAGAATTGGAACAAGACTACAGGGGTGTGAAGAATGAGAGAAAATATAAAATTAAAAAGCTCCAGATAAGCTGACGCTGTGGAGAGTCCCCTGGACTACAGAACCCAGTTGAAATCACAGTGAGATGAATGTTCTTTGGACCAAGAGCAGCTTTGAAATGCCTGGGTCAAAAAGACAAAAAAGAGAAAACAGATTTAGTTTAGAGCAAGATATTATTAAAGTAGATTTAATTTGTGGCTCACCTCTTTCTGAAATCTCACTTTCGTTTCACATAAAGCATGGCGTGAGAGAGGGGCTTAAAGGGGGGCTGCTGAAAAAGGCTGCCAAACTCATGTCAGTTGTATTAATAAATCAAATTAATGCCACTATTTTTGGACCCAATTAGTATTTGTGTCTCTTCAATGAAATCCTTTTCTTCTGAGTTTTCCAGTATTCATTGTACTGGCCTTTGGGGGGACCATGATGTTGTCACACCTGTTAATCAGCAATATTAAGAGTCCTCCTCACTTTCGTCTTGCACACCCTGTGGTCTGAGAGATCCCAGTGAATAAATATACATATGTAAAACAAAAACAAAAGAGAAACCGTTCACTGGCATTTTCGTGTTTATATGATTTTGTAAGCTCTAAAAGGATATTAAGGAGTTGTCAAGTTAATTAATAAGCTAATTTATTGAAATAAATATTTAGAAACGGTATTTTGTCTTCTATATGAAAGTGGCTGTGCGTAATTGTTGAAATTCTTATTATTCTTTTTCTTATCAAGGACACTGCACTTACCATTAGATTGTCTTTATTCCATAATGAAATGATGAATTTGTCGGTGCTCCAGTCCTGTTCAGTCCCTCTAAAATAATTGAATCACTTTGGAGACCCCGACGCCAAGTGCTGAGTTAGAGCCGACTGTGCGTAAGAGAGTGCCAGGAAAGTGTGGAGAGTTTCTTAATCAGTGCATCAGTGCGTAATCCCTTCTTCTCTCTCCATGGGCAAGGAAAATGTAAATATCACAATTCAGACTTAAACAAGCCCGGTGCGACTCCAAAAGACGGTACTCCGGTCAGCTCCACCGCGTGTGAGCTGCTGTGCGCTGCCTCCCGCTCTGCTTGATGTTGGGCTGTGGGCTGCACCAGTCGACACCTGTTAGATTGATCCCTCCCTCTCAGCTCGCACGCATGTCGGGTAAGTGCTTTCACTCGCATTTAAAGTTAGTATATGGTAGCAGATGTTCCCCTAATTGTGAGATGAAATGTTTTCTGCCTCAAAGCATAGCCTACGTAGTAAAAGAATAGGCTACCGTTCGTGTATGTCTCAGGTTAACTGTCATGTTTCTACCCTCAATGAGTACCCTAGCAGGCTATTTGCTCAAAATATGATTCAGACAGTTTATGTAGCCTACAATTGTACAACAACAATCTATAAACTTGCAGGCCTGCATATTAGTTCAGCTGTGCGCCTTAATATCTTACCGCAATAGTAATCATGGCAAAGTAACCCTAACAAATAGGTAGGTCTATAGTCAAATCTCTTTCCTGGCTTCTCACTTCTGATTGGATTAAAGAACTTTCAGTTTAGTTGGAAAGTCTTACTAATGAGGAGCATAGTTCTGTTGTGTTAATCAAGGTAGATCCAAATGAGCACTGCAGTGTAGGCCTAATAGCATAATATTATTTCTGTTTCACGGTTAGTACAAGAGGAATTGTTGCCTATAAATGGAAATGTCTACATGCCAAAGTAGGCTATTAGAGAAACATACTGTTAGTGTATATTTCTGTTTGTGGTGATTTAAGAGTAACATGGACCGGTGTCATTTCTCCACTGACCAGACTCTAACAATACCGCTGAAGCCTCTCTCTGCTCGTTAGCCCTATTCACCTGTTACAGCCTTCAGTAATGTTTGATAAAAACTTGCAAAAGCTAGGCAGATGTTTTCATCTTGGGCTCTGGATGAAAACGCTGCCGTCAGAGGCCGTGGGTAAAACGCCGCCCGCGTGTGATGGTGAGGGATGGTGAGGGATGGGGAGGAGACACTAAACGTTCCCCAGACCATTCCCCCGCGCGCGCTGGCGGAGTGTGTGACTCGCATCCCACTGCTCTAAAGGCTCATTAGTGAGACACCCTGCTCCACACCGCAGCGCCTGTCTCTCCACGGCACCGGTGTCAAAGTCAAACTGATCAAGGACCACACGCGTAAATAAGGAGCACATCAGGCACCCATTCATTAGGGATAAGGCTATGATATCCAAACTCGAATATCAATAGGTCTATGTGAGTTTTGGGCTCATTCGATAATTTTATTACAGTTATTTCCTCTTATATGAATTCACATGCAAACAGATGTGTTAGAAATAAGCATCCTCCTAATTTGCAGAAGACACGATTAAAACATGTACAGTATAGTTCAAATGCATGGACTAAGCGTATGTGGAACAATTTAATCAGGTGATGAATTTGTCTTTTTTAACTTCTCTGGCTCTCCTATAAGGTTGCCCATGCAGCATGTTGTTGGCTGTGCATTCTTGGTTATGTTATCCATATGGTCATTTTTTGCAGCTTAAATTGAAATGATCATTATAATATTTATGTTTAATATCTCCAAAGTAATATATCCTCCATGATGTGTAAGATTCCTGCTCATGTCATCTGTCCCTCTGAGGTTTGCTGTGAGGTTTGTATCAGCTGTCTGACAGGTATAATGGCTCTTATGTGAGTTTAAAGTTTAATGTTCGGGGCAGGGGGACCAAGGGGAATAGGTCTACATTCAGTATTGATGACAGCCACCCTTTTCATCAGACTGTCCCTCCTTGACCTCCCCTCTCCTCAGCAACACTCACCACTGTCCGGAAATGTAGGGATCATTCGGCTCATCCCTCCAGACATTGGTCAGTTTAACAGCAGTTTTCCAAGGACGACTGGGATTAGCTGGGAAATTGAGGCTGAGATGTAGCTTGTGATGTTCCTGGAGGGGTTATCCCGAGTGGGGTGGGCGGTGGTGTGAGGGGTGGGGGTTAAATGCTGTGTCAGTGTAAGTTTGGGGGTTATAGACAGTGTGGCTTGAAGGTCCTGACTCAGAGCGGGACACATAATCATTTCCAACATTCAGAGGCGGATTGGATTTTTAAAGGCTCTTTAAATATTACTGAGGTGATTAATATTGAAATATGAGGATGTCTTGGTGCCATCTCTGCCCTCCCTATTCACTTCTTCACTGATGCAATTTGTATGGGTAATATAAGTTTTGCCTTATTGACATTCACCCAATAAAAATAATTGCAGTGACTAAATCGCTATGGCAACAATATTTCCACATTAGGCACACAAAAACACAACTGTAATTATTCCAGTCCAACTGAAAATTTAACTTGAAATCATTCCTGTACCAAGGGTTTATTTACTATTATGTCCAAATCAAATTTAATACCTATGTTGTGATTTTGCACTTGAAAACAGACAGGTGTTTAGAGTTATTATGATTACTGCTCATTCAGTTTTTGAAAAGGCCTGACATAATTGACTAAAAAGATTAGACACTACTTTTGACATTACCAGAAGGTTCAAAAAATATTATATATATATATATATATATATATATATATATATATATATATATATATATATATATATATATATATATATATATATATATATATATATATATATATATATATATATATATATATATATACACCATATATATATATATACCCAACCAAAAAAAGTTTACCATAATCATTATTTTGAATATTTCTTCTATGGCTTTGTAGAGGTGCTATCTATACATTTGCAACAAAATTTTCCCAAAATATGAAAGGTGTTTGTAAACAAGTTGGATATAATTGTATGGATATATTTATCTTTATTTATTCATTTTATGTTGTGACAGTCAACATAGGGCACGGTAGTTTTTTTTTTTTTTTTTTGGGGTTTTTTTTCTCTTTAAATTCTATACACAGCTTAAACAATTTGGCATAGGCTCTGGATTAATTAACCACTAATTACTGTCTTTGTTCATTATTCAATACACAGTTTAGTTCAGACAGAGCACACAGTCTGTATATATGTGCTGCTGTAGTTCTCCTCACTATTATTACCAGTGTAGAAGCTGAGACTATTACACAGTTAACCCTGTTTTGAGCTCAGAGAAATGAAGACACATGGGCCCCCAGAGGCACAGAGCTGCTGCAGGGGCCCAGGCTCCCAGGGGCCTCACTGCTCACCACTGTTACCACTGACACTGTACTGTCCCTATCCAGCAGGAGCATCACCAGTGTAAATCAAAGTAAAGGTCATTAGGGGCATTGAGAGGTGGTTTGAGGTGAGTCTGGGTTAGGCCTTAACAAGACATTAACTCTTCATATTTCGTAAAACATACATTTACTAGAGATCACAGAACATAATCTTTAAATGATTAAGACACAACAAAATAAGGCATTTGTGCTGTTTGTGTCAGTTCTAAATCAAGACAGTATCAGGTTGATTATATAAGATAACTATGCATTTAATCCCAGAAATTTCATCTAGATTTTTTTTCTCTGTAAGACCAATCATATAATAAACCAAATTGGTCCAGAGCAGGATGGAAAAAAAAATGTCTAGTCAAGTGCTGCTGAGCTTTCTGCAGATGCGCTGTCCCTGAAATAAATAAAATAAAAATGAATTCTGTCAATGTAGTGTACACATTATGACTAACATGCACATAGTCACATTGTCATGTCCACTGTTGTGCCGCTGCCTCGGTTCATGTGTAAAATAGGTGTGCATTGGTAATCTCGATGTGTTCAGGTGGATATGTCTACATCCCAGTGTTGCGCTGTTTCATTAGGCTCTGATTATCGGACCTGATGCAGAGTGACAGAGCGTAGATTGAGTTGCACAGCCACTCTAATTCTCTCTATTAATAACAACCCTCCACACTGCCGTCCCAAACCACATTTATTAATCACAATTTGTCATGTGTCCGATGCTCCGCCCTCTTCTTCTCCTATTTTCTCAGCAGCCCCCCTTCTCCCAGCAGGGCCAGTTATCGCGCTCCCCCCGCCCCTGCACCCCCACAGCTCTGCCTCCCGTCCAGACATGGTCCAGCATACACAAGCATGAACCCTCTCTCTCTTTAACTGCACTCTGTGGGCTCAATGAAATTAATCAGGAGCTCTCCAGCCCTAATTGGCTAACTAACAGTTAACTACTTGGAACAATATTGGCTGTTTTGTAGCTTCTTACATTAAATATTATAATAAATGACAATAAAAACAAATTGTTATTTTCAATTACTGTGTGACATGGTGTTTACTCAGCCGCACAGGATCTATACATGAAATGAATACATGAAAATTAAGTGTGAAAATGGCCACTATACATAATGGTAGGGCGGCTCTATTATGGAAAAAATAATCAAGATTATTTAAATTATTATAAAAATCACAACCTTTCATGCAATTACTTATAATTATTATTTAATACTTTGAAAGAAGGTGAGGTGACAACACATTTGATATCTCACAGAAGCAGACTGTGGTAAATGTACTCTTCAAGTGCAATCCAAATTTATGACTTATGCCACATCCTCATATGTTATGTCCATTTGATGTAAAACACAAGAAACCGCTGGTTGCTGCACACTATTTCAAAAATAACTAAACCATATAAAACATGCATAGTCCCTTTAAACTTGTGAAGTGGAAGCACACTGTTGCTTTTTGGATCTCATTGATTTTTCGTTGCATTAAACCAGCCTCCTGGAGTGTCTATGTTGCCAACACAAAATCCTGGCATTTAATCGATGTGTATCCTGGAATATCCGTAGCGATATTGCATTATTGGTGAGAAAATAAAATCACATTTCTGCTCATGTCTTAGTCAAATGGCCCTTGACCCCACTTAGAAAGATGATTTATGAGTGCGCTGGTCCCACAGGCCTTTCTGCCACTATGCTGCTCCACTCCTGTTTGTGCTCATTATATTGACACTTTTGGGATAGTCTTCAACTTCAGATCACATTATTTCTTTCTGTAGTTGTGATCAGCCATTTGGCAGTTTACTTTGCCTACAATTACTCACAACAGTGTTTTGTTAATTATTTTAACACCTTCCTTTGACTTTGAACAATTTGTCACTTTATTCATCAAAATACAGTATACAATATATGTACCCCCTTTTTGAGTGACGCATTTATTCAGAAGTGACTACTTATTATAGGTTTTGAGCAACAATATAGAGTGAGAAAAGTGGATGAAGTTGTTTGCTCAAAAGCATAACAACACCTTTGTACTAGTTGATAATGAAAAATCTGAAAACAAACAAAAAACTGGAATTATAAAAGCTTCATTTAACAGTATCATCTTGGTTATGATAAAAATTCAGATGGTATTTGGTGTAAAATGTTGAACTGCACCACCAGCCTCCCCAGTGCCCTCCTCTCACACCTTTTAGGTCCCTGTACAGTATTACTTAAGCAGAACTGGTGTTTGGGGAGATGATTTTCATGTGCAAATGCCAGTCCGTCAGCTTCCAGCAATCACAAGCCCACCTCCCTCAGAGATCGTGAGCTGGAGACACAGGCTGCATAATTTAACAGCTCTGTGCCACCGCGCTTAAGGGTCGCAACCTCCTAAAGCGATGACAGAAAGACGTCCGCAGACTCCCCCCTCCCTGTACACTTCCCATTACCACTTATTTACTCTTCCCCATTCCAGGCAGGAAAGCAGGAAGTCCACGCACAGAGAAGAGAAAGAAATACAATCATTCAGTCTGTATAAACTGTGTAGTAAAGCAACGCACAACCAAACAGTGACATTTTAGGAGAATCTCCCGAGTCCGTGCAGCGATCTACGGCTATGAAATAAATACACACATGACCAGCC
This sequence comes from Periophthalmus modestus, assembly GCA_019594935.1. NCBI lineage: Eukaryota > Metazoa > Chordata > Actinopteri > Gobiiformes > Gobiidae > Periophthalmus > Periophthalmus modestus. Next base: position 15,898,018 of record JAIEZT010000084.1, on the reverse strand, counting down.
AAGCTCGCAGTCACACACAAAAGAAGTGACACTGAGGAAAGGTCAGGGAGTCACACAGACACTGGACAGGTGTCTGAAAACTCACCAATGTATCTAAGCGCCATGTCCTAATATGCTGTGGATTTGGGCTTTATGTTTGAAGAGGTTGAACATTTGACCACTGTTGATGATATGAAGAAAAAGATTATCAGATTAAAACTGTGTTAATCTGTGGAATAGGCAGCAAATATCTTGAAAATGGACACACACAAAATGGTCAGATAGAAAATGGATACACACAAAATGGACACACATGCTAGTTTGAATTTGTTTATCTCAGTAGCGATAATTCTTGTTTTGAGGTTCAATTATTGCACAGATATCATTGTATACACACATAGGATATTTAATTTCAATTTGTTTTGCAGCATTTTGATAATTTCTTATTTTTTGTGTATCTTCTATTAACTATATATTAACTACAACAGTATCTAAGGAAGGGTCAGTGGTGGATTAGCAACAGGTGAAAGTATTCCAATCAGACGAGCTGTGTTTCTGGATAGAAAAATGTCAGGATGTCATGTGCATGGTAGTTGGATTTAAATACAAATCATGACATATAAAAATACAACCACAGGTGACCAGGCGGGGGGTGAGGCCTAATTCTAGGACCACCTGTCTTTTATTGGTGCCCATATTATAATAATCTTATCACTGTAGACCTCAGAGATAAATCTACTGATCCTACCTTAAGAACACTTTGCAAATTTCTATCAGTCAGAGCTACAGACAGACAGACGGAGGAGGGTCTGACAGCGCTGGTCATCACTCGTCCACTGCTGAGCTCTGACAGAAACATGACGAGGATGAATGGACTGTCCGCCGTCCAGAGCCAGACACGTGCTGCTGAGAAACGCTACATTTATCTGATTCATCATGTCTCTGAGCCAAAACCAAGTTCTCAATACCGCTGCTTTAGGTTATAGGATACGGTCATTCACTCAAGGCGTCAACTTTATGTGTGGCATTATAGAAAATCATTACCATATGAAACGTATTGCTTTGTAAGTGGTCGTCACAGACTGTGCATAGTAGTTTTAAGTGTTATCCAACTTACCTCACACTATCTTGCTCAGTCCATTTTTGTCTAACCAAGCAACAGTAAACTGTGGTTAGGAATGCTGCCAGGTTGCCTGCAATCCAGAATACACACTTCTTCAATACTTTATGAAGATGTGAGTCTGGTCACTGGTGAATTTTCCAGTTTTCAGATTGATTGACAAGTGCATTAGCCAGTTGGGGACATGCACGGTCAGTCCATATCGGAAAAAATAAAGGAAAAAAATATCATAGGGTACTGAAAAACACTACGGATTTCTGTAGAACCAATGAGCAAAGCCATGTTAAGATGAGGTGCGAGAAATTAGATTTTATTTGTAAATGATTGGTGACCAATGAGGTCCTTCATTTCAAATGAGTCATTGAAACAAAACATTTCTGACTGTACAATCATGTTTGGCCAGGCTCTAGACGCAACAGAGGACGTGGGGAACAGAGTGATAACAATCTGTATAAAAAATACAGAAAGATATTCAGGATTTGTTCTGGATTTGCCAGGCAAGTTGGCAGGGAAAAAAAAAAAAAAAGAGAAAGGGAAGATATGAAAACTTTGCACATGTTTGACTTTTATCTATTGTCCAAAGACATGCCTGAGTTGGAAGAAGTGGTTAAACTAATGATTCTTAGTCATGAAATGAACTAGTGTCTGACATTTGATTGCAAAAATAGGCCCTTGCCAACTGTTATTATATACTGTTATAAAGTGTACATTTAACAGGACTGACAAACCAAATTGAGTTGTTATCCCTATGCAAAACTTTCAATAAACCCCAGGAATTCTGAACTCCACATACACGTCTCTTTCTCTCTCTCTCTTTCCCTGCAGACCATCAGGAGATATTACCGGAATGTCAGAAAACTGAGCAGAATTGTGTATCAGCAATTCAGTTGGATGTTTCCATGGAGATGTCAAGAGTGATCGCCTATTAGTCCGGTCAGTCACATTCGGGCTTGCCAAGATACATAGTGAGGAATGAGAGCCCATCTTTACCTCTGCCCCTCTCCCCTCTCTCTAACCTGTTGTCATGCTCTGCAGCCTACAGTCAGTGCGCTGGTCAAAACGCATCTCCAAAGAGTGTCACAGAGCATATGGCGTGATGCGGTGTTACAGTGAAATGTGTTACAAGGGCAAACAGGACACCGGTGATTCCTCTAAATTATTGAGCGTGATTATTTGGTGACTTATGGTTGGAAGCTGACAGGAAGGCCATGATGGATTGCCACAAACAGGAATTACACTTTCTCATCTCTCTGACGGCGATTTGTCTAGCTTTCACTGCCTGACCACCCCTTCTGTGGCACCTCCCCTCCTCTGTCCTTGTTCCAACTTCTCAGTCACCTCTAGTACAGTGTGTTCTCAGGAATCCAACTGTCCAATTAGTTTTTAAAGTTGTCAACACTTACCTGTCGTATAGAAGAGTTCAGGGCGAGATCAAAAGAAGGAAGAGCCAGTGGATATGTATACCAACATACACAAACCTCTAACAGAATTCATGTGTCTAAAGTACAAACGTGAACTGTGTCAACAATTATATCACAGGCTTTGATTATTCTAATGCTAAATTCTGTGTACTGACTAAGATAAGATATTTTACAAAGCCTAAACTTTTAACTATGGCAAATGGTCACGTTTTTATATAGCGCTTTTCCACCTAAAGGCACACAGAGCTCAAGGAACACACACATTCATTCATGGGGGGCAAGGTGGTTAAGTGTCTTGTCCAAAGACACAACGTCAGAAGTCATTTGCGGGAGCTAGCTGGAATCACGCTGCCAATCTGTGGAGCTTTGGATCTGACCATTCTCCCATATTTTTTATGTCAAGATCCTGATTTGAACCTCCAACCTTCAGATAAGTGGATCTGACACTATTGTTGCTCAGATTTCTTTTATATCAGCCCAGAAATTGTGCACCTGACCTGGGTGTATAAATCTAAGAATTAACAAGCCAGAAGAACTAAAAGAAAACCTATTACTCCTTTTTTGACCTTTATAGTGGTGTTGGTATTTTTTCCCTATCTCTCATTTAGGCTATACTGACTTATCCTACAATGACAAATTATTTTAAAGTTCAGTAGTTTCAAATGCTGATTTTATTGCACTATTAATTACAAGTAGTGCTGGATGATTTTGAGGGGAAAAAAATGACTGCAAGTAAATTTACAATATATGTTTAAAAAATCAAATTCTGTTTAACAACTCAAAGAGCATTAACATTTGAGAGGAGACTGAAATATGTTGAATTAATTAAATAAAAACATAAAATAAAATAAACCTCAATTTCAGAACATGTTTGTAGTGATACAGGCAACAACATGATTTCTCTCTAAAAAAAAAAAATGTAAGTAAAGGAAGAAATCTTTGGTTGCCCTATCTCTCTTTTTCGTAAAGATCTTTAAACAGACAGTCCGGGTGCTTTTTAGACTTGAGAAAGGAGAAGGTCATTTTGCCTTGAGGGACCGTGCACTGACCAAACGGAAGAATGACCAGGGGACACAGTGGGGTTTGCTGTGGTCGGAGAGTGAGATGACATCCTTGAAGTGTTTTAACTCTTGTACAAACAGCCCACAGCAGCCTGCGCCGGTAAAGAGAGGAAGCAAGGAGGGCTACGATGAAGGACATGTGGGTGATTTGCGGAGAATGAAAATGAGCCGGGCAGCATCATAGTAAATGAGCAGTCCAGGGTTGAGTGAGGTGTTTTTTTGAAGACGGAGAGGTTGGTGGAGGGAGGAGGAGGAGGATGGAGGGATCTGCGGGGGGATGATTAAACCTCTCCCAACCCGTGATCTGATGGAGCACATTGTAGGAGGATAAACTGATAAATGATGGTTGGACACAACGCTGGAACAATTCAGACTTTTGCCGAGCCTACTGAAGCGCTCTATGAATAATCTTTCCCTAAAGTGGCAGATCTTTCCTTCCAGATGTTTTGCTTTTTGCATTATGATAACCATCCCCCAGTTTCTAATCGACATTCCCGGTTGCATAATGTTTCTAACTGACTGATCCGGTATCCGAGTATGGAGTTCTTTGTGTAAATGCTCTGTGAATAATTCATACAGCGCTGTCAGAGAGAGAAGGAGAGAGAGTCAGAGAGAAGGGGCATTTTAGAAATCTAGGCCCCTGACCATGAATAATTGATCTGAACTGATTAAACTTTGCGGTGATTACGCTTCACCTTCCCAACAGATAAAAGCACGCCACACCTGTGTTTACCTACTTCTTATTTATTCTCTTCTTCATCCCCTGTCCTCAGCTCATCAAAAGTCTCAAGCCCACACCACAATGCACAAAAGCTCCATCTCAAATTGTCAGTTTCGTTAATGAGTAAGTTTCCCATCTTTTAGTGAGTATTCATTTGGGGGCTTGAGCCAAAATTCACTTTATTAGATGCGGTGTTTGTATTCAGAAAACAAGATACTGTTCTGCCGCTTACTAATTAAAGATACAATTATCTATGGTCTATGGCAATCTCAAATATTAGGACTTGATTAGTTAGTGTTGAGGTTTGGAAGGAAAGAAACCTCTTACTCTTCTTCCCCTCAGGCAATGCAACAGCCTTAATTCACCTCAGAATCACAATTATGTCATGTAGAAATAATTGCAAATTACAAAAACAAATGTCTAACTCTGCATATGCATTTTTATAATATAAAAACTCCAAGTACCCTTGATTGGTTTACTCAAGTCAAACGAAATTAAAACAGTACACAGTCTAGTTTTATGTACCAGCTTTTAAAATGTGAATCTTCTTGCTTTGCCTGCAATTTTCTTGCATATGTCTTGCAGTCATTCAATTACTGCTGTTTCTAGTACTCAAAAAAATCCTTATAAAACATGCATTCTTACCATTAGTGTGGTTGCTTCTGCACAGATCTGACTTGTAACTTGACCCGGTAGCGTCTCCTGCTTGTTTGCATGGATAGATGGCAGAGTGTGAAACTTTCCAGACAAGACTGTCAGGAAGCCATCAAGTGGGGAATAAAGAAATTACATAATGAACACAGTACATTCTGCTTCAAATTGGAGAATGTTGGAGAAGGCAGCAGACCTGGAGGTAGCATGTTTGAAGAGGTTTGTGTTGAGGACAGAGAGAATAAGAAGAAAGAATATCAGAGGAACAGCTGATGAGTCAAGATGGTTTAGACATAAGAGGAGCAGTAGTGGATATACTGTGAGAAGAGAGCTGGGGCCAGGAAACAGGAGGATATAAAGTGAGAGAATGTTATATTTGCTATAACCCAATATATACATAAGCCGGTGAAACAGTAGAATGATGTAATGAAGTAAAAGTAATAATATACATTTCAGGTTTCTCTCCTTTACTTAAGTACATTTTAAAGTGAACACTGTACTTGAGAGAAGGTACTTTTACTTTCACTACATTTTTTAACTGGACTGAAAAGTAGAAGTATTTTTCATTATTGTTTGAGACCTGCTGAAAAGGCTGAGGGTTTCATTTTGAACACATTCATAATTTGAGCAAATAAAAACAGCTAAAAAATACATTGATTCAATTGTTTCTGTTGAATAAAATGAAGTGCAAATCTTTATTAAAAAAATCATCTCCAAATATGTGCAAAACACTTTTACTTTTTACTCTCTAAGTACGTTTTCAAACAGGTACTTAAATATTTTTATTTAAGTAGATTTTTTCATGTGATAGTTTAACTTGAATATTTTTTGCTACAGTATCTGTGCTTCCAAACTACATTACACACTACATTAGACTATTTCTTCCACCAGTGAGCCTGTGTATTTTTTTTTTTTTTTTTTTTTTTTTTTTTTTTGCCAGTCCCAAACTGGACAAATTGAGTTTTATCAGGAGGGGCATCCAGCATAGAATAAGCAACCCATGCATGAGGGCATGATTGAGTTGTGTGGGCCAAAGATCATTTTGACTGTTTTGACCTCCCAAAAGAAAAGATTGTGCATGTAGCTTTGCACACTATTACAACAGACATAAAATAACCTCAGTTATCGGTGCAGAGGTATTTAACTCTTGCAGGACGTGTCAGTGGCGTTGGAAGGAAGCAGAGGGGAGCGTGCTGGACTGACAGGTAATGACAGTAGCTACATGTGGCGACCTTTAAGGCGCTCAACAGGCATGACGGAGCGCACAGGAGGTGACAGAGGAGCGGCTGTTTTTAAAGACTATAGGCTTTTTGTGTGTGCACGGGTTAGCAGTCATGCCACAGACGCACAGACGGAGATTATGGCCACAGCGGTGATCAATAGGACTGTAATGTTTGCTCCAGACAATGGCCCAGTGTGTGTGAGAGTAGTTAAAGATGAAATGATCCGTCATCCAGGGAGCTCTGCTTTTATTTACCTCTTATTTATCCAGGGAAACTGCACAGGCGCACACCACATGACTAATTGTTGACAGATATAACATGGTTTTCTGTTTTTAGCCTGAGCAGGACAGAGGTGTGGGGCTTTGCGCAAAAATTGACTAATTGAAAGCATACAACCAAACTTCACCATTTTAATAGAAAGGTGCAATGTTTTTATATGATAGATTACATTTAAAACTTTGTCAACCTTTGTCAACGACACTTGGCGGGATCAGATTTCATGCCAGAAATTGATGCATTCTGAGTAGATATCCTTTTGTTTAAATGTGTACACATAATTAAAGTTTATTTGAAAGAAATAAAGGAACATAAATGTCCTGGCTTCCCATTAATGTAATATTATAATAAAGTATGAATGAACATTGAATACACTGTAGATTAAATGCCAATTAAAGCTCCTATTATTAATCATGCAGCTCTAGGCTGGTAAGAAAGTGATTATAGAAGACCACCACACACATGCTTATCTGACCTACACATGTTTTATGCACCATTATTATTTTATCATTTGGCACTGAATAGTATTTGTGCTTAGTACTGTACTGCGGGGTTTGTAGTACAATTTGACTTGCTTCCATGCTGTAGGCCTTGTATACAAATACTTGTCTTTAACCTTGTCGTTGGCAATCACTGGTCACACTGACCAGTCTCATCAGTATTGCTCATATAAATTAGAGATATATCAGGCCAGTATTTGGACTTTTTAGTGTGTCAGGTATCGGCCTTCAATCTCAAGTATAGGCCGATATTTTGTTTTGGTCAATCTGTTACCTAACAAATACACATAAAGCACTTTAATACAAAGAGGTAACTGCACAAAATGTGACCACACAGCTCTCTTATAGGTTTGTGATCAAATTAAAATACAAAAATACAAAGTTAAGCATATTACATTGCATCATTTGAGGAAAATAATCAAAATCTGCCCAACATGTCGGCCCAAAAATATCAGCAGAGCATATCAGCCATTTGTTATTCTGTATTCTAAAGAATCAGTATCAGCATTGGGCACGGAAAAAAATAGATAAATAAAAATAAATAATATTAGTCAGTCTCTAATATAAACACAGCACAAACAAAATGTGATGAGGCGGCATAGAAGGGAGTAGTAGATTTAGAAGTACTGCAAATAGCCACGCACGTCATAGTCAGAATCCATTTACAGTGGACCTTGTAATCTCAGCTCTAGCAGCTCTATATGTTTGTATTAAGAGTCATTGTGTGGCATAGCCCTCATTGAACTGCTGGTTACAAGAGCAGTGTACAGGGGGAGACATCTAGTTTAGTTCCCTAGCGGTGATCTTCATGGCTCCGTGCCCTGTCAGTGCTGTGCATACACCCCATTCTAAAAAAGGGGGGACGAGTATAAAACTCCCAGCTAGCATCACAGTCGGCTGGTCATAGCTTCACTAGCAGTCCACTTGTCTTGCTTCTCCCTCCATAGAGCCTTAGTGAGAGATAGGAGGAATACTAAGAGCGAGTGCATAGATTTTCTGTTGGCGGGCGGGGGGGCGCGTCAAACTCCCCTCCTCTCCCCCAGTCCAGCTCTAGAGGGACCCAGTGTTTGTCAGCCGGCCAGTGGAGCGTCTCTCACCAGCCCCCCCCCTTCTATCCCCCCTTCTGTTTCTTCCATATTTTCTGTATTTTAAACCTCCAGCTCCTTCCTGCTCTGATTCCTTTCTCACTATCTTTGTTCTCAAGTCTCGTCTACAGATTTTGCCTCTAAAGGTAAAGAAGTGTTTGATGAAGTTATTTGGCCAACAATGTGATTCTGTATTGGTCCAGCAGGATGGATGAGGGTTGACTTCACAGTATATTGAGACTAAAGGAGGGGGGAGAGAACAGAGAGGTAGAAATTGGTAGAAATAAGATCTGCATTTCAGAACGACAGTTCAAATGGGGTGCGTTTCCTCTCAGTATGTTTGGCACAAGGGCAGAACATAAATAAAAATCTTAGATGCATTTGGTACTCTGCGCTCTGAACGCATTGAGCTGAATGCTGAAGAGACAGGTTGTATTGCTGTGTGTGCAGAGCATACTACTGTAGCATCTTAGTTGAGTCACCAAGGTAGACTTAAAGAAAAACACATAATTTGCAGCTTCCCTGAATAATTATTAGCAACTAACTCTACCACCTAATGGACAATGAACATATTTGTTTATACAACTCCTTTAACATGAAATGTAGCTGCTCTTTACAAATGTATTTATTTTATGTATTATATTTTCCCCACTTCACTGTGTCAATGAAATTAAAATATCTGTTCTTGCCAAACTTAAGTCTTGTATTCCTGAAGTTGTTTAATCAGTGAAACAAGATTTCAGCTTCACGTTATAGGTGACATTTGGAGGACTTTTCACCATTCAAAAGACAGAATATTTAATCATTGCTATCACAGAGGTGCAAGTCTTTCATCACTCTGAGGCCCATGGATCGGATGTAATTACAGTGTATGTTATATCAAACATGTAAGCTACACTATGGATTCTATGGTTACCTGCCACTGTTCTTAATGATCAGTGTAAAAGGGTTTGAAAACACCGTAAAGGCAGCGGGATTGTTGATCAGCTCCATTTTCCTCTTTTACAGATACAGCCCCCTCACATTTGCTCATTGATTTTAGAAGCTGTGATCTGATGGTTTATTAAAGGCCCATATTACGCTGTATTCTGATCTTTGTTTCATTCACACATTTTAACACACAAATCCTGCATATTTAGGCTGAGTTCTTCTGTCTAACTGAAAACACTCTGCTCTACCTTGTGATGTCATGTGGTAATACAGGAAGCAGTCCACTGTGTTTGGACATTTGGATAATTTCAGCTCTGGAACTGTCAAACTAAATGGACCAAAAGGTAAAAGGTACATGACATCACGAAGTGGAACAGAGCATTTTGAGCTTTGGAGATGTAGATGGCCTAATAATAAAGGATTACTCAAACATGTGTGAATAAAACAAAACACAACTTTTTTGTTTTATGTGAGATAACAACATTCTAATGTGGCTTTGAGATCACAAGAATCCATTTTGTGTAATATAGGACCTTCAGTCATTCAGACATCTTACAGTCATGTGTTACAGTGTTGTGTGTTTGAGCATATGTTACTTTAGAGGTGTTTCTGATGCTGCACTGTTGTTTGGCTCATGTTGTATGAAGCGTCAGTGTCAATTGTTTTTACAGAGCACCGCAGAGCTGCCAAGTCAGATTGCTGTGAATGCCCAAACAAGAGGAGCTGGATCTGGGTGGCATTTGGATGAAAAGGAGGCCCCTGACTGACTTGACCCTGAAGATGTGACCCAAAACCCGGGGCAGGTGGATTGTGAACTGCCACAACATGCTACAGGTAAAGGGCATTTTAAAACCAATAAACAACACCTATGAAAGACACATTAACTATATGTTATTTCATTGATAAAACAGACTATGTATTTTAATTCTGCGAGTGATTGCAATATGAGCAAAAGTATGGTCCTATATTTCACAAAATTGACTCTTGTGAGCTTTAAACCATGTTATAATGCTGTTACCTTCTCAAAAACAGTGAAGTTGTGTTATGTTTAATTTGCACATACTTGAGTAACCCTACATCATTAGTCTCCGTTCCACTTTGTGATGTCATGAAGTGGTAGTTTTCAAGTTAAAGTTACCTTGTATATTTAATTCAGTAGAGATTGGTAATTCCAGGGCTAAAATTATCCAAATGATTCTGGTGACAGTATTGGAGTTTAAAAACACAGTGGAGGACTTCCTGTATTACCACATGACATCACAAAGTGGAGTGTTTTCAGTATGAGAGAAGAACAGAGCATATATATTTAGGGATTGTGCATTAACCATAATGTGAATGAAACAAAACACAACTCCAGGTATGTTTTTGATGAGGAAGCACAATTATAACAGAATCAGGAAATTGCATAATATGACCCCTTTAAGTTGTATTCACATTTTTTGGACATTTTTGAAAGTTTTATGACAAAGGTACAGGTCTAATCATCTGGTCTGCTCTGGTCAGTATCTTTGCGATCACGTTCTACACTTTAATTATGTCATAAATTCAGATGGTATTCCTAAATGTGATGATGTTATGCAAACTATAAACTGAAGGAAAAAAGAAAGGTGAAACTGCAACTGCTTGATGCATATCTGGAACAAGTGGCTGTATCTGAACAGGTCAAAGTGAAAGCTGGTTTGATTTTGAGAAGGTTTAACAATCATCTAAGGATTATGATTTGTAGAGTTTGGGCTGTGTCTTGTTGTTTGAAAAAATCACATGGGTACAAGAGGCACATGTGGAGTACAGCTCCATGTTTGTCATTCAGATGTTTTGTTTCAGAGGATCCTCTACATCTATGGTCCTTTGCTACTCGAAAAGTTGGAAGTATATTGACTGCGCCTGCCAAGCTTTGTTAAACCCACTGCTTCTCCACAGTGGCCCTTGTTTCTACATCCTGTATCCTCCTGCAGCTATTTATCCACCTTTCAATTCATGTCACCTTTCATTTCAGCGGTTGTGTTTAGCCGTCTTCTCTCATGGCCCCTGATTTCTGTTGAAAGATTCATGTGGTTTTCTGCTAGCTCAATGGGGTTTCTAAAGATGTCATGATGTTTTTATCAGCCCGTGGCATGCTCCTATAAACATCTTCAGTGACATTACATAACACATAGTCTGTTACACTGTGACCCAAAGTTGAAGGTCATAGTTCACAAAGATTACAGCACCATCATCTTTCTGTTGCTTGGGTCAATATAAAAAAAAAAAATATTGATTTGAACAATGAATTAATTACATTGATTTGAAGAATACATTTATTAGTAAGTATTTAATTAAGTACTTGCTTATTGGTTAAACAAACTTACCTTGACATAAACATCATGGTTGAGTGGTCACATTCACCAGCACCCAGGTTGGTGGTGCGATTCCAGGTCCTACAGATGAATGCTGTCATTGTCTTTGGGCAAGACACTTAACTTACCTCGCCCCCAGTGACTGTGTCCACTGGTGTTTGATTGTGTGTGTGAATGGGTTTGTTCCTTGATGTAAGGTGCTTTGAGTACTTTGAAGGTGGAAAAGTGCTGTATAAAAATGTAACCATTTACCAAGATCCAGACGGTTCTTTAAAAGAAATTTAAAATTCTGGTAGCGTCAAAATAATAAACATTAAAAAAACCAAAACATTTATTAACGCCATATTGGACGATCACAATTTTATTTTATTTGTTCTATTAAAAACAAATAAAAATGGCTTACAATATTGACTCTTGGAACAGTGACAATACATAATTTTAAATCATTTCCATTTTATGCTCTGATTTGGTCTAATTTTGCGTGAAATGTAATCAACTTCCCCTTATTAGACAATAGGCATTCAAATTAGCTATCTGTAACAGATGAAATGCAGCACATGTAGTTCCCTTAGCACATGTACGTTTTTGGATGAGAAGAATGGAGATCAGGGAGAAGAGGAGGCAGCCCGTCTTCACCGTGTGTGTCCATCAAGTGTCATGGCCGCCGCAGCTTTCATGTTCTGTCTGACTGAGTCTCTGCTCCGGCGCGCTCTGCTTCCTGCTGCAGGAAGAGTGTCCCTCCGAGGCTTCCGTTTGGGCTCGGGCCGCCCTCACCTCTCTCACACACCTCTCTCTCTGTGCGCGTGGCCTCAGCTGTCTGACGGGCACCTGTCAGCCGCCATCACATCACAGAGCACTCACTGTACACTTACCAACTTATAGTGTCACCTTTGTTTTTCTCACCTCCTTTGTTTGGACACTTCACCTCAAACTGTCTCTCTATACCTTTGGAACACCATAACAGAAGCTGACAGAAATCCAAGCACACACAGAGTATAAGTCATGAGACATCTGTGCTAGTCCCAAGCGCGGATAAATGGAGCAGGTTGTTATAGGAAAGCAGGAACCAAACAAGACACACAATACAACTACAGATATGGAAACAATGCAATTCAATACATATAACTTAGGTATAATGTTGATTTTTGAGTTATTTTAAAGGGTGCACTTATCTCTATGGACACAAACAGGTCATGCCACCAGACCAAGCTACTAGTCAAACCTGTGGATTAGTGACCATGCACACAGTAAGAAGACATGGTTTTCAAGGTACTTTAAAACACTTATAACTGAACAAGCACTATAGTCAGTACAGTCAGCTGTTTAATCTGATGAATCCAAACCCACAAAATAGTTTTGGGGGAAGAGGTGTGTGCTTTTGGATCAAGAATGCAAGAATGCATCCTACTCAACCTGTTCATCTTGATCTTTGGAGGCATTCCTTATTCATGCATTCAGTACTGCAATTAACTAAAATGCTCCTCCTGCGTTAATTAATCATCTCAGTGATATTAACACCATCTTGTTTTTGCTTACATTAAATATTCCAACTTGCTGCATCTCAAGTGTGGCTAATTGTTGATATTAATATGTGAGGAGAAGTGGTGTGTGTTTGATTACCATGGGAAGAGAAAAGTCAGTCGCCAGGGCCCAAAACAAGCCAGCGCCTGATGAAGACAAATGTGCAAACACGTGTTGGCAGAATTGCTTTTTGGTTGAGCGTGATCGGCTACGCTCAGGAGGGCGGAACCAGAGCTGGTGATTTATAGTTTTGTGTTGTCCCTGGACCACCACTGTCTGCTGCCTGCCTCCCACTACTGTAATTACCACATGTGTCTATTAGAATAGTCCTGCTGCCCACAATGCATCACTGCGGGCCGTGCAGGAGAGAAGAAGAAGAGAAGGCGTATCGTTCCCAGGGATGGCTTTGTTATTCTGGCCTTGTCCTCCACAAAAGATACAGAGGAGGAGGAAGCGGTCGAGGAGCTAAAAGACGCAGCCGATGATGTGATAAAGGTCAAAAAGAAGCACGTTGAAAGGTTGAGGGGTGAGACTGCGGGATAAGGACACAAAGAGATTTCCTACATATAGTTGTATGAGTTTTTAGTGATATTAAAACACAACTCGAGCCAGGCATTTCTACCCCTCAAATTAAATACAAACATGAAAGTATTCATAGATCGACCCAATTAAACTTGTATCTTATTTAAAATTCACCCAAAAACTAAACTTTTTATCAAGCTTTAGTTGGAACTGAGTAGAAGCTCCTAGTGGGCAAACTGCCTGCTGTTTTCTCTTTCATGAAAATTAATGCTCAGAATAATGTGATTCAGTCAATATTTCCAGGTACCTTGACAAATAAGAAAACGTCCTGAGTGCTTGTTAGAAGGTAGACTGCATCCTTCCATTATAGAAGCTGCTATCTCACATGCATAGGGGGTCTGCTGCAGCCCACTGGAGTTTGTCACTGACACCTCATCCATCGTGTGTGTGGCAGGGTATTGCTCCAAATAACTGACACATACTTAGTTTTATTATTGTATTAAGTTAATGTCCTCAATATTAGCTTTGAACCACTAATTAGGGCAGACAGGGGGATCTGCTCTGTGTCACTGATGCTGTAATTGGCCTAAAGGTGTAAAGGGCAGTCACGCATAAGAGAAGACTTATAATAGGCTGTAGGTGACACATAAAAAGGGCACTTGGTGAAATTTGACTTGTATGTAAGCATTTGTTTTGAATATTATTGGGCCAGATTGGTGTGCATAGTGATAAATTTATTGTGTTAATTGTTTATTTTTATGTAAAACACAACATCAGCAAATTATTATTACTGAGAAATAAATGTGGACAGTAGTTCTTGTGTGTACCATTTTGACAATGGTACATTGCGATTCACACCTAAATCCGAAACAAAGCATGTCAATATATAAAATTAGCACCTATAGGCCTATAGTCAATTTCCATGCCAAACACTGAACTGAATTTATCCTGCTGAAAAGGTCATGTGAATGATTGGGGTTAGACAGAGGATGAAGTTGTACCCACCTGCACATATCAAAGTTCATTAGAAAAATAACTATGGTCTCAATTGATCCCAGTGACCAGAAGCTCAAGTGGTTGAGGCAGAATTTGTGGTCCATTGATTTCTATGGCTTATTAAAGGTGTGAGTATCTTACTATACAGAGGAAAGTGAACGCCGGATTACTAGGAAATAGAGATATTGATCGGGTCAAGAGGCTCAGGCTTACATTTCAGATTCCACAGGAGACAGGATTTGACATGAGAGGAGAGACGACTGAGGGAATATGGGAATATAGGCTATTCTGATGAGAATAGATCAAGGCGGGGAGCAAAGGGAGGGGAGACTCAGAACATCAAAAACAAAAGTTAAACCTATAAAACATGTTAATACTTTTTTTTTCTGAAAATATAGCATTTAAAAAAAAAGAGACACATGCATGAAAATAACTACGTCTAATTCTAGCCATGGACAAATTTCTCTCATTCTCATTCATACACTAGTGTAGATCTGTCAGTGTTATTGGACAGACTTTGGATCAGATGTCTTGCCCAAGGACACAGCTGCAGCATGCACTGGTTCAAAATGGAATTTGAACCGCTGACCTTTAGGTTGGTGGTCAAGCAGTCCAACTACTGAGCCACTGTCGGCTCATAATATAGCCTACTCGTTTTTGTTTTTAATACATTTTATGCAGATGTGAATTGAAATTAAGTAATAGTAGAACATTTGAAGACTGCCATGATGTTTTTTGTCCACCGGAGGGCAGTGTGACTCAATTTTTCAGTTTGAGCATGCGCCAGAACGCGGAAGTGGAATTTGGGACGTCAACAACCTCGTCTCCAGTTTATTTCACCAAATCTACTTGAATGCACTTTACAAAAGACGTACCAAACATATGTTAAGTAAGTTATAGTAGAAATTCACCTTCTACTGTGTCATAGTGTGTAGTCTTTGTCTAACATTCAAGCTTTTCCTTCATTTACCCTCTTTTTATGATGTCGCAGTAGCTAATTACATGTCTGTCTTCTGGATGTACAGTAGGCCTTCTCTTCTCTGCAAAGCCTGATCATGCTGTCCATCAGACCTTTATATACTGTAATAACTACAGTCGTAATTTTGTGTCTGTTGCATGAGGTGGTTGTTGCACAAGCTAAGGTAGGCCTACTTTTACATAACTCAACTTACTCTAACCTACGATCCTTCACAGTTTGTATTTGCAAGATCAACTAATTTGTAAATGCTTTTATCTGTAGAACTTTGAGGATGTTCGCTGCAAGTGTATCTGCCCTCCATACAGAAACATATCGGGCAATGTGTACAACAGAAATGTGACCCAGAAAGACTGGTGAGAGTTTCGATTACTACAACGTTATAGTAAATGTAAGGACAACTTCTGAATATTATTGTTCATGATGTTACAGTAACTGCCTGCATGTAGTGGATCCTATGCCAGTTCCCGGTCATGATGTGGAGGCATACTGTTTATTGTGTGAATGTAAATATGAGGAACGAAGCAGCAACACTATTAAGGTATGAGTTTGAGAAAGATCACTTTTATTTTGAATTTGAGATAAAATGTGACATTATAACATGATCATCATAACAAAATGATTAAAAGTTTAAACTTATTTCGACTGAGATTGACAAATAGCTGTTAAACTGGTAAAATGCAGATTTTATGAAAGGGTGTATGATTATCATCGTTGTAATAGATGTGCCAACTCAAATGAGACAAAAAATAAATAATAATTCACTAAATGTCAAAAATTATGCCATTTGTTGACTGGGCATTAAGGCACAGGATTAATATACATTATATACGTAATGTCTGTTTATGGGAATTTGAGTGAGCAAATAGTTTGTCCACTAACTTATTACTCAAATCCTGTGATATTTATTTCATAGGTGACAATCATCATCTACCTCGGTGTTGTGGGTGCACTTCTTCTTTACATGCTGTTTCTGCTGCTGGTGGATCCTCTCATCCGTAAAAAAGACCCATACACTCAGCAATTGCACAATGAGGAAGACTCTGAGGTAAAGCTGCAGTTACAATGAGCTCATTTTGTTTGATATATGTGTAGTAATAGTAGTAGTAGTAGTAGTAGTATCACAAACTCTAAACCTGTGCGTTTTTTAAAGGAGATGCGGCCACGGGCTGACACTGCCACACCCAGAGGGAACACAGTACTGGAGAGGGTAGAGGGGGCACAGCAGCGGTGGAAGAAACAGGTCCAGGAGCAGCGGAAGACTGTTTTTGATCGACACAAGCTGCTCAGTTAGACCCACGAGGACCTCAGACCAGGGTTAGAGTAGGTAACCTCAGCTTAGCGCTTCACACAGTTACCAGCTGCATATCTGCTGCATGACCTTTGATATTAAGAACACATAATTTATTTAACAATTTAAAGACACATGTAATTAATACATAATTACATTTGCCATGCATCTGCACATGCCCAATATTTTCAGAAACTAGCAATGCCATACATTTATGTTAATTTGGTAGAAATGACTGTGAACTATGTAAGCTTGTGAATATGCTCTGTCATTTTCATTTTTAGTGAATAAGCTAAATAAGAACTTTAATCTTCTGTGACCAAGACAGTGAACTAAATGCTATGTAATCTTATATAATATTTCCATAAAATTTCAGTTTGAATGTCTATTTTTTGACTGAATTTGAACCAAAGCATTTTCACTTTTTTTAAAGAGACATGGGGTCCACTAGAATCATACCTCAGTTTGAATTGCTGTATTGCTGTAAAATTGCTCTTGCTGTCCCAACATTTATTATAATTTAAATAATGTATGGTAATCTCTACATTTGCACTGGACTTTTGCACTGCTCCGTCTTTACACTGACCATAAATTAAAATAAACAAAACAATTTCTTGAACTGAATTGCTCTCGTTATTTGTTAACACATGCTACGATGTGACTATGTTACAGCCCCAGTCACTTCATCGTTATCATTATTACTGTCACTGCGACTGATGGACCGGAGTACACTGCAGGTATACAATTCTTATGGATACATAATTACTCCATTCAAGTAGTATTTTTGTGTGGCAATCATTAGTTCTTATGCCACACTTGAATAAGCTGTTTATTCAGACTTGTGGAGAGTTAGTTGTTTGTCTGTCACTCTAAGCCTCCACCTGGCTCCCTTCTTCTCTACCTTCTACTCCAGTGCCATAACCAAACCCCAAGCATGGCCTGTCACTGGTTCACAGTCTAAATTTAAACTGCAGCAGACCAACTGGGTTGCAGTTATTTCACTGTGCTTGGGGGGCTTTTTCTGTCAGAGGCCCTCCGGCAGCAGGGGAGGCCTGTGGGACGGCGTAAAGTTGAATGGAGAGAAGGGGAAAGGGCAAAACGGATGTACCAATGAAGTCTGGAAACTAACCATTGCAACAAGGGATTTTAAAACTTTTCCACTCTTTGGGAATATACTGTAAGAAGATCAATTCCTTTACCATTGGAGACTTGTTTCAGGTAGTGGCGTCAAGATGGCGGCTGCAGCAGAAGCAGCCACAGTTATCATGAATGAAGAGGAGCTGAAGAGGAAGCAAAGGGAAAAACTGAAAAAGCTCCAAGCCACAGGAGGCAACCCTCGGCCGGCTCGCTCACTGTTCATGTTCACACTGAAAAACCCCTTCCGTAAGGCCTGCATCAACATCGTGGAGTGGAAGTATCCTTTCAAAAATAGTTATTTAAAAACAATTGGTATTTTAATAATAGTTTGCCAAAGTCATATTATCAGTGTGGAGCTTATAAGTGATATTTAGACATATCTGTTCCTCTGCTAATCATGTATTACTTGACAACATCTAAATAAGAAAATATAATTTCATTGTTTGTTGACATAGAACTATTGCCACTGTAGAGCTGAACAAATAACCATATGCCAGTCTGGTGATTGATGGAGTATTATGGCGGATGAGGCTGGTCTTATATAGCACATGGACAGTTTTCTTTTTCATGTGTCAAATCTATATAGCCATTACATTTACAGGCAGGCAGCTTTATGCACATCACACAGGGGATTGTCCTGCACCTGCGTCACATTATTTTCTCTGTAACAAGAACTGTAGAGAAGATGGTTACAGTTTAATCACATTGGTATGTGATTCTGTAACACATACATCTTAGACTAAATTAACTTGTGAAGAGCAAGTATTTGTATTTTATGTCATGTTCAAAGAACAAACACATTATCTCTATACATTCTGGCCAAACAGAGCAACTATTCCTATATAACCATCTGTGTATAAAGTTTAAATGGCCTGTCGTATTCTTGGGTCCTGCAGCTGTCCCACAACATCACAGGGAGACATGATGCTGACCTGGCAGGGGAATTTTCTCACAGATACCCCTAGAGGTAGAAATGAGTCAGTGCACCAGGCCAGATTACACTGCACTGTGACGGGGCACCTTGGTATCACTCTTGTTTAGAGATTATATTTCATGCTACATCAGTACAGATTAATAAATGCCCTACTTTCTTAGTTGGCAGCAGATCCTGTATGTAACACAAAGATGCAAGTGACTGTTACTGTTTCTTATATAAGTTTAGTCCAGGAGTTTAGAGGTTTTAGAAAATCTTCAATGCATGAGTGTAATATATGCAACAAATGTAACTACTATTCAGTTATTTTCCTGTGAAGTCTAAAATTATTTCTAAATAATCCTGAGCCTTCCCCTCTCAGAACTTTTGAGATAATCATCTTATTGACCATCTTTGCAAACTGTATAGCATTGGCTGTTTTCCTGCCCATGCCTGAAGAAGACTCCAATAACACCAACTCCAGTTTGGTGAGTTCCAAGTATAAACAACACAGTACAACACAGCTGGCTGCATTTGTTATGAATACAATGTGCCGCAGGTTTCAACCACGCTCCAATTTCCCAATTAATTTCTTTCTGATGCAAAATACTATTGTTTAATCAATCTATTTCTTCTTCTACATATGCAATACATTCACTAAAACTATCAGGACTTTGTATATACTTTTCACCATTTTTTTTCCATTGACCTATTCATAGACATAAATTCTTCTTCTTACTTAGTGTGCTATTTCTCAAAGGTGAATAGTGTAAGTGGAGCAGGGCACAAGCCATGCCTCTAGAAGTAGGTCGTCTCACAACAGCACAAAGACACAGAGACGGGGGGGTAAAACTGCTTAGCTGTTTCCTCTTACTGCTAAAACCATTGTCATCATGGTCTATTTAAACTGTGGTGATTTAAGCAACAAGAGAGCTATATTTCATCAAGGCTAAATGTAATATATTGTCTTAGAGTAATGTTGACATTAGATGTCTGAATTGATTAAGGGGTCGATGGGTTGTAGCGTCCAAACAGTATTGACCTGTTGTGTCTGCACAGAGCAGAAGGATGTGAGCAGAGTATTATGTAGCAGTTGTAGTGAACACACAATAACTAATTTGACCATTTGATCACAACAGTGTATTACATTGTATTTTCCCAAGTGATATGAAATACTGTACCGGTGAAGGTCAAAATCACTAGCAAAAAATATGAGAAAATACTCGTAACAAAAGGTGACTGTCTGATTGCCTCCAGTACATATTTAAGGAAATGTGATACAATTAACTGGCTGCTCCTTAACATCGCATTAGATAATTGAATTTCAAATGCCAGACTGTATGAATCATTGTGACTCATTAGCCATTCATCTGTGAGGTGTCAAAGCATCATCTTCATTGAACAGCTGTTAGATAAAATGTCCCTGCCAGGCTCACAGTGTGCTTTTTCTGCATTTGAGTCACAAATAATGTACTTACACATTTCATTTTCGTATTTTCAGGAAAGTCTAGAGTACATCTTCCTGGTCATCTTCACTGCTGAGTGCTTTCTAAAGATAGTGGCGTATGGGTTAGTGTTTCATGAAGGGGCCTATTTAAGGAACTGTTGGAACATATTGGACTTTGTCATTGTCTTTATGGGGTAAGCTTCCATACCACTGGCATTTAAGCTTTAACAGCACTTTATCCCCTTTTTGATTCCTAATTACTTTTTTTTCCATTCAGTCTCTTCACCTTTGCCTTGGACACCATCAATAAGATTGCAGGTGTGCCAATGGAGAAAGGTGGAGGGTTTGACATGAAAGCCCTGAGAGCCTTCAGAGTGCTAAGGCCACTTCGTCTTGTCTCTGGAGTCCCAAGTAAGACATTTAATTGACTTTACCATTATGCATTTGTCATTGTTTGGGTTTAATTATTCCTACTGTCAGGCCTGCAGGTGGTAATGAACTCTATACTAAAGGCTATGCTACCTCTTCTACACATCGCTTTGTTGGTCTTTCTTCTGGTTACCATCTACGCCATCATGGGACTGGAGCTGTTCAAGTGCAAAATGCATAAGACTTGCTATTACACCAACACAGGTACATTGAGACTGCCATGTTGAATCAAAACTGAATCAAATGTATTGCTTAATCTTTGAGTGTGTGTGTGTATGTATGTGTATGTACACACACACACATATTTATATATATATAAAATTTGTCTTGTACCCTCAGATATCTATGCCTCTGCTGAAGGAGAGATGCCTGCGCCTTGTGCTCAGGCTGGTAATGGTCGTCGGTGCATCATCAATGGCTCAGAGTGTCGTCCAGGCTGGGAGGGTCCTAACAACGGCATCACCCACTTCGATAACATTGGATTTGCCATGCTAACGGTCTACCAGTGTATTACTATGGAGGGGTGGACCAAAGTGCTCTACTGGGTCAGTTTGTAATGGATCTTTTATGATGTTTATTAATTGGATGCTGTTAGCGTTAACCTTGAGCACTAAAGTTATCTGCCTCTTTCAGGTTAATGATGCCATAGGAAATGAATGGCCATGGCTCTACTTTGTTCCCCTGATACTGATAGGCTCATTCTTTGTGCTGAATTTAGTTCTGGGTGTACTAAGCGGGTAAGACAGCATGATTATTTATTATTTATTTAGATTGACTTTATTTGTATTTGTTAAAGTTTTTATAGCAATAATAATGATGTGTTTTTAGGGAGTTCACCAAAGAACGAGAAAAGGCCAAGTCTCGTGGAGAGTTTCAGAAGTTACGAGAACGTCAACAGTTGGACGAGGATCTCCACGGATACATGGAGTGGATCACTCACGCTGAGGTCCTGGATGCTGATCGAGAGGGCAAAGGTCAGTGTCGTAAAAAGACAATTGTATTCATGGGTTTCACCATTCAAAAGATATGTATAGATTTTTTTTCATTTTAAATTGTTAATTGTTACCGCAACTTGTATATGGAATGTTGTTTTTTTTTTTCTTTTTTGTCAGGACTCCTGCCTTTGACTAATGGAGAGGATGATACAGACAGCTTGTATGGTTTGGAAGGAAAAAGTAAAGTAATCTACTACTAGTAAGTAATAATAATAATGAGTGCCACAAAGGTATCAGAATTATGTAATGTACATGAATGAAAATATTTACGACTTCGTACTTTGTTTGCTATAGTCGCTTGGCTCGCCGCTGGAACAGATTCTTCAGAATGAAATGTCTCATTTATGTGAAAACCAAGACTTTTTACTGGATTGTGATGATTCTGGTCTTCCTCAACACCTTAACTATTGCGACAGAACATCACGACCAGTCTGAACGGCTCACCAACCTCCAAGGTCATAGATACACTTACGGAATATCAAATGTAATGCAATGTGTGCTCATGAGTGAAACTTTCTTTCCAGATGTGGCCAGTCGTGTGCTTCTGGTGCTGTTTGTTCTGGAGATGTTTATGAAGATGTATGCTTTGGGCCCGAGACAGTATTTCATGTCTCTTTTTAACCGTTTTGACTTTTTTGTGGTGATGTGTGGCATTCTGGAGATGATCATGCTCTCTGCTGGTGCCGTTACTCCTCTGGGCTTCTCTGTACTGAGGTGTATTCGTCTGCTTAGGATCCTTAAAGTCACAAAGTAAGGCCTGTCACTTAAACATAACCCACAGTTTAAATTGCATGGCCTTATATCATCTGTCTCTGTCTTTCAGGTATTGGACCTCCCTGAGTAATCTTGTAGCCTCTCTCCTAAACTCAGTCCGCTCCATTGCCTCCCTGCTCCTCCTCCTCTTCCTCTTCATTGTTATTTTCTCACTCCTGGGCATGCAGGTGTTTGGTGGAAAATTCAACTTTTCTGATAACAGGCCGCGACGCAGTAACTTTGACAACTTCCCTCAGGCTCTCATTAGCGTGTTTCAGGTGAGCTGTCTTTCTCTCTGCTCCCTAAGTTTAATCGTTTATTTTTCCAGCCTTCATTTTCTGTTCTCTCAGATCTTAACAGGAGAGGACTGGACTACCATCATGAACAATGGCATTATGGCGTATGGAGGGCCAGTCTTCCCTGGCATCTTGGTGGCCATTTATTTCATTGTGCTCTTCGTCTGTGGCAACTGTATCCTTTGGAAATTATGACTTCCAGATAAGCTGATTTTTTTTGCTTGTTTGATGTCCTATTAGCATGATAAATCAATGCATTTTAATGATTTTATTTCATTTTTTTTTTCAATATGCCATTTTTAATTAAGTTGTTTTATGTATTCACATACTACTATCCAATTAAATGGGACAGAAAGTAGTTTTTATTTTCATTGCAATCAATGTATCATATATGCACTCAGATATGTTTTCCTTAGTAGCTGCAATTAGATATCCTTCTCAATGTGTTTTTGGCCATTGCTGTGGACAATTTGGCTGAAGCTGAGAGTCTAACTTCAGCCCAGAAGGAGAAGGCAGAGGAGAAAATGCGAAGGAAACTACTAAGGTATTTACTCACAGATTAGACAAAACGCAATATACCACAATTCATTGAATCCTTTGCATCACTCTCTCCTTTGCCCTTCAGATCTAAAATGCCGGATAAAACTGATGAGGAGAGGGAGAGGTATGCAAAGAAACTGGCAGAGCAGAGAGCAAAGCTGGAGGGAATGCCCACTACAGCCAAGGTTTGTGTTTGCAGTATCATATGGCCTCAACCTCTGAAACCACACACCACTACTCGATAACATAGCACAATTTTCCATTAAATCACTCCTCATAATTTCTTTGCAGCTCAAAATTGATGAGTTTGAGTCCAATGTAAATGAAGTTAAGGACCCATTCCCTCCAGCAGACTTCCCAGGTATACATTTATGTGATATTTGGTCCATATTTTTGTAAGATTTCAAATGAAAGCCTCAAAAGGTTAGAGGAATCATACGCTCCTGTTTACCAGGCTTGCATGCTGCATTACAGTGGTAAGTATAGTAAAGCCTACTTATTAATAGACTCAGCCAGTGGCTCTAAACTTAGACAAGCTACTGACACTACTAACTTCCATATAAAGAAAAAGAAGAACTTGTATTCGTGTATTAATATTTTTTATGAAATTGTAATGTTAATCCACCAAATTCAGCTTCCAAAGTTCGTAAAATAATCCAATGTAAATAAAAAGATAATAATCAGATCTCACAAACCTTCATAAACCTTTATTAACCAAGCAGTATATGCAATTCAAGCTTCTGATAGGGCAGCATTCAAAAATAAACCTTCAGTAAAAGCATTTTAAAAGTATGTTCCCTTGAAGACACAATATTTTATATATATATATATATATTCATATATATATATATATATATATATATATATATATATATATATATATATATATATATATATATATATATATATATATACACACACACACACACACACACACCCCTTTGAAGCCCTTGAATGCTCTGTTGTTCCTCAGGTGATGATGAAGAGGAAGAGCCAGAGATCCCCAGCAGCCCTCGGCCCAGACCCATGGCCGACCTGCAGCTGAAAGAGGAAGCAGTGCCCCTGCCCGAAGCCAGCTCCTTTTTCATCTTTGGCCCTCAAAACAAGTACAAACATCACACTCCACTAGTGACATTACACATTACATAAGGGTCATTATTTACCTATCATTGTTCAAACCTTTGGTGACTTAGGTTCCGTAAACTGTGCTATAAGATCATCAATGCCTCCTCCTTCACCAACCTGATCCTGCTGTTCATCCTTTTGTCCTCAATCTCTCTGGCGGCTGAGGATCCCATTGACCCCAAGTCCTACAGAAATCAGGTAATATCAAAAAAACCTTAGAAAAAAATATCAAAGGTTTCTCTTTCTTTCTAAATCTTTATTATGTTTTTGTTAGATCTTGGCCTACGCTGACATTGTCTTCACAACTGTCTTCACCATTGAAATTGTGCTAAAGGTAATTTAGTTGTGCTATTAATGGAACTAGAGTCAATCATGGCATGTATCCACATTTATTGTTAACTGAACTAAAACAAATCTCTGCTATTATGGGACAGATGACAGTCTATGGAGCGTTTATGCATGAGGGCTCTTTCTGCCGTAACTCCTTCAACATCCTTGATCTGATTGTG
Organism: Periophthalmus modestus; assembly: GCA_019594935.1. Lineage (NCBI taxonomy): Eukaryota > Metazoa > Chordata > Actinopteri > Gobiiformes > Gobiidae > Periophthalmus > Periophthalmus modestus. The sequence continues at coordinate 15,873,265 of JAIEZT010000084.1, read as the reverse complement.
GTTGGAGTCTCCCTGCTTTCAATGGGAATGGAGTGAGCACAACATTGAGTGTCAGGATTCATCACTGTGCATGTTCCTTTACATTACTTTGTGTATTTCTCTGTATGTAGATCTAGTGCCATCTCTGTGGTGAAGATTCTCAGGGTGTTGAGGGTGCTCAGGCCTCTCAGAGCTATCAATAGAGCCAAAGGATTAAAGGTGAGATAAATACCTAAATAATAACGTCTCTACGACAATCAGCCCACAAGTGACCAGTGTCTAATGCAATACCTGTTTTTATTGACAGCACGTTGTCCAATGTGTGTTTGTGGCCATTAAAACCATTGGAAACATCGTCTTGGTCACAATGCTGCTGAATTTCATGTTTGCCTGTATTGGAGTCCAACTCTTTAAGGTACATTTGAAAACATATAGTACTGAAATATTTCATTACTGCAGTGTGTATATTTTAAAAGCCCTATAGTATATGATGAATTTCTTCCATATGAATCTCGTCCTATAGTGCATCAAGTGTCTTACCTGGTTGTTGTTGTTACTTTATGGTTCTTATCACAATCTCATTACAATGCACATTTAATATAATTCAGTAGAAAAAATAAAAGTCAGGTAGAATGTCTTAACATGTAATATTTTTCTTCTATCATTAGGGTAAATTCTATAGTTGTACAGACCCAGTAAAAATGACAGAGGAGGAATGCCAGTAAGATTTTTTTTTTATTTTTATTTTATATTACATACTACTCATTCTGTTTTAACATTAACGAATTTGTTTGTTTGCAGAGGATTCTTCTATAAACATGTGGAAAACTCCCTGGAGGACACAGTTCTTGCCAAAAGAGAATGGATTAATAGCGACTTTAACTTTGATAATGTTCTTTTTGGCATGCTCGCTCTCTTCACCGTGTCCACATTTGAAGGCTGGCCAAAGTGAGTTGTGAATTTAATTTGATAGATTCGATTTCTCATTCATCTCGATTGAATTAGACAACAACAGTTAAGATCTTGGCTTTAATGCATTACCCTAAGTCAGAGACAATCACATTGCTAGCAACCATTTTTTATTTCCCAACCATTTGACAACTTTTTATTCTTGCTTTGAGCCTTGAACATTTGCCCTATTCTAAAATGTGTTTCCAGACTTTTATACAGAGCGATTGACTCAGACCAAGAAGACATGGGCCCGGTTTTCAATAACAGAGTAGATGTGTCTATATTTTTCATCATCTACATTATCCTTATCGCCTTCTTCATGATGAATATCTTCGTGGGCTTTGTCATTGTCACCTTCCAAGAACAGGGCGAGCAAGAGTACAAGAACTGTGAACTTGATAAGAACCAGGTACACTATCAGTGACTTCTATACGATTACACTTTCTAATAACTACACTTTAATATGCCTTAATAAAGCAAGAACAAATACTTTATTAAAAATGAGTCAGATTTAGTAACTATTTAATTAACACACCAACTATAACTCCTATCCTATAAATGAAGTAGTTCTAAGCCTGAATCATTAAGTTTTTGTATTTTATTAAGGCTTATTACGTGTAGTTATAATGTGTTCAAATGTGTGTTTAGGTTTTCTTTTATTTCATATGGCCATTAATTCATTTGTTTTAGTATTTAAAATGTTAATATTTTGATTCTCGTTCCCACAGCGTCAGTGTGTCCAGTACGCTCTGAAAGCTCGCCCTCTGAGGTGTTACATACCTAAAAACCCGTACCAGTACAGGGTCTGGTACATCGTCACCTCCTGCTACTTTGAGTACCTCATGTTCTTCCTGATTATGCTCAACACACTCTGTCTTGGGATGCAGGTATTTATTTAATGGAAACAAATATAATGTATAAAACCAAAATATATGTGTTGTTTTTAGACTAATGTTTGAATATTCCACTTGTAGCACTGTAACCAGTCAGACCATGTGACCAAATTGTCTGACACTCTGAACTTGATCTTCACTGTGCTCTTCACAGTGGAGATGATCCTCAAACTCATGGCCTTCAAAGCGAGAGTGAGTAGTGCTTCAACATTACAATAAGCAAGACAGGCCCCGTCTTTTCTCACACAATTCACTGTGTTTGTTGTTTGTACACAGGGCTACTTTGGAGACCCTTGGAATGTTTTTGACTTCATTATAGTCATTGGTAGCGTGGTTGATGTGATCCTAAGTGAAGTGGACGTGAGTAAAAAATAAAATTAATCTACGTAATACTGCAAATTACCAACTTATTTTTCGACAGGTGTTTTTGTATAAGTACTAGTGTTAACAAATATTTCAAACTGTAGTTGAATTCTAAGAAAAATACTCGATATTTGGTACCGATTTTTATACCACAGTCAAAATAAAAAATAGTAATAATAAAAGTAATAGTAGTTTGCGGTCTTATGCTAGACCATTTGAAAACTATTAAGGAACGGTCCAGTTTTGTCCCTGGCCTTTATTTCATTTTTTAAAAATTATCGATACTTCTTCAAATTTCCATCTAGTTTTGATATTAATTTTAGTATCAGTTCATTTCTGGATTTTGAGTTGTTTTTTTTTGTTTTTTTACAAACCTAATGTAAGGCTTTCTGTATAAAATGCCACCTTCATTTGAACATAATTACGACCCAGGTGTCAAATGGATTTAAGGTGTCAATTGAATTCAAATCGATCCCATGAAAAGTTTAAATACCAAGGACCTCTATTTATTAAATAAAAAAAACAATACATAATATTTTACTACAAGATGTGTCCCAATTTGAATTTAATATCACTTTTGTGCTGATATACACTTATTTTGTCGAGCACGATGTCATTATTCTTTCTTTACATTTCTGCACTGTCATTGCTCATAAACACCCACGCAGCTTTTCTCTCTCATTGAACACCACTTCTATATTGCTCTGTCCTGGTCACTCTGCTCACCCATCTCACTGTGTCCCCCACAGACTGCCCTAGCTGCCAGTGGAGGCCTGTACTGTCTCCATGGTTGTCCTGTAAATATCTGCACTGCTGCATGAGCCTTGTGAACAAAACTGTGCACTACTAAACCTAACTGAAGCATGTGTGGATCTAAGGGCTTTTCTACTGACCAAACAAAAACAGGTGTCTAATATAGTTGTAGTAGTTCATTTCCTTCAGTTGTTAATCTTACATTTCAATTCAAGACTTGTATATGTCCTCAGTTTGTATCAGTATTGCTTGCATAGTACTGAATGCTAGTTTGGGATTTAAAACAACAAATTATAAAGCATTTATGAAATCTGCAATGAATGCAACTTTATTATTAATTTTGTGCTAATGCTATGCTCTGTGGCATGATGAGTTATAAATAGTTGTTTTAGTTGACAGTAAATAGGGAGTGAGCATCTCAGAAATCTGAACTTGAAAATAGAAGCTTTAATACTCACTTTTATTAAATAATGAATTGTGTTTAACTGTAGAGCATAGTGGCTCCTATTTTTTTTGTTGAAAACTGCTAACATCACTGTCTTTTTTATACAGGAAACAAATCCAATGCAGGCAATTGCGGTAAGCCTGATTCTGTTAAGATGTAAAATAAATGATTGTTCCTAAACTTAGTAATTCAAATGTTTTCATTCTCTCTCCAGGCAACTGAAAATGCTTCAGTTTCCATCACATTCTTCAGACTTTTCCGTGTCATGCGTTTAGTCAAATTGTTGAACCGTTCAGAGGGCATCCGTAATCTGCTATGGACCTTTATCAAATCTTTCCAGGTTTCTATTAAAGCCTCTTATCTCTCAGCATTACGGTTGTCATTGCCAAATAATTTACCATTTTGTTTATTGTTCATAGGCTCTACCCCATGTAGCTCTGCTTATTGTCATGCTATTCTTTATTTATGCTGTCATCGGTATGCAGGTAAACTCTCTCACATAGAGTTTCCACCTTTGTCTCGGTCGATTTTCTTACTTAACTCCTCATTTGTTTCAGATATTTGGTAAAATAGCCTTAGTTGACGGCACCCAAATCAACCGCAACAATAACTTCCAGACATTCCCACAAGCAGTGCTAATGTTGTTCCGGTCAGTCTTTAAATTTGTAGTTGCATTCTGTAGATGTTAGGATCGGGTCTGATGTTGCGTGTTTTCTTATCCAGATGTGCAACCGGAGAGCAGTGGCAAGAGGTCATGATGGCGTCCATGTATGGGAAAAAGTGTGACCCAAAATCAGACTACCTTCCCGGGGAGGAGTACACATGTGGTTCTGGTTTTGCAGTCATCTATTTCCTGAGCTTCTATTGTCTCTGTGCCTTCCTGGTGAGCAGCCGTATTACACTGTATGAAGTCCATTTTTATTTACTATATAATTGAATTGTATTTGTTAAATGTCTTTCTTTTTGCAGATTCTTAACCTTTTTGTGGCTGTTATCATGGACAACTTTGATTATCTGACCCGCGACTGGTCTCTCCTTGGTCCGCACCATTTGGATGAGTTCAAAAAGATTTGGGCTGAATATGACCCAGAAGCAACGTATGATTAAAAAAAATGTTACTATAGAGAACAAATATCTTTTTATTTATGAACCATATTGTCTAAACAGAGGGAGAATTAAGCATCTGGACGTGGTCACTTTACTGCGTCGCATCCAACCTCCACTTGGATTTGGCAAGTTCTGTCCTCACCGAGCTGCCTGCAAGGTAATGTTCTGTCTGTGGGGAACATATTGTAGCATTCTGAAAACACACTGAATTTTTTCGGGAAGTTTGTTTTCTGAACAAAAGGGTTACACTAGGCCATAACCCATGCCAAAACAACAGCAGTCTCAGCTCACCAGAGCCAGTCTCCAAAACAAAACAATAACTGACGAATAGAAACTTCATATCAACTTGGCATAGCAACAAAGTGTCACATAAAAAAAACAACAACAAAAAAAACTGTTACAAGAACAACAAAAGGTGTCTGCTCTGAGGTACAAAATATCAGATCATTACAATATGATTAATGCTAAATAATATGCTCCAGAGAGACATTTTGCTGTGACTGGTCATTTGAAGTGTAGGAACAGGACTATGATTTATACATTACCATAGCAAATAGAGCTACCTTGTCACTTCAGAGCTGACTATCTAGCACTGACCAGCTTGTTTTTTGTTGGGATTAGTAATATTATTATTATTTATTTATTTTTTTTTTGCCTGCAGCGTTTGGTTGGAATGAACATGCCTCTGAATAGCGATGGCACTGTCACATTCAATGCAACACTGTTCGCTCTGGTCAGGACCGCACTCAAGATCAAAACTGAAGGTGGGGCATGATGTTCATTGACCTTCTTATCTTTGTTTCTTTATTATTGGTTCTAATAACAGCAATTTCTCTGAACAGGCAACTTTGAGCAGGCCAATGAGGAGCTCAGAGCCATTATTAAGAAAATCTGGAAACGCACCAGTATGAAGCTGTTGGATCAGGTCATCCCCCCTATTGGAGGTGGGAAGTCAGCAGTGTTATATCAGTATGGTATTTACAAATCTTTATTAACAGTCTGATATGATCTTAAATTGTTTTTGCTTATAGATGATGAGGTGACTGTGGGCAAATTCTATGCCACGTTCCTGCTCCAAGACCATTTCCGCAAATTTATGAAGCGCCAAGAGGAATACTATGGTTACAGACCAACCAAGAAGAATGCATCAGGCCCAGAGATACAGGTGTGTACAAACCCTTGGCCTTTATACAGTGTAAACTACAAATCAGTGAGTATGAAATCAGCAATAGTGAGTACGTGATGTACAATAAGTGACTTCTTCTCCTTATATTGTTTGTACTGTTGGGCTTTCTTAGGCTGGCCTGAGGAGTATTGAGGAAGAGGCTGCTCCAGAGATGCATCGGGCGATTTCAGGAGACCTGCAAAACGAGGAGGAGATGGACAGAGCAATGGAGGAGGCTGGAGAAGAGGCCATTTTCCAGGTAAGTCTCTACATATGTTACAAAGGTTAAAGGTACACTTTGTAAGTTTTCTGTTGAAGGGTCCCCCTTTAATTAACTATAAATAGAATATGGACAGTCGTAATATCCCCATGGGAGCAAGCAGGTGGCGAACCCTCCACTAGAAAACCTTTACCAGCAGGTGACAATCTTAAACCTCAATGTATGTCTTGTTGGCAGCGTTCCCATGGCTTGTTTGGAAACCGTGTCACCTCTTTCTCTTCTGAACCGGCCAATGCTCAAACAAACCAACAAATGACCGCCCAGCGCCCTCTGCAGTTCTCTGAGAGTCAGCCCGACTCTCCTCCAAACTCCAACACAGAGTTTTTCCCCACAGCCCCACCAAGGAGCAACACTAACAACAATGCATTTGAGTAAGATATGAATATTTCAGTGTCATTTCTGCTCTGTGAAATGTATCTAACTGGTTATATTTGTTTTAGTTTTTCTTTTGAACGAGAAGGGAGCCCTGCAGAGTTCTACAATACTCTGGAGGATTCAGAACTAGGTTTGTGAAAAAAAAAAGTTTTACAGTGTTTGACAATTCAGTCGATTTAATAAGTTTTCTCTCTTCACTTTTCAACAGACAGTAGACGCTCCTGGAACTTCTCAGTGAGAACAGACAAATCACAGGTACTAAAATAACACCATCTAACTGGATCATTTCAGAAAGATAAATGAGTTATTTACATTGTGGATTCTTCTATCTTTAGTTTGCATACGACCCAAACTACGATGACAGTCAGAGCCAGTTCTCTCAGTCGGCAGCTGACCAGCTCGTCCAGGAGGTACACCATTGAGACACTAATTACTGCAGACTGTGTCAGGCTGTCACGTGATTGTATTATCAGCTCTGTGCCTGTGGCATTTAAGATCAGGAGGACAAAACAAGCCAAATTAGTTATTTTCTTTTTTTTTTTTAATATATATTAATCTAATTGGATCCAAAGTTACCAGTGTAAATATTTCTAATTTTAAAACAATGAAATTATTTTAGAGTCAGTGTTGTGTATTTGATTTCAGGCCCTGTTCAAAGGTGGTGTGGGCTCTCTGGCGGGTGACCCTGGGTTTGTGTCAGTCGCTAAGAGGGAGCTGGCTGAGGCGATGCACCTACCTATATCTGAGATAGAGGGTGCTGCTCAGAGCCTCCTCAAAGAGCGCTCCAGCTCTCAGGCTTCTAACAAAAAGAGACGTCCCATCCCCGTACCCCCATCAGCCCCATCGGCCACTGCTGCTGCAGCACAGACCAGCCGCCCGGAACCAGCTGTGAGGAGGAAAAGACGACCTGTACCCATGATCCCTTCACTACCCCGGGAGGAGCATGACGAGGCGGACTCTCATGTTTAGACGCTGTCTTGAAAAACGCTTATTTTACACACACAGTTGGCTCGGCCTCACCGCACTTCACTCTGTATGGTTGGTTTTTATGTCAAATTATCCATTGTGGTAAGCTGATCCATCAACAATATACAATGATGATTTAAAAAAAAGCCTTCTTATACTGGACTGTATAGTTATAGTTAAAAAACAACATTAATCCCTTTACTGACCATTCTTTGAAGTGTGTGAGGTAAACCATTCCTTTGATTAATGGACGATCAACATGAGCCACATGTCCTGAGTTCAGACAGGACTCACTGTGACTCAAGTGAAAACCTGCAGCTTAAAACTGCGCTATAGTTCACTGTCATCACCAGGCCAAACATACATCGGTCTTTAGACTGGTCATTTGGTTCTGATGCTGTTCAATAAGAGACTAGGAGGTGTTCAAGTCTCCTGGTAGGTTTTCTTAATACAGTTTCTTTCAGCTCACCACTATTTGTGGTTGGAAGTGTCAGAAGACTCTTTTTATCTGGGACACATTTTAATTTAAAATTGATTTTAAAAGTAGTTTTGTTACACCACTTTGTGGTCCATACTTTTGTGTAAATACAGTAAATAGCCTATGTAAAATGTCCTTGTACCTGGAGTAGCGTGGACTGAAGCATAATCTATATTCATTATTGTGCACAAACACACTGCACTTTTCTGTCCAGTGCCTTGATCCAAACATTGTAAATGTTTTTAGTTTGGCTGTGCTTTTGAGACTTATTCTGGATGAGGCTTGGTAAGCAAATCTTCTAAAAAATAAATGTTGGCGGTTAACATTTTCAACACTCGAGTTGGAAATTACAGGTGAAAAAGAAGATACTATTATTCATGTAGATATGAAGTTAAGAGTAGAAAAATGTCAGAGCGTGAATGATATACAGTTGAAGATATGGTGTGAAAACTGAAACCAGCTAAAAATAGTGTTGCAGAGCAGACGTGTCTTTGAGGGACACTCATACAGTAACATGCATCAGTGTAAACTCTACAAATAAAGGCAATTAAATTATTAACCTTTTTCATTTATTAAGGTAATCAACAAAACAGGTCATAGACATTGTGTCGGATTTTTTAGATAAACCAAATTGTTTCAGAGGACTCGTATAAAAGAATATTTCAAGTGAGACCAATAAAAAACATAAAATAGCTTTGTGGTGTCATTATCTTTACTGTATTTGTAGCCGTTTCATATGGGAATGTTTATACTGTAACTGTAATAGTAGTTTCCTGATTATTCTTAAAAACTTAGCACATAAACACAAATACATTTCAGCAACTTAATAAGCAAAGGCTTAAATCACATTACTGACAAAAGACCATACACAGTATAAAAGATAAGCTTAGCAGTACATTCTGACTACAATGAATGGGACTGTTAAAAGCTTGATTTAATGTTTCGCATAATTAAAATCATTTGGCCAGTCAATAAGGGGCCAATGAGTATGTTACACATTGACCTGGTTATCTATCCCAAAACTAAAAACTCACTATTTGAGCATATCCAAACATTAAAACAAAGTAACATAATACATCTAAGGCTACATGATGTGTCACTACAGAATAAGAGGGAAATACCGACGATAAAAAAAAACAAAAACCTGCAGAGATGTCAGGGCTGGGAGTGCTTGTCCTATTCATTTGGATTTGGGTTGGCATCTGGATACTGGGAGAGGTCAAATGTCAACACTTTGCTGATGACACAATCTCCTTGCTGCAGATATAAGAAAATATACATAATTTGCCAGGCTGCATTATTGTTTACATCTATTGAATAGATAGATCACTGAAATGATTAGAACACAAACCTCGGGGTAAACTCCAATCAATGAATCAGCCTTTGTGTAAAATTCTTCCTTCAAGGAAATCACAATAGCTTGGAAGTTTTGTACAGACTGATCCTTGATGTAATTGGCCACCTAGTCAGGATGCAGGAAACAATTTTAGAACTGTTTATGACACAAAAATGGCAATTGTCATCTTACCTTTCCAATATTTGTGTTGTCCAAGGCCGCATCAATCTCATCCAGAACGAAGAATGGCGCAGGTTTGTAGCTGTAGACATATGAAAGTGTGTAGAAATACAGTAGTAATAATAATAATAATAATAATAATAATAATAACAAAAATAATTCAAACTAGTGGTTATTCATTGCAATTTACCTGTGAATGGCAAACAGCAGGGCCAGAGCAGCAACAGTCTTCTCTCCTCCAGACAAATTATCCATAGGCCTGAAGCGCTTTCCTGGAGCTACACAGTTGTAATTGATGCCATCTAAATACGGCTCTTCAGGGTTCTCTGGACCAAGGAAAGCCTATGAAAAATAAAGTTGAAAGATTTCATGCCTGTAAACAAATATTCTTTAGCATGCATTTCAAATGCCTACTTATAAGGACATACCTGGGCACTACTGTTGCGTGAGAGGGACTTGTAGATCTCGTCAATGTTCGTGGCCACAGATTCAAAACAAGTATTAAAGCGATCGAACCGCTCCTTCTTGATCTGTTCAAAAGCTTGTTTGGCTTTCTTGGCCCTCTTACGAGCTGCTTCAAACTCTAAAAGATGTAAATGTGTTAATACACTATGTACACTAGTTTAATACACTAAACTAAAATGTATGTATTCCATATTCATAATGTTTACAGTCCTCACCATCACTGGTTTCTTGAAACTTGTCTCTCACACTCTCTAGTTTCTCCATGGCTTTCATGTTGGGAGCACTGATCCTCTGAAGGATGCTCTGCTGCTCATTCAAACGCTGCTGAAGTGTGTTTGTCTCTGCTTTGATTTCTTCCTCAGAAAGTGCATCCTGTGACACGACAATGAAAAGAACAAGAGTAATAAGAGACTTAATTTGGAATGAGGAGATTTATGTTAATCTTGAGAGACAGAAGTATACCTTGAGGTCTTCAGACAGGTGGCTGTAGTCTATTTCAATCAGAGCTTCTTTTGCTGAAACGCTGCTTGATGTCCTCTGACTGCTAGACTCCTCATTCTGGGAACTGCCCTAAAAGAATAATAAAGGAAAGGAAAAATTTGTTATATGGGACTAGACACAATTTATTAATAGGTTAATACTGTAGCTGTACCTCTCCCTGACTGATATCATCCATTGTCCCTGATCTAAGAGGCAGCCTAATGTCCTGCATTTTACAGGCTTGTAACAAGTTGTGTCGGTCGCTCCGCTTCTGCTCCAGTTTGGTCTCGATAGCTGTCACCTCTTTTTGAAGCTGTGTCAACTCTCTGGAATAAACACAGAATAGGACAATGACCAACAAGAGGACAAGAGAGAATACTTTGAATTATCTTTATTTGATAGAGCTCACTTGTTGGCACCACCCAGCTTTTTGCGAATCTCTTCCATTTCATGGTTTTTATCGTTCACTTCTGATTTCTTTGTAAGATGCTGGTTTTTCAGGTCCTGCAGCTGGGCCATGGTTTCATCAATGATTTTCATGTGCCTGTGCTCCTCCTACAGAACAAATGAACAGGTTTGAGCCAATATTTAGTCAAAATCTCAGTACAAGTTGTGTTAATAATTGTTATTGTTACCTTTTTCAGTCGTTCAATTTCATTCTCATCTTTTTTGACAGTTTGTTCCCACATCATCACCTTCTCCTGGTCCTCCTTCAGCTGGTTCTTCTCATAGTCCAACTGGATCCCCAGACGAGTCTTCTGAGTCTCAAACTCAAGGCTGAGAAAGGTAAATCCAATCCATCAGTTCATGAGCAGTATGATGTAATGCTCATTAGAACTGCCACTCACCGTTTCTTTGCAATTTCATTTTGTCTCTTGACCTTCTCTTCTTCAAATTCTCTTATGTTTCTCACACCAATCTCCTTACAGAACTCCACAAATACCTCATCTTCTACCTACAGTGAAAAAAGTTGGTTGCAAAATGTATGGGTTTTTAGAAAACCAACAAGATTCCAGTTTTGGTAAGCTCACCAGATTCATGCGATCCCTCAGGTCAGTGATCTCTCTTTCCCGTGACTGAATGATCCTCTTAATGTCGTTAATGCGAGGGCCAAAGTTTGCCAGCTCACTCTCAAGCTTAGATTTTTCCTGCAAAACACATTTTTTTTCAGCTCTGTTCCACACAAGACATAGAAGCTTTAAAATATTGTTGAATTTTAGCAGTGCTACTCATTTTGGAGCTATTCAGGGCATGGATCATTCTCAGATTTAAAAGAGAAAAAAACAAAAATTGAGGGACTCATTATTTAAAAGCCTTTGTTGTCACATGGCAAAAAAGATAATGCATTATGACCTTTGCTGAGGAAGAATGGTCTAAAGTTTGCCCTTCTTGAGAGCATTTTGGACTATTAAAAATACTATTGTTGGAGTTGATTTACCTGCATGTTGAGGGACAGATGGCGGGTTTTGGTCTGTTCCAAGTCGCTCTGGGAGTATTTCAGTCTCATTTGTAAACCATGTGCCTGAGACTGAACCTGACGCAGCTCAGCTTCTTTCCTCTTGGCTTTCATTTGCTCCTGCAGAAAAGACCATACCAATTATTAAAAATGTTTTTTGAGTGAAAAGTGTTCATAGGGACTGACAAAATAACTTTCATATGTACCTTGAGTTCATCAGTCAGTTTTTCCTTCTTCTCTTTCAGCTTGTCCACTGCTTTCTCATCCCACCGGCGAGCCTTTGCCTTCAGATCGCTGGCTCCTCCAGAGATGACACCTGACTTTTGGAAGAGAGTACCATCCAGAGCTACAGTCTAAAGAAAGAAGATCAAGACCAATAAACATGAAGCTTGACTTTAACAAAATTTTAACCTATCCTTAGATGAACACCTTGTGTCTGTAGGGCCCTCCAAACGCGATTCTTCGTGCATCTTCTACATTCTCACAGACCAGAGCATTGCCGCAGGCATACTGCAGGGCCTTCTTAATGTGAGGGGGCTCGTAGCGAATTACATCAATCACCAGCTTGGCTCCACGTAGTTCTCTCAGTTTCTCGTCAGTTGGCTTAACCTTTTAATAATGACAACTTTATTTAGCCACTGAATGTGATATTTTATAGAACTAGTTTATTTATCAACAAGTGACTGGAGTAGTATTATATAAGTAATATTATGTATAAGTAGTATTATGTAGTAGTGCTACCTCTAAGTAATCAAGTGGGAGGAAGGTCTCAGGCTCTCCTCTTTGCTCCTTGATGTACTGAATACAGTCTCTGCCAGTTTTTTCAGAGTCAACAATGATGGCATCCATGTTCTTCCCCAATACTTTAGTCACAGCAATTTGATACTTCTTCTGAGTTGGTTGACACAAGTCAATCAGCCGACCATACTGGTAAAGAAAGAACAGTTCAATTCCCTAGCTTACATCCCATCTTTACAAAGCCGGAAAAGCAATTATAACATGAATTTATATTTACCACAGATCCAGGGTAGAGTCTTTTAATACTCTCCATGATCTCAGCCTTGCGTTGCTGTCTGCTGTTCTCCTGCCTGTCAATCCTGGCATCTCCCAGCTGCTCCATTACCTACAGCAAAATGTGATGATTCAAACTTGGCATATACTGACATGGTAGGTCTTTGACAAATGGATTATAGTGGCATCAATGACCAAATGTAGCTATGGTTATTCATACTTGAAATGTTCTACTGCATGTACAGCAATCAAATGTAAAAGGGTATAATGATCACACTGGAAACATGGGATCATGTTCAAACCTCGGGAAGATCATTGCGTAACACTTTATGTCACTCAATTTATATCAAGTACCTGGTTAAGCTCCATGTTGATCTCATCAATCCTCCTTTTGGCCATCTCCACCTCTTCAGTCAGCTCCTCCTCCATACGCTTCTGCTCATCAAGAGACTGTCTAAAAAGCATTGACAGAGGTGGATACATTTTAAAATTTAAGAAAAGAACCACAACAAAATGGTAACGATGCAGAAATTAATACCTGCTGGTAGTAATATAGTCTTCCAGTTTTTCAATACGCTTCTGGTTTTCTTCAATTTCACGAATCTTCTGTTTAATTTTGGCCTTAATTAGAAACAAAAAAATACAGTATTTAGTAATTAACAATAATTTACTTACCAAAATTACAAATCTGTCTGATTTTCTACCTCTGTCTCCACTTTCTTTCTCTCTTCTAAATCAAGGCGGTCCTGATCCGCCTTTTGGTCACGATTGAACTTTTCCAATTCCTGAGCCAAAGTAGCTGCTCGTTTACTGGCCTCCTCTTTCAGACGATGGTACTGTTTAACCTACAATGTCCAAAATGTTAAGAAAAGTGTAAAGGAATATAAAAGGTACAGTAATATGTATCAATCTCAATGAATAAAAGTCAAACCTGGTTTTCCTCCAGTGTTAAATCTTGACCCTGGCTTTGAGCCTCCTCCTCCATGCGCTCCTCAAAATCTTGCTTTGCCAGTTCGACTGCTCTCATCTCTTTGTCCAGCTCATCCATATCTGCTTTACGCTTTTTGTACATCTTCTGGGCGTTCTGTAGTGATTTCCGGGCTGCTTCAAGCTTCTTGATTTTGTGCGATGTGTTTTCTTTAGCCTTAATGTATTGAGGCCTCTTTTGGTTCAACTCAGAGTCTTTCTCCCTGTGAGCAAAGTTTTAAATGTAAAAATTTGAAAATGTCAACTCAACATTAGCCACACAAAACTTACTTGATTTCTTTCTCAATAGTCTGCTGCTCTCTCATCAGCCTGCCCAGTTCTTTTTTCTTTTCCTTCAGCTCCTCCTCAACATGATCCATTCGTTTTCGGTCCTTGTCTATCTCCTTATTGCGCTGACCAAGTTCTTTGTTGAGTTTTTCAATCTCTGTCTCATTGTGATACAATTTAAAAAGTTGCAGCTGAACACTGGCCCTGGCTACTTCATCTTTCAGACGTTGGTAACGTTCAGCCTGATGTGGCAAAACACAGTGACATATGAGATTTTAAATTAAGTTAAACTAAATTAGAAAAGAAAAACAAATATTAAATAATCAATTATAGAAGGTACAAACATACCTCTTCCTTTTCTTGTTTGGCTTCTTTGCGCTCAGCAGCAATGTTTTTCTTTCGATGGTAATTAAATTGAGTGTCCTCCTCTGCTTTCACCATTTCCTTCTTCCTCCGGTCATATTCCTGAGCCAGTTCTCCAGAGCGAGAGATCTCCTCAAACAAAGCTGTTCGCTCCTTAGGGTTTTTCATTGCAATGGATTCAACAGCTCCCTAACAAAAAGTAGAAAAAATAACATTGGTGAATGTAAAAGAGCTGTCATTTTGAAAACGTCAATAAGCTTTAATGTTGAATATAAGTATTAGTTTACCATAAGCAAATATTTACACAGTTACTGTTATATTTCACATCTGTCATGGGGCTACAGATTAAAAATAGCCTTTCTGGCATATTTACAAAAATGTTCATTAATATGCACCTGAAATAAGTAAATATCTGGAAAACTTTTTATTAGTATACATGCAAAGCTATCAGATGAATAGATGACCCATGTAATGAATTAAAATGTGGCCATTTATGGCTCACAATATGACAGTATTTTTTGGGCGTGGTCCTTATTGTTATTATTATTGCATTGGATGTCAACAAAGATTTTCTCAAGATTAGTAGTATAGCATATAGTTTTGAGAATGCGGAAAAAGTCTTACCTGGAAAACAAGGAAATTTCTTGCTTTGATCAGGATGCCAAGTTTTTCCAGCTCTTCGCTATATTCAGGCAGACCAACTACTTTGTTGTTTATGCGGTACTCAGAGGAAGCTCCTGCAAATAGCAGAAAAGGTAACGTGATGACAGGCCATAGGGGTGGTGCCCATTATTAAAACAAAAAGAACAGATGTGGCAGGACAAAACATTTGGTATAATAGAGCACATACCAATGATGACTCGTGTAAAAGAGCGCTCCTCTCCATTATCCTCCTGATACACCATACTGACAAAAGCTCTGTTAGCAGCTGGTTTTCCAACAGGTGCTCCATGGATAAGATCTTTAAGGGTTTTAACTCGCAAATTACTGGTCTTCTCTGCCAAAACAAAGCTGATGGCATCCATAAGATTGGACTTGCCTAAAAAAAAATTTAATTAATGAAAATCTGTTATGCTTGTTGCATTCATAGAAATGTGCAGAAAACATTAATTTGTGAACAAATAACAAATTTAAAACCCCATAGCATCAAGAATAGGAATATATAGCTACTATCAGAAGTATAGTAGAAGTATATGAGAAAATATAAGCATAAACTAAAGTCATCGCAACATGCTCATATGTTTACAGTCAGCGGTAGCATTTAGCAATAGCTACCGCCAACAGTGAAACATTATGACAACATACCAGATCCATTGGGTCCGATGATCGCTGTGAACTTGTGGAATGGCCCGATGATCTGCCTGCCTTTGTATGACTTGAAGTTCTCTATTTCTATAAGCTTTAGGTACCCCATATTGGCTATGTGTGGGTTCCTAGAAGGTGTGTATCAATTTTGATCTCTTTGCTAGCTAATGCTAACTACCGATGTCTTCCAAAAACGATTCCCCTCAAAGATGCATGCACTTTTGCATCAATCAATCTATCAGTTGAATATTTCGCAGCGTAATGACAAAACCATCATGCAAACCACATCTCGAGTGGTATAGTTTGATTTTTTTTTTTTCAAAAGTGATAAAATAGCGGCAGTTCATTGCAAAAACAATGCGCCATTTTACAGACCTTCCGGAAGTGAGTAGTGCGCGCGAGCAGCGTAAGCTCGTTGTCTATCGCGAGATCACCGGTGCTTCAAGGATGGATATACTTTAGTTGAACTTTTTTTTGTTATTATAACTGTATTATATTTAAGATTGTTTTAGTTGTTTTGTCAGTATCCCGTGTCTTGATGTCCCAGCATGCGTTACAATTTTGCTACTGGCCCGGACTTTTTACATTCTAAACTTTAGTGTAATATTAGTTGCCATAGTAACTGTACACAAAGTAGCTGAACAGCTTTAGTATTGTATCTGAAGGTAAGCCTTCTAATATTTACTGTTTATAATTAATACAATGGACTGATAATACGCATAGCTTCCTAAACGTGCATATATGTATTCATACTCATCACAGCATGATGTTACTGTTATTTTTTAGGTGAATAAAGACCGTAACCATGTACAAAGTGGATTTGCCTGTGGATCAGTCCACACAAAATGCCGTGGAAAGGCGAAGAGCGGCAGAATCTGCACGAAAGGAGCGTATTTTCAACACCCGGCTCCGAGTGATGGGCCTGGACCTTCACGCTCTGGAACAACAAGCGCAGGACAGAAAACACCAGCAACACTTGGAGAGACAACGGGACAAGGCTTATGGTAAGACATGGACAAAAAATACACTTTTGGAGCCCATGTGTTACATTTATTATTTCAGTTGACCCATGACGTTAATCCATAAAATATGAGGGTAAATATAAAAAGTAATCATACAAAATCGCCAATGATTGACCATTTCACACTTTTTATGTATATGTCAGATTTTCTCAGCCTGAACCATGATGAAGCCCTTATGCAGCAGGACAAAAATGAAAAACAGCGGCGCACAGACCTGCATACAGGTTTGACCAAGTACTGGACTTACCAGCGAGCGGAGGACTCACGTGATGCAGATCTCAACAATGACCGGATGAGGGCGTTGACGCTCTCGGTTCCAGAGAGCGAGCTGGGGCCTGCCAGTATGCAAATCTTTGAGGTATTCTGTATGAGCCAGACAGATGCTTGGCAACCATCAAAGGACCAGTCAAATTTCAAATTGTGGAATAAATTAAATTTCACCCTTAAAGAGCTTGCTTCAGTTTGACCAAAAGCCATTTTCTGATGAACAGAAAACAAAAAGCACATGATCTTAAATACATAATGCTGTCTGAGGAGAATGTTCATATTTAGTAATTTTTGTCTGCGTAGGGAGAGGACCAAGGAGCAAAAGACAGACGGAGAGAACAAATAAAAATTACAGAAAGAAATCTGCGTGCACAAAAGGAAGACAATGAGCGGAGACGAATGGCAGAGAAGCACAGAGGTGAGGAGATAAACGCATTGTGACTATGAGCTAACATGTTGTACAGTGCAGCGGCTCTAAATCACACACATGCTTCAGGCTTTGGTGCACAAACAATCACACACTCCTACGCACAGACCTTAATGCCAGGTGGCATTGATGAATGCTCATGCCTAAGTGCAGCTATGTGTGAGCAAGTCACCGCCAGACTGTGCAGTAGTAAAGCAGGTCTGAACAGTGGGTAACACTCAGTTTATCCCTGTTACAGACATGCTCACTGGTCAGGGACTGATGTATGAGGACCACAGGCGAGAAGAGATGCGCACATTAGAGGAGGAGTGCAGAAGAGCGTCCCGCATGGCCCTGGATAACTACAACCATGCTCTGGTACAAAGCACACACGGACACACACTTAACACACAGGGTCCAGGGAGAGTGCCAGATGCTCCGTGGGGTCTTCAGCAGGGATTTCTAAATTAAAATTAGTAATTGAAAATGTTAAGTGATGCAGGCACACACATCTGGGACACAGTGACTTGTTAAAAAACAACAGAGTACACGGTTTAACTGCTTTGATATATGCATGACCAAGTGTGACTCTAAAAGCCCCTATTTACCACTCTCCTGAATTGCCAGTATGCTCTCCGGTAAAGCCTCCATAGGGATGTATCATTGTAAATCCTTCAGGCAGTGTTGTTTTATGACAGTTGTGTTTTGTAACAACAACATAACATGCCTGATGCACAGACAAATAGGAGTAACTAAGTGGATCCCTCCAGAGGACAATCAACATATGCTGACTTGATAAAAACCACATACTGTATGTAGTAATTTGATATTATGGTTCATGCTCCCCACAGGCCACAGAGCAGGCTGAACGAAAGAGAGA
Source organism: Periophthalmus modestus (assembly GCA_019594935.1). Taxonomy (NCBI): domain Eukaryota; kingdom Metazoa; phylum Chordata; class Actinopteri; order Gobiiformes; family Gobiidae; genus Periophthalmus; species Periophthalmus modestus. Next base: position 15,855,085 of record JAIEZT010000084.1, on the reverse strand, counting down.
AGAGTGCAGACGAGAGGAGAGGGAGAACCTAGCAGAGATGTGGCACACGGTGACGTCTGACATGATGACGGAACGCACAGAGGCAGCGGAGAGGCCGGGAGGAGGCAGACCGCCCGGGGTCATGGCTGACAGGTGGAGAGGGATGAGCCCCGCACAGCTCAGTGCCATCCACAAGGAGAGAGAGGCGCAATGTGAGGAGAAACAGGTGAGGTCCTGAGAATAATTCAAGTCACATTCTGCAGCAGTGGGCAAAAGCACGATCAATCAGGGTTCCTTCAAAGGTGTGCTAGACCAGGGCTCGAGGCAAACGTGATAAAAGAATGCCACAGAATTCCATCTTTAATGTTTCTAAATAAGAAACCAAGTCATTTTCCACCCTCTTTAAATTTCATTGTTTACTAAACGTTCAATCAATCAGAATATTTTGGCTTGTTTCTTACCAGACTGAGTGTTATGAAATTGCACATTAGCTTCTTGCTGTGTTTAGAAACAACAAGACAAAGAAAGAAGTTTGCATACATCTTTTGGCCTGCAGCTGCTGAGGTCTTCTCAGACAGCGGAGGAAGAGGAGCAAAGAGTGGCAGAGCAAAGAAGACAAAGGAGGGCAGAAATAGACCTGTGCAACAGGCAGCTGGCTAAAGAGCAGCAGATACAGTAAGCACTCACTAAGGAGGCTCTTATTTTACCAACACTGCTACAATATTTTATTTTAAACTGATCACTACTTTTGTGTTTTTCTGTTCCTAGTCAGGAGTATTTGGACAAAATCTTATACACCAACAAACCAACAAAGGACTACTTTCACCAGTTCAATACAAGCTCTCGCTGATCTCATCTCTCACAATGGATGTACTGTACTTGCTTCTTCTTGTGAACAAGACACTATGTTCAAATGCAAATGAAAAAAAGATTTGTCATATATGTTTTCCTGCACATCTCCACTGCTAAGAATTATGGACACTACGATAGAAAAAAAAAAACTCTTGTTGAGATTGTTCCATCTTCTTTATTTTCAGCCATATATCCAGATACAGTGGTTGAGTCATAATGCAGTTACAGTCACATAACCCCCAATGTCCACTCAGTCTGTCACCATAAGATATCATCAGTGTGCTGGTAGTGCATTCTACACAGCACAAACAAGCACATGTCCACGCTGCAGTGACATTTACGCAGCTCTCCTCTTGAACCCTCGCCCACCAACTATTTCCCTTCCCACTCAGACATCATTGTTTAAAACGGTCTGCAGCTTTTGAGTTGTGAAGAAGCGCTCCAACAAAACCCGCTCACATTTTAAGTTTCACTAGAAAAAGGGAAAAAACACAGGTTTGAAAGCAAAGCCCCCGCATTCCCCAAAAAAACATGAAAGCAAAAGGGTGAGTGGCAGGCGAGTGAGTATCTGTGTGTTAACTGCTCCCTCATTCAAAGCTAACATTTGCCTGAACACTGACAAACACAGATGTTTAGCAGCAGATAGTCAATAGTATTGGCGTATTTTGCATTCATTGCTCCTGTATGAAAATAGACTTTAAAAAGCTAAAATGTCCTGAGTGTGTTTGTGCAACCTCACCAGGGAGCATATATGGTATTTTCAAGCAACCTTAGGACATCACAAATATTTCAGCTGATAAAGAGTTTTTTGTTTTTTTTTAACATCAGGGATATTAAGGTTGGATGTGATATACTCCCCGTGGTATGCACAAACTGCTAGCTGCATCCCTTCACCTCACAACTGCATCAGACAATATTTCCACAGATATTCACTGCACTGCAATGCATTGCTAGGTGGTTGTTATGGGCAGGTAGAAATCTTTGTAATGTAACTACGACTATCACTAAATGACATTAATGATGACTTTTTTTTCATAATTTCAAATTTGCAAACATTTACATAGTAACTCGTGTCCTTTAAACATTTTTTTCTTGTTTTTAACTATGAACTATTTTTGCTAAAAAGACCCAAATGATTTGTCAAAAGGAAATGTTCATAGCATCAGTACAAATAAGCAACATCAGAACTTGCAACATTTTAAATAAAGTCGCTTTTTTCATATCAAATTCATCAAAACAATTTCTGGGTGTATTTACATTCAGTGGCAAACCAAACTGGACTTTCTGGACTTTTTTCTTGTATGTGTAAATACAGTGTCTGCTCAATTCTAACAAGAATACATTCAAACTTCAGCTCACATAAAGCCTGTCTGCAGCGTGCATCAATGGAGGATTCAAAGTATGACCTGAGAGCGAACGCCACTCTCATCTGTATCCAAAATACACAAGTACTGCTCCAACTAAAGCTTTGAGATGGACATATATGGAAATGTTGTGTGTTAAGGACAATAGTGATTTAATACAATGCAGACAGAGACATATAGAAAGTTACACACGGGTCTCCACACAATTAACATACATTATCGTTGTTTCCAATAGTGCCATTACACTTCTGGTGGGAAGGCAAGAGAGTATAATGACATCAATCTGGTGCTCTATGCAAACCCAGCAGGCACAGAAACATATGGGGAGCATGTTTACATATATGTAATACTGTCATATGGCTAAATAGATACATGTCAATGCAGTATGTACACCAGGTGCTACTAAGATTTTCACAGCAAGTTCCCCGTATGCATCCAATATAGTAAGAAACTTGGCTAAATATGTGTGTTCCAATGGTTAGATTTGATTAAGGTTCAAATGTATAGAAACAATAATACAATATAAAAAATAAATAAATACAAACAAATGGCTTGGTACACAATTAGTCCATACATAATACAAAGAAATACAAAACATAAAATTACAGCTATGTCTGCTGTTTGTTTCCCCACATTCAGCTTACTGCATTATTGTAGGACCACACCTCGGAGCCATCTGTTTAAATTCTACCTTAAATTAACCTCCTTTTTACCCACCAGCTGCTTGACACAAAGACAGATGACAATGAAAAGACTTGATAAGACAAGGAGGGCCAAACGGCATCCTCAAGTGGCTTTAGGTCAGGCTTGTAAATCATATCGTCCGCTACTTTGGACACTCCTTTGGTCAAAATAGTCCAGTCCCTCAGAGCACAGCCATGGGGCATCTGAGTAGTTGCTTAAATTGATTGTGTGTTAGTCGCTGATGCAGGGAAACGTATGGGCACATATGTGTTGACATGTTTTGGTCTGATGGTTCGTTGTGTTTAGATTTGGGGAAGAGGCCTAATCCAGAAACGTGACTGCGTTGTTGAGGCCATTGTTGGTGGTTTGGAGGTCAGTGCCCGGTACATCGCTAGGCCGGCTAAACTGGCTCACCAAAGATTCGTCCAGGTTCATCTCCGTGGTGATGGCGCTGCTGCCATTGAAGTCCAAGTTGTCTTGACTGCACAGTTTGCTCTCCTCGCATAAGGAGGGCTGGCTGGCTGTGCGCTTCTCCTCCAGATCACTACATATGATATTACTGTATTAGTATATTATTGTTGTAAGTATTATGCAGTTCCTCAACATCAAGCCATATTAGTGACTTGAGTGGTTTTCAAACTTTCCATGGAAAAGTGTGACAACGGTAAGTAAGAAAGTGTAGCACAAGAGAGATGAAACCAGCAATGTAGGAAAAAGAGGCACTGAAGGAAAGACAGGAGGCAGAGCTGAACATGGTGAAGTAACTTTGAAGTGAAGAGGAAGGATTAGAAATGAGCACATCAGAGGGACAGCTCATGTTGGATGTTCAGCGAGTCACAGAGTCACAGAAAGTCACAGAGAGTCACAGATGCCACACGGAGATGATTTGAATGTGTACAAGGGAGGACCAAACACGGTGACGAAAGAAGAATGATGTTATTGAGGTGATGGAGAAAACATGTTGAAGATGAGCTTAGAAGGAGGCAGAGGATTCACTGAAAGGAAGACATAAAGACGATATATGTAAAATGAATACTGAAGAACAAGATTGTTAGATCTAATGTTTTGTTTTTTTTGTTTCTTTTTAAATGGTCAGTAGGCATTTGCAAGGGCTATTAAATGAATAGGTTTGGAATGGATTGCAAGTCACATCACAGCATACCTTTCTAGAGATCTGCATAGCAGGAGCAGGCAGAGGAGGGAAGAGGAACAACAAAAGCAAAACAAAAGATTAAACCAAACTGCTATGGGACTATGGGAAGTGTTAGGATTTGCATAATGAGTGATAATTATGTGTGTGCGTGAACAGATGACAAACCTGTACTCTCCAAATGTCTCGTCTTTCATAGGCCTTGCCTCGGAGTCCAACGGCCCCTCCTCTTTATCTTTCACTGTGAAGTAGAGGGATTATTGGAATTCATTATCAGTGAGATCGCAGCCATGTAACTCTCTGAACTACTGTTTGAGACATCGATAATGACAGCCTGCCATGCCGCCAGATAACGGTAAGTGACAATGTTATCCTATCTAGAAAGATCACTGCTTCCCTCCACATTTCTCTATTACTGCCACAATGAAATACAAGATGCCTAATTATCTTGATACAGGATAATTCTTACTTGTTCAGAATGTTGTCAAACACAGGTCAAAAGTTTCCTGTCAAAGTCTGATTATGTCTGCATAGTTTTTATCTTAGTCAAGTGCAATCTCACTTTTAAAATGTAAGTGGATGTGGACTAAATATATGGATCATGAATATTTTAAACTGTGGTTTAGTGGGTGGACATTTGAGGCAGGCTTATTTTACTGTCTGCTCGAGGAATAATGGTGTTTACTGCAGCACTTTCTTGTAACAGCTTGGCTCCTAAGCCTATATTGCAGAATCAAGGCCAGGCAACAGTGTTCTGAATGCATCAACAAAATAGATTCTTATACAGTCAGTCAGTCTTAAGGAAGGATTGATGGATGCTATTATTTGCAGAACATCTCGTACCAAAGTGCAAAATCACTTGTTGAAGTAGTACAGATGTACAAATGGCAATAGTAGAATCAGAACTAGGAAAGTAGTATTTATAGTAGTAATTAGACTATATCCAGAAAATACTGAATCACTATAACACAAGTACTTGCAATTAGTTACTTTCCACTGCTGCACTTACCTGAATACTTCCCTCCTTTGCTTCTCTTGATAAAGCACAGAATCAGCAGTAACAGCAGCAGCAGGGCGATGGCGCTTACAAGGCCAATAAACCAGCCCTCCGTGGGAAAATGCGGTTGCCTCTCCATCATCGCTGTAGACAACAAAAATAAAACATTTTTAGCAGAAAAGAGGCAATATCGCCTAGCAAATCGCAATATGTGTATTTTAATTTTTCTACAACTGGAGAATTTGAGTCCGCCAGAGGAGCTGCCTCAGCCCTTTGCTTTACTCTATTTTTACCAACAATCTCCCTATAGTTTTAATTGGTGCCTTTATAACAATGTACGCTGATAACTCTACATTATACTGTTCAAGAGAAAGCCTCAGTAATTTAAAGAGGACAAGCAAAATGAAACTAGATAATTTAGCAAAACTGGGCAGATACCAACAAACTTGTTTTAAATACTAGTAAAACCAAAAGTTTAATTCTTGGTTCTAATGTTTCATTAAGAAATGTAGAACCTTTGCTGCTCACTTTGAAAGGCCTTCCTTTGGAGCAAGTACATGAATTTGGTCTTCTAAGAATAACTATAAATGAACAACTGAATTGGTCAGATCATGTTAACAAGTTAGTGACCAAAATGGGGACGGCTGTATCTGTTATTAAATGATGCGCCTACTTTATGACAGTTAAAAACAGTCTTTAGTGTTAACTCACCTTGACTACGGCTCTGTAGTGTGGTCATGGGCCCCCCAAAAAAAGATATTCATAAACTTCAACAGGGCTGCTATTCATTATTTGGAATAATGTTACCACAGACATGGGCAAACTACGGCCCAGGGGCCACACACGATCCTTTGGGCTTATTAATCCGGCCCGCTGAACGTGACCAAATGATATTAAAATAAGAGTAAACCTTGTTGAAAGTTTTTCTGCTGTGCTTATTTGCTGTATTAAAATAAGAGTAAACCTTGTTGAATTTTTTTGCTGCTGTGCTTATTTAACTGAAATGTAATAAATAATTATTAAATTAATTAATGCACTTGAAAAACAATTGTACAATGAGCCTTGCATATTCATATATTCATGCTTTGCTACATATTACAGGCCAAATCTTGAATGATTTGGCTTGTAACATGTACGTACACACACACACACACACACACACACATATATATATATATATATATATATATATATATATATATATATATATGTGTGTGTGTATATATGTATATGTATGTATATATATATATATATATATATATATATATATATATATATATATATATATATATATATATATATATATATATATATATATATATATATATATATATATATATATATATATATATGTATATATATATATATATATATATATATATATGGCCTGCCCACCCCTGGGTTACCCTCTGTTATTAAAGCTAACAATATCAGATGTTTTAAAAAAAGAGCTAAGTAAGACTTTATCTTATTAGCAAGGAATATTTGATGTCTTTTAAAGTGCTCTTTTGCAGTTAAAATTGTATCTACTGGTCCAATTTTGTACTGTTGTTTTATAATTGTAAGTATACTTGATTGTATCTTTAATTAATGGACCCCAAGAAGACTAGTTGCTACCACAGTAGCAACAACTGGGGATCCATATAAAGGAACAAACAAATAAACAAAACACAGGACTGGAACTGCATTAGTCAAACATCAGAAACAACAAGACTAAAAACGACAAACAGATTAATGGATCCATTTCATGTGGCTAACCCAGCTCTCTTTTTACATAAGTCTTTGAAAGCACTTCACAGACAACACGGGGAACTGTAAGACACTCTCTGCTGCAGGCGGGCTTTGTATTTAGTGGTGGGAAGCCCAGAGGAGAGCAGAGAGGATGAAAGTAAAAGGGATAAACGAAGTGCTCATCGTACCCGTCCCCTCGGTGTCTAGGTCGTCCTCCCAGAAGGTGCTGTTGTTGTAGGAGAGACGCATGCGGTAATGAGAGCCCGGTGTCAGACCCTGCAGCTGGTAAAAAGGCAGTGAAGAATCTACCTTTTCCACCTTTTTCCACTTAGAGCCATCTGCAGAAATAACAAGTGTTCTGCTTGTTTACATGTCAGGGTCCAGGGATGTTTGTAAGGGAGGTTAGAGATTTAAAGGTACCATTTTTATTGAGGTATTCAATCTGAAAGCTGACAGTGCGATGTCTCTTCTTAGCCACCCAGCTGAAGTTGGCTGAAGATTCTCCCACAGATACACTGATGTTTACAGGAGGAGCTATTTTTTAAAAAAATGAAACAGAAACAATGAAACATTTTCTTGCAAAATTTCACTTTCAATAGGCGTAAGACACTTTTTATGACATACTGTAACAAAGAATTAAACTGGTTATAAGCCATTGAACTCATATACATATTTAGAGAAAGACCTAAAAATGGGGTAAAGACCCAAATGAACTACAAAATTAATTTGTTCTATTTAGATTTTGTTTTTGTCGATAAAGTATTTTGATTTTAGTCGATTTATGGAATTGAAAGTCAAAAAATACTATCCAAACAAAATAAATGAATCTTGCTTGTACCTCCTTCCAATGTCGTTGCCCCATCTTTCTTGATGGACTCCCCGTCTCCAGCAGAGGTGCGCCCCCTCAGGTAGAAGCGATAGTGGCTGTGGCGGTCCAGGTTTTTCAACGTCAGGTGGCTCACCGTGGGGTCGTCAATGGTCTCTACCAGCATGGGGCTGTCGTCCGGCTTCACAACTGACCAGAAAGCAGACACAAAGACATTCAATCAAACTGCATATCATTACAGGTTCTATTATTCACTGACACCAGGCCTGACTGATGAGCATCATTAGCAGGCCATGCCACTGACATTTTGAGAGGCTATTGATTCTGCCAAGACGCATTTTGTAGCATTCACACTTCACAAACGTTTCTATTACCATGTCTTTATCAGTAAAGATGAACTGTCTCAGAAAATTGGGAGTTTTAATAAGGGTGATCTTACTCCGGTGGTATTGCAGAAGATATCCCTTCAGTACACCATTTGGTTCCTCTGGTGGGGTCCAGCGGAGAGTGATCTCTGTTTCTGAAGGGCTGTCCAGTGTTAAAGATTTTGGAGGCCCAGGGACTAAAACCAAGAAATAATAATACCATAATACATTTCAAAATGCAGATAGCAGAAGTCTGCACAATACAAAAATATCCAATATGCTATATATGTTGAACAATGAGACAACTACCGGTATATAGTCTGTCAAATATTCGAAGTTTGAGTCAGTTTTAAATCTAGTTATTTGTGAGAATGGCAAATTGAACAACTGAACTGAAGGCAGTGCTAAACCATATCCTCACTGGCAAATTAACTTTCAAAACAAATGCTTTAGACATTGGGTGCATATATTTTTAATCTTTTATGTAATAATTTTTGTATCACAGATATTGCATTTACTGGTTGTTCCACCTTTCATGTTTCTTTTTAATGATCCCACATTTTGCCTGGTGTCTCTCCTTACCTCCTTCATTTGTGCTGAAGGACAGGGTCTCAGAGGGGGGTCCCTCACCCTTGCTGTTGAACACAGTGGCTACCAGTTTATAATGAGAGTATGGCCTGAGGTCATTGATCACTTTCTTCTCTTCGTTGGCTCCAGTCTCCACCACCCAAGTGGCCTCCAGCTCTGTGGATCTGCGGCTGTGGTGGTGAGCCCTCGAGCCCGTCCAGGTCAAATGAATCTGAGGGCAAAACACACAAATAACTGCAGTTTTTGCTAATATTGAATTATGTATATCAAATTAAAAGTTCCATCACTCAGTGATGTAAAGCCATATTTCCTCATTAAAAGTAAAAAAAAAATTGGAGCCATTATCACTTCTCTAGCACTGCAGAAAAAACATTTGACCTAATTTAAAATACATTTTTCTTCAGTTAAATTTCTAATCATGAAAGATGTTTCATCAATCAACATAAATGATTCAAACATATTACGCTGCTGGGTAAAACACTGCGTATTAAAATACATTCATACAGGAAATGGAAAACTCTAATGGAATAGTTACATTTATGTTGCAGTCAAGTATTTTTGCTGCATGATCTTGCTGAAATTGCACAAAACCCCTATGGCATCTACTTGCAGAGTATTATTTTATGCCTGAACACAAATGCAAAGATGAACCAGGAGTGTGACTAGAATATGGCATTTAAAGATAACACCATCTAAAATAAATGTCCCATCTTTCACAACCTTGAAACTTGTGAAAGCTGTGAATACTCTGTCTGCTTTTGTTTTATTTATGAGTGGGGTCCAAATAGTGGGGACATACTGTACCTTGTATCCCAGCAGATGCCCTCTGACTGTGTTTTTGTCCACTGGAGCCCAGGTCACTCTGATGGCTGTGCTGTTCACCAGCAAAACACCTACCCCCACAGGCGCCTCCAGTGGGACTAAAAACACCAGAAAAAAAGAAAATAAATTATATGCTCACAATTTGAAGTTTGAAAAAGCTATGCTGTAATGTTTTTAAGGTTGCTTTATTTCATTACAGCTTGCCATTACTACAGTGAAAAAAATGTCATCAGCCAAATAAAAATCTCCAGACTTTCCCATATATTTAGTGATTTGTGGAAAAAACTAGCCCTGAATAACAACAATTAAATATAAAGAGGAAAAAGCATGGAAGCATCTACAGTATAAACAAGTTGTTTTACCGTCCTCTCCCGAGTATCCGATGATAGGGTCTGGTTCAGGACCGTCTCCCACCTTGTTCACAGCTTGCACTTTGATCTCAAAAGCTGAGAAGTCGCCAATGTCGTGGAGAATAAGCGGGGGGGACGTGGTGTAGTTGGTGTTCCAGTTGGGACCACTGCCCACCACTTGTCTCCACATCACACGGTACCTAAAGTCAGGCCCATTAAAGTCACGCTTGTCCATTTCCTGAAACAAAGGACCATTAAGTGTCAGTAAGGATGTAATGTTATTAATATTCAATTATTCAATACCTGATGTTATTTTGAGTCAATCTACAACAAGGTTTATTTCTGTTAATGAAGAAGGGGCTTTATTTTAAGCTTATGGGACATTTCATGGTTCATTATCAACTTATTTTGAAATTAGCAAAAAGTTTATGCACTTACAACACTGATTTGTTATTTTTTAGAGACATATTAGTGTCTCTAAAAACTGATAAGAGTTATATGTAACTTGTACCTCCCAAGTGATGACCAACGTATCTGGGTCTGTAGAGTCACTTCTTACATCTTCTGGATTATTATCTGGACCTGTAACCACATAAATCATTACATTATAGTATTTCCTTAAGTATAAACCATCAACATATAAATTGCTGTAGTCCAAACCGTCTGCTAGGGTGATATAGATGTCACTGGGTTTACTGGGTACACTTTTACCCACTTCATTAACGGCACTAACTCGGAAGCGGTAAGACATGTATGGCCAGAGGGACAGACGGGTGTTCTGCTTGGTTCCTCCTACTCTCTTCAGCTCCTCCCATTCACCCTTCTCTTCTTGGTCCTCAAACTCAACAATGTACTCTGTCAAGATGCAAAACCATGAATGAATGAATGAATGACATGTATAAGCAATTAAGAAAATATTGGTATAACGTAATTTCACATAACATAAAAAATGTACTATAACGTCACCTATAACAGGGCTATTGTGTTCATCTCCGGGGGTCCAGCTGAGAGTCACAGCACGTTCCTTAGCATTTGTAATCTCAAGGAGAGTCGGTGGGTCTGGACGATCTGAGAGGGACAAAATTTTATTAAATAGAATTACCTACAAATGGCTCATAATTTGAATGATAATACTAGTAGACTTACCATATAAAGCAAGAGTGCCACTTGCTTCTGCCATATCCAGATCAGTAATGACCTGACAGGTGTACTTTCCTTCATCAACTTGTTGCACATTAGAAATTATCAAATCTGAGCCCTCAAAAGTGTATCTAAGGAGGAGCAGAACAATTATTAAAATCACTACTATCCTCTTTCTGTGGTAAGCGTTTGATATTTGTTTTACCTGTCATCACTGTGTGACTCAAAGATCTTCTGGTCGTTCTTTCTCCACTGAATGAAAGGGGGGCTGAGTTTGGGGTCCACAGAGGAGACACAGCTGAAGGTGGCTGAGTGTCCCGGTTGCACTTTCAGGTCCTGGGGAGGAGACACCACCACTGTCCTGTCTGGACAAGGAACAAAAGCATTGAAATTAAAGGTGCACTGTGTAACTTTTCTGGCGTAGGTCTTCACGTTATTGCTTTGCTTGAAATGTTCCACACTATCACATTAAACTTATTTGTCTCCATGGAGACAAGCAAGTGATGACCTTAAGGCTAATAAAAACACCCTGAATGAAATAAATGCTGGATTCATTCATTTTAATGCTATGCAGTGGAACATTCAAGTCAACATTTTAACATAACTCTGGTATGTTAGCGTGCTACCAAGTTGCTTATTTCTATTATTGAACAATTTCTGAATTACCTATGTAAAAATACATATTTATCTAAAAATTATACTTTAAGTAAATATAACCAGGCCAGACTATCTCTGTAGAACATCTTATAGTCTGCACACCACACTTTTTACTAGCACAGCTTCATATACGCCTTAGTTCTGTGCTTTTTTCCTTCCCCTCTCGCATGCGGCTAACTGTCAATCCCAAAACAACAATGCACCTGACTGTTTTAGTGTGTGACTTACTGAGTATTTCCAACTGTGCGCTGACTGACATGTTGGTATTCTCCACAGAACAAGTGTAAAGTCCCTCGTCGTCATGGGTGACGTTCAAAATCTCAAGCCCCCCGTTGGTGAGCAGGTTGACTCTGGGATCTGACAGCAGGGAGGACGTGCTCTCACTCTCCCTGTAAAAAAAAGCACATCCAACGCAATTAATTTGTGCTAATGACAGTCTGTGTATATTTAAACTGGCATGGATTATTTTTATTATCATGTCAAATCTGTGTTGGATACCTGCCGCATTTCAACAGTCACAGCCCAGATGTAACAGCATTTGGTTGTTAATTTATTCATAACAAGAGCTACCTACGCATTTTCACTTCTGTTGCATTTGTTAGGGAAAATGAGCCAGACAACAAGCATTCACAATGAACCAGAAAACAAAGGATTGAGTAGGATTTGATGGAGGCATACCAAGTGACTTTAGGTTTAGGGGATCCAAAGGTGTCGCACTCAAATAATGCCTTCTGGCCCTCAACATACTCATAAGAAATCCCGTCTTTAGTGAGGATTTGTGGATCCAGCTCTGAAACAACAATTAAAGGAGAATTAAGCAAAGAAACAGGCACATTGGTAAAAATAAATAAATAATAACATCTTAAATTAAACACACCTATCACATAGACATTGGTGTTGGTAAGAATAGTCCCATGCTTGTTGGAGGCTTGGCACTGGTAGATGGCAGTGTCTCCAAAGTTGACATCCTTAAGGGTCAAAGATCCATCATCTGAGACACGTCTGGGATCCTTGTCAATGTCTTGTAAATAGTAAAGATATACACATATATAAATAAAATATGTAAAGTTCAGACCCAACATTATTAATTACAATTGCCTTACCAGACAGTGGAGTCCCATTGATAGTCCAGGTGATGGTTGGAGTGGGAATGCCATCTGCATGACAGTCCAGTTTCACTGTTTCACCTGGAGCATAGAGCTGACTCAGGGGCTCCTTTACCCAATATGGTGCCGCTACAACAAACAATTCATATTTACTAAGCCTTTATCAACTGGTGAATTATTTCTGAGGTGATAAGTGTGAGTTACCTTCTACAGAGACAGTGTAAGTATGCACTACTTTTCCTTGTGTGTTCTCTGCAATACACTGGTACTCTCCATTGTCACTCTCTGAGATGTTGGTGAAGCGGAGACGACGGTCAAACATTTCTATCGTGGTACGGGATTCGGACAGCTCACCATCCTTACGCAGCCATTTGACTTTAGGAGTTGGGCTGAAGATGGAAAAAGATTGAAAGCATTAAGAGACATACCTGTACTTAAAGATATATATAAGAAAGTTGGCACAAGACCAATAGAAACATAATGGATGCAGGTTGTTGCATGGCAAATGGGGAGGAAATGGATAAGGATCAGGCCAGATTGATTGAAAGAAGTGGTCTAAGTTGATGGCTAGAGACTCACTATCCTTGGACCAGGCACTCCAGCACTAGAGACTGGCCTCTGAGGGCCAGGTAGGAGCTGTGGGTTCCTGTCGGCCTCATCATATGCGGCCTCCTACGCCGGACCACTGCGTTGGCTGTAGAGAGATAGATGACATGTAAAAATATTGTTTAATAAGGTACTAGAAATTAAAACATCACACTTAGCTGTGTTCCAAAGACTCAATAACCCCACGTTAATGAGTTATAATAACACACCAAACTTTAAGTTTTAAATGTGTTTTTTGGACTAAAAACAACCGTGTTGGGGACATTAGTTACCACACAACTTGGTACCCTCTATTGTGTCTTTAGATATTGCATTTTTTCATAAATCTATGGGGAAAATTCATGGAACCACAGAGGACAGTGGGCAGGACTGTTCTATAAACAAAAAGCTGAAACCCATGAATACACTGTGTAAAAACCTTCTGGGACTTAAAGATGACCATAACCTCCATCTCTGTCTTGACTGTATCGGGGAAAGATTTCTGCTTATAACTGCTGATTTATGTTATGTTATATGTTATGATGATACAATATACAATCCATATGCATGAGCAACCATTTGATTGCAGCACTGCTTACACAGGCAGCAGGCACTTTGGTAACTATAGCTTGAGTGAAGATGTTTCGTTACCTACCACTATAGTTTTGATTTAGGTCTGAGGATGGAGTTATAAATAGGAAATAAATTATGTCTAAGCCCACCATTCCTGTTCAAAGTTGGATTGTCTTTAAGTCCCACCATTTATTTTCTTTGGCTAAGATGTGCCTCACTGTGTTCAAAGGAGTGATTAGTGGCTTTGAGGGTGCGATGTATGGCAGACTGGGGCCCCGAGCTGCTCTCTTTTTCTTAGGAAAAAACATCTTTGAACAGAAATGGGGGCTTAGACATAATTTATATCCTATTTACAACTCCATCCTCAGACCTAAATCAAAACAAGGAAAACAATAGTGATAGCCAGTATGCTAATAGGTGTGAGAGCACCCATTAGGGGCCTGAACGATTATGCAAAATATGACTCAGGCACAGTTCACACTTAGTGTAGATCAACAGGCCTAGCCAACAAACTGAAACAGTAAACAAACAGGTGTGTTCGTTTCAGTGTAGTTAGCTCCTCTCGTCAGATGGATATAAGGCAGTGTCTACTAGCAACCTGAACAGAACTGAAGAAGCCGTTTGGATGAACGGCAAAACGTCTTTACTCTCTCTTGTCCAGTTAAAGAATTAAATTTTTCTTTTTCCATGGATCATACCTGGACAACTGAGCGATTACGCAGATATAGTATAATCACTTGACTCTCTTCACTGAGCAGCACACATCAGCACACAGCTTCAGTGCACAGAGGGCTCGTGTTAACATGCGCTCTTCCTCTGACCTCGTGCTGGGCCACAGATGCTGCAGCAACATCTCAGTGTAAGCCTCTCCTCATTACCACTGGACTCAGGAGCTCTGGCCCGCCTGCTGCTATGGGGACTCTGCACTCGACCTGGCCATTGCTTTGCTCAGTATAAGTCGTGACTTACACATGACTCATGAGCAAATTAGTTCAAAACTTTGAAACTTTGAGAAAAACATGTATTTCTTTTGAACTGCAGCTGAGCGATTGCCTGTTAAGGGATATGAACACCGTGCTAGGTAAAGAGAGTAATAACGTGTATAACCAAAGTAAATTCACACCTACTTCGCAAAGAGTAAAACTTTTGACCACCTGAACTTTTGGCCAATCTTCCATCAGTTGAATTAGTCTGTATATTGATCCCATTGTGAGTTTGATGGATGAAACCGTCTACATCTTAATGCACCCCCCAAAGAGAGCTGCTTGTTTTTAATGCTGTTTCAGCTACATTACAGAAAACTATCCTCCATCTCAACTTATCAACTTTTGGACACATCTGTTGATTTGATATAACTTTTTTGATGGAAGGTCTGATACAGATCTGCGTCTCAATGCAGATCGCTTTACCTGGAATATTCCACAATGTATCTCATTAAACTCATACTCTTCTCTCCACAGATGAAAGTATGCTCACAGTAAATATACAATTACTTCAGCCTGTAGTTTAATAAATCAAAGACAGCTAAGTTAAATGATATACCGTGGAATTTTCCAGGCAAAGCATCCACATCTCCATGGAGACACGCAAGAGGTGGTCCAAAGTTACATAGTGCACATTTAACGCTACAATTGCTCAAATTAGTTTAGTTGAGTAAGCATGTCATTTGTTGGTCTCGTTTCATTTTACTTCCAATGTGATTTAGCCTCATGCTGTGTGAATTTGGCTGCTCATTGAACTCACAGGGGGTGACTGTCAGTGTGATGGGCTCCTTAGCCAAAATGGTACGTGTGGCCAAATACTGGACATTGCAGGTGTAGTCATTTCTGCTGTCCTCCGTGGTCACATGGGCAAAGTACAGGTTGCCGTCGGTCCCGTGCATGACGCGTTCACTTAGGGCGATGTGAAGTAGCCCTGAAAGACATAAGAAAGAAAATATATAGGATCAACATTTTTAGAAGGCTAATGTGATGAGATAGAAGTGAGCATCGGATGGAAAGGCAGGTAGGCTGAGTAGGTGCTTTATGGTGGAGAGTAATGGGAGTAATGGACAGAGTGTTGCAGGGATAATGTACTCACTCCAGTCCATCCAGTGAATGATAGGCTCCATAGCACTCTGCGGGGGGTTGCACTTCAGGACAATGCTGTTGCCTTCGTCTGTCTTTAAACTAACCTTCTTCTCTTTCTGTTGTGTTGGAGGAGCTGGAAAAAGAAAGACAGAATATTACATTTAAAAAGGTATGCAAGGTTGGAATGTTTTAATTTACATTTTATGTCTCTGATCTAGGAATGTCTGTGACAGAAGTAATGGGCCAACATGGGAAAAGAAAGACTACTTTTTTTTAATCTCAAGTGGTTTTAGGATCCATTCTTTTTAGTAAGGTTTCTGAAGCAACACGAAGCAAAAGCCTAACACTTTTTGTTTCACCAAACAATTGGTGAAAACAAGAATGAATAAATGAATGAATGAATGAATAAATAAATAAATAAATAAATAAGAGTCCTTCCCCCAAGTGTCTCTCCCAAAAATCACTTTCAAATTAGCCAGTTGTAGTCTTTATTAAATAAAATAGTGAAGTGTTACACATATGAGCTGTTTCAGGACAAACATTAGCCAACATTTGCCAACACTTTAAGTACAAATATAATGTTCTGTATCTTCATGAAAATGGCATTACCTCAGAACAACTACTATGAATGTGAGAACAGAATTTTGTATATCATTTTACATGAGTGATTTATGTTAATTAAAAATAATACATTTTCTTCATTTTTACATAAAGCATCTTTCAGTTGTTATAAATATATATAAAACTCATGTATTATTATTGCCATAGACTTTGAACTACCTTTTACATGTTGAAGCAGATAAAAAATATATAGTATTATCTCAAGATTTTAAGTGTCAGGGTGTCTTGCTTGGTGACATGTTTTGTTAAGCGCATATGAGCGTGCCCTCACAGTGCCCTCCTTCCCTCGGCCCATTGTTGATAACCCCACAGGAGTCACTGAAGAGCACGTCACATGCCATCAACTCAAGAGTGTTTCTAGGGGAGATGGTTGTCAGGGAAACTGTGCAGCATGCAGGTTGCCCCAGGAGAGCGCCACAGCCACAGGTGGATGGATGCTCGGAGGTGCTCTTTACTTTTGCCCAGGGGCCCACTGGGTGTGTGTGGAGGTATATGCTGATTATGGCATGTAATTATGATCTGGGTGGCAGTCCTCTGAGCTCACAGCGGGGGCCTCCATCTGCTTGAAAATGTGTCCCTTGTAAAGCTATGTGAGAAAAGGTGTGTGTGTACTCTCAAAACAATGCAATCAGTAATACGCGTTGGGCCCATTAGGTTTGAATAAATAATAATTTACTTCATGAAATTAATTGAAAGATGTCAGCCCGGAATTGGTAACCATGGTAACTGGGAATCTAATCAATGTATCTGGTCAGAGAGATATTATTGTAAATAAAAGTGCATTGGCAAGAAGTATACTGATGTATAACAAAAGTATAAATGCTAAGATAGAAAGAAAGCAATATTGAGAATGTTTCATAAAGCCACATCGGCATAACATTAGATAGAGAAAGTCACTATTTTGCTGCAGAATCACTAGGCAGGTAATGTAATTTCATTTTATATTCTCAAAATCTCCATACACTTATGTATTACAGGGTCTTAACTAACACCAAGGAGACATTTTCACAAGCGCTAACTGTGAACATGATAACCTTAATAAACCTCTCATGTTCAAATGTTTTACACATCACAGAGCGTTTGATGTCACTGATGTTTTCAGTGAAAGCAAATCCATTCTCACGGCTAGAGATTCAGTATTACCAAAAAGAAAACATGATTGGATTTGTAATGAGCTAAACTTTTATGATCCACTTCTTAAAATGAAGTACGTTTTATTAGAGTCTGACTCATTACTGCTTACCGTCAATGCTGAGTATGGCCTCATTGGAGACTGCTGTTCCAAGCTCGTTAGATGCCAGACAGACGTATTTGCCCTGATAATTTTTGAGCGAGTCCGTGGTGGTGCTCAGTGTGTAGAAAACAAATGAACCCGCACTTTCTGTCACTTTGAGCTCCGGGTCAACGCCTGGATCAAACTCCTCTCCATTCTTTGTCCACCGAAAACTACAAGAGGAAAGATAATGCCACAAAATCATAAAGATGTCAATAGATTAAGAATACCGTATAACTAGTTAAAAAATATAATATATACAGACATAATGGTACTTAAGATATATGTGTAGGGTACATCAAAGCAAGTTACAACTATTCATTTATTTATGTTGCTTACTATAATTACTTGTAGACAGTGTTGCCAAGAGTAACAGTGGCGGTATGCATATCGCAGGACAGAGACAAAGAGGCATTGAGAGCCAACACAATTCAATTTTACATTCAAGGACAATTTAAAGTCAATTATTCACTCGTAACTATAAACTTGTTTTTGGACAATCAACAATAAACCAGGGATTTGACATGTTTTAAAAGAAAGAAAAATCATACATCTACTGCAAGTCCTTTATATGTCAGACCTTGAGTTCAAAATTGTGCACTTAAAAATAAATAGATATTGCCTCAGCTGACACACCCTGAAAACCTAGCTGTAAGGTATAATGACATTTCTCCCCAATCAAAATGAGTCTCCCGCTGCGGATGCTGCGCTTTCATGTTTTACTAATATGTAGATGTCTGCTGGACAAGGAGAATGAAGGTCGCAGTGTGTTGGCTAAAAGGAAAGTGGGTGGATATGCTCCTTTATGAGCTATATATCTTCACTTCAGATTTGGACACATCGTAAATTGTGTAGTTTGTGTGTAAGTGGGGGTGACATTACATACATGGGTGCAGGGTTGCCTGAAGCTTCACAGGTCATCACAAAATCTTCAATGCTGAAAACTGTAACAGACTCAGGCTGCGTGGTTATCGTTGGAGGTTTTTTCACTGTAAAGATGCAGAGAGAACAGGTGCGTTGGTGCATTAGTGTGACCTGCTTTCACACATAGGGAAAAAAATGCATATATGCACGACAACTTTAGCCACTAAGCTAGACATAGAACTAATTTCCCCAGTTTAACCACTGCCAAAAAGGAACAGTCAGTCAATATCACATAAAATGTGTCCCACGGGAAGGGCTTAGAATGTAGGCTGAGTAAAAGAGTGAGGGCGAGAGAGCAGGCAGGAGAAAATGGGCTGAAATGGGAGGAAGTTGATACAGCATAATATAGTATAGGAGTAAAAGAGAGATAAGGGGTGTCTTTTAGCCTTGGGGAAATAAAGCTTGACTGTTCAGTGGGTTAATGTAATGACCACCGAGAAAGATTTGTCTGTCTCTGTCCAATGCCATAAAACAAGGACAGGGTCATAAAGTGTATGTGGTGTGAATACAAATATTACAGAATCAGCTGAATCTAGAGATGAACAGTCTTAAAATAAAAATCTAATTCCAATTTTTTCAGACAAGCATTGCGAATGCAAATAGATTTACTTGTGGGTTTATGTTTTAATAGAAGGACTCTGTTTACAGTGCGCATTTTTAAACACATCTAGAGAGGATGTAAGAGGAGACTGGAATACAAACCAATACAGGAATCACATGCATTTCAGAACATGTTTGTAGCGATCTAATCTACAGGGTGTTACCATGGCCACTAATGCCCACATTAGGAAACAGTTTAAAAACTGTATAAGCGCTTCAGACAGCACAGTGCCGATAGTTAGGTTTCATAGTGGCAATTTGCTAATTGCCACTATGAATTGTGATTTTGATTGGCATAAATGTTACAGTCCTAGCACTAGCAAGATCCTTAAAAGGTTCAATGTCCCACTTTCCTCTAGCAGCCATGTTTTACTTTTGTGTTGCTGTTTGAGGTGGGATTATTTTATTTTTATTTAAACCACTTGGTACAGATTTGAGTGGTGAAAATGAGAAGGATAGATTTACAGTATGTAGGTAAATGGGTAAAAGAGCACACAGGGCAAAGAGGGTTTGTAGTAAGAGAGGCAGAAGGTAGGGGACGAGGGGAGATAGATGAGGATGCAGTGGAGCAATACATGCACTACACTACAGGCACTCACTGACAGGAAGCTAAAACAAACAAGAGGAGATTCACAGAGACTAGGAAAGCAATGTAATGAGGTCCCACTGATGCAGGGAATTTTTTGATCAAATTGAAATTTTGGAGCTGTAGGCAGGTTACATTATCGGCAGCAGAGGAGGAGAGATAGTTGCTTAGAGCTTAACTTCTCTTTGTTTTTCTCTCTCTTTGATCTGACAGGCCTCTTGCTGTTACCTACTCGGCTATGTAGAAGTTACTTAACTACTGGGACTGGGAGTCAACAGGGCTAAACATTCAAATGCAAAAACAACAAACACGTAAGCACATAAAGACGGAAATGCACTGGACCAGTGGATTCATTATGGGTTCATTATAGGTGAACATTACTGCAAGCCGGATGGAAAAATAACCTCTCTGAAATAATGAAAGTGTTTACAATAACCTGCATTAAGACTGATTGACATCAATTAGGGCAAAAGCACTTACGATCACTTATGCGGTCTGTTAGTCCACAGCGGGAGCCAGAGAGAAGCCATACAGGGGAAAAGAGTTTTAGTAAACAAGTGGAGAGCAGAGCAGGAGTTAAAATACAGTTCCAGTTTACAGAAGCATGTAAAATAATGTAATGTTTTTTCACTATAATTATTGGTGAGAAAAGCATTACATTATTGTCAAAATTTACAAAAGACAACATTATATTGTGGTAGAAGTATACCTGAAAGCAGGAAAAATAGAGATCTTATTAGATCTTATTTGATTTATTTAATAGTTAGTAAAATAATGAATTAATAGAAAAACAGACTTGGCATGTGGTCAACAGAATTAATTGAATAAAGTATATTAGGCCAAGTTAGTAATAATTAGATTAGACTCTGAAGTGCCAAGTGCTCAAACTGGTATACTATAAGGTCTGAGGTGGAAATTATATAGTCTACAGCAGTTTAATTCCTATTTTTAAACAGGTCTACAATAAAATAATGCTTTATCTTACAATTCCATAAGCCGTTTCGCATGCTTTTCTGTGCCATTTCAGTGTTGTTAATACAACATAGAAATATGAGTGGATCTTGTCTGATACATGTGTGTAGAATCCTGTAGTATATCTTCTTATGATGTGGTAGTTTTAACCACTGCTTCTTTGATACTTAGTCTGAAGCATCTCCTGTATGGATCCTGATCAATGCATCTCATTGACATCATTGAGGCCAATAATTGAAAGGCACGGGACACCTTGACCTTTCCCATATTTGACCCACTCCTCCATCCATCGCTCCTTCATTTGTTGGGCTTCTTCACCTCTGTGTCACCTCAGCTCTTTAGGGAATTAGATTGCGTGATTTACAGCTTCTCATCAGCATTTACAACAAGCCGTTTAAGCACATCTGCATCAGCGCCAGGAGGAGATCAGTTTGTTGGTGCACTTTAGAGAAGTGTGTGGGTGGTGAAGGACGGTGATTCACAGCAAATAGTCTAAGATGAAGAGTGAACAATACAAGCGCCGTGGAAACAATATTCTCTCAGAGCTTTGTGGGCTGGTCTACAGCTGCAGAGGAGATTAGATCAATATTTCACATCCACGCGCTCTGGTCCTGAGCCCACAGATTGCATGGAGGAAGAGAATGGGAAATTTGAGCAAACTTGACAAAACCACATTGGGTTTTTTGTTGTATAACTCAATTGTTGATTGAATTACTCAATCAGAGTCTGATTTACACCCAGAAAGCCGGATCAATAGGGGCTCTAATCAATGGGCTATGAATGGATCAATTGCAAAGTAATTAGACACAGTGCAGATGAGAGGGACACCTAAGAAGCCTCAGACGGTGTGTTGTTTCAAGCGTAACACCACAATCCAAACTCATAGAGAGGAAAGTGTTCACTCCTCTCATTTGCACTCATTAATCTGATGAAAGATTATTACACACGTGCTTTGATGAATCAACAGTGTTATTAACACAACAAATGCAGGTTTGAACTTCATAGTGCAGCATGAACGGGTACTCACAGGTGGAGGGAATGTGTATGGCTGCTCTGATTGGCTGGTCTCTGAGGGCGAGGAGGAGAAGAAAGAGGGGGAGGCGGGACCAGCACTGCCCCCTACTGCCAACCTGCTGTTGCTGTGTGTGAGGCATTGCTCACTCTCCCATCAAAGTCCCACCTGCTCAGACACGCTTACACTGCCCTGCAGACCAGTGTCGGGCCACACAATCAAAGAGGCTCCTGTTTTTCTTCCTGTCTCCTCACAGTCAGGTCCAAGCCCCCTGCTGGTCCAGCTCTGAAACATAAAAGAGGAGAGCCAATGAGAGGCAGGGCAGGGTGAGGGAGGGGCGCCGAGGGCCATGTGTCAAAACGGAGAAAAATGACCCAGTAGCATGTGGTCAGACTGAGCCGACAGAACGGGACATAGAGCTAAGAACCCAAATCAGACATGAACAGCACCCGCTTCGACAGACACCAATTCCTAAAATCATGTAAGAATAAAAATGTCCATTTGCTTAATGGGGTGGCCACTGGTCCGTATGGTGGACCGAAATAAAGACAGAATCACAGATGGACTGGTGACACAGACACTGAAGGCAATACAACTTGAACAGGTGCATGTGCACATGCACAATCTGAAGAGAAATAGAAAGAAAATATTAAAATAAATGTAATCATTGACAAAGAAATAGGAAACTTTTGGTTGAATTTTTTAGACTACTATTCTGCAGGCCTACTGTACTTTTTGTTTGTTTGTTGTTTGTATTGTTAGGCTTTTGTGAAAATAAGTTAAGACTGAATGTCAAGCTTGCATCTTTGCTATATCAATCAATGTAAAAATATACAGAAATATACACACAAACCTCTAACTGAAAGTAGCAGTGAGTTTAACTGTCCAGCTCTGTCCAGTGGTTCTTGGGTGATTACGCAGGGACAACAGCACAATAAAGATGCTATCAGTCACGTCGAGCCAAGAAGAGCTACCCCATACCAGGAGTCTACCCGTTCTCCATCTGTACCCTTGGAGTGTGTCCTGGCCACTTCCCTCCCGGTCTGTCCTCCCTGCGGCACCACGTGGAGCAGCCTGCTGAATGTTTACACTGCCTTTATCACACACAAAGAGCTGTTACGCCATGCTATGATTGAGATGTTATACAGGAAACAAAAGACAATGGCGCTAATAGAAAAAAGATGCAGACTTGGCTGGCTATGGTGATGCCAGGCTGAAAGTGAGAGTGTTGGCAGTGTGTTCAGGATTATTGCCAAAACACTCAGAGATGACCTTGAAGAGTAGGAAAAGGTCAAAGAGGGGCAGTGTAAGGAGGAGGCAAAGTAGCAATTATCGGTCGCTTTCACACATCAAGAGGATAATGGGAGGCACTGGTGGATTGTGGTGGATATTTAGCTGCCACTCAAAGTGAAATCTTCAAAACATAAGGATTTTCAAAGCTATACAAAAACTTGCCAATTTCATGAACAGATGAAATATTCTTGCCAGATTAATTCTGCAATTGGGGAACCTGCATTGTCTGAAACATTATCTCCATCAAAATAATAATTTTGTAATTTTGTAAGTAATTTTTGTTTGACTAATGTTTAGACTACAATCTAGTTAAAACTGACCAAGTTTTAAGTATTATATATAAAAAACAACAACAACAAAAAAACACATTGCTGTATAATAGTCATTAGTGGCGTGACACTTTCAGCATCTGGCAATTCAAATCTCAATTTTAAAGTGAATTTATTTTTAATATTCCATACTACAAAAGCTAAATTCTGTTTTTTAAAGCGCACAACAGAAAAAGGGCCGCACATTTAACCATTAACAATAACCTCTAGGAACAAAATTCATATAAATATTGTAAAAACAAATACACCACTGTTTCACTTGTGTTTCTACTGCGGTGCATGCATATATCTAAACAAGGCAACAATTAAAGACAAGCGCTTATTACTGCAGTTTACTGTAACAGCAGTAGGAGTAAATGAGCCATGATACTTCCTGGCTCGCTTTGTCAGAGAAGAACAAGCTCAAGTGGGAGAGACTCTTAGGAGATGATGAACAGTTGTCGGTTTAGAAAAGGAGTAGGAAGACTGAAACAAAAACTACTTGCAAAGAAAATGAAAAAAAAAAATGGAGGAAAAGTATCAGAGGTGAGAGTAGGAGGAGGGTTGACAAAGGGTGACAGCTGTGACACTAATCCTACCCTTCCACTGTATACACACGAACACGAACACGAACACACACACACAGCTTCAATCAGTGCATCATTAGCTGAGTTTTCCCCCTCCATCTACATGTCCTCCTATCAACCTGGGGACTCACTTTAGTGCTTGTTGTTCTCCGGAGAGTAGGGGCCAATTACAGTGATCCGCTCTTAAACCTGCCTCTCCAAAATGCCATTAGAGTCAGATGAATGGAGCAGGGCAAGTACAGTCGGGGTATTAGCAGTGGTGTTAATGCAAGCCAGAATGTACCAAGAGAGATGGCGACTCCTTGGGGGGGCAAAGGAGCAGTGGGGAATGGGAATTAACAATAAAAAACATGCTGGGGCTTGTCTGGGGTGCAATCAAAAATCAACAAAGGGAAGGACATAAAAGGGGCTTGTAAGTGGATGGGTGGACGGATGGAGGCGGACACACCTAGAACAGAGAGATCAGACAACAGAGAAAAGCATGGTCCACTGGGTTCAATCCAGGAGACAGACTGACACAAACATAGTCTGGTCGTTTGGAAAAGAATCAGTAAAGAGGAACAATATAATAGGGTTTGAATTTAGACTGAGAGGGAGTGGAATAGATTTGAACACATGATACAGGATATCTATGTTGTACCGGTTTCCTTATTCCTTCCTTTTGGGATAAATAACATTTTATCTTAATTGTCTTGGTTAGCTGTATTTAGTGCATAGGATTTGTTTCATATTTAAAGCAAAATGAACCATCAATCCACAATCCACAATTTAAATTATACTGTAGAAATATTTTTTTTGCTGTACCATGATTTTAACAAGCAGAAAATCAAGTCTCAAAAAATTTAAATAAAGATTTCAAATGTAAAAAAAAATATCAAATTTTTTACATTTTAAATCTTTATTTTGGTGGCCTTGTTAGAGTCCATTTACAAGACTGTAACAAGGCCACCAAAACATGCAATGCTAGCCCTGGGCCAGCTTGGTTCGACCTGGGACACACACAGAGGTGCATTCTCAGCGTGCCGCCCCGTTTTCACTCCATTAGCTCTAAAGGAGGGCGGAGATGGTCATATCCGAGCAGATGCCTCACTTCACTTGATCAGGAGGACCACTGCGCAGCTGTCAAAGACCCAATCGTCACCCTGTTACCTGCTTGACTGGACGAGGTCAGAGGTGGACCCTATAGGAGGCCTGTATGCAGCTGCGCCCATAGACTCACAGAGGACCTGAGTGCTTTTAAAAACTATTATCACTGTTGGAGAGTCAGCGGGCGCCATCAACAGTCATTCAATCACAGAGAGGTTATGGAGAGGGGGTGTTGTGATTTTTGGGTGTGGCTTTTACTGCAAAGAAAAAAAAATAGCCAAAAGCCAATGTAGCAAACAACAAGTCAGGTTCATGGTTCTAAATAATTCATGATTTCTGCATTGAGGGGTTTGGCTTTCAAAATTCAAACACTGAATTTCACTGGGACACTAATTAATAGTTGCTACCATTGCATTCTCATCATCACCAAATTATTTACCTTTAATACAAAATTGAATATAGAATAGAATTTTTGGTAATGGGACGAGCTGGGTGGGGTGCACGAGATGAAACCCTAAAGTCAAATCCTCTCTGAACCACCCACATAAACATAACATGTTTAATCTTTCAGATCTTTCAACTTCCAAGCACGAAGCAGCCGTTTAGACGAATGTAGAAGGGTGTATACTTATGGTAATAGTCTAAAATATGAATCCTAAAAATGTTTCACTTGCTTTGATCTTATTTGTTGCAACATACAATCAAGTTTGCCAACATGTGTGTACATCTTGTGTCCTGTCATGGCTTGCCTTTAAATATTAACTAGCTCCAGCTGTGAAGACGTGTAGGAGGGGAAGACACAGGACAGCAGAGGGGGTAGAAAAATAAATGAACATGTGCCCCCCTTTACCCCTCCTTTACCCCTTAGGCTTGTTCCGTACCAAGAGGAGAAAAAGAAGACTGGCGGTGGGATGGGGGGAAAAGGAGTCCTCACTCAAGATGAATGGACTGGGACCTGGGAATATGACCAGACAGCTGAAGGACATTTGGGGGCTTGTATGATAGTGAAAGTGCAAATATATATATAATAAAAAAGAAGGTAATGGTACTGGGCTTTGATCATCACCCCACAACGAGTGAATTATTCATAACAATTTTCTTTCCTTTTGGCCCAATTTGCCCCAAATTCCCCCAAATTTATAATTCATTTCCACCCCTGCTTTACATTTGGTTTAGGCTGTCCATCCATACCTGGCATCTTCTCTGTGTCTGTACTTTGCCCACCTCTCTCCCTCTCGCTCTCCTCTCTCTGGCAGGGTCATACTTAATGCATGAGCCTGTTGCAGTGAGACAGGTCTTGTCTCCACGTTGTCGTCACAGCAGAAAAATACCAGCGATCATGTGAAATAACACTAGAGACATGCTTCCGCTCCATTTCTTCATTCAGGATGTGTCCTTTATTATATGCAACCGAGTGGATTGGATTTCTTTGAAACATTTCTCATGTTTTAATGGAACTGCTATACGTTAAGAGCCAGGCCTTGTATTAGGACATGTCAAAGACTGGCACGTGCCTATTTTCCTGTCACCATCCTATCTTACTGGTCCCCTGTTTGTTGGCTCTAAAAGCTTTTTTCATTCCCTCATGATCAACTTTCCACAGAGCATTTCATCACCTCATCTTTTCTGCTTCTTCCATTTCTTTACATTTCTACTTATCAATGTAACTAACTGCTGCTCTTGCACTCTGCCTTGATGGCTGATTAATTCAAAATTTGTAACTTTAATGGTCAAAAGGGGCCCCAGCATGCAAACCAATATCTGCCTCATGCCGATACACTTTGTTTAAAAGCCAAACCAACATGTGTGTGGAGATCAATGATCCGTGGTCAGTTCAAAATGGAAATTCACCAGTGAAAAAACACTGCAGCACTTTCGTTTATCTAGAATCAGGGAACCAGGCAGCGCATTTATCAATACCGACATTAGCATAGGCACGGCTCTTAAGGCTACTCCCTCCCGCCACAGTGTCAAAAGCATCACAACAGGAAGACTGTATTTTGTCAAAGGCTCGCACGTTTCTCCCTGCCCCCAACCAACATTTTGTCGCAGGTCAAAGGTTAGGGCCACTGTGACACAAAGCAGCAGAAAATAAAGGTTTAAAGAAAAGGCAGGAGGGCAGCCGCCTACTCTCTCCCTTCCTCCGCTCTGGCGCTGGCCATTCTGGTTACCATGCCAACGGGGTCTCCACGCGCTGCAGCCCCCTTGTACATACAAATTCAGTTATGCACACGCACGGGTAGTGGCTATCATCTTACTGTGCGCACACACGTAAACACTCTACATCAGGCGATTCCTTTAAAAATATTCACATTGCTCTGACACTCGATGAATGAGATATTGCCTGCGGTTATGTCTGGTCCATCAAAACTTGTTCAATCCAAGTGAGTACAGTTTAAGCCTGTCCCAGTCCTAAGCCCAAAAAAATGGAGAGAACTGCACACGACATCTACCTTTATAACCTATAAGACGGCAATATGTCTAAACATTCAAATTAAATTCACTCCAATCCGTATTTTAAATTGATATATGCAAGTGAGATGAACCAATGGCACAACACTGGGTTGACCTTGAAAAAGAAAAGTTGAATAGAGCGATTATATTGCGTGAGCCAAAGAAATAATTTATGCATTAGTAGTATATTTTGTACTCTGACTTACAACTGCTAAAAAATGTATGAGCTCAAACCAGCTACAAAGTTATCCAACTGTAAAAAAAAACAAAAGTAACAGAAGAACAATATTCCGTAAGTACAAATCTGCCCTTTTGCTCTCTCTCTCTCCACATAAACCTACAGTCACTCTCTGAGTGCCAGGAAAGATTCTACAGGAGTGATTTATTTATTGACGTTTTTCCCCTTAAGACACAATGGGAACGGTAGAATAAAAGAAGTAGTGAATAATTTAAACTGCAGGCCTTGGATTCATTAAGAGATCAGGGTGGTGTAGAGCGATGGAGGGATGTGGAGAGGAAAAACGGGCCTCACCAATAGAAGATAAAAAAATAAGTATTATGAAGAAAATTAAATATTAATATAGAGATGAACGCAATTTTTCCCCCTTATTAATTTGCAACCTGGCCACAAAATTTTCCTATTTACAACATCTGCCATGTTTATGCAATATTTTAGTCACATTTTAATTGAATTTTCATTGAATTTTCAGATGGATTCTTTGCTTCTCTACATCAGATGGTTCATTATGGTCAGTTGACACTTCATATTTCAACCATGTCCTCTTTACAACATTAGCCTACTATTTGGACAAAGTATGTGTAAATTTGGGCTTATAACTGAACAGATTCATCCAAACAGGTGTTGGGGGGATACATGCTGTAAAAGGCTGGTAATGATCAAAAAGCATAGTGCGTAATCCTGCAGTTGAAGTGGATCACATTGCCTTGATATGCTGTGTGTGTCATGGTGTGTATCGGTGAAGATCAGCCATGTGTCAGCAGGTCAGCTAATCGGTGTTGTCGGCTAATGGAGCAGGCGCTACAGATGGAAGGCAGCCTGTAGTTCTCTCTCTCTCTCTCTCTTTCCTCTGGGCTGGGGGAATGGGAGCTACTGTAGCTCACTGAGGTAATATGGTTATGCCGAGCCTTCCAGTCACTAAGTCACAGAAATGAAGACATATGGACACAGCAAAGAGGCAGAATGAGTAGGGATGCAGGAGGCTGTAGCAAGCTCAGGATCATGGCCAAGTTTTTTCTTCTTAATCCATTTAGCACTTCTTTTTGTTCAGATTAACACAACATTTATGTCTTCACGGCAGTCGTAAAGATGATTTTATCGCCAAAACAGGTTGTAGACCAGTTTTCTCTATTTTTATTAGATTGTTTGGCTTAGAGGCTTTATTAACGGACAGCAAATAGGGAGGAAGAGTTTTGAGAGACAGTTTGCAAAATAACTATCAGAACTTAGAATCTCATGATGCTGAGGTCTGAAATTAGCATCTTGCAGCAACAGGCCTGATGTTCTTAGATCTGATAACACACAAACTTTACTATAGAGGCGAAGCAAATGTTGTGCTGTTTGGTTAACATTATAGAACAGGTTTACACTGGTTATGTATCAGAAGGAGCACTTAAGTTTACCTTAGGCTCAAATCACATCTAGAGGTTATTTCAGCTAGCATAGCCCTTCCTTCCTCCTTCTTGCCTGTACATCTAGAGTAAATATTCCCTACACATTCTCCTCATAGGCCTTCATATAAAAACAAATTGCTCACAGCAAAACAGAATGACTGACCACAATATCTTGAGGACAGTAAAAAAAAATACAAACAAGTTGAAATTTCATATTTTTCACAATATGACAAGCTGTTGATGTACAATTGTTTAGTTATGCAATTTGTTTAGTATTATACATTCAGCTAAGGTTTATCATAAATCTAAAATGGGGTCAAACATATGGCATGTTCACTAATTCTATAGGAGCCCTTTGGTGACCACCTATATCCGTGCGAGAACAGGAGACAGCTCCGTCTCTTGGGGCTTAATAATCAATAAGTCCCAATCTAATCTTTTCTGTAAGCAAAGACAAGCATGTATGTGTCCTTTGCAGCTCACAAGGACCATTGTCTCTTTGGCTGTGCATGCACTGTGGCTCCTGTAGGCGTCTTCTACTTCATTAGCCTCAGCTCCAGTCAGATTGTGCCCCCGCAGCACAAAGCACGCTAATTACAGACACACCCAAAGTGTCGACCACAAGATGTATGGGGCGATGCATACAAATACGGCCACACATACTACGCTAACGCTAGCTGTGCTTCTTGTTATGCACACTGCAAATTGGGAGCATGCACTGTCACATATTTGCAGTTTATGAAAGCGCTAGGTGTGATTACGCATTCAATTATTACTGTGTTCTTTGTATCAGGATAGTTTAGAGTCTGTTCAGAGGGGAGGTAATGCTGTTCGCCTGACTAAAGAGGGCCAATCATGCCATTATGAAATTATGGACTGGGGCTATTAGGAATGACCTTCCATGGGCGCTCTCCCCACATCCTCCTCTTTGGTTTATCACTCGCAGTCAGCATCTCCCCCAGCTTCCCTCAAGCCAACATCCGCGAGGCCCTGTTTGCTTTCTCACATGCAATCTGACCTTCACTGCTACCACTTTATTGCTTAGCTTTAGCGCTGACTTAGTGACAATACCCAGTGTTTGTACAGAGGAGCTCGGTGGAAATCCTTGACTGAATGGGGTTGTGTGCAGCTATTCTTCCACTGGAGGAAGAGAGAGAGAGATGGGAAGATCAGAGACAGGTGAGAAGGAAATATTAGAGGTATGTGATGTTTGAGCTTCAGAGTAGCTTTGGGGAGATAAGAATGAAACTGGGCCAATCTTTAAAAAGAAGTCTTTGGGACCAATATGTGGAAAATGTGCTAGTATTCTGCAGAATATACTTGGCAATTTAGGGCATTTTACTTCACAGGTGACTGGTACAGAGCTCAATAATATATGGGCCAATAGACACTTCATGTCAGCACTTCATGGTCAAGGGACAATTAGCCGATTGTCTCTCCACATTCTTTACCCGTATCTCAACAGTCTTGTCTAATTAAACGCATGCACCATAACATTTCATAAACCTGGATCATTCATTCTTAAGTATGCATGGTTTGTGAAATAAAATCAGAGTTAGTTAACAACTTCGATGACAAAAGTGGCAATCTGCCACTGTGCACCATGGTAGTAAAAAAACAAAACAAAAACAAACAAACAAACAAAAACGTGTAAACTATAAACTATTCAAGTATAGTTGCATAGTATAGTTACTGAAATTATTTCTGTGAATGTGAGCCCAATGCTATTCAATTTGAAACATCTTGGGATCTGTTTGGCATGCAGTCTATGCCTCTGCAACATTACAACAAAATGTTTAACACCAGGAGTTCCACATAAGAAATATATTAGTATTCCGCTCAGCCTTGCGCTATAGAGATGATGTGATTTTCCTCATAAGTATGTGTGAGGAGTATTGAGTGAAGTGCAGGTGGGGGAGGTTTGAACAAGTCTGAAAGAGAGGTGTCGACAGCACGTGGAGGGGGGGGTGGTCCCTGGGGTCAGGTGATAAGTGGTCTATACAGCAATAGAGGACACAGCTGCCAGTGACTTGTGTGACATGCCAGGACGAGAGGGGGTCCATGGGGAACACTGCCACGCCCTGAATGACCTATAACCTTCAGCACAACAGGTTCAATAGAATATCATTTTCTTTTTCCGACTCCACTATTTTATGATCATACTAACACAGTTATATATACTTTTTATTTTATGTATTCAACCAAAAACATTTTAATTCAAAAATTTCAATCCAAATATTTAAGTGTTTCCCCTATTTCTTAGCTTCCTCCTTCAAACCACTCATCCATTCACACCCATTGACTCACCAGTGTATGCAGACATTTGGGGCAAGGCGATTAAGTGTCTTGCCCAAGAACATAGTGACAGCATTCATCTGTGGGAGCTAAAATCGCAAAGCCAATCTGTGAGTCATTGCATGTGACCACTCTAGCAATAATGTTTATGTTGAGAGCAGTTTCTTCCTCACAATTTAACTTTAACTAAAAAATATGTAAATGAACAGCTTATTGTCACACTATTCAACAGGAAAATCCACAAACTTCATCATCGTTATCATTAATAGTGTCAAAGTCCATTAACCTTCTAATCTTATCCTGAATATATGCACATTAAAAATAGTCATCTTGCCTACCCCCATCTTAATTATACAGTAATCTAGTGATGTCATCTGAAACCCAGCTCAACATCACACCCCAAGTCCAATAAGACATCATATTAGCAAGAGCGGCTAGCAAAATATGTGACTTTCATTGGTGGCGTTTATCCCATGACAGCAAGCTTTGGATTTCAGAGCGAGAGGCAGTTGTCAGGGCGTCTTTACATTGGCTGTAATCTCCTCACTTCTTCTGCGACACTTCTGGAAATGAGCTGCTGCCAGGGCAAGGTCACACCACATGGATCTGTGCTGAAACATTTACATGAAACATCGCCAGTGGCTTGAGGACTTCCCATTTTGTAAGCTTGATAACAGAAAACCATGTATTTCTGACAAACTCTATAGAGCTAGTGTACAGAGAAGAGAAATCTAATCAACTCCACATTAGTGTTGTCTTTAGGTAGGACTTTTAAATGGCTACCAGGACTTGGTTACTTACATTATCCAACAATTAACCACACTGGACGCACGCTTCTTCTAAGCCATTTGTTAAATTTGCAAATACAGCACTTCCCTTTAAGTGCTCCTTGGCTAATCAAATCTATGGTCTTCTGGGGATGAGGCAGGAGATGGTTCTTTTTAAACAGCAAGTAAACAGCTAGTAAACATCTCCAGAAAGGACTGAGAGAGAAGATGGTGATAAAAAGAGACTAATTTGTTTTTTAGATCTTGTTAAACATCACACCACAAAAACCATCAAAGCTCCATCAGCTTCGCCACTATTCATCTGATACGGCACCTCCTTTTGCAATTCGTCAGTGGCCACACGGCATATATTCATCCAAACGAGTGCTCATTTTCAAATAAGTAATTTCATTGATTTGTTTGCAGAGCGGGACAGGAATCTTTTTCCCTTTCTGCCATGCCTGCATTTATTTTCTACTTCACACTCAATCCGCAGTGCAACGAAGTCCATTTGTCAAGTGCTTTTACAAATTCATTAGGTGAGACTTTTTCCCGGGCCTCGATATAACATTTTAAGGAATATTATCTCCACTGCCTACTGTTAGATCACCCTCAGAAGGAATCTTATTTTTATGCATATTTCAGTATGTTTATAGTATTACAGAATGGGCTCCCAGAGTGCTTTGCTCCAGTCTTCAGATCACTTGTTCGTGCCTCTTTCATCTTCCTGTTGCACAAAAACAGCAAAGTCAGTCTCAGAGCACTGCTGGTTTTGGGTAATTGTGTGGAATGACAGGTCAGTTTAAGCCACTCTCCCTGCCATTCAAATGAGAACATAAAAGACAGCTGAGGCAGAGGGAATGATGGAAAATTGAGTTTTTGATGGATTTTGTGCAGAATTCTTGCTTTTATGTATTCAGACCACCTGTTTGCGCCTTGATTCAGGTCAGTATTGTCACGTATCACTCATTCTGTTGGATGTGAGCATTTATCAAAAAAGGTGTCAATATTCCCCCATCTTCTCACTGCCATCACCATGACAACCTCCTGACTCCAGCTTCAGCATCTCCCCTCCCCCTCCCTCCACATGTTCCTCACCCCACCCCCTACCACACTATACCTCTGAGTCCCACTGTCATATATATATTCTTGTCCTTTATACCCGTCATCCTTCTTCTGTATCCCCCGTGTCACAGTTCCATCTCAAGCTCTTGCTCTGTCTAAAAGTGAACTTAAAAAGACCCGCTGCTGTCTTTGCTGAAAGTCTGCCTTCTCGCCTTTTATTTGTCAGGCTCACTCTGCTCCCCGCTGGTTAGGATTTCAAGACAAAAAAGAAAACTTTCCGCTTTTCTCCCCCAAGTCTCCTTGCTTGTTCATTTTTAGCACAGAAAGTACTCTTATGCAATGACCTCTTGAAGGGCAAATAAAAATAACAACTGAAAACGACATTTTAGTCGTGTAACAAACTTAACTGTAGCGAATTAAACAGCTGTGAAGTGACTCAATCAAAATGGTCTAAGATCGGCTGCCTGCGGAAAGGGATTCTCCAACTATTTATATTCTTTAAAGGTCATATATTACACAAAATGGATTCTTGACAGCTTTAAGCCACGTTATAATGTTGTTACCTCCACAAAAACATATGTGGAGCTAATACATGCTTGAGTAATACTTTACATTTCTATCTACGTGTCCAATGCTCAAAATGCTCTGTTCTACCTTGTGATGTCATGAAGCAGTAATTTGAATTTAACAGCCACCTTTTACTTTTAGTTCAGTAGAGATTGGCAGTTCCAGGGGTGAACTCATCCAAATGATTCTAGTGAAGGTGGAAAGAGTTTAAAAATACAGTGGAGCACTTCCTGTATTCTGACAGGGTGGAACAGAGTGTTTTCCGTTTGATAGAACTCTAAATTTGAAACAACATTGTAACATAGGTCACAAAATAGCGTCATATGTACCCTTTAAGTTTTGTCTCATTGTAAAATATCAATTACTACATACTCACTGTCATCCATCTGCCCTCTATTATGTTTTTATTGCAACTATGAAGAATGAATCACACATAATGCATTTACAGGTAGTGCTCAGACCAAGGCCCTCATCTCTCTATGGAACCTAAATGAGACAGTCCAGTCTTGAGGGAAATTTGCCGACTGCTGCAGCATTGATATGTTCCTGTGGCCCTAAGTGGCTGACAAAGTCCCTTCACATCTGTTATCATTATCATCAGTAAACCATTTCAGCTCAGTAACTAAATCCAATCATTACCAATAGACTCAGCAGCCACGATCTATCCCGGTCCGGTGGGCTCCAGCAGAGAGGGCCCAGGCCCCCATCAAAAGCCGCAACGTTATCTGAAGCTCGCAGCTACAGGCCCTAGTCTCGTCCAGCCCACTCCGCACCCCCAGCCCTCCATGCTCCACGCTTTCGCAGTGCCAACAGATCAAGGACGTGACATTTTAGGGGAACGCAAAGCAATTTCCAGCATGAAGTAATATGAAAGAGGGTGACTACCTGTACACAGTGTGCGTCAGCTACCATGAGGCAGCGCTGAGTATGCTTAGCCCTGTTTTAATGTTTGTCCTACGGCGCATAAGCAGAAATGCAGAAGTACTATGGAAAAGAATGCAGTTTCATCTGTTTGCTATTTATACTGTTTGGGATGCTATATCACTGCTCCACCCTCCAGCCTTGATCCTGTGTCTGGATCATTTGTCTCTTCCTTTTGGGTATAGCCCCAGCTGCGACCAGACTGTCCACTCTCTCTGTGTCTCTAGCTTTCCTTTGCTTATGAAAGATGACAGAAAACATTCCGCTTTGGCTGCGTTGAGAGGAGGCTGTGGTCCAGGCCGAGTGAAGGAAGTCGTAGTGACCTTTCCCCGAGGCTAATGAACCCACTGATAAGGATTTCACATAGACAGAGGCCATTGGGGTCTGACTATATACACTTAGAATATATATACACACACACAAGAAACAAAGGCACTGGATGTAAGATTCCTTGGGAGTGTGGGTAGTCACTACATGTCTTCTGTGCTGATATAAGGAGGTATTAAGGAAAATGTCACATTTTACAAGGAACATGAATTGTAAAATTGCAGAAAGCAACGAAAAATGTGTCACGGCTTAATAGGAATTCTATACTGTATAAAAGTACAGTATAGAACTCCAATTAGGCCACACATCCATTGACCAGGTCCAGCTTTTTATAAAACTCGGTGAAACTAATAGACTGCTTCTACTTCTTAACATCTGCTAACATAAGATATATTTTTCCCAATCAAATGAAGATTTTGGAAAAAATATTCTTGTCCAAAATGGCACAGTACACCACACTAAAACTATAAATATATGTATACTTTTCCAAAGAAAAAGTACTTACAATAAATATTGAGGCCCAAAATATATTGTTCTAGCTTTCATAAATTGAATGATAAGTCGAAATAGTGATCCAGACAGCCCTAATTGCAACTGTTCTATAGTATTTGTTATACAGTACCAGTGACCTTAAGCGTACAATAACTATTAACCACTGGCATGTGGTCTGTATACAACAGGCGCCAACTGTACACCTTATCTGTGACAAAATGAGCCAGAGGCAATATCCAGTGTCCTCAGGGGCCGGTATCTAAATCATCCTCATCCCATGATAGCCTGGCTCTGAAGCTGCTGATCAGGCTTGTTCTTATATAGGACACCCAGACATCATGTCAGCAGCCTGTGCCAACTCACCCCGGCCAAACAAACATAGTTTAAGGATCACAACAACTGCTCCTGACCATTTCTCTTTCTATTGTCTTCAAAATAAATGGACAAAGGCACTGGTAAAGGAAAAGTAGGTCCTAAAAGCAGGAACAGGTATGATGATCGATCGGTTACATTTACTGCTACTGTTGTCCCCTTCTGAGTGACTGTCTGGCCCAAACATCTTTGCTTATGGGTCATAAATAAAACACAAGGCGTCTGGGCTGGTGGATGGAAGAGAGGACAGAGGAAGAAGGTGAAGAGGAGGCGGAGCAAGGCACAAGGAAAAGATTTAGAGTTATGAGCACAAATAAATGGTGTGTGTATTACATGATAGCATACAGAGAGAATGATGCTATTCGGGCAGTTTATTGTGTTTGAGGCAGATTTGATTAGTGCTGGGACAGGTTCTAGAGGCAGGTGAGGTGTGAGTGTAAATATGTGAGCCCGCACCATTGTGACATTATACTCTGGGCAGGCTATCAGGCCTCTACATCTCCTGTGCTCTCCTTATCTTTATCAAGCCACATACTCACCTCAGCACTTAGACACTTCCTGCTGGGTCGCCCCAGGCACCTATAGAAGTCATAGTAGCAGCAATGTTATAAAAGGAAAAGTAGCAATAAAATCAAGGTTTACATGGAGGAGCTACAGTTATGGAGCATAAAAATGAATAACTTTTTTTTTACAATTTCAAAGGTTTTGAAATAGTAATAATTTTTTGTTTTTGCTTTGCTCTGGAAAGATGCAAGCCTAATCACAAACAAATTAAAATAATAATTGCAAGCTAAAATTCTCTCAGATGTTCTTGGGTATGTTTAAAATGCGCTGGATGAACTCAATCTTGATTTTTAAAATAACTGTCAAATCTAATCAAAACTGTAAAATTGAATTGCAACTAGATATCAAAATACAGATGACAAAAGCCTGGGAACACCTTGGGCTCCCACTGGAGGAGCTGGAGGAAGTGTCTGGGGTGGGGAAGTCTGGGGGTCCCTGCTTAAGACTGCTGCCCCTGTGACCTGGCCCCAGATAAGGGTAAGAAAATGGATGGATAGAGATAACAGAAGTTTACTACTACTTTTACTATAGAATCTGATTTGTTGTCTTGGCAAGTTGTGTAGGATTAGCAATGACAAGTATATTAGTATATGTATATATACATATATATACATATATATATACATACATATATATATATATATATATATATATATATATATATATATATATATATATATATATATATATATATATATATATATATATATATATATATATATATATATATATAAAAATAAATAAATATATATATAGACAATGATGTCTGGGTAATTGTGATGTCTGGGTAATTGTGAATTGATCAAATTCTATACACACTGACATAAAATAAGTGCTCCTCTTCCAGCCCCACCCGTGTACATGAGGTCTACAGGACAGATCTGCTATAATTACCTCATTATGCTCGTTAACAATGTCTGGGCCTGTCTCCTCTCCTCTTTATCTGAGTGTGACTTGCTCTGCTCCCCGTCTCGCCTCGTGACATCTGCAGCCCTTATTAAACACACTCTTCCTGCTTGTTGCTCCTGATGTTGTCTCTCTTGGGGATTGTATCTTTTATCTATGTTTCGTATTAACAAGACGCTTCACCATGCAGCCCCTCACCACTTCCCCCTGATCTGTGCACAAGAGATCTCAAACAACGATTTCAAAAACCACAACAAAAATGATAGCAATGCATGTTAGGGCCCAGACACAGAAAAGTACTTCATGCAGTGGAGCAAAGAATGATGGAGGATGTAAACAGACCATTTTAAAACTAAATATAGAGACTCATTATTGCAAACTGTGCCCTGCGTGGAACCCCTCTGTAGTGCCATGCCCAATTAGCCCTGATCAATTCAGAGTGCAAACTGCAACAGCTCCAGCATCAGGCCCATTATGAAAGTCCACATCGGTGGGATGCTAACAAGGACACTTCAGGAGAGACAGCATCCTTCGAGGTAGACAGTGAACAAAGCATGACAAATGTATTCAGGCTGGAACAA
Source organism: Periophthalmus modestus (assembly GCA_019594935.1). NCBI lineage: Eukaryota > Metazoa > Chordata > Actinopteri > Gobiiformes > Gobiidae > Periophthalmus > Periophthalmus modestus. The sequence goes on along the minus strand of JAIEZT010000084.1, from coordinate 15,817,042 downwards.
CTCCACAGAGCAGAGAGCAATGTAGGTCATAAACATGACACAAAACATCACAACACGCTTATATAACTTTACACATTGGGGACTGCAGGCTTTGCAAATTATTAGCCAAATGAGATGAGAGGCTTCCCAAAATACAGCAGGCAGAAGGCACACACGGAGCACAGTGCCAGGAAAAACAGAGCTGTTTGGAGTCCAATAATGAGGATAATGTAAAAGATCTAACTACATGAGACACTGGTCCAGGATCACTGTGATACTAACAAGAGAGCTTATTAAGTGGAGCTTATGTAACGTTTAACTGTAATAATGAAGCATGTTTTACATGTAATTAAAGGACAGATAAGTATAAGCTGTAATTACACACAATATGGATTTTATGCACAATCACATTTAAAACTTTTAATACTGGATTTTCTGTCTGGTTTTTTTCCCACATCACGTTGCTTCGGTAGGGCACATAAAATAGATTGGCTGGTGGTAATTATATTCACTTCCAATGAGTAAACATACAGAATGACCTTTTATGCATTTTGGTCTTTTAAGATAAGTGACTTTTGAGAGTTATAAAAAGTTTGTAAAACTGCTACATCAGCACTAGTGGGTGTAGCAGAATAGCATAGATGTTAGTGTTTTCATCATTTTCTCAGGGCAGACTGATTTGTCACACACTGAAGTCGACAACTTGCTTTATTTTAATGAACTCTAAAGAGTCTTTTAATCTAGCTCTGCAGGACTGACATTTTGCAACTACTTGACATTTCAGTTTCCTGTCTCTAGCTTTAACTCTCCTCCCCACTGCTTAAAATCAACTGGTTGCTGTGCTTCACTTTATCACATTCACTTTTAGACTGACATTGCCTTGTTTTGCCTGGGTCCTTGCCAGGCCCTCAGCTTCAGTGTCTTGTGGGCGTAGTGTGTAATAGGATGGCACAGTAGGTGATCTTAAATAAGGCCAGTGTATGGGGATTACACACCCACTTGCACTCTGATCTCCTCCCACTACTGTGTAATCCAATACTAATGAATATATCATGGCTGACACAGCAGATAAAGCGTCTAGGAACTACAGTCACAACATTGCTGTATCGTCGACAGACAGTAGCTGGCTGTTTACCCACAATGCTTCAATGTCGGAGGAGGCACAGAGAGTATGAGTGTGTATGAGTGGATCACTTCATCTATCTCAGTTATGGGTGATTCAAATGAAGTGCAAGAATAGAGTGGAGAAAGGCTAAATGAAAGAGTCGATACACTTAACACTAAACAGTCCAATTGGGCGCTAACATAGATTTAATACTAAACCAGTGTGAACAAAATGATGGTCAATGCAGATTCAATAGAAAGAAGTCACTTTCAATACATCACTCAATACGAGGGACAAGAGAAGTGCCAGGGTTGACTTAAACATTGGTACTGTAGAAAACTAAATATGTTATGTCCCAGCAATGAAATACAAGATCTGTGAGAATTATGTACAGCTCCTAATGACTCTAAACAATGTAAATGTAGTGATATGTTCATTATGTTCATCCAGCCTTACAAAATACTATTGGCATGGTTGAAATTAATAATTCAATCTAAATATTATATCTCTTGAATGGTAAAAAGAACATACTAACATGTAATCCGTGTATGCATGGTTCATTAATAAAATATCAATATATCCAAGATCCCATGGTTTTACGTGCTGCACTGTATTAAAAATGAATAGCCAAAGTGGAGAGGATTAGGATAAAAGTAACTCCAAGGACAAAGATGGTGCAGTAGAGAGAAAAAAAAATCACAAAATGACACATTCCTGGATTAAAATGATTTTCAGAGAGAGCAGTGTTGGTTGTAACATAGAAAGACCTGAGGTATCACCCACCCATTAAATATGCAGTAACAAATCAATAATTAGTAAACCAATGCTGTCATGTCTCTCTAATGTGTGCTCCGTGCAATGTAACTGACGCCAGAGGACAATGGAGCTATGACATAATACCCAAAGCAGCCTCTGATCAATCAGTTACAGTGGTGACAGGCTTAATGTAAGATCATCTTATCAAGATGTTTTAGTCTATAACAAGCAGATTAGGAACCATTCAATCCTAATTATGCTATGCAGTTAATCCTTACAATTATAAGAATATCCAAAAAAAGAGTGCCTAATGAACAGGATTATAAAAAGTTAAAAGAAAAATCTGAAAAAAGCAATCAATGCAATCAAAGTTATGGTGACCAGATGTTCAAAATTAAAAACTGGGACACACCAGGTTGGGGTGGTAGGTAATAAAAAACTAGTGAAAAGAGCATGTAATTAAGAACATTATGAAGCACTCGGCCCATTCTCAACTCACTGAGAGATTTCAGTCATTGTAACTGAGTGCACTTTTTGGCCTTCTGACAATTTTTCTGTATTTGAACAAAAACATCTGACAATACATCACCCTTTTTACTGTTGGAGGGGGTCAAATGGGTCAAAAATAGGGTCACATATGGTAGATTTCTTGTATAAAACTGGGACAATTCACTGGTTTGGATAAATCCCTGGAACATGGGACAAATGAGACAAAACTGGGACTGTCCCCGGGTAAATATGGACGTCTGGTCACCCTATGCAAAGTGCGACAGGTTCACCTTTTGCTCAAAGCAGTTCTGACAGAAGCGTTATCTGTGTAAAGAAGTAAAAACCACTTTGTTCCCCGGGTGGCCCTGACAAACAGGAAGCAAACAGGAGGCAGCCATCTGTTGCTATGGTTAATCCATATGACAACGACATGCAAAAAACTGCTGGATGGACAGTGGTAAGTGAATGCACCAATATCACTTTCTCCCAATACAATACAAGTACTTTTGTGGATGTTTGTCTTTATCTTATCCAATAAGCATTCTTGAGCATGTAATTTAATCAAACAGCAAACCTTGTACTATTTCTTAAAATTCTCTGAACTGCTTTGTTTGCTTTTTCAGCAGTTCCAGGAAATTGAATGTTGGAAAACTTCAGGAGAAGAGTTGTATATCAAGGAATCTGGCAATCATCTTGTCTCCAGTCCAGCTGATATTTACCAGATGTTATGATACTGTATACTGGCATTAACCAACATTAGTAAATGTGTAGTTACAGAAAAAAAATATATAAATTTGTAGTTACTGGAACACTTTTGGACTGGTTTCATGAGCAGTTGCCAGATCCCTTCCATTGGAGAGATCAACCAGGAGTTCAGCCTTTTCCTCCTTTCCTCTTGAAACTGTAGACTGTCTATGCTTGAAACCACGTGTTCCCAAACAAGGGGTCAAAGGTTATATTCTCAGCAGTTGTTTTGAGTACTCAAGAGTATCGATACCAATGACAGGCATTGTAATAGTCCCACAAAAGTAAATCTTCCGTTTTAGATGATTATAAGATAGCCAACTAATTCACTTAAGAGCACATATTTATTGGACTGTTTTACTTTTCTTTTAAAATCAAGGTAACTTTCTGCCAACCACGGTCTCCCGGGCGTGTCGGAGCACTATCACCAAACACAGAGTCACACACAACTATTGCAACCCACGCCTCACTAGTTAGAAGGTTTCTTAGGGTCTATCTTGTGTTCTTATGTTTCTTATGTTTGACCTATAGACGGTATAAATAATCTATATTTATATCTATATTATGTATAAATTATATTTACAGTCTCGTTTGGCCGCCGTGTTATGCTAATGCTAATGCTAATGCTCACATGAGGATTTAGGGTTAAACCAGCTGCAACGAGGACAGTGACATATTTGCGTTTTAAAAAGCAACTGTACTTTTGTACATGTAATCTGTTGTATAAATGCCAGCACCACAGTGGACAGTAAAGATTTGAACATTTTTGATATGTATTTCTGATGTAACGTTACTATTGTGATATAAAACACGTGCTGTTCATAGACTGCCTGGAGCCAGAGATGGCTCAATAATTATGACCAACTAAAAGAACTGCTCTAAATGTGGACTTACCATGAAGCTGTGGACATCACAGACATGACTTCATCCGCCTCAAATAAAAGACTATGAAGGCTGATGTAGATTTATAGTCTCCTAATAAACCAAAATGCAGGCGGATACGAGCTTCTGTCAATGCGTCATTCACGCACAATCAACAGTGTGTTAACTTGTACTGCGCAAAAACTCTGCACAAAGGGTCAATTTGACCCAATTATAATGCGCATTTAAACAAGGAAGCAATTGACGGGACGCTTTCATACAGAAGAACGGATGCAAAAGGGGGTTTCTGTTGCTCCCGGGACAAAGACATATTTTTCAAAGGCAAAGATTAACGCACCAAGGCAGACAAAGGTCGGTCACTGGTTGGGCATCTCTTTACCTCATTAATATTCAACATACCATGAGGCTACTTTTATTGGTTTTCAGCCAATGTCGATATACATATATTGTGTCTTGGAGCTCTTGAACAACCTTTGGGAATGTCATTTATTGACGGAAAGAAATCGTGGCACTTGCCCAATATTTATCTTCTTTTTTTGTGGAACACACATTTTAATTCATTTTCCCAGTATTGGTCTCACAATAATTATTTATTTATCTGCTTGACTGAAGCAATATCCACCAAGGGCTTTTCCAGTTTTGTAATTTTAACCACCAATATTATATTTGCTACCCTGGGGAGCTCTGCAATCTTTCCCCTCTCTCATACCATCGCTATTGAACACTGTAATAAGGTAATTCACTTTCCCAAATTAAATTCATTTCCATATGTGACGCCTCTATTTGTAGCCCAGTTTTCCATCACAGGTTCAATAGTATAATTGCGTTGGATTTATTGCTCTTTGTCTAAGAGCCTCTTTCTGGGAAGGCCAATTGGATGAGGCTCTGTCATTATTTTGATTAAGACCCTCTGTCCACTGCTGGATGAATATTGATATGACAACTGAGAGCAAGTAGCCTGTGTAAAAGGAGATACCTGAAAAGGGAAAGGGATGTATTTCATAGACTTTCAATAGTAACTGCTTGTAGCACGATTTGGTTAAATATTTTGGTTTTCTATAAAACATATAATTTCATTAATTCCTTAGCTACCCTAGTTAGGTAAATTAATATATGATGTCCTATATTGAATGTGTCAAATCTACTAGAAAATATCCAAATGCCAAACTTTTTGTATTTTATTCCCTCAGTCTACCTGAGCTTGTTTTCCACTATTTTCACACTACAGAAGCAGCAAACACAGATGCTACATTTGAACCCACCAGTTAAAATCTGGTTTCTCGACACACCTTCTACGTTTGTATATTTTTTGGCTCCCCCTGCTGTCACCCCTCCACGTTCCTCTCTCCTCACCTTTCCCCTGCTGCCCCAGTCTCTAATCAGTTACCCGTGGCTGCCTTGTCAATCCACCTGACCCTTAGCTCCTCAAATCACCTCAATGTATTCCTCACCAAAACCTGACAGCCCGTCTACATGATCTCCCACCACTTGACACCCAGCGGGCGCACTCCCATCCTCCCATCTGCCCATCCCAAATTCAAACAGCTCTCCAAGACACAGCCCGAGAGGGAGGGAGGAGGGAAAACTCTTCGTCTTGACAGCATACACAAACAGAGGAAAGACCTAGAGACTTTACAATACAACTCAAGGGAATCACCCACAGCACAAGCCTTTGAATGTGCAAGTTTACAGCCAATGGTCTCAAAGGAGGACACAAAGCAAAGTACAGATGAAACAATTGTTGACACTTCATTCTGAGCAACAGTCGGTTCCTTTAACCCTTGTCTAACCCAGTCTCCGCAGTAATGGCTGAATCACCATAATGTGACAAGTGCAGCGCTTTGATCATAGCAGATGCTTAAGTAATGAGGCCAGCGAAGCAACATTTGAGAATAGCTAATTTTGGTGCAGTGCAACAGGGCTGTGCATAAGTGCTCGTAGTCTCTCATGTATATGTGTTGTTCTTTCCGCAGAAGTGCTGGTAAAAGGAGCCTGGGGCAATAACAGGTGGCTACGGAGCAAAAGGCCAGAGCTGGACCACTCTTCTCTGGAGTTGCTAAGAGGCAGTCGACAAACATACCTCTGCTCTCCTCCTACACAGCATCAGTACTCCACTTCAGCTGCAGGGCCGAGGCAACTGGAAAAATGCCAATTCCTGCCACCCATGTTATCATCTGCTGCTAATGAATACATAAAAGCAACAATATCCAACTGCAAGATGATGGAGAAACAGGGTATTTCACACAGGAAAAATGCTAAAGTAAGATGACTTTTTGTATAAAATGTAAATTAATAAGAAATATGGTTAATCCTTAATATTTTAAGCAATATTCAAGGCCAACCTATACTTGAGATGGAGATGGTAATGGTCAAAACACTTATCATGTACTTCTTCTGATATTTAAACATTTAAAAACTGCATGTAGTGAGACACTGACCTAAACTCAAATCAAATCCCCCTGACTCTCATTCACCTTGGCCTCATTTCAGTTCCTCTCTGTTTTCCTGATTGCAACAGTGCAATTATTTATATCTTTAATTACTTTGCCTCCGGGTTTCTATGGATCCTCGCGGACCATTGCTCGACCTTGGCCTTTTTCCTATCCCACTTGATCCTTCAATCCCTGCCTTCAATATCCACTGCATTGAAGCTGGTTGAAAGGATGTAAAGTAGTCTCTCTTTCAAAGCATGTGCAGTATCTAGTCCCTGTCTGTTATCTGCTTCATGCTACTCTCCTCTTCTGGCCTCTCCTGCTCTTTTCAGTGCGGACCCCATCTTTTCTGCTTCTTTTTCCCTCCACTTCCATCCATCTCTTTGACAGGACGGCTCAATTAAGCGGGCAGCGTCAGAGGAGGAGATTATGGCCTGTACAGAACAGTAGCGCTTTACTGATGCACTCCCATTGCAGTCAGCGCCTCTCCACACCTCTGCTTCTCCCTGCTACATAAAGAGTTGTGTCTGCCATACAGAGCTCCGGCTGCATAAACAGTATGATAATGAGACCAGCAGCAGCTCTCCGGAGGCTCTTTGCCTCTGGGTGCATGCACAGACCCCATTCAGCTGCAGCGGCTGTGTGAGGCGCTCTGAGCATGTGAGCACTGCAGTGTGTTTATGGATGTTTTACAGATGGTGACAAGTCATTGTCAGCCGCACTGCCCTCCCTCCTCCCCCAGGTTCAACTGGAGCAGGCGGCTGGTCACTGAGGCATGCCGGGATATTCCTCACACCACCGGGCTGAACAGATACACAGTGATGAGCAGATATAAAGGTATTTGACCAAATTGTGTTAGTGACAAACACTGTGAAACATGGACAAATGCATTAAGCGCACATGTAACCCATAGACATCAGGCAGAGCAGTGCCCGCTTCTGGCAGTTCCTGTTTCATCATTAACATGAGCAGAAGAACACAGTGTGTGTTCTGCAGGCACAGCAGATGTGTAACAGGCCACAGAGGGTATAAGGATGGCAGCTGTGTGGCACAAGGCCAGGTTAGCTCTCTATTCACTGCTACACCTGCACAGACTGATTTCAGCACTGCCCCGCCCTGCTTCTCTCCTGCCATATCCCATTTTATATAAATATCCTCTGCTGACTCTGCTGCCTGTTGATATCCAGCTCAGTTCTGGGTTCTTTTCCTCTCTTTAAATCTTCTCTCTCCCCTCTGCTCTGAGCGCCGTAGTTTGGGGTTACTCATCCCTGTCCCTGCCCCGCCACAACAGACCTACTGCAGCAGCAGGAGATAAGACTGGTAGACTACAAAATCATTGTAGTCTGCTGTGCAGTGCAGCCTCTGTATGGAACGAATATGACAGTCGCAATCATAGGCTGCCGGTACTTAACCACATTAAGTCTTTTGGCTATTAGCTGGGGGAGGGGAACATGCACTCATGGTGAGAAAACGAATATCCATTTCATAGCTCTAAAGCAACAAGAGATGTAAGGCGAGTCTGGTATGTGTCTGAAAATATCACATTTGAATAGCAAAGCACAAAATTATAGTGCATTTGCATAATACATTATAGATGAGATGTTGTTAAGAAAGCCAGTGCTAATTTACTTTCACTAAAGATAAGAGTTTGGTGATTTTAACAACAAAATCAGCAAAGCCGCTGAAAACAATATAAATGCAAATAACAGAAAAGAGAGACTCAGAATTTTGAAAGTGAAAACCAAAGCTGCGTTTCTCTGTAATCATCATCTCAAATCGTTTGGCAGTGAAGGAGTGTGATTCTGTGAAGACCCTGTTGCATGCAGTGCTCTAAATGTTTAATTAGAGAAAGAAGATCTCCAACCAAACATGACAAAACTACATTCAAAAGTAGCACGTTCCAACAGGTTATTCCTCAGTGACTAGTTGCGCACAATCAATCAACAAATAAAAACAATACGGAATTCATCACTATTGCACATCAGCCATTGGAAACAAATCAAAGGACCTATTATTTGTATTTCAATGGACACTTAAAAGCTGCTATTTTTAATTAAACCAAACATCATTACTCGTTTATGTTCAGTAATGGAAAATTACACAGGGACAGTGACTCATTCAAATATTAGTATGTATTCTTATGGTAAAGGTTGGTCTAAGGCAAAGGTGCAATTCTGTAACAAGCCACCTCCACCTTGCAGCCTAATTAACATCCTCACTCTAGTGCTCACTGCCGCTCTTTCTCTCTGCTCCCTGACAAACTGTTTGCCCCCACCGAAAACCCATCTTACCTCCTCAGAAATGCTTCACAGTAGATTCCTCCCAAGTCCTGTTTTTTTCACTTGCCCGCTGTCTGAACGCACTTGCGCCTTTTTCTCCTCTTCTCTCTATCAAATTGATTGTGCCCCTGTTCAGTGCTGATGCTGCAGTGATAGGAAAACACACCCTCCTCTGGCCGCTCTCTCTGCCTCCCTCACTCTGATTGGCTGGCTGCTAGAGGTGACATCACCCTGCCTCTGCCTCCTCTTCTCTCCTCCCTCTCCCTCTCTCTCTCCTCCTCACCTCACTGTCTCTATAGGTTCTGACCATGCCTTTATTATTATGCCCAAGTCCCTCCTCCATCTCCTCCTTGTCCTCTGCTGCCATCCCTGCCCACTGTTCCTACTGTGTGGATTATGGGGTTCAAATGTTCGTGTCTCAGCCAAGGAGACCCAAGTGCACTGTATATTTTACTCCCACCACAAATGTCTTGTCTAATTTACAGTGGCCTTTAAAACATGAATCACTAAACATTATTAATAAGTGATAATAGGTCTATTCTTTCTCATTTTTTTTCTATATCTTCTGGCAGTACATAATTGTTTAAATTTCAAAAACTCTAGGTTTCAATTATGGTATTTATTTTTTCATTAATTAACCATCCTATTATACAAAGATAGAATACATGAGTGGTATATTTAAAAGGTGCTATATTACACAAAATTGACTCTTGTGAGCTTTAAGTCATGTTATAATTCTGTTACCTTCTGAAAAACATACCTGGATTTGTGTTTTGTTTCATTCACATATCTTTCAGTAATCCTTTATAATCAGTCTGTCTACATCTCCAAATCTCAAAATGCCTTGTTCCACCTTGTATTGTCATGAAGCAGTAGTTTTCAAGTTTACAGCTACCTTTTACCTTGTGTTCAGTAGAGTTCAGTATTTACAGGGCTGAAATTATTCAAATGATTCTAGTGAAGGTGTGTGGAGTTTAAAAACACAGTGTAGCACTTCCAGGATTACCACATGACATCACAAGGTGGTACAGAGTGTTTTCTGCTTGAGAGAAGAACTCAGCTTCAATATGCAGGGTTTGCATGTTAAGCATGTGTGAATGAAACAAAACACAACTCCATGTTGTTTGTGCTGAGGAAACAACATTGTAACATAGATCAGAAAATAGGATAATATGGGCTCTTTATTTCAGTAGTGTCCATGGAAACAGAAAATTGGACGAGCAATAATTATAGACGTACTGCAAAGTATGAATAGGTCTAATTAATATATGTGTGTGTCACTTAAAACATAGTACTGTACATTGCATTGTACACAATATCAGTAAAAAATTGATGCATCAAGACAATGTGATGGAGTTCACTTATTCTAGGTCACAACATACAACTCCAGGCATATTTTTACATGGTTAAAGATAATCCGACTCAAAATATTTTAAGAATTCCAGCATGGATTAGGAGGTCCTGGTGGTTATGATTCAGCCACACCATAGCTAGCATGCAGTACATGTGCATAAGACATCACACACATCACTTTCTACACTCTTTTCTCTTTGCCCCAAACTACAAAGGTACAAACGATCGCCCTTGAGGTTCCTGAGTTAGGCCTCTTCATGCACCACTGGGTTCAGCTTTTTTAATTTAGCCCTCCTCTAGGACACTGCACGGCTTAAATCTATTATATTCTAATCAAAGGCCTGAATGGGAAGACTGCTGCGTGAGGATAGTGAATAGAAATGTGTTGAGAATTACTGCCGCTGTATCTTATCCAAGTGAGATAGGAGCATGGAGATTTCAAAGTAATAAAACAGGGCTTAATACAAAGCAGTGTCTGGCTGTTTGCTGTTGTGACAAGATAATAGACTCATATAATGTCACAGGACGATGATGATCCAGTTCCACAAGGAGATAGGGAATCGCAGATCTTATGTTACGACTCCATAAGCTCTGATCTCACATCTTAACTGAGTAAATTTATAGACACTGTCTGCTCAGACTGGTATTGTCTGCATGTATTCCAAGCATCGGAAAAGCTTTCTATCCTAGTGACAGTTACTTTTCATATTCAGAACTCTGGGTGTAGCTCATTGCAGTGTGTGTCTCGCATTGACTTTATACAATAATAACTTAACACAAAGAAGAAATGGAGGAGCTAAATTTGGCTTTAGTTTACATGCGTAGGAAACTTGTGATGCTGTGAACGCAACAACTTTTTAATCTAGATAAATATTAATACTATATATTAATTTAAATGTACCATCATTTCTAACTTTTCTAATGAAAGGTTTTCCAACTGTTTGTCTTCATGAACATGCAATTTTTTTTTCTTGGAATATGCCATAGAATGGTATTAAACTTATCTATCTCCATGGGGACAAGCCAGCATGCCCTGATACTGGTCATGCCAGCAGAGAGGCAAGCAAGAAAGCATTGTTTTAAGTTTTTAGGGTGTTTTTTGCAATAAAAACACCTGTAATCGAATAAATGCAATACAGATATGTTTAATGCTATAGACTGCAGCATTCCTGGCAAAGCAATAACATCTTCATGGAGAATAGCAGGTGCTGCACACCTCACCAGAAAAGTAACATAATGTGCACCTTTAATGTTTCCTATTTTTCCAGTGTCTCAGGAGGTTTTAAATTATCGAGACTTTTAGTCTTATTTGTCAGACTAAACTCAGCTCCCTGCCGACTGTGGGATTGGTTATTGTTGAGAAAATAAATAGTTGTTCCAGAATTTCATGCACAAAAATGAAACTATAAATTCAATTGTCAATATTGGTTGTGTTTTCCAAACATATAAACAGCCATCATCAATTTAAACACAAAACAAAACACATACAAGGACGCCAGTTGTTAAAATGAATATGTAGGAAACTCAAGAATCAAACAAGCATGGTGTATAGTTTAAATTAAGTTGAATCTCAAACTAAAGTACCAGGTCATGGTTAATATAGTATTCCATTAATTAAATGATAACAATAACATTATTATTGGAGCCTGTTGCATTCAAGAAGTATTTACTTTACAACAAGAAAGCTCCACAGACTATGTTAGACCCATTAGTAGGTGTAAAATTAGCTCTGAATTGGCAGTACAAATAAATAAGGCCAGGAGCAGGCCTGTACTAGAGACATGACACAGATTTATGTTTTGCTCCTAAAAATACCTCACAGAGCAGGTAACTGGGGCAGTGTTTTGTCCAGTCCAGACTCTCCATCTCCAATCTGCCCATGTATAATTTCTCTTCTCTGTATTTTGTCTCCAGCTTGTTGATGCCAGTGGATGTCCATCTGCTGCGAGTGCCCCCCGATTTGCCAAGCAAGCAGACAAAAGCTGGGACGGGATGGACAGCCAGGGGAAATGATTGATGAGGCCACTTGATGAAGGTGTGGGACCTCCTCAATTATGTTAAGACTCCAGATCAGGGTCAATGCAGCAGCCTGGAAGCATGCCAGCAGTGCAGACAAAAGGTGGATAGATGTTTACTATGGAGTAATCAAAGTTAATTAGCCGCTCTTTTGAATGTAGGGTAATAGCTCAGAGGATGCCAAAAATATTAGTATTAAAGTACTGGTAGTTATTGGCACTCAAGTTTTCTATTGTGTATACTGATTGCAGACTACTATTGTATACTACAACATTATAATATAGGTAATATGAGCTTTTTTTTGTATCATTACTCCATTATGTGGGATTGTACCTGTGGTAAATATTTAGCAGTCAAGTGGCAGTTTGCACTGAGTTCTCCCTCCATCTACTGTATATCATTGACACACAAACGTCCTTGTATACTTTTTTTTAATCAATACCATCACCCAGATGGCAATCGGGAGTTCACACTTGGCACATAGTGGAATCACTATAACTAACATAGGCCTGGCATTAGAGGTTGTGGCGTCGTGTATTTAAAGCTCTGCCGGCAGTTCTTTCTGTAGGAGATCCAACATTTAGAGATAGTTATTAAGATGTAACCTTAAGCGAACATGACACAGAGTCACTTACCCAATAGCCTCTGCTCAAACAGGCAATTAAAACAAGGCCAGTACTAATATTTAAAGGACAGGACAAGTGCGGAACAAAGGAAAATTAGCCAGGGCTTTGTAGCAAACGTCACTCAGACAGATCAATACAGATAATGCATATCCTGTCTCCCTCAAAGTGAAACAGCTCCACAAAAACAGGTTTGGAAAGGAGCTTCCTAAACCTGAAATGTTTACCCCTACTGTCACTTCTGTTTAGCTGCAAATGCAACTTGGCCCTCATTCAAAACCAACAGGGTCTAGGACATTTCTGACTTGCTTGCACAAAAAGTACTGTTTTATGCACAAGGCTAACATTGAGCGATGGAGGGAGAGATGGCTGATTCTCAAACTGTGGTGCTGTACAACTGGTGGCAGGCGGACCCCTCTGCAATTCAAATTTTGTCCTCCTTTGTTAATTAGTTCTTGTTTAGAACTAGTGTAATAATTGTATAGTCCTATTTTAGACCAGATTAGTCCCGATGTATACCTGGTTTGGATCTGGTGTTACTCAGAAGCCCAAATATTTTTAAGAACCACAGTGCACTAGTCTAAACCTAAGTCAAATATTTACTATTGACTTTTTATAGGTAAGAACAATGTATTTTTCAGTCTGTAACTGTGCCTAGAATACACTTGCACATCCAGGATAGAGTGATAAAGGAGAAGCTGTGAATGAACAAGTTAAAGTCTAGAGTTGCAAGAAAAGGGCTTGTAGTCAGCAAAAGGCAGTGGCAGAGTGAATAGCATCAGCCTCAAAACGAGACGTGGAGCAATATCGTAAATGGCTCAGAGCACAGAGACACAGACTGCATACAGATACATTCAAAGAAGAACACAACATGCACTGACCAATAGACACAAAAAATAATTTAATAAGAAATAAAAGCTGTTGTGAAGAAGTAGCAGATGTAACAGCCAGAGGAGTAAATGAAAAAAACAAAAAACAGGTTTTGTTTATCCTTCCTGGTTAAATCCACTCTACATATATATCCAGTATTCAAGAAGGATTTTGAATGTCTTGAATAGTGCCATTGCAATGTACACTCTCTAAGTAATTGGTTTTAAACTAAGCAAAAGACTGCAATTTTCCTCTATTTCGCCGAAAACACAAATGATGGAATTTTATTTTTGGACCTTTTCCAAATAAACATCTCTAGGATTTTACCAGTGTTTCACCCTTTCCAACAGAACTAGGACTCTCTAAAGGAACAACATGGGTTTAATAATACAGTATTTCTGATGAGGAATGATAGAGCCTGGCAGTAATTATACAGGAATAATCAAAAACCTATTTCAATTTTTTTTGGGGAAAAAGGTATGTTAAATGACAGAATGAAGAAGAGAACATTTAGATATCATAATGAAATAGGAGGCAGACAAGTCATTACAGTTGTACTTTGTGTCTGTGGTACTTTTAAAAAAAAAATCATATTTGTATTAACTGGAAACTGCATATTGACCACTTAGCTGGTGGAGTAGAGTATATACAATGCATGTTATTGGGATTGATGGGGGAAACCTGGAGTACCCAAAAAAAACCTTACCCAGGCACAGGAAGAACAAGCAAACTCAGCAGAGAACATCCCCATGCAGTGATTGCATGTAACACAATGCATGAGTTGTAAGCACGGTAGCTCATTGTAGATCTGACTATACTTATTCAAAGTAAGTCCCAAATGACTTCCTTGTCAGCATTGCCATGACTGTTCCATGAGATGCTGTTGGTGATTGGAGAGACATTGATCTGGTTAAAGTCATTATCTGGTCAGAAGGTCAAGCAGCCAGCTCTGACCAGCGTTAATCACTCTGTAAATGAGGTAAAATGACTCTTAGCTTGTCTGTGTAAAGTAGCCCAGACAGAAGAGAAGCAACACAATGCCATTACCCATACTGGCAGTCTGTGAAAAAGCGACATTCTGGTGTTGAGAGACATTACAGAACTGTTGTGTTCTGATATGTAATGAAGTCAACTGCAAGAAGATATTTGAACCTTGTACAAACATATAATGACACTGTGTCCCTGGGACAACAATATATGAGGCTGTTTGAGAAAAAAGAAAAAAAACTGCCAAATCAAATTATGTGGACCATATCAAGCATAATATATATTTAATGTCAACCCACAATTATTTTAATCATAAAAAACATTACTTTGTCCCACCATAGACAGCTACAACAGCTATACTTTATTTTAAGAATATGTATAATTTATGAAGAAGGGCGTATACATTTTGCTCAATTTAAATCATAATCATCTTTTCCACACTATAGGCAGTAACAATAACACAGCTGATGTGTGCTCACGTTTCAATGATATTCAAATAGAGGATTTACATGGATCTTTAACTGAACAAACAGAATGGCACTGTCAAAACAATGGAATTATCTCAAATCATTCCACTACAAAAACTACCCTCAAAAAGTGGGGCTATATCTCAGCAGCATGAACAGTGAGCTGTCCCAAGATAAAATGACCTTTCATGTTCTATCTGTCCAGTTTATTTTTTACAGTTAAAAGATGAGCATTTCTCCAAATTACTTCACAATACGATCTGTAACATGGGTGGACCCAGTCTCCAGGAGATGTCAGGAGGAACCCACTGCCGTGTCTTTGAGAGTATCAGCCTGAGCGGAGGACAGGCTGACACTAAGAGGTAATAAAGACTATGACCTTTACAGTAGGTGCACTGTCACATACTGTTTAAGTCTGGACCCTGCGACACGCCCCAAGTCTCCCCCAAGATTTACCTTTTCCTCCAGGAGTCCAAGAAGTATAAATATTTGAAACATAACGTAGAGACTAAAAATGTCACTACAGATTTTCTGTAGCTTCTAGGTCCTCCTGGATGTCCTTGGAAAGAAAGACATGTTTTCTTATCTTTAATTAAAAACAGAAATACTGAAATTCTTTGATTGAGCTGGGTAATATACTTTGTGTATATATATATATATATATATATATATATATATATATATATATATATATATATATATATATATATGTATGTATGTATGTGTATATATATATATATATATATATATATATATATATATATATATATATATATATATACACATATACATACATACACAAAGTATATTACCCAGCTCAATCAAAGAATTTCAGTATTACACACACATATATATGTATATGTGTGTGTGTATATATATATATATATATATATATAGATATATATATATATATATATATATATATATTAGTATATAAAACTATAGTTTTATAGTAGCATAAAAAACTAAAAAGCATTTGCGACCAGACCCTGTAGTTCATGTAATGACTTAACCACCAGCCTAGAAGACAGAGAATAAACACATTCAGAAACATTTACTTGACAAGAAATCCAGTGATCAACATCACCTTGAAACGCTTTTGTGTCATGTTATGTAAGCTTAGGTCTGCTGTGCCATCCCGCATTTATCTCTGGCCTCTTCCTCCTTCATATTTTTTTCCACACATTCGCTCTGGAGTCCTTGTGGCAGCACACGTAACAGCATCAGGAGGTGATGATAAAAGTGACAGACAAAACATCACACTTCCCAAGGCCTCACACTCCCAGAACCTCTGTCCTCTTCAATATCACAGACGAGATAAAAAATTGTTTCTTTAGATTGTAACAGTGTTTTCAATTCAGGGCAGTCTTTACTTTTGGAACACAATTCTCTTGTGCATATGTAACAATTTAGTAGTTCATGTCCAGATTAGGTTGTATTTGGGTAGGACAATAAGCATCTTGTGTCCATTAAAAATGGTCTCTTAAATCTTTAGACCTGGTTTAGTAGAAATTTGACTATTTAGCAGAAATGTGACTATTATCATTCATTGAAAACGGTGCAAAAGCATTTTTCATATACTTTTGATATACTATTATGGCTTTAGAATTTCAATTGTGACCAAATCAAACTAACAGCAAAGAAAGCTGTTACCTCAGTAATGTTTAGACATCATACCATGTTACTTTTTTCCCTCTTGGATTGAGAAATTTCAAATCTCAAATAAAACAAGAGCAATGCATTCACTTTTAGATGCCTACCCATTTCCTTAAGTATAAATATCTCTCAAGCTAATTAGAAACGGTCAACCAATTTCCGTAATGAACTGTTGCTGGATTTGGCTCAATTCTGAAGGAGCTTTTATCATTTTGTTGGGAGACTGCAGTAGTGATTTATGCCTGACGCGTAGGACACTAAATGTATTAGGCTGAGAGGCTCTCTGGCTCACACACAAAGCACACATTATTAATGAACTTTAGAGGCCTTCACTTCCTCCTCTGCTCCGGCCCCACCAAGAACAAGCCATCATTTCTGTATGCCATGTTGTTTAGTGCCAGTCTTTGCCTTTTAATAATGATGATGGAAAATGGCGATTTTTCTATAAAGCATTGCTCTAGGGATCTAGGGGTCTATTTAGCTCTATACAGCCCAAGGTCCCCAGGGCATTACTCCGTTCAAATTGTGAACTACCCACTATATGACTGTTAGACAATAGCAGCCTAATGTCCAAGCTGTAGACCGGGAGGGCAGTAGTGGAGGGGTGGAATGTATAATCATAATATAAATAGAATTAATTAGATGTATATTATGCCCTGGGACAGTGTGGCTGCCAATCTGCACCATTGGCCCCTCTGACAATCACCAGTCACTCACTCAAACACCACATTCATACTAGGTGTCTTGCCAAAGGACACAACAGTATGCATTGGTCCTAATTGGATTAGAACCACCAACCAGAGGTCAACTACTAAGTCACTATCACTGTTTTTGAAGGTTTTTATACATATTCTGCCATTACATATTAAAAGCTATTTATACATCCGGACATTCCTTGCTATACATTGTGCAAACATCTAAAAATCTGAAATTATTGAGGCTTCTTGCTCTGTTGAGTCACTGAAAGTGGTCTGGAGAGACTGGGTGGTTGATAGCAATTATTAAACAAGGGTGTACCAGGGTTAAATCAAACTGTTGTTGAAGCATGAAATGAATCCATCAATGACTTTGTTGAAAACCCAACACAAGAGAAAATGACACATGCAATGGGGGACAGGAACCAGCCTGTTCATGTCTAATGACCTCCGCTCAGTGAAGGCACACCTCATTTGAAACCATCAGACATCTCCATCTCCTGTGACAGGGAAAATCACATGTTCAACCAAAATTGGAGGTCTCCAGGGAAAAGCATACTGGTTGGGAATCTATTGTCAACACTAGTGCATATGAAATTTTCACGGCTGTAATCCCAAGCTAATTGCATATAAAAACCATTAAAGAGCAACAGATGTTAGAGGAAAATGGAAATCAGCTGTGGGCTTCTAGAAAATTGCTTAAGACTTGAGTGGGGGATGGCAGTGCGGTCCCAGGTTTTGTGCACCTCAGCTCGGTGTGAGGGTGGCAATCCCTGCATGACGAAGTTCAAATTTCATGTAACACGCTTCACCGCACACCAAATCAGACATGGATGTTCCTATTCTGCTACGGGAGGAGGAAGCCGGTCAAAGACAGAAGCAATAGAGAAACCAGGAGCAGGCATTTGGGAATTGGATTTCTTCCCTAGGAGCAGCAGGTTGTGGAGTGGAACAAATTCAGCGTGTGAGAGACATGCAGAAAGGCAAACAGCAGTGAGAGGGAAAAGGTGAAGGCAGGTGCAAAGTGGAAACATGAAAGGGCTTTTAAGAGAAGCCAAATGGGATAAGAAAGCTTACAAGAAAAGACAAATTAGCCAGAACAAAGGCTGTTGTGTTGGGACAGTTTAAAGCATTGAATAAAAGATATTGCCTTGGTAATTAAGACTTGTACAGCAAATATGCTCAGCTATAAAGTTAAATCTTAAAATTGATTCTCATGACAACCCTTTTCTATTGGATAAAAAACCCCAAAACATTTAGAGCTAGACAATGATGCCCAATGCCAAAGCAAAAGTGTAAGGGAACTAATTCAAGCAAACTGTAGCTGGAAAATAATTGATACAAATGCACATTTAGTGAAGGTGCAGTTGATTTGTAACTATAAGGCACTTCAGGCATTTTTTTTTTTTTTTAACTAAGTGGCTGCAGACTTGTCTGACCGGAGGGAGCAGTAGATTCTAGTTGAAAATGACATTGTGGCAGTGAGTCATTACTGCCTGTCTCTTCAAAAACAAATCATCCCATTCTCTTAATTTAATTGAGTACTTCACAAAAAATCAGTATGATCCGTTTTCCAGGGGAAAATACAGCAGATTTTAGTTACTCTGGTAATCAAATGGGGAGAAAGATGTGTAATTTTTGGATATACAAGTGTTAAAGGAGACAATGGACTCAATTTTATGCATTTATTCATGTAGTTATTTCACTCTGAATCAAAGGCTCAAGGCTGGGTCAGCGATTTAATAGCCAAAAATACTCTAGGATTTATGGTTAATGTCTTCTCTCCTTCAAATTCTCTTCATTTTTGTACCATACTTCCTTAAAAATGCCACAAAATGTTGAAAAGTGCATTTTTGCGAATATCTCAAACTCCAAGTTTTTTCATACACCCACCCCCCTACCCCCATAAAAATGTTCCCCATCATCAAGGCTTGTGAGGTCACAAATTAGCAACAAGAAACCAACAGTTTTCCCCAAAGGTTTTATAACCATCCTGTTCAAACAACATTCTCAGATCTTTTTACACAGCCAGAACAAAAAAGATTAAACATAATAAACTCCCAAACCTTTTGTACAGAGAAACAAACTATATGAAGAAAATGTCTCTTATATTAGTCCATGTTTTAATCCTCTGAATCTGCAGGTGCATTTGTCATTAAACTGAGACACACATGTAACACGAGGCTCTCAGTTATTATAAATCAGTCCGTTCACTTGCTGGTTTTGCTCATTTAACATGGAATAGAAACCAGTAAGACCAGGCCATCCAACACATTTCCAGTGATGTTGATGAGACTGTGTTGTGTATGTTGTAATCTTAGTGTGAATGTATGAGGCATAGGCAAACTAGTTTAACAGTTGTGTTTGTGAAGAGTTAGGCCAGTCCGAAGCCCTCGGAGCACTCCTGGATGGCCAGCAGCAGCATGTGTCTTAACTTCTCATAGCTCTCGTAAGCTGGGAGGTCCAACTGGTTAAAGCTACAGGAACAAGAGCAAGAATTTAACCAGTGCTTATTTTGTAGAAAGGATTCAGAATACATAAAGATCTATGTGGGAGTTTACCAGGTATGCGCAGACGGCAGGCGGTCAGTGGATCGGTCGTCTCTGTGGATTTGAAACTTCTGAATCCCATTCATTCCCTCGAGGGCGGCGAAACCCTGCAGAGGGACTTTAGATGTGCCAGTCACAAACTGCAGGAACTTGGCCCTATCCGCCTGGTCGAACGAGCGCAGAGCCCTCCAGAACCATTGGATCTGCAGAGAAACAAACATGCCATTCTTTCAGTCAATGCTATGTTTTGTTGAAATTCCTACTTGAAAAATGTAGCCCTAAATCCTAAGAATAAGTTGGAAGTAGCATGTTGTAGTTGAGTATCCCACCTGGATGGAGCTGGACTGGTACTTGTGGTACTCTGTGTTGGCCTTGAGGTCGTCAATGTCGATGGTGGGCAGGCCTGAGATCAGCAGCTCTAGCTCTTGTTCAGTGAAGATGGAGATCAGCCTCTTGGGGATGATCTCATAGAAGCCTTCAAGGAAAGCTGCAAGCTGTTTTCGGATCGCACCTTAGAAATGGCAAAAGCATTACTGTAAGCGTCTTCTCTCGGTTGTTCAATGCTCAGTCCTCAGTTGTCTTTGCTACTAGGCAACTAGCCCTGTTGTACAAATCAGTGCAGCATATTAAAACAAACAGCTGCGGACCCACAGCCTCACTAAACACTTAAGGTCACAGCTGGAGGAAGATGCTAATCATAAGCAGCCATCTTAAAACTCAAAACATTTTTGCTCTGCTACAGATTTATTAAGCTTTAATAATACATGGGATACCATCTAGTGGTTTCAGAGTGTAGCACACTAAAGTCTGAATCATCTGTCAATGAAGGGAAACTCTCTGCAAATAGATAATGTAAAATATGTCGCGTGACCTTTGAACACTCACCAGTCATCTTCATCTGACACACAAGGTGGACATACTCCTTTTTGTTTTCCTCTGTAACAAGGATATTGGCGCCATTTGGTTTGAGGTCTCTGACTTCACACACCCCAAACTCTTGAACCTACACATGTATCACATATTGTAGGTGATTCGAATAAATACCATGACAGTTGTAGATCTGAAGATGCTATAAATGTAATGTAATTGAAATGAATTGGCTACCTCTGTGCTGAACGTCAGCTCATAGCCCAGTGTGGACACATCATTTTCCAACAAGTACACCAAACCCTGGAAGAATGGGTAGTCCTCACTCTCCATATCTGTGTACCTGAGCACAAAGCGGATTGTTACTCCATCTTCTCCATGATGAAATCTCCTAGAGTGAAAGGGGACATCTAGTCTGAGGGGACTTTCTTCTTTACCTGACACTCTTGCCCAGAATGTGCTTGTAGAAGCTGCGTGTGAAGTAACACTCTAGGAGGCGGTTATCGTACACTGCCTTGGCCACCACACGGCCCACAAACTTGAAGTAACTGAGGTGGTTCGGGTTGCAATGAGATGAAGGGTTGATGGTGTATGTGACGCGGTCGCCAGGTGATGTTCGGAAAAGAGCATACATGGGATTGAACATCTCCCTGGAGATAATCATGTACCACTCCCTCAAAAGGCCACCAGCGTCCTGTCCTTCCTCTCCTTCAAAGACAATATACCTGCAAAACAAAGTTGGCATTGTGTAGGCAATAGTACAATTGTCAAGAGAAGTACATATGTGAGGACCTACAGCCTATTCTTCATGTCCTCCGGGCTCTTGCGGTGCAGCTCTCTGTAGGAGTCCTCAAACACATGGTCTCTCCTCACATGCACTGCCATGTCCTCCTTCCTCAGGCCTTCGTCCAGCCGCTCCAGCTCCTGACGGAAGTATCTGCAGACATGAAATAAACGTCATTAGAGCCAAAGAACAAAGTCACATTAAATGTGTGTTGCTTTGTCACATTATGCAGATACAGGCCCTTACTTCCGCTTCACATCAAAGTCCAGGATTCGGATATAGTCAACCAAAACTGCAAAAGGCCCATCAGCCAAATGAGTCGTAGACTGCCGCAGAATCTGGTTAAGGACTGTGCGATGTGTTTCTGAAAAACAACAAATTTTTTGAGTGTTGGCTCTAATCAAAGACAAGGACAAAAAAATGACTTCATTGAATTAAATAGACACCTGCAAAGCGGAGGAACTTCTGTGTATCTGGGGGCAGGTTTGAAGAGATGTGCATAGAGGATGGTTCTCTGGAGAAGAAGGGGTCAAGGGAAGAGGGTGTGGCTGGTGTGAGGGGGGCGGGAGACAGCGGTGGGGGCTCGTCTTTGATGTGGGACAACTGGCTCTCCCGCGTGTCCCGCACTGGAGGCTTGCTCTCTCGCTCTGTAGCATGGACCAGGAAGAAGGCCTCTACAGCTGGTTGGAGAACTGAAGGAGCACACATTGAGCAATATCAAATCGTTACATCTGGGCAGTGGGGCTGTAACTAACTTGTGCATCAATTAAACATGGAATTGGCACAAGCTCTAAAATTGCTAGCTTCTAACACAAAATTACCATGTATACCAAGAAGCACTAGTAAACGGCATGTTCATAAGTGAAAAAGCAGATTCAACTGTTCAGTCACTCCATGCATCATCCCTTCTGATGTGATCCATGTCAATTCTTATAACCTGAACAAAATATTTAGCCATCTAAGCTGACTCGACCGATGACTCTCATGGTGTCATTTAGAGAGATCACCTACCCAGGACGGCATGTTGGTCATGTGACTCCTCCAGCTCCTTGAGGCACTCCCCAAGCATGTCCCATAGTTCATCCAGCAACAGCTGCTCACTAAGGAGAGGAAGGTCTGGCAGTCTCTCCTCTGCCTCACTCTGGCCATTTCCATCTTCATCTAAAAATATATATGTTGTTTGACACACGCACATCAACTGCTCTGAAACATTTCCATGTTGGGTTCAAGAATGAAAAACCACATCAACAGTAGTGTGTGGTAAAGACATACCCAGAGGTGCAGGGTCCTGCTCCAGAGGGGAGGGCTGGTCCACGTCCATGGGCGAGTCATCTCTTTGGGCTTGAGTCTCTGACGCAGCTGGGGCATCAGACTTTAGACACAACGGAAAATAAATTATTGTAAAAACACTAAATATAACCGCTTAATTAATGCCTTCATGCATTTCCTGTTGTCATTTCCACAAAAAATAAAGAAAGGCCTGGGATAGGGGGATAAAAGCGAAAAGCTATGCCAGCCAGCAAAAATCAATCAAAACTCAAGCAGGAAACATGTCATCATCATTGACTGGATGGTATGGACCCTTTGCATATCTGTGTTTTAATGCACTAGTTTCAGATAAACCAGCTTCAAACCAGGGAGTGTACAAACAAGGAAATCATAACAGGGTAAATTTTAAAGAAGCTAAACAAAAATACTGCATCACTATCACCAAATAAGCAAAATGCACGTGTTACCAGTAATGTTATCAAATGCCACAATGGCTGACTACTGTGATGGTCTTGGGGGCACAACTTGGAGAGTAATTTCTTTATGATTAGCTGAATTGTATATTGCAATGCCAGTGAGTATGCTAGCTGTCAGTGCGGCCCATGCTAACCGTGGCAGCAGCAGTGCCAGCAGGGGGAGCAGCACCAGCAGGAGCATGGGTAGCTGCCACAGACGATCCAGCTGCCACGGAAACAGCGGCAGAGGCAGTAGGTGGTGCCGCCTGCTGGAGACGCCGTGCACGTTGACCTTCCCTCACCATCTGAATGATAGCATCTGCCTCAGCCTCCAACTGACGCACTGCTGCCTGGATGCTGCTGGCTGAGCCCAGACTTGCAGAACCTGATAATTTAGACAAAGGGATTTATTTGACTCAATCTAGTTTGTGGGAGAATACCCACAATATGTACATGTGTTACATTTTATTACCTAATCGTCCAGTCTGTTTAGCCTTTTTGTTGGCGCGCCGTGTGTCTTCCCGAAGCTGGATTATAACCTGAAGAACTCGTAAGAAAAATTTCTGTGTTGACGTTTTTGAGGTCAATGAACTCATACATGGAAGCTGGAGCTCACGACCACCAAGAGTCCGTTTTTGGGCAGCGACAATGACCACACTTTCGGCCCCATCAAACCTAAAGTAAAAGCAAAAACACAAGTGTAAACAAGTTAAATTATGGAGCTCAGACATAAACTGATTTGCTCTGAGGCAACAACCTGAAAAACTCACCTGCTGGTCATCTTGCCCTTTAGTCTGGCTGAGAGGGAGGAGTCCTCAGGCGGGGCATCAGGGGAGTGGGAATCTGCATGTGCCCTTCTTTGCTGCTCCAAATTGTACTCTCTTAATTCAGCCAATAATGTACCTTAAAACATACAACTGTTAGAAATTATGACTTTTATGAAAACATTGTGCTGCTTCACAGGACTTACCAATCTGTTTACAGAGAGTGTATCCGAGATGCCTGGCTCCACTGAGCAGCAGTCTCAGCACAGTGTCTCTGGTGCTACAGTCCCCTCTGGACAGCTGCAGCAGAATGTTTGCTGCATCCTCCAGACCCTCCTCTGAGCATGAGTGAGAAGTCAACACCTGGACAACGTAAACACACATTTAAATTATGTTAAATGTGTCTATTTACCCTGAGAATTAGTTCCGTAAAGAAAACAGAACCATTAAATCAATGTTTGGCTTGAGCAGTTTACCTCTACAGATAGCTGAAGTTGTTTCTCAGTTAGCCCAGAGGATGCCATTTTCTCACTCTCTGTGCAGGTGGTTATGCCCCTCGGTTTTCCTGTAATTCCATTTAAAAATTAACATTCCACTCAAAAACAATCACTTATCATTTTTATTACAGAGCCCAAGATCTGATCCTACCTGCAACAGTGGTCCCAGTGGATGTGGGTATTGAGATTGTGGTGGAGGGTGTTGTAGATACCCCTAAACTGGTGGCTGCAGTTGTGCCCTGGGTTGCTATGGTAGCAGAGGCAATGGGCACAGTCACAGTGGCCTGTGTGGACCCTGCTAATGCAGTGGTCGTCGTGGTGACCGGGACAGTGGCGCTTGAGCTGCTGGCTGCACTGGGGTTGGCGGCCTGTGGGGTGGGGTGTCCAGCTGGCACCTCTGTAGCCTTGTTATCAGGAAGAGCTATTGATATGAGGGAGAGCAACCGTAGTAACTTTTCTGTTAGCAAAGAGCTCCTTCTGATCACCGGATGAGACAACATGTTCATCAGCTGGCCCAAAGGAGAGGTCTCCAGGCTGAGCTGAGCCCCTTCTGCCTCTGCACTGCCCCCTAGAGGCACAGTCTTCATGGAGGCTTTGCCTTTGCGGCTGACATTCATGTTGTCTAACTTTACTAACAAGTCCCAGAAATCAGTGGAGATTCCCAGTGATTGGGGGGTGGCAACACAAGAACCTAAGGTGTTTTGGGAGTTGGAGGTATTTGAAGTGACACAGGTCTGAGACTGAGAGCCTGACCTGCTACCACCTCCTGGGCCTGTGCAAAGACGAGAGTCCAGGTCTGATGAAGAGGACAGATCTTTACAGCGCTGCTGCGTGAAGTGGCTAGGAAACACCTGTAGAACAGACAAAGATAAAAAGAATTAGAAGAAGAATTAAAATGGGAATACCTGACAGTTATAGTGAAAACAGAATTTAAGACAAATTACCTTGGCTAGTTGAATTAATGTATCCAAAACATGTCGACAGACCACAGGTGCAGCTTGTGGATGAATGTGAACAGTAGAGCCTCCACCTCCAGCACAGGTCACCCCTGCAGTGGCCCCAGACATCCCCGCCCCAATTGTCCCAGACCCTGTGGAGCCCCCTGCTGAGTGGCGGTCGGCATGCTTTCTCCCTGAGGCTCGCTGAATTTGGAAAATATTAGTTCTGCAGCCCAAAGCTGCATCCATGGAAACCGAAAGCCAAGACAACTGGCTGGAACTTCTGGACTCCACCCTGTTTAGAAGCTCTAAAGAGGAAGATGAAGATGAAGATAGAGAGGACACGGCAGATCCTTTGCTTCCACAACCACTCTGAATGCTTCTTTTGCCACGAGACTCTTCCAGACGGGACGTCTCCACACACACTTCACTCTCGCTGCTACGCTGCAGAATGGAGAGCAGGCTGCGGATGACCCAGCCGCGGGTTTGAGAGTGGTAGCACAGGTTCCTGAGCACTCTGTGTAGGCGACTCGTGTTCAGCTTAGGCTCATCTACAAACAGCAGCACCAGCAGACAGGACAGGGCCTCATGGTCCAACAACAGCCGACCACGTAGCCGCAACAGCGAGTCCACATTGGAACTGGAGGGTCTAGGGAAATGACAATATTTAGTTTGTCATGACCTCCTACAAACAAGACAATAAAAACTGTTACTGCACCTGTGATTTGTTCCTCCTGCCATTTGGAAGGTGCCTCCTCTCTGTACAGCCAGACGGGTGTACTGGACTCCCCGATTACTGCCCAGGCGACTTGTAAATGCTGGTGACCTTAAGATGGCTGACAAAGCTGATGATGAGCTGTGCCCAAACAGCCGCTCGTGCATAAGCTGCCTCTGTCGCGCTTCCTGTTCTCTGCGCAGAGCGGCTGCCTCTGCTGCGATGTCAGGAGGCATGACGGCTAGCACACTGTCCTCCATGTCCTCCAGCACACTGCGCCGCAACTCCGAGGGCAATGTCTGGATGAATGTAACTGGATCCAGAGGAGTGTCTCCCTGTGGAGGTTGCTGGGCCAACTCCCTCCGCTGCTGTTCTGCGCGTTGTTGAGCAAGAACCTGGAACAAGACATTTCCTTGAGAAAATATAAAAGGATAAAAACTGTAGATTTTTAGAACAGATACTTACCTCCTCCTGGATGGCAGGTGGCAGAGCAGCCAGAAACTCAGGGCTGACCTCCGTAACACCTGGTGCCCCCAGCACAGGGGCTGTAGAGGAGGGCAGGCTGGTGGTGGGAGGCGGACGGGAAGGTGGTCGGATACCCAGCTGGTTTTGGAGCACCTCCCTGCGGATGTCCTCTGGAAGTGCAGCCAGAAAAGATGGGTCCACGCCCTCTGGGAGACTGATGCCTAACAATTAAAAATGAAAAGGTTTTGAATCAATACAATTATTAGTTCGCACTAGATCTACTGGTTTGGCAAGTGGCAAGGTTGGGGCAGAGGTACACGTTATCATGAGTAGTATATATAGGGAACAGTTTCCTCATCTACCATCTACTGCCATCTAACTGATGGTAGATTTAAGCTTACTGTTTTCATGTTCCTTTATTAGTTACACACAATGTTCATAACTTGACAATAAAATCCACACTGCACTCATCACTAATTGTCAGTCAGTCATTCCTCTTAGCATGCCCAGAGCAACATAGGCTGATTGGCTCTTTGTGTCCCCGGGGTAAAAAACTGCAGCTTTAGTGAAATATATCAAGAAATACATTTTAAGACCTGCGCAAGATGTTTTCAACTTTGAATTTAAGGTCTTAACAAGACTTAAATCTGACCTTTAGGACTGTGAAAACAAAAACTATGTATGCAACTACTACTCTATGAATCCCAAATGACCGCCAGACTTTTGGCAAAAAGATGGCTACTCCCACCTATATACTGGTATTTCTAATATATTAAAAAAGTAATCCCATTCCATACCAGCAAGTGGGTCCTCTTCTTCATTGCTAGTTGAGGGGAGAGGTTCCTCTTGAATGGCCTGAGTCTGACTGTCAGCACTGTCACTTCTGGGCATGGTTTCACCAGGAGAAGATACAGATGTTGACCTGTAAGGAACATAAGTTTTATAGTTTACTCCATACAAATACCATGCTACCCAATGCTACCTGTCCTTACCCTGTCTCTGCATCTGTCTGCCTGTCAGCAAGTCCGCTCTCTCCACTGCCTGAGAGCTCTTGGGAGAGATGGGTGGTTTGTGGAGGAGCAGAAGCGGCCTCTTCCTGAGTGGCAGAAGCAGGACTGCTGGTGTCCATGGGAGAGCCCTCAAGCTGCGACACCCCCACTGCTGCAGGCTCTGACGACTCAACGATATCTGGACTCAGAGAGGCTGTGGAGTACAAATAGATATCAGTAAAGTAATCGTAATATGTGTAGACCAATCACTAAATGGAAAAGGTACATAGTGCTCCTTTTATGCATTTCCTTTCTACAGGGGCCTGTAGCTGTAAGCAATAGTTTGAAAGTTATTCTACCTTCCCTGCCTTCATCCGCTCCTCCTCTTTCTCCTCCACCACTTCCTCCGGCTCTCTCACCGATTGTCGGGGCCGGGGACATTTCCATCTGAGATGCTTCCACTTCATTGCTTTGTCTGTCTGACAAGGAGGCAAGGCCTGCCCCTGCCAGGGCAGCCAGGGAGCTGGCATGTGACTCGGCCAACAGTAGATCCGCTATTGGTTGGTGCACCTGTTGGCTTATAGCTGTTTCTAAGGAGACCAAGGCCTGCTCATGAGGAGCTGGGGTGGTAGGAGTAACCTCTCCAGATGGGGGCGCTGTGAGGAACCCTTCGACTCTGGGGGGGTCCAGACATGTCACTGCACTACCCTGAGCCTGCTCGCCCTCTGAAATATCCAAACAAAATGTGAAGTCAAGCTAAACAAGTAAAATCATTTATCTTTGTAATGCACCATTGTGTTAAGAAATTATAAAATTGATCAGATAAAGCTTTCTTTGGGTTGACGCAAGCTTTCACTGAGGAAGGCAGTAAGTTGTATAGTTATCTCCTGAACGGGGCTTTCAATACTGATCCCCAACAACAACACAACTTACTACCTCACCACAGCATAGCAAATAAAAGACAACAGAAATATATCAAATAAACATAAAAGGCAGATTAGCGCAAATATTAACACATTAACCAGGAATCGAGAAATGCTGCCGCCTTGGCGCTGCCATAAGAAAGACAGTAGACTGTATAGTTATCTCCCAGATCTGGTGTGATCCTAAAACTATACAAACTACTACCTCATCTCAGGACACGCTCCTTTGGATTCGTCTTCATAAAGAGCCATGCATGCAGTTCATTTATTGAAAACAGTTAACATCGAGTAATATTTCAGCTCTAAATACCTGCAGTGTTCTCTGCACCATTCACTGTACCCAGTCCAGAGCTCTGAAAACAAGAACCAATGATGCACTCAGACTCAAATTCTCTGTAAAGTGACAGAAATGTTTCTAGTGCAAGTTCACAAACCTGCAGACTCTGCTCCCTGGACTGCTCTGCTCCAGAGGCTCTCCTCTCATTCTGCTTAGATTCTTCCTCTTCAGCCATTTGTCTCCTGCGCTTTTCCCTTCTTTCTTCCAACTCCTCATCTCGAAGATATTCCAAATGCTGAAGAATTGGGATTTTGACAACTACAGAGAAAATGCATAAATAACTTAAATTAGCTGTTGCTTCAAGTCAAAAACACAATAAAGACAATTATTGATTGTCAATTAGTAGTCTGAGGCTACACTTACCGGCAACACAATCATGCATACTTTCAGCATCAAGAACTTTACACTCATCAGTCCATCTGGTCAAAGCAGTGGGAATACTGGAAAGAGTACCTAGAAAAAATACAGCAATTATAATTAGAAGAAAATAGAGTACACATATAAATACATAATTAAATCTAATAAGAAGTCAGACCTGCTTGACCTCCAGTTCCGCTCTGTTCATGGAAAAAATCATCAAACAACTCGTCATCTGAGCGGGCAATGATATGCACATCTTCATTTCCAACCAACAAACGAGCACGGCCACGAGACTGCAGAGGAAGAGAACTAGACAACTGCAAGATGTCTGCTGCTGCACTGGGACCCAACAATCTGGCATGTGAGACATAACAGCATTTATAGTAATGAAGTAAAATAATAAAACACATTTTATGTTCACTATAAATAATGTGTAGCAAAAGACGAAGTGGAGTGCTGTGGATCACACTTGGACGACTGAGGGATTACACATAAATAATGTGCTTTCACCTTTGCAGGATGAGTGGTGGGTTGGGCTGGCGGTTTCCAGGATAGTGGACATGGATGGTATGTCCGCTGTTGGCAGTCAACTGCCGCAGTGTTCTCTGGCTGCGGCCCATGCCCTGGGCCAAGCGGCTGCTGGAACCTGCCACTCCAAGAGTCAAAGAGCCATGATCAGCATGGCGCACCATGAGTGGGTGGGAGCTGGGAATGTTGCCTGGGGATGGAGGGATGTCAGCTGAGGGAACAGAGGATACAAATTAGTAGATGTAGGCGTTTTGATCAAGACTTTTTTTTTTATCTTAATGAGCTGTCAGACTTTGGGTTTGCCCTTTAATTCATGAAAAAGTACCGTTGTTGGAAAACATGTTGTCAAACTCTATGATGAGATCATCATCTCTGTCAAAGCGCTCAAACCGAATGTGAGGAGCAGCATTAATGTCAGGGAAGTCTTCGTCCAACTCCATCTCTGAACCTTCATCGTCATCATCTTCATCACCTTCTTCATCATCCTACAGAAAATAATTGGTTGTTTAATTCATGGCGATATTACACAATTACCTTCAAGAAATCAGTGATACCTGGTCCTCCTCTTCCTCCTCCTCTTCTTCCTCCTCCTCATCCTGACTGTCTTCATCATCATTACTGCCACTGGAGTCTTCCTCCTGTGTGTGCTCCTCATCCTCTGGTTCCAAGATGTTCATGGAGTCTGATACAGAATGTGACACTAAGTGAATATCGCAGTAACACAACCCTGTGTTTGTGCCACAAACACAAGCCTGTGATATTGTTGTACCTTCGCGGTTTGCCTGAAGCGTAGAGGCTTGGCTAATATTAGATGGTGCCTCATCCATTAACACGTCTTCCTGGGATTCATCCTCAGCACTCCGTCCCACTGATTAACACAATATTGACATCAGAATTACTTTTAGTCTTTGGCTAATTTAGTTCCAAGTATTTGTAAATATTGTGATTACCTATGATTGTGCTGTTAACTGTGCCAGCATCCCTTTCCAAGAGCTCATCAATTAAATCCACCAACTCATTCTCTACCTACACAACAACAATGGTATTTATCAGCTAGAACCAAGTGAAATTACATATATGTGGTACGTAAAAGTATACTTCAGAAAAAAGATTAATTGAAAAGTTACCTGCATTGCTTGTGTGCTAAGAACCTCTGGCTGACCAGCAATTACAACAGTGTCTCCCTCTGTCTCTCCATCCATGAGGTCACTATCTGGCCCTGTGACTCTATGATTGCCTTCTACTGGTTCTGTCTCACCAGATTCACCTGTTGAGAATTATAAATATGAACAACAGATATAATAAAATATGAGAAATGATCACTGGTTTAATGGCATACTTTGGTCCTGAGTGTTGCTGTTGCTGTCTCTTGCAGTGCCCACTGTGTCGTGCTCAGTCTTATTCTTGCTTGAGCCTCCTTTGCCACCAAACAAACTACTAGGCTGGTTCACAATACGAGATAGCGTTTCCAGTGGTTTCAGAGCAGCATTGACTGTATTAGCCATATTAGGACTAGAAAAAAGAAATTGCAATTAATAACACATTTAAACAAAGCATTTTTTTTTTTTTTTTAATCTTAGTACATAATACATTTTTGTACCTTGACAAATCTAAGCTGTGAGGTACTCGAGCCAAATCATTTACCAGACCTTTCTTGAGGAAAAGCCTAATAATATTATTCATGCCATTATGTTGGGTTTTTGCTGCTGCAGTGCTGTAGAAGCTAGAGGTTGAAGGGCAAGACTCCATAATTGTACTAATAATACACATAACTGCTTGAAGTCTGGAAGACAGAAACATATTTGTCAAATTAAAAAACAAAAATGTATGAGTTGACACTTTCCTTACAGCAAATTTACCTGGCATGTTTTTCAGCCCCTTCAGCCATAGCAAGTGCACGACTGAGTGCAGCCTTCACCTCATTGACCAGAGCTACCTGAGCATCTGTGCCCGTGCCAGCAGCGGCCAAACTGGCCAAAAAGAGCCGTGCTAGAGCTGGAGTGTCTTTGTCTTCTGCATTCTGAGTATGAGGAAGCAAATGATCCAGCACAAAGGCAAGAACACTGCAATCCTATGACAAAGAAAAACGTGTTTGCTAATCATTATAGTTCTGAAATGGTCTAAAAATCACATCATGAAGAACCACAGACCTCCTTAATCAACTCAGACTGCCCGGCAGTGTAGCAGTATGAGGCAATTAATGTGGCAATTCCTACGTAGGAGCGCACAAGTTCTGCCAGTAGTCTGAGGATAGTAGAGGTGGGCATTAATGGCTTAGAAGCCTTTGCCTTGGCAGCTTTCCCCTCTTCTAAGCTGGTGCTTTTTTCTCCCTCTTGCTCCTTTTTCTCCTCGCGCATTTCTTCTGGGGAGTTTGCTAAACAAAACAAAAAAGCAGCATATTCATAACATTGATAAAATATGAGTTTATAAACTTTTTGCATCTCATTTTGGGGCATGCTTCTAATTTAGCGAACCTTCTCCTTGTGGTGTTCCTGTTTGGGAGGTCTCAGCCACAGCACCATCAGCCGCAAACACTTGAGTCTACATTTAAGTAAACACTCTGAATTAAAACATACATTTCAAAACGCAAAAAGTGAGCTTTGTCTTTCAGACCTACATTAATATGAAACGCAGACTGAGAGTCAAAGTCACTGCCTTGTCGTGTGAGCCTATATTGCTGGTAAACATCATCACCAACATCCTGCAGTATTTGGCAAAGGTCTTGTCCACCAGGTACTGCGACTGCACGTTCCTCTGGGCGCTCAGCTGCAGAGATAGTCTGGATTAAGTCTCATGATGAATAGTTACATTAAGTTTCATTAATAAATTGCCTTACGTTCTTCAGGAGCATGGTAGGCTGCCAAGGCATTGAGCATGTCATAAAGAACCTCTTTGATGGTATCCGGAATAGATGGCAAAGGTGACAACTTTAGCGGAGTAGTCTTCACCAGTTGCACGGCATTTGGCCCTCTTATTCTTAGGTTTTCAAACTCATCATCAGAGGCTGGAAGAACAAAGCCATATATTAATGCAATAATTGATTATAAGCATACATATAATGTCATCCCCATAATTTAAACCCCAGTCATCTCAAAACTTACCTGTGCCAGCCCCTCGAGGAGCAGGTAAAGCTATGCGGACACAATTGCTAGCAGTTTCAATAAAACATTCAGGATTGCGACATGCAGCTGGGCCCAAGACGCGCAGAATGTAGTTGATTTCCCTGGAGCCAAGACTTCCTGACACAACTCCAGAGGTGGTGCTACCTGCACCACTTGTCACAGCTGATCGAACCACCTGGGGGGAAAAAATGCATAGGTTGGGAACATAGGACCATAAAACTGTCTGCAAAACTGCAAAGTCAGTTAGTTCCTACCTTCTCCATGGTATGCCGGAGTGTAGCTGGATCCTCTATAATGTGT
Source organism: Periophthalmus modestus (assembly GCA_019594935.1). Lineage (NCBI taxonomy): Eukaryota > Metazoa > Chordata > Actinopteri > Gobiiformes > Gobiidae > Periophthalmus > Periophthalmus modestus. Next base: position 15,783,847 of record JAIEZT010000084.1, on the reverse strand, counting down.
CTGAAGAGCAGTGTTACTAGTGGAGTAAAGCCATTAAAACCAGAACTCTGAGTGAGACCTAAAATCATCCGAGTGCTCTTTAACTCTGCAAACATCATGGCATACTGGTGATTGCGTGTGAGACGCAAACAGAGTCTCAGTGTGGCGTGGAGTGTGTCCGGGTCCACTGGGACACTGATCATACTGACACAGGCCCTGATAAGGATGGTAGTCATGTCCTCACTCAGGCCCTGGACAACAATATCAGAGCTTTGAGTATGCTCAGGCTCTTGGGAAGAAGCTGGTCCTGAGGGAGCTTCTTTCGTTTGGCTTGCATCCACTTTTGGAGCAGTCATCTCCACTGGTGCAACAGAGTCTGCCTCAGTCTGAGTTTCTTCAACTTTGTTCTTCTCACCCTCCTCCTTCTCAGAATCAGTCATGCTGTTTGCCTTTGTAGTCTTGGCAAGCCGGGGCAGTTTCATGACAGTCAACATCACAGGTCTCCTATTGCCAGTTTCTTCATTTACCTGTAATATTTTCAGAGATAATATATGTATATAGATGAATAAGAATAAAACCTTAAGGATTAACTCTATAGTAAAAATTCAGTACCTGCACCATGGTGTTGAACTGCACGGTGTATCTGCGGCGCCCAGCTGTGAAGCGGACACTAGTCTCGCCGGCGCGCCACGCAGAGTCTATGGTGCTGTTATTGGATGCACTGTAACTGCACCAACGGCCTGAACGGTCATCAAACCACCGCCAATTGTTCCCATTAGGCTGCAGATACTGAAAGACAGTTTTCTCATTAAAAAAAAAAACAAAAAACATTGTATTCATAGCTTTAATAAATAAAAATGAGACATGACACCAATTTATTCAGGGATATATGTAAAAGCTAACGTTTTTAATTTACCGGTAGTTACTTTAGCATTTAAACATATAATTAATTACCTTGTTCATTTCTGCTCTGCGCTTGGAAGAGACGGCCATTTTTTCATAGAAATCTATAAGCAGCAACACTGGTGTAATCCATCTGTTAAAAACAAAAAAGAACTTTAAAACCGACACAGAACTGCAGAAGAATATATTAATAGAGGAGACATACTCAAGTATACACAATCACAATTAGTAATTTTAAGCAGCACTCACTTTGGTGTCTGGATGTCTTTTTGTTCTTTAGCTGCCTGCAGACATGGCTGTACCACTTCAAGAAGTTTGATGAGTAGATCAAGAATTCCGCTGTTTTCCACCACTCTGGCACACAATAGTTTCAGCTCCTTAAAAATATTCAAAAAATTGGCATGTTACAGCTGAAAATGAAATTTCAGTTTGAAAATAATTTTGGATTACCTCAAAAAGCAACGTAAGCAGCAGAATACGTGTGGCCAGTTTAGAGGCCTGTGGTAGTGTAGCCATCTGCCTGGTCCACTCTGACACGGTCTTTGTGTCACTGGTAGTGAGGGGCACAGCAGCCTTGATAAGCACATCAGCTGCCTCCCAAACCTACAAATGATAGATACGGATCCATTAGGCAAAACATATACATATACAGACAAAAGAGCGGCCCCTGTCATCACAGTCTGTCTGTGTACATGTATGCAGTCCCAACTGTAGTGCATGTACCTTGATTCATGGAGCTTAAACTAGTTTTTGCTGAAGATGACAATGCTAGAACTGCATTTCACACATAATAAATGTACCAATTGTAACAGGCTTTAAGCTATGCCCATGCAGATATTGGCTATATAAAGATGATGTTATTGTGTGTATGTTCACAACTGCAACGTCAGCCTAGCACAAAATAAAAGAATTATCTAACTAATTCATCAAGTTATAGTAGAGGTGTGGAATGTTTACTAAGCTGAAGTTTGTAAATATTTGCATAACAAAAAAAAAAAAGTGTGAATAGGGCTAGTTAACTTTTAATAATCAAATACATTGGCGCAAATTGATTAACTGATTAATTTTTGTCCGGTGTCTCGAGAGACTCCAAAATCTGCCAATGTAATTGGCTGACATCCATATTTAATGCGTTATTTAAGGGGGAAACCCAAAAACGTTTGCAAGGCACTGTCCAATTATTGGGTCACCTGGTGAACAACTTGACCAAGAATAAGGTCTCTGTATTCTGGGCCACTCCTCTTAATCGCAGTCATGAGAAGATCACACAGTCTGTAGACAGTATCAGGCAGCTCATCTAGAAGGTGGAAACAGCCTGGCAACATGGCGTCTGTGAAGGCATGCAGTTCTTGAGGATCCAGAGGCTCAGCTTCCATAAAACGCTCCAAACAGCGAGCCTCCTCTTCCTCTGCCCGCTCCCTGGCTCTTCGATCTTCTTCTTCACGACGCCGTGCCGCTTCCTACATACCCCAGAAAATAACGTTTACTATTGTTACTGTTTGAGTCGCATAAAGCTGGCAAAGTACACAAAATATGAGGTCACACCTCAGGAGAATCGGAGCGTTGCTCCATGCTGACCTCTTGGCCAAGTGACATTGCAATGGCCCTCATCATCTGGTCCTCTTCAGACATAGTGAGGTCCTAGGAGGTAAAACAAAATGTACATAAGCCACATCAAGATCACATCATAATGTGCAAAGCCATAAGTCCTTACCCTCACTGCTCCACTAAGAAGAGGAGGAGGATGAGTGAGTAGATACTCCGTAGCCTGTTCCATAGTGCTGGTGTTCAGCAGAGCCTCCATGGCATGTTCTCTTGAGAAACCCATATCTACAAGCTACAATACAGAATAGAATAGAACAAATTAACAAAACTGAACTAAAAAAAAAAAGCAAAGTTTGAGAGAAGAAAAACACACAAACATTGTCACACATAAAATGCCTGTTCTCCAACACAGCTTCTGAATCTTTCTTAATTCATTCATCATTATTCTGCACACTCCTTTCTTGTCTAAGTCTGTCCTCTCACTGTTGGCTCAAACTTGGCTATGATACCTGCTGAAGATGCTGCTGGCGGACCTGTTCGTGCCTCACTCTCCCTCTGCATCTTCCCTGTTATAAAACAAATGGTGGCCCAGGATTCAATTTATACATAGCAAACGGAGTAAGGTGGTAATAGATAGTAGTCTGTTTAGCCACCAAGTTTATACTGCTCCATTTAAGTCTGATAAAACTTATTCTTTTGCTTTGTCTGACTACCTGTGTGAGCTGGGCCTGGTTAACCTGAGGTTCACGGCGGGAACTTGAGTTGGTGGAATCCTCTGCTGATCCTGTGGGTGGTGCTCCAGTAGAGGACCCAGTAGGTGCAGAGCCCTCTCCACTTGTTGTACTTGATCCAGGGGCAGTAGTGCCTCCCAAAGAGCCTGTGGAGGCAGCCTCCTCCTCAGGGCGAACTGTGCCCTCTCGCTCCTTTGCAAGCCGCTCTTGGATTACTGGTTCTCCTCTCAAAATGTGGCAGAGTATGGCCAGCATGGACTCAGCCATCCGGCCTCCATACACTTTAAGTGGTTTCCTGTTCCACAGACTGCGGATGCAGTTGAAAGCAGCCTAAAAAATAGTTTTACAAACTGTTCTCCATTTTGTTTTTGCAAACATATAATATACAATATCCCTATAGCATTGTGTTTTTGTATATCATCTCACTGTGGGTTATCTGCCATCTATCAGATACTTACCTTTTGGGTGACAATGAGAAATCTAAGAGCACTAAACTGAGGCATGGTGGGTGTAACTCCAGGCATTTTGGCTGGCAGCGAGTGAGGCGAGTCCAGCACTGTGCTGGGGTTCACCATCTTCTCCACCAGCATTAACCATGCATCCAAAAACTCTCCAGTCCCATCTGGTAACTCAACATGCTCCAGACCCTCAGATACAGGTACCTTGCCTCCCATTGTCAAGGCCCAGTTAAATGTTCTGCACACAAATACAGTAACAGCAATGTTAAAAAAAAACATATATAGTGACATTTAATTTACCAAATATCAGTTGTTTCTTGTAAGAAACAGAAAAATGCTTACTCAAACAAAGCGTCGTGTCCTCCAGAACAGAAGAATTTTTGTAGCATGAGGTGATAAGGGTACTTCCTCTCATCAAACAACATTGGAGAAGTAAATCCCACTGAGCAAATAAAAAAAGTCAGCCTGCACAAAGAGGGAAAAAAAATCAAATTAATATGATGTACATTTATATATATTAAAAGGATCATTTATTTGGAGGGACCATGTATTGACCTAAAACGTGGTGTTGGGGTGTATGGAGGAGGCTGCCAGCTCAGACCCTTGGTGAGAAGTTTGGTAAGGGCAGAAGCAGTGGCTCGCGCAGCAGGTGTTGGCGTGGTGCCTGTGCTGGTGGCATGATGGGAACGACGCTGTCGCACTGGAGAGCCCACACACAGTTTCACCAGCAAACCAAACAGTTCCGCCAGAGCTCGTCCAAGTCGAGATGAAGCTAACAGACAGCATAAATGTAATAGGTCTGACTTTCCCAGATGGATACTTCCTTGGAAAAAACTTGCAGAATATTCTTACCTGACAGAAGTGGTTTTATCTGTTTGATGCGTGTGGCCATGGCTGGAGTAAGTTTTGATTTGGTCTTAGGATCTGAAGTAGTGGGTTCATCGGTCTCCATTGGAGCCAGTGTATCTCCATCAAGCCCCATGCCTTCTAGCAATCCTCCAGCAGAAGTGTCCACAGATACTGCTTCAGTTTCTACAATGCAAAATAAATTGGAAATGTTAGGTTAATTTTGACAGCAATGACATTTTATATACTATACATGAGATTACAGATTTTACTTCCTTACAAAAGACTCGTAATACTCAACGCTACCTTTTTAAAAAAAAAAAAGAAGTTATCCTTAAATTGTAAAATACTTATTAGTTTGTTTTCTCTTGTCATTTACACACTAGTTGTATTGTGGTTCATGAGTGTTTTAGTTTTACTGCATGAGATATCAGCACTTTTTTTTTGCACCCATCTCACGTCTCCACTCATACCTCAGTCCCAAGTTGCTGCCCTTGGAAAACTTTAGCCTAATGTTGCATAGCCATTTAAAAAGAAAAATATGTAAATGAAAGTCAAGTGTTAATGTGCTAAGGTGTAGAGAGTTGAGGCCAGCAACTGAGAATCAGTGGTATGGCTTGTACACAAACTCAATGAACCCCTTTCAAGTTGTTTTAGATTAAAACTGATATTTAAAATGAACAAAATGTAAAATGTCATTATGTGATCCTAAAGATGAGAAAGGTGTATTTTTAAACACCACCAAATAGTTACCATTTCTCTTAGAGCCTGAGCCCATTGCTGTTGTAGTGCTGCAAGATGGCTTCTCCTCTTTGGGAACTAGTTTCTGCATGTCAGCCTGACCAAACTCACAACCTGGAGGCAGACTAAGCACAGACAAAAAGGGGTTAACATTTAGACACTAAACTTTTAACAAAATGAGACTTGAGCCCAAAAACTCACCTGTTGGGTGTGCACAGGGACAGTAGAACAGTGCTCTCCCACACAAGAGAGCAGTAAAGCTGACTCAACTTATTGAGAACACTCAGGCCCAACTGGGAGCCCCACTGGTTGACTGAAATGGCCCTGATTTCACTCTATTTGTTAAAAAAAAAATGTAAAAGGCTATCAGAATAAATGTCTAAAACACAATTTGACGAGTATGTTTGATTAAATTGACTACAGGCTAATTAATTTTAAACACATCAAATATTTACCTGTCCAACTCTGCAAGTATGAACGAACATAAGGATGTATGCATGTGCAGCCGTCAAAGCATGCAGAAGTGGAGTGGCCCGTGCTGACAATGTTGCATCTGTAACATGGCCTGCATTAGCCAGCTCCCTGAGAAGCACAGATCCTCCAGGCACCTCAATTGGTCGATGCAAGGGCTCCAGGGATGTCAAAATACTATCCAGTTGGCACAGGCCCTCTTGAAGAACTTTAGGTTCATGAGAGAGAGTCTAAAAATGAGTAACGATGTTAATTGGGCTCATGTTTCTTTTAAATGTTTTTTGATAACAAAACATGACATTTTCTCTTACCAGTATTGACTTGCAAACACCAGCAACTGCTTGGCAGGCAGCTGATGTGGGGAAGTCTATGGGCAGGTTAGGTAAACCCAGAATTGAGACCAGCGGCAGCAGCCCCTTTTGGTTGACAAACTCCTGGCAGTGGTCATCAGTTGTATTGTTGCTCAGTATGGATTCAACAAATTTCATCTAAGAAAAACATCCAATACCACATCACCGTCAGTAATAAAAGGCAATAATCATTAATAATCATAGCAAATACAAATGCGTACCACATTCAAGATATAATCCATAAGAGGAATAGGAATCCGTTCCTCAGTACCCACGACCCTAAAATAAACAAGATATAAAAAATTTGGGACTAAATGAAACATGTTATTAAATGTGGGTGAGGAAAGCCTGACTAAGTGGATGTTTTAATCTACTGTATTATGAACTCAGCGTCATACAGTTCAAGTGGCACTGACTGTCTGTTGCTCTCTGGCTCCCCCTGTTGGCTAAAGGTGTGAAGTGCCTCCTCCTCCTCTTCATCTTCACTGGATGCTTCTTCAGCCGCATGACTGGACCGTGCAGGTGGTACAGCCACAGTGCCATCTGCTTTCTGGATGGAAGGTTTTTGGCAGATGTACTCTGGGGCCCGGCCTAAATTACAGATCTCCTCTAGTAACTGTAAAATAAAATTCACCATTCATCTCATGCAATTTTGATTAACTTAAATGCACACTTGTCATTATTATTTTTAAAAATCTAAGTCTATGATGCTAGTCTACCTTAATTATGGCTGTAGTAGCATCTGTCTTCAGTGTGGGCTGGTGCCTCATGAGCTCATCAACTGCACTCCCCAAATTAGATGCAGTGTCACCTAGAAGTACAAGCCATGACTATGTAGCACAGAAAGTAAAACAAATCAAACCATCAATACACAGCCAACTCACCAAGAGGGTCTGAGCTGCGGCGCCGGCGCATAGCAGGCAAGTAGTCAGGAGACAAGAGCACTTTGAAGAGCCGCTCAAAGGGCTGACACTGAACAAAAGAGTGCAAACCTCTTGCGTTCAGACATAATGCGCTGAACACATTGGGAAGGGACCCTAAAACTTCACGAGTTGCTGGAACCTGGAAAAAATAAAATGCAAACTATAAGTGGAGTTGGGTTTAAATTCGGAGAAGAAAATGAGTGACAGTCAACCTTCTCCCCCTAGCCTCATCACTGCCTTGGCGAAGCAGCAGTCAAGCTGATTAGGCAAAGAGCAGAAAGCCGCTAAATCAAACGTTTGCTAATCTAGTTGAGAGAAAAGCACCGGCATCCTTTGAATCCACAAATGCAAAACGATGCATTCATTTGCTCATTTTCCAAAAAAATACATGTACATAGGGCTGGTCGATTAATGGAAACATTTTTTTTTAATTATATTTGAAATCACAATTATTCACCTAGTTCTTTGTCGTTTTTTTTCCCCCAGACTAGCTGATACTGCCTGCCTTTTCACCACTAATGCAGTAGACATTAATTAAAGGTTACCTCTTGTTTATGCCATCTTTGTAATCATCAGATGTAATAATTGTTAAAACTGAATGAACTGCGTAGCCCTACACATGTACGTTGGTAGCCATTGTCCTGTTTGCTTTGGTTTGTCAAATATCACCAACAGTCCACTCACTTTTCTGTCAAATCAACGGCTTTAGTGTTAGAACCAGATAGCAGATGGTTCTGTTAAAAAAGACAGCATAGAACTAAACCCACATCTTTGATGAGAAGTGCATGCAGCATAACATCTGTTAGGCCGTTGTCTTGTAAAGAAGAAAGCAGAGATGGCTCCTGGAACACAAACACCGTCACCACCTCCGTAGCTAAAATTGGAGCAGAAACAAAACAAAACAAAAAAAACAAACAAACATGTATTAATGAATCCATCTTATGTAAACATCTTTATTTAAAAAAATGATATTGGTAAAAAAATTCTGAAAGACAGCAAACTCACCCAAAAGAAAAAGTGAAGGACCATAGTATTCTGCGTTACTGATGATGTGCTTGAGTGAGGTAGGCAATGACCCATCCATTACTATGGAAGATTAAAATGTGCACTGTATGAATTGTGTGGAGCTTAAGATGGGCGTACACTGTACAATTTTGTGACGTTCCAAACTATTCCCAAATTCACACTGTGCGACTGAATCTCATACAAAGCTCACAACGGGAGTGTGCACACTGAGCCATGGTCAGATACACTGACCTGCTCACTTTAAAACGGACAAGAGCTAGAAGAGGGCTATGTGTAGGGCTGTGGACACAATTGTGACCCTGCTATCTTTTCATACGCATGCATTTAAACTCCCAGATTATCATAGAAATATATTATGGCCGCTTGGACCCAACGACTCACAAAAAATATCAAACATGTCTAATATCCGCACGATCACCAGTTGTGCACTTATCATGAGCAGGTGATTGCAGCTTATATCCCCCTGTACACTGCATGACAAATTGTCATGCGACTAAAATTTGTATCAAAATCGCACAGTGCAACCCCCGCTTCACACAATTACAAGCACAAACATTAAAATACCAATAACTTACTGTGGCGAATACCATCAGTGAAAGTGGAGTCCTGGATGGCTTTCTTCAAAAAGTTGAGCATCGATTTTAACAGTGCTGCTCGCTGTGGTATACACTGCATACCTTTAGGGTAGGTAGGGAAGAATCAATAGATTGAGTAAATTCTTTATGTATTTTACATAATTTACATGTCATGTACCTGCACGTGGCGTATTAACGGCATTGTTCTGTGCCCGGTGGTCTATGTCTGGTCTTGATCCAGAAGATGTAGATGGGCCAGGACTACTTTCCATGGCAACTTCTGACACTGAAAAAAAATTCATGTTATCATGTGATAAATGTGTGTATGTAAATTCTGATAACAAATAATACTCTGTCATCTATGCTGCTTAAAAAGTTGTTACGAACTTTCCATGTCAGTGTCCATATCTTCAGCATCCACTGCAGAGTTAGGCCTTTGAATCTTTGGCTTGATGACAAAAGGGCACTCTTTCCTTGATAGGTCTACCTCATGCTGCATTTAAGTGTAACAGGAATTTAATAAAAATTTGGCAAATAATTTGTCATTTTAAAATTCAAAGCAATAACTCACCTCTAGTCTGCAAATAAAAATGGAAAGGCCGCTGTGGGACTGAAAGGCAGCCATGTCCAAGTTGGTAATAAGGTCCACTACCCGTACCGCTCGTGTCACAAAGGTGATCTGATCCTGCTCATCCCCAAGGAACTTTATCACCTTATAGATTATTAGATTAAAAATTTGTGATTAAAACTTCAACAAAAAACTTAAATTGTATCAACTTTGACTATTTACTTTCAGAAGAGCTTCCATCATGCCACAAGAAACAAGTGCCTCCCCTCCAGCATCATAGCTGGCCAAGTGATAAAGGAAGGAAAACAGTGCAGTTGCAAACTGGTGTGGGTATGGTTCCATCAAAGGATCTACAATTAAAAACGCATTGTTTAAATTCTTTAGATTAAATCACCTTGTCAAACATGTCAGCTTCTTTCCTCACCAATCATTGCCTGTATACAGTTGCGCACCAACACAGGCAAAAAGCCATGATAGGAAGCAGTGCCAGTGCAGTCAATGATGTTCGAAAGCTTTGGAGTCCTTTCCAGATGAACAATGGATGTTAAAGTGCGCAAAGATGCTGCCTTGATGTCCTTTAAAACAACCAATGAACATAGCAAAACGTGACTACATTGGAATCAATGTTTTATGAACATCAATAGCAGACATATACTGCAACACAAACATTGACCAACACTGTAAAGCCTGGAACACATTACAGAATAATTTGTCCTTGGGAGGCGTGACCCAAGCTTGATTAATTGTGAGCAATATTGTGTTGTGTTCCTCATCTGCACCTTATCAGTGACACTCTGAAGTGCTCTGTAATATTACAACCAAAAATGTTTATCACCGCTAGCATGTAAAGGGCACAAACACGGAAACAGTAAATAAACAATAATTACTTTTCTCACTTTAAGCTCTTAAGACAAAATTAAATTAGTGGGTAAAAAAAAATGCCCAGAAAACATTTGATACTAAAAGTAAGAGCTGCATTACTCTAAAAAAACAAAACACTAAAACACTAAGGTCTGCCAACTTGTATGATTGTCAAGATCAACCATGCAGTCTCCTCTCTAAAACTGTTTAGTTTATGCTTAGAGGATCATACAACTTTAAATCATGGTTATTTTGTGGTTTGTAGCAGCAAAGAACCTAAAATCCTGTAATGTGTGCCAGGCTTAGGTGTTTTGAGGGTACATCAAATCTTACCACAAGCTGTTTGTCTGTAATTTGGAGTACATCAACCAGCTCTTCTATCAGGCCATTATAAAGAATACTGTTAGCTGACTCTTGGAGTGCGTTTGAGTACACTACACAAAAAATAAATTAATTAATAAATAAATTACATCGTCATTTACAAAATCTACTTTCTCCTACCCAGTATAGAAATGGCATGTAGCCTGGCTTGCACTGCTTGCAGTCTCTTCTTGTGGTTGGAGAAGCCATGGGCTAATCGAATGTGTGTGAACAGTAAGGTCTGTTTATCTTTAGGGATGTTATACATTGCAGTCAATGACTCCATAATTTCAGACGGACTTTCAGAAATCTGTAAGATACCAAAACAGTAATATCTGTTGTCCTTTTGATAAAATATCAGTAGGTGGAGAAACATTACCTTGTCAAGCTGCTCGATGTGAATATAGTGTAGTGTATTACTACTCGTCTGCTGTAAAATGGAAGGTTAAAATAAGTGTGGGCAAAATATACAAAGAGACTGTATTTTGGTAAATAATGATCTTTACCTTTCTCTCAATTTTGACCTCAGGACCTGGTTCAGCATAGAATTCAAAATGCAGTGTGGTGGCACTGGGGGGATACTTCTGTAAACCAGTATTATAGTATCAAAGACAAGACTAAGAAAAACAAATGACTTTTACTAAGATAACAAATAAGCCAAATACCGTCATAGGCAAATCCCTGCAGCATTCAGCCAGACCAAAGCCATTTTCCTTTCCACCCCAGCTCTACAAATTTACCAAAAAAAAGATATGATTAAATTTCTTTTTCTTTGCCATTTCTATCACAGCTTTTTGTCAAACAGACCTCTGCCAGATGTTGAAGACGAGCTAATAATGGTGTCCTTTTGTCAGATCCTAGTCTTGTGATGTAGTTGGAACGTTTACTGAACACATATAGCAGGTTCAGCACAGATAGGACCACTTGCATGTCACATGATGCCAACAAGGTAGTTAAGTGCTGTGAAGAACCCAACAAAGATAAATAACATGTATTGATAGGTCAAAGAAACAATGCGTGACAATTGGCTCACACCAACCTCTATGGAACTGTAAAGGTGCCTAGAGAAGCTATATTCAATTAAAAGAGCTGTGAAGTTAAGTACTGCCAACAGCAGAGCTTTGAGCTGACTATTGTCTGGACGATCACACACCAGAAGCCACGACATATTCTCCACTGTCTGGCCTGCATCACAGAGAATGCCATCAAAGCGGTCCAGGAGGTCCACCCAGTGATACAGCTCACACTAAAATAGATTGGGACAAATGCATTCAATAAGAGCTTAAAATAAACAAGTAAAACAACACTTGGGAATCTACCAACATTCACCTTGCCAATATTCCAAGTCTTGATGTGCTGCAGTTCAACCAGGAGCTGCTCATCACTACATGCCTTAAGCTTTTCAATAAGTATCCTGCAGTCAGCCGGCTGTGAAGTGAAGATGAAATCTCAATCAATACTTTATTTTTCCCAATACATTTAGATTACATCTACATTAAAGGCCAAGACAACATTAGAATTCATAACACAATGCAATCGTATGAATTATTCCTACAGCATTACTTAGTTTGTACAAGTACACACTCTTATACCTCAATTTTTATGCAATATAAAAGACACAAATACTCACAGCTTCTGTAGGAGTCTTCTTTAGCTTACTTCTGTCTACCTTCATTGTCACGCCTTTTACTGCTGCCTTCAAGGAACTTCTGTAGATTTAAAAAAATTTATATGTTATGCATAAATAAGAAAAAACAATCAGCTTAATCACTGAGTGAGTCTAGAAGACTCGAGTAGACTTCTCTTTCAAAATAATTCTACACAAAGTGAAAATGTAAATATCCTGCAATAATTAATAAAACAGTACTAAGAACCAATTATTAACATGAATTCAACTTACAGAAGAAAGTTTGGCAATATCCAGGTAACAGCATTTTAGTCACATTACCTACAAAAAGAAAACACAATTCACTACAAAGTCAGGCAGATAATACAAACAGCTGGTGAGAAAAAAACTACACAATATAGCATTTCCAGAGTCCAGGCCTCTCAGTTCCATCTTTACAATGCTTATATTGTTTCAGGTTAAAAAAAAAGTGTATTTCAGATCACATACAAATGGTAGGATTGCCAATGTCTGGGGCATTCCCAAAATCAGGCCATGACCTAAGCGTTCAGCACTGATTCATTCTTATGACAACCACCACTACCATAAACTGCAAGAGCGTGTATGATATACAAGTAGCTTAGAGAATGGCAATCAAGACTTAATGGGATGCTATAATATAAATTGAGTGTGTTTTGTCTCGTATTTCAATGTCTTCCTCTGAAAATGAAATGAAAGTAAAAATACAATTTAGCTTCATCGTAGGCAATGTAACAACAACATCAAAATATTGACTGGAGCTTAAAAACTATAGTTCATGAATGTGCACTGCCCACTTAACCCAAATTACTGTTACTCAGCATTACCTTGGCATTATAGTAGGGCCTACCAAAATTCTCATAAACCAGCAAAACAACCAAACAAAACAAAAAACAGCTCTGCTGTTGCGGATGTTAGCCTATTAAGCTAACTGTTAACGCTGTGGTACCGGCAGTAAACGTTACCATTTACACACAACATTAGCTTTAATATACGCACAAATAAACCCTGCCTTAATACCAAGAACGTGTTAGACAAAAATGTGTACGAAGGCAAACTCTTAAAGCCAACTGACAACACCGCCACAGCTGTCAGCTCGGGTTAAAGCGCGCCACACCGTCACAACTCGGGAGTTGAAAAAAAATCCAGGTCGAGGCTTTACAGGCCTCAAACAAAACTCGCCGTTTTCACTTTGCTTGTTCGGTGTTTGTGGGAACAAAACAGTAAATAGGTGTTGTAGGTGAACATCTTGCATCTGTGTGGAATACCTCACAGCGGGAAACTCTGTCAAAGAGCTTAGCCTTCAGAGCTAACGTTACACATTAGCCGTAAGTTAGCCACAAGCAGAAATGCACAATAACCCGCTGAATCATTGTCGGACCGTCTATCTAACCTGACACCGCGAGTTTTGTTTACCAGATTCTATAGTCTGAGCATCAACTAGTACACGAGTAAACAACAACTTTCATCTACCCGAGGTCTCATTATCCCCGAGTGTCCGCGGTTCTGTCCATAGCACATAGCTGTTGGCAGAGTCAAGACTCCGGGTTGAGTGCAAAAAAGTGAGTACGGATATAAATGTGTAACTGACGTTTACCGACACACCGCCGTTGTGTCCAACAAATTGAGTATTTTATTACCACTTATGATAATACTAAAACGCCCAACATATATTCAAACAAGCCAGATGGCATCTACATGAACTTCAGCACACAAGTCAACATAGCAGTAACATAATACTACTATTGTCCATCAGCCATTCATCACACCCACGGTTTTATATAAATCACATTAACTCAGTCTGGTTATCATTTCCCCAAACCTGAATGTACACAAAAACAACACATTGTTTACAAATACAAACACGGGTTAGTGTTACATACCAGTAATTACTTTGGTTCAGCTTTCATCGCAGATTTTGCAGATGTTTCTGATGATCTGAAAATTGAAGAAACACCTAATATGTCATAAAAGTCGACAAATATATCTTTTGCAGGTAAATGTACGAATAAATGGACTTAATCCTTATTTATGAAATGTGTGAATCTTTATGAAATGTACTTATGTAAATACTGCACATCCTATATGAAATTCTAAACGCCAATTTCTTTCACTGGAAGGGCAAATTAACGCCACATTAACCACAGATGCTTTGCTATTCACTAATTAAATATAGAAACAAGTTTTTTGGAGTAAAAGGTAATTGTAACAGACACGGTATTAATCAGGTCAATCAATTTATAACTAATACACAGTTTCCCACAAAAATAGCGCCAATCACGCAAGGCACAACTGACAGCTGACTGAACATGATGCACGTAAAACTTTACAGCTAATATAGGCTTGATTATTAAAAAAAAATAAATAAATACAAGCATTATGACAAACGTTGTCGTAACTTGTTCAGGTTAGTCTATCATGAAACAGCATTGGATCAAACCTCTTAACTAAGAAATAAAAGGCGGAAATGCATTTTTAAAAATGACAGTATACTGCAGATTTACTTTATACATAAGACCGTACACTCAGACCACATGTTGGTCTAATACAACACTGGTTACGAAAGTCAGCAATGGGTACAAAGAAAACGAAAATATTCCACAAGTCTAACATTACCCAAGTTTCAAGTTAATGCTACATGACGTTAGCTTGTCGTTAGCTTTCGATGCTAAGGAACATCACAAAGCTATTGCTTTGCTTTTAAATTCAATACTTTATACCAGATGGTGGGCAACTTAAATCATACTTTTGGGAATTTGTCTCTTTACACCCGGGGAAACCCGTGGCTTCTGTATAGTGGTTGAGTTATAAAATACCTCCACACCGCGGATATGAGTATACGGTATCTCCGCTAGGCAGCTAGCGATGAGAAACGCACAATGCTCTATCAGTGGGATCATGGCTAAATTAAAAATGGCGGTTTACACGACAGAATATCCGTATTTGCTAGTAAAAGATACTATAATTGTAACCATTACTTTTGTTTGTTGTGAAATAATTCCAATGCGGTTAAACAATGAGGCCGTAACCTGACTAAAAGTAAAACCTAGTATAAGAATTGACAGTCCAACTCACCTCAAATGCGTGTTACATTTGCTTCTCCATCTTCCACTGGCGAGTAGGACAGTGTGAACTCTCGCGAGAATACATTTTGCTGCGTTATCCCATGGTTTTCCCCTTACTCTGCCAGGGGGGCACTCCCTTATTGTGAAAAACAATGATAATGCGCTTTTTGTTTGTTGAACAAATCACAATAACAATACAACACAATTTTGCATGGAAAAAAAACACATGGAACATTCATTATAAAAAGCGCTTTAAACGTCAAATAAAGAATGGGGTTTCAAAAAAAAAAAAAAAAAAAAAAGCACTGGCAGGTTATTTAATAATAAAGTAGAACCACACTGAGCATCACACCATCAAATCAATCAAAATATGAATCTAGCTCTGACTGTATAGAAAATACGCCAGCCCTTCTTGTTACTTTAGCTGTCCCTAGATTATTACATTCAAATATTACATATATAACTAATTTAGCATAAAGCAATAAAATAGACAATATTTGTGTTTTAAAGTTATATTTAAAACATTGTTATAACATACAGCATATAGTAACATAAAAGAACACAATACAACTAAGTGAAATTTAACAAGGGCATTTTCCAGCACAAGACAAAAGACAAACTGACAAGACAATTACTGTGTACAAAGTTTAAAAAAGGGTGTATTTTCAAAATACAGCAAAGCCTCATGTACAAGTCATGTTACGAAATATTTTAGTCAGGAACTATAAAAACTTAAATTACAACCCATATTTACACATCAATTAAAATCCTGTATTTTCACAACATTACTCACTGCTAAATCTACACTGATACTTGTACATTCTGTGGGAAAAAGCACAAACCTAGACTTGCCCAAAGAGTTCTGCCAATACTCTGGACATAACCTGCAGAAAATCAGTCAGTTCTAATATTTTTCTGTCCTTATGTACATTATAGATGGTACAAATATATACAACCAAGAAAAAATAGAAATAAATTGTTGACATGGTTTTGTACAAGTCTGGATTGATCATAAAATATTCTTTAGGGCACCATCTAAAAATTAACTAACTAGACAAGGTAGTTAATGTCACATTTGTATTGGTAAAAAATAAATATTATTTAGAATAAATAGACCATGTCAAGTTATTCATTCATGTAATTGTTTTTACAAAGAAAATAGATGAGTATTAGGATACAAACAATACAAATGTTATACAAAAGGTAATTGATGCAGCAGACTATCCAAAATCATGTTACTAACTATTTCTCTCCTGAAAGATTTGTTTCTTGAGATCATCATTTTCTGAGGTAAAGAAAAAAAAATACAGTAAGATATATTTAGATCTATATATGTGGAAAGCTGTACATTTTTTTTTTTTTATAAAACAATTACATCCCTTTAAAAGCGAGTTACAGATACTAAAAGTAAGCAAGTCAAATTATATGAATCTTGAAAATAAATCTTGTTTTAACCCATCATATTTCTAAGAGGTTTCGGCCAAGGTGTGCTAAAATAAAAAACATAAAAATAAACAGCTACAGAAGAGTCCCCACATGGAGTGTTCACACATGCATGTGTGACACATGTTTTTGGTATGACAGATAAACTGAAACGCAACACAAAATTGAAAGGGAGACACAAGTACAGGGCCTGTATAGGTGGGATGGCACAGAACAAAAACATTCCATAAAAAGGCATGAATCACTCCAAATACAGAGTTAAAAGTCGATTTTGCATATGTTTCCTTTAAGGTGTTGTTAGTTATAATCCATCCTTAAATATGTATTTATTTTAGCACAACTCTGCAAAAAACCCTGAGGCCTACAACAGTGTTGGGAGTGCACACTACAGTTACTGTTAGTGACCAGAACTAGTTGGGGTGCTGTTATGCACAGATCTGCTTCATGTTAAAAGTTAAAAGAATGTTATCCAAATGCTAATAATGATAATAATTAATGAGTGGAATACCCTACATTTTAAAAAGTTAGCTGAAAGTGACAATAACTTTTGTGACAATTGCAAAATACATACCAAGATGCAAGTGTAAACACTACTTCTAAGTACAAAATATAAATGAGTTCTCAAAAATTATTTCTCTCATAGGAGAAGCTTGCCATTGCGGTGAATTTTGAGAATTTTTCCAAGTCTCTGTTTAGCTGTTGCAAGTCCCTTCTTTGGGCGTTTTCCTTCAAACAGAATGAAAATTGTAATAATATCAGTAAAAATTAGGAGGATGCTTGAAATTTACAGACCTCATTTTTATTCTTACCTTGGCCAACTCCAGCAACGCCCTGGCTAGCTAATGCTGCGGGCGATGCAGCTGAATGAGAATTGCTGTTTTGTGGCGAAAGAGAAGGACGCCGAGAGGTGAGGAAAACACCAGGAGCCATCGCGCCACTGCCTCGTGGTCCTCCAGGGCCAAAGGGTCCCGGCCCCGCTGTGTACTCATGGTCTAACAGACTGGCAGAGTAGTAGTCCATTCTCCTGTCTGGGCTAAAGTCTCCGGGAGATTCATTGGCAGGTGGTGGTGATGGTGCAGAGGGCTCAGTCTGCACAGGGGGAGGAGATGCTACAGGTGGTGGTGGGCGGGGCTTTTTGGTGTACTTTCTTTTTGCAGGCTTTTGCTGCTCCTGAATTAGAAGAAACCCGTGCATTAAGTGCAAATAAGATTAATAATAACAACAAGCAATTGGAAAAATTAAAAGCTTAATCTTAAAATGTACCTGTTGCGCCAATTTTGCAGCAGCTGCTGCAAGACCGGTTTCTACGGATGCGACCCTTGCACCCTCCCTTGCCGGTCTTTCCTGTTTTGGAAGTGTGGGCATCACTCTTGCTATATTTTAGAGAAGTTACAATGTCACATTCATTGAGACATAAGAAACGATGACATTAGTTTTCTTTAATTAAATACTATACCCTTCGGACTCCAAGGTGTATCATCCCAATTTTTCTTTCTTTTCATTTTGGCTCTACTTGCATGATCATCTTCATCCGATTCCAAAGAGGGGTAAACTATATCAAAATAAAAAGTGCAGTTTAGTTATTTAATTAATCAGTCAAAAATGTACCAGTAATTGATTAATTTGCAATGAAATTAGATTTTTACTAAATTTGATCCAGCTGACACAAACATAATGCAGCTTGAAGACAATGATAGTTTACTTTTTTTATCAAAAAGTATTACTCTGCAAAATAGTACGTTTCTGATAATGAAACGCTATATCATAAGTAATTTGAACCCGTTTGTTTTTTTTCTTTTAAAATGGTCCAATATTGAGCAAAACCGACTCTCGTGAGCTTTAAGCCATGTTAGAATGTTGTTACCTCATCAAAAACAGAGTTGTGTTTGTTTCATTCACACATCTTTAAGTAACCCTTTATTATTAGTCTGTCTACATCTCCAAAGCTCAAAATGCTGTTCCACCTTGTCATGTCATGAAGCAGTAATGTAAGTTAACAGCTACCTTTTACCTTTTGTTCAGGAGAGATGAGAAATTCCAGGGCTGAAATTATCCAAATGATTACAGTGAAGGTGTATGGTGTTTAAAAACACAGTGGATCACTTCCTGTATTACTACATGACATCACAAGGCAGAACAGAGTGAGCAGAGAAGAACTCAGCCTAAATATACTGGGTTTACCTAATATAGGTCCTTTAAGGATTTGTTTTTTTTAACATAAATAATATTTTCTGAAAAACAGAAAAATCATGTATTGGTTCATTAAAATAGAAAAAAATCTCAGTGTCATTTTTTACCATAGTCAGAATCTTTAAAACAGGTTCCAAGCGTCTCTTGTTCATCAGGACTCTCTTCATCACTCAGGTGACGTGCTGGCCGTTTGATGGGCCGTTTTCCAGGTCTCTGAATAATGGGTTTCTTCTCTGGCTTTTTGACCCCTGCAGCCGTCACCCACACAGCTTTACCGCCTTTGTCCTTCACCACACCCAGTCCCTCTGTCAGCCCTCCAGAAATGGATAAAGGTGACGATGAGGATGACGAAGAAGATGATGAGGGAGGATTGGCCATGGAGAGCATGCCTTGAATAGCATCACGGGTGCTGGGGGAGGCTGGGGCTTCCTCACTGAGGAAAATATTTCCCTTCAATATCTGGACCGTGAAAACAGAAATATAAAACATATACAATATATAAAAAGCTATAAGCTTACCTGAGTGCTGGGTCAAAGCCTGCCACCTGTTTACTGGCCTTGAGTAAGTCAAGAATTCCTCCTGCACCTCCTTTCACTCCATGGGCTGCTAGGGTCTCTTCATCTGTGGTATAATCCTCCTTAGAAAAATATAAAATATATTGAGATAAAATGTGTAGATTTTCCTATTTGACAGTGTTAAAAAAATAAATAAATAAATAAAAAAAATACATTTGCTGAAGTGCTTACTTCAATATCAAAGTCAACCTCTCCTGGCTCTCTGATTCGGTTGGGATCAGAGCAAGGTTTTGCTCTAGGCAGCTTTCTTGGAAGACCTGGTAACACATTTTACAACATTCATGTCTTGAATCTTCAAGGCAAATGATTAAGGGTATGAAACCACAAAGTGGTTACTTTCGAATAAGGTTTTCTTTAAACAGACCAGTGCAGCATTTTCTCAGACTTTCATGTGTGTTGATGTCTTCTGCATCCTTCCTCAGAGAGGTTACATGATGTTTCGCAAGAATACAAAACAGAATGCAATAGGAGAAAATATAATTCAAAATAACAGAAATGGCGGACAGTATTCTGAAATCTGGAATACTGTCCTGGAAACTGCAGATGATCCTGTTCCCCTACCAATGGAGGCTGGAGACAGGTGCCAAAACCCCGTGCAAATCAGCCAGCAAGACACAACACAGTAACATCATGTTTCTTTTTAAGTTTGGATGCAGAAGGCATCAGAAACTTGTCAAGGAATGAAAAAGGAAGCACTGGTATGTTTAAAAGAAAATCTAATTGTGAAGTAACTTTTTGAAAGACCAAATATTATAGAGATATTTTTAACATAAAGTGGTCAAAATTATTTTAGGTCTTACCACTCAGTTTCTTCTTCTTGCTGGATGCTGCTTGCTTGCGTTTTGGAGGTGGAGTCTCATCAATTTGCAGCTCATCCTCAGACTCAAAGTCAGAGGCACTGGATCCGTCCATCTCAAGCTGTTGATAGCTAGTAGCTGATCCTGCTCCATTGCTACTACTATCTTTCTTTCTGCAAGTAAATTAAAATAAGTTATGTCTCCAAGACATTACAGAACGAGAGTCATGAATGTAATGATGGATGTATAAATCCCAGATGACCAGTCAGTACAGATGAAATAGAACTGTATAATTTGAAAACTTACCCTTGGATTTTTCCATTGGTTAACACAAGCTTTAATTTGCTTTTATTAAATTTTTCTTCAAAATCATCCAATGGCAGCTCAAACTGCAAGGACATACAATCATAATCAGAATGGGTATACTCAAACAAAACGAAAAGCAGACTTCATTACAAAAATTACCTTGTTTTTGCCTTTACATTTGCCAGGTTGAAATTTTTTCAAGGTGTGCTTTGTGTGAATCTCAAGGAGGTCAAGTTCTCCTGGCTCCACCTTCATGGCTCCTTTCTGACCCTTTTTTTTTACTCCTGCATGTGCTAGAGAACCCAGAACTTCTTTTGGTTTGGGACCTTTCTTCTTTCCAGGGGGGCGCCCTGAATTCTGGGATGTGGCAAGGGAAGCTTTCGAAAGTGGTGATCCAGGATATTGAGGCCCTGTACGACCAATGTTTTGCTGAAAGATGTCCTATTAAAAAAACAAAAACAACAAACTAAAATTAAATAAGAGTACACATTTTAAACAAATATATCTGTAATAAATCAAAACTTTCACCTCAACGAGACGGATTTCCTTTGCCAGGTCCTTTACCAACAACTGAGTATTAATGTTTTCTGGAATCTCCATTTCATGCTCTGTTAATGCCTTGGGAGCACAGTAAAAATACTGGAGGTGATCAGTTAATTTTATTTTAAAAATTATATACTTAAGGTTCATTACAGAGAGAAGCAGCTAATTTGTCTTTTTAACAAGCACATGACTAAAGGTGACAAGCACAAGATTAAAAGGTGTTCTATTATGGAAAATGTACATTTATGAGCTCCTTTCAAAATAAATTGTTCTGTTTTCTTCTAATTTTTTTGAGTAATCCACCACATTTTAGCTCTCCCTCTTGAGAGCCATGTTCTTATTACTTATAAGCTTTACAATGTGAAAGATCAAGGCGTAGCTATCAAATAGTTTGAAAGATAATATAATATCCTATTATATAGGATATGCCCATTACAAAAAACACTGTCAGTCAGGTAACAAAACAAAACAAAAACAAAAAAACAGTTGCCTAACCTCTTTGCGGGTCCAGCTGCGGAAAGCATTGTTTAATGCTTTAGCCCCATGAACAAGGTAAGAGGCAGGGTGTCTGCGATTCTCCCTTAAACCTAAACATTTTCCATAGAAAAAAAAATACTTAAATGATAACGAACACAAAAAGCACCAACAAAAAATAAACATGAATAAGCCTGAACACCTACCTCTAAAAGTGTCCAAAAGGTGTTTTCCAACATACCAGCATACAGTTTCAAAATTGGGAAACTTGAATAGTTCTGCTGTGCTCAACCTCTTCTCTATTTCATATGCTCTAAAGGAAAGTAAGATTATTATTAGCATGACAAGTAACAACTAGGTCCATAAGTGAACAGTTACCAAAGTTGTGTTATTTTTTTCTGTATCAATACATATTCAACACACAGTTATATCAACTATAATTTCACACCCAAAGTGGAGTTCTAGAGTTCAAAATTCAAAATGATAATGATAAAAACATTACATTTTTGTGTCTGCCTCAAGTGTGGAACCCATGAAAATCACTAGATGCTGTGCTTCCTCTGCAATGATGCTGTACCAAACATTTACAAACTTCAGATTTCTATTAAATTTCATGTTTTTTGCCAATTAATTTTTATATCAATTATAGACACTTTTTAAAAGTTGGACATGGTGCAAATACTTATTGACCTAAATGTATGTCAATAAAGTCAGTAATTCAAAAACCAACCGAAGTTGCATGTCAATGTTGAGGCTATGCAAAAAGTTTCCTCCAAAAGCCAGACAGTCCACCGGAGTAAGGACAGCATGGATCCACCCTATAATTCAAAACCAAACTTAATTAGTCTGAAAACAATATGCAAATATTGTAAACATGACTGCATACCTGTTGGAATAAACAATGTGTTCCCTTGTTTAAGTGAACATTTGTAACACATATCAACCTGATCGCCAAAGAACATTTCATTCTGATTTGAAGAAGAGCTCCATCTCTCAAAAAGTGCCAAGTTGGCCGGTGTGGGGGAGATAAGGTAAAAGATTTTTTCACCCTGCAGACCAAAAGACCAGAATGAGCTATATACATTAATTTAAATAGTAATGTACAAGCAGTTAGCAGTTTTATTATGCTCGTACTCGAAGAACATGGTACCACACAGAGGTGCCTCCAAAGTCAATGTGAAAGTCTGTGTAGCTGTCCTTGACTCCCATTAAGCAGTACTTTTGTACATTAGGACGTTCAAATACAGACTCCTCTGGCCAGAGGTTTTCAACCCATGACAGTTTTCTTACAATCTTTGGAGTCTCCACCAAATTTGAAAGTCTGGAAAAGGACAACAAAATGTTTCCTGTAATTTGCCATTTTACATTGTGAGTTTTACAGAACAAAGCCTTACCTGGTTTCAGAGAATTCCAAGCTAATCACATTAAGTACTTTGTCTCTATTGGGACTGTTGTAATACTCAACAAAGTCTCCTAAACGCATCTTCAAGTCACACTGACGAGCCACATCAATCACATCAAT
Source organism: Periophthalmus modestus (assembly GCA_019594935.1). Lineage (NCBI taxonomy): Eukaryota > Metazoa > Chordata > Actinopteri > Gobiiformes > Gobiidae > Periophthalmus > Periophthalmus modestus. The sequence continues at coordinate 15,760,950 of JAIEZT010000084.1, read as the reverse complement.
CTCCTTGTCTGACCCTGGGATTGGTAAAAAAATAGAATATATACAATATAGAACAAATAAAAATACAACTTTCAGGGTAACACAGAAAGAAGATTGTTCATTAGTGTCCTAATTTACCTATGTAGTTTTCTACATCACTGACTGTAAATGAAGATGGAGGCAAAGTCATCCCAAGACCATCTCTTCGAAGCACCATAACAGGAACACTAAACGAGTGCTCTTCAAGAAATTCCACTGTGAGCTGGGCACCAGTGGGTTTCAGTAAGACCTCATCCGCACTTCAAGAAATCGTCAATGTCAACATGTTATTAACATAGTTCACCTTTTAAAAAATACAAAATAACAACTGGCTCTGTGCAAAACAGGCTAATTCTGGTCACAGTATTATCAACCCACTTTTTATTGCCATTAAATTCCTAAGGGGCTTTTCTCCGAGCTGCACAAGTATAAATTAATAATAAGTATTAAGCTTCAGACAGTGAATTACAACATGGATAGTCACTGAGAAGAGGTAAAATATTTTATGAATAATACAAACACTTGTGTTAAAATGAATAAAAGTAAGTGTTTTTGTCTCAAAGCTGATCCAAACATGAAATATAAATAAAGTAATAGTTCTAAAACAACTCAGTTGATTTTATATGTAAATTAGTTTAGTTGTGGTGTTATCATCATTGTCATTATTATTATTTATTATGCTTCAAAATTAACAAGCAAAAACCCTTACCTTACACAGAAGTGCCCTGCCATGGAATAGTACTTAGGATGTTGTCAATGATTATACAAAGGAATATACAGCAGGAGTGGAAATAATACTGTTTGTTTGTGACTGGGGCTCTGTTGTGCACAGAGCCTTAAGACTAGACAATTTGAAATGTTAACTTAACTGTCATAAGTGTATAAATTATATATGTGTACTGATGCAAATAATTACTTTGGAAATGTGCGGCTCCGTAGCTCTCTGACAAACTGAGCACTGCCCGTTTTTACAGGTCGACTTGGATCTCTGACCCCCGCAGCACCTGCATCTGACTGCTTATTTCCTCCACGGCGTTTACGCACTGACAGAAAACAGAGAATATGAATCAATTAATTTAAAAAAACAAAAAAAAACAAAAAAAAACAAGATGGTGTTTACTATTGATGTGATTATGGTACCCTATATCCTGAACAATAAGTTGGTTTTACAAATTATATTTTTCTATATACAAGTAGCAATACACTTCAACACTGGCTACATGTGCTCTTAAAAAAAATGTAATGTTTGAGAGTTACAATTATTACAATGGCATGTAAAAAACAAAATCATCTAATTTCTTTCTGATCATGGTCCCTCTGATTATTCACATCTTATTTTGTAAATTGCATGTAAACTTAGCCAATTAACTGTTTAATTATCAAATATAGGAGAGAGAAATTATGTTTTACTCCAAAGATTTTAGTAAATACAATTTTAAATACATTTTGAACTATTGACTGTGCCACCAGTCTCAGTTGAATCTGTAAGAAACACTACATTTTGTACTAGAAATAAGTAAATGAGAACTTACTGACAGAGGGTCCATGTATAACTTGACAATTTGGACAATGATACAGGTCTATCTCTGCAGCGTTTTCCTCTTCAACTCCAACACAGCTACAAACAAACAAAAAATGTATGTGTGTATACATACACGCACATATATATATACATACACGCACATATATATATTTATATATACACATACACAGATATAATACTTAGAGATCTCTTCTTCATGAAAACACACAGCAGCAGGTAAGAAATGCTTATATGTCTTACAAACTCACCTTCCATGAAACCAGTCTTGGCAAATATCACACTCAATCATAAAGCGTGTCACATCATACGGCAAACGACAAAGGCAGTAAACTGGTACAGATGCCATACTGGATGAGTTTTATACCGCTTTGTTGTTGTGAATGACCAGCACTAGACTGGTAGTTGAAGTCAGATAAGAATCTAATGCTTATGAGCAATCCTCATGGTCCATATACAAAAAAGACCTGCAGAAAAGACACACATCGGATAGGTAAATTGTTTTAACAACTCAAACATGTTTTAGAGAGCAAAACCATATTTGTGTTACGGACTACATACATTGTGCAACGCTAATTACTTAAAATGACTTCGTAATAATTGCATACAATTGCATCAAACAATAAGACGTGGTGATAACACTGATGTTACTTACATGTAGATAAGTAGGTCAGACATTAAACATTTTGCATGCGCTGTTTGTAAACACACAATGTGGCTGTGTTGTTTTCAAAGAACCAAGCTAAGTTAGCTAGGCGTGCTAGCACGATACCAAACTAACGCTAGCCGTGTTTACCAAATACTTAAGATTGTTTTACGGCAAAATAAAACTATTAGAAACGACACCGTGCTTGATTTGCAAATAGATTATGTGAGGACAAACGAATCATGCCAAAAGAAGACAAACACAGAAATTTACCGAGTTAGCGTTAGCTGAAGCAGCAGCGCTGCTAAAGCCGATGTAATCCCTACGCGAGCCCGGGGAAGTAGCGGCCCTGTTTTGTAGTTATTAGCTATTTTAAACGCCACATGCTCATTGCAAGCTTGAATTAGCAACTCAATGAAACTTTGATTTATTAACTCCCGAGAAATCTATAAAGACAATCAAATTAAACCTTAAGCGGCCAAAATAATAAATAACGGCGAGAATAAATGCATCAGCGCCATTTCAAAGACAACAGCGTCACTGCGTCATTACGTCACGGAATGGGTCGAAAATAGACCAATGAAGTTTTTCATCAATGATCATGGGGAGTTGAGAGTAGTTTGTTCTATATACGTACGTGGGCTTATATTTAAAAATATGTTCACATATGTAAAAACGCCTATTTTGTTTTCAAATCATCAAAACACAATGCACCAGACCAGACACATAAAGTACAGGATGTAGACCCATCATTTATTATGATTAGTTACAAAAACATGGATATAATCAACAAGATTAGTCACATCTACAGAGGCTATTCACCAGCAACATATGCTTTAAGGTATCTTGGTGGTTCCCCGAAATGAGGGACTCCCCCAAAGAGTTTTACAAAAAAAAACAAAAAAAAAAAAAACAACTCAACTTGCTGGTGCCATCTCTGTTTCCAAACCTATTGTCCTGTAAAAGAAACACACACAGTAAATGAAATGTAAATCTTACTCATCCACTGAATGGCGTATGCAGTTCCTATTTAGGCATATCATTTGTGCTGAGGGATTCCCTTAAAAGAAAGAAAAGAAAAAAAAAAGATGAAAACCAGTGTCTTCAGGATTTTATAATCTCTCCAATGTGTGAGTATCCAACACTATTTTACAATTTGTACACCCTGTTTCATACAAAAATAACATTTATCTTTTAGATAACATTTTAAGCATATATTAAAGTCTTTCTCAACCCATACTGAGCTGAAGTTTGTGGTTGTTTCACAGTATCACCCTTAATCATGAAGAGCTTCTCTGTCTTAAAAGAAAAAAAAAGTTATTGGATAACTTTTTCTATTGTGCACTTGCAGTTATTTCCACACCAATGTGCTATTAATTGCAAATACAGTTTTAATTTTGTATTCTTCAACTTAGGTGTTAAAATAAAAAAGCCAGTTAAGAACGAGTGCAATGCTGTATTTTTTTTTTACTATAAAGCAAAACCACGGCATCTAAATAATCTATTCACCATCTGACTATTGAACGTCAAACATGTGTATGGCAAAGTTCATAAGCTTCTTATCTGGAATTAAAGTTATTAAATCTACATTAACATAAAAAACACAAAGGAATGAAGTATTTACTTTAGTACCTTAATTTAGACCTATAAAACTGAGATCATGTCCAGGTAATCTTAATCTTACAACAGTAGCCTAAGACTGTAGACAGGGAATAAAAGCAGACAAAGTCTGATAGTAAAATCCCTCTATTGAAAGCTATTTCCATCCACTCTGTTTGTGTTTTCTAAAAAAAAAAAAAAAAAAGAAAGATTTAATTCATTAAATTATTATTAAATTATTATTAAATCACTGACTTAAACAAAAGTCAAAATTCAATTTGGATCAAATTTGTAATTGCAACAAACAATAGGACTCTCACATACTTTTGTCACACAAAAATATAAATCAATACTCTAATTACAATGCTGTAACTTTAAAGGCATTTAGGAATAACCAGTATGGTTTTCCTAGTCCAACAGGATTTGGCAGTTTTTTTCCTCATGTTTTTGAAGCAGGTTTTACTACACACTGATGTTTAATTATATTTAATATCACTGGTAAAGAACATCTAGAATGCCAGAACTTGCCATTAGGCAAGTTGGTTAAATCATGCAGTCTGATGTCAAATAAGTTGTTTAAACGCAAATGTTTCATGGATGCAAATGAAAATATTTTAGAAATAACAGTAAAAGCCAAATAATCTAACGTGCTCCTTAGTGAAGACATGCTCCTACTCTTGACAGCATTTTCTTGGCTAGTTTTAAGGTCTTTATGTAGGTGTTTAAAAATGCTGAGTAAAAAATACACCACATGCTCAATTACATTTGCTAATTGCACTTTTTAATCAATGTTGCTTTTAATGTGAGGAGCAAGACACATTTATGACTTTAATGTTATTTTAGTTAAGGAAGAGCTTGAGTCAGTGGTAAAACTTGCTCACAAATGCACATATCCATACCTTCATATTTTTGGGGGAAATCAATTATCCAAAAACTTCATACGTTATTAAGCCTTTGTTCTATACATGCTCAAACCTCTCTGTATCTCTTTCCCATTCACCCACATCCCACACATATAACACACAGCTCAGAATTAGTCACATCGATTACCAAATGGTTTTCCATGCCATAAAACATTACTTGTCATCACACTTCAGTTTCATTTCTGACCCAAAGGAAGAGTTGAGGTGGGGGGACTTGGGTGAATTTTGGCACTAGAAGGCAGAGCAGCAGCTGTAGAGCAGGCAGCAGAGCAAGTGGCTTGGGTTATAGCAGCAGTTTCCACAGTTGAAGTGGTGCCACTGACGGGGAGCAGAGGTGCTGTAGCAGAAACTGGAGATGTAGGCATTTGAGAAGGCAGTAGGGTCTGGCTTTGAGATGTAGAGAGTGCTAGTTGAGAGACTGGCTGTGTCTGTGACTGGGGTAATGCAGATGCTTGCATTCGGGATGGTGGTACCATCTGTTGCAGCAATGGGGACTGCTGATAGGTCATTTGTTGAATGGGGACAGACTGGTGCAGGTGTAAACTTTGTTGCATCTGTTGGGTTGGTCCGAGAGAGTGCAGGGCAGACAGGTTTCCTCCTGTACCTGTGAAGTGAGAGGTTGCTGTCACAGACAAGCTCCCTGGAGCTGGAGGCGTCTGGGGATTCAGGGGAGAAACTGGAAACCAACCAGGCTGAGTCGGCTGTTAACATGAATTGGATACCATGATTTTAATATGTTTTGATTGTAGTAAACTAGATATTGTTATTGTTGTTTTTTTTTTATTTCTTTTGTTGCCTTACCTCTGTAGAATGGCTCCAGCCCCCTAACTCCTGCACCTGCTGAATTTGCTTTATTTGATTCAGAGAAGGCTTGGGAGGGGTAGATCCCACTGGGTCTTTTGTCCAATTATCGACCAACTTGTGCAGTTCATCTGTAAATGTGCTTTTTCTAAGAGGACTATGATCTGTTGCAAAAACAACATGAGACATGTATTATGATTAGAAAAATCACATATTGTACAGCTGAGTTAACGCAAACATTTTACTCATGTCCTAAAGCCTGTTATGTTCTCTTTGTTGTGCTCTCCATTGTGATGATGAAAAGCATGCAAACTATGCCCTACATTTGAGTTTTGGAGGTAGATAGGAAAGGCTAGGACGACAATTTTCTGTCACTAATCATCTAGCAGTGAGTTGGTAAATTATACCTCTTTGAGTAGTAGAGAGATGCTGCTGTTGGTTGTCCAGTGGTATTCTCTGTTCACTACCTACATAGCTACTTTGCATTTGAATACCTAGATGAGGACAATCAGACAAAATGTTAAATACCGGGGGGTCAGTAGAATATGAATTCAGCAGTCATGCTAAAATACCTTAATACCTGAATGTGCGACTCCATTATTGTCCATGTGAGAGTGGGGTCGCCTGAGCTTGACTTTGGCCGGTCGGGATCTTCGTGGGGACAAAACAGGGAGAGTTGCAGGGAGAGGTGTGGTTTGGGACAGAGCAACAGGCAAGCTCTGCCTCTGGTCCTTAAGAGAACGAAGCTGACAATAAAGCTCCTGCAGCTCCCTGTTCTGTTGAGCCTGAAGGGATACCACCTCTTTGATGTGTCTGTAACAATTGTTATTGATAATATAGGTTATAACAGAATACACATCTCATTAAAACATCAACCAGCCATGAACTTCACTATGGGATCCCTTAACCTTTTCATTACAAAACCTGATCAAAGTAATGGGTATGGAAAACAATGTAATTTATCAAAGAGGGTAAGCAGTTTTTATCAGAATATAAATTATATGGAAACTCAAAGGAGCATTTCTTGATTTTGCTATGTGTGGGGGCAACAGGAAAAAAGTATTTGAGGGTGTTGTATGCTTCTCACTTTTCTCGCAGTTTGTGCAGTTCCCTCCGCAGGTCTTCGTCCTCTACTTCGCTTTCATCATCATCACTGCTGCCCAGAGGTGAGTAAGTGTGGCTATGAGAACGAGACATTGCTGGAGTTCTTTTACTGTCGTCTTTGTCCCCTTCTTTAGCCCGAGATCTCCTCCTCTCTCTCTCAAGGTCTGGAGACACAGGAGAGCTGTCTGTTTGCTTATCCTCCTTCGATTCAGCTTGGGTTACGCAGAACCGCCCCACTTTTCTCGGAGTGTTAATATGACCTGGTGCTGCCTCTTTTGGGGGAGATGACTGCGGCACTGGAATCACCTGAAGATACAATGGTATAAGATTAGGTTGGGGAGGTAAGCCAATGCACACTCCCCGTGGTGGTGTGAGATCTTACTCAGAGTCAAAGTCTGCAGTCAACAATTGTAATAGAATTTTATATTAGCTTCCTACATGAAAATTCAGGGTGGTGAGGGTGGAGGGGGTGGGGGGCAGGGGGGGGATCCACTGTATTACTTGATTGAGACATGATATCCAGGTTACTTTTACCTGAAATCGTCCAGTGCGTATCTCTGGAGAGTTCACAGTGGGCACCTCCTTCTCCTCACTTAAGGATTGGCTACTAGATGCTTCATCTGATAAAATATTGGGATGAAGGGCAGACAAGGACAGAAAGACAAGACACAAGTATAAAGACACATTGACAAAGAAAAGTCAAACAAAGACAGGCACAAAGACAGAGGTGGAGGACAAAAACAGAAGCAAAAAGTTATTCACACATTGTCAGCTTGTAGACCCACATGGTTTGCATGCAGGTCTATGAAATGTGCAAACATTCTTAAGTTATCTTATTTAAGCAAAATATACATGCTAGATATGTGGTATTATGGGAATGTGACGAGGGGTGGCACAATACAACATGAAAATATTAAAAAATATTAATTGAAGCAGTTGGTGTGAATAAAAATATCACCCAGCCACACACATCCACTCTCTCATTTACACTGGCTCCCATTGTATAAACCAAACATCAAAGCCCAAAGTCACTGTTGAAATATGCACATAATCAAGTCAACTGTGAAATTGTTCATTATGTTGGTATGGTATTGCATATTATAGCAATGGGGCAATGGGGACAATACAATATATAAACAACTTATGTACTTAGTACTTACAAATAATGATCCAACAGACAGGCGTAGTTATGTTGTGTGGATCATGCAAGGGCCAAATAGCTTAATATATATATAACATGCAAAATGCATAAAACTGAAAGCAACCTATTAAGGCTATAATAAAAAGCACTAACTATATGCTGTATTTTATGTAAGATATTATTTCGGTAAAATGTATGTAATATATGCTGGTGACTTTGCAGCTATCTTATCTGTTGTGAAGGCAGTTGCACGGTGCTGTGTGCACTGAACCAGCAGGTGGAGGCGAGGTGAGCTGGGGCTGCTGGCAGTGCCCATGGACATAGGGCAGAGAAAAGGGTGATATGACGTGATATGTTCTGGTCAATGGCATCAGGCTTCTACACTGTGCCTCTACTCTCCACTGCTCGCCACTGAGTAACCCATGCAAAACAAAAGACTTCCAAGAAAGTAAAAATCAGTTAAAATGAAATTGAAACAGTATGTAGTATGTAGTGACATCAACACGTAACATGGTGGCTATAGTCACGTTACAAAACAAAACACATTTAGCAGTATCTTTCAGTAGTTATTACTGGGGGTTAATGCAGTTACTATGTTATCAAACTAGCACTAATTATGCTCTATTAGGTTTAGGATCATGCCCCTGCATCCCATTCGCTCTCTCGTGCTCTCGCTTCCTAAAATGACGCTACCTTGCTGGACTCTGGGTTTCTTGAACAAGCTGGCGGAGTGGCGCAGTTTGCACGCCCAGTTTTTGAATTTGCGAGTCCACGTTTTCTTGCTAACAGGATTTCTGATACTAGGACATGTCAGGTTTAGGCCAAAATATCCACCTCCTGCATTGCGCTGCTGTTGTCCATGCCGGAGGGGGATCGACTGCTGATTGAGGGGCCAGGATGCTTCTCCAGTTGTACTGGTGTCAGATTGAGGGGGTAGAGCCTAGAATAGTTGAGACAATAAATAATAGCTACAAGAAACTCAAACATTCATATGAAAACATTAAATCACAAAAATAAACACAAAAAAATATATAACAGAATCTGTGGCGAGAGAAGTCACACAGCACAAATATATTGCAGGGATAAGGCACATTTTATCTTTTACTTACAAGGACTATTGGTTCTCCGGGGATAGGTGGTCGCTGTGCCATGAGTGGGTTAATCTCTTTTGGGGAGAGAGGGTTGGTTTCTGTAAGCAGAGATGGGTGAGGCTGCTGCTCTACTGGAATCACTTCAGGTGACTTGAGGCATCCTTCTTCAGCCTTGTTATCTCTGTCCAGCTGAGGAGAGGAGGAGGATGAGCGAGGTGTAGTAGAGGAGGTGCTGGAGGTGGAGGAGTGGGGGGAGGTATCAGAGGAACAGACAGGAACAGCACAGGGTCCAGAGAATGTGGACAGTGGCTGTGACGATTCATCTACACCTGCTGTGGAACCAGCAGACACAGATGTGAGTGCTCCTCCAGTCAATGCTGCACCACTGTTATACTCCTGGTACAACAAATTCCGCAGTTTTTCATCTAGAGTCTTGATGCGATTGTCAACAAATTCTATTTTTGGTGGCCCTTCACTGTCAGATTCAGCAACAGAGGAAGGTTGAGCAGGAGATGGGGTCATAGCATGGGCCTGTACAGGCAGCGGGCTTTCGGTTGTGTTGAGACTGAGCGGGGGCAGTGAGGAATCAGAGGAGGGGATTAGAGCTGCAGAGTAGCTCCCTGTGTCCTCTGTCACACTAGCATCTCCAGTAGAAACCTCAGACTCAGACCTTTGACTAAGGGATGACTGCTTCTGCAAAGCAAAGTGCTGTAGCTTCTGCCCACTGTCCTGTTGTTCAAAGTGCTGAGGCGGTTTTTGTGATGGCAAGTGCTGAGTGTCAGGGGTAAAGTGTGTTGGCTGTTGACTCTCCAGTGGCAGGACAGCACTAACACTAAGCTGTGACTGCTGCTGAACAAACTGTTGACTAATGGACAACGGAAGCATTGGATCTGTGTTTAAAGCCACATTGCCTTGTAACAGCTGCTGTTGCTGTAGTTGACCCTGTTGTAAGTTTAACTGTTCAAGCTGTGTCTGTTGAAGAGGAGCACCACTTGCTGGAGAAGCTGTTTGTGGTAGAGGTGAAATCAGATGCTGTGGATACTGAGTGCCAGGTTGAACATGAGCTTGCTGTAAAGGGAGAGATACAGGAATAAAAGACTGCAGAGGCACAGTCTGCTGTTGTGGTACAATTTGCGCTGGCACTTGCTGCATCAGTTGTTGTTGTTGTAACTGCACAGACTGGTGGAGTTGAAGCTTATCTGGGCCTACATGAGGCTGATGCACTTGTTGAGGGGACATGTGATGTGTCTGCTGGGGTGGGAGTGACTGTATGTGTCCAGTTTGAGGCTGCACAGGTAAAACTGATTGGACTTGCTGAAGTGGAGGTTGTTGCTGCATTATGGGAGCCTGTTGTGGTACAGCTGAGGGAAGCAGAGGCTGAGGTGGTTGGGCTGTGGTCAGGCCCATCCCCTGCACAAGGGCCTGCTGATCCATACTGACAGAAGACAAAATCTCTGTGGTACTAATAGGAGGAGACTGAACTACTTTGGCAGGCACACTTGGCACTGGGTTAATTATAACTGCATCCCCTAAACTATGAGAGGTAACTGAGCAGCCACTGCTTCCAGGAGATGCATTTACTATCGGCAGAACCACAGTATGTGTTGGGGTCATAACAGTGGCAGCAGTTGTCACCAAGGAGGAGGGTGTATTGTACGTCTGTTTGACTGATGCTGATGTGATGGCTGAAGTGAGCTCAGGGATGGGACACTGTAGAGAGGAGGCTGGAGCAGAGGCTGGTTCAGATGCAGCAGTGTGAGGAATAGAAGCTGCTATAGCTGAAGGGACCATCGAGGCTGGAGCGGAGAGAGAGGAGACGGGAGGAGCAGGGACATTATGAGTTTCAATGGGAGCAGAGATCTCCGCCTGAGAGCCCTCATGGTCTACAAGAGAGGAACACAGAGGAGCTGTATGTCATTGTACTGTGAGTCGGTCATGATAACACAGAGCATTTAGCCGATGGTAATAGATGTCCCAGCCCTTTTCTCATAAAAAGGCCCTATTAACGTCATGGAGTGGCATTATTCATAAACATACAACCAAAGAAATTGTAAACTTTCTGTAAAATTTCTCTGAAATAACATCCAAGCAATGAATAGGTCTGCTTTCTTAGTACAGAAGGGGTCTTGAAGCATTAATTACAAATTACAGCAAACAATTTTTCTACAAAGTTTTATGTGTGTAAATATTTTTTTTTCCATGTATAATTTTACATTATGTTTTACCTTACATTTGTATTACATTATGAGTTACAGGATTGCTCATCTGTAGGCTACATTGTTGTGTGGATTACTTGGGGTGTTACTAAAGTTCACCTTTGAAAATCTATATTTTTTTGTGGAAAATAGTGACACATCTAATACCATTTGAAACTACTGTGGAAGACATCCTTACCTTTCTCTGACAGTTGGACAATCATTCCTTCTGCAGTTGCGGTGACGGCCCCTTGACTGGATAAGGAGTCTCTGTGTCGGATGGTCTGATTGATGAAGAACCGCCAGCGTCCTACTGGAGATGAATGAGGGACTGACTCCCCTAAAGGAGGACATGTTAATGAACAGTGAAATCCAGCACATGGGGCAGAATTATGATTACTAGACCTACACTCACCAGAAGCAGAAGTTGGTGTGCCCACATGTAGCTGGTCAGTGGATCCAGTCTAAAAGAGAACTGTTTAGTTAACTTTTGTTTTAAACACAATTAAACAATAATACCAGTACATTGAATATAATACACATTAACTACCTGTGAATGTGTTTGAAGAATTTCTTGGGCATTTTTAACTATAGCTCTAAGTTCTTCAACAAATGTATCTTTTTCCATTTCCAGAACAAAGTCTTCCTCCACCTATGATAACCATTAATTAATTAAATTAATTCATTATTAATGTATTAATGTTAAAGGCATTTCAAGTATTTTATTTTGATCAAAATATCTACCATGTAATCAGCTATGTCCTCAGGAGCATCCCCTTCTATGTCAAATTTAAATGTCACCATCTTGTTGCTGTGGGTTTCCAGTTGACATTCAACCATATTGTCCCCGCTGCTTGACACCTGTCAAAAACTCACATTTAATATCTAACTTTGTAAATAATGTACATTTATATTTATGTACCTGGAGCATGCTCAGCTGGAACTGATGCAACACTTTTTCTGCCTTTTGACAAGAAGATCTTCTTTGACATTTTAGTTTTTCCAATTGTCCATTCGCCATCAGCTGAAAACTCTCTTCTCCACCTGGTGGAACTGACCTATGGACAGATGATTACCAGTAGTTATAAATACATGTGAATCTTTGTTCTAAAGGGGTTTTTCACATGGTATCATGGCATTGTAAATCTAAGCTGTCTATAGATTAAAATCAAGAAAAATGTCAGTTCAGATGTTTAGTATGGAAGAATAACAAATCTAGCACAGGTAAATGTCTCCACTACCTCACTGTCACTGTCTATAAAGTAATAACACGGAATGTATTATGTGCTGTGCTAGTAGTTGAGTGGTTTAAGCTGCAGCAGATACGCCTGGCTCACTGATCCAGCAAGTGGCTGAATGTCCTTGCTTTTCACCCCGTTCTCACACCATACAAATCCTATGGGCCAAGTACACAATAAGGCAAAATGTGCAACATACCCCAATGAAGAATGACCATCTGTATTTGACAGTAAGGATCCATCCTGAAGAGTAGAAATAGAAAAGAGAATGCTTTCAATGTACATCTAATTTACACAATATACAATAACACATTGTACCTAAATATTAGTTTTAAAAGTGTTTATAAGAACATTAACTTTGCAAATATTATAAGGTAAACGAGATCAAAATGAGGAAAATCAACTGGAGTTGAACCTGTACCTGAGCAATGCCCAGCAGGGAAAGGTCACAGTCTTGCAGTGAGGCTTTGGGGAGAATGGGAGCATTACAGTCAAGCGGCTCTAAAGTGGCAGTGGCAACAGGTGGAGGAGAGGTGGGTATAAGGTTGGCAGGCCCTGGTAGGGTAACCTGGGCAGCTGGTGGAGATGAAGGCAGATCTGGAGCAGGGACAGCAGGATGGTTGGAAGGCAGCAATGAAAGGGATGGTAGTGATGTTGTGGGGCATACGTGAGTAGGACTGATGGTCGTTTGTTGTGCAGGAAAGACTACATGGGAAAGGGGGGGTTCAGCTGTGGGTGCCTCAGTGAGTGTCTGTGGGAGAGACTGTGTTTGTATCTGAGGCTGTGTGTGAGCCGTCTGCTTCGCCTGGTGCTGAGGGGAAGGGGGCGCGCCAGCTACAACATGGCTGTAAAGGGGCAGGTTACTCTGTAGGATCTGAGCAGCTCCAGCAGTCACTGGAGGAGGTGCAGGCTGATCTGGCTCTTCATGCAGCACTTGTGTTTGCGGAGCCTGCATCTGGACTGGGCCCACTGCAGTCTGCACAGGTAACTGGGGTAGGGCCTGCTGTGCAGGAGCTGTCTGAGGTGGCTGGATTTGGGGAACGCTTTTCAGTTGCTGCTGGGACTCAGCAGAATGGGGGTAAGCGATTGCTGAAGACTCAGCACTGCCAACTACAGTCTGCTGTTGAAGATACAGAGCTCTTTGCTGCTCTAAGAACATTGCCTGTCCCATGTGCACAGGTTGGGGACTGGAAATTAACTTTACAGGGTCCACAGCAGGTGTATGAGCACCAACAGTGGCTCCAGGAGACAGCACCATCTGCTGGAAGTGCTGTGGGTTCAGGTGGGTTGTGTCCGACTGGAGGGATGGAGTTGTTTGGCTCAGTGACTGACCAACATACTGCAGGGTCAGAGAGCCTGCAGGGGGAGTCACTTGCAGGGAACGGCTTTGAGTTTGGGGTTGCAAATGTCCTTGCATTAGTCCTGTCACTGGAGCACTCTGCTTAACAGGAGTCAACCCATGGAGATGACCATTGTTTGGAACAGTATGATGAGACAGGTCAGACTGACTGACCATCACAGGCTGAGTCTGCACTAATGCTGTGGCACTCCCCTGGCTCTGCGCAGATGTTGTGAAACCAGAATAAACAGTTTGTAACGGGGCTTGCTGAACCTGACCCTGATTTGCCACCGGTGGACTTACTTTGGCCTCACTGAGAATATGAGGCACTGGAGCAACAGACTGAGAGATAAACTGCTGTTGGTCAGTTTGTTGAGGCAGGATCTGAGTTGGAGCAGCTGCAGAGGTCAGTACAGGAATCTGCCCTGTTGACTGCATGTGGGACACACCTTCAGTTTGAGCTGCCACTGGAACATAATGCTCCATGATGGGGGCAGTACGTTGAGGCGTGACAATAGTTTGCTGGGGCTGTGCAGGAGTAGCTTGCTGCTGTTGCTCCATCCCTTGGTGCTGTGTCAGGACAGTCTGAGTGGGATGTCCCTGTGGCACACATATATGCTGCATATTTGTTGGTTGGTTATGAATCTGTGGCTGACTTGGTTGAAGAGGAAGGACATCTTGTTTCATAGTTTGTTGGATCTGAACAATAGCAGCCTGTTGTTGTTCTTGGAGCTGTTGAATCAGGGTCTGCCTCTCCACTTGTTGCTGCTGTAGCAGAGCCTGCTGTTGCCGCTGTTGTTGCAGATGCTGTTGGAGTAAGGCTTGTTGTTGCAGCTGAGCCTGCTCTTGCTGCTGCTGGAGAAGAGCCTGCTGCTGGAGGTGCTGCTGCAAGAGAGCCTGCTGGTGCAGCTCCTGCTCTTTCTGATGCTGACACTGTTGTTGTAGCAGTTGTTCGTTCAGCAGTGTCTTCTTTACCTCCTGTGTTGGTTGTAAGTAAATCTGAGCAGTTTGAGGCTGCACAGGCGGTTGGTGTTGCTCGTGCTGCTTTTTGATCAGGGCTTGATCCCGTAATTGTTTTTGGATCTGTGCTTGCTGCTGCTCTACTTGTTGTAGCTGGGCCTGTTGCTGAAGTAGAGCTTTTTGTTCTTGCTGATCAAGCTGTTGGAGATATGTCTGGTGCTGCTCAACAGTAGCCTGCTGTTGGTGTTCAGGTTGTTGGGATGGCTGAGCAAACAGGAGTTGAGACTGAAGCTGTTGCTGCTTGCTTAGGTCCCCAGAATGGTGCTGTGTAAAGGCCTGCTGCTCTGTTGGGTGCTGTATTGGCGGAGCTGGCTCCCTACCTGTCTGAGCCAGCAGAGCGAGCTGCACACCGGACTGCTGAGAAGGCTCGTGTTGGTGCATTTGAGTAGCCGACGTGGAGAGACTCTGTTGACCGTGATCCGGTAGCGCCTGAGCGGCACTAACTTGTTGTTGAAGCAGAGTGGCCTGGGCCTCCATTTGCTGCTGTTGCTGCTGTGATGGTGGGAGCTGCAGGGTGGAGGCCTGTGGATCCATCCCCATCTGTTGTTGCTGGACAATAGTTTGTGGAGGGATCAGCTCGGGCTGTGTGTGCTGGGGTGCTGTCTGGGGAATGATGTCAGTGGGCTGCATGGGAGTGGCAGGGGGTTGGCTTTGCTGAGTGAGGGGGACAATGGTCCCCACTAGACCAGTTGGATCACTAACTGACATGGATGTAGTGAGAACATTAGGAGGTGCCAGTGGTGAAACAGGGGGTATATATGCCTGTGAGGGTGGCACTGACCCATGGGGAGTGGTAATGGGAAATGCGTCTGCTGGGTATGTATGAGCCTACGTAGAATAATGTGCCATGTTGAGAGAGGTTGGCAGAGAGGGAAGAAAACAGCAGTAGAAAAATAGGTAAGTACAAGCTTTGGCAAAAGCATCAATTATCAACAGTTTTTTTCTGGGTTTCTCACAGAACACTCTTTCAAATTACTATAGCTCCATAAATCATTTACACATTTTTATTAAGTTATTTATGACTACGCAAATTTAATATTCGGTGAGAAACCCTGGACATTTTATAGTTTGCATTAGATTATTACAAATATGATTTGAAGAAATTGTTATTAAAAGCCTTTACATACCCGTACAGGACAATATTATTATTTTTATTAGTACACTTGCATTAAGTTAGTATAATTTCCCTTTTCACCTGAATGTATTGTTGAGGTATACTTGACGATACCTGTGGAACCAATTTGTTTTGTTGAGTAAATGCTCCTTCTGCCTGACCAAGAGGGACATTTGGGACACTACCGCTTTCTCCCACTGATAGCAGCTGAGGATGGACCATTGCAGGAGTAGTCTACACAAATAATAAAGATATTGTTAGAATGAAGAGTTAATTTTAATAGTTTGGTTCTAAAATAATAAAACTAACATACAGATTGGAGATTGGTGTAAGAGTCCCCCTGCTGATAGTTGACCTGGCTCTGGCCACTGGCATAAGACTCACAGCTGGCTGAACCTAGGCTCTCTCCTTTGGAGGAAAAAAAAATTTACTTATAAGACATGGCCCAATAATATGCAAGACCCTGTCTTCACAAACAGCTAACCTGGCAAGCTGAGGGTTGTTCCACTCATAATCTGGTATTGTCGAACATATTGGTCCACATCTTGGACGTCCTCTGACTGGCCCGCTGGCCCCAGGGATGAGTAGCCCGAGGGGTGAGAGAAAGTGTAGGATATGAGGCAGGGGTCTCTTTTCTCCTCAAATCCTTGCTGCTGTTGGAGGAGTTGCTGCTGTCTGCGTTCACGTGACTTTTTTATCTGATTAACACGATCCCGGATGGATTTTCCCACCACCTTTGCATCACTTTCATGGAAGAAGCCTGACTTTACCTGTGATGAGAGAAAAGATTGAGGTGGGTGACTTTTGTTCATTTAAGGACAATCTATCAGAAAACAGCAGACAATCAAGCTACAAATTGTGTATTTAGTCTCTGTTTTGTATATCTTATCCACAAAGTTTGAATAAGACATCTTTTTCTTCTTGATGTTTGTGAACATGTTTCTTACAGGTAAATCTGCTTGCGGTCTTTGATTACTGAGTCTAAATTGAGTTTCTCCTCACCATTTCAAGAGCCACTTCTTCAGCACTGTCATTCTCCAAATCATAGCTGAATTCAATAGCTTCATTGTCTTTATGCTTCCCCTTGAGTTTCTTAGGCTCTTCAACCCAGATCCGCAGGGCAAGACAGTCCTGGAGCCCTGTGTCTTCTTCTGCTAGCTCCACCCGCACCCCTGTGTCCTCCCCGAAAAAGGCATGGTTCAGTAAGTCTTTAATTGATAATCTGCAGGTGACAACACAGGAGAACAAACACATCAAGTAGGTGGTACAGCTTAGAACACTGTACATCTGATCATTACTAAAATCTTGCCTCTGGCTCTTGTTCTGTCGAATGCAGCCTTCAATGATCTCCTTAATCTCAGGATCATTCACTTTATCGAAGCTTGCTGGTTTAATTCCCTATCAAATAAAAACAGTATGTGAACAATAACACATAAAAAAAAAAAAAAATCCTAACTTTAGCAGTAGTCTACTGACTTACACTTGTGACTTTGCGGTAGATCTGCGCAGCATTTTGGCACTCAGAGTAGGGGTATTCTGAGGTAGCCATCTCCAGCATGCACATCCCAAAGGCATAGACATCCACAGACTCATCATAGTGTTCCTCATACATCTCAGGGGCCATGAACTCTGGCGTTCCTGTTAGAGACACAAACACAAATAAATCCATGGCTTACTGTTAATTGAAACAGCATTGACTCAGTTTGCTTGCAGGTTGATTAAGCCTTACTCTAACACTCAACAGTAATGGATCTCAACTTAGATGGTTAAAACAATATTTAGACTTAAATAAACTAATTTAGAAGTTGAGCAGCCAAACTATATTCAACCTGCCCACAAAAACACACAACACAGATTAATGCAGTGGTTGTGAAACTGTTCACATCAAGTCCTCCCTAAGAAAATATTCTGCTTTCTGAGTACCTATACACAAACTATATCAGGCCTAAATTAGCCCTAAGCCAGGTCTACAATGAGACCAAACCATGGCTAAAGTAGTTTTAAATTACGATCCCCCAAAGATTAGACACAAACATTGATATATTAGTCTCTAAATAAAATAAACACTCAAAGTACTGAGGGCACTGTGTACCACCAGATCTACATGTACCACAATTTGAGGAAGACTAGATTAATGCATTGCAAACATACAGTTTTACATCCAGTACCCAGATTTTAATGAGTATTCATAAACAGCACTATTAAACAATAAAGTCATTGTACAAAGATTAATATTTACTTTCATAAATACACTGCTCCTGGCAGTGTATTTATGAAGTGGAGTATAGAATGTACTGTTCATATTTCTTTTTTAATTAGTATTCGTGACATTTACCTATGACGCTTTTGGCAAAGGATGTCCTCATAAGAGTGGCGAGTCCCAGGTCTCCTATCTTCACTGAGCCTGTGGGGCCTGTAATAAAGATGTTGTCACATTTGAGGTCCCTGTGGACGATGGGAGGGGTCCTGGTGTGGAGGAAGTGAAGTCCTTTAAGGATTTGCCGACACCAACTGCGGAGGACTTTAGGCTTCATTACTTTAAAGCGTTTTAGGTATCTGTGCAGAAAGAAAATCATAATTCTAATGATTCATGTATCATGAAACTTTTAATGTAATTATTCATACGTTTTGAGTGTCCCTGAAGTCATGAGTTCGGTCACTAGCACAATGCACTTTTTGCCACGCAGCACTGATTCCCAAGAATCATAGAAGCGCACTATATTGGGGTGTTGAAGCCCTTTAAGCATTTCTGCTTCCTCTTTAAACCTCTGTTGCTCAGCCTTGGTCAGTTTGCGGTCCTGAGAATAGAGATAGTAAAAATATAACATAATTATTAATAACAGTGCACATAACCTGATGCATAATTTTCACATACAGGAATACAGCAATGAAACTTATTGCCACTAGATGGTACTACAGCACTAAAAAGATTTTCTACTCTTATGACAACACCCATGCCTTGCCAAAACACATTTGCTGCATCTGCTACACATCTTCAGTATGGTGAAACACTGCAAAAATCACCAAAGACCGCTCTTAGCCATATGCTGCACAGCACTGCATAGGCTTCAGCAAGCTCCAAATTGTATAGAAAAGGTTGCATTCTGCTCTTGGATTTATTGCCCATAATTATGTCAAGTAGACGCAGTATATAAAAATGTATGTTTGAAATAGTGCGTGTTTGAGAGATGATACATTGATTTTGAATGCAGACTAAATTGATGGATTGTTTTGTGATCTGGTTGGCTAAGTAGCTAGGTGTATATTTTTGGACATGTCAGAAGCAACTGTTGTCAGTGAATTCAAGTGTGAAAGAATTTTTTTTTTTTTTTTGACCTTAGTTTACCACCTTCTTACTGGTCAGAAGCATCAAATGAGACAGCATTTTTATTTTGAGTCCTATAAAAAGAAAATTATAATGCAAATAATTGCATAAGCAACCACTGTAGTGTCACAGACAGACCTAACTATAAAGAGGAGTCATAACACTGGTTTTCCACTGATCAATGGCATTGAGGTTGGGCTTTTCATAAAGCTATATTTTAACAGATATTAGTGGTAGGATTGTCAAAAATATGTGAAATCGAAATCAGATGACCTAAAATAGATAATTTGAACAAGTATTAGTATAAATAGGACAAAATTTAGTCATAAAGGTTAGATTTTACCAAGATCTTGAGAGTTGTCAGAATTGTGTAAGACCACATAGAGCCATAAAGGAAGTACTGTTACCAGTATTTTGTGTTGAAAATTATCATTTTAAAATTATTATTTTGTGAAATTGTAATAGAGTATCAAGACTATTCCTTAGTATTGGAATAGCGTTTGGAATTTAATTAACTAAATATAAATTAGTCTCTCACTTGAGTAACTTGATTCCCTTCCAGCAGCATATTTTTAGTTGAATATGTGAATACAATACATTTTTCTTTTCTTTTTTTCTTTACCTTCCCATAACACCATATTTGTCAGTGCTACCTACTGTGTTTATGCCTTATGTTTAATAAGCCTCACTGTCCTTTTCGGGAAATCTCAGGAAGGGGGTTATCTCAACAGAAGTAGTATTAACAGAGCGCTTGACTGTTGTACTAATATGGCTAAGAATAACTTGGCCTATTGCTGTCCCTATTTTAAGTACCTGTATTGATCACTTAATGCCAACTGATACAGCAATAGGTGTGTCAAGTGCAGCCTACATACAACTTTATTAAGGACCACCTGAAAGCAGGTGCTGTTTTTGTCTCATCTCTTATCTGTACATCCATGAATACTTTCTTATCAACTAAAATGAAACACTACTACACTACTACTTTTAATGTTCATTAAAAATGCACTGCAATCGTAATGTCTTTTTAAAAGCTTTATTTTTATATAATAGTTGTAACGTGAAATGGTTTCTACAATACAACAGTGTATAAGGGTCACATTAAACAGATTAATTCTGTGGTGGCTACAAAAATAAAGTTGTAACATTTTGACATTAAAGTTGTAATTTTTGGAGAATAAAGTCAAAGCTAGAACAAAATGAAGTCACAATTTTACGAGAATAAAGTTGTAGTAATAAAGTAAAGATGTAATTTTATCAACATTTAGGGGCTGACATGTCAAAACACAGAAGTGCAATTCGTCACCAGAACCAGAGTGCAAAAGAATGGGGCTTATTTTAGTTAAAAGCTTTAATAAAAACCTATGTAACCTACCTTTATGTTGCTGGCTTGTTTAGCAACTGTTGAATCATTTCCTGGGAATGAGCCCTATGTGGCATAGCTGAGCGCTCTATCCAGGACACTGACCTTTTTTCGATCCATATCGAAATTCAGGTGTAGTAGTTTTGGTGTGATTTTCACTAAATCCATTCCCTTGGCTTTGAGATTTCTACACTTTATGAGCTTGTGAAGCCATGTGCAATTAGGCTGTGGCAGCTCATGTTTATGCAGTCTACCTGGAACAGCCATGGATACGGGGTGGATGCAGTGCTCCAGGTACTGTATTGGGGAATAGCGAGGACATAGCTGTGTTTGATTCTCCATAAAGAATGCAGGATCAGGGACTGAAACCTGTTTCACCTCTGTGCATTGGACTAAACTGTACATATTTGGAGACAGAAAAAAACAGCGCAGTGGCAATAGGGATTAGGCTCCATTATAATCGGAGCTGCCCAGTGCACACAGCTCGAACCCGAGGGGCTAAAGTTATCCACAATGTGCACTCTGAACAGAGATTGTATGCAAAGTGCCCACTTTTAAAAAAGTAGAGAAGTGGAGTAAGGGGAAAGATCGCGCTGAGACACCTCCACCTGTTTGCAGCTCAGAGCACAGCCTGTGTCCTGAGTCTGTTCATTCAACAGTTTGTGATTGCTACGTACAAGTGAAGAGGTGGCACCTAAACTGTGATGGTGATCTGTCTAATAACTTCCACATACATGGGACATGCAAAATGTCAGTTTGACCTCCTTTATGGGCATTTATGTAAGCTTTTAACTCATCTAAGCACCAGTCTTTTGTAGTCTGCGTTCACTTTATTCGGCGTCGAGCCCTAAATCATTAAATGTTTATTTTGGTAAAACTACATATTTTTTTGGCTGCGACTTTAATCTCGAAATATTATGACTTTATTTTCATAAAATTACAACTTTATTCTGTAAAATTACAACTTTATTCTGTAAAACTACAACTTTATTCTTGTGAAATGATGACTTTTTCTCGCTTCAATTTTATTTTCATTAAATTACAGTTTAATGTTGATTTTTATTCTTATAGCACTCACATAATTAACTTTTTTAAAGTGACCGTTATACTCGTACTTTGCACTCTGGTCCTGATACCGAACTGCTTTTATGCATTTCGACACTGATGTCAGCCCCTAAATCTTGATAAAATGACATTGTTTGTGTCAGTTGTGACTTTATTCTCATAAAATTACGACTTTAATGTCGGAATGTTATGACTTAATTTTCATAGCTCTCGCATAATCCGTTTTTTTTATTTGACCCTTACACTCCATCGTAGGTTTCTTTATTGAGCTAATGATTTATTTTTTATATTTTATAATATGTTTGATGTGTGTGAAAGTACTAAATACTAATATTCCTTCTCTTGTAAGCCATTATCTTACAGACAGGAACTCCTCACTTCCATAAATATGATCAGAGTAAATAACTAGTTTCATTGAAATGTTTATGAATTAGAGGTTAATCATTGCAGTCTACATGAAACTGTAAACACTGTTGGCCCAGGGACTAGTCATGCACTTAGGGGTTTTTTTGGAGCTGACATCTGCTGGGGCAGAAGGGTCAGTTAAGTAGCCTAATAAAAACATTGAGAAATAGACACGACCTACTCAAATAGAGTCACAAATGTCACAGTACACTTGTTGTAAAGTATGAAAATATGTTTTTATAAAGTTTTTTTCACAGTATCAGGTATCTCACAGAATGTAAACCAGACTGACACATTAGCCTTTTTGTAATGTGTAAAGTAAATTCCAATTTGAATGATCACAATTATCAAATTACAAAGGCTGCAATTACTTTGGCAATGTATTATATTCTGCAAACAACAAAATATATATTTTTATTGCAAAATAAACCTGCAAATATAATAATTTAAATCTCCACAATATATTCTGGTTAAGGACTTAATATTTCAATCTTCTCTAAAATGATAAAGCTCCTGGACATGTTTCAAATGTGCAATGTGAACAGAATCAGGATATGAAAACATAAATCACATTAAAAAAAACTTTGTGCAGAGGTCTATGTAGAAGCTGTCAATATGCTGTACTCCTTTGTGGGCATATGAGGGGAAGCACGTCAGCATTTAAAAATCCTAGGTGGCGAGAGGATGGGATTAGATTACCATATGCTAGCACAGCTCTGACTAACAAGATGGCCCACAGTACAGATTAGAGGCAGAGGCTAGTGGGCCAAGTTCACTAAACCACACAGGGTAATCATGGCAGTAATGGCATCAAATGTAATATTAAGGCCTAGCCTAGCAGTCAGTTCTGGAACTAGTAATAATAATAATAATGGTTGTCCTAGGGATAACTTATTTAAATTATCATTGACATCTTTGAAAATATATCATATCAGTATATAGTATTTTAAACCTTTACTAAATTTGGAATTTTAGTTTAGTTAGTTCTAGGTGAATTTATTATTTAGTAGTTTGAATGTTTATTTGAGCAAGTATTGAGAATGAAGCTGGTCATTGTTTGCAGTTTGTATACTGGAGGGTTAAAATGGCTAAAATGATCCAACCAGATATGTTGTAGTGTTGTAGGTCTGAGGTTAGATTTAGTCATAGTTCCAGTGGTCAGTGGTTTGTCCACAGCAGTAACTATTGGGGTTTGGTCAGGTCAGGACAGTGGTGAAGATACAGCTACGAGAAGCCCTGCTAACCGTTATTTCTTTTATTGCGGTTTGCCAGCTGGATCAACACACTTTAGTACTTCTACTACTTGAATTTACTTTCCTCATAATACTGTAAGTGCTTTAATTTAAATAGTACTTAAAATGTAAAAATGAATCAATAAATGGGTAATAAAAGTTAGTTTAATTCATAAGTTTATTTTAACTTTACTAATTATTTTAACATGGATAAGCATCCTAGTAAACATCCTAGCAAACGTAGTTGATTGTGATAGGTTTCTCTGAACATTTGTCTTGTTGTTTAAGACATACCTGAAAGATTTCAAAATCTTTTATGAGGAGTAGACTCCAAGATCGACTGTGGATGTTTTGTTTTGGTGTCTGCCTGGACTAATCTGGTCTGGCCTGGGGGGTCTGGGTTGAACCAGTTCGAGTTGTGCTGTCTGTGCAGGGTTTTTGTTGGAGATCTGATGATCAGTCACTGTCTGTAATTAACTCCCAGGATCACAGCTTCAGTCACTCACTCGTGCCAACAGTGATGGAGTGAGAGTGATGGAGTGAAAGGGTGGCAGACTCTACACTGCATATATTGACATAGACAGGGCTGCTGCTGTGGCATCAGCCCAATTATGATTGTGACAAACAGTCAATATGGGTAATTCGTGACTAGCACTAAGGAGACTTACAGCTCTGCACCTACAGCAACTGAGCCACAGGATTCTCAGGCAAAGTAGTTTAATTATGCTCTCTTTCATGCTGCAATTGGACAGTTAATCCCAGGCTTCTCTTGTCTGTGGACAAAGAGGAGAATAAATATGTGCCATGGTCCCACAGGACACAGCAAAAAAGGGGCTAATCTTTGACTTCACTGAATATCTGTACAGAAATGACTCAGTGGTAATGTATTGTCATTGTGAGAGTTAAAGAGAAGTGAAGTTTGTTTTTTGGGGGCGATAAACAATGGGCAACAGCTATGTTATGTGATATGTATGTATAACTATAGAACTTACATTATTACTGTCTCTTACCTACTCATAAATCGCTATCTAAAGCAAATAAAGTATATATATGTTACTTGCTCTGCTTGTATTCAATTAGGGATGAGCAATAGACTGTATAGGTTCCAACACTGGTATGGGTCCCAGATATTGGTATCACTATTGAAAACTTTGTCAATATTTTTTGTGAACTGCCCCAGTCTCTGTGTGCCCGTGTGTCATTTGTAGACTCGCCAGTGCATCAGATTTGTCTTCTTTTTTTTTTTTTTTAAATGTGAAATAGATGAGCAATTACCAGGGGCTGCAGATGGAAATTAGCTCCGAGAGCTATTGTCTGGTACAAAGCATCAATGCATGCATGGTCCCTGTAAACTAAGTTATTTAGGCAAAAAATAAACACATTTTATTATTATTATATTATTATTATTAAAATATTGTATTGATTTTTTTTTTATTTATTTATAAAAGTGTAAGTTAGTTTGTGAATTTTATTAAAACTTAAAGGACATACAGTATGTAACTTTTCAGAGGTGGCATGTCACCTGCATGATTTTATGAAAATAAAAAGTTAAACCCATACTTCAGAACATTCTACATGGAGATAAGTTTTATTCCATACTGTGCAAGGAACAACATTTCGATGGAAATTAGTAGAAGGAGGCCCTCTTCCAGGCAGCCAAATAAGAATCAGGTTTGTGAAGATGCAAGCCTGCTCACAGTACGTACGCATGTTTTTATACTTTTTAAATCTATATTGGTTATCAGACCATCCCTAATTTACATACAATTAGGCACATGAGTTCATGCAAAATCAACTATTTAAATAGAAAAGTACAAAGAAACTGTATTTATATGAAAAATGCAGTTCAACTAATGCTAATTGACTACTGACTGACTACTACTAATACATACTTTGTCTTTTGGGATGTTGTTTTTTGGTTGACTAAGACACCATCCACTGATTAATCAACTAAACAACTAAAGGACTACAACCCTAGATTTGAATGACTTATAGGTCTAGTACAACATCCCAAATTAACCTAACCTCACACAATATTGAGTAGAATGCTAAAATATTGAGATCCTAAATAAAATATAGTGTGGTATATTGTGTACATGAATTGAATGTAATCACAAAGTGAGGGGTGCACAAATGAGGTGCTGACAAAACTAAAAATTAAGTAAGTGAATCTGGCTTTAGTTAAAGTGGGTCCAGGTCAGGTGCTGGGAACGTGCCTGCAACACTGAACAGACAGGGCCTGATCTTGAGGATTATAGGATCGTATTTTGGAATTAGCTTGAAGCCAGACACATGACAGAATGCCACAATGCCAGCAGTTAGATCAGATGGTTTACCACAACACAGCTTTCTATTGTTGACAAGGAATCTACACATATATTTCATCTGTGCAGCCCACTGCATGTCCAGTCACACGAGCTAACAATGTTTCCCATTACTTCTCTGAATAATTACTATACAGTTGCGTCATGACATGGCAAAGAAAAAAAAACTTCATTGTGCTTCAACCTCTCAGCCATGAACTACATCCTAAATGACAGTTGTTGTTTTTTTCTCCAGTGCTCTTACTTCTATGCTTTTATGCTTCATATAATGCAAGCTTTTCAGTGTACATAGGGAAAAGGAAGTATGTTTGCCAAACATCAGGACTAAGCTACTTCTCCACTACAGTTTTAATTTGGAATCTTTCATCATTGCATTTAAGCAGGGACTACTCAGAGAGGCTGCTGCCAAAACAAATTCTTGAGACAACCTGTAAGGAACAATGGGCAGCTGCTATACAGCCCTTACTATGAATCAGCAACTAGGGCTTCTATGAAAACACTCTCAACTTATGGTGACATATGAAAAACAAACTTACCTGTAGTTCGCACCAGGCCACCTCCACCCAGGTCTCTGTATCCAGCCCTTTGTAAACCGTCTTGAAAGCTCCTCGACCCAATTCAATGTCAAACTTAAGAAAGCGTCCTCCAGGAGAGGTGGCCACAGCCTTCATCTCAGCCTCCTCTTCCTGCTCCCTGTCCCGCTCCTTCTTTTGGGTTGACAGTGACAGGCCTGGCTCCTGGCTTGTCCCAGAACAGGAGAGGTCCTGACCCAGAGCAGCACTGGCCGAAGCGGCTCCTTTTTGTGGGGCACTGCTGGTGAAGACTGAGTCAGAGCTCTGCAGGTCCAGCTGAGGGGGGCTGTGCGAGGGTTCAGGGGGTATGTCCACCTCATCTTTTTCCTCACAGATCTCCACACTCTTTCTAAAGAAGCGCTTCTCTCTCCTCAGACGTTTCTGTCCGGAGTCCACAGACAGAGAAGCAGAGAACGAGATTGAGCGATTGGATTTTCCCTGGACATCCTGCCCACCTTCACCTCCAGCCAACCTGCGCTCTTCAGCCTGGGAGGAGGGAAAGTCAGAGGGGGTGCTGTGCGTCCTGTCTCGCTGTGAGATGGTCCTGTCCCGCTCCGTGCCCTCCTCCCTCTGTCCATCGGGTTTCTCCGAGGACTCCTCTGTGCCCGAGGGCTCTCCTGGGTCGGTGGCCATAGGGCCTGGACCCCTGTAGTCCGCCCGCACTTCCTCCTCCTCCTCCAAAGCTGTGCTTCTGCCTCAGCCCCCGTCTCTCTGTCTGTGTGAGGGACCCCTCTCTGATCTGATGAGGGTCAGCTGGTCCAAAGTGGCAGGTGAACAATAATCTCTGACCAAACGTGACCAAACAGAGGAGGATTGTGCTCAGTTTCTTTTTCCTAAGCCTTCTTAAAATCCTGAATGGGCCAGAAGCAGCAATCTTACTTTACTTTTGACTCTCAACTACATTTTGTTCTTCATATGTATTAGTGATGAAAGCTGATTCTCTTTGAATCCTTGTTTTACAAAATCCTGTGGAAATCTTCAAGTAAACTCTGAAAGAAGAGAAATAACATTGTATTAATATTCAGTCACATATTCCTACAATGGACAGCAATTGAAACAGAACAGAAAGCCTTGGCTATAATAGTTACTGTTATACATATATTGCACAAGGAGAAAATATAATGGAAAGTGGTTTTCCAAAAACACTCACTGTGGTTTCTTATAATTGCCCCTACATCATTACAAATCTCAATAGCGATCAATAGACTCCAATGTACTGTGTTTGACACTTACAGTAACTTTTTCAAAGTATACACTCCAATATTTACATTATCTTGTCATTAATGATTGTCAGCATTTCTCAGCATGTCTTAAGTTGTGTTCAATTGTTCCATTAGTCAACAGAGAGCTGCAGTTACGACTATGTGATCCTGAACATTAAATATGGATGATGAACTATGGGCCAGTGCAGAGTGAATAATTCATAGACATCAAGATTGAACGGGAGTACTGCTAACAGATGCTTCAAAAGCCTCATATATAAGCATGGCTGCAATTAGCATTATGATCTGCGTCAACTTCCTCATTCATCCATTCATACTAAGCGATAAAGTGAA
This sequence comes from Periophthalmus modestus, assembly GCA_019594935.1. NCBI lineage: Eukaryota > Metazoa > Chordata > Actinopteri > Gobiiformes > Gobiidae > Periophthalmus > Periophthalmus modestus. Next base: position 15,733,339 of record JAIEZT010000084.1, on the reverse strand, counting down.
ACAGGTTTCTCCACATACGTGATGGCCTTCTGTCGGCAATATCTGCAATATGCTAATTCACTGGGCAATGTTAAAGAGAGAGTCACAATTTCTTCTTAGCATATTTTGAAATCTTTTTAGTATTTTGATTTTATACAAACAGGAAGAAAGGGCATCTGGTGAAATACATCACAGGTTTAAGATGATCACATTTTAATAAGAGAGAAAAAAAAAACAAGCAGTAGAAATTATATTGTAGTTTTGTGACATATCGTGCACTCCCAATGCTTGTGCCACTGAAAACTGCATCTCTTATTATGATCACTTCTCTTGAAGCGTTAACACTGTCTCTGGGCACCGACAGCCAACTCTTTCCCTGTCAATACCATATTCCTATAACAGCCTGGGGTCACAGCTCTGCAGCCAATATCTGACAGTGACAGTGACCAACTAAGTCCAGTGTCACCATTTATGAATTAACAGCTTTCAGGAGGGAAGGGTGCAGAAGACTATAGCGTAGTAGTAGCAAACCAACATTTGTGTAACAGACAGTGCAGCAAGCAGAAAGTAAAAACTGGCAAGTGGGTCAGAGTATTAACTAACTTTACATATTAGTTTACCACTCAGAACATATTCACTTACATGTGGGGCTGGCACTGGTGCAGCTAAAAGGAAACCGTCTTGGGTTACCAACACTCTGAAAGTTATGCAGGCTTCAGTGGTATGCAAAGAGGTCTTTCTCAAATGCAAACGGCATCAAAGTCATATTTCTTCCCTGCTTTAATGAGTATTGAGTTGTGAACCCTATAGGGGCTCCCACTGCATTGCACGACACCCATTATCTTCTGTATAGCAAGGTCTTATGAGAGGGCGTCTCAGCAGGATTTGAGCACACAGATCTGATGGCCAATGCAAGAAGCTGTCAGTCAAATTAAAAACACAATTGGCCAATATTAGACCAACTGCCAGAAGTTGCAGATGAACATAATAAAAAAATCTAGTTCAGCGACAGATCTAGACTGACATGATGATTACAGCAAGATGAGACACCTCCTACAACAGTACTGCTCACACCTGCTGGTAAATAAGGAAGTGACGTCACAAATCAGTGATAAGTGCAATGTCATATAGCTTTAAATGTTATAAATATACTTATACAAAGTGATCTAACAGTAGCGTTAGTATTTATGCTTCACAACCACAAGTGTTCATGTGACAGCACAGGTTACATGGCCTTGTGGTGAGATACAACATTTGGCTTTCTAAATTATAAAAACACATTTATGTGACTTCCTCTCTACTGTTATGAGATTCTTTCTTATGTTGATAAACCTGTTGTGATACAGGAATGTCAACATGTAAAAATAGATCAAAAAAGAATCCTGTGCAAATGTGCACTTTGTAGTACTGACATGACACACGAATATCACAACACACCCTATAGCTCAATTAATTAATTTATCCAGAACAATGTAACATTTGTCTTATATCAAAATCTAACATGAAGTCCAACTTATCAGAAAGGTACTCATCTCAGTAACAATGACACTAAACAAACACAGACAAACTACACGGATATGTGGTTAGGCCAAATAGGCCTGCAAATAGCAAATTTACACAATGGGACATATAATGTACAGTAGATCCAAAAAGGGTTTAAAAAAAAAAAATAAAACTAACAGGATGTGGGTAGCTTAAAGGGGAAACTGGCCCTTTAAACACAAGCTTATTCATTGCTGTCCCTGAGGCAAGGAGTTCCCATGGAAGCCACATACCGGACAGAGTTATCACAGCACATCAAACATGCTCAACAAAATCTCTGTCTGCTCTGCCCTGCCTCATCCTAACACAAACTTTTTATACCCTGTCAAAAACACAACACGCATACCCTCACTCACAGCATGTCCTGTTTGGAGGAAAGAATGCCCATAGGAATTCACTGACACCAGCCAAACAAAATGGCACACAAGCAAATTGATGCAACTAACTTTTTTGACATTTTATACAATAAGTGCAGAGAAATCAAGTTAATTACTGCTCAAAGTGTGTATTATAGCTGAAGCACAAACGCACATCCGACAAGCTGAAGTCTGTCTGGTTCCAGGGGCGTGGGAGCACCTGCAGCTGCATCATCTATCCTGACATGAACAGCAAAAATCATTATGACATCGTTCTTTCACTGTTTACCAAGGAATTGCTGTCTACAAGCAGTTTCTGGGTAAATAAATCAAGATGTTTTACTATCACGAATGCATCATACTGGAGTGTAAAACAGTAAACGTGTTTAAGCAGAATGCTTTCATAAAGTTGTTGATATTATGAACGCTTGTAAAGCTTGATTAAAGTAACTTTGGATGAAGTTATTTTATTATTACTATTATCATTATTATACTATTATAATAATTTGTTAAATTTTGCCATGGTACAGTTACAAAAGTCAAAAATAGTTTAAAAAAAAATAAAAATAAAAAAATCCTACTGGGTTTAAAAAAGTGTATAAAAATGATATGGCACAAATTTTTTTGTATTTGTATCTTTGTATTGGTCAGTCTTGATTTTCAATTTGATTTAACTTTTGTCTTTTCAAACTTTTTCAAAATTAACCGAAAATGGCTTTTAGTATTGATTTCATAAACAAAAAAATGCACACATTTCTTCATCTGAAGTCTGCACTTTGCTCCAAACTACATGCTGTTGTTGACAGAGGATTGGCTGTAGACCCCTTGATTAAAAAACCCTAAGCTGATCATTGACGTTTAGACTCAGGCTGAATCTTGATTAAAATTTGATTAGTGTCCAAGCCTTAATAAAAAGTCATTAATGTCTTAATGGGTACCTGAGCTCTCTTTATATGTTTACAAAGTTGATGCATGCTTAGATATAGTATGCAATAGCAATAAAAGGGCAATAGGAAGTAGAAGTAACAGCTATTAGCAAGAGAAGTAATTATAATAGAACTCTTTTTTATTTGAGGTGGTAAGCATGATAAAATGGTTGAAAGAGTAGCAGCTTTAGTGACAGTCGTAGCAGAAGTAGGCCACTATCAAGATGTAAAACACGGCTTTAACACCATAAGCCTAGACTTGCGCTTAACTGTACACTGTGATGTACTTTGTCCAGTTCTCACTTCATGGGGCAGAGCATAAATCCCCAGGGAACCAACTGCGTCCCAATGTTGGACAGGCAGACAAAGCAAGGGCTATCGTGCTCAGTTTGTGCTTGTACGTAGGCATTTTTCAATTGCGCGGGACATGTTGATGAAAAGAGAGAATCAAAAGTGGTGAGAGGGACAGGAAGGGATTGTAGCTGCTAGGAGGCAGGGCAGTGGGCAGAAGGAGGGGTGCACTGTGTAGATGGGAAAAATGTGTGTTTGAATGAGAACAAGAGAGAGATCAAGAGAGGAGGGGGTGCTACGGACAAAAAGAGCTGGGAGGGGGATTTCGCCTGATAAAATATGTGCCAATGTCGGTGTGAATGAAAGCAATGACTATAGCTGAATTTCTACCAGGACAATGGCTACAGTGGGGTGCAGGGGAGAGGATGAGAAGGGAAGAGAGGGAGGGAGGAAGCATGCTTTTAGGATTTACAAGTGCAAAAGGTTGAAAACATGAGGTGATTACATTAGCACAGACATAGTTTCCGTTGGTATGTACAGTCTCAGAAAGGCTGGGTGGGCAGTGACAGCAACTAACCTTATCATCTTCCTGCTGCCCAAAGATGGACAAAATACAGACAGATATACTGCTGTATACTTCCTTTATAGACACATGTAACTACACATACTCTATACAGTCATTTATAAAGCACACAAATGTAGTAGCACTTAGCAAGACTATCCAGGTGTATGATCATATAGGTAAGATTAGCATCACAGGTCTAGTAGTGGTGATAGAAACACAGTATTTTTGAATCATCTTGGCAGGTGACGTGAAGATGGTGCCATGGAACTGACAAATTCCTTGGCACTATCTTCAATTGCCTTATACTCAGGATCCATATTATGGATCTCACAAAAGTCTAAAATGTTAAAACATTGTAATGTGCAAGATTCTGCACAAACATCTATGTCATTATACTTTCTGTTTTATTGTGTCAAAGTCATGTATTTAAAAAACACAGTATTGAATGATAAACTTGCCAGTTACCAGTTAAAATCCAACTTCTAACTTCCTGCATGTGCAACACAAAGGTCTTTATACCATAGTTCCTCATTTGAGTATTTAGTTGCAAAACACATGTCTGACAGACTTTCCCCTTCTACTACTTTAAGGCTAATTTAACAATGGCAGCATCAACAAACTGCCCTAATTTTAGCCATAATAACCTGATTATCTTTATTTGTTCCGATTAATGAAGTGGCTAATTGTTTGAGTGAGTGCTCTCTCTAAGACAATCTCCATGCATGATTAATGCCATCTGACTTCACAGGCCTGGGCAGTGCCAGCTCTGCTCCAGTCCCACAGAGATTTAGTGAAGCTGGAAGCTATAGCCGTTCGGGGAGGAGGGAAAGTGTAGACAGGACAGAAGTGGCCCCTAGCTCAGACATTCAGGAAACTGTACTGTCAGAATAGAGCTGGTTTTGAACAACTTAAACATAAAAAACTGTATGACTATAGACCAAGACCACTGTTACTCAGGAAACCAGGGTTAAACAATAAAACTGTTGCATATGGTGCAAGAGCAGAATAGTTATGTACACATTAGCCCTCCACAGTGGAAATAAGGTTTACATGGAACCACTGGTATTTACTTGAAGTTCAAAGGCTAGGAGGCTATTGTGTGAAAACAGATACCCAGATACTTGATACTAAAACTAGATGGACACTTAAAGAAGTACACAGAAATAACACTTTCAAAACATTTGAATAGTCTTGATCTAGACTTTAGCACAGAAGAGACCACAATATGAAAGAAAGTACTATTATTTTAATGAAAATTCTTGTGTAGAAAGTTTTCTATTAGTTATTCTTCAGTCAATGTCAAATATGTATAAACGGTAGGCTACAGAGTATAAAGGCTTTTCCTTAGTATTGAAATAGAGTTTGACCATACCATTGCCCACTGGCAAGTGGGCTTAAAGACTTTACTAAAAACAGGAGACTGAAACTATAAATCTTCTAGAAAGTAGTTTGTCACAGATTCTGGAATCACAGGTAAATTATTTAATTATTTATTAACACCAGAAACAGGCAATAGAAGAAGCACTTAATACTAGTAGGGCTTTCTCAGTGTCTGTGAGTACAGACCCTGGGAGAAGCATCAGACCGTGCGATTTGTATCACCTCACAAAGTCACTTCTTCACATGTGGCTTAGTTTGGGATAGTGGCATTTTGAAATCTGATGAAAAAATATCAAGCGGTGTCCTAACACTGCTGTGACTGCCCACCACCCATTAGCAAAACTCAAGGCAGAAAACATAACAAGCACTTTGTCCAATCCAGGTCAAGCATGTGAGGGTGCAGCGTAGGTAGCACACACAGAGTACTGTTCACTGTGGCTAGAGACTGTCAGGGAGACATATGTGATCCAAGTCAGGGACTTCACTCAGACCTGCACTGCTCTGAGGGCCCAGATCTGATCCAGGTGACACAACTTCAGCGTCTATTTGAAATCTATATTATATCTGAGTCCTGACCAAAGAGCTCTAATTCTTCTGAGTCGGATCTTCCCTCTTCTCCATCTCTATGGCAAAGAAAGTAGGCCTACTGGACAACTGAACTGCAGTACCAGTTTCCATTGGGTGTCTGTGGCCACTGTAAGTCCATGGATCTTCCATGGGTACATGAATAAATATTGAAGGCCTGTAACAAATGAGAAACAACTAACAAACATGTGACTTGTTGTCTTTTTTATTGTTCAGTGACACTGAAGCAATTAATGCATGTTATTTATAGGCTCCAGCCTGCACACAACATAGTGCTGTCTGATGGGGCACAACCACCAAGGCGTACACGGATTGGCTCAAATGGAGCTCAGCTGACCTAAGAAATGCAATGGAGGAGTGCATGGTAAAAATCAAAACGATGCACATGACAGCCTGAGGTTGAGAGAAGTGACACCATTACAAACAACCTGACCCCTCATGCAGCCTGGCACAGACCCCGTTAAAGTTGCAGGGCAGGCCTAATGGCTCTGCTGTGTCCAACTCAGCACCAGGCTGGTGCTTTTCCTCGACTAATTAAATCAACTAGATTAAATTCAACTAGATATCAAGGAGCTAACGCATGAAGTGCTTTCATGGGCACTGTCTATGGTACCTCTATAGGATGTCCATTGTCACTGACTGCAATTTAAAATAATTCAGATGCTACATACACAGTGAACAAAAACAAAACAGTACTTACACAGATGTACCGTTGTGTTTAGTTAGACCAGCGTGAGCTGTTGGGTCCAGTGGGCCAGCTTTCTCTCACCTTTATCTATTTCCATCCGCGGAAGCACGAATTTCTTTACCCTGGAATCTTCACACAAAGAATTTAAACAACATAGGCTATTACACATCAAGTGGCGCTCCTCGTGTCCTTTTATTCTTGTTTTGAAGCCTCCGTTTGTGGTGGTGCTCTCAGAAAATCCTCACTGAAATGGTCGAGGCTCGGTCAGTGTCTGAGCGGCAGGCTCAGGACTTGGTGTACGCCGTGTTTCTATTCAGACGATGCCAACCTTAGCTTTTGGATTTTCCTGCTCGTTCCCTCGGTTTGCTGGCTTCAAGTTGGACGACTGGCCATTCATGTGCACCTGGTAAATATTTTGTAACTTATGTACATAATTTACAAGGCATGAGTAGCTTGGCCTGGCACTGGTTCCCGCACGGAGAGCGCGCACTGCCTGGTCGCTGCACTTGCCACAGGGATCATCATTATCCGCGTAATGCCATTCCCTCGTTCTGCCACATAGGGGCAGAGCTGCTACGTGTTTGTATCATAGATTTGTACACGGTTTGTTATGTGACTGTGGTGTTGCCTTCAAGACCTGCTATGTAATTTCAAAACTTACAGCGCCCAGAAAGTCACAGATTGCGCTCAGACCAATGTCTCGGCGCATACAGCTCATTTTATATTGCTTGTACGTTGAACGCTAGGTCACTTATCCTATATACACCCAGCTGTTTGTAGGTAATACATCTGTGGTTACTATTGCTGTTCTGTTTCTGACCTACTACATTATGTTGATTTATTTGTATAGACGAGTCTTGTCTATTTTGTGCGTAACGATGACGCACTAACCTAAGTACTGATAACTGAAGAGGATAAATTGATAATTTAGGATAAAATATAGATAGCATATGACATTGCCTCAAAATTTCACTTTATCTCACCGTCCCTGAACAGACCATTTCAAAATACATTTCAATGAAACAATGCAATCATCACTTTTGATAGCAAAACGTTACATCTAGCTTAACATCCTTATTTTAGACACTGAATAAAGAGTCAGCGTTAACCAAGGGGAAAAAAAAGGTTTAAGACGCATCTGCAAGTTTTCCTCCTTTCACGACATACGCAGGGAAACAGCCCAGAGCGAAATGAACCGACTAACCCCAGTGTATTTGACGTTTGTCGCCCTCTTGTGAGACTCTAGAGCGTCTTCATCTAAAGAAGATGAGACCATTTGAGGAAATATTTGACCCTTTTATTACTTGGTATAATTCTCACAGTAAAAGCATGGAGTGTATCGTTTTTTGTTTTTTGAATAAAAATGCGTCACACAAATTACTATACACAAAGGGGAAAATACAACATTAGTTTTATGCATTACACTTAGACTCACAGTAAGGCTTGCAACATATGAGGCAATTGATACATTCAAAAACATTGAAACACATAATACACATTTAAATTAAAAATGCACTTCAATAACATGTCTTGGATTTGTGCTCGATTGACCAAAGTAAATTGTTTCCTGCAAGCTTTCTGTAAATAAATGAGGCTATATTTACAGGACGAGTAGTAACATGTGTGTTATACATAGTCCAGCGGAGACCAATAAGGGAATCACTGTCACATCACTCCAGACTCAAGACTCGCCTGTTCAGACTGTCCTACCTTTCATAATCAATCACACACTTTTATCAATCAGCTCTTGTCATGTTTTATTGTTTTTATATGTATATGTAATTTTATCCTTGTTCAGTGTCCTTGGGAAAGGCGCTTATAAATTGATATATAATATTATTATTACTGTGAAAGAGATTCTCTTATTGATACTAACTTTTAATTAGTGTGCATCAGTGGTAATGTTGCCGTGTGAAATGGGCGGAGTGTTAATAGGAATAAGTATTGACATCCAAATTCAATATGTAAACTTAACTCATAAAAGTATCATAGCATAAATCAAAATAATATATGGCAAGTTGATAAATATAACATTTGAATCTAAAAATCTGCTTTCTACTTTAATGACTAAGGGCAGTCCGAGATGAACGCTGTGTGCACTTGATTTCTTGGTGCAAAAATAAGGTGTCATTTGTTGTGAGGGAACTGACAGCATGCAATGATGAACGGTTTCATATTTCCAGAATATTACCACTCAAATTTTGTCATAAGAAAAAAATAAAAGGTGGGTTTGGAAGTCCTCCCGCAGCTGAATCTAGTCCTGCGTCACAGTAAAGATTAGGTCCAACCTTTGGTCTTTCAAGTTTCCTTTAAAGCCACATCTCATTTAGAGTACTTCAAAAAAACTTCCAGCAACTTTAAATAAATCAAGTTCTAAGGCGGTCTTTGAAGTCAGCTCGTACCTCAGCCAGGAGAGGTTAGATTTAATCAGTCTCAGGTCCTCTGTATTTGTTATCCATCACTCCTGTTGCAGTGTACATAGTGTATGAATTCAACTCTCCAGTGGTGGCCGAAGAGGAATACAGCCATCCATTTCCAGTGACTCTGGCCAGCCCTCATACTTGTTGCTGTTTTTGCTGTTCTTCATACGCTGAGAAAAAAACATGTATTGAAAAAAAATATATATACAAAGAATACAAGCTATGACCTTTTTAACACAACTTTGTATAAAACCAAGTCACAGAAAACATACTTGCTCAAATGGGCTCTTGTTTTCGATGCCTTTGGCACCAACAAACACCCAGCTGTCTCTGAAGGCCAGCTCCTTTACTGCTGTGCTGCCAAGCTCCTCAAACAGTTTCCGAGCCTCATCATTCAACCTGTCTCACAGATTAAGATCATATTGTGATAAATGGTAAGTGACATGATCTTGATGCAGTACATGTGTGCTATCTTCAGCCCTTCTCTACTTTGGTACTACGCTCAGAAGCAAGGCTGGCCCAGCCTATAAGCAGAATAAGCAGCTGCTTAGGGCCTCGAGGCCACCAGAGGGCCCCCAATACATTTATATTGAAAATAATATAATCAAGTTTCATTGGGGACAGGGCTTGTGTGTTTGCAGCAGCCTAAATATCTCTCTAAAACAATTACAACTGTTTTATATCTATAGTAGCAAAATATCTGCTGCTGCCTGCATTTGTTTTTGAGCTGGGCATAGGCGAGGGCAACTATGTGTTCACACCAGTGCAAAGACACTTTATAATGTAAATTTAAACCCACTGTCACCAACTGGAAAACACTAAAATCCACCAGAAATGAAGAAGAAGAAAAAATGTCTAGAATTTAAAAATCTCGACCCCCTCCTTATATGTTTGTCTACTGTTCTTCTGACTATATTGTGACATTCTGGATGTTTTCAGTCTGATGTTGGTCAGATAAACACAAATACAACTGATCAAGGTGATGAGAGCAGAGTCATAATGTTGTCAAATGTGAATCGCGAATAGCTGAGCCAGGAGCCATCGGCTGTCGGGCCCCAGAGACCAATTCAGCTTAGGACCCTTTGAAAGCTAGGGTTGGCCCTGCTCAGAAGTAGTAACTAAAGCATTAGAAAGTAACAATATTGCATGCATCTGGTGTAAATGAAAAAAAAAAACGTAATAACTGGTAAAGGGCAAAAATTATATTGATGCATATAGACCAGTCATTATTATTTATGTTTTCAACCTCCTTTCACAACACAAGCAGATGATTAAGTTAAATGGACTGGAAGTAACTCTTACTTTGTAGCTGGATCATCAAATGAGGCGACAAATACAAGTGTTCCTTCGTGCAGTGGTCGGAGAAACTTTAACAGGTCTGACACATCTAAAACAGAACACAAACACAATGAATAGTAGTTTGAGGTCATTCATGTCCCCACATATGTTGTGCAGTAGATCATGCAGGTGTTTGTCATTACCTCCTGCCCACATGTCAAATGTTTTGGTTTCCAAAAGTTCTCCAGTTACACCTGCAGCAAGACACCAAGTTAATTTACACAAGTGAGTTATAAAAAAAGGATGTGTGTGTTTGACCTACCATTTGCTAATGCTATATTAAGTCCTCTTCCAACATTGTCTTTCACACTGCTTATTAACCTGCACAACAGAAAATTGTGTATGTAAATTAATCAAAAGGTATTTTATCTACTATTCTAATAACACGCACAAAACAAAATCCGGGGCCGGGTCGCTTATCCGCGACCCAGCCCCGGATAAGCTGAAGAAAATGGATGGATGGATGGAAAACAAAATACAACAAAATGCACTATGTGGATGGATATTTGCATTGGCTTCATTATTAAAACTCAGGGGAAGAGAGTATGAAAACAAACAAATCGGTGACAGCAGAAAGGCAGGCTCAGACAGAAAGCTCTTTAAGCTCACATTTTGTCCTCCAGGCAGATTTTGGGTCCAATCACATTGGCAGCACCAGACACTAAACGGAAAGCCAAGTGCTTTGCAGGACAGGGGGCTGACAGGCCGCACTTATACCTTCGTGGACGAGCTTCAACTAAAAAAAAGACAATAAAAAAGTTATAAATCATCCTAAAGACGATGTTTACCTCAAGTACATTTTAAGTGATGTACATGTAACTTTTAAAAAGTTACAAAGGGAAAAAATGTTTTAAAGGCATACATTAAAAAAGGTAAATTATTAAATAATAATGATTTTACTAGTGTGAGTTAAAAATAAATTGACTGTGTGGGCAGGTATTTATCACTCTGTGGGGAGTAATCTATACACGTGGTCAATTCGTGGACATCTGCCTCCTTTATTGGGACAACATGATTTAAAATTAAATAAGTAGATTAAGTTTATTTACAAAGCGCTTTTCACTTTTCACAGACATAGACTAATGTAATGCATATAAGTTGTTAAAATCTTTTACAGACATACCAGATGTTGGTTGTTCACTCGTACCTAAAAATACAAAAAATAGAATTAGTATTTTTCATTAACATAAGTAAGTAGCTTAAAACATAGCATCATTTTGTAAACGAATATGAGTCAAGGAACTTTTTATTTGGTATTTGTTTACGTACCACCAAAGAAACTACGAATGGAGCTATTTTCACCCCCAAAAAAGGTATTTCCCAGAAGCCAGCTGAGCCCCACCAATAAGAGCACTACCACAGCACGCAGAGGACCTAAACAAGAAATACAAGAATGAGCATTTGAATTGTGGCCGAAACTACTGCCCCTTAAACCACTGCACAAACTAGTTCAACTAGAAAAACTCTAGATCCTCATACTAACCTGTTAATCTCATGTCTCCCTTTATCAAACCTGGAACTACAAATGAGCACAGTTACAAACAAATCAAAGGCAAAACCAGCAATAGGTCTCTCCATGTAACCATAATTAAGCCCGTCACAATAATTACTCAATTTATTCTTCAATAAATGATTACTATAACAATAATTTTTGGGGACCAATATTTATCGAGTGTTCCTTTTCTTTGAAGTACAGTAGTGGGACTTTTTTTTTTTTTTTTTTTTTTTTGCAGTGTGATACGATTTGAGCAGAACGTTGATTTATTCACTTCTATGGCTCATTATGGATACAAACGAATTACTTTTTTTTTTTTTTTACATTATTGTGAATAGTTTGGTTACAATCATAGTCTGTGCCTACAATATTATCGTTTATCGTCTATATTATTACAGATATATATTATAGCAATATATCGTTCTTCAAAATGTGTTATCGTGACAGGCCTACACATAACAGAATTTATACAAAAAGGCTGATGACAGTCAGCTTGCAGCTTGAATTACTTGGTTGAAATGCATCAACAGTTATGAACAAAAAACGTGTGCCTTTTTTAATTTCTACTCTAGAAGTCTGAAGTGAAATCTGACACAAACAGAAACAAACAATGCAATAACTTTCCTAGACCCAAATGACTTGATCTTACATTAAAATAAATGTCAACTTTATATTACCTTAATGTTCAAATGAGTAGTGTCTCGTTTCCAAGCCGACGCTGGGTTTAGTTCAATGTAGTAGCCAACAGCTCTGTTGCTTTTTCCTCTGGGGACTTGGTCTGTTTTTGCGTTGTTTCTTCATCGGAGCGTTTTCAACTCTGTAAAGCCATGTTTACTTTATCTTCGTGTCTTAAAACACCCCTATAGCTCATTCTTTGCTTACTGCGTAACGGATTTCGTGTTGCATTGAAGAATTTTCTTCTTGGTTCATTTGTCTTCCGGGTACTTTGACAATCACCAACTTGTGCGCACTGAGTGTGCGCACATGGACCACGTGATTAATATTACGATATGTATGAATGTATGTATGCATTTTCAAAGGGTAAAGGTGGGTTCAAAACGATTCAAAATGGTTGTACGGGTTAAATTATAGACAAGACAAATAAGCAATAGTCTTCCCTATACTATATATATATCCTTATTTTCCTAAATTTTGTCCCAAATCACTTCATGTAAAAATAAATACACATTTTCAGGTAGACTACTGATATAGGCTATGTACAGTATGTAAAAACTATGCAAATTATAAAGGATAATAAAAGGATAATAATATTCCGGATGTACTACTCCCCCTACTGTTCACTGTACACTTCACGTGAAGCAACATGGCTGCCCACAGTGCTGTGCTCTCGATGTCCAAAATCATCAGTCCTCTCTGGGGAGGACGCCTCGGAAGTGCGGCTAAAGTATGTCTGAAAGACGAGAAATTGTGTTCTATTTGTTGCATTTATGGTAGTTGGTTGGACTCCGTGGTAGGAATTGTTAATGTGAACGCAAGGTCAAATACTTTACATTAGCAGACATTAGCCGCTTGCTCACATTGAACAGAAAACACAACATTGTCATTGTAAACTTATGGACATTTTTACTTTTTATTTTTTACATTCAAGGTTTTGGGGACAACATCAGTGACAAGTCAGAGGAACAAGTCCATCCTCACTGTAAGTATTGGACTGCTGTCTGCTGCTCATTTTGTCATTTACAAAAAACACTTTAATGAATTAAGGATTACATAAAAAATGTATTTACCTTTATATCGTATTTAATGGTGAAGGAAAGATCCATGCTATTTCGTAATTCATATCTGAATATTACTTTTTTTTTTAACATGGGCTTTTATATTTTGTATTTTGGTATTTAGTCTGATGTGTTATTTTCTAACTATTGATACTTACCACTTTGCTTGTTTATTGACTCTTTTATTTTCTTATTGTCCATGATCCACTGCAGGGAGAACATATTGTAAGTACCACTTTCTTGGGGGCTTTCTTGCTCATTTATTATTATTATTAATAATAATAATAATAATATTTTATATATATATATATATATATATATATTTTTTTTTTATTAGGTTAAGCAGGTTTGGGTGATATACATCATTAAAAAGATATTGCATGTTTGTCAAACAACAAACAAACAAATCTGACAAACCTTTAGGTTAAGGTTAATTAATTTATGTATTGTCCAACCCTATAGGCAACCTCAACCTGATGCTAATTGTTTTGCCAACTAGATTTATAGATATTGTTCTTTGTATTAACAGTACATTGCATTTCTTTGTTACAGCCCCCTCCTGCTAAGTATGGAGGCAGACACACAGTCACTCTGATTCCTGGAGATGGCATTGGACCTGAGCTGTTAAGTCATGTCAGAGAATTATTCAGGTACTTAATGTTCCTTAATATGGTATTTTAAAAATCAGAAAAAGTATTTTTGGTGTATTTTTCTTACAGATACAGCTGTGTGCCCGTGGACTTTGAAGTGGTACATGTGAATTCTGCTCTGGAAAACCAGGATGACATGGATAATGCCATTACTGCCATCCGCCGGAATGGAGTTGCTCTCAAGGGTAATTTCATTTATTGATATACCATGTATGATATTGGAAGCACTAGAAAGCAGTACAAAATTTGTTAGCAAATTTACGTGGATATTTAAATATAGTAGATAGAGGTAAAATGCATTTTCTGCTACTGCTACTTTCCCTGTTGAAGGGCAACCTTTTCCTTTTCTGTTAATTCCCTACTTATTTCCAATAATTCCTGTGTAATATATTTGGAATTTCAACTATCCTATACAATATACAATATACAATAGCCTATAATATATAATAAATTGTCTGGTCAACATTAGAAGGTCAAAAATGCATCCTTTGAATCTCTTCTTGCAGGTAACATAGAAACCAAACATACATTGCCACCTTCAGTGAAATCCAGGAATAATCTGCTCCGGTAAGATCCTAAATAGTCGCATTTATTTCCCCAATTTAATATATTGTCTAATTTAATACTTGTCATTTTTCTTATGATAATTTGTTTTTTAACATATTGAATTATTGGTTGATCCACTTCACAGCACAAGCTTGGACCTGTTTGCTAACGTGATGCACTGCCAGTCTCTTCCTGGAGTTCAGACTCGACACAAGAATATTGACATTATGATCATCAGGGAGAACACAGAGGGAGAGTACAGCAATCTGGAGCATGAGGTGTGAACGGTGTAAAACAGTGTCTAACCCTTACCCCCTTAGCCTTAGTATTGTTCAATTTCTATAGTATATCACTGCCTCCATTTTACAATCACAGTTCCAAAAAAACAGTACCCATCTTGGCAAAGCCTGATTCAGTAGTTGAGTGTGAAACAAAACTTCAGTTATCCATATCTATATTTCTATATTTATTGTTCAAAATTGGTCTATATTATTTATCCTCACAGAGTGTTTCAGGTGTAGTGGAGAGCCTTAAGATCATCACCCGGAACAATTCCCTTAGGATTGCAGAGTATGCCTTCAAACTGGCTCGTGAGAAAGGGCGCCGTAGGGTCACTGCAGTGCATAAAGCCAATATAATGTAAGTTTGAATTTGTCCTTATGTGAAATATAATCGATGTGGGCTGGCCTGTGCACTAATGTAACTGTTTTTCTTTGATGTGCTAATGGGCTGCCTGTGGCCTTAATAGGAAGCTCGGTGATGGTCTGTTCCTACAGTGCTGCAAAGAAGTGGCCTCGGGCTATCCAGACATCACATTTGACAGCATGATTGTAGACAACACTACTATGCAGGTAAGGGCCAAGTACATTTCACATGCCATTTGTCTGCTCTCTGAAAGAAGCTACCACCAAATAGACTACCACTACTGTTTGTGTCTTCTAGCTGGTGTCCAAACCACAGCAGTTTGATGTGATGGTGATGCCCAATCTGTATGGGAATGTGGTCAGCAATGTTTGTGCTGGCCTAGTGGGAGGGCCTGGCCTTGTGCCTGGCGCCAATTATGGCCGTGACTATGCTGTTTTTGAAACCGTAAGTACTTTTAATCCCTTAAAAAGGAAAAGGACCAATGAATGCATATTACATTATGGTGCAGTTGAGTTTGTATGGTTCTGTCTAAATTTATCAGGCCACAAGAAACACAGGTAAAAGTATTGCAGGGCGGAACATTGCAAATCCTACGGCTATGCTGCTGGCCAGCTGTATGATGCTGGATCATCTAAAGTAAGGGTTCACATCCTAAACTGTTTTTTCACATTGTTGTGTGAAAATATTAATTTCAACAATATTCATTTCTTTTTTCCTCCCAGGCTGAATGATTATGCAAGTCTAATCCGAAATGCAGTCCTCACCACCATGAATGAGACCAGGGTGAGTTTCCTTCTCAGATAGCCCCCTCCCCTTTACACTGTCAATCTCGTAAAGCTCTGCACATTGTAGTTTGACATGTGGCTTAGAGGCTGTTATGGCAGGTCTGGCATGTTTCTTCATCACATTGAACAAAGCAGTTTTGTGTGTGGCCTTTGGCACATTGCTTTATGAAGTGTACTATTGTCTGGTATCAGATTTACATTGTCCCAGCATTAATAACAGTACTTGTAAAACATGATCTATGTATTTGTTCAGATCATTATCTGCTAGAGAGCACACTTTATTGGTCTCACGTGGATACATAGTGTTAATGAAGTAATAAAAAGCTTGGCTTTTAGAGCTTCATGTTTTAAGTGTTCTATTTAATTAGCATAATGGAAAAGGGTGTTTTATCTTTCAGTTGCATACTCCAGATATCGGGGGCCAGGGCACAACGTCGGATGTGGTCCAGTCCATTATGAAGAATATCCAGAGTAAAGGACAGCTCACAGCAGAGCTCTAGATGATCAACGAGAAAAGGACACCCACGTTTAAATTCACGTGAGCCACAGAGGCAGATAGCGATACTACAGGTGCACAATTTGACAGGATATTCTTCTAGTTTTTATGTCTCATAAATCATCAACCTTTTATTATTCATATCGATCATCATTATAGAATTGCCTGTTACATGCATAAAAAGGTTTACTGTTCACTGACATTATCATTCCTCAAAGCCACTAGGCTCAATTCCTGTACTCTATACATCTGTTATAAAAGACATGTTTTTTAAGTAGTCATAATGAAAAAAATGTGTCCTTTTCTCTTTGAATGAACTCTTTAGAGGGGTGCATTATGAACATAAAGCTGCTAAAACCAAACATCATTATCCATCTCAAAATTTCTTTTCATCCTAAAGTGAAATGTACCTCCCTCCATAAAATCTTTAACTGAATGTCTAAGCAAATGTGGAAATGTGTGGTTTGTTAGCATATACTTGTATAACCGATAAATAAATATATTGCATTGTATTGCTGTTTCTATATGAAAATCAATATAATTAATTCGGCACCAGAAATGTCAGCCAAAACCCATTCTGACTAATAATTTAAAATCAATAAGGATCTCTTGTGACCTTCTGCTTCAGTGAACGGGGATATGAGTTACAAAGGGTTGAGCTCCCTGATCCTTACGTTTGTTTTACAATTTCACACCCCATCAAATGCCTTTTTGAGAGCAGCAGCTGACATGTTGTAGTTACACATGTAGACATTAGGTGGCATACTACATTCTGTCAATCTCAGACACCAATGTTTCACACATGCCTTGATACATGCCACAAGATCTATCACAACCAAAAATCGACAAACTGCCTCTTTTGTTCACCTTATCTGTTTTCAATTCTTTTAGGCAATAGGATTATCTCTGCCAGAAATTTCCCCAGTGCAGTCTAATAGACCAAACTTATTCAATATTCGTGTGCAAGAAGCTGGCTTGAGGTCATGTTTCTTTCTCTTCTAAGAATAGCGTGAATGTTGTTGGCTTTGTCTCTCTGTTGGACGCTCTTGTTTTCAAAGCAATTTATTTTCTATGTCCCACTGAAGTGAAAGCCACTGATACTTAAGGATTGTCACCACATACCCATATAAGTGTCAGATTAAGAAAGATAACCCTTTTCTTCCAGTCTCCATAAACCACAATGGATGTGGATAATGTTTGAGTGATATATCTTTCAGCCGAATCCTCCCACTCGTACTGCATATTATATAAATAATACTTTTCCACTTTAGATCCCCAGTAGTATCAGGCCATATTCAGTTCAGAGATCTCAAAGGGTTTTGGAAAGTTCTTATAAAAACTCATTTATTTTGGTTTCTCTGCTTTGCAGGTGTTTTTATTATGGATACTTTATGACTTTTATTCAGCATCCTACTGTGCTAAATATTGTACATAGTTTTGTATAGATTTAGGGTTCACATTACATAATTTGATGATGTCATAATTTCAGACGGAGGGCAGGGGTCTATATAACTATGATATAATGGCTACATATGATAGAACAGATTAATATCCAAACGTATAATTTTCTCTTAGAGGCTGGCTTCAAAATGTTCTTATAGCTAAAAGTCAATGATCAAGTCTTCGGTGCTGAATAATGACATCACTTTCTGAAACTATTGTGAAACAAAACTTTTGCTTATTCATGCTGATTGAGAAGATGTTAAACTTTGTGCTAGTTTTTATTTGTGGTTATACTTTATATAATAAGACCATACCTGGGATAGTACCACCTGATTTTACAGTACTGTATACCTGCATAGCAGCATAAGCAAAATGACTCATTTTAAACTAATTATGTTGTTTTTTTTTATATCCCTTTTGCCTGTTGGGGAGTTTTTCCACTTTTTCTTTTCAATTTAGTTGGGCCCAAACATCAACAAGTGTGCCGTACACAGTGTGAAAATTGAATTCCTGTTTTTCTTGCTATTTCCAACTCACTCTCTCCTCTGCTCCACTGATGTCAGTCATGGCTTCCTCAGAGAGACAGAGCTGGCTCATCAGCATTCTGCTTGTTTCTCTTTCAATTTTCTCTTCTTTATTGTACTTTCTCACAGTGGATTTACACTGACAGCCATAGTCTTATGTCCCACTTGAGGACCCTTTCCTCACATCACTTCCTATCACTTTAAATGGAGCACACGATCCCATTCACTCCCAGCACAGCACTAAAGCCTGTCCCGGCTGAGGATGCTGGCCCCGGGCCCTTAGGCAGACGATCAGATGTTTGTACAAAGGGAATTATTGCTACAGACCAGTTGACCTGCACTGGCCAGCTTTCAACATATAGTCCTCAGATAAACCCAAAACACGCTTATCATCAGACTGAGGAATTCATGGGTAAAAGTGCATTTCAAAATATTATTCTGATGCCTCTGTCAATATTGGTCTCTTAAGAAAATGTCAAAGTTATGGACGTATTCATCTTTATTACATTTTCATAAAGGGCCCTGACATTTCGGAGCAGAAAATATTAAAAACAAATTTTAAAATAACAGTTACCTATATTTATACAAGGTTATGTTTTGGCCTGTATTAGTTTCAAATGTTTCCTACGCATTTATTAGGCAAGTAGAAAAACTTTTCCATTGGTTAATATTTTGGCATGAGAGAATTTACCTCCAATCTATACAATCCTTTTGAGTCCAAGTCCTACGTCTTCACCATTGCAAGATAGTGCCAGTGTTTTTGATGAGTTTTTCTTTTTAAGTCTCGTTCACTTTTAGAGTAACTTAATATTGGCAAACATTGCTACTAGCGTCTTCAGACTGGACTTGTGGAAAATTCAAGCTTCCATTAGAGGTGTGTGAGGGATTTAGAATTGTTGTGTTATCCTTGACCTAATTATTTTGGGCGTTTTTACTGGCCGTTAGAGCTCACCACAGGCGTCTGTTCATCTGTCATGTGTCCAGACAAACAGGCAAATAGCCTTGTGTTCCATTCTTTCACCGTCACTCCTGTCACTGCCAACCTCTCATGATTTTGTGCTACTTAACTTGCTCTATTAAATTGACTCTTAACTTCATGTTGTGTCCATGTTCATCTTTTTTCCATTATGGTTACCACACTGTGGGATTTTATAACATGAGTCTTGCTGTCTAGTTTGAAATTCATTGTTATTTTTATGTCAAGATGTTTTAAATGACTGAATGTTTCACTTGCCATAGACAATTTCATCTTAACAATGAGCATTATGTAATAACAGGCCTTTTTGTCGACACGTTGGCTGAATTATGGGAATTGTATTGTGGACAAATCTGGGAAAACTATTTTAAATATCATCAGTACCACAGCTTTGCCACTTGGAAACCAGAATTATGAATGGTTTGAGTGAAATGGAGTCCAGCTTATGAAGGGGTATAACTCACTAACATTATATTATGTGGCAAACTTATTAATTTATTGTAGCCTACTTGAACCTCACTAAAATTTTAAGTGGTACTATAAGTTTTTATGTGGATGTATGACCTGTTTTCCAGATGTTATTGTGCCTTGAATCCTCCAAGACAAGGTGATTCGCCAAACCATGTATTTTGTGGTCATAAAAACACTTGTACTTGAAAAAATGACAGATAGATCAGGTTAATGCCATACTGTGGAACATTCCAGGCAAAGTAATATAATTTTCACAAGGTAAATGGAAACTTGAAACTTGCATTGTGAAGTTTTAATGCAATAAAAGCAAGTTTGAAATTGGCAGGATGCAAAAAATCTATTTTTTTTTAAACCCATTGATTTCAAGTTGGAATCACTAGGTAAAGCAATTAACAAAATACAAGGAAAAAGTTGTTAGTTAGAACTTGGCTCCTATTTTACTGAAATCAGCCAAAAAGTAATTTAATTCCTGGAGTGACTGTTTTACTGTTTTAATGGACTCTGCACATACGCAGTAGTAATTTTTCAGTTTGTTTTTTCCTTAAAAATAAGTCAATGGCCTTACACACAGGGATATGCAGCTGTATCTGGTTTCAGACAACTGCTGCTGTTTGGTGCCGTCTTGGTCCTCGTCTCTTTCTGGTACAAAATGTATTCCGCACCACTCCCCTTTCCCCAAAGATGTTCACACATTTTTATAAGACATCTATCTACAAATGCTAAAATGGCATCTGAATAGATTTCAAAATGAGGCTAAAGTAAAACTAGGATTTCAACTTTCAATTTCAACTAGGATGTCATAAATCACTAGATGGTGCTAACTACATTTAAGCTAGGCAACTATGGAATTGGTTGAGAGGTGCACTCTTCACTGTTAAAAGGCTCTAAATGCGATGTTATGTGAGCACCTACATGGAAGACCATAGCACCCCCTCAGCCCCTCCTAGAGAAAACGTCTGGGGCCATCAATGTATGTGTGAACTCCTTATGGTCATCTTAAGCCTTGAAAAATATAGGCTGCACCTGAAGGAACATCTATAAAACCTGGACCAATTCATTTTGTGGATCACCAGACACTGGAGGGCAGGGATTTACTGCAACTGCCTAAAGAAGAAGAGAAAAGAAACAAGCTTGTTTTATGGGAAATTTGAAGTCACACAACGCTGAACACACCATGACATAAAAATGACTTAAATTCAGTTTATTTTTGTAGAGCCCAAAATCACAAACAGCACTTACCTTGCAGGACTTCACAAACTTATGCTGTAGATGTGCCCAGAACTGACCTGGATCCATTAACGGGACACTTTATGAAGCCTGTGCTAGAGGAACAGATGGATGCCAGAAAACTTTTAAGCCTGTTACATATAACTTCATAATTGTCAGTGTAAATGACCGTTATGAAACAAATTGCAGTTTAGTGGGTAGCAGGTGAAGCTAATCAATCAACAGCTCATGGCACAGCTGTATCCAGTCACTAGGTATGCTGCTCTGTGCTAATGGGACCCTCTATACCTCCCCCACACAGTTCAGCTTAACTACAATGAGCTACGTCACTGGACAGCTATCCTCTCTCCCCATCTGTGTGTCCTTTTGGCTTGGTCTTAATAAGGACTTCACTGTCTTCTCTGGAGCAGTCACAGGCCTAATCAGGGAGGAATTATGAAGGAGTCAGGATGGTGGTTGGTAGTGATTTGCTTCTTAGAAAAAAATAACAGGTCAAAGAATGGCACTGAGACGGATAAAAAGGAGAGAACAGAATGTATGAGCAGGGTGAAGGGGCTAATTGAATATACAGAAAACTTTGCCAACTAAGAGAAGAAGTATCTCAAAGATTTTTTTTTTTTTTTTTTAATCGACATTTTGCGTGTCTGAAACTTTTCTTGTTATCCAGGTCATGGTGTGTAATTTGTTTATGGCCGGAGTAAAAACACAAGCTTCCTGTTAAGGTTTGACTGCAGTTCAGCACACCATGTTTTTAGTTATTGAAGTTTTAGACAAGACAATCATACTACATGTGTGTTATTTTAGGTCATCCTGTTTAAGTTACAGCTTCAGTCAGCATTAAACAGTTACATAAGACACGGGTTCAACTAAAAGAAAATCGTTTGTAGTTAATCTTGGACTGCTCAAAATGTAAGATGGACTCCACTGGACTCTAGTCCACATGACACCAGTCCTGAGTCTGACTTTGGTATGAGGCAGGATGTGCTTTGACTCGTTCTGTTTTGGTCATGACACATTCACAGTCTGTGTGGGTTCCACCTAGGCTTACAATTAATTTATAATACCTTAATGTAGAGCTGTAGTTGACTAAAGAAATTCTTGGATGACTAAAGACATGCTCTGCTGATCAATTAATTGACTAAAAGGGGGGCGTGGTAAAAACTCTCAAAACTATTACCTGCATTGCATCAACATCACAAGGCTGCACCTACAAAAACAACTATTTATGTAGGAAAAATTACTATTGTATTTATATAAAGACAGATTCAACTAGTAAATCATGAGTTTAAGCTGCCGATTTGCAAATAAATACCAAAAAATCTCACTAACTTCTCCTTTTTGCTACTTTCTTGTTCCAAATCCAGTTATATTCTACAAGTGATTAGTCAACTGATACAAATTTTGGTCACCTAAGACGCCATCAACCAATGAATTGATTAAACCGCTAAAGGCTACAGCCCTATGCTAATGCCTTTGGTTTAAAGTTTCTGCTCAGACTCTTGCTTTGTCAAAATGTACTCCCACCTACAGGATTTCACGAAGAAGAACTTGGAAGAACATCTGTGGGCCATGAACCCTGATGATGCAATTAATCTAAGACTTCATTGGTACAAAACGCTCCTGCGCTGAGATCATAGTCAAATGTAGGGACCATATAGGAAAAACAAATTTATGAATCCAGACCCCCTTATATCTTGCTCTAAACGCTCTACATCAATATTATGCTTTGTGTTTTACCCTCAGGAGAGGAAATCCGAGGCAATGGCATCTGTATTGAAAGTGCACACGTGTGTTAGTGATTGTGCATGTATATCTCATTTATGTGCCTGTCTGCATACACTCTTACCTCTGCTTTTTGGCTCCTTCGTTCCAGACAGCTCAAACTCGTTCCACCTGTGCAGAGCCGAGCGCGCCCTTTCTGTGGCCCTGCCCTGACATTCTGCCCTGTCAGATGTCCACTGTGGATACGGGCATATGTTATTATTGCAACGTGCCCTGTGTCTTACTCACTTCTCTCAAACTTCCATCCCCCCATAAAGAGGCCCTCATAGCAAATTGTGTGAGGGGGTAGCCTACTGCTGACTGCTATTTCTGTTTGGTTTTATGTTTATGATAAATTAGCCTGGTCGTGTTGCTGCATTCTTCTGGGAATGCTGAGATGCAGTCTTTTGCCCTGAGAATGAGTTAGGGTTACTGCACTGGCCTCCATGCGTGTAGTTTATGTTTGGGATGTAAGCAGTGATGGATGGTTTATCGACAAGCTATTTGTTTGCGCCGGAGCCCACTCTTTCTACCTGTCAATATTCATCCTGTTCATATCCTCTTTCTCTCTCCTTTCTTCCTGCCAGTTGGTCTTATTATGCATTTTCCCAGCAGTGGCCATGATGCGAGTTCAGGGGTCCAGTACCACCAAGTTACATCAAGGCAAGTAATCCTCACTCACAACTCACAGCATTACACCGCCCTGATGTCATTACGGCTTACGTGTGCACCCTGAAACTGGAGCGGGGGTCTTGGCACTTGGACAAGACGGCAACCCCCAGCTGTGCACACCGCCAGGGAGCCCAGTCTTGTTCCCATCCTGTTGCCAAAACAAAGTACTAATACAGAACTTTGGGGGAAAAAAGAAAAAAAAAAAATAGAACAACAATTTTTGACAGATGTTTTTGAGAAGCTTTGAACAGAGTTAGAGTGTTGTAGCAATGCAGAGTAAATGCATTAAGAAGATTGAGTCAAAACTAGACACCCAGAGATATAGAGCTCATACGTAATAGACTCCCACTCAGAGATATAGGCTACAACTCTTTTCACTGCATTGAACCACAAATACCTTAAAAATGATTTACCCGTGTGAATTAGTACAGTTAGATTTTGTACATATCTCAAAAATGCAGAGCCCATGCACTCCTTCACCTATAGTTTTTGGGAGGGATTCAGACCTGTAATTGTTAAATTAAATTCTTCATTACTCAAGCGCTCATGACCACATTTTGACACCCTTCTAAAACTTGAGGCAGTGCTATCACCGTTTTCATGCTTTCAGTGTTAAGAACTGACACGTCTATAAATATATCAATGTAATCATTGATATATTGATAGAGTTCAAGGCCCACAGATTTAATTGAAGTTGTGGGAACGTTCATACAGTAACTTTTTGTGTTTCCAAAATATATTTGTTTGAGATACGTTGGTGATGATTGTGCAAACACACACCCACATCTTTAATTTCATTGCTCTTCTAGTTTCACTTTCATCTGATGCACTCAGGACAAACACATGGGAAAAGTATGAGTGTGTATCAGATGTTTTTTCAGGCCTTCCTCAGTCAGACCTGCATTTCATTTCATATTTAATGCACATGTAAATTTGTATGTGTCATTTTGCTTTTATGAGAAATCTTTTAAAAAAAACAACCACAAACTATAAGTCTCATTTTGCCATTTCCTGATTACTCCTGTCTGTTCTGACCTCTCTGTCCTCTTTGCCTCGGATGCCTCCTTCCCTGAACCTTCTAGTGTTTTTATGAAAATTGCCTCCTCTAAATCCACCATAAAACACAGCTTTGATTATGTTTGGCTATACGCAGGAACACCAGAGGGAGAACTCTGCTCCCTCTGTCGTCATGCTTCATAAACATTGTCTGCCTCCTGAGTGAGATTTGTCCCGAGAGAAGGGCAGAAAAATGCCACAGTTCGGATGAGACCAGTAGAAACGCCTGTAGCCCACTGTGCCCATGTTATTCTGCTCATTGCTCACTGTCAGAGGTTGTATTTGGAAGCCTTTACTAATATAAGAAGAAGGGAATGTGGGACAGGCTCTCAAAGGTATTTTTGATAGGTCTAGACTTGGATCAGATTTTTTATTTAACCTTAAATGGTGGAATGAATAGATATGTTCTTTGCCAAGTAGGTGTCATTGTTCATTTGTCAGATGGCAGGAAAAGGTTTGGTTTTTTTTTGGGGGGGGGGGGGGGGGGGGGGGGGGGGTTTGTATGAGGTTTTGAAATGATTTGGTCCAAGTCCCATTTTTACCTGTAAAGTAATTATTATTTAAACAGTATTTCAAAGTTGTGTCAGAAACATTCAGATGAGTTTCTAATTTCACATGTTGATTTATGGGTATTCTGTTCGTCTAATACATATTATACATAAGTCGTTGTGTTTATATATATTTTTTAAATTATGATTTGCCCCCTCCAGCAGATGGCCCCCCACAGGCATCACATCGCCTGGTTTGCCTATGCCCAGCGTTGACCTTGCAGATCCCTCCTAATATGGTGGCACAATTTTCAAAGTTGTATATTCGAGCACCATATAAACCTCAAGAAAGCCAAGTAAAGAAGAAGGAATCTTTGTTGTTCTCAGGGGCGTTATTCTTTCACTGGAGTAAAGGTTCAGCCGTTTGTTTGCTGTGAACTAAATATGGCCACCAACAAAGTTCTCTGGCAGGGCGAATTTGCACCACTTAGGTTAAAGGCAACGTTAACTGATAAATACTATTGGGGAAAACAACCATCTCTCCTATCAGAAATTCTAGACTTTAATGATCGCAGCTTAACAGAATTATAGCATGAGGTCATTGCAAAATCAGAAAAATGAAGCCATATGTTTGAGTTCTGCTATCTACTCCTGAGCACTGTTCAATGTTATTGTAAGATTAGGCAAAAGGATGATAGGAAGCATGGATAAGGCTGCTGCAGAGACTTTGAAGTGCAGAAATGGGAAGGGGCTGGCAGGTATGTGCACTTGAAGACTTGTTGAAAGAAACAGCATGTCGGCAGCTCCACAGGAATGCGGGGAACAACAGTGGAGGTGCGAGACCTCAACACACAGAGCTCAGCGTATTTCTCTAGGCTTTATACCATCTAATCTATGGGAATCAGATATCTCTAAATCCCCATCCTCAGATACCCTTAGAGCTCCTATACAATATCATCAGAGGAATAGGTATAAAGGAGAACTGAAAAGTAATGACCGGTCTGCCATTACAGTATATGAGTCATTAACTTGTAGTCAATCACACAACTCAGAAGATCAATTGACACTATTCATCCCTACTGCTTCACCTTACACTGCCTTTACTGGTGCCAAGTCTGAAGTATAGGAAAATGGCTGATCTTCATTGCAGTTATCCTCATTTTGTCTCGTTTCTTGGCCAAGTTTAAGGTCAAGTACTTGCCTCACAAATGATACCTTTTGACATTAGCTTTCATGTTCATTTGTGTGCTAATATAGTCCCCTGCACTATGATAATGTTGTATACATCATGCACCCAATTACAGCATTATTTAATAAGGAATCATGTGTTCTCAGTAAATGGGCCGATTCTCGTTCATATTGCGTTGGCTAGTTTGTTATCTACATTAAGTAGTTTAGAGCAGTCGGTAATTTTAGACCAGTCATTTCATTTTTCAGGACAGTTAATGAGAGAATTGGGTTAAAAGTGAGTAAAAGCTGAAGCGTTCACACACTGGCTTCAACTAAAGAAAACTTGAAATACTGAAAGGTTTTACTATGTATTTGCACATTAATCCTAAAGGACAACATGCTCTCTTTTTGAACCCCACTCCAAGCAGAAACAAAAGGTTCTATTCCGCTCCACTAAGCTAAACAAAACTTTGTTTTCATTTATACTATGTTAAATCTGTTAGAAGTAATACATATGAATGTGCGTCAGACCTCATTTCAATTTAATTAAATTACTATTTTGCCTACACTTCATCCAACTTGCCACATGACATCAACTGTGATTAAGTCATTATTCAAAATCACCCAAATATTTTAGGAAACATTTGTATTTGTGAGTTTTCTCCAAAAGAGTCATATTTTGGCTCAGAAAAGTTACATCGAGTGACAGCAAATGGCACTGAGGACTGCAGCTCAAAGTAAAACACCTAGTTGCTTGCTTGTCAACAGCTCCTTCTCCAGACCTAATTTTCCATGGAAATACAATACAAAATTCAGCCCCTAATCCATACAGGGTCCACCAACCAACTTACAGTGCCATCATTGTTTCTAAATATAAACCCAATGGCATCCTTTTGAGTGCCAAATCTTCTCATAAATATCTTATTAAAAGCCTTAAGTTACACTCCGTCAGGAACTTTCAGTAACAGTGTGACAGTTCTTTGTTGATAAGGAGCTCTGATTGGGTAATTGCTAGCATAATGACAGCTGCATGACCTCCTGCACTATACTCCAATGTGTTTTGTTTATATTGCTCTACATCATAGTATGACCTATTGTACCAAGGGGACATCCGCTACAGAGAGGGCCACCCATGGTTGGTTTGTTTTGGCTTACAATGACCCCATACAGCCAGCTATAGGTTAGCCAATGTTTTAATCTACACAGTGTGTTAGAAAGATTACGTATATATTGTGGCACCGGATTGATTCTACAAACAGATAAAATGGGGAGAAAATACCTATGGAAAGTTTATCAAAGATGTTGTCACCATTGGTGCACAATCATTACATTATTGTTATATTGAGTTATATCAAGTACAAGTAGAAATATTTGGATGATAGGAGCACATTGTTCAAAGCATCCAAAACTGTCCACAGGGGTGTTTAACATGGCTGCAAACCCCTAAGTGCATGTGACACCACAGTCTCTGAGGAAAGGGCAGAAAATCAATGCAGCACCATCGTCCTGAACGGTCAAAGTGTTGCCAAAGCACTGTTTCCACTATAGGCTACCTCCCTCCAGTCTCATTAGCCTTAAAAGTGCAGGCTCAAGCCTATTGGAGTGTCTACCCACTGTATGACTACAACTGCTATTACCCAAACAGACTCCTCAAAGTTTCCTTTGGTTTAAGGTTGCTGTGTGGCTCAATGGGAGAACTGCAGCGCATATGCAGCGCTACTTGCTGTTGTGAGTTATAGTCTGGCAGTCTCCAATGGTTTGCAGAATGTAAAAAACACTTTTCATTTTGTGCTCTCCTGTCTGTCAAATAAAACCCTGGGGCAAAACACATATTTTGCAAACAGTTTAAACATAGACACATTTGTTGTCTAGAGGTAAGTGGGCCGGCCTATACACAGAAATTCAGTGGCTGTCATGGTGTTACAATCTTACTTAAACCACATTATGAATCAATAGGTTATTTTTGTCTAGGCCCAGGCTTAACTGAGTTAGTCTATCACATTAGCGCCTCAGATTCAGTCCACACCCTGAGCCCGATCAGGTGTTAAGCCTCCTTTTACACATGAAAGAGCTCAATTAGTTCAGTAAAAATAGACAGTGTGACCATACATGACACACACAATTGCACACAGCCACCCTCCACCTCACGTATAGCCTAAAATATAGGGACCAAACCTGACACCTCACTAGCCCCTAGCACGTTACGGCTACTGACCCACTTAAGGTTTCATTGAGTGTAACTCGAGAGGATTACAGACAGTTCTTTATGTATGTCTGGGCTTTGTGCGGTTTTTCCCCATCATTTGTGTCTCCTATTATGGCAAGAGACAATTTCCACAACATTGCAAACCAGTTTTTTTTTTTTTTTTTATTATTATTATTTTGATGAGCTCTCATACAGCAGCATCTCAACTGGGCAAATGTATTAAGTAAGATTACTGAGAAGGGGTAAGTGGAAGACAATTTTACAAAAATTAATCTGTTGTAAACATCACACCTGCTGCAACAATTGCAACACCTGCTACAAGAACAGAAGCTGTGCAGGCAAAGGCTCTGTTTGTAAGGGGTAAGACAAAGCAGTGGTTAGCAGGGGAGTAGGCAGAGTCTTAATGGTCCAGAATTGGACTCTCTTACTATTAATTTATATTAGAACTTCCCCTGTGAGGCTTCTTGCCTCACACTGATGACGAGCCTGATGGCTATTCTAACGTGGAAGTCCTTATGAAATGCTAAAAACACAATATTGATTGCAAAAGCAAACACAATCAAGTACTGAAACAGGTGTCACACAAATTAAAAACTTTGGACTAAGGACAGTAGAAACTACTTGCAAGGGCAAACTGTAAATCATAGATTTATTAATTTTTTTTAACACAACATTTTGTTGTCCAACTTCAACAAAATGCTTGCAGGTATATAGTACCAACTTTGGCAACAAAATTCCTGAAAAATTAATAAGCCTTTCATTTAGGTAGAAATGATTTAAATTATTTGCAAAGTGCATTCCTGTATAACATGTGCATATTGCAACAGCAGATTTGCCTTGAGGTGTATAAAATACTTCTCCAATGTGTTTACAATTCACCACTTCAAACCATTTCTTCCATTCTTCTTTCTATGCTGCTTGTTATAATTATCCAAAAACTATCTCAGATGTGCACCTTGGGCCCGTTACAATCTTTCCCACATTTCTGAAACTGTTCATCTGAGTCTTTACAGGAAAACCCTAATAACTTGCGATGTGATTAAGCAGTGACTTGATTTCATTGGGTTTATAGCACTGGGCTGCCTGGGAATATATGGATTAACACCCTTTTTATAATCTGGCCTCTGAACAATCGAAGAGTTATTACATGTAGTTACTTTTCATTTCCATTAAACACTTCAGATCAGCATTATTCTTGTTTGAAATATCTACCTCCCTCATTGCTCTCTCAGCCCACAGCAGCGACCAGCCAGCCCAGGATTTATGCCCCCTGCCACATACGCCATGATAGATCACAAGTGTGGAGTAATGTGGAGTAATGTGGAGTAGAGGGTTTTGCTCACAGTGAAATCCAGATGTGCCTAACACTGTCCACAAATGCACTAAATGAAATTACAGGCATCCAGATGTCATGTTTTAAATTGAACCATTAACACCACTCATTTAGTCACCTCTAGCTTTCTGATATTGCACCATGACACAGACCTGTCTGGGACAATCTCATGCAATTGTTTCCTTGAGGATCTCATCAATATCTGGCCACATTGAGCATTTTTCTCACTCAGGGAGTTGTTTCTACATGGTTCTCAGCAACAGTGCAATTGTTGTTTTTCTCTGTCTTGATAATGTAGCCTAACATGAGAGAGAGATATCTATCTGGATGAAAACTGGTATCCTATACGGCAGCATTTCTATTTCTTATTACCCAAGCAAATGCCTTGCAAAATGCCATTTGTCCTTCATTCTATTTTTTCCTTTCAAATACAAGACACTGCAGAATACAAATAGCAATGATCTTAACCAAAATAAATTACAATCAGGTACAGGCCCCTTAAGTACATGCCAAGACCAAGAATGGTATAGTATTAATGATGAGGCAGAAGTCATGCTAGCACAAGGGTGGGCAAACTACGGTCCGGGGGCCAGATCTCATTAATCCGGCCGGACCGAATGTGACCGAATTATAGCGCACTTCAGCTACATCAACCTTGTTCGCTCGTATTACTCTTATTCTCTTATCAGCCCTTCTGCAAAAATGAACTTATCAAAGAAAAGAAAAGTGGATAGTGAGCGCTGAAGAGAAATTGAATTGAATTGAATGCTTAATATGGAGTGGACAACAAAATATTTTTTACCAGTCCAATCAAAGTACCAAGGCAAGTTTTTTGCTTTCTCCGGAAGCAAGTTTTTAAAAGAATGCATTTGGAAAACAATTTATACAATGAGTCTTTCATATTCATGCTTTGCTACATGTTACAGGCCAAATCTCTAATGTAATATAAATATATATATATATATATATATATATATATATATATATATATATATATATATATATATATATATATATACTATATATATATATATATATATATATATATATATATATATATATATATATATATATATATATATATATATATATATATATATATATATATATATATATATATATATATATATATATATATATATATATATATATATATATATATATATATATATATATATATATATATATATATATATCATTCGGGTAACTCATTGTGGCCTGTGTGACAAAAAGTTTGCCTACCCCTGTGCTAGCACATAATGAAAAAACTTTTTTTCTTAATAGTCTTTTTACAATTGCATTATTCATTCATTCTCTATAAAAACTGATGCAAATTCACAAGCCACAGTTGCCTTGGGTGCGTGCTGACAGTTATGGGCCTGTCAGATGCATGATTTACACAATCAAAGTGGGTAAAATTCCCTCCCTGAACCGCCACCTTAACATGGTGAAGGGGTTTGAGCATCTGAGTGATCCTGGGAGTTATGTTGTTGGGGCCTTCATGCCCCTGGTAGGGTCACACCTGGCAAACAGGTCCTGGGGGATGGGTCAGACTAAGACCGGTTCAGAAGCCTTTCATCCTTTCATGATGAGTAATAGATCAAGGCGAGCTACGTCGCCCGGACTGGCGTTACTGGGGCCCCACCTTGGAGTGAGGCCTGGGGTGGGTGCTCACTAGCAAGCGCCTGGTGGCTGGGCCTGGTCTGGCTCAGCCCGAAGGAGTGACATGGGGCTATCCTCCCATGGGCTTGCCACCTGTGGGAGGATCCATGAAAGGCTGCTGCATAGAGATCTGGGCGGAGGTCACAGGCAGGGGCCTCGACGACCAGATCTCCAGAAAATGGAGACTGGCTCTGGGGACATGGAATTCGGAACACTGGACCAGCTCTATACTCTCCATCGGGAGCTCGAGGGTTCATGGGTGTTTGCCCAACCAGTACACATGTGTTTTGTGAATCTGGAGAAGGCATTCAGTCATGTCCCGCATGGTGTCCTTTGGGGGGTGCTACAGGAATATGGGCTCCGGGGCCCTTTGCTAAGGGCTGTCCAGTCCCTGTATGACCGGAGAAGGAGCTGTGTTCGCATTTCTGGCAGTAAGTCAGATGTGTTCCCAGCACATGTTAGACTCCACCAGGGCTGTCCTTTGTCACGGGTTCTGTTCATTGTTTATATGGACAGAATTTCTCGGGCAAGCCAGAAGCCGGAGGGAGTCCGGTTCGGGAACCACAGGATCTCAATGAATGAATAAATAAAATGAATACATATTTAAAGATCAGGCAGTGGCCAGAGAGCTGCAAGTGGATGTCACTGACTTAAAACTACACATAAATTCAGTACTTCACTGGTGGACACTTCTGTGGTTAAATTAGATGTTTGCATCTCAATGCTAAGGCTAATGCTAATCTTGAGGCATAATAAATATTAAAACAGCACTACAAAGGTATTCTACATATAAAAGAATTGGGTAGTCTTTATCAATTAATTTGTTTCTTTTTTTGTTGTTGTTTTTTTATGTTAAGTAAGTGTTAGCTTTGAGACACAGTGAGCTAGCTAGCATGCTGCTCTGCACACAGCCTATTTGGTATTTTTTGTCTCTAAATGTTTAGAGTAAAGGGCATCACATGCTGCCTGCTTCCCACCCTTGTGGGAACTGCAGAATATCCTGGAGTGACCCATGTCCTCATAAGTAATAATAAATACAAGTGAAAATGTCGCAGGCCTTTCACAGTGACACTAAACATGATAGCATATCAGGGTCGCCAATCATGTGAAGTGCTTCTGCTATCACCTTCTATTGTAGCTCTCCAGTTTTCTCTTTATTCACACAAAAAGATATTGAATATGTTGATGAAAATGTAGGCCTTTTGGAGTCTGTTGTGCCTGGTTTCTATAGTAATGGAAACAACCTAAGTTGAAATGCAAGTCGACTTGGGATAATATCTTGATTTGAAGTGTCGCATAATACAGTTGAGAGTGCTTAAATAGTCATATTATTATCCACATGGTTGTATTAAATCTGGAAATACAACATAGTAATATAAAGTCTCTGATTAGTTTTATGAAGCTGGCTGTCAAACAACACACCAATAATTGTTACGTTAAATAAAGTCGGGGCGTTTTGTATGACATAATATACAAATACATTTATTGCAAACCAGTATTACCAGTAATTATTATTGTATTTAATAATTATTATTATTTATTAATTATAGTTGTAATTAATAATTATGTATAATTCTGTTTCTTGTGTCACATGGGGCCTTTTAAATATCTGTTTGTTTGTTTTTTTTATGTATAGTGTTTTTAAAATTCCCTACCGTCTAAATATTATTGCAAATGTCACAGGGGACTTGCAGAAACACTTCACAGGACTGATTTGATGCAAAGCAACAAAGTGGCCATACCTGCTTGTCAATGCTAGATCTTGTCAGATCTTGAAAGCCAAGTAAGGCTGAGCCTGGTAGATATTTGAATGGGAGAGTGCTGGGAATATCAGGGCTCACATTCGGGCAGTGGTGGCTCTACTGGAAGCTGTTGCTGTGTCTTTAGGCAAGGCATTTCACCTACATTGCCTTGTTAGAATGTTGTGATGTGTGTGAGTGTTGGGGGTGGTAGGAGGGGCTGATGGTGCAGCTTGGAAGCCTTGCTTCTATCAGTCTACCACAGAACAGTTGTGGCTACGATAGTGGCTTACCACCACTGAGTCTGAAGTGATTAAATAAAAAATTAAAGCACTTTGGATGCACTATGTAAATCCAATGCATTATTAAAATATACCCCAACATTAAAGGAATTTCATTTAAAAGGTACTAGAGCTCATATCCTAATCCTCTTCATTAGCAAGTTCACCTTAATCCTCCAGAGGTAATAGCCCTGAAAGCGCTTTCAATTAGTTGGTATTTTGTCAGAACAAACACGGCTAATTGTGATATTGTTTGTGCATCAATATTTACAAAACAATTACAGTAGCCCACAGATATCTCTGGCACATGATCCCTAATCTGGTGCCCACTTGCACTGACCAACCACTGTCCCAGGCCTATAACATTACACAAGATTGAAATGGTATCCCAGCCAAAGTGTTGTATTTCAGCGTGGACCCTCGTCACAGGGAGACACAGATACGATCAATCAGACGAGGAGAGAGATTGACATATAAACAAGCTACAAGAGGCCCTCTCAGCTGGGTCTCTCTTTGGACAGAGCACCATTCACCCCCACTGCACGGCCCCCCTCTCCTCCTGCCCCTGTCCCGCACTCTTCCTGCACCCTGATCCTCACCGGTCGCCCACCACACTACACCCATTCAAGTGGGACCTACCTTTTTCCACCTCTGCAGATAAACAAACACCATCATCATAATCATCATTAACATAGTGACGCCAGAGAGCGACAGCAGCACACAATAAAGACTGGAAACAGAGCTGGAACCAACATCAAGTTTAATACATGCAAATATACAGGCACGCAGAGTGCTTTTCCAGCGGGATACACTCCTCTCAGTGTAAACAAATGATCATTTTGATAGAAAGCATAGCACCTTTAACTTTGCATGTGTTCATTTTTGAGTGTCCTGCAGGCCCTCATCCATCCCCCCCTGACTCCAGCCTACATTTGAATCTTATGTGCATGTTTCTCTTTTGAGGACTGCTGGCTGGACGGTTTGCTCTAGCACTTTGTTTGACATCAACTGTATTTGAAATGTGTGATTGATACCTCTCCATTGTCTGTTTTTTTTTTTTTTCCGCTGCAAAGTTTGTTTAACTGTTTGTCTGGCTCGGTCCATTCTAGCGGCTTTAAACGGGGATGTTTTGGGATTTGGGCAGATTTGTCAAAGCAAATAGATGTTGCTTATTCGGAGAGGATCTCTTTTGTCTTTTCTCTAAATCGTGTTTAGAGGAATTTAGGTAAAACAAACCCAATTTATCTTCCTCTTGTAGGCCCCAAAGCAGAAATCAAGTGGCCCCATATTTCTTCCACATGCTGCATAACCACCTTCCATTTTGCCTTTACGTATCAATCAAGTCCAGACTACACAGCTGAGCGCACATGGCAGCTTAATTATATTTGGCCTCAAGCTGCAGAAACCAGCTATTACTGCCTGCTCAAATATTACTTAACCTATGCACTGGGTTGGAAAAGGAAAATTATGAAAATTTTAGGCTATATGTAAATACTTATTCTAATAATTACATGGAGGCCTATATTGCATCAACACGATAAAGGCTACTCTGAAAATTCTGGCCTCAGCGAAGTTTTAAATCATGTAGCCTACTCTAAAAAAGAAAAAAAAAGTAATACTAATAATAATAATGATAATAATAATAATAAAAAAACATCATGCTATTCTCTCTAAATAAATAGACAAAACTATTTATGTAGCCAGCAGCACTTTCCACCATATAAATAATAGTTCACTAGCTACATGTATGTGGGAGTGGATGATTGCTGGCAACAGTCCAACAGCCTGCGGGCCTATGTTTGGCCTATGGGATAGCCTCCAGAGTCAGACAAATAAGCAAAAGTTTCTGGCAATTGGCAAACAATTGGCAAAAGCTGAAAAGCAAGCTGTGTATAAAAAGTTTGAACATGACTCTTGCATATTGTGACCTCATCACATCAGACGTATCACTCCACCGTCACACAAGTGTTTCCTATTAGTGGCTTATTAGGCCCACAGTACAGTACGGCCCATGCGCGCTGCTCTCCATCGCTCACTGTAGCCTACCGCCTCGTGAGGATTTTCATTGTGATGGAACTGGTTCACACTCTACACGCTGCTGGAAGGGCATAGGAGGGCTAAATGTGTCTACTTTCTTATCAGTATAATTACTTTATTAGCCTACATTTGCAAGTTTACCAACATTGTGGCTGTTAATAAAGATGGATTTTGCATTGTATTGTACAAGCAAATTAGGCTAAAGCTTCTATAGGCTCCAATAAACGGATTATGTCAGATAATCACGGATGTGATAAAAAGAATCCGGGGCTATACACCTAATTACTCTGGGAAAAGCATTGAAATAATAGAGGTGACTTCTTGGTGTCTGGTGGGTCCATTGTCTATTGTATGGGAGATGGATGGCACACTTTGCTGGAAAGACTACTGTATTGTATAAGGTAACCTTGATTAGACACGATGCAATTCCACATTTTTTGCAGTACACTGTGCTGAAGTGGGAGGGAACAGTGGTTTACAGGCCTACATGACATGAATAACAGTAGAACTAGAATATTTCAGAAAATATACAGTCAGTAGATCCTCCAGTGATCAATTAGGCTTCTCTACAAAAAAAGTGTCATAATTTACAACATAAACACTTTCCTCACACTTTAAAAAGCCCATAACAAGGTGCTCATTACCATAATTATGTTTTTTACTGTGGCAAAATGGAAAAGTGTAAGAACGGTGGAACCAGTGAGGTGTGGCAACATGCCTCTGACTCTGAAAAATAATATTTAGTTCTGAACAACAATGCTGACTGTTAACACACCACCAGACATGCTCTTCAAATCACTGCAGCCCTTATATAAAACTCGTGCACATACTACACACTAAATCCTATGTAATGTCGTCTTGTTTACCATAAGTACGTGACTGGTTCAAATAGATATTGAGAATCCTTGAGCAACTGTTATATACAACTTGTTTTCTCGGGGGCTGTCTACATACTGTGAATCTCTGTATGGTTTATGTGAGGGGCAGAAATGTGGCTGTCTCTTGGAAAACAGTGAGTACTATTGAGCAACACATCTGCATCTCCATCTGCATATTCACCACTCACACTCTCTTCTCTAAACAAGCTCCAGTGTGTATGGAAACATGCCCGGGCTTTAGTACATGCTGTGTGCACTCGTCTGCAGCTGCCCCCTTGTCACAGTCTACTCAGAGTGGCTATACTGAATGTTTTACATTTGTGTGAGGGATATTCACACCTTTGAGCAGATAAACATTTACAATAATTATAAAAATGCTTTACATTTGTATTACACTTTACAAGCTTGCCAAGCCCGTCCCTTAACACACCAGGTGATGGCTCTGTTGCCAGACTGACTGAAGCAAGGCTGCCAAGCTGCGTCATCTGTGTCTTTGGCCACCACCACTCACTCACAGTCAGTCTCTCACTCACACACCACTTTCATACATAGATAAGGTGGGTGAAATGTATAAGTAAAAATAAGCAGGTAGAGTTGTGCTGGCATGTGCATATTGAAACAGTAGCCCTCTCTATTTGGACTGTGAATTTCCACATTTAAAAGTCACTTTCATTGACCATTGTAGTAGCTACTTCTGTAGCCACAGCCGCCCTAGGGCAGAGTGACTCAGGGGTGGCTGCCAGTTGGCGTCTGTGAACCATTGGACCACCACAAATTACTCTTGGACATACCGCATTTATACACTTCTGTCTGTATATAGACTTAATCTAATCTCTCTTGAATATGAAATAAGTTGACTGACTGTAATTAGGTACAACTTCATTTAGAAACTTTTCTTTAGAAATATTTGTTTTTCTAAGGTGTTATGAAATTGCATTCAACTAAATATTATCTTAGTCAATGACATTTTGATAGATCTAAAAATTGTAGCAACATAAACTAATCAAGCCATTTTTCTGCCCACTCACATATTGTCACCCAAAGGTCCTGTGACATCTCTGGTATTTTTCCTCTGTCTGAATTGACTTGCAGCGTGTTTGTAATACCTCTAGTTCTTTGTGTCCTCTTAATCCCTCTAAATCTTTATGCTCATGTACCGTTTTACTTTTCCACGAGGCACATCTCATTCTTGCTGTCCACTGCTTTCCATCCAACTTCTATGCTTGAATTACAGCCAATCCCGTCTTTCCTGTTTCTAACGGTACTTTGTTCACCACAGAGGGGATTTTGAACTGAGGGGATGCACTGATAGTGTTAACAGGGAAAAGTGCCCCAGGTTGAGTTCATTTTTTTCTTAGAGAGACTTTTGATTCTCATCTTAATATCCAAATAAACATTACCAGAATGCATTTTCACGCTCAGTAAAACTGGTGAAACCTTGTTTACGCAGATTTAGTTGCTGCTGGCTGGTTTTATTGGCATTATATTTAGTCTTTTATAGATCAATTTATTTCTTCTTCCTTTTATCAAAACGTGTATTGTTTATCTCTACTTTTGCAGACCCCTTAAGTGTTTATAGTGCACACAAAAGGCTTTTATCATCAAGTAGCGAGAGGTTCTGGGAGACCGAGCCAAGAATAAAAGATGAATTCTTTACAATCATCCTGAGCTGTGCGACATACATCTGTGAGGCAGACTCCTCTGCAGAGGAGGACTGTTCTCAGGCCCTATAGTGTCCTCTGAATATTTAGACACAACACTTACAAATATCTCACTATGTAAAATACCCTTGTTTGTCTCTGCAGGGCCAGATTGGATCAGTTCTACTTTTTCGTCCCTTAACTCACCCTGGCAGACTCAAAGTGCTATAAATTATGCCTCCAGGAGTGTGTCAAAAGTCAAATTCTTTTGGGCCATTTTTCACTGAACATAAGGTAAACGTTGGGCCAAGGGACTGTAGTTTTAAATGTCTTGTTTACACATAGAGGCACCATCACCTGCATATTTATGAGGCAGTTTTGGTGTTAATTAGTTTTGACAGCTCACTCTGAAGACAAACAAACATAATCGTATATTAGGTATATTCAAACCATAGTTTTCCGAGTGTCTCGGCCAGATTGGCTTGTTATGTGGCAGTATGTGTGTGTGAAGAGTTTACAGTATGCTACTCCTGTCATCCTGTTTCTCTTATTAATCCCAATACATGTGCATTAAACATGGCATATAGAGTTGACTGGTGCTGTGCATTACTTTCCCACAGTGCTGTTTGCTGTGACTTAATTTCACCTATTAAACATTTGATATTCCTCTGTGATCTGTGGAGTCAGACTGGCCAAAAGACGAGATCCATCTTCACAGTCCTCCATTAAAGTCTGACTTTACAATGAGACTCAGAGTTGTCCACACGACCTACCCGTCTCTGCCTTGGGCAGCTGTTAAGATGACAGAGCGTGCAGAGATAATCGCTGTATAGCATGATGAAAAGCGCATGGTTATCATACTGTTCTATGTACATGGTTATCATACTGTGACCATATGCAGAGCTCGCCTGATAAGATGAATGAACACACCACTTGAAGCTTAATGCTTTGAAATTGTATAAACACATTATGTCACAGACAATCAGTCTTTTCAAATGAACACAAAGTAAACAGGGCACAGATTCATATTGTTGGCAGTTGGCATAGGGCGGCTCAGATACTCCTGGTGCTCAAAGGCCACAAACCTGATCCCAGCAGCAGCTCCTGCCAGACGCCTCATTACCAGCTCCATAACTCACCTCATATTATCTACCACTGTAGAAATGTTCTAAAGCACATTTCTCCAAGTTAATACACTAAAAGTGCTATGCATCTTTCTTCACACTCAACCTTTTAGCGGCACAGTACTTCACCATAAACAACATTGTGGCTAATGTCTTTAATTTATCTAAGTTGCTCTATGCAGATTGAAGATTTCCTAATTCACTGAAGGTATGTGTGCAATCATCCACTGATACCTAAGTCAAAAGCGTGGAGCAGATGTCAGTTTTGCTGTTAGAAGAGGGTTAATGCTGAGTGCCACTAATGACTGAGCTGCATAATATTATTCCTCTGTGGTATCAAGTTTGGCGACTTCTGTCAACTCACTGTCTTGCTGTACAAATGCTATGAGCTAAAAATGGAAAAAGAATTTTCGTGGCAGGTCCAGGGAAGTGATTCAAGCCTTTAACATCTTCTGGAGAGCACTTTAGGAAATATGACAGTGATAGGACCTTGGTGGAAATAAAAAAATGTATTTTATGAGCTCAGTGATTTTGGTATCTCTCTCTGGGCATTATGGATTCACTCAAGATAGAACTCAAATTCTTCTTCGCATGTCTATGAGAGTAATTCATGGGTCAGTGCATTATAACCACTACACCAAGTATTTTAAAGAAACTATGCTGTTGCTTGAGTACAATAATTAGCAAACTGACTCCCATGTGTGAGAGACTTTTTTTTTTTTTTTGGTTGGGACAGTGCATGTTAATGAACAGACATGACATGACAGACATGAATGTAAACACGCCGGGTTATAGCCAGAGGCTAATTTCCACCCGTTGTCCCAAGGGCTGGGGTAGGTGGGTTAAGTGTCTTGCCCAAGGACACAACGACAGCATTCATCTGTGAGGGCTGGAATTGCACCGCCAACCTTCGAGTCAGTGGATCTAACCACTCAACCAATGATGTTTATGTAGAGAGCGGGATTTAAACCGCCAACCTTCGGATCAGTGGACAACACTCAACCTACTGAGCTACTGTCGCTGTGTTTTGAAACCAATTTCAAGAACAAGAAAGTATACCATGATTTGACTATGTATTTCTTTTAATGGGAAATGCCAAAATGTTGCACAAAAATTTATATATCTTATGTGTTACTTCAACTTATTTGTCACTTATAGGCAACACTTTTCATACTTTGGTAGCTCTGTACTCCATTGATGGGTCTTTCTAATGGACACGTGTTTCCAGCATTAGTTGTCCAAAGCAGGTGTGGAACAGTACACGGCCTAAAATGAACCATCCCACTCTAGACAAATCACTCAATAGGATTTTTTGAACCACTGACTTTAAGCCCTGTTTATGGACTCCTTGTGTGCAGCTCTTGAGTCGAGGAAGTGATTGAGAGACTGTTTTTGGATGGAGTTCAGTTGTTCCCTCTGCCTCTTTAACCAGAAGAGGCCCCGCAAAGATGATCCATATCCGCTTTATCTAAAATGCCTTTGGTGATTGCCGACACCTCTCGAGAGCTGGTTTGTCCGTGGAAGAGTCAACCACAAGTGCCCCCAAACTCTGAGGAAAACAGCTGCCATCTCATTTGGGGCACAATAATAGGAGCTGGAAATAAGCCCTAACATGTGGGAGAATGTCCAGCCCCAAATCTCAGAGGAAAAGCCTGTCACAGAAGAGATATTTAAAGGCCTCAAAAGCATTCCTCATAAGCTGGAGACGCTCTGTGCCCCAGCATGATATGTTCTACCTGATGACAGATATCGCCAATAAAACACTTGCTGCTGCTTTGTCAAATGCAAGACTCAGATTTCTATGTGGTTATTCCTCCACTGTAATTTAATTTGTCAAAAGGGAAAGTGAAATTATTCCAAGGTATTGTAACACAACGTTCTGGAGTCCCAAAGGAGACAGGCTAATCAGATCGGGGTGATCGTCAGGGTACACACGGCCCCTCCTCACAGGCAGACGGTGGCCGGACAGCGGGAGAGGCTGATGGGGATCAGGGGACAATCTTTTCTCCACCGGACTGTCACTCTCTGAAGACTGCTGTGTGATGCTGGGCCCCTAAACAGGAGTGACTTTTTCCCAGCAGCGTAGAGTGGAAAATTTAAGAGGAAGTTACCGTTTTCTTGTCAAAATAAATTAAAAAGCCCAATGCAACAATTTCCCTGTAGATTTGTGTTGGTGTGGTTGTATGTCTTTAACACTGGGCTATGAAAATGTGAGAGCTATGAATCTGTCCTTTGTATGCACCTGCTAGTTTCCTATTGCTGTGTCACTTGTGTAAATTGCAACATTAAAAGTCAAAGACAGCTGTGTGTTTTTCATCTTGAACCTTGCTTGTGTTTGTACATCAGGGGCGTGACATACGGCGTGCCAGCTGACTCAGCCAATTGGCACTTCTGTATGGGTGGAGACGCTCCGGCCCTTGTCCACCAGCAACAAAGAAGATGGAAGGTGTGTGAGAGAGAGCACACACACACACAAGGAAGAGGGACGCTTCACAGGAAAACACAGGCAGTAAATCAGGCTGTGAGGGAGGTATCCTACTAATTTCTCTTATTTTGTTGCAAACGGTGTAGTAGAAATGAATAGCCCCATGTGCATAGAGACATAATTCACATTACATAGGGAGAGGTAATCCTGTCTCTCTCTGCTGCACTTTATAGGTATGTATACGACTGGCTCCACCTCCCACCTCAGTCAGAGAGTGCAGGCTGGTTGACCTGGGAGGAGGGGAGAGAGGGGAGAGGAGGGGAGAGAGGGGGAGGCAGGAGCAGACCGAGCTCAAATTCATTTCTGCCGCTGCTCCTGAAAGCGCAGCACACTGAAGGAGTGTAACGTGGGGGAGCCGGGAGCTGGACGCACACACTGTCAAATGGATTATTCTCAGACACACTTGAGAAGTTGGACAATAGCAGAACACCCAGGGGACTTGCTCAGACAACTTCTTTGTGACTGTGACAAAAAGAAGGAAAACCTGCTGTCTTTGAAGCAGATATGGACTGACTGAGAGCTATTTGCTTCTTGATTCATTCAGGTCCCGCTCACTCTGACAGACCTGGGACTGGCACCAACAACTGAAGATGTAAACATGTGGGGTTGAATTTTAACAGCTGCCTGTCACACAGTTACACCGCCGTGGGATCCAATAGGTAAGTAATTGCTCTATTAAATTTGGCCTATATTTTTTAATTATAGTAAACTTGAAGCACACTTATATGGTTTTATAATATTGTATAGAGGACCATTTCTAAAGAGGTGACCCAGAATCATTTGCAGTCACTCACCAGGAGTTGATTTGTGTCGTCAACTATATAGGTCATCTCTATGTCCACTTTCAGTGAATCCTGTCCAAACACAAATTGGCATCACATGCATTGTGTTTATATTGTATGTTCTATGTAAACAAGAAGCATGTTTGACTAATGATTATGACGGTGTTACATCCTTGATGATATGATATGTTTTTGACTGTAATAAAATGTTGTGATAATGA
This sequence comes from Periophthalmus modestus, assembly GCA_019594935.1. Taxonomy (NCBI): domain Eukaryota; kingdom Metazoa; phylum Chordata; class Actinopteri; order Gobiiformes; family Gobiidae; genus Periophthalmus; species Periophthalmus modestus. The sequence continues at coordinate 15,690,740 of JAIEZT010000084.1, read as the reverse complement.
TACTACTTTATTTATATTAAGGTTTCAAATTTTATGTTAGTGAGTGAAATTTTAAACAGTAAATATTACCTCTGTTTGGAAAGTGTACTTTGTACAAGCTCCACTGAGGCCAAATGTGTTCCCCAGCTTGAGCATACACTATGTACATTAATCATGCCACTGTGGCGCCTGCTTACGTTTAAAATGATAATTTCCCTTGAACGCAATAGTGAATGTTGAAATGTGTATGAAATAGCCTGACAGGCCAACTTCAACAAAAGTGGCAGAGACAGGCACCAGCTGCTGTATTCGGATTGAAATGTAAAATGTATGACATTACCTGGAGTTTATTGGGGTGCTGCACTGAAACGCCAAAGGGAAAATGTGGGACTGTTAATGGCATCTACTCTAGCATGTAATGTTAATGGTGTGTAATGGTGGCAGCTCTAATGTTTTGTCAGCAACCACAGAGCGATGGGACATGCATGAGAAGCCTTCACAGGGACACAGGTTTATCACATTCACCGCACAATGCAGGACTCGCCCTGCCTTGTGCCTCTGCTCTCTGACCGTATTTCTATTGGCAAATCAAAGGTCAATTAGACGATTAAAAGAAGATTTGCGGACCCTGAGTCCTTTTACAATGTTTACAGTGCACACAAATCTTCAAAGACTATCGATTTACTGGCCTACGCACATTTTGATTTATAGACATACGCAGGCTCCAATGCATAGTTTTACTGTAAAAATCTGTGAAATCTAAACTGCTTCCCTGTCGGAAAATGCCTCCAAAATTTTTCCATGAATTGCTGTATCTTCTAGTCTATGCATTTTGCACAGTGCACTTGAAAATATTACTACTGATTGTAGCCTGCATCAGGAAAAATCATCATCATTACTGTTGCCACGGTCAATTTAACTTGGGATGTAACTTTCAATAATTGGAGCAGATTTTTGGTGATTAGACGCTATCATGTCAAAGTCTGGGGGCCCTCTCCTCTGCAGCCTGTCCTGTCTGTGTGACGTCAAATGTATAGTGTTTTGTTATGTTACTGGTGGCGTGCTTTGGTTAATGATACATAACAGAAATAACAGTGAGTGGTCGGGTCCTGAGAACAGCCTTATCAGTGCTGATAAGTGGACTTGGACCTTCTTTTTAGAAGCTCCTGTCAGTGATTGTGGTTTATAAATAGCTACAAAGGTGTCCACAAACTCAGGGAAACTAACGACTGTATGTGTGCGTGGACGTGTGTGTGTGGCCCCATGAATTAGAGGTAAAATGATTTTGGCAAGACACTAAGAGACTGGGAGTGTTGGCTTTCATTGCTCACACATAAGCAGTCTGCCGCCGGAGCGCGCAGTGACAACAAATCACAGGGCGTTAATGAGAGTGGCAGGTGCGTGTAGAAATGCAAATGCAGACGTACAGTACAGAGGGGGCATCTCTCTGGTATAGAAGTCACTGATTCAGATGGAGGACTGATGCTGCATGTGCGAGAGGCCGATGGGGATCTCATTTACTGATACGGCAGGCTTAAAGAAGAGAGAATGCTTAAATCGGCATTATACGTCAAATAGAAATGCTGCGCAGTGCACAGGGCCTTTACACTGATTCATATGTAAATATAGCTGAGAGCTCAAACCATGAGGTGATGTGACACTAGTTATGGAGATGAAGAATCATTTGAATGCAGAATGTCAAAAAGTAAAGGCCATAATCATAATTCATTTGGATGAAACCTTTTATCGTGGCCCAAAGTATTAACATAAAAGTAGATGTAGAGATACGCACCTACAAAAACAGTCAGTTGTTTATCTTTAAATGTTTATAGGAGAATAGGAAAAGGCTGCTTAGAGCATGGTATCACTTAAGTTCATCTTTGTGGATGTTCTTTCCTGATAATGAGAGTGTTTGATGTTTAATAAAAAAAATACAATGAACCGTTAAACCCCTCAAAATGAATTTCTGATTTTTATCAGGCTTCATAGAAGTCATTATATTTAGTTTAAATGAATGGTTTTTTTGTGTTTTTTTTTTTCTTTTTTTCTTTTTTCTCAGGTATTCATTACAAAGCTGGAGTTGCGTCGGAGCTGGCATGACATTTTGTGATGTCATAAATGACTCAAACACTTCAGACACAATTTATCATGTGTGTAGGACCAGAGCCAACAGCTTAACAGATTCACAAAGGAAACGGAGGGAGGAGGGAACTGGCAAAGGTATTTACAGACAACCACTAAAGAGCAGCAATTAAATCTTGAAAAAACACATTAGATCATCATAAATAAGCAACAATAAACATATCCTAATATAGTGCCAATGCTCTGACAGTACTCTTTTATAGACTTCCATGCATATACTGTTCACACTGCAGCTTTCTGAAGGAGCTGGTGGTCACTATTAAAGTATCTATGGGCCTTTGGGTGGCTGTGGCATTGGGCTGACACATCATAATGAGGACGTACCACCTTGAAAATACCCCGATCTCAACTGATTTCTAAAGCAAGTTTGGGCCTGGTTTGTGCATGGAGGGGACACTGCTGGAAATACCAAGTGTCATAGTGGGACAGCAGCAGCTCTAGTGCATACTGTTGTTGTGTCCTTTGGCAAAACCCCAGCTTTCCAATTATGAATGTGGTATGTGAGTGATTGGGGGTGGTTGGAGGGGCATATGACGCAGATTGTCTTCCCCGGGGCAGCTGTGGTTAGCTTACCACCATGGAGTATGGGTGAATAAGTTATGCACTGTAAAGGGTGTCTTGAAAGGCACTATATAAATCTTTTGCTTGTACCATACGTTTTGTTGTTTTTATGCAGTGACAACAGTGTTCATTTAAAAGATTTTATTTATTTTTTCTGTTGGTGGGTTCATTTATCATGTCTTTTTTATATTGCTATCCACTCTGTAGTGCAATCACAAAGGAAAGCCTAGATGCACTTCAGTGTTTAAATTGTGTCTGACTTTAAAAGGGGGAATAATCGTTGTCTTTGCAAATGCCTTGAGTACATTAATGGTCAGAGAGAATCCCCTACATTGCACAATGGTGATAATACTTGATGGATCTGTTGTGACAGCAGCAGGAAACGGGGGATAAATGTGAAAAATGAGCGTAAATATCAGGTGTCAGACAAGAAGGAGAGGAGCTGATAGTGTGAAATAAATGCAGACAGTTTGAGTGTACACAGGGCCTTAATGAGGACAGAGAGGTGCCCATTAATCAGACCGAGCCTAAGCTGCTCAGTGGGGACAAGTGGAGAGGCTGACGTAGACCCACACGCAGGAGGGGAAGGTGAGAAAGTGCTGGGATTTTGATTAAATTGGGATCGTCGCCCCCACTGCCTCGCACCTGTTGGCTGCCGCTGCTCCTGCCGCTAGAGCCTCAGGTTTCCTTTTCTGTCAAGCGGAGGTGGAAGTAACAATGAAGAGTCAAGAACCACACAACTCAGTAAAATGGTAAAGAACTGTTGTTGTTGTCAAAGATTCAAGTATTTATTACAGTCCATGTCGCTATATCAGATCAGTTAAGAAGGGTCTGTGAGGTGTTTTCAAATTTTTTGTTAATTTGTCCTCCCTCCATCAATCCTAAATACCATTTAAACCTGAAATATATACACAATATTCAACTATATACACAATATACAGTCTTTACAGCCCCAACTAAGTTCACAAGCTGAAGTCATAATCTCAGACAAAAATTTGCTCATTTGTTCATACTCTGAAAGAACTGTATGTAAGATTTTGATTTTAAATTCCAGAAACATGACCTACTTCCTCAAATACAAAGCAGAAATGTTCAAATCAAATATTGCTTTTATTGAAAACAAGTGTACTGCCAATTTATTCTTAATTATAAAAACATTGGGCATGATAGCCAAGTTGTTTATGTTATAATTTGGTGTTTTGGTTCTCAAGACGAGTATCCAATCAGAAACCAGAATGACAAGTTAGATGAACAGAACGTTAGATCTTTCCAGAACAGTTTGAGAATGATCGTAATCTATATCAGAACTAGTATAAGACCACCGGTATAACATTCTGTTGTATAAAAATGTGTTTTGGTGTTGAAAAGTAATTCAAGTATTGAACCTTTTCCCGAGCATCAAAATCGAGTTTGAAATGATACTATCACCAGCACTTATCTGAATGTAGCATCGGCCACATTTCATATTATTTGTTTTATGATGTTAATTGCAGCTAACACGTGCGCCACACACACACACCATGATGTTTTGACATCAAAAAACAATGTGTGAAGTAGAAACAGTCTGTCTTTTAATGATCTTTGTGGTGAACAGCAATAAATCAAACATGTTTATGCTATGGACAAATAAGGGGCGCCATGTCTTTGAGCTCAGCCAGAGGATAAACCAGGAGTCTTGTATATTTGTGTCTCAAGAATCCTTTCATAGGTTTGCGTTGCTTAGTTGTGCCCCACCAGCTTTTAAAATTAAATGACGGCTTTAAATCATCTCATTAATTGCATTTTAAACATGTATGTGTAAATAACTCGTAATGTAGCCTTTAAGTCTCAGCCCACTCCCCACTTTTACATTTGGAAAATCCCCAGTGCCATGTTCTTGCTCCACTGCAACACTTAATTGCTTATATGTTTTCCTTTAAGCTCCATTATTAATGTTCCTCAATAGGACACAGTGTATATATGGATCAGGTTTTATGTAAAGTAACATTTTGGACTACAGAATGTTTTGGCAGGACGTCAGATGGCTTGCCTTGTTATAATTGGTCAAATGAGGTTAACTAAAATGACCAGCAAGGCTCCATTTCTTTATTTCTGTTAGACTTATTGCATAAGACCATTGTTTGACTTGATTACATAAGACTGAAACAAGAAACTAATACCTTTTATTGAAAAACTTGAGGGGAAGTGTATTGTTTGACTTTTGTATTTGCATCAATTATTCTAAGATGACAGTGAATCTTTACAATTTGAAGGGGTCAATACAAGTGCACAGGACTAGAGTTATTGCTTTATACAATTAGGGCAACATGAAGGGGTAAAATAGACAGACTAAGATAATGTGCAAGACAATATCACAGACTTTGTGTTACATTTTTACTTTTGTGACATGGGCTCAGGTATTCTGTTGTTAATGCTTGCAGAGCCAGTTAGTGTGCTATCGAAATTTTGGATTAAGACAAGGACCTGCCTCACCTTGTTTGACGCCATGTGAACATTGTTTTGTCTGTAGCGTGTGCACACTTCCCCAGTAGTGAGACATTGAAGTCTATCAGTGTCTAGCACTTCTGAATGTTTGCTGTGTGCATTTTAACTACCTGCTCTTGTTGTCCCTGAGGCACTGTGGCCCGTGCGGCAGAGTGCGTGGAAATGGAAACCAAGGGGGTTCACTTTCTCATTAATCAGACAGAGAGCTTTAAAGCAGGAAAGAGAGAGGCAGAAGCTGACAACTAAAGATGCTGCAGCTACAGTCCATCCACCGCAGATGGAATAATTTGTGCTCTACATTAAGATGATCAGACACACAGCTCTGCTGCCTGTGCTGTTTTATTAAAGGGATATGTTTCACATGAGTTTGATGCTAAAATTTACCTCAAAAAGTGCTTTTAAAATACAGCTCTATTTGCTGTCAGGAGTCATCAGTGCCAGAGGTCTGAAGCAGCATGCCTCCTTATTTGAGCTATTGAAATAAGGTCAGCACAGTTTCTTTGGATGCTTCTCAAATGCAAATGGAACACAAAAAAGTACAAGAAGGACAAACAAAAGTGTATTTTATCAGACATATAAATAAAACATGAACAGCCATCTGCACAACAAAGCTTTCAAAGTGATGTGGAAGATAGGTCTAACATTTACAATTGGGAAAATAGCAGTGCTTCTCAACCTGTGGGTAACTTGTCAGTGGGCACCATCTCCAAAATATGAATCTACCTGCACAAGCGCCTAATGTGATTGTTTATTGCCCTTGTAAATAAATGAATACAGTCATTTCAATTCCCACAATGCACCTGGATCCTGATTAGCTCAGCAGAAGCTCCAGCAGTTCAGATCTGTGTGAGGATGTCAGCACTCTGCCGAATGGAGTGTGATACTGGCTTATGAAGCAGTCTCCACAAGGTCCAAGTTTAACCCAGTTAAGAGGGGTCGGTGAAGATGTTTCTTATTCTGCCTGCCCTTAATAAATCCCAATAACTTAAAGTGGGACACCTACACTCCACAACCACAGTCCCAAAGAGATGTTAAACTGGGCAATGCCTGGAGGATGGAAGGGGAGCGTGAGGGGGGGATGGTCTGGGCCAACGAGGAACAGCTTGACTTGCACTTCAAATTCCACCCGACAAATGTGTCTGATTGAGTCCCTCATGACATGAGAGGCGTGCGATCTCACAGCCCTCTTAAAATGCATTGGCATACACCTGACCTTGAGCTGTAAACTACCGAAAAGATAAAATAGCAAAAAAAAAAAAAAAAGAGAGACTTACTCCGACTTTAAAACCTGAACTAGCTTCTTATTATTCATACATAATAAGCAACAGTTCAGTCTTCAGTGTAGTTTTTTTGGACATTTATCAAATGCAAATGAGACACAAAAAGCACAAGAAGGACACACTGTATTTGAACAGGCACATGAATAATACACGAACAGTCATGTACACATCTCACAAGTTTTCAAAGTGATTTGAAAGATAGGCCTAACATTTTAGAAACTGGGTAAATAGACATGCTTCCCAACTAGTGAATACTTGGCAGTGGGCGCCCTCGCTGAAATGTGAATGTGAATAAATGTGCAATAATAAACAATCAAACAATGAGTAGTTGTACAATATTTGTACAGTGTTGATCTTACTCCATAGTAGAAGTAGACCTACTGTACTGTTACTGCTAAATATTACTAAAGATTAAGCGCATAGAAGTTTTGAATTGAGCATTTGAATTTAAGCCAAGTAGTGTTCCTATGTAGACAGTACAATACCATAGCACTGAGTCCAACAGATGACTTGAGAACCATTTATGTAATTAAAGCTTTAGCTGAACCCAAAGACCGTATGTATTTATATAAATTAGCTCAAATCCAGCTGAATAACTGTGTGATATTGTAGCAGATTCACAGGTTGACTTAGTGATGTGCTTATCCACACTACACCAGGACTTGAAAGAGGATTTCACCTCAGATATCAGTCACATGTGCAAATATACATAATGAGATTATACAGGAGGTATGGAGGATTGCAGTAGCACAGTCTCTCTCATGAATTATTCTGTAATTATCGTTAGGGGCATGAGGGTCCGCAGGTTTGAACAAAGAACGCCGGGATAGACTTTGATTAAAACACACTTGTTATTCATACGTTTCCTAAAGACAAAAAGACTGACTTTGATCCCAGTGTTTGAGGAGATACTGCTGGACAAAAATCAATATTTTATGAGAATTTCCAATGTAGCTGAAATGTGAAGGAATGTGTTTGATGGATTTCATCAATTTACAGCCTGACGTTTTATGAATTCACAACAAATACACCAAGAAAAGTTCAATTTCCTGCCTTTTACTTCCATTTCTCTAAACTTCTTAGAATCATTCAACTTTTGATTTGTGGAGTATTTTCTCATAAAGTTTTATGTGTACAAAGTGAGTCACTCACTCAACAGCAGTGATCATTGCATTTTGCCGCGAACCAAAAAAGTAATGGATAGCAGTGGCTCATTTAACCCGAAGTATGCAAAAGCAATAGCATGGCAAACAATACTATGTTACTTTTCAAAAGCACATCCATAAATAGACTTAAACAGTGCCCATTGGCAATGACCTGCTCCTGATTGGACACAAGTGAAAATAATTCCAGTAAATTCTGTTGTTTAAGCTGAGTTTACAATGTTCCTCCTTTAGCTCATTTCCCTTTTTGACAGTGCATTGCCAATTTAAATAGATTTGAATCGATTGCACTGCCATACTCATAATGTCATTTAAAACATAATTATACCGAATGATAAACTCTTGGAACACCTCGTTGCCTTTTTATTTGGGTCGGTTAGTGTGTTTTTCTGGCACAACCTTTTCCATTTGGCACAAACATAACTATGTGGAAAGCAATTCTTTTCAAATCAAACTGACTCTCTGATTATCACGACTTTCACAAACCTTTGCCAATGATTACAAAAATAGTATGATTTAGAAATCACAAACTCAGAAGTAACAACAACTGATATTTGAGAATGAATGGGTCTAGTTTAGTCAATAATCATTAGTGTGTTTATAATGGAGATACAGCACTTAACAGATTTAAATTTTTGATTTGCTATGGATCATACTTGGACGACTGAGGGATTACACAGACACTTAATATAAGTAAGGTTTAGCTGGTCCGTAATACCTGAAATCTAAAGCATACTTTCACCTGTTACCTTGTTTAGCTTTATCTTAACTCTTGTGAAGTAACCAAGCAAATATTGTGACAGTGAATACCCTTTCATGCCCTTTCATTTATCTGGAAGTCAACACAGATCTTGTGACTAGATCATCTTACCAGTATCTCATGTGCCAAACTGACGTCGATCACTTCACTGACAATGAATTCTGAACCTAAATATAGCCATGGTTTGATATCAGATCACAAACTGAGCTATAGAGAAAATTGTGTTTAAAAGTCTTGTTATTTAAATCATTATTGAAATCACGATTATTCAAACGATTATTTGCTTAGAGCGAAGGTGGGGCATCAGCACGCCTGAAACAAAGAGACAGAACAGATAAAACGAAAGCAGGTGATACATATCTCACTGAAACGGAATAGTTGCATTTTTGTGCCAAAGTAAACATCTGAACTCAGCACACGTACAAGTTAATTGTTATTTACTTAATGACTCTAATTTCGGATTTGATTACATATAATTAAGCAATAATCATAAATTAAATTCCATTAACTTTTATAAGCTGTGACAGTAATAAATCTCCATACTTCACTTTTCCACCTGTGCCAGTTGTCTTGTAGTTTCTGTATACATTCTTTCATACAGAGATGTCCAGCTGGCCTAACCACTCATGAAAATACATTCCTACAGCACAGCCAGCCTCTCAACAATGTGCTCAGCTGACTGATCTGCTGCACCCAACAGTGAGTAAGCTATTACAAGCAAATTGGCCCTAAATCTCAGTGGAGTAGTGAGAACAACCTTGTAATGTCCTGTTAGTCCCAGGCAGTTGCACAATACTATCTGGGGTTTCCTTCTATTTTTAGCCCACACTTGCATTTGCAGCTCGTAACTCCTTTGCATTGTTTAAACCCGTAAATTTGAAACTGTCTAATAGTTATTATTACTGGATATTTATTGCCAAGCCTATATTTGGCAACATTTCAACGCTTCTTAATCTCTAGTTACCTAACAATAGCTGACACATCCCACAACATTGCATTCTAATTTGTCATATAGTTCTCCACTTGTACTTCCTTTTGAGCAATTTATTTTCAAGTGCTTCAAAATAAACACCCATTTTATTGCGTCAGACTGCTGGGCCTGCGGGTCAAAATGAAAAATGAGAGAAAGTATGAACGACATTTGAAAGACAGAGATGGGGATGAAAATGGAAGTGTATGGGGTAAGAACAGGATGAGGGTGATTATGAGGTGAAGGCGAAAGATTGGTGGGATTGAGGGTGGAAGCTGTCAAATCAAACACAAGACAGTAGTATGGGAAAGAAAATAAACAGGGCTGGATTTACGTCAAGCGGGAGAAGCTCGGTGAGAAGGACAAACAGTTGAAGCTTATTCAAAATTGGAAAAGAAACAGTGTGCACAGAAGGTTATATTAGGGCTGTCATTTCAGTACATTTTGCTAGTTTGTGTTTTGTGTTTTGAAATCGTTATTTAGTTCATACTTTTCAACCAGCACTGGACCATTAACATAATACAGAAGACTGAACTATCAACTGTTAGGCTAACACAAGAATGAAAGACATTTCCAAACAGCGTTATTAAGTTTTATTAATGAGATGATTGGCTGCGTCTTTGTTTGTAAAGGTCATATTATTATATTATCCTTTTCTTCTTCCTACTCCATTTTTGTGTAATACTCAAAGGCCTGTATCATGCAAAACTAACTCTTATGAGCTTTAATCCATGTTATAATGTTGTTCCCTCATCAAAACCATACCCAGAGTTGTGTTTTGTTTTGCTACCTTGTTTTACTATCTCCAAAGCTCAAAATGCTCTGTTCCACCTTGTGATGTCATGAAGCAGTAGTTTTCAAGTTAACAGCGACCTTTTACATTTAGTTCAGTAGAGATTGACAAGTCCAGGTCTGAAATCATCCAAATGATTCTAGTGAAGGTGCATGGAGTTTAAAAACACAATGGACCACTTCCTCTATTATTTCATGACATCACAAGGTGAAACAGAGTGTTTTCAGTTTGAAAGAATAATTGTGTGTTTGTGTTAAACATGTAGGACTAAAACAAAACATTATAACATAGATCAGAAAATAGTGTAATATGGACCCTTTAGCATGGACACATTTTTGTTTGGACATTTAATAGTAAGTGCACTTTGCAGTTGTGTATATATGTATGAACATTTGTGTGTTTGTATGTGTAAGAACAATAACAATTTAACAGAAAAAAGTAGATTTATTGGAACCAGTGCTATAAAGCACAGCTTATGGAGATATAATGTACATACAGACTTCAACTTTGAAACCTTGGAAGGTGATGAATTTAAAACCCATCTCTGTACACTCTATGAAAAAGTAGGCTTTTTACACACTCTATAAAATTTATTTATAAGGGACTACTTGATAGACTGCCTCGATATCTCACTTGTTTGTTGAAATCTGATACAGGAACTATTAATACAAGATCTCATGATTATCCAAGTCTAAAAAATGGCCACACTAAAACTGAAATGGGAAAAAAAAGCTTTTGTTTATTTTTCTTCCCAAAAATTAAATATATTTCAAGGACATGCAAAACTGGATACATTGGTGCCACTAATGCACTTTAATAATCTGGTGATAAACATTTATAATCACACCCGTAACTGTTTTTAATGTTTTAAAGAGACTTTTAGTTTTTTTGTATTCTTCTGTATTTTAAACAGGGCGCTCATGAAAAGGAGAGTCCAGGTGCTCTCACTGGGCTCTCCCTGTATAAATAAAAATAATGATGAATGATGATTTTGATGCAAAATTGTACTCAGCTGACAAACAATACACAATTATACACACTATTAATGACATCATTCAGGTAAATGAATGACCATAATGTGGTTATGACTGTTGTAGCTTGCCTATTCTCGCCCTAGGGTTGCCTGATCCCCACCATTTAACTAGCTGTTTGTTTTGCAGGCATGGAAAGCATCAGTGTGGAAACAGCCTGGGACGGGCTGGGCCTCTCTTCAACATTTGCCCAGGGACGTGTCAACAACTTCTCCTCGTTTGTTTCTGAACTGAACTCACTCAACAGCACTCACAGCGGGGGCTCCTCCTTCGGCCTTTTCTCTGAAAATAACTCCACCACCAGCTCGCCCCAAACTCCGCCCCAGCTCAGGGTGCGGGACGTTGGGCTGGCCCGGGCAGAGATCGCTGTCCTGGGGGTGATCCTGGCCCTCACCACCCTGGGAAACAGCTTCGTGCTCTGGGTGTTGCTACGCCGGAGGAAGCACAACGCGCCCATGCACGTGTTCATGGTCAACCTGTGTGTGGCTGACCTGGTGGTGGCCTTCTTCCAGGTCAGTTTATTGGCTTTTGGAAAAGGGCTGGGGAATATTGTTTTTCTGCATCAAAACAAATGTGTTCTATGTGTTTTTACGGTCTGTTTTGAAAAGATCTGAAGATTTGACACAAATGTTTACAAAACACATGAGGCCCGGTGGTAGACATGGGTTCAGTTTATCCTTGACGAGTCAAAACTCTTGTAGTGCACATGATCTTCACAACTTAACTCTTTGGCAGGTGTCACTAAATATTTGAAAATAAATTCTAAATTACTGGGACACTTGTTCTATGTAACTGTGCTCTAAGTCCTGATGCATTATTAAGGTCAGTGATTCTTTGCTGACCATTGGGTTCTGCAGTGGCTTTGTCCTCTTTTAAAACAAAATGTTCTTTACAGTAAAGGTCAAAGTAATGGCCATGCACCACTCTTCTTAAACTCAATAAAATTAACTCATTGTGGCTTTAAAGGGCAATGGTCTCTCACTATTTACTGACTACACACTAGGCCAGCCAAGATCAGTATTTAGCTCTTTATGTTATTCTTTCCAAATTATTATTCAATTAGTCTAACGCATTTCATTAGTGTTATGCCAATGCCCCTGCTCTTCATAAACTGACTCATGGCCTCTTATCTATATTCATGAATTTAGCTTTTGACCTCTCCTCAAGGGAAGCACATATTTCCGATTACTTAATTTGTTGGATGAGATCACATGGGTAAATTGCAATGTTGGGCCAAACAATAACTTTATATAAATATAACAAAGTGAGGAAACCTGTGCAAGAGTGGAAAATGTGGGAGGTATTCAGAAGAGGCCTGTGTCCTTAAGCTGCTCCTTCACTGATCAGGGCAAATAAATCATGTTACTATTTTAACAGAAAAACAGAATGTATTAAATATCACTTTTTGTTACAGTAGTAATGTGATATTTTTCTGTTTTCACTGTTGTATGTCTGTCTCTATAGTAGCTCAAAACACAAAGCATTAGGTTTGTATTGGCCTGAAGACAAACAAACCTGCATAAAAGGACAGTGTTTGGTCTGTGGTATTCATCTCCATTAGATACCACCATATCCCATACAAACCACTGGTTTACTAATGATGGCCTTCCTCCAAATGCACTGACAAGAGCACCAGCCTTTAGACTTGATGCTTACAGTACACTAAACCCTTTATTAAAATTAACCACATTTTTTATTTGTGCCCCTGTAGGTCCTGCCACAGTTGATTTGGGACATCACAGAGAGATTCCAGGGGCCCGATATACTGTGCCGCTGTGTCAAGTACTTGCAGATTGTGGGCATGTTTGCCTCGTCTTACATGATAGTTGCCATGACAGTGGACAGGCACCACGCCATCTGCTGCCCTTTGCAGGCTTATCGTGGGGGGGTCATGTCCCGCTGGAACACACCGGCCATGGTGGCCTGGGGGCTGGCCTTAGTCCTGAGCATACCACAGGTAGGAGCTCAGACACATACTCATGAAAACACATGGCCAATAGGAAATGAGGCGCTGGGACATTCACCCTCTGACACTACAGCCGGCCTCAAGATGTCTGTATTTTTAGCCCCGTGAGGTCACTGTTGTTCACCTCATGAAGTTCACAGGTGCAGTGACCATAGACTTTGTCTTGAAACAGGTGTTCATCTTCTCCCGCTCTGAAGTGGCTCCTGGAGAGTTTGAGTGTTGGGGGCACTTCACCGAGCCGTGGGGACTCAAGGCCTACGTCACCTGGATGACTGTAGCCGTGTTCCTGCTGCCCGCTCTCATCATCACCATCTGCCAGGTGAGACAGGCCAGGTGGCTCTGCTGCAATCCTAAAGCTTTTAGGGTAAACCAGTTTCTGTGTTACACGAAACATTATATAATCCCAGCGCATGTGGTGTGGGGCTGTTTGTTTTCATGAGGGGTGTATTTGGCAGACATCCTTCAATAACCCAAAGGGAGCTGCGGTTGGTGTTATGTAGCATCCCAAGACACATACTGGTCTGCCTCCAATCAGCTCCCGCTGCTGCTCTATTTAGAGAGACATATTTCCAAGCTCTAACTATTTCCCCTAATTAACACTGCATTTGGAGGACCATCGCTGAGACAAACGCCTCTCAAAATGTACCACTCTGGGTGCTCCTGCCAGGAGCAGGAATGTACCAGATCTCAGCCAAACATGGAATCTGTGGTCTTTTTATGAAGTTTCAGATCAGCATATTCACTTGCACTGATAAACTGATAAGTGTAGCAGCATGTGTTCTCACACATTTCAAACCTAAAGGTTGTTGATGAAAATCTGTAAAAAACACATGAGTTTATTATCTGCTATCATCTTTTCTGTGGCTTAGGAAAGAGTGAGATGTCACTCAACCTGAGTTAAAATTTACAACATTTTTTCACGTTTTACAGTGAGCAAAGAGGCGTATTTTTTGCCACATAAAAATGCCTGCCATGACATGGGCAAGCCGATACCTGTGCATGTTTACATTACCTGCCCATGTCAGTGACCAGCCCAGCTGAGAGGCAAACAAGGCCAACATTTGGTCATGGTTCTAAGAATAAGTTGCCCTTTTTTAACCAAAGATAAACATTATTGTTCTTTTTCAGATAAGGATTTTCAGAGAGATTCACAATAATATCTATTTAAAGTCGGAGCGCATGGTAATGGCCGAACTGAAGAAGAATGAGATCCTGTTTCGTTTTAATAGCTTTAAAAAAGATGAAGAGCGGAGCAACAGGGAGCGGGTGCGGCGGGCCTCTGCAGCAGGGAGCAGAGACACAAGAGGGACCCAGCAGCTTTTAAAGGGGGTCAATAACAACTCACACACCAACAGCAAAACAGTGGAGTGTTATGACTATGTCCCATCATCACTGCAGTACAGCAGCTGCCACACTGACCATGTAACCGCCACAACTACTCTAAACAGCTCTGAATGTCATGAGCATAATACCTCATATGAAGTGGAGTCCAGCTCTCCCCGCTGTTCACTTGAATACCCCGCCCCACCACAGCCTCGCCCCAGCACCCCACCCCCCAGCATCACTAAAGCTATGTCCAAGACCGTCCGCATGACTCTGGTGATCGTCCTGGTCTACACTGTCTGCTGGTCGCCATTTTTTATTGTGCAACTGTGGGCAGCATGGGACCCCCACCCTCCAGACCAAGGTTAGTCCAACAAATGAATCACATAGGTCAATGTGGAAAAACCCTGCACATGCGGTTTACCTGGTGGGATTATGCTTTGAATAGGAATGGTTTGGCAATTATAATATGTGTCATAAATAGCCCATAGGCACACCCCTTTTGATAGAAAGAAAGAGGAATTATGGTTGAAAAGAAATTAGGTCATTTATAAGGTTTGGTCGAAATTCGAGCTGCAGGTTTGGCAACATAATGTGTGCAAACTCGCTTGACTTGAGATTAAACATTAATACATTTATTTTATTTATATTCTATGCACACACTTATTTTTAGATTAGGGAGGTTTCATTCATGCATTTATTTTCTAAAAAAAAAAGAGAGTGTGCTGAAACCATATAATATTTAAAGGTATTCTAATTACATTATAAATATAATTTACTGCTCTGAAAATGGTCTGGAAGAACCAGTGAAAATGTCCTGGGAACTGATTGACTCTAGAAAGCAGGAACTCTGATTACTTCTATATTTAACTGACGCTATTAAAAGACCAGTAAATAAACAAAAACTTTGCTAGAGGCCAGAGCATCATTGACCACATGTTTTACAGTCTCTTTTCCCTTTAGGCATTTTATTTGTTCTGTGTTACCTTATGTTCTACTATGTTTTTATGATGTGATTTTATTGTAAAACTTTCATTCACCCAGTATTTCAAGAACAACACTTCATTGGTTTCATTGCCAGAAAACACACTACAAACTTTGGCCAATAGGCAAATAAAAATCGAACGACTTCTGCAACAACACCAGATGTTGATGTATCACCACAATGATGAGCGCGTTCAAAGAGGAGATCCCTGCAGCCCACACACACCACAGAGACTGGGGTTTCTCATGTACATGCAATATGCACACATGTCATATATGTATTTACACCACTCCTGCAAACTCTCCCACTAACACAGCTGATCAATGTACCCTTTATATGCCCAATGCACTCTCGACACACCCATTGTTCTCAGTCACTCCAGTCAAATCATGTTTAGCCTACCACACAGAGGAAATAATTATTAGAAGGAGAAAAAAAGCAATACAAAAAGAGGAAGTCCCAGTTGCAGAGTCCCACTGGGATATTTAAAGTTCTGTTGTTATTTCTATTAGTGATAAGACAAAAACAATAATCATACATGTCCCATATTCAAACTGAATCGCTGCAGTGTGTTTATGTTGGGTCTTATGCTGTGATGCACTGATAGACTTTTCCTGTGGTCCTAAGCCTTTTACTAAATATTTATCTATATTTGTTTTTCTATAAATAGCTTTGTAAAATGTGCATATTTGCATGTGTGTCTCAGCAGGCGTGGCTTTCACTATCCTGATGCTACTGGCCAGTTTGAACTCCTGCACCAACCCCTGGATCTACACGGCCTTCTCCAGCAGTGTGTCCAGAGAGCTGCAGCACCTGCTCCGTTGTGGCTCTCGCTCGGGCCGAAGGGGCTCTCTGCCTGATGACTCCACAGCCACACACACCTCCACCACCAAGGACAGCATGTACTGACATACACTGAAGAACTACACACTCATCTTTGAGGAGCTGGCTCTCTCACTGCACCCCTGCCTTGGGACAGAGCACTGACCTCCACCAGATGTTTCCCTGGCTGCATTGTCAACAGGACCTGTGTGTAATCAAACAGCTCCTCCTCAACACGGTGAAGGGTGTCATTGAAGATGTCAGCACTAGATTATGGGGGCACTGGAGGATACGCTGTGACAGCCTGTGACAGCATCTCCAATCTGAGATGCCCTTGAATGTAGAGACTCTCACCTCAGCTGCGTTACAGCCAGTCCTTTTGCATTAACACCAACAGGAGTCTTGGCCTTTTGCGCCAGCAGTGCTAGAGGAATGCAGAGCCAGACGCTTCATAATGGTCTTTGGCCACGCCTAATGTGCAAAGCAGCAGACACATCTGAGCTATGGTCATAATAAAAACAAGGAAACAGTGGAGGATGACACATATGTTACAGGAGCTGCTCCAGAAGGCTGTAGAAATCTAATAATGTGAACAAACTTTGTTAAATCAAAGAAAGTGGATTAGAGGTGGATGCTTGGAGCTGAATAAATATTCTCAGGAGGAATCCGGTTTGAAGGAACAGCAGTGATTTGTTTTAGCAGTGGGCAGAGCCACTCAGTGACAACAGACGCTGCACCTTGAGAAAATGCAGCTCTATGGATCAATGTGAACAGGTCGAGGGGGCAACGCCACACTCACAAACATACGCATGCAAGAGGGCTCTACAGCCCACAATCATACAAATGAACAATCCAGGTTTCCGCTACCAACCGGGACACAATTATGTGTTGTATTCTGTACAAACACAAGTCTGAGGTACACCAACAACCTTCCTGTTAGCTCCTGGACAAACATGGACATTAGGGGCACAGGCAGGAAACAGGTTCATTCCATGTATAGTTATGACAGTGTAAAGTGTATTTATTTAAACATGTGGCACATGACACATTATCACTTGTAAGCTAGCTACATACTGAATGTAACGGCAAGATTCTCATTTAGCTGGAGACAATACCAAAAGGTTTTTTTCAGGTCTTAAAAGCAGATGACCCAGGGACGGGTCCAGACCAAACTGACTGGGAGTGCATCCGAGTTTCAAAGGGGTTTAAGTCTATATTGTCTCATTAAGTGTCATTATTTATCTCGCCTTAAATGAGGGTGAAAACCTTTATAAATTACATTGCAATGCACCCTTTTATACCCCTGTAGACCTGGCCTGAGATGACCACGTTCACTTTGGCCTCCAATATGTCCCATAATGCAGTTCTTGGCGTGTGTAAGATGTCTTCCACGGTAGCCATAATGTAAGAAAATGCATTCATTCAGATTCAGATATTAAGTAGTTGTAGAACTAGAAAGTATATTATATCACAAGTAGTGCATTGCAGATTGAAGAGCAAACTGCATTTTAAAAAAAATTTAAAACCTTTACAAAAGTGTAGAAAATGCATAACACATAAGAAAAATGTGAAAACTGTTAAAATGACATAAAAACACACATAAACATTGAGGTTTATGTGCATTAACATTGTACAATAGAGATGTGGTGTGGACATAGCCAATGTTCAGTCTCTTCATGTCAGTGTTTGGAGAAAGACGAGCTCCTGCCAAACCAAGTGCCTGTAACGTCTGCTGACATTTTGAGCAGGGGCTCTCTCCCACTCTGGATTAATGTTCAAATGATGTCAGCACTGTTATTCTTAGATGGAGCTACCGTCGTCCGCAGCGGGATGTTTGGACATGTTATATCACACCATGAGCCATATTTCTATAATGCCCTATTTATTACTGTAAACATCATGATAATCTCAGTACTGTATGTCTGTATGTACAGTTTTGATATCACTTTTTGTGCATAAAAGTATTCTGCCCGTCAACTGCTTACTTGAAATGAGAATATGGAGTTTATTTTTTTAACTTATTACATAAGAACAGTAGATATGCTTAGTGCGTAGCCTATATAACTGTATATGGCCAGGCTATGTATTTCACATGTGTCATTTTTCCTGGAAGTAATGAGCTCTTCGTTTCGCTCATCAGTTTTCTCCGTCATTACATCTATATAAGCAGTACAATGCCGTGCTGACAGAGTTGGTCTGGGTTGTAGCAGAGGGCTCATCTCTTCCCCAGCCCAGCCTTGCAGTTGGGCCTTGGAGCACGTCTGTCTACGTCTGCTCCCCTGACCCGAACGGGACACTTTGATTTTGTGCCAAATGAACAGCTCATGGCAACAGTGTTCCGGGACCGACTTTTGTTTAATCAGGAAATAGACTAACTTCTCCCCAAGCCTCAGGGTGTCCCTGTGTATTCCTCTTCCTGTCGGGAAGTTGAAAGGTCAAATGATGATTCTTGTGTGTTGAAAGGGCCAGACTTCACTTGCACACAGATTAATGGCACAGGTCCATTAGGCTTTTACAGAGCAGGACGTGAACTTTTGAGCTACAGTGTACTTTTTTCAAGTGGATGTTTCTGTATGGCCACTTGACAAAATGAATTACAACTTACCTATGGTTACACATTTGTAAAAGCTGCATAACATGGTATAATGGATATTACTATATGACACCTAATTTACCCTAACTAACTTGCCAAAAAGATGCTCACAAGGCAAGAGCAGCTGTGCCATATGCTGACATTATCACCGTCTGGACCCTGAAAAGGATCCTAGACCCTCGAAAACATCACTCACCAGTTAAGGTATACCTGTAAAATACTAAAAAGTATAAAAATCTCTTCACTTGTGCATCTTGTGGAAGTCCTGAACAGAATTCAAGCCAAACCACATTGCAATATTCAGTACCAAAATCCAAATAGATAAATAATAGAGAAATGAGTGGGTGCAGTGAATAAGATGTATGATCTAAGCCAGTACTAAGTCTGGATAATATGGGGTTGTACAAATGAGAACAAAGGAAATCTGCCTGAATAAAAGACATTTAACGTCAAAATTATAAATGCTGTCTAAAACTAATTTACATCCTTAAGTCATTTTGAGAGCCTACACCATTTGTTTCTACAAATCCTATTTCCTCTGATGTCCGTGCTTTGACTAAGACTAAGAGATACAGTATAGTGTTTGTCAGTCTACCTCAGGTGCCACCTCTGTCCTGATGCTCACTGCAGTCTGGATTTAAGTGATATCTAAACTCAAGGTCACTTCTTCATTACAGTGGGCTGTGGTTTCCTGTCAGAGCTGTTATGGGATATAAGTGAAATAAACGACCCTGCTCTGATGCTGTTACATGGGGCAGAGGGCTAGGTGAGTTCCCCTCTGGCAAATCAATCCAATGCTGGTTAAAAATGGTCCAAGTGAGTGGCTCCAAAGAACGGCGGCACCCCCCAGCCTCGGACAAAGTCTGTGTAAATCACTGCTGGAGCCAGGAGCCTTACATGTGTCTGCATTTCTTAAGTGGAGAAGCCCTAAACCGACCTGACCATCGTCGACTTTATAGACACTGGGAGGTAAAGTGCTTGTGTCTCAGCCACTGTCTTATGCAACCACCTCATGTTTTTCAGTACAGCATCAGACATCAGTGCAGGCAGAATATTTCTTTGCCTCTCTTGGAAAATACTATTCCTAACCACAAAAATCTTTTAAAATACCGTTTTGTCAAAACCATCAAACCATTTGTTTTGGAAATCACTTTAATTTAACTTTTTCTCTTCACAACATGCAGCTTTTGAAAACTTGCTTTTGATGTGCATGGGTAGAGTTGCCAAACTTGTTATTATGACTTCTACTATTGAATACTTATCCAAGAAGAGATTCGATGATTATAATTTCAAATATCAAATTACTCTCAAGTATATGTTTACCCAGGAACACAATAAAACATTCTATTCATGCTTAGACCTCCTCCCATCGCCAACAAGAATCTTTCCAAACAGTAGGCCCACTGCTGAATTTATTTTAGATGTTTGTAGAACCCAACTATTTATTTTCTCACATCCCTTTCAATTATATTCTCTGTTTGATCGAGAGTTTGATAGCAGCTGTTTTTGGCTAAATATAGTCACACTTTAGATATTTTCAATACATACAGTCTATGTACAGAGCAAGTATGAAAGAGGAGAAATACTCTCATGCTGTCTGTGATCTGCTGGGGTTTATCACTCTTGCCCACCTTGTTTTGATTACCTAAAGACTGCCTAGTATTCACAATAAAACCAAAGCCTGCAATTTCGTTATAGTAAAAATGGTATGTGGCCAGAGCCTGATAAAAAACGTGTTTTATGGAGACTCAGTTGACATGCTTTCACAAGATTTACGGGCCCATGCGCTGCTGGTTTGTTGTGATGTGTCTGCTCCCGTTTAACATGACGGACCACTGCCAGCTCTGAGCCGAACACAAAGAAAATAAGTCCTTAGACGTGGCTGACCTCTGAGTGTGATATGAGCAGAAGTGTCTCATGTTATAGTGAAGGCACTGGGGCTTTTTGTCCGTATAAGGATGTTTCTTTAAGGGCCACTTGACTGGAAAGAGGATTATCAGGGAGCCTAAAGAAGACAAAAGCACATATGGGCCTGTTATTGACTTTATCGACTGTTTCAGGAATATACTCAAAGACTGAAGGATAAAGAGGAAAAGGTCTTTGAAAGTACAGGGGGAGAGGTATTTCTGTGTACTCATGTAAAAGTGGATGTGAAAGTACACAACCTACTTCTAACCAATACAGTACTGTATTGGCATTGTAATTGTTATTACTAAGATTACTTTTATGCAAATCACTTTCCATGCCAGCTGGATAACCACTTCAGTAACCACTTTATTGTAGAAGCAGACGTGTAAATTCAAGGTTCAATATGTTTCATTAGTATCCTAGATCCAATCACAGAAGTCCACTGAGAATATGAACAGTAAAGACAAAAGGATTAGACATTTGTAAAGATGATAATCAGGCACACAAAGGAATAATCGAAAAGCACTGTCCATGAAAGCAATGATCAGTGTTCCCTCCTTCACCACAGCAGCAGAACCATCAGCCCATCTGCCTCTTCATCTTCTCTACCGCCACTACCTCAGAGTGTCCTAGAGTGTCTTTGCCCAAACATATTTTAAAGGTGCACAATGTAACTTTTCTGGTGGCCTTGTGCTTGACTCCATGAAGATGTTATTGCTTTGTCTATAATGTTCCACATTATTAGATTAAGCATATGACTTTCCAAGGACACAAGCAGGTGACATAACCTCACAGTAAGAATTCATGTTTTGTCAAGATTTTTTCTCAGTCAGTTGAATAAATGCAAGATGGATCAGTGTAATGTCATATTGTGGAACACTCCAGGCAAAGCAATGACATCTTCTTGGAGACAAGCAAGTTCTAGACGCAGTGTACCTTTTAATTGACTGATTTAAGAGGAAGTATTGTATCCAGAAGTGCATGTTTTTAGAATATGTTCTAAAAATCCTACTTAAGAAAGCCTATATTTCAATATTTTCAGTGCATTTGAGTGCCAATGTACACCCACACTTAAGCAGAACAATATGTGTTATTATTTCAGTGGTCGGAAGGGGAAGCAGGCGCGAAGACATACAGTCTGTTTTCTGATTATTAGGTTTGCCCACCATTTGTTTTTGGGCTCTAGAAAACGTGTGAAGAAAGCCGTAAAAACACTGTTTGTATGTGGGACAGAGCGTGACTTCATGTGAGAATCATTCGTGCGACTCCTCCTCCTTCCACATTACTGATCTCAGTCTGTCTGATGTGTGGTGTCACCCTTAGCTCTGCCTCAAAGCACACTCCAAATCCTGTCCTACTTAATGCAGTTTTCTCACTATTAATAATTGAATTGCATGAAGTTAGACCTTTGAAAATACTTCCTCTATCTCATAATAACATGGACTACAGAATTTAGACCTACTTCTGTGTCTGAATACATTCATCATATTTACCAGATTTTTTCAGAAGTGGATATTTGCTGTTCACCTCACACAATTGAAAAGGTGTATTTTGCAGCTCAGTCATCAAAGACGGTAAACACTACAGGCAAATGGCTTGAACCAGCATGCAAGCAGAAGCCACACAAGGGTTTTATTCATCGGTAATAATTTGATTTTACACACACGGTTGCCATTGTGCCAACTTTAAAGCTATCAGATTTCTCTAAATGTTTATTTCTAAACCAAGTGATAAAACAATTTCAAACAATGGGAGGACAAGGAAGTGATACTGCCCCACACATCTGAACCTAGGCTAAGCCATAAAACCCCTGTACAGGAAAGGCTGGAGTCAGCACTATTTCTTTACTATCCCTATTTAGACTTTTATTTATTCAGTACTTTCTTCACATTTTATCACACACTTATTGCCAATTTCATACAGGGGGTCATAGGGGTCATATTGCAAGAGGGAGGGGAGAGCAAGCAATGAAAAACATGGACATCCTTTTACATAATTTAAGAGGCAACAATGAGCCAACCATTCCCGGCCTGTATGTAGCTGGAACACTTAACACAGTTTTCTGATTTGAAAGAAAGTAATCCTACATATAGGCATAGACGTGCGGTGCCTTTATACTGTGATGTAACACTTGTCCAATAGGCCTAATATCTGCTAAATAAAATGCACTTCGTTCTGAGATATTTGCTTACCTTATTTCCCACAGTAATAGCCTGCCAGGGGGATTATGTGCGTATTCTGAACAGCCAGCGTCATGACGTCTTTGTTTCCTGCTGCCAAGGTGATAGAAGACAGAGGCTGACATGTGCTTACTCCCCTTTAGAGGCTCTGCGCATTTCATAACAATGACAGAAAAGCTGTCATTTGAGAAAGTTGCCGAATTCTCCCGACTCTGTGCAGTGTTTATGCTGGAGGGTCATGTTATTCATATACAACATTAGTCTCGAGGAGCCAGTGAAACTTAGTCTTCGTGTGTTGGATGCAGCTGAGAAGTGCGGCCTGTGCGCGGCTCTACGGTGCAAAAGGCAGAAATAGACAGGCACAAATGCATACTCGTGTAGGAGAAAGCTACCTCACACTATATGGACCTATACACATGCCAAATCTGAGTGATGAAAACTAACTGTTATAGACTATTAAAGTATTTTATTACATTGCCAACAGCTGAAAGACTGAGTGTAAAACGTTACTTGGCAGTGGACACTGAGCAGTTTAGATATGACCTGCACCATAAAAGGCTGCCCCTATGCTACGGCTGCCCTCGTGCGTTCAAATGTTGTCACTGCAGGTTATTATCTGAGCTGTTAAAACTGGATTCTTAAAAAAAAAGCCACTAATATGCAGTAGCATAAGTTAAACCAAAGGGTTTTTCGTATAGGAGGGGATCCTGTATCAGCTGCTGTGTGTCTGTGCCTCCTCGACTATCTAGGAATGCCACTGACAGAAATAGCCATGTCCACTCGGGGCCCTCTCCAAAATGAGCCCGCTTACCTTCAGGGTTCAGTCGACCGTATGGACAAATATGACTAAACTGTGTAATCTCCATACAGGTTTGTTTTCATTTGAAGCATGTAGTGCTGTATTAGCTAAATCCTACCAACTGTTTCAAATTACTTTTCCAGAGAGGGACTCATAACAATTTTAACAGAATATCTGGCCAACCATCTTTCACCCTTTAGCAGTAGTCAAGGGAGGTCATTTGATCTAAATGAAGTCAGTACACTCCAAGTTGTCTAGACTCTGAAATCTCACCACAAGCAACAATGTGCAGATCTCCACAGTACCAGAGAGCATAAGGCATTAATCTATAAGACCATCTTTAGAGGAAAGGAACATTTCTCTGGAGGCAGTCTGTCTGTGGTCATCACAAATAAATACATTAAGCATTGCAAAATGAAAAAAACATTTATTCATTTTTCTGGAAGAGACATTTCCATTCAGCCCCTTTGCATCAGCCAGTGCACTCGCATTATTGACATACCTAAAGCATTTTTGATCTTTGATCAGTGCATCCAGGTGGTTTATATAAACTTTAAACTTGTGGTCCAGGTTTATTGGTTCAGATTTAATAAACATTACAAAAATATGTTTTGACAAGACAAAGAGAAAAGCTGTCGAGGGCCAAGACTGAGAGCACAGACACAGTCTGAATAAAAAGTACAAAGACTGCAGCAGAACTTCTTTAAGTAGACACTGTGGCGGTGAAAACATGCCACAGTACTTAAAAGATGTTGATAAAGTCCGTTAAGAAGCCAGTCTTTGATAATGATCTCATCATGATCCAGTGGTTAAAACAATAGTGTTCAGTTTATGCCTGGATTGTACTCTTTGCACTGAAAGCCAAGTAATAGACCAAGATGCCAATGAGTGCAGCCACTACCTCAGTTGATACCCATGGACCACTCCAGGCACCCTACAGAAAGAATAAAAGATTAATGGGCACAAAAAATGTTAAATGTGCAGCATCTCCACAAACCAAAAAAAAACAATACTGTAAAACAATGCTGTATGTATAAATTATTATAAACACATTTATTCTTGTATGTGTAAAACCATAATAGGTTTACTGATTGAATCTTACCCGATGGTCAATGTTGACGGAGAAAAGGGGCTGGATGGCATTCACATCTTCATTATTTCGCTGGGCCTTAAAATAGATCATAAAATGAATAAATCTGCATGATTTTTTTTTTTATTTTATGATGAATGCTTTGAATAGAAACCTTGCGTAGAGCACTGTAGGACTCCTCATCGAAGAATTTGACCTGATATGTGCCAGAGGCAGCCTGTTTGTGAGGCATGCTCCATGAAACCTGAAACCAAATAAACTAAAGTTAATATCTCACATCAGGAAAGTAAAAGTGATCTAGAAGTAGGGGTGAACGAT
This sequence comes from Periophthalmus modestus, assembly GCA_019594935.1. Taxonomy (NCBI): domain Eukaryota; kingdom Metazoa; phylum Chordata; class Actinopteri; order Gobiiformes; family Gobiidae; genus Periophthalmus; species Periophthalmus modestus. The sequence continues at coordinate 15,665,593 of JAIEZT010000084.1, read as the reverse complement.
ATTGGCAAAAATGACATATTGTCTCAAGAATGACGATATTATGTCAGTCCAACAAGCATGTATAATTTGGGGATTACGTTTCAAACTACTGTTAAAGAACTGTAAAGTTACCCACAGAAATATCCAATTTTCATTTTAATAAGCTTTTGTAATAAACAATATTCAAATTCAAAACAACAAAACATATATTGTTGCCATAGCAAATTTCAGAAGGCATCAAAGATTGTTGATTGCACAGCTGCACAAAGGAATCTTTCCATTAGCCTTTCTCAGACCCCTGAAGAAGACACCCTGTGGTTTGCATGAGTTGGGAGAAGTGGAAAGTGAAGCTCATTTTTATGATGAGTTTAGAAGTTCTTTATTTGATGAAATGTTCACCCAATGCCCTGATATGTTCTGGTGTAATGATGACAACAAGATGAAATATTGTTTAATTCTAATGTTTATACGTTGTCATCGTTTCTCTGTACAGCCTGGAAGAAGCAGCAGACTAGTTTGTTTAAATGAGTCCATTTGTGTTTGTAACACATGCCTGGTAACTGGCGTATTGTACTTTGTTAATGATGTCTTATAAGCCCATGAAAGGACTGGGCATATTTGTGGGCAAGACACAATAATAAAATAAAATATAATCAATACAAAAAAATTTATTATATATTATTATTTTTATATTTTTTAGAAAATCTGCCCACCTCTATTTAGATATGCAAGACTTGCATCAAATAAAGGCAAGGCAAGTTCATTTGTATAGCACAACGCCTAAAAATACACAGCACAAATCTCTAAAGTTAGGACAGGCAAGCTCAACTGAGTAACAAAATTTCAAAACTTAGTCTGGACCAGACATTTCACCTCTCATTCAGTAGGATTTAATACTTGGTTATTTGTCCCGTTTAGTAGTAAGTGATTCATTCATGTCATGTGTCATTGATTTACGTATTTGAACTATTGTCTCACCTGGTACTTGCCTACGTCCTGGCCTCTGGTCACAGGGAACTGTCTGCCATTCACATCTGCATATAAAGTCACACTCTGGGCACAAACAGATGGGTGTAAGTGCGTGCTGTTATTATCTAGTAATACGAGTCTGTACGTAGTGTTTACCTGCGCCCCGTTTGCACAGGTCAGGCTCAGCTCAACGATGAAGACAGATTCTGAGGAGATGACTGCGTCTGACGTGGTGTAGGCCGATGGAGTAATGACAGGGTCTGTGCAGCTCTCTCCTGTCAAAGATTTAATCGTGTTAGACTTAGTTTGAACATTTTGACACAATGTAACATGAAGCATATTATATACCTGTAACATTGGCATGCATGCCAATACGACCGCTATGAAACTATTCATTCATCAATTCATTGCTCTACAGGAGCTGTGTAACTAGCATTAACGCTAGCCTTACCTAAAGCCAACCAACTCCCTTCACTCCCAAACTCAAACGTACCTGAGCATACGGCCACAAGCAGAGCGAGGACAGCGGCTATCCGGATCATCATTGAGTCGGGGTTTTTGGCGTCTTCGCTGGTCCCTAAAGTGAAGGTAAACTGCTGCTTCGTGATTTCTTCAGCGACTCAAAGGAAGAAGTCCACCTCAGCGCAGCGCCGCAACACTACAGCGCATGCGCGGCAATGACGTGGCCACTCACTGGGCAAAGGATTATGGGATTGTGATGTGTCGACCACGTCAGCTCAAAAAGGCTGATTTTGAGCATAACATTTTTGGTGTACATGATAAGAATTCAGATAAACTCAAATAAAAAATGGCAATTGCAATTAATTTACTTATTATTTTTGGCAAATCTTATATTCACAAAGTACATTTTCTTGTACATCTTTGTTTTGTCCTGTTTTAATTAACCAATTAGAATCTGTCTTTAAATATCTTTGGACAATGTTACAGTGTAACAGTTTAAGCTTTAAGCTAACAACAATGATCTTTCTATAATAACAAAATAAAATTTAAAAAATTAAATAAAAATCTGTAGAGCAGATTTATTTTTTCCCCAACTGACTAGAGAAAAAGATTGTCTTTGTGATACAGCTTTTTAACAGCGAGGGGCAACTACTGTCAATTTTTTATAAATAAATTTCCAATTACACCCTACCAACTGGCATCATGCTATTCCAAAGTGCACTTGCCCTGACTCTCTACCACGGATCAATTAAAATATCTCTAAAACCAGTCCTGTAGACACTAACATTGGGAAAATCTACTTTACTTCGCTTTACTATTCCAGAGATAACTTATTACTGTATGATATGTAATATATTGGAATCATTTTGTTTGAGATATTAATTGGAAATTTGTTATTAGATATTTGTATGGGATTGTACAAACAATGTAAAAGGGATTTCTTTTAAAATTATCCGTAAATATTACCCAGCTAATCACTATATGGTTAAATTTAATTTAAAACAGGAGATTGTTGCGAAGTGCTCATTTTGTGAAGATCATCTAAAGACTTTTCAGCATCTTTTTGGATCTGCTCGTGCTCAATGTGAAGTACATTGATCTGGAAAGATTTCAGCAGATACATCATTGGTCTCCAAAAGGACTTTATTTTGAAATGGAAGAATGTGCCATTTTGTTTTTTCCACAAGCAAGCAAAAAAAATGAACCATATTACATTATGAATTTGTTAATATTGGCAAATTTCTACCTGCACAAATGTAAATATAGGAATCAAAAATCTAATTTTGCACATTTCTGTAACACTTTTATATAAAACTTTTAAGTAGCTCCACTAACAAAAAGGCTATGAAATCAATTACTGTATGTACAAATTACAAAATATTTGAATGTCTGCAAAAGCCCCGTCATATGACAAGATGCAATGTTTGTATACAATTTAACTTTGTATACTTATTGAATAAATTCATTCTTTTTTTAAATTGTTTGGATTTGGCTGTTCTATGCTGCCTTAGTTACTATGCATCGTGCTCATGGAAGTTTAATAAAATTCATATTTGAGACCCAACAGTTTCACTTGTGCGAATATTCGAAATTATAATAATTATTGCAATGCAGACACTCTCCTATATTTTAAGGCAATTATGACAAATTAAATAAGTAAGAAAGCCTATAACTAAATGTGCATATATAAAATCAGGTCATAATTATCTTAACAATTTGGTACAGTGACATGACAATCGAACAGAGTCAATGTGAATAACATTTATTTTACAGTACACAGACAAACTGCTGACTATTGAAATGGTCAGAAAATTAAACATTATGGCTGATATCAGGGCAAGTACAAGATTAAGGACTAAGAATTATACAATATGGTGACCAATTTTTAAATTTATTTTCTTCAAAGTAATCCGGTTTTGTTCGTTGGTCTACAGTTAATCTATGAACAAGGTCTGCTGTTGCATGAGGTTCAGTCAAAGTGCTTTTAAGAATGTAGACTCCACGTGAAAAGATGAGTGGGGACCCACTGATCTCAATGGTCTAAGAATACATGTGCTGAAAGCTGCTGTCAGAGCGGTCACCTTATACCTCCGTTTACATTTGTACCATCCTTCTTGTCATTCATGGAGTCCACCGCTTCAATCCAGCAGCTCTGCAGACTTAAACAGACCTGCTCCTCTTCCCCTTCGTACATCTCGCCTCCCTTTCTTTTGGAGAGCTTGGGCAGAGGGAGAGGAGGTGGTGCTGGGTGGATCCTGTGAGGTTTGTCGAGCAAGAAGCTCCTTGAAGACTGAGTTCATCTGACGACAAACATCCTATTTGAATAAATTAACAAAAGGTAATTGGAAAGAGAAAGAAGAAAGCAAGTTATGTCCATATAGCAACTTTTGAAATATTTCTTATGTCTACATATTTTTAATATAGTTTGTAGAAATCTATGCAAATACTGCTTTAAATTTGCCCCATGTAATTTTTCTGGTGGGGAATCTGCTATATCTTGTTTCCATAGAGAAGGCGTCATTATATATATCTATATATCTATATATCTATATATTTATTTTTTTCAGTTATAGGTGTTTTATTACTGAAATAAACAGGGAAAAACATGCATTGTTAGTGTGAGATAGAAAATGTTAAATGTCATATTGCGAAACATTCTAGGCAGAGCATCTCCACAGAGATTAGAGTCTAGTGGACTTGCCACCAGAAAAGTTACATAGTGCACCTTCAAGACAAAACAAACCTTGTCTAACTGTACAATATCTTCACTGGATACACTTTCACGCAACCTGTAAAAAGAAAAAAACTTTATGCAATTCATCACACAAATGCCAGCTGTGACAATTTGCACTTTGTGCAACTTACTCTCTGCGTACAAAGCCAGGGGAGTAGACATATCTTGGTTTGCACTGAGGTCCCAAGGGAATTTGAAGCAATTTTCCACTTGAAGCAATGCTGCCCCCTGCTGACGCTGCTGCCCACCTGCCTTTCTCATTTGACGAGCAGCTGCTGGCTCTGGGTCTCTCAGCCTTTTTCTGAAGTGGCACAGAACTCTGATCAACTGAGATACCCATATCTGAATCTAGAATGGAGGAAATGGAAACATGCATTTGCCATTACAGCAGCTAAAAACACAATATTTAGCTAAAACTTGCAATCTATACCTTGGGATGTTTCTCCAGCTTCGCCCTCTTCTTCTATAACAGGTTCACTGCAATCAGACAGAATAGTTTTTCAGATTTTAGAATGTGATTATGTCATGCTTCCAAATGTAGGGCAAAAGCCAGATTTTCCCTATTGATTCCCTGCACTATACTTTGCCATGAAATATCCAAAAGGTAAATGCACAAATGTGCAACCAGATAATTTTTATTAGTGACTAGACTTTATATAATACATTTTGTGATGTCATCTGGAACCCTGTAATTGGATACCTTACATAAATGAACACCATGCTTTGTATTTATTTATAGTCAATTATCTGTTTCTTTACCAGCCATCCTCCTCAGTCATGCATTTCTCATAGATGGGCCCAGGGACTTCGCTCTGACTGGGGAAGATCAGCTCATGCAGGAGGATGATACTCTTCACAAGGTCGTTGATCTGAGGTTGCAGCGTGACAACATCGTCCTCACTGGCCCCACGCACAAGACTCGGACCAAAACACACAGCCAGATTGTACGGCTGCATCATGTTCTCGTCACTGTACTGAGACACACTGATCACAAAACAAATGCAAATCAAGTGTATTTCTATTTACCCAACTGAAAAATGATCAAGTTTGTCCACAGTTCAATGAGTTGGCCTGTAATTTACACTTACTGATGAAGGAATGCAAAAAGGTATCTCATGACAACGATGATGGGCTCTGAATAAGAAGTAACAACTGTTTTAAGCTGAGCTGCTCTTTCAGCTTCATTCTTTATTTCTAGGGGGAAAAAATGTGTTTTGATCAATAATTCACTGACTTAAGTAAAAAAAAAATACCACCACACACTCACGTGCATACTCCAGTAATTGGACTGTACTCTCAATAGGAAACAGTGGACTCTTCAGACCTCGAAAGTACAGCTTCAGAACTCCAGCCACTGAATCTAGATTGTACCTCTGCTCGGTCAGGGGGTCCTCTCCTGAAGGGGGGCCGACAACACACTGTCTAACATTAATGCTCAACAGAGAGAAAATGCTGAAAATCTGACCATTACATCCTACCGTGCTCAAATGCATCCCTCAGACTGTTCACTTCCATTTGGGATCCTGGAACCCGGAATATGCCCTCGTGGTGTAGGCCTAGTATAAACATGTTTATTGTTATGTTACATGTTTATTTCATTTTAATTTATGTAGTTAAAATTAGTTGTTATTGCACCATACCATTTAGATTAATAAAGCGAATACAGCTTTCAACAACTATTGGTATCTGCTGGCCTGAAGCCTAGAAGGTGAAGAAATTGAAATTGAAATTTTGTACAATTTACAAATATATCCCTTAAATTACCTTGATGAAAGACAGCATGTCACCATTAAAAAGTTTTTGATTGTGCAGCAAATTTGCACTGGAGAGATTCTTCCTCACACGCAAGGTTTTTTGTCTGCAATTTTAGAGACATTGTGAAAAAAATAACATTTTTACACAAACAATTATCTTGTCAAGACCTTGTGAAATCTTAGTACCTTGGCTGATGTCCATTAGTTGCTTCAGCTAAAAAGGGAAAACATTTAAAATCAGTTCTGCAAATTTGTTCCGTTTTATACTTGAAATATTTAATTAGTGAGAAATGCGGAAGTGATACCTTTTTCCAAGGCTACTTTAAGCAAGTCATGTTTAGCTTGCAGTTTAGAAACAAGGGAACTGTTCACAAGAAAGTCTTTCACTCTCTGGAACGAATGTGACAGAAAAAGAGTAGAGCAGTTAACACATTTTATTTTTTCAAAGCAGCTGGTTTAACTCACAGTGAAGTAGACAGTCTCCAGCTCCTGCAGGTTGGTTTTACGGCGGGCCACACTGGGCTTGACTGAAACACTCTCTGAGCTGCTCTCCTGAGCCACAGGACTGATCTCCAGATCATCCTCACATATACAGTCAATGAGCAACACCTGAGCTGCAGACATGCTTTTACTGGCCTGGAAAAAAAAAAAAAAGTTGAACCAATTGTTTATTCAACATATATTTAAGATTTAAAGGAAAAGTACATTTGCCCTTTTAAAAAAAAAATGTTGCAAATTACTGTATACAGATTTTGAGTGTATTCAAATGAACTATTGCTATAGGTATTAATCCAATTAAGTTTATTATTGAGTGACGAAGATGTGTATTCATGTTGTGAAGAAAATATGTGTCGGTCTGTTAGAGATACAGACCAGACATTAACATGTGTAAAGATTCTGTCTTATCCTCCAGGAACGCTTCTGTAGTCTTACTTCTCTTAAGGTGTAAAGGTTAATTAACATATGACCATGAACAGATGTGACACCACATTTGTAATGCATGTTGTTTGTCATTCTAGTATAAACACTCAGAGCTCAGATGCTCTGAAGGAGAGACTCCGGAAGAGACTGCGAAGCGACTTGCTTGGAAGCTGGAAGGCTGCCTGTCCATGGATCTGTCCTGTCCATAACTGCTGCGCTACCATCCATCCCCTTATCTGGATCCGAGTCACAGAGGCTGCAGTCTAAGCAGAGACTCCCAGACTTCCCACACCCCAGACACTTCCTCCAGCTCCTCTGGTGGGAGCCCAAGGCGTTCTGAGGCCAGCTGAGAGACATAGACCCTCCAGTGTGTCCTGGGTCTTCCCCAAGGCCTTCTCCCGGTGGGACATGCCAGGAAAACCTCCCTAGGGAGACTTCTAGCCACCTCAGCTGGCTCCTCTGGACGTGGAGGAGCAGCGACTCTACTCCAAGCTCCTCCTCTGTGAATGAGCTCCTCACCTCATCTCTAAGGGAGCACCCAGCCACCCTGCGGAGGAAACTCATTTTGGCCACTTGTATCTGTGATCTTGTCCTTTTGGTCATTACCCAAAGATCATGACCATAGGTGAGGGTAGGAACGTAGATTTACCAGTAAATCGAGAGCTTTGCCTTTCGACTTATCTTCTTTACCACAACAGTCCGATACAGCAACCACATCACGGCAGATGATGCACTGATCCACTGACAATCTCGCACTCCATCCTTCCCTCACTCATGAACATGAATCTGAGATGCATGAATTCCACTTGAGGTAAGGTCTCTCCACCTAGCTGACGAGGGCACGCCACCCTTTTCTGGTTGATAACCATGACCTCGGATTTGGAGGAGCTGATTCTCATCCCTTTACACTCAGCTGCAAACTGCCCCTGTGCCTGCTACAGGTCATGGTTCGATGAAGCCATCAAGACAACATCATCTGCAAACAGAGAAATCCTATGGTCCCAGAAATGGACCCCTCCGGCCCTTAGTGCAAGTTGAAATTCTGTCCATAAATACAATGAACAGAACCGGTGACAAAGGACAGCACTGGCGGAGTTCAACATGCAACGGGAACAGGTCTGACTTACTGCCATAGAGGGACCGGAAAGCCCTTAGCAAAGGGCCGTCCGGCCCACAAAGCACAAGTGGACTGGTTGGGCAAACTGAACCCTCAAGCACCCAATGGAGAGAATAGAGCTGGTCCAGTGTTCCGTGACCAGGACGAAAACCGCACTGCTCCTCCTGAATCCGAGGTTCAACTATTGGTCGGATTCTCCGCTCCAGTACCCTGGAATAGATCTCCAGTCCCCCTTCTTAAACAGAAGGACAACCATCCCTCTGGAGGGTGAACTCCAAGACGTGGTGGCTGAGCTGTGGGGCAATAAGCAACCGCACATCAGCTCGCCACCCCTCTTCATGGGCAATGCCAGAAAAGTAGAGAGTCCAACCCCTCTCAAGGACCCAGGCCTGGCTCCAGGGTGGGGCCCCAGTAACGCCAATGCGGATGACGTAACTGGCCTAGCTTTTAAAGTCATCATAAAGGGCTTCTGAACCGCTCTTAATCTGACCCGTCACTCAGGACCTGTTCACCATGGCTGACCCTACCAGGGGCATAACTGTTGTAACAAAGAATAAACCTTTTTGTATTTCATAACGCCAGAAAAATGATTATTATTCATCAAGATATAGTAATATTTCCACAAAAATTAATATTTAATTTGAATGAGCAGATACTGAACACATTGTTGAACAATATTATATAAAAAACACTTTACCTCCTCTGTGTCATCAGTCAGTGCTTTGAGCCTGGTCCGGATCTGTTTGAATCTGGTGTCCAGCTCACAGATCATCTCACTCTCTGCACTCACTTCAGTAACCTAGACACAAATGTTTGTGTGATGCATTGAAAACATTTAAAACGATCCAAGCAAAACAGCTTGTCAGAGGCCACACCTGGTCTTCATCGTGGGGCTGATAGTTAAAGCGCAGTGGCATGGAGAAGGCATTATAGTGGTCCTGAAGGAGGGTGTCTCGGTCATGGCTCTGGTCTAGGGCAGAAACTGCCCCTTGAAGCTGCTGAAGCCCAGTGGTGAGGTTCTGTTGAGCCTTCATCCGACTGGAGAGGTAGGCTTGCATCACCCGGGACAGAGTGAGGTGGTACCCAGTGTCAGCACACTAGGAAAAGAGATGGAGTTTATGCATGATTTTTAGCAAACATCTGAGCAAACTACAAATCTACTACTATACAAGGGACTTATTTGCCACAAAGTGTAAATCAAAGCACGATGCTGAAGCTTTACACATTAAAGTATGAGTATATAAAGTACAGTAATATATCATACTATAGTTACCATAAATGCACTTACCCATGAGAATAATGTTGCTTAAATATAGACATTATATCCCCCCAGTTCTGTTTTATTAACCTACTTTCAAACTACTTTCCCGTTTTGGTCAATTTTAAGATTTCAGTTAGAATTACTTTATTTTGAACACTAAAATTTAAGAAAGCACATCAGATAGTTTCCATACTTGGAAAGACATTCAAAACATGGACATTTAACAAAGAGAAATAAAAAAAATTGTTTAAAACTCTTTGCTTATCATAACTGGCAAAGTAATATCAGTGTAATAAAATGATATTAATATTAGAAGTAAACGAGCCAGTGACGGGCAATAAAAGGTATTAATAGAAAAATATGCATGTCATTGACAATGTTCTACTAATGGCTTACCCCAGTGCCTTTTACAAACAAACACACGTTTATTTATGAACACAGGCAGCAGCATGTAATGAAATGAACTTACATCTATAAGAGTGGAGATGTCCTGGAGATAATACTTATTCACAGAGGCGTTGGCTGCAGAGAGGTTCAGAAGGTAATCGTTTCTGGCCTTACTACACTTCAAGTAGATGTCTTTTACCTTAACTTGCCTCTGTAGCAAAAAACAAACAAAAAACATGACAAAGCAAATAAAACACTGCATGCATACATGTCAGAAACAAACTTGGTCACACTTTTTCTATCAACCGCTCTAATTTCTTGGCACCGGTCTTGTGCTTCTCCTCCTGTTTCTCTGCCTCTTTCAGCTTTCCCTCTGCGCTCACATAGTCAGAATGGTACTGGTAGTATGTTCGCCAGGCCTGCACAAGCACAACAGTGACTGATTTTACATTTTCTGAAGACAGGCTAACTCAGAGTGTTAAGTGTGTTTAGTTCACACTCACAGTCTGCATCTCTGTGGTGACTTTGAGTAGGCCATCTTGTAAACTTGTGCAAATGTCACGACTCTGAGACAAAAAAAACAACAACAATGTGAGTAGCATTTGTGCAATTAACCCTATAAAGGTTTTAGACCAAGCAATGCATAACTTGCATCAGTATATGTGCAAACAAAATATAATGCAACATACATAGAACATAAATTTATTGTCTTACAGGTACCTTTTTGGCTAGGCGCTGTGTGTATTCTAGGCAGTGGCTGAGAGGCTGAACAATAAAACTGCTGCAGGTCTCACTAAGTAGGTTGTGGTCCTTACTTTCTTGTCGAGTTTGGGACAGAAGAGCAACCCAGCTGTTGCTCACTGAATGGCTGCTAGGGTCTTTTCTGTGGGACAGTTGAAAAACTATGTATTTATTACTTAACAAAATAATAGGGTTGCGTGTGACAGACATTACCTTTTGATTCTAGAAGTAAATCTTTCAGCGAGTTTTTCCAGCGACCTGGCATATTCACTTTCAATCTCCCCCCTTCTCCTCAGATACTCTGTCAGGTCCTGAAGTTGCTGGCTCTTCTGTTCAAGTTGCAAATCTAACACTTTTAGCTGGTCTATGAGCTGGCATCGCACCTCTGACACACACCAGAAGTCAGTTATGTTACATGGTACAAAATGTGAAACCAATGCCAAAGGCAAGCAATGAATGTGAAAGTATGAACATTGCTTTATTATGTGTGAATAAGTTACCTTTGATCTGTGTGTCATAGTCTACTGTTCCAGCCTTGTCTTTTCTAAGTTTAACATGGGAAGTCATTGTTGTCCCAACTGGATGGAATTCTGTGAAAAAACATACAATAATCATCACGCCTTCTGAAGTGCATTCAATGTGTGAAATCCTGTTTCAGATTGCGACACAAAACATGCTTACATGCATTTGCAAATGTCTTTAGATGCTGATCTTGTCCCACAACACACAGGCATCCTCTCACTTCAGAAATAAAAAAGCACTCATTCATCTTACTGTAACACATGTCGTGAAACTCTCCCCTCGTTGTTGTGCTCTTGCTAAACAACTAGCAAACCAGTTGGCATGTGCTGCCGCCCTGTGCACTGGCTATTGACTGACTTACATGGCAACCCAAAATAGATCTAGTAACATCTCAACTTTAAATAGGCTGAACCACATGACATACAACCCTGGCATACGTTTGTTGTAGTACTTAAAGTAGTTTTGCAAGGATGATTGGCACGTGGGGCATACAGGCAGAGAATAACAAGCAGCATGCCTTTTTAAATACTGATTTCAAATAGGATGATATCGAACCATCTAAAGAGGCTGACCATGATTTTGACAATGGCTGTGAACTAGAAGCAGAGTTTATGACAAATTTTACCCAAACTCATTTAGCCCAATCAGAAGAGAGTTAATTTAATAGTACCCTAAAGGTTGTAAGCAGTATAAGTTGGTACAGTGTTCAGATAAGTTTGACTATAATGTGATGTCACATGTTCTTTAAATGACAAAGACAGGTGTAATTACAGGTGTAATGGTGAATTTAGAGTAAAGCGATGTTTAAAATAAGATAAACCTTTATTTATCCCACAATGCGAAGATCACAGTGTTGCAATACAAAGTTCAAGAACAGCAGGCAATGCCATCCAAATAAGTAACTACAAAGACTTAACAATAGACATCAAATCTAACACAACACTGAGCCTGCATATGAACAAGAAGTGGGTCTGACTGTGTGCAACAATCAAAGATTATGGACAAGAATTAATAACAGTTAAAGTGACTACAGTGTATTATACTGTTATGTACAATAGGTGGCTATTCTATACTATGATTAATAAGAATAAAATAATAAATACTTCACAATAAGTTCATAGCTCAAAACGATCAATTTGGATAGAAACTGTGAAACAGAAAAGGGAAGAGTAAATCTCTAGCCTTTGTACACTTCGCTCACTCTCTTCCTTTCCTTCTCTACTTCCCTTTTTCAGAGACCTAATATCAAGTGTCAGCACTCTGCACAACAGAACAGACATTTTCTTTCTATTTTGAATAAAGACTTCCAGTTAACAGGGCGTCTATTTTTTCCAACTTAGGTCCTTACCATGACACTTCCCATTCCTCTTCAATATGATCAGCCATGAATCACTGATTACGAGCAAAACTGTTACAAAGCCACCATTTATTTAAGTGACCACTACAAATGTCTAACATGTTGAAAATAGAAAGTTGTTGGTGCTTGTCAAAGAGTTTGACAAGCACCAATATATTAATGATCCACCTGTGGTATGCAGCATTATGGGCCAGGAGGCATTTTGTGCACTCACAAATATTCTACTACAAGTGCAATAATGAAACTTAACCAACTCTTACACACATTTGCGCAAAACATTCATATGACATATAAATATATTAATTGAAAGTAATTTAGGTTGATTATTTACCTTATTTTGAGCAGAGTTGACTTGCGGCTTCTTCAGACAAGAGGCAACCATAAAATGTTGGTTAATAGCACAGTAAGCGCTCACCCGTGTCTCCTCCCCCTCAGTTTGGACTCGGATGGATGTGGGTGGAGTGCCACTCATCTCAGTCTTGAGTCTTTCACACTGAATGCTCTCTCACTCTCACCACACTCTCACTCTTATTTAAGACACCATCACCATGACATTATACAAGAATGACGCAGTGACAAAAAAAACTTGAGTCAAAAAGTTTACCTCAGTAAGGCCTGCTGCCTCCCCTGTTCTGTGCTGGTGCAATCAAAGACCAGCTGTTCTTACTGATTAGTCCCTCCTCTTTGGCTACACACAAGCTAAGTGACATCAGCTGCCACTACCTCAAACTTGTCTAAACATACCACTAGTTTACAAGTTCTGGTGGGTCACTATGGGATATACCTATAGATATAGACAGTAACCTGATAATAACCATGGAAAAAGTGTACAATGGAAAATCAAAGAGAGCGCTCAGATCCCAGCAGCTGGTCTGAATGCATAACTTGCACGTATGACTGTCATTTGACAGTTTAATTTGAAGTGACAAACGTGAAATTTTGTGAAAGATTTTGACATTTTAAAATGTCAGTCTGAGTAACTTTCTCTAACTGTATAGAGGGTTGTATTTAGGATGAGTGTGTCAACAGTTCTCAATTCAAGTTACTTAAATGGTAAATTATCGACATTAGTTGGCTTATATTTTTCATTAACTACCATATAACTTTCCTGATGAAGGGTGACTGTCTCCCTGGAGATGTTATTGCTGTCTACAATGTTCCACATTATGGGATTAAACTCCTTTTTCTCTGTGGAGACAAACAATGCCACCACACCAAGTTGCAGGAGAGATATTTGGAGATTCCCCACACAGACATCAGAAAAGTCACAAGTCAACCCCTATCAACCCTCCACTGGAGGTCACCAAAGTCAACACTAAAAATCACACATGAATCTCTTTCATCAGTACAAGGAGGAAGTGTATATCAACACAACAGACACAGTATAACAAAGCATTTGTATGTCAAAGATTTATTTGTGTTTTGTATGTTAAATAGAGAACCTAATGAATTGAAACTGTCCATTTTCAATATTGAAATTGTCTCTGAACTTTGGGCCACTGGTACAACATGCCAATAAAAAGCTTCTTGATGAACACCTAGTTCACTGCTCAATATCCATCCCACTCTTATCAAGAAAATAAGCAGCAAACCTCAAGAAAGGATTTGTGTTAGTTGTCCCAGATAAAAAGATGAAGTGGAGATGAATTTTAAAAATGCCTATAGGTCTGCATCATTGTGAATCAGATGAAGAATCTTTGACGTCTGTGCTTTCTGTTGCCTCGCTGACTTCACTCAGCTCTTTGCTCTCGCCTCCACTGTCTCTCTCACTCTCTCGCTCTTGGTCTCCAGATCCTGATGGACTCTGCCCGGACTGTGCCTCCTGTCCTGACACCCGCACACCACACTTTCTCAACTTGAAAAGTAGAGAGTAAATTGACTTATTATTATAATCTCACTTTAAACCTACAATTTACACATTGTGAGTAACTGTGACAAAGGGTTGTTACCTCATCAGCCATGTGTGCTAGGTCTCTCTTCATGGCATAAGCATCCTCTCCATCAGCATAGTACTTTGGCTCCACTTCACTGATCCTAAAAGGAATACACATTAGAAACATTTACCATTGCTTTTCCTAATAATTGGTTCATATATACACACATGCAATAGCATTATTGTGACCAAGGTGGAGCTATACATTAAACAGTTCAAATTGTACTTACTGGAATTTGAGTGTGTTTGAATATAGATGCAAGGCTGCCCGATTACTGAAGTGGAAATAATAAAACAATAAATGTATAGCTTAGGCTTAATGGACTGAACTGACTGTGTCTTATCTTGGATGTACCTTTTACGGACATGAAGAGAGACATATTTAGCATTGAAATTTTCAATCATGGCCCGGCTCGCCTGGTCCATCAGTTTCTGAGCCAAACCAAGTCTTCTGTGGGAGCGCTTCACTGCCTGCAAGGGAAATCAAGCGCACAATACTCAACAATTGATGGTACAGTTTGTGATAATGGTTTTGTGGCCTATACCACGTATAAGGCTCACCAGCGATGTGATGTGTCCATGCGGTACATCATCAGGGTCCTCTTCCCTGCAATAGACAGATAAGATGGATTTAAACTGAATGACACATCTCTGTGTATAGAGAAAACTTACATCTTCGCTAGTACATATCCAACTATTTTCCCATTTTCGTCTTCTGCGATGTAGGACAGCTAAAAAGGTTTGATAACATGTCAGGAATATTGATATCAAGTTTGCTGACTGTACAAATTTAAGTACAAATGAGTATTCACCTGAGGCCAAGATAGTCCGTGATAGAAGTAATATTTCATCTGATAGTTTTCAGGAAGACACAACAGATTGCAGTGCTGCATATTCATAAGGTCCTCTGGCTATGGTTATAAGATCAAATAAATGTTTTTCAGACAAATAAAAATAAAAACCATGTATAACGCTTGTAGGCTAGTGATAACGGGTGGGCTAACATGTAGCTCAGCAGCACCGACCATTCAGACAGAAACAGCATGGCTTTCGTCAAGATTTCATTTTACTTACCCGCGCGTTTCTGATGTTCATTTTGATTGCTCGTTTATTTGATTTATGAAGAAACTTAAATAAATTACACTAGTGTGAACAGTCAATTCATGTTAACTATAACTAAGATGTTTTAACAGACTAGTCGTTAGCTCAATGCTCGCTACTAGCTAGCTAAGGAGGAAGAGGGATCGAAGCACGTTTCCGGTGTGGGTTAAAAACTAGAGTTCAAAATAAAAGTTTGCTGTATCCAGTATTCACATTATTTTCATAAACCGTGACTTACACAACATGAGTGAATATTTTATTTTGAAGAAACTGTACAGGTATAATCACAACATGTACCTTCTGATTATAAACTACAGGTTTGTTTGATTTAGTTTTGTTTGTAAGGCAGCCTTTACGTATCAAACACATAATACATAATAGAAAATGTGTTTAGATTATTATTATATTATTATAAATAAATAAATAACCCTCGTGTATAAGCAATAACCAATAAAATACACAAATATACCCCCGTGTGTAGATCATAAGTGACTGAGGTGCGCTTTAGGTCTCACGCCCATGAAGTGCGTCATGCAAACACAGCAGGTGTCAATGGGGAGGGGCCCAAGGAAACTGAATGTTTAAAGAACAACCTAACCTCCTGCTGCTACACTGTACACTAAATTTACAGCTACATTGATGAACTAAAAAACAAACAACGTGGACTAATGGGGGCTCCAGAGTTCCGGCACCTTAAGGGCGCAGAAAGTGACCGCTCTAGAGTGTACAGAGGTGGGTGTCCATGAGAGCGTCTTTCCAGATGGACACGGACCTGCGCCTGGAGTCCACTCTGTGGATCCGGAGCAGGCGGCACCGTGCTGTGCTGACGGGCTGGCATTTCAACTGGACCGAGGTGGACAAGAAAAACCGCAACAAGAAAACGAGTAAGAAGTTTTTCCCAGTCTGTAGCATACAAAGTCCCTGACAGTATTGGACAATGCAGCTGTCACAAGTTCACAGTTATCTATAGGCCTATAACTAGGCTTGTGTGGGGGGGAAAAAAAAAAGAAAAGAAGAAACATTTTCCATGTAAAATAATGGCATTAAGTTAGGCCTACATCATCAAGTCTGTATTCTTTCCCAGGCGTTCTAGTGTTTACAGGAACGTGAAGAACAAGTCCAACTGCACCAGCACGAAAGGCATCTTCACACAATGTTTACTGTCAACAATGAGCTGGAGCCATCCCAATTTAAAAATGTAAAGAAAGATTATATGTGAAGGGTTGTTTTTTTTTTTTTTTTTTCCCATGACGTCTTAGGTAAAACTAGTCAGGGTAGTCTACACACACACACACACACACACACACACACACACACACACACACACACACACACACACACACACACACACACACACACACACACACACACACACACACACACATATATATATATATATATATATATATATATATATATATATATATATATATATATATATATATATATATATATATATATATATATAAAATGTGTGTGTGTGTGTGTATGTAATTGGAAATACTCTAAAACTTTTTTTTTTTTTCTTGTATACAGACTGCTAAAAGAGCATTTAAGCCAAATTTCCTTGAGATTAAGTCAAATTAGTCAGGTTTGCTTGGTTTTTCATTTTGTCTGTGTATTAATACACTAACTGTAATTATAGTTAGGGTGCCTGTGTCAGAGGTGGTTGGAGTGGAGGAAGGCCGAGTGCAGATCCTGCCCCACAAGTTGGTTGAGGATACAGACAAAGACTTCACAGGTGGGTATTCCTGTGTTGCAAACATGTAAGCCAGTTCTTGACACGTCAACTCATAGCTTAAAAGCGAACTATGACAGAGCCTTCTCATTTTTATTTGATAAGAAAGACCATTAATAATTGATCTCAATATAATTTATCTTTGCTCAGTATCAACCCTTATATAATAACATTGTGGTCTTCTTTGTCTCTTGTTTATTTTAGTTTTTTATATCAAGCGCTGCAGTCGTGTTGGCTCCTCTGGTGTACCGTGGAGACTAGGCCAGACTCAGTTCACTTGTCCAAGTCGAGTATTAAGAGACCAGTGGATCAAACATCTGCGAACTGCAGTGAAAACACATAGTAAGAAAACAGATTTTGATTTTGGTTATTGAATAACATTGCTCTCAGCTATAGAATGCATAACCCATGTTTTTCATTTGCTGACTTGTAAAGGTCCATTACGTCCTAACCGTTTGGTAGTGTTTATTAACCCGTTTGGAGGAAAGAAGAAAGGACAACAAATTTATCATAGTGTTGTTGCACCACTGTTTGAGCTTGCAGGCGTTAGCTCACATGTAATAGGTAAAATATTTTCAGTAGTCTGTGCCAATGCAGTATATTTTTTGTAAAAATATTGTAGAAAATGACAGAACCATAAACATGTATTTTTTTCACCAGTTACCCATCGGGCGAACCAGGCCCGGGACTACCTGCTAAAGAAGGACCTGACTGGTTTTGATGGGTGAGAGCTGTCAGAACTCTGTCAACATTGTGGTTTACAAGCATCATGACGGCTAAGCACATTGGGACGCCCTGTTCATAATAGAACCTGTTGTGTTCCCAACAGTGTGGTGTGTGTAGGTGGAGATGGCATGTTCAGTGAAATACTTCATGGTTTGATTGGGCGAACACAACAAGAGGCAGGTCTTTGTGAGAATGATCCCACTGTGACTCTACAGCCCTGCCCTCTTCATATTGGCATCATCCCTGCAGGTAATGTCCTTGCTAGTAAATATAATAAAAGCGCTATCATGTTTCTGTCTAACACGTGCTGTACAAGAGCAGGCTCCACGGACTGTGTGTGCTACGCTACAGTGGGAGTGATAGACCCTGTTACCTCAGCTTTACACATTATTATAGGTGTGTAAAACATATGTAATTAGAAATACTGTATTTACAGTGCATTAATATATGTAGTAATCTTTCTCAGGAGACTCACAACCTTTAGATGTGTCTGCGGTTCATCATCCATCCAGCCCTGTGCACTACTCTGTCTCTTTAGTGGGCTATGGGTTTTATGGAGATGTTTTGGCTCAGAGTGAGAAGCACCGCTGGATGGGGCCTCTCAGATATGACTACTCAGGTCAGGATATAAATTAAACACAGATATAAAACAAATGAGATAAACATTAGAACTTATAAATTTTTAGTAATATATTGCTTTTAGGTGCTATGGTGTATTTGAGCAACAGGAGCTATGCTGGCATAGTTCACTACCTTCCAGCTGACCCACTGCTCTCCAGCCCCAGAGACAAAACACGATGCCTTGCAGGGTAAGTCTCTGCACTATAAAGGTTAAATGAAAACTAATTTTCACCAGTTTAATAGGCAACAAGGCCCAGGGTGCGGGGAAAGCAAAAATAATGTGTACAATTATAATAACCAAGTGTTTTTCATGTGATGTTGAAGTAGCCATAAAAATGGGTCAAAGGCAGTGTAGTCGTGAGTAACTCTAGCGCCTATAGCCGTGGCTCAGGTGAACCTTAAGAAGAGACTAGAGTTGAACTTGATCCGATAAAAAGTGAGCTGAGGGCTCCAATCAGCCTGAATACCTGTGCCTTTGTCTGAGGCAGCAGTCTTTGGCTCTTAAAGCAAAGACTTTGAAAATGAGAAGACAGACAGAAATGTACTGTAACAGAGGAAGGCTCACATTTTCTGTTCACATTCCAATGCACATCAGTCCATAATAAATACTTAAGCATATTTGACTTGGGCCTGTCCTTAATATAGAACCAATAATACATAAATTTTACCTGTTCAGATGTAGCGTTTGCTCCAGGAGTACAGAGAGACTGTTTCCACATTCTGCCAATTCAGCTTCCATGTGCAGCTCCCATTTGAACCACAGTGACTCTGAAGGTAAAAATATGGACTGAAGATATTTGGGTAAATAAACAGTTATAGACCCACCTCTTTTTTCATTGTTTTAGGTGAATGGGTGAGTGTCAAAGGCAGGTTCAAATGTGTCTCCCTCACCTGTATGTCCAGCTCCTGTCCCAAAAGTCCTCTGGGCCTGTCCCCCTCTGCTCATCTGGCCGATGGGACGGGGGACCTGATTCTGGTGAGGGACACAGACCTCCTGAGCTTCCTCAAGTTCCTGTACAGACACACCAACTCAGAAGATCAGGTAAACCACACAAATTAGAACTTATATGGAGTGGTGGAAATAGTACTGGAAATTTGTACTTAAGTTAAAGTACTCTTGCACAACAAAAAATGTATTTATTTATTATCATGAACCGTCTCCTGCTTCTCCAGTTTGACCTACCCTTTGTTGAGGTCCACCGTGTTAAGGCTTTCCGCTTCTTCCTCTCCTCTGAAGATGTTGAGGGATATAAGGAGGTGGACAGCCCCAATGCAGAGTCAGACAAAATAACCAAGGTGTGTAGTGCGGACCCCGTGACCACCAGTGGCTCTCAGCAGCACCTTGTGGAGAGTGACTTTGAGAAGAAGACCCCCACATCACTGCTATGCGGGCTGTGCTGCAGGAAAAGACCATCTGTATCTGTGTGGAACTGTGATGGAGAGCTACTGCCCTATACCGAGATACACTGCAGGTCAGTCCATAGGGGTTACACTCTATTGTAACCTAACACGATAAAATAAATACATTTATCTATAAAGTACAAAGAGAAAATGCATGTACAAACATGCAACATGCAGTTTCCCCCAGTTAATAGCCATAACATCACCAGCACTGTCTTCTGGTGTGGTGTTAGATCGTGCAGCATTGTTGTTTTTTTTTACTTTTGACACCTTAAATCACATTATTTGAATTTCAGAGTTCATGGTCAACTGGTCCGCCTGTACGCTCGGGGCATAGAAGATGAGACAACTATTCAAGGTGGTACTGAAGAGAGGCATCTGAACGCACAAACATGTTGAACTGGAGGTCTGAGAAGGCCTTTTTTATTTCAGACAGTTACATGATGCAATAGTGTATTTATTTTTAGAAATAAGTATTTTTATAATGATGATATTGAAAAATAATGAACTTTATTTATGCTGAAAAATGTCAAATAAAGAACAAAACGGTTTTGTTTATTTATTTTTGTTCATTTGTACAGCTATGAATGAATGAATTTAAATTTGTTTTAACAACAGTAACTCACTTTATGCAGTGAACTTCAGTAACAAACTTTCTCACAAAGCCACTGGGCCAATAAGAAGTACACATAGGTCACAATATGATTTCTTGGCAGGGTAAAGGAGAGGCAGATCAAACACATGTCCTTATGGCGGGGGTTTCCCACAGTCCTCCATTTATTGATATTGAGAATATTGCTGTTAGGGCACTCCTGGTCAGACTATCTGCCTGCCAAACAGACAAATGATAAGAAAACATAACATTACATGACATAAATAATAGATTTTACTATGGTATTAATAAAGGGTGCAAATCAAACATCCAGGTGGTTTAGTTATGTTAATATTTGGGTTATGAGAATGAAAATCACCTTACCTTGTGCAGCACTAGTAACTGAGCTGAAAGTGGCCAGTTTTCATTGAGTGACACATTTTCAGGTTACCAGTTTTAAAGTTACAAAAGTTAATTTTGAAGAGTTACCTAATCAATTGGAAAATAAGTGAAATTATTTATTTCAAAAATGTACATTTTACAGGTGAGCATCACATTTCTAGTTGCTAGATGATTCATAAAAGTCCATGCAGGTGTCAAAAAGATCACTGTAAACATGTCCCCTGTGGCCTTGAGTTAAATGTAAACACTGAGCATCATGTTGTATGGTGGGGCTGCACCCACTTGTATGTCCCTCCATAGTGAAATCCAACCCTTTGCATAAGATCATCCGCCTCAGTTGGACCACGGCTATAAAAATAAATAAATAAATGGTGCACTAGCAGAAAAGACAGACAAGTTCAATTAACATTATGGAGAAAGAGGGGTGATAATGTACCTTCCATATGTGTAGGGTATAGGGGCTGTTTTTTCTTGCTCTATTTTGTGGAGGAGTGGAGTGAAAATTCTCCAGGCCTCCCGCAACTCATCACTTGGATTCAAGCAAGACACAAAGTTATTTAAAATTAATGAAATGTTACTGCAGAACTTAATACTGATTAAACATTAAGACCAACCTGCGGACAAAGTGCATCTGGTTTCCGCAGAAGACATCCAGTATCAGTCTCTCATAGGCATCTGGCAACTTCACGTTCTAAGGATCAGGGACAGGAGTTGAGAATTAGCACTAGCTATACAATATGTATCACAGCAGCTCAAATCACACTTTTATATTGCTGCTGCCCAGGGCCAGCCCTGGCGTTCAGGGGGCCTTAAGCTGAATTTGTCTCTGGGGCCCCTGACAGCGGATGTCTCCTGACTCAGCTATTGGTGATTCACATTTAAGAAAATTATGACTCTGCTCTCATCACCTTGACCAATTGTATTTGTATTTATATGACCAATATATGACCAACCAGAATGTCACAACTACCATAGTCACAAGAACAGCAGACAAACATATAAGGGGAGGTCAAGATTTAAAAAATTCTAGAAAGTTTTTCTTCATTTCTGGTGGATTTTAATGTGTTGCAGTTGGAGACAGTGATCCTACATTTACATTGTGAAGGGTCCTTGCGCCGGTGTAAACACATAGCTGCCCTCACCTCTGCCCGACTCAAAAACAAATGTAGCAGCAGTAGATATTTTGCTACTATAGATATAAAACAAATGTAATTGTTTTAGAGGAATATTTAGGCTGCTGTAAACACATCAGCCCTGTTTCCAATAAAAGTTGATATATTATTTTCAACATAAATGTATGGGTTCTTGGGGGCCCTCTGGTGGCTAAGCAGCTTCTTAGTCTGCTTATAGGCTGGGCCGGCCCCGCTGCTGCCTAAAGTCAATGAGTCCTGATTGTGATCATTTGGATATGGATATATATTTTGGTATAATAAGGCTGTATGGAGTAAAGTTGCTAAAATTACACTTCAAAGAACCAGAAAACATGCTTAATGCATGGGGGTTGTACCTTGTATCTGCTCTTGTATGTGAGGTCCAGCTCTGTTTCCTCTGGGCTGAAGTAAACCCCGGGTCTCTTGGTCATCATCTTCAGGTAGATGGCCTCATCCGGCTGCACCCGCACCACCAGCTCGTTCCGCTGACACCTCCCCCCAAAAATGTCCCCCGGGACATCAGTGAACTGTAGCCGTACTTCTGCTTTCCTCTCATTCAGGGCTTTACCACAGCGCAAAATAAAGGGAACTCCTAGTGGAGGGAGATGCATTTAAGTTATGAAATTATTAAGTTGTAAAAAGTAACAAAAGTACAATTCAAGATAGAGTTCTCACCATCCCATCTCTCATTTTGGACATAAAGCACCGCTGTAGCAAAGGTAGGCGTGTACGAACCATCTGGGACAGTGGGGTCGTCGAGGTAACCAAAGCGGGCCTGCCCCTCCCCCCTACTGTCCCCCACATACTGTCCCAAGACCACATCTGAGGCAGAGACCGAAGCCACGCATTTCAGCACTTTCACCTATAAACAGTGAAAAAAAACATGCATTTTCTCATGAGATTATCATGAGGTTATGAGATACTGAAGCACATGAGCCTATTGTAACCTAGGGCTAGGCAATGAATTTAATTTGAATTGAGATCATGTCTAATCATCAAGACCAGTTTAGGTCTAAGGTCAATCCTCTATCAGCATGTGGTTTGGAAAAGAGTTTGGATTTTCAAGGAAGAAATTGGGCTATTTTTATGGCAGAGGCTGTGGTTACAAGCTCACTGAAATCTGATTAATTTCTAGACCTTTAAAAATACTTATAGGATCTGCAAACTGCACTATTTGATGTGAGTAATCAGATGGAACAAGATTAAACAGAAATGAGGTAGTTTTGCTGTTGACATTTAAATCATTTTAATAGCCTCAAAAATCTAAAAATAATTTTTATTTTGTTTTTGAAAATAAAATAAAAATACAAAAAAATATATATATTTTTTGTATTTTTTTTGCCCAGTCCTATTGCAACCTATAACTACTTTGTACCTAAAACTACTTTGCAAATGTGTTGATGTTTTTTCTTTATCTTTCAACAGCACTTTGCAACTTTATAAAAATGTGTTTATATATTTATATGTATAAGACCCTACAGACCCAAACTATGCCCACCATGTTTAGCTGTACTTTTACCTTTTCGTCTCGCACATCGTCGGACTTAGTGGATGCGGGCGTCTCCATGGCAACCAAACATAGAATCTGAAGCAAATGATTCTGCATCACGTCACTGCATGAAAGACAGACTGGAGTTGCAGAAGAATATTTTGTCATCTTTAGTTTAATTTCTTTTGTGTATACCGAATAATCCCAAAGTCATCGAAGTAACCTCCACGTCCCTGAGTACCAAAAGGCTCCTTGAAAGTGAGGACCACACAGGACACACTGTTCCTGTTCCAGATTGGCCCAAAAATACGATTTCCAAACCTGTTGGAAAATATATTGTAGAGGTCCTGTGTTTGAAGTTGTTTAATAAAAAAACAAACAAAACTTATTATGAACACTGATCATTTCAAACCAAAATAGTAAAGTGAATTTCCCCATTGGAGATTTATGACAAATTAAGTACCTTAGCACCATGAGATTCTGCACCATCTCTTTCCCCAGGTAGTGGTCAATGCGGTAGATTTGGTCTTCTTTAAACAGTGAGGAAAGGTGAGAAGAAAGCTCCTGTGAACTCTGGAGGTCACGACCAAATGGCTTCTCCACAATGACCCTATTCCAGCCCCTGTCCCACACAACATCAGCTGATTAGCATGTGATTAGTGCAAGCATGCTGGGGATTTCACCAAGCTTTACTGACTGTAGGCTGATGCAGTGTGTCCTGATGTTAGTGGTAACGCTTTGGTACACAGTAGGAGGAAGGGCCAGATAAAAGAGCCGGTTGGCATCAGCTCCATCAGGGAGAGATAATAAATGGAAATGGAGTTTCTTAAAAGAGGTTGCATCATCATATCTTCCACTAACGTAGGAATTTTTATTGAAGAAAGCTTCAAGACAGTCGCTCTCTTCATCAGTGATCTAACCGAAAAAAAAAAAAAAAAAAAAAAACAACTAACTCACTGCATAGCCACTCAGTTATTTCACAATGCTACTTACCTTCATATAGGGCAGACATGCTGTTCTGATGTCATGGACAGTCAGGCTGGAGCGAGCAAAACCCACAAAGAAGGTCTCATTTGGGAGCAGGCCATCTCTATACAACCACCTATGAACAAACAGGCCATAGACAGTGATCCGCCATTATATGCAACAGTCAGATTTGGAAAGATTGGACTATGTGAAAGAATAAGAACTCACCAAAGTGTAGGGTAGATTTTCTTTTTTGCAAGGTCTCCCTAGGTAAGACACAAACTAATAAATGACTTGTTATAAAGTTTAGATACCAGAAGAAACAAATTCCATGCATAGTGATTAGATAAGCCCTGTGACTATACTGAGCTCCATTCAAGCAGTCAACAACAGACTGAGGCACAACTTCAGTCAATACAAGCTTAACCAAATGAGGTCATTGATAGCATGCACTTCAACAACATACTCACACCTAAATACCACTACACCCACGCAAATGTGTACAAACCGCAGCTTTCAGGTCACTAAATAAAAATGTTAAATTCGGATCGATATTTGGTGGTTATTACTCACTGAGGCTCCAAAGATGATGAAAATGTGTGCCTTGTGAGTGGACTGTGGGTCTCCATACAGTTCCCTCCTCAGCTGCCCAATGACTTCACAGCGATTTAAAACTTCAGAGCACATTTCTGCACGGCTTAGTTTCACCCAATAAACCAAACCGTGGACTTTCTCCTGCTTTGTGCCCGTGCAGCAAACACGCTATGTTGAAATCTCACTTGTCATCATTGCAGGGCAGAACAACGTAGAGAAAATACTGCCACCTGTTGATCCACAAACATACTGACCCAAGTCCATTACGCTTCACAATTATGCATGCATCTTACCTAAACAATTTTCAGCATGAATTATATATAATTAAATCTCAAAATGTAAGGTAAAGCAACACAATATCTCCTGTTTTTACATCTATTAAAATTATTAATGAACAGAATGTTCCTTCACCACTCCTTAAGTCAATGTTGCGAAACCAGGAGCCATAGTGAAATACTCATTACCTTGTCAATATATACAAGTGCAAATAAACTGATTAGATGAACGTGCTACAACTCAATAGAAGTAGTTCCAAGTTCAAAGTACAAAGAATTGTAATCAAGAATCAAACATAATACATTTTATTAAAAATAACCATTTATTTTTTTATTATAACATTAAATATGGAGTGTCACCATGCCGCATTTTTGTCACTACATAGTTCAACTTTTTTTTTATATTATTGCAAATCCCAGCCTTTTCCACATGGTCAAAGCTGCCACTCCTCTTAAGTCCTTGTTTACTCAAGGGACACCCACCACCTTTCAACTGTGTTTCCTGAGTTTCCGTCATAAATTAATTTAAAACAAACAGATGCCAACAAATGGCTCCGCACTTCGCTTTGCTGTGTCTTCCCACTCATTAACTGATTGGCTGTACCACAAAGTCCACCCAGCTCTGCCGTAGGATCGCCGTCTCTTTAGCCCCACAGGGTGAGACTTCAGAGTGAGAATTACATTTTTTTGGTTCATGTTTGTGGCAGTCAGCTGAAGGTCCAGTGCTGGAACAAATCAGCGGAGTTACAAGAGTCCATCTTAACCTGCTCGCCAATGAGCTGCAAACACTTCCCACTCTGTGGATTCTTCAGGAGGTTTTCCTAAAATAGATAAAGAAACATTTGCACAAACACGATACTTGTCAGTACATCTATGACCATGGTGCACTTGACATGGTACAATGATAAAAATTAACATAATAAAATTGTCACATTGACATGAAGTAGACAAGCTTTTCCAAGGCTGGTTTTATTTTTCATAATAATAATTTTAAAAAAAAAGACTATATATTAATCTGTGTCACACAGTTACATCTCTGGTTCTGTCTGGGTGGCGTCCTCCACATTCGCAAATGGGCTTTTAACCATTTTGTAACGGTGTGCCATTAGCTTACCCCAAACAGAACGTCAAATGAACTGTTCTTTTATTAAAACATTGTAGATTAGTATTGTGGTTTACAATGAAGAACATGTAAAATACTGATCTCGCCCCTCTTGTTAAAAGCCCACATTTTTAATCACTGTTATTCTGTGGGTTATAAGTGTTATGATGATGAAAGTACTCCTCCTTACCTCTGTAAAAACCCACTCCTGCTCTGGTCCTAAAACGGTTCCTTTTCCTTTTAACCAGCACTTTTCAATCTTCACCACATCAGGCTGCGCATAGGCGTGAAGACACAGCTGCTTACCAATGTTGTGCCGTAGCTCTCTGTGGGATGTGTATTCAAAGTACTACAAAACATGTACACAAAATAATTGAGGACTGTTTAATGAGTACATGATGCATATCTTGTTTGGTTTTGTACCTGGTTTCCTCCCATATTGTGACATTGATACATAATCAAAGCTTTGCCTCCTTGATTGTTTTCACCCACATCCAGGCAGCTCTGTGATCCAGAATTCTTGATCTAAAGCAAACAGACCCATAATAGCATTTACAGTCAAACAAACTGAACTTTGTGACCTCTTATCACTATTCAAAAGAAAGAAAACGTGACTCACGGCTCCAAACTTGAGTGGCTCCAAATCTGGGATGAAGGCCTCTGGGTACACAGTGTTCAAATACCAGGTGAAATTCTTGCACTGCAGCCTCTCCCGTAGAGTCAAACGATCAGAGATGTCTCCATACTTGTTCTGTCATTGTTGCCATTGAAATGCATGTTAAAGAGCTTTGTAAATGCAGGTTAGAAACCAGCTAACCTGCAGAGACCCACCTGACTTGCCATAGTGGCTGCATTTTTGTTTCGACGATAGAAGATTTTCTTGAAGTCATCCATCCACACCTCTGCGAGGCGTACCTGGTTGCGGGTGATGACTTCAGTGCCTTTAGGGAATGTGTGGGGGCTTTTTGTGCGGAAAACATGTCCCACAACAGAACAAGGGATGATTTCGAGCTGGCCTCCGCATTGCCACACCTGTTCATCAATTCACAAACACCAGAAATTTTTGTCAAAACTAATTCCAAAAGGTAGTAATTGAATAATGGCTTTGTTTAACGGTATTCAAACATTGGGGTTTTCTGCAATACATGTGTTGACCTTTAGTCTCTAAACAAGAAACTAAAACTCACCCTGAATGACATCTCCACATTCTCACCACCCCAAATCTCCATCTTGTCGTCATAAGTCCCAATGTGCTCAAAGTACTTCTTGGATATTGAGAAAAGACCTCCGGCAAAAGTTGGTGTCCTAATGCCCAAAAATAAAGGATGTTGTAAAGTCAGCACATAAAATGCACTTTAAAATGTGATAGTGTCTTACTTTACTGGGTAAGTCTCATCTTTGCGTAGCTTCTTGGCGTCCTCTGGTATAGGTTCCCATCCAAATGTCAGGCTCCAGTCGAAGTTGCCGCGGTTGTAGGCGCGATTAGTGGCCACAGGTTTGTGAAACTGAAATGAGTTCAGGTCAATGGAGCTGATCTCTGGACTAACCACAGCGGTTGGCTCCTCCACAATACGGTGCAGCAGCGGCTCCAACCAGCCATGAAAACACTCACCTGCAGGAAGAGAAATATAATCAAGTTTGATTATGAGTGAATATGATAAAGAGTTAAAGACTATGAAAAAAAAGTACAACATGTGTTCATGCATTCATGCTCCGATTTAAATATAATTTATGGGTTTAGTTTGAGTTGTGAAGGTCAAATAAAAATATTTCTACTCAAACCTCAACATTGTTATTATTTATTATTACAATGTTATTTATTATTATTATTTATCTTTGAAAACTGCTATAAGTAACCAGCCAGCTGAAAATAAAGAGTTTTATTTTATGCAATTTGTTT
Organism: Periophthalmus modestus; assembly: GCA_019594935.1. Classification (NCBI taxonomy): domain Eukaryota; kingdom Metazoa; phylum Chordata; class Actinopteri; order Gobiiformes; family Gobiidae; genus Periophthalmus; species Periophthalmus modestus. Next base: position 15,637,398 of record JAIEZT010000084.1, on the reverse strand, counting down.
ACAACAGAAGGCTAACTGAAACCACTGTAAAAACAGTGGAGTAACTAGGAATTGACAAGCACAATATTTGTTGCTGAAAGCAACAAATATCACCGCTGGCTCTCACATGACGCTTCCGGGAAAGGCTACAGGAAGTAGCCAAAACATGTAAAGCAGGTAACCAAACGCTCCAGTCTAACAAAAAATGATCAGTTCTAACCTTATAAAATTAGTTCCACCTCCGAGTTCTGCATTTGCAACAGGAAGTGGTGAGGAGCCCATTCAATAAGGTACAGTTAAGATTAGAGTCTAGATGAATTTCTAATGATTCAAAAGTAGTAATTTGTTATGGCTGGCAGTGCACAGTTGTTCAAAATGCATACTTAAACTGTCTAAATGGTTTTAGCGCTTCTAATTTTCCAAACTGCTCACAATGTGTGCTCAACCCTGCAAGATTCATCTGAAAGTTCGGTACCGAACAGATTTATTAATATGAATAACTTTGGTCTTTAGTCTTGTTTGATCTCTTACAGTGAGCATCCAGGAAGGTGAGCACTTCCCCCTTTGCAAGACTGGCCCCCAAGAGCCGAGCTGTGATCAGGCCCTTTCGCTCCAGCTGCCTCACCACACGTACAATCTTCAGCCCAGCCACATGCTCTTCTAGCTGGCCTTTAAGATGCTCTGAGGAGGAAGCACAAAACATTCAGTTATGTTTATCATTTCTCAAAAGCACAGTGTTATAAGGGGTTATAATATTTTGTCATATCGACATATTCATATTCCTCTATTGGCTGCCCTCTGTAAGGGTTTAACAAAAGAGATTTAACCAATCACAGGGAAGACAGGAACATCCATAAGAAGTAGATGACTTTATGTCTGAAAGGCATTGGAAAGATGAGATTAAAACATGAACTGTTATTATTAATTACCATTTTGCCATCTCACGCACCCCTATTATGATGTCTGAGCTTCAAATTGTGGTTACTGGGAAACAACCAACCAGATGAAGGGTGTGCTTCAGCAGTTACAATGGAAATTTCAACAGTCATAAATGCTACGCTGTTTGATGACACTAATTATTACTCAATACAGTCAAAGATGGGCAGTAGTGACCTAAGTGCTGTGCTATACCTGCAGGAAGCTAGATGAGGGACTTTGTAATACACAGAATTCTGTTGGTTGGTTTTTAACCAGATAAATGTGATGATTGAGAAATGCAAACGCAAAAGAGGAAGTAAGAGTAAATTAGGACACTCCCCTTGAACACGTTTTGTAAGCCTTTAAGTAGAATGATTGATGGTTACAGTGTTAGCTTTCACAAGTATAAATAACAGGAACAAAAAATACGAACACAGAATTTCAATGTACTAATTTTATATACATACACACAAAATATATACATATACACACATAATGTACATATATATACATACATACACACACACACACACACACACACATACATACACATCACATTTGAAATGCTTATAATGGTAATAATAATAATAATAATAATAGAATGGGAATGGTAGAATGGGAGTGTACCAGTTTAATTTACTAATAATAATTATTATCATTAAAACTGCATTCCCATTGTACCAGTCATAATAATGCCACAATAAAGACTATGATGACATTGACGTATCATAGAAAAAAACAGTACAAATGATGTCCTGTTATCTGGCCTTTGATAATGAAGCAGAGCTGTCAGTTTAATAGTGGGAAATGCTTTGTTTAGAAAAGCTGTGAAAGACAATGACCCACACACGTCAGATAGGAGCTATCAGCAACATCCACCAACAAATGTCACTCTGCCTTTGATTACAGTTGTGGCACAGCGCCAAACACTGGAAGAATCTGTTGAAGTGAGGCGTGACCAATATTTCGTTAAAAGTATTCAAACGCTGCTTTTTGCCATAGAATTTGCATTTTTCTGCACTTTAACAACTTGCACCTAATCCATAACACTGTACAGTCCATCATCTATTTGGACCTGTGATTTGTCTCCAGCCAAGTGACAAATGGTCAGCAGCCGTCAGAAATAACCCAAACACTTCCTGGTATTTGCTTTTCGTTCCTTTTAAAAATATCTCCATTGTCTACTCTTAAGGTAAAAAGTCACAGCAGGGGTCCTGGTTCTAGAGATGAGTTTACGGATAGCATAAACTACAGTTCACAAAGATCAGGTTATAAATAATGAACAGTGCGAGTTCAAAGCCAAGTGTGTTTGTGTTCATGGCCAAGGCATGAAAAAAAAACAAAAAAACACAAAAATTTATGTTAGTTTGTGTCATACTGTACAGTGGTCAAATTAAACTTAGATAAATTTAACTTATCCACGAGGCTAATTACTTGGACAAAGTATCTTAAAATAGGCTTAAAATATATTTTTTAAAAAGGTAAATAACGTTGACAAAGCTCACCAAAGGTATATAATTAATGCATGGTAATATGTGTCGATGTAACAATTCATTGTAATGCAACATGCATTTCTCATTGAAGTGCTTTTTTTGGTTCACTTGTTTTATACCATTAAACTAGTGGTCCATACCTGCTGTACTGGCATCATCCACCAGAATGATTTCTTTGAGAAACTGGGCCGGAGAGGTGTGAAGTACGCTGTATACTGTCCTGAGGAGAGTGGACCAGGCCTCATTGTGGAAGACGATAATGACACTAGTGGTGGGTAGAGGAGGACAGCGGCGAAACTTTCTTTCCACACACCTGGCACAAAGGTGGGACATAAAATCGAGAGACAGAGGGAGAGAGAGAGACAGAGGGAGAGACACACACAGAGAGAGAGAGAGAGAGAGAGAGACAGAGACAGAGACAGAGAGAGAGAGAGAGAGAGAGAGAGAGAGAGAGAGAGAGAGAGAGAGACACTAAGATCAAAAAAGGAGGAAATTAAAGTCACAAAACAACAAGTAATCGTTTGTTCGGGTAGGTCTGTGGACATAGTCACACTCGTAAAAAGGAACCAGCAATTGTGATGTGAAGCTGCAGAATACATATACTGGTACTGTAAAAGATGTTGATTAAACAGTGACACTAATGTAAAGTTACAAGTGGTCAATAAACTTCTGCACTGTGTGCTGAAGGAGGAGTAATTACACAGTTTTAGTGTTTCTACATTTATTTAGTGGCAAGATAATGGATCATTGTGATAGAACCCAGACAGATTAATACAGATATGCTCAAACACAAAAACTTGCAATCTCCTTTACCCCACCCACTACTCCTTTTGTCTGTCTTGCACAAAGTGTGACAGGAAAATGCCAGTGAAGAATAAAACTTTAGTTTCCTCATAACGAAAATAAAAATGTTACCAAGTTCTAAGAAAATGAATAGTGATACATTTGAAATTGTGACAAGATCTAAACGGGTAAAAACCTTGGTGTATGCCCATGCCCTCTGACAGATTCCATTTTTGTTTTTATGTTAGTATATTTTAAGAAACGTTAATGTTTTTGTTCATCATCTTTTGTAAACACAAATTATGCAGGACTTGAGCACTGCTTGTTATACTTGGGTATTCAAAGGGCTTACATTTATTAAGGTGTTATATACTGTATGTTTGCAGGGAAGTGGAAACTATTAAATCCATGTAAATAATTGACTAGCCTCTTTATGACCTCAAAGCGTTATCGGCCCAACTGTGACCAAACCAGCAGGTCTGTAGGAAAACACCTGCTGTTACATTTGAAGACTTACTCTGGGGGTCTGGTGTCTTCTCCAAGGCTACGGCTGAGCGAGATCCGGTCACTGGCAAACTGGTTAAAACAGTGCCTTGTCATGCCATCTTCCTTTTCCTTTTCCTCTTCAGGGGTCATCTTGTCTTTCTGAAATGCTTTCCCATCAGCTCCTGGGGCATTGGGGTCCTGGGGCGGTCTGTCCAGGTGAGGCTTGAGCTCAGTCAGTGTGTAAAAGCCAGCGGGACAGTTGGCATCTTCTGTGGGCTGCTCGTGCGCTGGGGGAGGCTGAGGAGCTCCTATCTGGAAACCTATATTGTGAACGGCCTCTCGGACCATGACCATCACCTTGTCCCTTTTGTCCACAAAATCCTGAAACCAGGGATCCCCTGATGGTGAAGAGGCAACGTCCTTTTGGAGAACAACTAAAGCCAACATGAAGAGTGTTCCTCCAAGCACAACCAGTTTTAGGGGGGACGTACGGCGCCGTAGAAACAGCCGCATGTTTTACAATAAAAGGTTAGACAACTTTTTTGCAATGCTTTAAGTCTCCGAAGGGATAAATAATTCCACAGCTTTGTTCCTTAGATGTAAAACTCTCATGGGTATGTCGCCACCAAGTTTACTCTACAAAAGAAAAACATGTCAAGAGTTTAAAAAAATGCATTAAACCGGTTTTAGTCCAGTGTGAAGTGCCAAAGCAGCAACTCATCTAGGCAGCAGCACTCCTCCTCCTCCTCTCACTCCTGTCACCTGAGGAAAACCCTCCCTAGAGCCAGGTGGGACAAGCGCGCAAGGAGAGACAGAAAGAGCACAAACACCACACCTCTTCATAAACATCTGACTTCACCTGCCCCTGCCACACTCCCCCAGGACCCACGTGGCTGCAGCAGATAGCAACACTGGTTAATGAGTGACGCAAAGACACTCTTCACAGTCCGCTTCAAAGGCGAAGACTATCGGCCACCCCCCATCATCTGCCCCCATCATCTGCCCTTGGCACAATCTAGACTACACAGTTTCCTGAAATGGATATCAATACAAAGCAAGGCCATCAGATGTGTCCTTTAGTGATCACAGTTGGTGAGACTCACTTTTACTAAGTCATTATTAATTTACTCAAGTCTAGGCTCCTTTATTATTGATTTAAGTGGTGGACATTCTTTGGGACAACCAGTTTGTCCGCTCTGTTGCCACACAACAAACACATGACAAACTACCCAGCCTATATCCTAAAGCCTGATGCGCTGACGTGTCTAAAGCCGACATTCATTTATTAATTAAGACAATTATCATCTGGATCGGGGCCATATTAACTGTGGAATTAAAAAAAAGAGTATTCAACACACCACTGTCTTGAAACGAAACGAAAGAGGAAGGATGACTCGCAAACTTAACATAAATCTGAAAAAAGTGGCACAGGAAAGACGACATGCCGCGTAAAACAGCTCAACGTACTAGTTTGCTACAATGACTTAACCACGCTGTTTGGAGTCACTTGTTGAGCGTCTCCTTCTTTTGGCTTTACTTACCTCAGCCAGCTGAAGATTTCGCCTGTCCAGTCTGGTTTTACGCGCGCCCTTAACTCGCCGAAATGCCGCACTCCCCAGTCTCTTCTTGTCTGACAAGTTGACTTGAAGAGCGAATTTTGTCGAAAGGAGCTGATGGAGGAGGTCTGGTCTCTTCGCTCCTTCCTTGAACAGTACAGTGAACAGGTGCCATTTGTTGCAATGATTAGTAGCAAAGTGAGACCCCTTCTGGCCAAATGAGCGCACAAGGAGACAAAGGTGATGATAGGCTTGTGTTTGCTCCAATAGCCTGCTAGAATCCATTTTGTGATTAGATAGGCCTATGTTTAGGATACAAGTTGGTACGACTATTGTTTGAAACTAACAGAACTCTTACTTTAGCAGATAAAGTTACAATATTGGCAACTGTGCTAGAACATGCTGAAGTGGCGCATGTATCCGCAAATGAATCACTAGTGTTCCTGTGGGACAAACATTGCGCTGCACATCCTCAGTTTTAAGTAGCCCATTGTTCTCTATTGGTGCGATATAATAAACATTAGAACTACATGTGTAATCCGATAGACGTGCATGTCACCGTGCAGGCGCCCACTAGTGTAACATTATTGCCTTTTCACTAGGGATTAGCAGAATTGATGTTGTTTAATTAATGATTTACATAGAGGGCTGCAAGTGAACAACACAGCATTACCTCCTCAAAAATGTATTATTCATACGCCAGAAATTAAGTACTCTCTCCAGTGTCACCCTCCTGTAACTGCACCCTGACGGTTTATTGAGAGAAGAAGGACGCGTGTCTCGAGTTACTGTCACGCTCTGAAATCTTGATTGCAGTCTGCTGATTGACAGATAGAGCCTAACTATAATGAAAAACATTACAGCTGTAAAGAAGAATTTGGTTTTCACATATACCAAATGTAAGTTTAAAGAACTAATAAACGAATAGTGTCATGCAAGTATAAATGTAAGTAAGAAAATCACCATATGAGACTCTTCCAAATAGAAGAGAAATTAGTTCATATTTAGAACATTTATTAATTATTAATTCATTAAAAAAATAATCATATGTGGGTTACATCTGATATTTAATGTATTTAATTTACTGTACAATTTTTACATTACTGTAGGCTACTTTATTTTAGCACATTTTACAGTGGATATATTTTACTTAAACTTCACTACTGTCATTTAAAGAATAGGTATCAGTACTTTCTGCACTACATTTGCACTGTACTGAAAAGAGCAAAGATCTTTATCTTATGCATCTTATGGTTTGACACTGAAATATCCGAGGGGTTTATATTTTAGCATGTTCAGTGACATCTTGTCTCGTCTCCATTTTGAGCAAACAAAAATAGAACACTAGATATGCCATTTTACTATCAAGTAAAATCAAAGTAGATTTTTTTTATGCAATTCTTCTACTTGGATGATTTATGTATTTATTAATCCTCTTTTTGTGTGTTGTAGAGACAGAATTATAATCTCAAGTGGAGAGGAAAAACTGGACAAATCTATAATAATAAAATGTAACTAGAACTACCTTGCTAAACATTACATAAGCTGTAGATATGCATTGCTATTAGTATATATGTTATTATGTTTTAGTGTTGACCAAAGTTATATTTAACAAAAACACCCAGAGCAAAAAATAAAAAAAGCCATTTATTGTTGAGAGGAAAATAATTCAACCAATCATTGCACTACTCCTTAGACTGTTGATTTAAAAGAAAATGCAACAGTGGTTTATTGACCTGACAAGTCCAGGACACAGAGGAACTAGCAGAAGAAATGAGACTTCTTTAGCCAATAAGGCAACAGTTTAGGCTCAGGTAGAAAACAGAAAATATAAAGCCTTCTATAACATAAAATTACTTCCAACATAAATTATTTTGCTCATCTGTCAGTACCAAAGGCAATTATACGAGTGGTTTTCCTCAGTAGTAGCTTCATAGTGGACAAGTACATTCAAATAGTGATTGTTTAGATTGGGGAAGTGAGGGAGGGGGGCACGCCTCCAAGTGCCCAATGTAACAAGCTTTTGTCAAATACTGTTGTTGGAAGTGGTTATTTTTGGTCCATAAAATAATACATGGACTTAAACTGCATATTCTGAAAGGCAATACTTGTGAACAGAACCATATTTTTTTTCCATACAGTCAATACTGAAGCCACTGAGAGAAAAAAACAACATAGGTTTCTTCATCTATTGGAGGGGAATCACAGTCCAGTAAAAGTCGCAACAACGTAGTAATTATTCTCAAATTATCTTAATAAATCAATTTTTACTTTGAGGAATAATATAAAACATGCCTTGTAGCAACTGGTTTGGCAACAAAAGTGTTTTTCGTACAGTAAAAACCTCACAGTGAACAAGTACAGTATGCCCCTTGTCAAATACATGTGCTCGCATTCCATACATACACCACTCATACATCTAAAACTCTTCTTCATTATCTTCCCATTGTACCGTAATACAACTGGTTTTCCTTCCTTCAATTTCCAATAAATCAAACGTACATTTCGGTGCACCAAGAAAATAGTCATTTGTGTGTCCACAGTGGCTAGGAAAAGACAAAGAAGGCCCTGATAGCAAAATAAAAGTCATCCTAGCCAATATTATTATTATTTAGATTTTTTTAGTGCTCTTTCATGTCCCTGGGCACAACTAAGACATTATTCCGTGGCCTTTTGCAGTGAAAAGAGAAATAAATTACTTATTATGGTACTTCTCATATCAAATGTTTGTTCTTTGGTCATAGTCATCCTTCACGTGTATCCGTTTGCATATTTTCTTTAAAGTAGTGTACAATATATTCACAAAAAAATCCATCCATGAAAATAAATAAAAACTCTGGATGAAATTCTTGTACTATTGCTCATAAAAGCATAGCCACTTCCGTCCTAAGGCAACTGGGCTTTTGTGATCTCTTTTCAAGCAGCTCAAGGGGAAAGTCTTCACTCATAAAACCACTTCCTGCATCTTCTTCTCCTGACAGAAAAACGAGGGTCATCTCCGGCGGCCATCTTGTGTCTCCACAATATCCGTGCCATCCGTCAGAGGTTAATGCCAACTGGACCACTCTTTGTGGAAGTCTCTGTCCTCTAAGTGCAGTGGAGGGGTTTGCAGTGTCTGTAGTGCTCTGGTCCGCTGTTGTTAACTACCTTGGGGGCCGCTGGTGAGGAAGTAAGTGGTCATCTCGCCCTTCCCCTTGACTTTGACCAGGCCGCGACAGTCTAGCTTGTATCCGTGACTGGAGAGCACATGGTACAAGTCCGTTGTCACCTGAGACGGGAATAAGAGTCATTTTTTTCTTAGTCACGCTGTACTCTACAATAGGTGTTAGTCACAAGGCAACAGCTCTATCCTATAGGGGTCTTGTGAAACCAGATGTTTCTATTTGAAAGTATTCATTGTTTTAACAGCTCTTTCAACTTGTGTGCACTTGTGAACAGTTATAAAGACAAGATAATAAATAAAACTGCTATTGTCTGATAAGTTTAATAGAAATATACTTGACTGATTCAACAACACAGTTCAAACAAGGGAAATAGTCATTGATATTTTAATTTGTTACAGCTAATATAAATAAAGCAGCTTCATACAAATTAGTATCTTGTCCGATTTCCCTCTCTGCAGTTCAGTGTGATATACAACAGGTGGCAGCATTGCTTTGATTGTAACTTTTCCACAGGGCACAATATTTGGGTCAAAAACCTCTAAAGCCCAGTGAGATTAATCAGCCTGGCTCTAAAGTCATATATGAACAAATATGATTAATTTCAGTAAATTGACTTTATGTTTGCATCTAGGTCTAAGTATAAACTAGGTCCTATGCTGAATTGTGGCATTCATATTATTGGTTTACTGTTTGCAGACACAAATTCCAAGGAGAACTTATAACCAATACTAAAAATTGTGTAATTTTCACGTCAACCAGGATAGCAATAGAACTGTATACTAATTCACTTGGTGCACAAATGGCAGTCTGTTCTGATATTAAAATGGAAGTATTAAAAAGCACAATATGGAACAGATGTGGTCATGCATATTTTAATCCTTTCATGTTACTATTACTAATTCTCTACTGCCATGTCTTCTGGCTACAAGAGTGACTTTAAAAATAAACTACAATTATTTATGCAACAATTGGTATTCATGTGATATAGTGACTCATTGCATTTTCATATTGTAAAAAACAACAACATTCTCACCTGGATATAATCTGGAACTCCTGTGCTGTCCATGCGGCTGGCCACATTCACTGTGTTTCCCCAGATATCGTACTGAGGCTTCCTGGCTCCAATCACCCCTGCCACCACTGGCCCCATGTTCAAACCTAAGCGATCATAATCAATATAAAGTTTAACTGTTAAAGAAACGCAATCTCTCGCATTTATAAAATAATAAAACACAGTATTTTATGGGAACTAACTACCAAAGTGAAATATAATTACTGCGAAAGTAACAAGTAATTCTAAATACTGTTGCAAAATAAACAAACAAAAAGTTTTTCAGTTGGGTTTGAGGAAAGTCGAATAGATTGCAAAATTGAAAAAGTTGGTTCAACCATAAACAGTAACTTTGAGGTTTTGTCAATATACAGAACAAACAATGTTATACACTGAACATTGACCATATACACTGAACAACAGATATACTAATGAATGTGAAATAATCAAGCAACAAAAAACAACATTTTATTTTAGATTTTATTTAATCAATAGATCTACAATCAATTTGTACATATGATACTATAACCTTTATTTAATTTAGGATACTTAAAGGTTAAACTTGTGTATGTGAAGTTTCAAACTCACCAATCTTCATCTGGAAGTTGTTGAAGGAGTGTTCATTGATGTACTTCATCTGCTCCCTCAGCCTCATAGCGTAGTCGGCCAGTGCCAGGATGTGGGAGCGGCCCTCTCTGTCGTACGTGGAGTCGTTTAGGCCCGACGCCGCCATGTATGTGGAGCCTATGGTCTTGATCTTCTCCAACTGACGAAAACGGTCCTCACTGATTATCTACAACAAGGCAGGAATAGATATGAAAAATACAGCAGAGGGGTATTACACAGCCAAATTTAGTATACACTTTAAAACATGTACTCATGAAAATATACAGATTTAAATCATGCATTTTGTTTATATTCAGATACATGAAGTATGACATTTATCTGTCACTATGGGCCTTGGTTGAACAAGGTTCCAAACAGAGGAAAGTGGCTGGTCAGACACGGTTTCTCAATCATTCAATCTCACACCCATTTACAAATGACACTTTACAGAGACTGGTCTATATACTAAATATACTATATACCATGCTATGAAATATTTGCGAAACCAGAGAGGGGACATGCAGAAAGACAGACATTTGTAAGTGAAGACTGGGAGACTCACCTCGTCAAAGTCGGCGATGATCTCATTGAGCAGGCGTAGACACTCAACTCCCTCGTTGTTTGCCTCCAGCTCCACATAAAACTCAGAGAAGTTACTGATGGAGGCAAACATGACGGCGACGCACTCACATGACTGATAGTACAGTTCATCATTGCGCCGCTCTCGGGCCAAAAAGTGGGCCGCCACGTCTTTGGGCAGAATGTTATGGAGCAGGCGTCTGTTATAGGCCTGCAGCTCTTCCATCTCCTCCTTCTCCTCTGTAGCCTAAAGAGAAACCAAAATAAATGTTTATCAGTCTGACAAGACAAGACCGACTTCTACAAACAATTAGGTAAGTCAAACTGAACCACAGAGAACAATGACTTTACAAACCTGCAGTTTCCAAAGGAAATCGAGACGTGCCGTGGACTCCACCTGCTGGCCGTGCAGGTACAGAGCCAGGACAAACACAGTAAGGATCACAGGGGTCATGACCTTTAAGGGAACTTTGTTCACACTGTCCAGGCTGAAAAAAAGAAGACTATACATTGTAATAATTTGTTTAAAAGTGTTATTTTAAGAACACTCGTTTAGTTACAGCCAAATAAATGATATTCACAACTAGTATCAAAATACTACTTACCACGGTTCTGTTGTTTCATTGAAACTAGGCCTGTGGAAGGAGGAAGAAAGAGAGGATGAGCTTAAATATTCTAATATCAAAATTTGCATTTCTAACCAATGGGAAACCAGAAATGCAAAAGTAACAAACTAACTACAAAAATGTGCATGGATAATAAGACAACCTGACTTTATATTCATAATCTCATTATTTACAGACACTAAGAAAACAATGTTTTTATCTGTGATATGTGATCTTAAATTACATTTAACTCAGTTATTTAGCTTATCTTTGATAACCAGACAGGGCTGAATTGTATTCTGTTTGGCAGACTTACAGGGTGATGGCGCTGACGAGCAGGTCTGCGTTGTCAAACAGAGCCACCTGAGGCCACTCCACCAGCAGCAGGAAAGAGAGCTGCACGAAGAGCATGAGAGCCAGCTTCCCAATGCTGCTGATGTGGAGGAACACAGAGCAGGCCAGCAGGGTCAGCAGCACACTGTAGCTGAAATACTGCGGCACAGACAGAGAGGACACAGTGAGGAGGGGGCACAAACACAGCTCTGCTGTGCAACAAACAATATCGTTCAAAAATTCACTACATCTTTAGATTTCCTGAAATATCTAAAACATATTCAACATAATGACACCATAGCTTGCAAATGTATGATGAAGGTAATTTTAAGAGACAAGTTTTCAAGCCCCTTCTTATTGAATAAAACAAAGTCCTGTTTTGTTTGTGTTATAATTCAAATATTTAAGTTAATGTACATTTATTCCTCATTTTGCCTGAAGAAAAGTTTGGTTTGTAAAAAAAGAAGAAGAAGTCTTAATTACAGTCATTTTAATAATACAATCTATTGACATTTCTTACTGGGTCGAGTTTAGTTTAGATGGGAATGGTAGATTCAGCCATTTTCACTTAAAAAAAAACAAACTTTGGTCATTTTGTTGGCTGCCTTTACTGCTGACATATACCTATGCATTGAAGCAACTCACAAGAACAGACAGTGAATTGTTTTGATGCTAACCTCAGGGAAATGGCAGGGCATGGTCTGACTGGAGCAGAGAGTCAGTCCGTCGTCTGCCTTGGTGCTCAGGTTGTGCAGCAAACACAGACTCAGATTCACAGAAGTGTTGAGCTCACCAGCCACACAGTCCCACAGACCCTCCCTGCTGCATGTGAACTAGAGACAGGAAGAAAGGGAAGGTCAATAGTCTAAGAACAACATGGAGTCACTAAGCACTGTTGCATCTGGAATATTCATTGATCTTCTTATTGTCTGAAGAGGAATGAGTTCAGCTAATGATTAGTAACCAGCAATGTCTAAACAGGTGGATGAGGGATGGATACTCAAAGCCATCATGTACCCCTCCCCAACCTCTTTATAGACTGGAGGTGAGTAACAGCAGCACAAACAGTTACAGACACAAGCACCAAAGAGCCAGCCTGAGCACTTCATAAAGACTTTCATTCCTGTTGCTTTTAAACTAATATACAGTAATTGTGAAGTCTTTTGTACTTTTACATATGCATGAGTGGTTAATAGCTGCAAGAATAAATGTTCTCACTGTTGTCTTAGGTTTCTGTACACTGTTGCATCAAAGTTATTTACTGGTCCATATTATGATATTTTCTGATCTATGTTATAATGTTGTTGCCTCATCAAAACATACCTGGAGTTGTATGTTGTTTCATTCACATGTTTAACACACAAACCCTGCATATTTAGGCTGTTGTCTTCTCTCACTCTGTTCTACCTTGTGATGTCATGTAGTAATACAGGATACACTCCAGTGTGTTTTTAAAACTCCATACACCTTCACTAGAATCATTTGGATTATTTCAGCCCAGGAACTGACAATCTCTACTGAACAAAAGGTAAAAGGTAGCTTCATGACATAAGATAGAACAGAGCATTTTGAGCTTGAGCATTTTTTGGAGATGTAGACTAATAATGCAGGGTTACTCAAACATGGACGTGGAATGAACCAAAACACAACTTCAGATATGCTTTTGAGGAGGTAGCAATATTCTAACATGGCTAACATGGACCTTTAATAAAGCAATATTTCCAATAGTTTGTTCCCATTTGTCCATTCAAAGTATGACAACCTAGTTATAGTACAGTATGTTCCTCTACTGAAGTTGAGTTAAATGTTAATTTAGGATGGTCCATCTGATATAGGTTAATGCAAGTCCATTAACCAGTGCATGTCTTCCATTAGCATAATATAACATCTGATAATAGGGTGCAATTTATTCAACCATAACAAATGATCTGATGTGTTTCCACGGATGCCCTTGGATCAAAACACGGTGGTACATTTATGACACTGAAATATTATCAGTTAAAATGTAGCACAGAAGCTGTTTGTATGAGGGCTTAACAACTCAGGATTAGGAGAGGCAGGTGCTGAACAGAGCATGTGAGCTGGCATGTAATCCTTAAGAAATTCAAATATGGTCGATTGGTGAAGTGTGTGGAGCTAAGCGAACCATAGACGGGCAAGATATTTACACCAAAGTCACCCTCAGAACTGTGACAAAATAAAGGCACCGTCCTAGGACAAAGTGACATACAGACTCTTGTTTACAGGAAACACAACAACATTAATGCAAAATTTACAACTTTATATTTTCTTACCCTATAACCATAAGATCATTAGTTGGCCAACCTACCATCCATCTTTAGTGTTTGTAAATAAGGAAAATATGGCAGATATAAATAGATCAACCCATCTGTCACACTGATGAGCAATTACCGCTCAACTTCTAAATATAGCGCCCCCTCAGGCCAATGCTCTAATTTTCCAAATGCCACGATGATGCAGGGTTTTATGATTTACACTTTGAAATAGCAGGGATGTGCATAAGGAAAGATAGAGCCAAGTTTAAAGATGATTTCAAAACATTTCACATGTACCTCAACCTTTACCAGCTAGAACCACATGCGCTGACATAACAGAATGAAGGAGAGACTGGAGGAGGGATCAATGTTGGGCTTAAATTAACATCTATCGCAAACTCTGAATCCTTTTCTGGAAATAACTCTAGGATGAAGCAAAGACTAAACTAACATCAAAGCAAATACAAGATGAGCCATAGTCAAACAGGAGTCAAGTAGGACTAGACAGGAGTCAAGGGTCTTACCCAAACCAGTTCTGTTTAGCTGTGCATATGACTGAAAGGTATTTATTGTGCATTCTTCTCTTTAATGTTAATTTTATGATGATTATTTGTGATTATTTATATTTTGATTTGTTGTATTGGGATTTTAATGTCTTTCTTATTCTGTAAAGCATTGCATAATAAGAAAGAATTGCTTTGTGTACCAATTGTGCTCTACAAATAAACTCTAAGCTATCTATGGAACAGATGTAATCTTACCATCGTAAAACATAAAAACAGGAATAATATGACAATGGCATATTAAACCGCAATTCAAACTCACGACCAGAATCAATACCAAAGACCAATGAAGGATCAAAGCAATAACAAAAATGTTGGGCCTCTTACCATGTTAGCAAAAGATGAGATGAACAGCAAGAAAATAGTGAAGATCCCCACGAATGTACTGTGTGCACGAGACTGGACTATTTTCTTGGTCAAAGTCTGCAAGGCAGCTGGGAAAAGCTAGAATATAAAGACAGAAAGATCAGATCAATAGCAAAGGATAAGTGATGATTACTGTTAATGATATATTTTCTTACTTTTATACAAGAGTAAATGGCACAGATAAACAGGATGTTGACAAGCATAATGAAGACACTGATGTACAGACCAAGCATAAGAGGGGTTCTGTGAAAAGAAGGCAAACCATTATGATGTATAACACTTATTAATTTACTGTAAACTAATAAAAACAACATTTCCCGTTCAACATTCAGTACAGCTCTAACCAGGAAACACCATGTATTTGATGTAAATAACTTACCTTGGGAAAACAGTCATCTGAATGAAGCAGATGAAACAGAAAACAAGTACAGTGCAAGCCACATATCCTCCAAAACGATCATCCACCTTTTTGGAGTACTGTAATTAGACAATATACATTCAATAACATTCAGCGAAGCCATTTTGTGGTTGAAGTGCATTACTACAAACCTTTTTTTCTAAATCTGGAGTCTGAAATGTAAGGACAAACTTCTTGACGTGGTCTTTCCGGAGCTGGTCGATGCTGCGTGCGTCAATGGCTCGTCCCAGAAACTCGTCCACCTCGTCCTCAGGGTTCAGTGCCTCTTGAGCACAACGACTGTACCACAAAACAACAGGTCACTGTGGGGTTTTCTACATGCAGGAGATGGCCAGTGTTGTGACAGCTAGTTCATGACTCAGAGCTAATATGTTATTTGGAAAGAGTTGGATGTGACTTTGCAAAATCAACAAGTTAGGCGGTTACATTGACAAACTACAGACTAGTTGCTAGGGCTGAACAATTTTGGCTGGGTGACGATGTTTTTTTATTAATGAAAATCTAGTTTTCAGAGCAGTTTGAACAATAACAGGCACAAAAACACTGTAATATGGGCTGCTTAACTAATACAATAATTACATGCATTTCAGAACATGTAATAAGAGGTCTAAACAAAGTTTCCAGGTTTTTATAAATAATCATACTTCATCATAAACCCAGTGCATTTGGTTGTTAGCTAAGGTCATTATTTAACAACACCTTTGAATTATGTGGTATTAGCCAATTTTGACCATTCACATTTTAATTTGATTATGTAACCAGCCCTTTCAGTTGCTAATAACAAAAGCTTTTTAATGCCCAAAAGTGGAGCCTTTACACTCACTTGTCTTTGCTGGAAGCTTCATCAATGCCCTGTGGAAGACAACAGACAGCAGTGAGATCAGGAGCATATAAAACATATGCAGAGTCTGATGAACATCTCCTATAGACTATGCAAGATTATCATGGAGCAACAGGGCAACTGAAAAATAAACAGGGACTCAGACATCTGCACAGCTAATCCCTGCAAGCCAGACTGATGTTTTAATTAATGCTTGAAGGCTTCAAATTACACCCACGTCGCCCCCTGGGCTCAAACCCTTGTTAGAAGGACAAAATGACATTAAGGGTATGGTAAGAATTCAGGGGAGAGGACTAAATGAGACTTATGTTTCACAGACACACAGGAAGAGAGAGAAATGCGGCGAAAGACTGTGGATCTCCAGCTGAAGCCTCATCAGATTAGAGAGAGTAATAATGAGGCACCAGGAATCCCAGGGAGCTCAGTGTGTGCTGTCTCCTGTTTGTTTGACAGATTATATCAATCCAATTTTTTAGCTCTGATTTTTAACTATATGACAATTTGCTGGCACAATAGTCATATTTTGACAATTTTGTTTTTTTTTTTTTTTTTTTTTTTTCAAAATAGACAATTTTTTTCATAGGACTTTTTGTAGTTTGGAGAATGAGGACAGACAGGAAGACAACATCACCAAAATTTTGCAGAACCGCTATAAACTATTTCAGTGGAACAAATTATTTCCAAGAACAACGCTGGAGTAAACCTAAAATATTTGTAGAGAAATTAAACAGTCTAGTCTTAAGTAGTCTATGGCTGTAGCACAGCAATAAACACAATAGCTATATTTTTCAAATTTTTTACTTAAACCCTTTGTTTTCAGTAAGATCATAAATCTTTATTTGGGTCAAAAACAGGTGCTATATTCTCATTGGTGCCGAGTGCGTGCGGCTTACCATCTGCCTTAAGACTTTGGAGCCCTTGTTTCTGGAGTATCGGTCCTGCCCCCAGTGTGAGATGGGTCCGTCCGCTGAGTTTGCCCGTGCCCTCTGCATCTTGGCCATCATAGCTTTCTCCTCTTTCTGCAATGACACCAGCAGGACAGTCTTTAGAGCAGATGCTATGACAAACAAGGTCTTTTGTGTCAGCTCATAATCCATTATACTGTTTGTGTGAAATATGGCACCACTGTGAAATCGTAGAGAGGTCAAGGAGATGTGTCTATGTGTGACTAACCCTTTTCTGGCTACAACCCAGCACCAAGAATGTTTCGATGTTGTGCTCTTTCAGGTAAGCGTTCCTCTCCCCACCATGTCCCGGCTCAACCTCATAATCTCCATTTAGATACTGCAGAGTGGCTTTGGTGATGTGGATACGCCTAAACACAAACATTCTTAAATCATAAATGAGAAGAGGATTGGAAAGAGAAGCTAGGAGCAGGTGGATTTTGGGAGGCCTACCCGGCTTTACCCCCTGCCTCCATCTGGTTGGCAAGAGTCACATCGTTGGACCAGACGTCAAACTGCCACTTGCGAAGGCCCAGCACCCCACAGTGAACCCGCCCACTGTGAATGCCCACACGCATGTTCACGTTAACTCCCGTCACCTCTCGCACCAATCTGCCAAGAAACAAATTAACAGATGAAGAGGAAAACGTTTAGCACTACCTTCAGTTATTCAAGTACTCTGTGGTTCTAGCAATAAGGCTTCACAATGGAATGTCTATGTGAACCAAAGTATTTTGTGGCTATAAAAAATTCCACAAAATAAGAATTTTGGACTAACTGAGGATGTTTTGGACAAAAAAACAAAATTAGACTAGTTTCTAGATGTCAAGAGATAAGTTAAGGAATTTGAAACGTACGAAATGGCCTCAATCATGTCGACTCCCATCTCGACACAGCAGTGGGCGTGGTCCGCACGAGGCTCAGGCAGCCCTGACACACAGTAATAACAGTCTCCCAGGATTTTAATCCGCAGGCAGTGGTTTTCCTGCACAGCAAAGACCAGTACATTAAGTGGCATTATAATGCATAATTTAGATGATTTAGATGAATCAACATTTGTTACACAACACTTAAGTAATCTCTCCCCATGCATCCAGTGGGCTTTGTCATTTACAGTCAGGTTACATAAGGGACACAGTTCAAAGTTCCCCAGTAAAGACAGTTGTGGCAGGTTTCTCACCGAGGCCAGTTTATCAAAGCGTGCAAACAGTTCATTCAGAGTCATGACCAGCTCTTGTGCTGTGCACTGGGATGCCAAACTGGTGAAGCCTTCAATGTCAGCAAAAAGTATACTGCAAGAAATAACATAGAAGGAACAGGCAGAAGTAAAGAAATGTTATATTAATTATAATGATAAGATCTTGAGTCAATAACCACATACTACCTACCACATACTTGCACCTCAGTAGGCCTACTATTTAGTGGCCAGTTACTTTAGGGAGGACAGGGGGTCACATATTTGTCCAGCTCTGGCTCTCATCACTGTCCAAAATATGTCACCTCGCCCTGTCCACTCTCTGATGGACAGCAGCTCTTGTCCCCATGTCTGCATGCCTTACATTGCTTACTTTTCATAGTAACAAAAGGCGGGAATCAACAGCCGCTCTATTAAAGAGTTCCACTACAAGGCAACAGATGGCACTGTTGGTCCCAAAAGATACTTCATGAGTGAGCGGTGCATCCTCTTTGGCCTTTAATGACAACACTCTAGAGTCAGAGTGCATTTCCTCTTCTGCCCAAGCCTCTGTACAAATATATTTGTTCACAAGATTCATGTAAAAGCAACAGTGTGGATGTGTGCAAAAGAAAGTCTCCTAGAAGTAAATCTGGAAAAATGTTAATGGTCATTTATCATAATTAAAAGCAGCCCCACAGCATAAACTCTAATGATGTAATCTGATCACCATCTGCTTCATAAATATCTTATACATGTTTGTTGTCCTGGGCAGGTGCATTTGGAAATGACCTGTGTCAAATGAGGGGGATGGGGGGAGGCACTATTCTAGGGTTACATTTAAGTAATGGATTGTTTCTGTAAGTATACACCTTTGTAGAGCAGAGAGAGGCTTTAACAACTTGTTTGAATAAGAGCATCACCTGCAACTATTTGGGTCACCCCTAAGAAGAAATCTCCACTGTAACCTCATTTCATCTTCAGCACATTCACGGCCACAAGCTAGGCCAAAAAATGGGCTATTGTAAAGCAGATGAAAAACAGATTCACCATACAATTTGAGGCAGACGGTACTGTTGTGTAAAGTCAATATTTTTTGTTAGTGTTTTTTGTCAGTGTCACATGTATGCTGCCTGGGTCTAAACTAGGTCAGACGATGGCTAAATTACCTCTAACTTGAGAAACAAAGTATGACATAGCTAATGCATTGCTCCCTTGAGGATATATAAATACCTATTCTGGGACTGAATCAGAACAAACTCAGTACTAAACTATAGGTCCTGGGTTTAAACATGAGTTACTAAGAAACAGATTAAAACCAGAGTCAACAGAATTTGAAGCAGAGTATTTGGTTATAGTTGTAAAAGTCAGTTTCATGGTTTTGTTTTTGTCACTGTCACATTTATAACGCACAGGCTCAGGTACAGGAATATGTGTAACTCAAGTCAGCAGTGTGAGTTAAAACCAGTATCACATAAGTCACCCTCATGTCTGTGGTCATAGCAGTGCAGCACTCATACATTTGGCCATGGTACCTTAGAACAGTTTGTGCAGGAGATTTAGGTTTATTCGTTTGTCTGGGCCCTGAATCCTGTCTGTTATCTGATGCAGGACCCCATTACTCTGCTTCTCGGTCAAATTACTTTCAGCTTGGAGGCATGTTTAGAGTCATTGTTCTGCTGAAAACAAAATAATGGTTTGACTAAGGACAAACCAGATGGCACAGTGTGTCATCCCTAAATCATGTTGGATGGTGCATGCTACAAATTCCCAATAAACAACAACATTGAAACCATGAAAACACAACTTTATAGAAACTTTTTACTTACTTCATTGTTAATTTTTTGCCTATAATAGTGTCACAATAAAAAGAAGAGCTCCAGAAAAATGCCTGATACTATTTTGTTGCTGCATGATTATTAAAAACACTTTTTTCAATAAAATACAATTATTGTATTTTTCAACAGAAAATAACAGCCATTTGTGATAGCCAATCAAGTTCATTCTAAAACTAAACAGGAGAGATCCAACTTTGCTCTAGTTCAGTATCGATACTTAACTAATTATCTAACTAATTTAGGTGACCTTACAGTAGCATAATTGAGTTTACGGTCACCCACCAATCAAACCCAAATATTTTGTCACTGTGTCACTGATCAACACCCCCATGACCAAATTTAATCATGTGGTGGGTTGCAAGAGGAAGGGCATCCAGATTAAAAATCTGCCTGATAATACAAGTAACATGCCGATTCTAGATGATGACAATGACCAACAGTGTTTGTGTTGTTCGTTTTTCGCTGCAGTCATAATTTGCATTTGACTTTAATGTTGGCTGTAACTCGAGGTGCCCTTAACAGAGGCTCATCCGTCCTACAACCTTGTCTCCTTGCCCAAGAACATTACTTACGAGATCGCAATTATGCATTATGGGGATTGTCAAGCTCTGTATATATTCACACAAAATATAGGTATATTAACATCCTTGGTCATTCTAGCAGGAGAGGTGTAAAAGTTTTAGCACATTTAGCATATGTGAGATTAGACAATGTAACTAATGCACATAGTTTTACATAATGTAGTTTTGACAAGTCCACTGCTTTGATTGTGCACAATGAAGTGTCTGCAAACAGTATTTACCTAACATTGTCATGCTTTTGGATGTAGATCTTGTGGAACATCATATCTTCCTTCTTGGCATTGATATCTTCCTTCATTTCAACTGCAACATGCCTTGGCAGCACTGACAGAAGTAGGCGCTCCTGAGACACACACACAGACCGACAGGGGAAGTGGAAAATGGACAGATGAGGAGAGAAAAACACTGTCCATTCATTTATTTTCATGTGTGAATGCTCAATGAGTCACTGTGCCACGCTGGCATCTGCGTGGGAACGTGTGAGTCTAGCATCTAGCACAAGGAGGTGGTGCTACACAATATACTCGTGAGCATATTGTTGGTCTGGGCACACTGACACAAACAAATTGGAAATAGGAAACACCCCTCTGCTCTTTTACATATGAATGTGGTTGCCTAGAGCTCATTTGCTTGGGAGCTGCGTGAGAGGCTGTTTACTAGGCTGATACCTGCTGTTGGTTTTCTCTCTGTAGGTGTAGCCTAGCCTGGATGTACCCTCTGGTCTCTTGAAAGGCTTGCCTCTGGGACACCTCGGCGGGATAGTGGGTGCAAATCCCAATCATGTTAGTGCACAGGAAGATCAGCACGTTGGCACTGATCTGAAACACAAACATTCACATAACATGGTCAAATAAGGGAAAAATGACACAGAATCCCACCAAGTATGTGCATGTCAAATCGTAAACCAGGGTGAACTTTGCCTGACCTGGGTGAGGTCAATAAAACTAAATTGATAACACTCGATGTCATAGGATTTATGGCAACATTCTTCAAGCGTCTGAGGAGCCATTAGAAGTGATGTGGTTAGAGAGGACCAGCGCAGACTCGTGGTTTACTTTGGAAAAGGGACGGTCTCTAACAGTGGACTGGACACATGACTATAGGCACATGTGCACATGTTTGTGACTCCACTAAGAGAAGAGATTATTCACCAGTTAATTCTCCAACAAACTAGTAGAGAAAACATTTGTCAACAATCTTATTTTTAATGAAACAAAAAAAAGCTCAAATCAAAGTTGAGCAGACAATATTTATACAGGCTACAAGCAGTGACACTTAAAAATTAGCCCCCCCCCCCCCCCAAGTCATTTTGGCACTACAAATATTGTAGCATGAACTTCGAAAGAGACCCAAGTAAAACAGTGAGTTAAGCTAAATCAGGGATTACTATTTAACATGAATAATAAATAATGAATGGCTAGGATGCACAACAGAGGAGGACCGTAAAAAGGCTAAATGTAGGAGCAAATTAAGACTATATTAACACATGAACACTAGAAACCTTATCATAAAGAGCTTGGAGACCAAAGCCAATGTGTTTACTAATGAAGAGTCATGAAATAGCCTAGTAAAATGGCCAAAGGAAAATAAATCATGGTCCCTTGCGGAGAGCTGGAGGGTTTGGCTGATAAATATGTTCCTTAGCATTTAAAAATAGATGGTATACTTGGTTTTAATAATAAAAGGGCATATGAATGGGATTGAGGATGGAAGCAGAATGAGCCTGACATGAGTCTCTCATTTAGGTTGCCATTTCCAATATCTAAATCCAGTTAGTTTAAACCTAAAATGACTTGCAAGTCTAAAGTCTCACAACCTAAACTCCAGCACCTGCAGCCAATCATTAATTAGTGCTAGTGCAGCCTCTGCAGCTTAGTGAATGAATTTTAAAAAACACTGGCAACTAAAATAAAAAAAACTACATTTTTAAAAAAGCTTTATATTTGAAAACTAAAATAAAACATTAAACAGGTGAAAGACATCTCAAGCAAACATGTAATTGGTTTATCTAGTTAGTAATTTACAAAAATGGTGGATGGTAGAAGGAAACAACAAATAATGTCCTGTCCATGTGCAGAGTGCAGAGGTATTCTGGTTATACAATGAGTCTTTTAAGCACATAACAGCATTATCTCTGGATGGAGCAAGTGAAGTTTAGACACAGTTAGCTTTACAGGGTCATCGGCCTTAAAAGCATTCCTCTGCACTACTCTGTGTGTGTGATGGAAAGTCTGTGTTTGTGCTTTTTATGAACGTGGGCAAAATCTGATATAATGGAGGTTAATAATAAAACAATTTTTGAATTCATTTTAACACTCAAAACTCATTCAAAGATTACAAAAATGACACAATAAGCAACTTTTTCAGCAAGTTTCTCAAAACAGTTACCTTAAATATACATCAAAAACATGTGCTATGAAATACTTTTATTTCACCATACAATTATGGGACACATTTGCTCTGACTTGGGACACCAACGAAATACAATGGCTTGAAAAAGATAAGTAAAACACTAGTAAATTCCATGAGTTTTGATTCTACAGTTTGGATATAGAGCTGGATATAGAGTTGATGCTGTGGACTTCCCCTCGCCGCTTAAACACACACCACAGTAAACTGTGCTACACACAAGGACACACAGGCACACACTCAGCCTGGGAAAGTCACTTGACCCATGACCAGAGCACACAGTGTTTCCTCTGAAGATGATATCATCAAAAATGAGAAAAAGACATGCAAACATGATACATGTGCACGCACAAAGAGGCCCCATTTCAATCATTTTTTAAGAAACATCACAACTTCAAGATGAAGGACTGGAAAAAAAATCCTATTCAGCACCAGTATTTATGAATCTGCTGGTATGTTGCCAAACTTGTGTTTATGTATATGTGTGTCTATGAGAGAAGCACAGACCTGTACACTGCAGAGACGATGACTATCTCCCAGTCTGGATTCATGGAATAGTTCTATTGAGCCTGCTTCTTTATCAGTTCATAGTGTGAACTCCAGGGCCTCTCATGCTGTAAAGGCCTGGTAATATAACATTTGTGACAAACCCAAAGCCATAAACTGTGAAAGTGGTGGCAGTGGTGCAGGTTTACACTGTACACACACATGGGCTGGGCCCCTGTTGCCACAACAGACCATCCAACAACCTGGACCTGAAACAAAACACTATTAACACTAGACTGACATAGGCAAATACTGCTGCAGAGCTGGGTATTAAGTGCAGCCGTTGAAATAAACAGGCAAACTAATGGAGAAGCTCAGGAGCAATTATGAAAATAAAATCATTCATAGTTAATACGTAGAAAAGTGAACATGTCTTTGATGTAGTGGGTAAATACCAATGAGAGTTGCTGAGAGTCGGCATCACAACAACCAAAGAAGTATGTTTAATTTGAGAGGCTCCAGGCCGGAAGACAGAAGCTTCATGGCTGAACTCCTTGACACTGGATAATAGAGAATAACAGATCAAACAGGATTCAGATCAAAGCTGTCAAGAGGTGTGAGACACCACATCATCACCACTCGATTGAAAATCAGCAGGAACAACCTAGAGAACATCCACTCATGTGCACATGTTACATCATCAGACTCCCGTCGACCTGCCAGCCCATTGTCCTCCTCACTCACAGGTCCTGATGAGCTGTGCTCATTGGACCACCAGAGGTGCATGGTCTCAACAAAACCTTTATCACATAAAACTCAAACAAATGCCTCCCAACAATGAAAACCAGTAACTTTGTTAAGTTCTCAGTCTGAGACCCTGGACCACCTGCAGTTCCCAGGACAGAGTTGCTGACCAGAGCCTGACTCTCCTAAACAGTAAACATTCTCATCTAGGGCTGGGAAATATGACAAAAACATCTGTCACATGTTTTTACCATCATATTGATCAATCACAATTTTGATTAAAATTTCTTTTGTCTTATTAAAAATACATGAAAAGTATTTTCAATATTAATTTCCTGGACAAAAACAAGATAAACTTTTAGTAACCGACCTTTAAGACAAGAGAAAACATAAATGTTCTTCCTCCAAAACATGAACTCTGCCCCAAGCCACATGCTTCTGTTTAGAGGGTTGGCTGTAGATCTGTCAATTAAAAAGACCAAGCACATCACTGACAATTGAAGATGACTGAATGTCAATCTCCATTCAAATTCCATTAATTGCACAGCTGATTCCAAATCAGATCAGGAGTAGGCTTTGGCAATACGGCCTTTGACTAAACTGGACATTTGGAAAACACTCAATTTGTGTAGTGAGCCAACACAAGCAAAGTGTTAAAAGTTAAGGTATTCATTTATTTCTGATAAGGCCTTGTGTTGTCTAGGTTACAAGCAGTGCTTGTTTAGTTTTAAAAAAGAAATTCAAATTTATTCACACACCTTCCTCCATCCACGCTCAATGAGCAGTATTTGTGACTCAGATCTTGACTGATGTCTCCATGTGAAAGTAGCTGGGTGTAAGTGCAGTGCAAAACATGATGAACAAAGCTTGTGTTAATGCCAACTTATGCTGATGCTTAGTCACCACTGGGTCTGCAGATTAGAGCAGGGCATTCAGAGAGGCTTTTGAATAAATCTTGAAGTGTGAATGCTGTGGGGGAGACTGTCAGGACTAGAGGCTCTTTGATCCTGTGCGTGTCATGTCTGTTGATGCGCTAATATCACTGCGACCTCACAATCCAGCAGTGAGCCCAGCCGGCTCAGCTCCGGCACTCCCAAGTCTCACAACACGTGGAGACTGAAAACACAACAACTGCACTATGCACCAAACTTTCATTTCTTTAGTCTTTTGGGCCCAGCGATTCTCACTCTACGTCTATTTTGGAAGGAGGCTCTTGGCGGTGAAGTTAAAAGAACTCCAAACATTAGCTTATAAGGTGCGGCTCATGGCAAGGTGCTTCACAAAATAAGACAGATGGACAGAACATTAAAGAGCAAATGAAGGGAAGGGATTTGAGCAGATATGGGCCTGGCACACAATCAGCAGACCTATTCTACAAAATTAATAATATCCAAGTATGTTTTGGTAAAGATGGTTCAAGAAATGTGGCCACTAGAATGTATTTTTGTTATCTAGAACACAATAAATATGGAAATTTGAGCACAATGTTGATGCTAGGGGATTTCAACATGCCAATATCAGTCAATATATGTCTTTTAAATCTTGATCAATAACTGTTGCTAAAAGTCCAGCTTTTCAAACATTGTTAAGCATTCAAAAACATGGATTGGAAATAAATCTATAATAAAAATATATTAAAATATTATTTATTTGTGCGACACAGAAGTGAACTGGTGGAAGAAATCTACGTCTAAAGATGCAGTTCATTGAAATGCAGCGATTGTTCAAATTATGAATGAACAGACTTATCTGGGAGCATTATGAAAGACTTACAGCCCAAGGTAAAATAAGCTCCGATCCACAACCTGTGTTTAAGCTACAAGTCTAAACTTTGAACAGCCAAAACATCAACACTCAGGGGACAACGCTCTTGACTTTGGGGTTTGTCTCTACTCATGACAGGCATCTGCTGGAGCTTTCAAAATGACTTAGAGGGAGTAACATCAACACACACTGCAATAATAACATGTGGTCAGCCAACGGTAAAAATAGAACACACTACGATGCACAATTACTGTCACAAGAACACTGCTATTCCTTATAAAGATAAATGTTGCCGAGTGAAGTGGGCGGGCGTGGACTGGTGGTGCCATCTTGGGCCCCTGCCACTTGGAATGGAAGCTCCTTTTTCATTGTGGATTGAGCCCAAAACCAAAATTGGTCTCAAGTGACCAGTAAGGCCAGAAAGTAATCTTTGAGAAAACACTGGAGTGGATTGCATGAAGCTCTGTGAAGGCCCCACATCAGTCAGACAAAAGAAAGTCTAAATTAATAATGACTGATAAGACTGTACAAACACAGTGTAAATCTTACCCATCCAGACCACTCAGTTAAACAAAGACAAACTACTTTATTGAACACCAAGTTTTCAAATCATTGAAATTAAATGTACAGAAATCTACTCCATATAATACACAATAATATTACAATAACTGAGAGCAATCATTTGCTTAAGAAATCCAAAGTAATAACTGGGGGCTAAAACTATGACTACAAGTAAATAACTTAATTATTATAACTGATCAAAAATGGACAAAAGAAGTGTGGACAAGAGGTATGCTCCTCATGGTTGAAACTTAATGTATTCTTTGCCAATCCACAAGAAGCTAAAAAAACATCTTAACTCACATCCTTTGTTAAATCTGCATCATCCAATTTTACCCCCTGAAAAAGGAGGAAGTCGGTATTTAAATCTAGCCAACTTGTTCAGAGCTCTCTCTAACCCTTTGCCCTTTGACATCACTATTATTAACCTGCATACATTTTAGGGAGCTTTAGAACAGTTTTGTTCTGATTACAAAGTAATGCAGGGGTTTGAAATTGATAAAATATTTTATTATTAGCTGCAAACAGTGCACAGTAGTTTGCTTTCCTCAATAAGTACTTCTCATAAAATAAAGTAAAAAATTTGCTAATTTACAAAAATAAAGTTGGGTACACTAAACACTAAAATAAGTCACAACTAAATAAAAATGTGAGGCTAAAGACTTTTTAAATATATTCCAATCTCTGTATGGCTTTTCTCAAAGGAGGAAACCAAAAGAAAAAGGTTAACCAAAATATTGGAGTTGAATAAAATAGCAATAGTCTGCGGTTCAGACTCAAGACATCCTCAGACAGTTGTATTCTTGTTTGTTGATTCTCTGTCAAACCTTTGAAGGAATTTAATAAAAGATATTAGGTGACTTTCTGGCAAAGGCAGACATTTCCTCTACAAGATTTCACTTTCAGGAAATAATGATAAAACAGAAGCCTATAAATATTGAATTTAGGAGTCAAGTCGACTGCTCCTGGTCTAGACAATTCAATATGTAAGCTGACATTAATTCACTTTTTTCCTGCTCCAGTTTGGGTTTGGATAAATGTATGCGGTCTACTAATCATTTCATAATCAATGTAATCAATCAATAATCAATATGACAATAATGACATCAATGGGATACAAATGATCACATCATTCATTTCAGGTATTTGGAGCTCGAGTCTTTTCTATTGATCAATGAGCAGCTTGGCTCTTTTTAATCAGGAGGTCCACAGCCAATCCTCTGTTAGTAAAAGCATGACAAAGAATTCAGACTTTGGAGGAAAAAAATTGACTATTTTTATGTTAAATGACACTTATTAAGAGTCTGTATTATTATAAATTGAGCCATTTTATTTGTTTTTTTTAATTAATAAGACAAATAAAATCAAATAAAAAAGATCAATATAAAGATAAAAAAGACACTTTTAATCAGTGCCATTTAACACAAAAAAGTCAAAGAAACAATCAATCAATGATCAACCTTGGCAATAAAAGGACCAGGCAGATTAGATTAAAATCCAATGAATTACATGGCACTACTGAATTATGATCAAATCATGAGATATCCATATTCTTGTATTATATCGTGCTGTGAAAATCTATTGTATAAAACCATTTCTAATTGTATTCCTTCATCACATTGGTATTGTTGTTGTGAATCCATAACATTCTGCAGTTACGCAAGTGTTACATGCAAGGCTGGTAAAACACATGTCATGTGCTCTGGGTCTGTCAATAGTATTGCTGTCCATTAGGTCTGTGTTTATTGTTTGTCAGAATGGCCCTGAGCTGGGAGGGGTTAAGTGGGCAGAACAGCACACTCCCCCCTGTCCTCAATCACCCTCCACTCACAGCAAAAGAAGAACAGCGTCTATAAAGTATGTATGCATATATTTTATTAATTAGGAAAGTTACCAGATGACTCCCTTCCTTTGTGGCATGATTTGTGTGACTGTGAGGTAATCATGTCAGAATTCCCATTTGAACTGCAGCAGCTCCCTTCTCCTTTTAAGCCCAACTTGGTATAAGAGCCACAGTCATATATTCACTGTGACAGAGATAAATATGGTGTGTTTATCAAGAAAGGAATGCTCCCATTTATTATGAGGGTATTGCTCCAGCACAAAATGAAACTCTATTTAACTTTGTAATTATTCAAAGGGCAGTATAAGGCTGTTCTGCAAATGTTACTGTTGTCTTTTGTTTAAAGATCAAACGTGTGCCAGCTGTCAGGTGCACAGGTGGGAAATGACAACAATGGGTGAATGTTGTAAAGTTGATTGTCATTTGAAATAGGCAGAATTGTCTACATCATAAAGTTAAAACATTGTTTTGAAGAAAATTTTGAATACTAAGGATTTTGTTTATAGGAAATAAGCTAAAAAGGGGTCAAAGGGGTTCCAATGGAAGTCTTCTTATACCAGGCCCAGCAAGCAGACAAGCTTGTCCTCTGTAGCTCTCTTCTATGTTGATATTTACTACAGAGTATATATATCCATCTCCGGAAACAGGTAATACTTTAAACAGACAAAATGGACAAAAGCGCTTCAGTCATT
Source organism: Periophthalmus modestus (assembly GCA_019594935.1). Classification (NCBI taxonomy): domain Eukaryota; kingdom Metazoa; phylum Chordata; class Actinopteri; order Gobiiformes; family Gobiidae; genus Periophthalmus; species Periophthalmus modestus. The sequence goes on along the minus strand of JAIEZT010000084.1, from coordinate 15,608,345 downwards.
CCACAACTGCCCTTTCTGACCCATCTTCCTCCAACACCCAGTGAAGGAAAAAGCACGTGTGCAGAGGCTTGGGACTCAACTGTCATCCACCAACATGGAGTTCACTTTAGTGCATGATTTGTTATAGACACCAAGTCCTTAATGGAAAAACATCAACAAAATCATAACTTCAAGGATTGAAAGATCCATTTATATAAGGACACACCGTTTTACGGGTATATGTTTGAGAATTTGTTGATCTTACATAAATCGTGCTGTCCCACTCCAGAGTCCAAATGCTTTTAAACAAACATTGAGTCTGGATAAAAGCAACTGTTGAAAGCAGATTGAAGAAGATATTTTTAAGTTTTGTTTATTGTATGCTGCAATATTGATCTAAGATGGCTTATTAATAGAAACAGGTCCATTGACTTCATTTTCAAAAAAAAATGTATTGAGAGACTCAGCCTCTTCATAGCAGCATTTCATTGTAACAAGCAGATGATTTTCATTTACAGGTTTTATTGTTGAATGACCACGGCACATTTTGTAAGTCTACATTATATCGCCAAGAGTCTGAGTCTTTGTCTGAAAGAGTCTGAAAGTGTGAAAAAAATAGTGAGCACTCAAACCTTAAACGAAGGACAAAACAGGATTACTCAAATATACAGGGTGGCCCAAAAGTCACTGACATTTTAAATCTTCAATAGCTCCTATAATTCCGACGTTATACTCTACTCTAGTTTTAGCAGTAGGTAAACTGTAGCAGTAGCAGTAGGTAAATTGGCAATATATACGGTTATAACTTATGACTACTTAAACTAGGGGAAGTAAAAATTACCAATTTTTTAAAAATAATGTTTTTAAGTGTCCACCATTTACGGTTTGGCACTGAATAGCCCGATCCAATATACTTTGCGTAACATTTGAAAGTATTTCCGGACTTATGGCTCTTATTTGATCCTCGATATTATGTTTTAAGTCATTTATTGTCTGAGGTTTATTCACAAGCACCTTTTCTTTAAGATAGCCCCACAGGAAGAAATCAGGACTAGTCAGGTCTCGGGAGATCACATACTGCACCCTGTCTTTGAAAACGACTTATTATTCCTTTAATGGCATTTATGCTTGGGGCATCTCTGGTATTAAAATGTCGACAGTAACACCGCTGGGTTTCTGAATTTGACCCATGTCACCACTGTACAATGAGGGTTCGTTCCTCGGTGCTAAATTTGCTCATATTAATGTCGGAAGAGTAGTTCTAAATGCTCTGAAAAAATAAAATAAAAATATTTAGAAACAAAAGACTTATGAATTTTTTCAACTGTCAGTGACTTTTGGGCATGAAATCAATAGATATACAACTTTGAGTAAAATAATAATGGGGGGACTCTGTTATAACACAGCTTATATATAAGTACATTTTAGATAATATGTCCCCTTTAACAAAGACAGGCATTTCTTTGTAATTAACCAGGTTTTATAATGAAATGACCATGCATCCTATAAGATTGGTTTAAATCCTCATGAGCTGGGAGTGAGTGCAATAAAGTTGTGAAACCAGACAAATGTGGCTGATGTTTATGTTAAGTCCTCTAGGTGGACCCAGCAAAGGCACACAATCCACTGTAACTCTCCACTGAGCCACTGTAGTGACATCATGGGACAAGGGGTCTTGTTTTTGTAGGTGACATCATTTTTTGAAAATAAGAACAAGCTGGATATGACTTGAACATTGTACAAAAAAAATAAAATTTGTTCTGTGGGTGCATATACGTTACAGTGAGTCATTTGGGAAATAAGGCAAATGGATGGAATACAATATACAAATCTGAGAAGAAAAATTATATTACCTTAATTATAGATGACAAAGTTAGAGCTCTATAAACATAGTATAGGGGCGTTGATGGTGACGTGTGTAGAACAGACGCCATCCTCTTGTTGGCATATGTGGCAGGTGGATTTCATGAGAACATGATCACTCAACATTGAATGAACCCCACTCAAAGCTCTGGGACATGCACAACACATAGTTCAACATTTAACACTACTAATTGAGTTGGTAGATATATTTCCTGGCTCTGTGCCAGTATCCTGCTGCCAAGCATTTGATCCCTCTATTTACTTTTAGATACTGGTAACTTGTGCACTGTTATTATAAGGCTTCAGTTCCCAACAGCTATTAATAGTCATGTAATCATTTCCTTATCAGTAGCTGTATTTTAAGAGTAATATTTTTGCTTATCACTGGTTTAATTGCGCTCACCATAGTTGTTGAGAGTGCAAGTTATCCGTGTTTGTATCACTGCCTCTGGTGGTAATACAATAAGTGGATGAGTCACAAGCTCTCCTTCACTCACAGGGGGTGGGGTTACAACTGAAGGGGATCTATTATTTGAGCTGCTTCATTGTTTAGGCCTGGACTGTACCTGAAGATGTTCTCACCATCTGATAGTAGCCACAAGCTAAGCCACACTACACGCAGCGTAAACACATTTTAATGTAAGAAAGTAAATGGAAAAAAGTTAAAAACACACCTTACTCATTTGTTCCAGCAAAAAGCTGGTATTAATCATAAACTACCCAATTGGAGCTGTATGCTCAGCAGCATAGCATAGCAGTAAATACTACTATAAGGAACGATTTAATCAGCAACCGGTTTTCAAACAGATAAAATGAAAATGCACAAAAGCTTTAAATGCATCTTAACTGAAATCAAATGATCATAAACAATCATCAAGTACTTGTGCAAAGGCTTAAGGTTTCCTTATTTATTTGATGAATACATTGCAATTCATGACTTAAGAGGGAGTGTATATTGCACTGTTACTGTACATATGTGACAGTGCTCTTAAAGAAGACATGAGTAGAAGCCTATGGGCTACACTGCACTGTGCGATGGCTGTCAGGGGTTTGTTACATAAGACCAATGCCTAAATTCATTATACATGCTTTGGTTGTGATTGTGACGATTCATTGATTGATATCTTTAGTTTTGCAAAGGACAGTGCTGTATATATGCTCCCATAGTCCCACATGTGTTGACCCCAAAACAGTTGGTTTGTCAAGAGAACCGTTTTTTTCTTCAGATTTAGATCACAAAAACAAAACACACAAATACATGTTTCTGAGACACACAGCACACGCAGCAGACGCTAGCACAACTCTCACGGACTCCACTTGTGATTTACTTAACCAAATATACAATGTCACATAAAAGCACTTTTTTGTTTGTTGTTAACCTCTTTTTGATATCTAGTACACCGGATGGCTAAGCATTTTTAGAAACAAAACAATAGTCAAAACCTCTTGATCTCTTGAAAATCTTGTAATCCCTCAAGACAAGCATGCAGCTGTTGCGCATATATAGCAAAACGAGTGCTAAAGACTGTGGAGGACAGGTGGTCTCTCACAGAAACAGCCTGGAGAGATGTGGAACATGTGACGATTTGTGCTGAACAAGTTTGACTTGCAGCCATAGTTTCTGTACTGTGAGGTAGAATCATACCTCAGATGACTGGGCCAAAGATACACCAAGATAAAGAGACACTTTACACAGCAATCTGTTTAATCTTTGCCTTGAGTTTCATATGGTGCAGTAATTGTTATTTAACAGTTTTAGCAATGTATTGATGTGGGATTTTGGGGAAGACCAATATGAATGTCTAAACACACTGGTTATCAGCCAAACGGCAGGAAATAAACATTTTCCAGAACAGCTTCAGCTGTCCCAGCTGTCTCCAGCAGACATTGACCAAAGAACGCTAAAGGATGAAGCATGCGAATCCAAGTAACACGGGTGACGACACAGGAATAATGAACGGACCCTGATGTGTCCCAAGCTGCCCACCACAGAAAAAAACACAACAAACAAACCCCACCTTATGCTGTGCCAATAACTTGTAGTTTCCAGTAAACAGTAGTTACTTAAGGGCCCATTTCCAGATGCAGTAAAAGCTGCCTCACAGTGGCACTGTATCACCACAGCTTTGAGACAGCTAAGGTGAACTTAAGTGAGATGCTGTTTGATTAGGGGCTACACACTAACTAAAGATAACCATTTGCCTCCTTAGTCCACAAAATATTTCAATATAGTCTTATAGATCTTCCAGGTTTTTGGCAAATTAGACGTGTTCATCACATTGAAATTGTTATTAGCATCCACCTTACAGTTGGAGTGTTTATTTGGGTTACATAAAACATAAACTATGTTTAGTATACATACAAAATGGTCATGGCACTGCCCCTCATAGAAAATAATGTTACAAGCTACACTATATTTTCAGATTATGAAACATTAAAAAAAATATATACATTTGTTAAAAGCAATCACAAATGGGAACATAATCCATGTAAGCCTACAGTCGACATACACGATTACCTATCCCCCTCCTCTCCCCGCACATACCCTTTATTATTAGGAATGAATCTCAATTTCGATTAAAATTGTATTCATTGCCAAGCTCTAAATAAAAATTTGAAAATGTGTTTTAAAAAACACCTGTATGAATGTGTTCCTCTTCTCAGTACTGTCCTTTGTCTAAAACAGAGCTAATCTTTTCTGCTTTGACCGTCATCAGCTCATTTGTGCAATGGTCTGAGGAGGCCCTTTAAAGCCTGCACATCACGGACACAATCCCCACAAGCCGCTCACCAATAAAAGACCACTTCATGTGAGGATTTTCTCTGACTCACAGAAAGGAAAAAGACTGACAGGCTTTCACAGAGCGATGCATCAGCCCAGCTTCATTTCACACTATCCATGGCTGTCCCCTTGTCTCTACCATAACCCCTTCTGCCCCCCCTGCCCTACTGAGGAGGTCCTTCAAACAAAGACCCCCATTGTCCTCGTCATCACCAGGCTTGCATCTTCTGAGCTCTGATCCTGCCTGAACATCTCCGTGGGGAACTTAGAAAAAAAGAAATGAAACTGTGGAAAAAAAAAAGAAACAAGGCCTGAGGACGGTGAGATCCCTAAAGAAGAGACAGTATCGTTCCCAGATCAGGACGAAGGCCCATGTGACGCCCAGGGCCACAGAGGGCCGCAGAGGCTTATGTGTGTGATGAGGAGCGTGTGATGGACTCAATGGGTCATGTGTAGATATATCACTTTAGGTCATAATTTTAAAGATTACAACGTTACAACAATTTTACTTTTAATTTCCTCATTTTAAAGCATTATAAGATTATAATATAATATAAAATATAGCCGATATTCAACTTTTGCATATCTTCAAAACAGCATTCACAATATAATCAGTGATTCCATATATTGCCTGATAATTGATAATTGTTGAACAACGCAACCCAAAGAGTCTGTCCCAGCATGTAAAAACAGAAACATTAACAGGGTGACAATAGGATAGCCAACATCCAGATAAAAATACTACCAATCTAGAGGCCAAGTGATTTTGAGTGTAAACCTAAAGTAAGATGTGTGTAAGAGCAGCCTCAGACAACTCATGTTATTTCAGTCTCTCTCTATCAAACCCCAACAGAGAGAGTAAGTGTCCAACACCACAGGCCCATGTCCCATCATTGATTGTTCAGAGAAGTGGAACGTAGAGCGTTTGGGGTCCAGGCCCTGGGGCAGAGCAGCGGTCCATCAGACTAGAGCCAACCAGAACACAGAGCCAGCAGAGCAGCCTCTGTGTGGCACTGTCTAGGCCGGGACATGGCACTTAACACAAAGCTCAGTGGACCAGCAGTGCTAAGTCAATATTGCCTTATTCACAGTGCAGGCTTCACACACGTCAGGTTGCTTAATACTGAAGTTTGGGAGGGAAAAGCACGACTCCTCTCAGGCCAACAGACAAGTATGTTTGTTGAATGTGCTCTAACTGGATATTTAAAAGGATAAAATCAAATTGGTCAATAGATTCCAAGTTATTGCACGTACAATAAAGAAATTCCATACTGTTATTGCGTAACAGTGTCAGACGTTTTAAAATAAAAATATAACCATATACAGCACATACTTTGAGTGCCTTAGAAAAAAAAGGCTTATTTGATGGTTTGTATTACTATGATAAGTAATACAATTTGGAAGTAAAAACAAAAATAAATCCTTTGCTATTTGACACTGATGGCACAGTTTTAGCATTTAGCTTACAGAAAAAGTTTTCAGTGGATAACATTATTGCTGTGGCAGAACTATGTCAAAGGCCAACTCTAACACAATTACAGAATATTGGAGATTTGCTGTTAACAATTAGGCTCAGTTTATACAGCTAATCTTTGCGCCATTCTAAGCATGTTTTTTTCTCTAGCTGCTATTAAGTTTGTATATTAATTAAGGTCAGGAGCTAACTGACCTACTTCTACCACTGTCCCAAAAAGATTGTATCCAATAAACAAAAAAATACAGTAAAGCACTCAACAGCTTCCATGTGTTCTTTGCTAAACACTGTGAAATCTGTTTATGCCTTTCCTCAGAATCCAATACGAAGAACTAATCATGTTGTTTTGCATCAACTTCATTGCACAATCTCAGTATCCCACCCTTTTTCATTTGACTACAATAGCCTCCTTGTCTTGGGGGATAGCGGATCAGAATGGCACCATGCTACATTATCATGATATTTCTCCACATAGTGCTGCTAAAGGCTTCACTCAACCCAGACGACCTCCAACAAACCCCTACAGAGCTGCCACCGGCTCAAAGACACAGCTCAAAACACAAGCTCATTAAAAAGCTCATTTGAGAGGCAGCCAACATCTACAGCACCATCTACTTTTAGCATGCCACCTCTGAAAAGTAGTGGAGAAGCAGCCCGCTACACTGTTTGTCCCATATTGATGGAGAGAGAAAGTAGGGCGTTTCCACTGGCGAGTACAGTGACAACATTGTGCTCAATTGTATAGGTCCCAATTAGAGAAAGTGAGCTTTGTTTTGTTTCTGAATAAGCATTTGCATGTTAATAGCACATGTTTCTGGGTCTGAATATGCATTTGAGCAAGCTTTAAAGTAGTGTAGGACAACATTGTGTAGTTAAACATGTGAATATCTATGGCCACATAATTTGCCTGGCAAATCCAGAAAGATATCAGTCTGTATACAAAATACATAGATATATCAGTCTGGTCCTCACATCCTCTGTTGCGTTTCAAGCCCGGTCAAACGTGATCGTGCAATCAGATCCATCTTTTTCAGTAACACATGTGAAACAAAGGAGCTCATTTGTCATCTATGATTTACAAATAAAATCAAATTTATCTCATCTCAGATTAACAGAGTTTAATGCTTCGCCAATTGATTCTGTAGAAATCCTCAATGTTTTCAGCTCCCTATGATTTTTTTTATTTTTTCCCCTATACGGACAGCCCATGCCTGTCCCTGATTCGACAATCCACCTGTCTGTCACTCCCATTTAAAAACGTAGAGACTCACTGCTGAAGATTGTATTGAAGTGTGTATTCTGGATCACAGGCACCCTTGTTGGGTCTCCTGGATGTGAAAATAATAAATAAATAATAATTAGAAATACTTTAAATGAATCTGTATAGGTTTTCTAAGCTTCAAAGGAGAACTACTTCTGAGGCTGCTGTTACTAGTTTACAATCAAGACAAAATAAAAACATTAAAGCCCCAAAAAACAAACCAAGTATTTAACTGTTTACTAAATACAATGTGCTGAACCCAAACATCTTAGTATCGAGGGTGCAGTGACTACGACATGCCTATTAATTTAATGTGAGTGATTTGACCAGCCTGTGTGTGTGATGATGTTGTACCTGTGTGAAAATGAACTTGTCCTGCTGGTTGAGTTGCCAGGCTGTGACCAGGTGGATGATGGACAGCACTGCTCCACTGAGGACTGCAGCTCTCATGCGCACTGGCAGCAGAGTGTAGATGATGTAAATGAAGAAGACGGTCCACCAGACACCCTCTGAAGCACTGCGGGGCTGCACCATGAGCACCCCAAACACCTGTACCACGATCAGCACGCCCATCACCAGGTAACTGACTATCCACATGTAGTCCTGGTGAAAGCCATTGCGGTTACATACCACCATCAGAGCCAGGAAGAGGGCCATGGCAACAGAGAGGATGCAGATGTAGGCGATGTCTGGATTCGCATTGATGCAGTGGAACACCAGCATGACCCCACACACCACCACCAACACCCCCATCAGCATGGTCAGAGAGCTCTGGTTGAGTCTAAAGAAGTAGCGCTGGTACAGGCGCTCCAACTTGGCTGAACTAAACTTCTTTGATTGAAAAACCCAAACTACTCTCCTCCAGCAGTCTGCAGCACTCATGGCCTTGCAGCTGCCCTCTCCCCGCTCCCCCATTTCTTCCTCCTTCCTGCCCTTCACGTCACCATCTTCAAAGCCCAGATCCACAGCCTTCAAGCCCACATCTCCAGCTGTGGGTTTCTTCAGGTAGTGGTCCTCCTGCCACACACAACGCAGGTTGTAATTGCCTGCGCTGGTGCCTGCTCCACCAGGGTAGTGCTGAGAGGCTGCATTAGGCGAGTCGAGATCTTCAGTGTCCCGCAGACAGCTCATGTAGCGGGGGTGACACAAAGAGGAACTGTCCTTTCGCTTTTTGCCGTTGCGCTCTCCCCATGCTGTTTTTCGCTCGTCCACTCTTCGTACAAAGAGCCCTCTGGCCCACGACATCCTACACCATAAATACAACAAACATTAAGACACAACAGTAGCACATGATAAACACCAGTGACTTTGGCATCTCACCTGTGTGGGCTTTGTTGTGTGTTGAAACGCTGGCCAGGCCACTAGTTGATCCCAGCGAGCACACACCATGAGCTCAGTGCTGCCAGAGGCATCAGAGGTGAGTCTGTAAGTGTCTCAGTAACAGACAGAGCGATACTCCTCCGCCCATCGCCCCTTTCTCCACCTGTTCTCCTGGAAAATATAAACATATTACACATAATGGCTCTGACTGGTCACAACCTGGGCAATGAACACATTTAAGAACAATTACAATAAACATAAAAAATATGCATAACAGTTTAACTGTGAGTAATTCTGTGACTAGTCATGTGTTTGTGCATGATTTGATGGCAGAATTTAAGTGATCAAAAATACTGCCAGGTTATAAAGTCCAGCAAATTATTTGTCATAACACTTTCCATCTCCTGTAAAGCAGAGACCAATTTCATGGAGTTTAAGGTTTTGTTTTTAAAAGCACACAGACATGACAACAAAATCTCCTCCGGCAATCATCTGATGGAGCATGTGGCTAGTTCAAGCCATACAACATAGAAAAGAACAAACTTAGACACTGGCAGCTTTCAGCAACTCCTCACCAAACTCGTCTTGGCGCAAAGGACAGCACCCAACTCGACTTTATCACTGCAATCGGGCCTCACATCGAGTCGACAGGGATGGGTGTGCTCTATTTGACAACAAAGACCTCCTGAGTGGGCACCATCAGAGATCAAGAGCTCTCCAGTCCACATTAAATTGTCCATGCTTCCCCCATTAGCTTTGATGAGTCACTATGGTTGACTTCTGGCAACACATGTCAAGGACACTGCTAACCTCTAAACTTAATAAGCAAATCTCTGCCAGAGCTGAGACAAACAGCCATCTGCACATGATGTGAACAATATACACCAGTCTGTGAGCCTGTGAACCCCAATGTCATTACCAGACTAGTAAAAGTTCATCATAATCAAGTGCTCCAGCAGCTGCTGTCCATTTAAGCAGCGCTCCAGTCAAGGACTTATTTTCATTCAGAAAATACAAATAAACTAATACATGTTTACATAGGATTATCACCTACAAAATGGAATTAGTCTCTCAACAGTACTGCTCAATCATTAGTTTATCCCTAAAGCCAAAACATTCTGTCCTTTTATTTGAATATGCCCAACGCTAGAAACAATAAGCTCTTTCACAAGATAACTGAATTGTTAGCAATTAATTTCCCTTCCATTTAAAGTGATTGGATCAATAGACAACTCAATATGCAATTTACAGTGAAACAAAAAGCCTGAAAGCTTGAAAGCCTCAGGTTAGCATGTGACCTAGTGAGGAACTGTGGGCAAATGTGTGGAGGGTGAGCTCCAGTGTTCAGAGCCAAGTAGCAGGTCACCTTTGATACAATTGTGACAGCAGGACACTTCTTGGATAATCCAAATTATGCTGGTATCAGAAATAACATCAAGATAAGCATGGCTGTTTGACATGACAGCTCCTTGCCCTAGTGCCCTCCTGGCCTCTAGGCCATTATCCCTTAAAAGCCAGATTATAAGAACAATGTCCAAAATGGCATTTACATTTGACACGTGTAGGCCCAGGCTGTTTGGTTGCGGGCAATCGGCCAAAGCAGCCCATTACATAACAGGATGCACCAAGTAGCCTACATATTAAGTCGACAGCTCCCTCATTTTCAAATGTAGCCTACAATCGGGGAGTTTTCCCTATATTAAGTTAGATTTTTATTTAAATAAACAAATCGCACTGTGTTAACTACAGCCCAGGTGCAGAGAGGATGTGATGGTGCACCCGGCACACTTCTGCACCCCCAGCAACTTAAAGCATTCCACTGGACAACTTAGGGGCCAGGGACCGTGGCTCTTGTATCTTGGAGGATGTGCGCGAAAGCTGACATGTGGTAATAACAGGGTCTCTCCACACTGGGCCTGACTCCCTATAACAGCCAAACGTCATTATGTTTGGACTCAAAACAGCTCAATGAATTCAAACGAATTGGCGTGAAAGGGCTACTGGCTGCTTTACGTACCACCAAACAGCTTTTGACTCTAGTTAAGTGTCACAATTCAAATGTCTTGTAAAGTGCCTGCGTGTGCGCAAGGAGCGAGCTGGCTGCCTCGCACAGTCCTGCAGAACAGTTCCCAGCGCCGCAGCAATCATCACAGCGGCACAGACATACTACAAGTCAGATGTTGGCATTTGTCCGACTGCTATCGGCTTACTTCGATCCGATCTGCAAGAAATAACATTGTGCCGAACAGTTGTCCAACAAACAGAACCGCGGGAAAAGCTGAGGAAGGCAGCAGTATCAGCGCACTCACCATTGGATATCCAAAGAGTAATACTGCAGTGGAGATCCAGTTTTTACCGCCGTGTTCGGTCCAGCATGTAAGCCACCGTCCCACGTCTCAAACGCTGTCGAGTCCGTGCCAAAGAGGCCGACAAGCTGCTGCAAAGGCTCGGGTAAAGGAAGGCTGCCAGACCGACCGGGACAACCTTCACTGTTCCCAGCCCGAGCTACAGTACATTCCCACCGCCTCGACCTCCCCGACTCCCTCTGGTTCTCTCTCACTCTCGCATAGCCCTAAACCAAAGGCACGCCAATCAATGTGTCCGAGGCGCACTCTAGCGGGCGGATAGGGAGGTAATTGTACTATTGGAGCCATAAAAAGTAGATATATATGCCATTTTCAGTGTTTGTTTTTTTTTGGTTACTTAAAAGTTAATGTTGGATTTGATCTTTTTAAGTTTTTGAAAATGAATAATAATAACCATAATAATCATAATAATCATAAGACTTTAGAACAGGCCTGCCCAAACTGTGGCCCAGGGGACAAATGCGGCCCTCAGACCAATTTTTCTTGGCCCTCACGCTTCCAGGTGAATTGGCCCATATTACATTAAACAGTACCTTTTAATGTACATTTCTGAAAATCTACTTACTGCCAATTTCAAATATTTAATGTGTCCCATTGAGGATATATGCATGAATAATGGTCTAGTGGTTTAGTCTAACTAGTAATAAACACACAGATTTGAAGTATTCACTGTACTGGTGACCAGTCTGTGGCCCTCAATCGGCCCTTAGCTTTGTCTGTGTTTTATATGTGGCCCTTAATGAGAAAAGTTTGAACACCCTTGATTTAGACTGTATTGCATGCTAAAGACACCATTTGGACATTTTGACAATACATTTTAAATAAATTAATTAAATCAATTCACTTGCTGTGTGTTTTGTGAAAAGACAAGTCTATGGGTTCTATACGACAATGAGAAGGGTAAATATCTGACATTCTGCATGAAATCTGGATATCTTTGCAGCTCCTTTTATTGACAAAGAGGTGTAATCTCTTGTACACCAGTCAATTAGTAAAAGCAGATGACTCCTTTTCTTTTAGTGTTTCTCAGTGGTCTGTGAGGTAAGTTCCAGAAACAGTAAATCCCATGACAAAGATGGTTCAGCCAGAGACAGGGCAGCCAATTGCACTGTGGAGTTTGATGTGTAACCAGAAAGGGCACGCTAGTGTTGACACAGACCAGAGAATATGTTGACTTTTCATCTTGTAAACAAGCCCACACCCTCAGACTCACCTGCATGACATCGAGTTTACCATCGGTGCAGCCTGCTTGTCTGTTAGAGGGCCGAACGGACAGGAGTCAAAGCAAAGTGGGCCTTTACGCCTATACGCTGATTAGGCCTGTCAGACATTCATATTTGCATCTAAATTGAAATATATATTTAATACAACATAAAACATTATATATTTATTTTTTCTCTGGAGGTGTGATGCTAACTTAAGGCACCACTCTGTCAGAAGCTCTATTAGCCTTTAATCTGAGTTTGAATTTGACAAACTCAGACCAGAACAAGTGGATTTAGTTGGAACTACAAGTGATTGATTTGCTGTTAAACAAGCCCCTCTTGAATAACATTACAGCCACAAGAAAGTTAGGATTATCCAAGATTAGACAGTTTTTGTCTTTTAGTCTCTCTCACCTTCATGGAAATTCAATCGGGACCATGAAAGCTTATATTAATCACAGGCTCCTGAAAATGTATTTTAAAAATCCATTTTGTATTTTTTCTTGAGTTTACAGGCAATCTTAAAAGGTTTTTGACCGTGTTAATGCTAATGTGTGTATTATGTCTCCATGGTAACTACTGAACATAACACCATAGAGCTTCATGTAGAACACCCTCAGTGTGATGTCACCATTACTATTAGACTATTATTCATATAATCACAGTTGAAGTATACCACATGTCGTATCAATTTAGGATATTATTATTATTCTGACCTTTCATATGCTCATCACTCTCATTTGGTTGTTTTAACTCATTACTCACATATCATCAAACAACAATAGTATTTCACTTCACTTCACGCGAATAAATATTATTAGTTTTTGTTAACTCTACTCTACTCAAGTTATTTTTTATTTTTTTTTTTTCCTGATTTAACACTAACTTATGTTTGACGGATTTGGTTTCATCTTTTTACTTTTAGATGTTTTAACGAGAGTTGCATTTAACTGTGCTGCCTTTATATTCCAACAGGTGGCGCCAATGCTCAACAAACACGTGGGTCTGTTTTGGGGGCAACTCACCAAACAGGCTACACTGTTACTGTACTACGCCAGTGTTGCAGTAGGGCCTAATGGCCTTGTGCTTTCCATTTGATTTAGAGCTATGAAAGTGCCACAGGGAGTCATTATTCAGTCACTCCACAGCATGTCCAGTGCTGAGCTGTTTCTGCCCTGGGCCTGACTGCGGGAGATATGGCTGCCAATCTGTGCCTACGGCCTCCCTGACCACCAGTAGGCCTAAATCACTCACACGTCACATTCACACAGACTTGGTGATCAGACTCAGTGCCTTGCCTAATGACACAACAACCCAAATGTTAAGAGTACGGGTTTTAATTGAATGTTTGATCTGAACAGTGCCACTATATTCTGAGTCTATTCAAGTCTGTATCAATGGAGGATGGGACAAAGCACTAAATGCTGATTCAGTGAAAAATGAGCTGAGCTGCTGCCTTGGCCATTGGATGAGGCAAGCTGTGTATCAAGACTTCAGTTTAAACACATCCCCTTCTCACAACTTTGGATCTATTCTACATCTACCCTACCATTGCTGGGTTATAGATATTCATTAGAAGCTATCTAGGCTAATGGTTATTGGAGATGGGAGGAAATGTTCGTTTTGGGTATTCCTAATTAACCTGGCTCACAACAGATTGATATGTTTAGCACTCAGTTTGTAAACTCACAAATATCGCGAGAATCCATCGTTCTGTGCAAAGTTAATTCCTAATGAAAATGCCACGTAAATAATAGGAAACTGACTCTTGCCCCCCATCTGAGAATATGATGTAATCCCATTCTAAAATCTGAAATAACATCTCGAAGTAACAGTGGGCATGTTTATTGGCTTATTTAAGGAGAACTATAGGTCTTCTATAGCCCTATTATGATGTTATTATATCTTAGTCATTAAGCTGGATCAATAAGATCACAACTCCCTCTAGTGGTTTAATAGACCTGCTATAGATTGTCAAAGTGGGGTTAATAGGCTGTGTAAAAAAGTCTGCTTTCACAGTGACGTAATATAAGATACAGGCTGCAAACTATCAGTAAAAATAGGCTAGTTGCATCTTTGAAAGTAAATACGTGCATCTGCAGATTGATGTAAACACAAATGAGTGGCCTATATCTCCAATGAAAATCAAAAATAGCCTTAGAGACCCCGGGGACAGGGCTGTGTGAAAAGTGCAAGTCCTGCATAATTTATCAAGAAAGCTGTAATCTATCCCTCCGTGTGTCCGCGCGCGTGGCTTTGTGCACACTCATCGATCATGATGCGCGTCCGAAAAACTGGAGGATTTGAGTGTGGGCAGTGCGCCTCCAGCCCGCGCGTCTGCGTCTGAGAGAAGTGTTTGAGCCGCGATCATGTCTTCAGTTTTGTAATTACCAAACGCTATTTTTACACAAGTTTGGCTCCAACAACTAAAATCTCAGTGAGCTGCGGATGTCCCTGACAAATTCAAGCGTCTTCCTGCTTAATGAGGTGGGTTCGTCTGCAGGTTTCTTCTGTGTGACTGTTGGTCAAGCTGCATGTGTTACTGTACTTCAAGTCACAGGCTTCTGTCACTTAAAACATTAGGAATACTTATTTAAAAGGGGATACTTTTCAACAACAATGGAATTTTCTGTTTTAAATTTAACATGCCATTAATTTTGGCAGCTTGAAAGTATTTCACTTAATTTCACTTAACTATTTACTTAACTTACTGTGACCCCACAAGGGTAGCCTAAAGCTTCCACTTGTTGAAGTGTTTGTTCATTCATTTAAACTATGCTTCTAAAATTGTTAAAATGGTGTTAAAAGTTGATTTAAGAATTTTATTTTATATTTGCTAAAGAATTTGTAGCCTATGTCTTGTCTGGAGACTGAACATGAAGGAGAGTTTTACGTTAGATTGTATAATTTCAGTGTCAACTGTTTACAGTAAATAGAATCTATATGTCTCAGTGTAAACATAGTGAACAATAGAAAATGTTCATTTTATGATAGGCACTGTAGCTGTTACTCTATGCTCTAAACCAACCAGTCTTAATCAGGTGTACCTCATCCCTCTTCAGATCAGTACAGTACAAAGTACAGTTAATGTGACATGCTCCTTGTTGTCTTTCTGTTTGCATCATACTTCAAACTGGGGTCAGCTCTGTGCACATGCTCTGCCTTCATGTCTGCACTCATCACTGCTCTGCTCTCAGAGGAAGAGATTCGGCAGCAGCCAGGTGCCATCTCGCCCCGCTCACAAATCAAAACGCACCATCCCCAAAGCCTTAAAATAGCCTCATCCATAATGCACCAGCAGCAGCAGCAGCAGCAGCAGCAGCGGCAGAACAGCCCAGAGCAGTGCCTCGTGTGGGACAGACTGACAGACAGATGCTGTCAATGCTTGGGTGCCATTCCTAAAAGTCGTTCTTTCCAATTCTTTAGTTTCAAGAGGCCATTCATTCATTCATGTTTTATTCAACTCCATAGTTTAAGCAGAATTCAAGTTGCAGCCATTTTTGTGTAGCAGATTCTCTTTGCTGCACCATTTCCTGCAGCCTCAAATATGAATAATGAATGTAAACTTTGATGGGGATTTTTCTCAGCTGTCATCGTCCTTGTTACTGTAATGTCAGACCGTTTAATTCAACCGTTTACTGGCACTGTTATCTCTGAATTTGCCTTTCAATTATTTATCCAATTCCCAATCATTCTCATATGGAGCTTGTCTATTTTGTTTCATAAATTCATAAAAGTTCAACTTTTTTCCTTTCTTAAATTGTATCTTCGAATGCTTGTTATGAAATGTAATTTATTTATGTTATGAACAAATAGAGGAGTACTATAGAGAAACTGCAAATTTAATCATTATTTTATAGGCTACTTTTACTGAAACACAATTAATTTCTTTATATTGCAATTAAATTTAACTAAAGCTACAGGGTTGTGAAAAGTGTCTGAGCATATAACTGCGTTTAACAGAGAAGCACTGAATCAGAAGTCAGTCACTGAATATGACGTTATCACAAACATAGCATCACGGAGATGAGATCACAGTTACATTTTTATTGCCACATCACACAGAGGCACGCAATGGTAAAAGTCATGGGAAAACATAATAGGCTACGTATGTATGTATGAATACTGACTGCAAGAAATCATATGCATTGTAAAAACAGTTCAAACCTATACAATCTGGACAGCAAACCAGGTTAGACAAAGATATCCAAAGACTTTTCATGTTTGGTGCATAATTTCCTTAGCTATATTTATACTGCAAACATCTCCTGATCATAATGTAACTATTGACATTGTGTCTTGCAAGATTCTTGGAGAAACCCAATCCTCTCCCATTCCATAGGACAAGGTAACGAGGAGGAAGAGGAGGAGGAGGAAGAGAGAGATGTGCAGAGAGTCTCAGTGACGTAGTTGGGCTTGTGTTCAGTGAGAGGTGGAGAATGGAGCGGAGGGTGGGGGTGAAGGGGGGGCAGAGAAAGAAGAAGACTGCTTATGAGCACGCTACACTTCACTTTAGTGTTACCCCAGATAGGGCGCACCATGAGCGAATAGCAGAAGGCACGAGCCACTGCCTACCTCCAACTGAGTGAGTACATTGCAGCATCTTCTACATCTTGTACCTTACTATTGCACTCATCTGTGTCTGTGGAATCTGTGATAGATGTTTACTTGTCAATGCTTTCATGCAGTTTTAAAGAAGTTTTCAAGCTACCTTTTGTGGTAAAATGTCATAATTTCTTCCCAAATGGTATTTCATTTTTTTTTTCTAAAACACTTATGTTTTAATACAATTGATACTGTATAGGCATACTTGCTGGTGCGCCGTGTGTGTTGTCGGATGGGGAAGAGGCAGTGCATTTGGGACCGCTAGGCTTCCTGTGCAGGGTCAATTAAATACTGCATGAGACAGAGCACTAAAAGCCTGTCCCGCGAGGAGCCAAGTGCTTTGTGTGTGTGCGATTCCTATGTGTGTGTGTTGGAGCGTCAACGAGCAGTGGCTTGATTAAATCTGATGAACCAGCAATGTGCAGAAATCCAATGATCTCGGGTCTAGTGTTTTTGGTTCCTTATTATCAGCCTGGACTTCCATAAGTGCCATAGTGAAATAAGAACTGCAGTTGGTATATTTGAGCACTTTTTATGTAAAGTGAAGTGAATGAGTGTAAGCTGTCTTTATATTAGGGACAATGGCAAAGTGACTCACAACATGAAAGTCCAACTGGTTTCAAATTCCACACTTTGCCTTATGTATGGTTCCCTATGACTTGTATTCATCTGGTTCTCCTGTTTCCCCTGTCGATATACAACATGGGCCATGTACCCACTTATGGATTTCAATGAGTCAAATTTCCTTACAAGCACTGTAACTTATACTTAAAATTGCTCCCAACTGCATTCAGCTCTACAAACGTGGCTGTCTGTAAACATAAATATGATCATTATTATAATAGCCAGTACAGTATTACTTAGCCACACAGGGTCACAGTATATTTTTAGTACCAGTTTGTACATTAAATTTAGCTGGGGTTCTTTTTAATCATATTGTTATTATTATTATTAATAAAATAATTTTAACTGAGATCCAGATTCAATAATTTCTAATTGTCAATGATCAGCTTGGGTCGTTTTAAATGTGCGGTCCAGAGCCAAACCTTTGTCAGTAAAAGCATATAGTTTGGGGCAGAGGTCAGAAATTTCACTATTTCTGTATTAAATGGCACTAGGTTTATTTAAGTTAAGTTTGTTATGTATCTTATTATTGAATTGATCAGTTTTTCATAAGAAACCTTAAAATGGAAAAGAGAAAAAAAATTGTTGTCATGGCAGCAGCCCTATTTAAATGTTTTTGGCCAACACTGCATACTGATGATTTAGTTTTTCACTGTTTATATTGAACAACTACCTCAAAATTCAGAGCACCCAAATGAGGCTTTAATCAAACCCAGAGCTTAAACCAGGTCAGATAGGAAAAGAAAACATCCCGTTTACAGCAGCACTGCACTGTTACTGCCGGTACACAGTTTATGTTAGCAGCTCCAACACTTTGAAGCAGTTTCGTCAAGTCAGGTTTAACGTTTTCCAGGAAACTAAAGGCCCAGGTGAGCACTGTGCAGTCAGCAAGGCCAAGACCTTACCATTGGCTAAAAGTTAGCCTTGATTCCAAACAAAAGAAAAAATATATATTTTGCACCTCTGTATATGTACTGTTTAATGTGTCTCATGCTAACACATGTCAAATAATTTAGCTGGTCAGACCAACTATGTTTTCCATTTATTGCAAGGCCTCTATTTGTAGATCTGCCATCAGGCTTCTGTGGCTAAGCTTTATCTCCAAGTTTGAAGGTACAAAACAAAAACAAAAATCCATATTCCATCCTCTGAAATCACAGCCTTACTATAAGGAGGCTGTCTGTCCAGGATATGAACGTTAACTCCAAAGTAGTTGGGATACGCAGCACCCTAATCCTCACCATTTTGACTGTCAGAAAGAAAAACTGAAGTAACTTATGTGCTAACTATATGGAGCTTTAAACAATCATGTTCGAAGTTATCACTTCGGACAAACAGCAGATGGATAATGTTTCTGAAAGTCTATTTATAAACAGTGAGCTCTGACAGGTCTTATTAAAGATGGCAGGAGACACAGTATCCTGAGGTCATATGATGGAGAGGAGGGTGGAGCTGGGACAGGATGCAGAGGAAGCAGAGGATGGAGAAAACGTGTGGTGTGCTCATCGATCCACTGGGCTGCTCTGGGTCCACTTTCTGAAGACTGTAGATTGTCATGTAACAGGCCTGATCACTCACAGAGGGTGGGAGGCCTGTGATACATGAGGGGAATTTCAGACAATAACCCCACAAAGATAAGCATGCATTAGTCTCATTTATGGTATTACATTCTTTTGAAGGGTCAGTCATCCTAATTTACCAAAGAATACAGGAAAAAGATACTTTTTTAAGAGCATTTTGTCATGGAGCTTGTATTTTTTTTGTCTTTTTCCTTCAATATGACTTATATAGTTAATGGGTTTCTGTCATGTTTTGAATTAGTTCATAATTGACTTTATTCATGGAGAGACCCTTGAGATGCAGCTTCTCATTTGATTATTTGGTGCTATCTAAGGACTATTCTCAATACAAATTTACACATTGCATGAAACTAAAAGTTTGGCCATGAGTATTAAATATAAAACCATGTAAATACAACTTGCATTCTTTTTGCTTTAGTGAATGCAGTTGATTGGCTGAGAGTCAGGATAAGAAACGGAAAAGGAGAAACTTGACCAAAGAGGGACAGTTATATGCAAATGGTCCAATAATCATGTGCTGTACTATTGGAAATGGGATGCTTAGAGCTGGGCAAACCAAACTGTCTAAATGCAGCCCAACCAACCACTTTATTATCTTAAGAATTAACATAAAAACACTTACACATTTAGACAACTGCAGACATATACAAACTGAATCTCTACAATTGTTCAGTCACCACTTCTGCAACACAAGATCTGACTGACAATAGAAAGGTGTGTAACATCTGTGTGAAGACTGAAGAACACTCTAACTTTAAAGGAGCTGCAGACCCAGTGTCCCTCAGATGTGCCTTGGTGCGTACGACGCCGACAGGCTCAGAACC
The DNA here is from genome assembly GCA_019594935.1 of Periophthalmus modestus. Lineage (NCBI taxonomy): Eukaryota > Metazoa > Chordata > Actinopteri > Gobiiformes > Gobiidae > Periophthalmus > Periophthalmus modestus. Next base: position 15,588,462 of record JAIEZT010000084.1, on the reverse strand, counting down.
TGCTTCAGTCTCACAGCGGGGAATTCATCAGAAGTCAGTGAACTTTGACAATCTCCTCCTGCCTCTTCACTCTGCACCCAGGGCCGGTCAGGGAGGTGTGAGGAGAGAGCTATATTTAGACAAAAAGTCTGCTTGTATTTATTTTAAAAATCTCTTTCATACTCGACTCACAACTGGGCTGCACAACATTAGAAATGTGCAAACATACGTCCATCCATCAAATAAAATAAAACCTTGGGCATTATTGAAAGCGTGTGCACACAGGAGAGTGCAGACACAGAAGCAGCAAATTTTCAAAACAAAAAGGACAACTGAGGTGCTAATATTTTCCTCATCTTATTTATAACAGTGTCCACCATGATGCATTTAACTTTGCATTTAACAATCAAAATGACCACCAGCTCTATATAAATAAATAATACATATACACTATACATTATCAAATACATTTGAATTTAATGATCTTACAATATATACATTAGCATTACATTACATACATTTAGCATATTGGCTATCAGCCTTAAATCTCCAGCACAGGCTGGTATTTTGTTTTGATCAATCTGCTGCCTAAAAAATACAGACCAAGTTTTATATTAACACTTAACTACAAAAGATAACTGCACAAAACTTGATTACACAGCTCTCTTATAGGTTTGTGGTAAAGCATGGGCTTGGAGGGAGTTTGTAGTGAAGTAAAATTACATCATTTGGGGAAAATAATCAAAATTGTTCCAATATATTGGCCCAAAAAAATATCAGCAGAGCTAATTGACCATCAGTTGTTCAGCATTCTAAACAATCTGTATTGGCATCAGCCATGAAAAAAAAAACATTTTGGTCAATCTCTAGTGTACATATGCTTATAGTATGGAAAACTCTGATCCAGTGTTGATCCAGTGAAGACATTTGCAAAGTGCATTATCACATGCACCAACATAATTGTAACTTAACATTAATTTCCTGTCATTGTAGATTCTGAAATTGTAAATGGCTACAATGGCTACAATTTCGTTTTCTATTTGATTCCACTACCTTGTGTGTTTCTGAGCATTATATGTCTTTAAAAGTCCAGTAGATCTAGCCTTAAGTCATTTTCACAAAAAAGCTCCAGTGAAGTGCACTTAATTCTGCAGCAGTCAAAGTTGAATAAGGTTGACCGAGAGTGTGCAACATAATGGAGGGCAGAGCAGGGTCTTGATGTCCCACGGCAGTGTGCTGAGTGAGTGTGAGGACAGGCGCAGGGACAGGCGCAGGGACAGGCGCAGGGACAGGCGCAGGGAGAGGCACAGGGAGAGGTACAGGGACAGGCTGGCTCTAGCTGCTCTACTGTCCAGTTCTATCCACAGTCTGATTAAGACTTCTGTCCTGATGGGCGAAACACTGTTGCTGACTCACTGTTTTTCTCTGGGAGGACACTGACTGGAGCAGGGCCTGGTCCAGTCATAATGTAAAGAGCATATATTTGCTGGAAGCTGATTGGTGAATGTAAATCATTCTTACAAATTATTTAAGGGGAATTCATTTTAATTATAGCAGCATTACTGGATTCATCCTCATTACCACCTGGTATCGGGACAAAAAAATATGTAGCTAGCATTTCCAATACCAATAAGTCATGTTCAGTCCTTATGAGGCTGTACATGTTGAGTTTACTCTTGGCTCTTCTTGATCTTTGGTAGTGGATTCAGTTAATTTGATAAAGCTTTGAGCATAATGATGTCTGAAGCTCTTGCCCCATTAGGAATAATTGTTATAATGTGCTGTGGTGTGTCTTTTTCCTGCAAGATATGAGCCATTTTGAGTGTTTTTGCTAAATAAGTTTTGTTTATGAGATTAAAAAAGGAAAGCATGAAGTACTAGCTGGATAGTTACAATGAGAGAAGCCAATGCATGTTCCACAGTATGGCATTAAACTCTATGTTTACCATTTACTAAATTACAAGTGTTTGCATATGTTTAATGCCATACTGTGGAGCATTTCAGGCAAAGCAATAACATCTCCATGGAGACAAACAATAATGGCAGGCCCTAATTGTCAATGAAACATTTGGGGAAACAAAAAACCTCTTGAGCATTTTGCATCTCCACTTCACATTCCTTCAGCCTCTCTAATTGGCACAGCAATGCCAAGGACACATTTCTTTCCCATTGTTTACTTGTTGTTAGCATTTAGTTACATAACACTACAGTCTTTGTTCTGCTGTATTTATAGACCTGTGTCCAGTGAAAACGTGTTAAAGTCTGCGTTGCCCTATTATGAAAGTGAGGGCTGAATGGGCGGCAGTGGCATTTCATCACATTGTCAAAGTTGCATGCACTTGGGTGGCCAGCGACACTATATTACTGGTGTTATGAAATGTTTGAGATGATGCATTCTATTGTATAGGTAGAAGAACCACACAGCTTCACTGTTCCGGACGTGTGCGCTGCTGCAGTCAGGGGCATCAATTTTGTATAGGAAATGGCTGTTGGAGCACGCAGCAACGTCAGCTGTGAAGCACTTAGCGTCTTTCTCGCTCACCCCCGTTAACCACAGTGGGCTAAGGGGAGGAGGTGGGTCCGCCTTTCTCTGTGCAATGGGGGGAGGAGGAGGAGGAGGGAGGGAGCGCGCGCTGGCACCACAGACATGTCAGCCTCAGACTCGAGTGCTACGGGACTAATCGGTAACAAGGTACGCTCTGGGTCTCGCCTTTTGGTCTTTGCATGCTCCCCCCCGTGTCCGTAAGCAGCCTCCCCCCGCTCCCCACTCCCTCGCGCTCAACTCTCATCTCCTGCACTTTGCGTCGCGTCTCCTTCTCACTTCGCAGCATCTTCCACTGGCGACATGAACATACTGTACTGCCTCCGGGTTCAACTTTGTTTTACGCGCTAGGCTGACTTTGAACTTTTTATTCTTGCATCTGTTGATTAGCGGTTTACATTTTAAACGTCACATAATGTCACTTGCGCTGAGATTTAGATGTGTGGTTTAAACTTTTGGCCGTGAAATTACAAGAGTTGCTTGTTTACAGTTTGGTTTGGATTATTTTCATTCAGACCCTTTTTTTTTTTAATTAAAACATCCTGTCATATCAGTGTGTTTATTTCATGTGTTGTTTGTACTTAAGTCTTGGTATAGTTGAGTTGAGTTGTTTACACTACTTATGCTGCCCCCTACTGGTAGCTCTTCTCTGCTGCACAGTCATGATCTCATGTTACATTTTTTAATAGGGACTTCCAGTATACCGGGATGGCTAACCATTGTTTTCTCTAATTTCCTCTGCCACAAAGGCAGTCAGTGTTTCTGTTTTATGTGTTCATAAATATAACCAAGATCCAAATGATGCTGCTGCATACAAATAGTTCACTGAAATACAACATGCTTTTTGTAGATGCTTTTGGTGCTTTGATGATTCCAAAAGTTATGGCATATCTAGCAATGATCTATGACTGCCTGAAGATAATTTCAAAATAAATATTCACATAAATATTATTACTATGTGTCTTATCACAAATCACAAACTTCAAAACTTATATTACAAGTTATTATGATTCTAGCTCCTTTTTGTCTTTATTGTTTGTGGACGAATCTGCACAAAAAGCCAATGCTTTTCTGTGTTTTGTAGCCAAGGCCCTAGACCTACATAGACAAAGGAGGTATAGTCTGTTTAAAAAGTCCAGAAATATGATTCTCTGCTGTTACACTCTTGACTCTGCACAACAGCATAACTGAAGACAATAGGCCTTATTCTTTGTCCTTTTAGTCAGTTTCTCCATTTACAGCAGATTGCGTCTCATAATCCTTTTTACTTTCATACAGTTAATGCAGTATTTCCACTTGAAACTGAGAATGTAGCCTGTATAATTATCTATGATGTTTATTTCAGCCCTCACTGGTCTTTCCAAATATTAGATTGAACGGTAGACCGGTCTCCTCCATCTGCAGCACCAAAGGGCTCTGTGCTTCACTGCTTTAATTAGACTTTGTTTCTTCTGGAGAAGACTTTTCAGACTGTGCCTCACCTCCAGCTAGCTTTGATATGCAAATTATTTGTGCAAACTCTGCATGAGGTTTGTAATATTTGGGAGAAGAGTATGAAAAGGGGAGCTGGAGTGCAGGGACAGCAGGTGGGGACAGGTAGAGCAGATGACGCTGCAGTGTGGTATATTTAGAGCCTTCTGTGGGTGTCCTGTCAGTGTGAGGAGTCTCCTGCACCTCCATGGTACTGCAGCCTCACCACTCTCAGGAGTGTTACATGAGGAAGTTCACATACTTGTTTGTATTTGTGCCCCTTTTTTTTGGGCAAGACTTGTAGACCAGCATCAGCTAATCCTTATTTATGTGGGAAACCAGACATTGATTGTCACAAAGGTGAATCCGGGCGGTCGCCTTTTGGACAGTAAATGAAAATGTTTGTGCTGAGTATACAGGCATCAACCTCAAAATATTTCGTCTCAGCATCTTCTGTGATATCTCACATATTTTGTTGGCACAATGTATAAAAGGGTAGTGCTTACAACAGCAGAGGAACCAGGGTGTGTTACTCCTTCTGTATGCATATTATATAAGTATAATCATGTCTGCACTATTCCCTCCATGTTCCAGGGTTCAGCCGATTCCTACACTAGTCGTCCCTCGGATTCAGACCTGTCCCTGGAGGAGGACAAGGAGGCGTCTCGGCGCGAAGCCGAGCGCCAGGCTCAGCTGCAGCTCGAGGGAGCCAAGGTGAACCCAAGGAACAGCTTTAGCTGGGAAAACATGAACCATTTAAAAAAAATATATTGCGCTGTCTTCAGATTTTGTGCTCAGCTTGAGAATATCACTTTTTAAACATGTCCTTCTGTTTCCAGTACAAACCTGTAGCATTTGCAGTAAAAACAAATGTGAGCTACTGTGGTGCCACTGATGAAGAATGTCCGGTCCAAGGAGCCGCTGTGAACTTTGATGCCAAAGAATTTCTGCACATAAAAGAGGTGAGCTTGTTTTATTTTGCAAATACAAATCCATTTCATAAAATAACATTTGTTTTACCCAGCATGATTTGTTTTTGCTGCTTTCATGTTTTAGAAGTTCAACAATGACTGGTGGATTGGTCGACTGGTGAAAGAAGGAGCAGACATCACATTCATCCCCAGCCCAGTCAGACTAGAGGCCAGAAGGTGAACCTCACCTGTGTTTTACAGTCACTTCTAACAACCTACTGCATGCCCCTGTAATTTAATTATTTATACCATCATTTATAAACTGTATCTCTAACAAAATTATAATGTTTGATGACTATAATGTAATTTATTTATTTTATATATATTTTTTATAATTTCACATTTTAACTTCCAAACTACAGTTGAAACCCCCAGCCCACAGAACTGTGTTGTTCTGTATTTTTTCTCACTGATTGTGTGAGGATGGTGCATAAACATTTTTGATTTTTCAGGAAAAACGCATCTACAGGCTGGAGATCCACGCCTCCCTCATCTGCAGGTGAGTGGGACTCATGCCTCTCATTCCACTGCATGCTCATGATCAACTCTTAAAGACTGCTGACATTTTTGTTTTGTTGTCTAATGTCCATTTTTTGTGTTAAAAGCCAAACAGAAGCAAAAACAGGTATGTACATGTGGACATCATGCACGCATTGATGTCTTCTATTTTTCAATACAAAAATATTGTGGTTTTAATTGTGATTTTTTTTTTTTTTTAAAGAGGTTTACTTGTTCTGAGAGAAGGTACATTTTTTAAAGGAGGTTTATTTGTTCTGAAAGTTCTGACAAGGGCACTTGATAAACATGGGCAAAAGCTTAGGTTAACTATTCTCAACAACAATAAGGTCTTTTGTTATTTCTAATAAAATTATACACTGTCAAAGCCATGAAATTTAAGGCTTATGTAACATCAATATTTAAGCTCTCATAACGTTTTGGCATGACACCTCACTTGTCATGTCGATGTATGCATTTTGGGAAGGCTGGGATTGGTTGTTGTAGCCATGCTTCCAGTCTGCTTCAGGGCAGCTGTGGCATCAGTAGTATCTTACCATGGCACCGTGTCGGCAGTGAGCGAATAATGCATAGACATACAGCTTATTATATATATATATATCTTCTCTGTCTCATGTGTGCATCTCTGTGTTATACAGATTGAGCAGGTCCCTCCTTATGATGTGGTGCCATCCATGCGACCGGTCGTGTTGGTGGGCCCTTCACTTAAAGGCTATGAGGTGAGTGGAATTACATATCGAACTATAAGTAAATCATTTAAACATGGTGTATCTATGTTTGAAAAGTAGCTCTAGCCCATGCTATTTGCTGTTTTTTAGGCTGGCTATATCTCCACATTTCTCTTGGTATCGACTTGCTCCCTTCGATCTAAAAAGAATCTCTCTGGCCTCCATTATTCCATTAACAGTGATACTAAACACCACAGCCACATCCTTATGAAATTATAGCTCTCAAAACACAAATTATATCCCACCAATGTAAGGCCCTTTGTGCGGTCCTTCAGTATATGCTTTCAGTTTTTCTACAGATATATTACTGGAGCATGTATTTCATTGTGAATGTCCAAATTGGGCTGAGCTGAAGTATGTTAGCTGCACAGGTCTGAGTGTCTCCTGTGCGGCTCTGAGGGCGGTGTGCCAGCCCGCTTGTTTTTTGTCTGTCTCTAAAATATTTATGAATGCTCTGGTGGTGTGCAGTGCTCTTCCTCTCTCTGTCCTTCCTCTCTATTGTCTTTCTCATACCGTTTAATGTTGTTTGACATTGAGAGCCGAAATGGATTTCAGGCTTATATAAATTTGAGAGCATAATATAAGCCTTGTTATTTTTGTGCAGGTCTGCTAGTTTTGTGGGGTTTTTTTTTTTTTTTTTATATATTTCAGCAGTTATTCTGTACTTTGGCAAGCTGGAATTTCTATTACTATGACAGCTTTTTACTTCAGCTTTCTTACTTGTGTAAAGGATATGGATTCTTACTTAAGTATAATTTTTGTTTACTCTCTACTCTACGTAACACCTCTGGCCTAAGTACACTATACATGCTTGAATGTGTGTTTTATGTGTGTATCGTTACCACAATGTAAGTAAGATTAAGTAAAAGCTGAGTTATTTCTTTAGACTTCTATAATTGGCTCTGTGACCTGGATATTAGTAAAGACATAACACATTCAAAAAGTGTTCATTTAGGCAACAATTATAAAGTAACAGAGATTCAACTAGTTATGGGTAGGTCTATCACAATAACACATTTTGAAGTGCAATGTATTGCATTGCATATATTTTTTTGCATTGTATTGCACATACTGCAAATAAATATAGACCGCAGATAGCAGAGGAGAGACAGCAGGAGAATAGGGTGCTTCAAGACCCCACATTGGCCTGTTGTGTATTATATTGAAGATGACTGAAATTTAAAACATATACTTTATCTCCTAGGTAACAGACATGATGCAGAAGGCCCTATTTGACTTCCTGAAGCACAGATTTGATGGCAGGTAGGTCTGTGTCTTCACATGAGCTCCTATTATTCTGTTGCGTTTACCACTGGAGTTGTGATATTGCTGCAGTCATGTGATAATGTTGGTCATGTGATTATGCTGGCCTTATGTACAGGGTCACGATTACACGAGTGACTGCAGATCTGTCACTGGCAAAGCGCTCAGTGCTGAACAAGAAGGCCATAATGGAAAGATCCAACGCACGCTCTACTATGGGTGAGAGACAGGATATGTTTGCTCTGTTCAGTGGCTAAATAAAGATGAATGCCTTCAGGAATAGAAACTGTTTAATGTTTTTGTCTTGCTCTATTGTTGGCTCACAGCAGAGGTTCAGAGTGAAATTGAGAGGATTTTTGAGCTGGCCAAGTCCCTGCAGCTAGTTGTCCTGGATGCAGACACCATCAACCATCCTGCCCAGCTCCTCAAGACCTCCCTGGCTCCAATCATTGTATATGTCAAAGTATCCTCACCCAAGGTACTATGTGTATTGTGTTATGTTATTTGAAGTAAATTAGCTTTTTGTTTTCTCAAGCCTTTTGAGTCATTTGGGGTGTCAAATGATTTTTACTGTGACAACCTAATTTGCAGTTGACAAGCTGTCACTGGGACTATGTTTATTTGGCCAATACACATCAAAGCCAGGAAGGAGCCATTTAAAGTGTGAAGTGCTTAGACAGTTGATTTATTAAGCATCGGTGTTATGCATGTCTGCCAGTTGCTAGATTTCAGATGACATCACGATATTCTATAGTCCAATAATATTTAATACAGATGGGGAGGCAGATAAAATTAATATTGTTAAATTACAGATTTCTGTTGTAATATAGTGAGTTCTAGGGTTTGGCCAATAGAAATGGTCAGGTTCAACACTTGTGAATTTATCTTTTGGATATTTCATGACAAAATATAATCAATAGGGAAAACTGTCTCATGCCCCCCATCTGGGAGTATGACATCATCACAGTCTAAAATCTGAAAACAGCCAAGCTTGAGGGGGGGCTTCAGGGGACAAGCCTTTCCTAGAATGACCAATCCACCTCCATAGCTCCTTCATAAAGTGTTCAAAATGAGACTTCAATGAAATAAAGAATTCCATATTAGGTTTTATAAATCACTACAGGGCTCTAACTACATTTAAATTAGCTTAAAACAGCGAAACAAACATGTCAGGGAGTCACGGCTGTGCTCCATGGTTAAGAGGCTCTAAATGAACTTTTTTAAATTAGCACCCACATTGACGACCTTAGCACCCCCTTAGCTCCTCCAACCAGAAAAGTCTGGCGCCGCCCCTGTTCTTTAAACATATTTATCTTAAGCCCTCATAGGATTCAGGATGAGAAATATTTGTCCCAAGGCAGAATACCCACGTGCTAAAGGTTACTGCATAAAAATACACTCGTAAGGTTACACATGAATATGCATGACACACAAATTACAGTACATGTATCTACTACTCATTTGTTTAGCTTTTTAAAGCTAAGCCATGCAAGCAGATTTGTGTTCATGCACACGTGCTAGAATTTCAGATGAAAGGTAGGGGCCTGTGTAACTCTATGGAAGATTTCCTGTTTTTCCAAGACATATCCATACTTAAGATTCACAAATGTTGAACCTTGAACCTCTTTATTTGTTCAAGATTGGCTCCACACACTTGTCACATTAATCTTAAATCCTTCCAACGAACAGTAATCACATCTTTTTGGTCGAAAAAAAAAAAAAAAATCCAACTTAGTTTATTTATGTTGACAGAGAAGACTTTAAATTTTGTGGCAGTTTTTGTTTCATCAGTGTAGAGTTGTCCCTCACTATAACGTGGTTCACCTTTCGTGGCCTCACTGTTTTGCTGATTTTTTGTGTACATGCTTTTTTTACAGCACATGAATGTGCATTGTGTTCTGTGTCCTGATTGGCTAAGGGACAGTCAGTGACGTGAGGTGAGGTTCATGGCTGGTGAGGCACTGATGTCGTCACAATCAGATTTACAAACATAAAACCAGTGTCGGTACATTTGGCCCAGGGTCAGTTTCTCTCCCAGTGACTTGGGGCCAGAATAAAAAATAAATATTTTTTTAAATAAAAATTCCGAAGTCCGTATGAAACAGCTCTAATAGTATGAAATAAAAAGCAAGCTGGTTTGGTATTGTTTTTTATCCTTAGTCTGGTTCCCAATTTTCAGTGGATTGAAGTAATTCAATTTCTTACCATTTTGTACATCTCTGTTTGAAAAGAGCGAGTCTTTCGTCGAGTCGTCTGGAGCAAACCATTTAGCTCCTTTAGCGCTGGTCTTCCTTTAATTATAACCCCCTGCTTTGACTGAAAGTCCAGTTTAGAAAACTGTTTGAGCTTTAATATGTAATCTTCCTCCATTTATAATGAAGGGCCAGACAAGAAGAAGAAAGTGAACTACTAAAGTTGACTTGTTAACTAATTCTCTAAATTGTAGTTTGCGGCCCCTATTCTGCGGGACTTGCAAGAATCCCGAGCTCACAAGCGCCCCCTAACATGAGCCAGGGTAACTTCGTGCCTCACCCGGCGCCTTTTCAGAGCCGCTTAAAACAGCAGCTTAGCACACAGCACAGTCAGTCCACGGTGAAGCAGGAACGGCCTGTGCCTCACTGCACGTCTCTTCTCAGGATTTCAATGGTAAACGTAAAAATTCAGCAATTTTGTGTAAAAAAAAACTAAATTGCAAAGTTAAATAGAAAATAACTTTATAGTACAAATTATTGGATAAATATAACTATTTCATTTATTTTTCTCTGTGATGACAGGTGAGGCACTGTCTCACCTGCCTCACCTGACCACACATCACTAGGGACTGTAGACCATTGTCAGTCACTCTCCTCCCTGCTGTGTCTCCTGTACTTTACAGAATGTGTTCAGCCAAATTTACATAAATGTTCGATTGCACTGTGACTCCTAAGTGCTGTATGTTTGCAAGTTTTCTCCCCGACAAAACCCACAATGTCGATGAAACATTCTGCACCAACCAAAGCCTGTTTGGGCCTGAAAACAGGTCTTGATCTTTGACTTCACTATACTGTACTTTTTTTTTTTTTAATCTATAAATGTGTGAACTTTGAGAGTGTTTAAACAAGAAAGAAATGTGAAAAAATGTTAATGCCTGTTTGAGAAAAGTGTATAAAGTGTGTGGTGAGGGGTTTTACAGCCTTAAAACATACGTAATAATTGTTAAAAAAAAATAAACAAACTGACTACTTGCGGATTTTGCCTATTACGGGTTATTTTTAGAATGTAACCCCCGCGATAAACGAGGGACTACTGTAGACCATGGACTGTATATATAAATGGACATAGCTAACCTGCTAGCACTTCCAGCTCCATCAACTCTGGCTCCAATTCATTTTACATTTGAAAACTGTCACCCCTCTCCCCTTAAATACTCGTGTGACTCTTGATTTTGGTCTGTATATGATTCTGGTGTTTTTATTATGCTATTGTATCCGTAACTCAAGGTATGAACATTAATAACAAAACAGCTGCTTTCTTTCCCTGAGGTCACTAGCATTAGCAACAGGTTTGATTGACAGTGTTGCTAAGCCGCGGCACCGCTGGTATAGCGGGGAGAATGGGTGTTGGCTTCAACAGCGTCACTCCAGATTGACTCTTTGGTTGCTATGATACTCGTGGTCGAAATAATTCCAAATATGGAACTTGGCTCCAAATTCACCCCTGTAACTTCTAGCCTCGAAGAGCTTCATTTGATCGGAGCCGAACGCTATGGAGGACGTTACACTCACTTAGTTCACTTCTTTATACAGTCTATGGTGCAGACCCAGTAATTGCAAAGTTATTAACCATAAACCAGGACAACAAAACTGTAATCTGACAATTACACAGCAAATCTCATCGTAGAATTCAGACTTTCCTCCCAGCTAGATTTTAAACTATAGTCATGTGAATCGTAACCTATTAAGAGTGTACAAGTAAAAATATCTTTCTTATTTCTGCTCCAGGTTCTTCAGAGGTTGATCAAATCTCGAGGGAAGTCACAAAGCAAACACCTAAATGTCCAAATGATGGCTGGAGACAAACTAGCCCAATGTCCACCTGTACGTCCATATGCTTCTGACAATACACTTTACACTTTACACTTACTACATAGACATTTGGACAATTACTACACCCTTACCCTTACTTTTGCCAGGATATGTTTGATGTAATCCTGGATGAGAACCAGCTGGAGGATGCGTGTGAACACCTGGCAGAGTACCTAGATGCTTATTGGAGAGCCACACACCTTCCCTCTGCTGTCCCACCTGTGAATAATACGGTGGGAGACCAAAGTGTCATCACCCCACCCTCTGCTAACTCCAGCCAACAGGTAAAACAAATATTAGAATATTTTGTATCATAGATATTGTGTATTTATTTTGTTTATTTATTTATAGAGTTAGTTAGCTATTTCCTTTTTAAAATAGATGCAAATATGTTAACGTTTGTCCTGTAGATTCTTTGTCTAAAATTGTTATATATTACATGTCAGCTTCTCTCTGAGCAGTATTCTGAGACTCAAGAGTTGATAGAATGAGCCACAGTAAAGACCAAGGTAACATAATATTCTTTACTTCCTTATTTGATAAATAGTTAGTTCCTCCTGTGACATTTGTATGCTGCCCATGTAGGAGAAGTTGGTGCTGTTGGCTGGAGTTAGACAAGAGGTCTACGTGCACAGGGTCCAGGGTGCCACTAGGGGGCAGCAGCACGCCTCATCTCTCCCTCTGGAACACACGGGAGAGCCAAAGGCATGAAAGTGCTATGTAGTGGCGGGATACAGCCAACAGGAGGTGCTGCCCCGCAAGCCCCTCTCCCTGTTCCCAACAGACGACTCAGGGCCACTACCTACAGCTGCAGGGATCCAGGCAGAGCACCCACACCTCCGATACGGGATGTCCCACCTGGTCATAATGCTGAGCCAGCCCATGTGTGTTTGGATAGAAATTCAGACTGACATTAGCTATTTTTCCAGTAGCTCCAAATTTATTCAATTTCCCATTCTAAAAACCTGTCACCAAAGAGTGCTGCAAGTCTTCCATCTCCACATTTAACCAAATGGTTTCTAAAGGCACAATTGTATTGGATTTTCTTTCTTTTCTGGGAGCACAAATTATTTTCTTGATTTATGTATTGTTTGTGTACTTATATGTAACTTTTACTTTTACCTATGGCTTCACATTATAACACACATATGTGCCGCAGTTATGCAAAGCCATGCATGATACGCACAGATTGCACATCAACCATTTACTCTATATGCATCTTGGCCACAACTGTGAATGTAGGCAACACTGGTACATTTGGTTTGAACTGTATTCATGCAAACATAGACCATAATATGCCTTGTTACAAAGGCCAGACCAAAACATCGTTCCCTTAGTCATTAGGGACTTCAAAGAGATGTCTACTGCCCTCTATCGTCATGACAACTGTGGATGTCCAGTGCTTTTCACAGTACAAGCACATGTGTTATGCATTTGAAAAAAAAAAGATGCTTCCAAATTCAGAACTCCACTAGACATTTTCAACAGAACTGTTTTGTTTTTTCATTCCATGGCATGTAGTGTAGTGTTACAATAATATATCTATCATTATCACACACGCTTATGCAGTAACATACAGCTTCTCATCAGTGTAAATAAGCTGTACACGACACATTATATTCACACTTCATCAGAAGAGCCTCAGGAGCTTCATGAGCCATTCTGCAGACTCACAGTATGACCTACATTTAAATATGCATATATCCAACCTGTACATACTGTATATTTTATTAGCTGATATATTTACTGTTGATTTGGCCAGAGTGAATATTTATTTATTTATATATGTGTTATTTATGAGCACAATACAGTATTTTTTTCACATTGTTATATATCCTCTGATAATTTTTGAGCTATCAGTAATAGTTTATTTCTGAAGACCAGGCTGGAAAAATAAGTAACAGAAAGCACAGTATGTTCCAAGGAATATTAAATTAATCTTAGCAAAACTGAAATGCAGGAATTTGTACTAAAAATCAATAAGCCTCTTGATATTGGAAGCACAATTTTGTATAACTGTATTATATTTATTATTATTTAATATTTACAATACCTATTTCACTCGCCTGAATCCTGTATGCAATACAAAGTAATAGGAAGCATTACCATACACTAGCCAAGACTAGTGAAGCCCCTCACTTATTAGGGGCTATGAACGATTGCACTAATATCATTTCTGCTTTATAATGCAATAATGCACAAAGGGTTATGCTATTGGTTTGGCCATCTCCAATACTGAACAACCATCTGGTTTAATGAAAATGTTTCCAAAAGTTAATAATTCTCGCAATCTTATACGGGGTGCATCTGTAGTTAATGCCGCACTGGACTAAAGGGGGTGAATAAAGAAAATGTTTAAGTAATGTGTTTTTGTGTGAGGTCTTCATTGTGATAGTATTTTCCAACCTTACCAGCAGAGGGCAGCAGTGACTCTTAACCTTCCCAAAAAGTCGGCGCTTGATCATGGTTGTTCATAAGCAATGTGGAAAAAACATGACCACATCGACAGAAAGAGTTTGCTTGTTATGAATATGCCTATAACTGTTAAATTGTTAGTGTGATATGAGGGCTTTGAAACCTCTGCTAGCTCCAATAGACTACACAAACATTGATAAATCTGATAGTAACTTGTACTTGGGCTGCTTCTCTGTCCACTCTAGCTAGGAGTTTTTTTTAATCTTCCACAAATGCCATTGTCCTCCCTGGTGTTATTGTTGGTGTGGCCTGATGCGGGAGGTGTGATGGGCTGAGGTGTCACTGGTCTCACGCACCTCAAACTGGGAGGTGTCACTGTGTTTACTCACAACCACCTGTTCCTGTGTCCCACCACCTCCCTCTGAGAGTCTCACTACCTTCTGCTGTGCATCTTTTCATTCCTTGGGCATGGTCATTGTCTATTGTTATCTAAGAAAATCTGGGACCTTATCTGAATCTGTATGGCAGTCTTTTAAACCGAAAGTTACATGATAGTGAATTTTGTTTTACACTGATTCAATAACAATACACACATTTAAAAAATTCTCCAGGATTGTGGAAGAAGAAAGTGAGGGAAGCTGTAACAAGGGATAATGTTTGCATATATATGTTTATGGATCAAACCTGGACGACTGAGGGATTACACAGACATATATCCATGTTTATATATTTGGATTAACTGTTCTGGCTTTGAAGCAAAATCCCCAATCATTTTCCCCATAAACTTTTCAAAAACAGACACTGGGGAAAAAAATGATATTGCCATATATACATTATGGATTTTGTATTGTATGTTTGTAAAATAACACATTTGATGCTGTACAACTCATGTACAACAAATGAGTTGACAACATTAGATTCCAGTCTTAGTGATATTATAGGGGCTTGGGATGTAGTGAAGGAGATATTCATTGACAAAATTCATGACACAGCTGCTTAAATTCATCTTACTGACAACGCAGATTCATTCTTATTTCAACACTATTTATATGCGATTCAGACTGGAATTTACCTCAGACACTTAAACCATCTGATTAAAATGACAAAGCCGTTTCATTACAGAGAGCAGAAATGTAGAAAATGCACTCTATCAGTTTTACAGCAGCGCTCATAAACAAACTCAGACACAGGGGCAACAGTGTGTGGTTTATCCCAATGAGCTACAGTACAGGGCTGTAAAAGTCAGACTAGCCCCGTGTGAGGGAGGGGGGCATGAGATATGTCCTGTTTGATGACACAGGCCAAATTGCTTTGACCCACTGGGCTAGAGCTGCTAGGACACTAATTGGCAACAGTAAGTAAATTAGATAGCGGCAGACACAGAGGAGCAATGCCTAATAGACTTTTATCTTTTAATACCGGCTCCTTCGCCTGGCAGTGAGATGCCATTTCCCCACTGTAATAGCCTCCAGGGTGTGAAGAGGTTTGCCCACTTCAGGTTTGACCAACAGACAAAGAACAGGGGACATTCACAGCATGTTTTCAAAGGTCAACATAAGAAACTTAAACCATTCTGGCCTTTGATCACAGAACATTCACATGGGCAGACTCAGGTCTTATCTGACACTTTGAGCAGGGACATGGGAGAGATTGATGAAGGCTTTTGTGCTGGTTGTCAGTAGTGAATGGGAATAATACTTCTCCCTAGTAGCTCACAAATACATGTATGACTGCCAAATAGTGCAAAAATCACACTTGTTGTAATATAAAGTATAACACCAACAGAGAACAATAATAAAAGCGGTTGTGGTGGTAACTTGGACATTACCACATAAATGTCCAGACAGTGAGTTCTGCCCATTTGAATAATTTAGAGGAAAGCCAGTCCTTCTTGATCTGTTGGATTGATTGTGTGTCGGGAGATTAGAGTAAACTAATTAGTCCACAATGCAGAGGTCTATCAGGCCTATTGTTCTGTGGACTTGAGGTATGCCATTGATCCAAAACCCAATCTAATCAAATAATCCGAAAACCACTAATGACAGAACAACACGTGTCTACAATGGCCCGTATCCCTCAGGAAACAAAAGATACAGACGATCACAAGGATGAAAGAAATGTTACTATGCCATATATAAATATTATTTTAATTGCATTTTAAAGTACTTGGTATCAAGACATGTCTATACTGGTGGTACAATATCACATTGAAGACAATTCTATCTTCTCAGGGGTACAGTACAGTAAATTATGTACATTACATTGGGTTAAAACATTTCACCAATGAAGTCATTTTTGCCAGAAACAAAAAAAATGTATGTTATTTAGGCTACTTCTGCTACAAACAGGCGCACAGGCAGCAGAGGTTATAATTTATCTTACAAAGCCAACAATCTGGGAGACTTTGGGTTAGGCCTATACAAGCTGTGATGGGAAGTCTTTTCGCCTCAACCTTTTCTTCAACATGAGATGAGTCATGTTGAAGAAACCTCAGCTTTATATTTGAGTGAAGATTTGTGCCACTGTCTGTCACTTTTCCTTGTGCAGCGCAGTGTTTTGGCTCTGTGGGGACAGAGCACGGTGCAGTAATGTGATGTTATAAAGCCTGGGGAATGGCGCGTTCCTATTGGCTGTCGGGCCTGTGTATAAAGAGCCGCAGTGGCAAATTAAATCAGATCAACTGCGGCTTCTGCGTGGGCAAGCACACACGAGGACGCGCTCTGCACGGGGAACAGTGACGGATCTCTTTACGGTTTCCTCTTCACATTTGATTGCACCTTTTGGACTATATTTTTAGCAAAATGAAGGAAAGGAGGAGTACGCAGCCGCTTGTTGTGAGGTGTAAACTGGTGCTGGTTGGAGACGTCCAATGCGGAAAAACGGCGATGTTGCAGGTCCTCGCCAAAGACTGTTATCCAGAGGTATGTGGCACTTTAGTCGATGAAACAGAAGAAACAACTCTTGCACGTGAATTGTGGCGGCTATAGGGGTATTTTTGCCTTAGAAAACGGCAAAAATGTGCCGTAATTGTGTGTTGCGTTTGTTGCAGATGAGACATTTCATGCGCAATTCCTCTATCAAGTCATCTCCCCCAGTGCCATGATAAATCACTCTTTAAAGAGATAGTTGTTGCATTTGTTGACATAATTTCCTATATGTGCTTTAGTGGACATCACTTAAACTGATTGATAATCCCAAAGCCCTCATATACCAGTACACGCTGTTCCTGGGATGAGTTGGCTTATCACTGCATGTTTTAATAACGCACTTATTAGCCGGACAAATGTGATTATGTGTCCGCCTGGCTGACACGGTCCCACTAACGGCCGCGTGTTGTTAATTGCCTCTCCAGACGTACGTGCCCACGGTGTTTGAGAACTACACGGCCTGTCTGGAGCTGGAGGAGCAGCGCGTGGAGCTCAGCCTCTGGGACACCTCAGGTAAATGACTACAGGCTACATGCATCCTTTATGTCTCTATGGGCTCCTCTCAGTCTCCTATTGTCTGTTCCACTAGTGAGATGACTGTTTGAGCATAAACTATGAGTGTATGTTTACGTTATGTTATTCAGCCCAGTGCGTTTGTACAACATTTATTTATTTTTCTCTTTTGTCTTCCAGATAGTGAACATTGGAATTACTTGTTAGTTACTGGGTTTGAAATGGTTACTGTATTATTTCCCTTGTCTGTTTTAGCTGTAGTTAAGGTAGAGAAGCACTCAACAGGGTAAATGATGACACATAGCACAGACCAGCTGCCAGTTTAATTTGATTGCTTCCTTTTTTCCATGAATGTAGCTATTTGTCAGTGATAAATAGCTTAACTCATCAAGATGTATTTGTTTATGTTGGAAAAAACAAATGTGGACTCTCTTCCTATTTTTCAGTCATCAATAATCTATTGCGTTACATCTGAATCACACTTGTTGATATGCTATCAGCCCTCATTCAAATGACTACATCTTTTTTGTTACTAGATGTATTTCCCCTGCCTCTTCTCCACATCCATGTTATTAGTACACAGTGAAAGTAGGTTGAGAGACTGTGATTCCTTCTGCCTGGTTTGTCCTTCCCGTGCATCATATGTTCATTTACACTAAGCTTTAAAAATAGGGTCAAAGTGTCAGTGTGTGTCTCCCGTGGGCTGTTGTGTGTTGACCTGGATATTACAAACACAGCTTTTTACATCACCTGTTTGATTCTGTCTCTCCCTCTCTCCACTCTCTCTTTCTCTCTCCTGTCTGCTCTCTCTGGGTCACAGTTTTGCTCACACGTTTTGCGCATCAAATCCTTTACATAACAGCTCCAATTGTGTCAGACGATGCTGCATGTGTTTACCGTATTCCTCGTATACTCGCGCCCCCTCATTATCAGACAGGCAGGAAGGAGAGTGTAATTCCCCTGTCAGACCAAATCCCGTGCTTTTTATTCCCACGCTTTGGACCTCATGCTGGAGTAGACCCTGGCAGGACTGCTGGGCTGGGTTCCCGAGGTTTTCTGGCGCAGACGGACACAGAGGTCTGGTCTCTAAAGTTTGGTGACCTGCATTCTCCCCCCATATGCTTCCTCCCGAACGGCATGAGGATTAAAACCCGCCTGGCCGACCCACTGACCCAGCAAGTCTGAGATGGCACATTTCACTTTCTGCCTTTAAACTCTTTGGCTCGTGTCATTTGGCATATTATGAACCCCTTTGTTTTCTTTGTCTAGCATAATAGCAACAGATAGCTTCAGGGTTGTTTGCATATGTTGCCCCTCAATACTCAATAGAACAATGAACGCAGCTGAAAACAAACACACACTTCCATTTATAGTCAACAATACTACTTATAGCTTGCAAAAATACCACTGACTTGAACAAAGATAATGTCTGTTTCCCGAAAAACTTTACAGAAAACTTTTACATGACTCCACTAACTAGGGCTGGGCTATATAGCAAAACATATATATTGATTTCATCCACATAAACTTCAATTAGTCAGTTCAGTTTAATACAAAATGAGCCCAATTCTTCTTACTAAGTCTGAACTCAGCTCTAAAATACATGCTTCTACTGATAGAGCACTGGCTATAGATGTTATAGAAACTTGCATAGTTTTGAATAATCCCTCATTGATGATCAGATTCAGAGGTTATATAGCCTAGTGGCAACACAGTAACCTACAGTTTCCTCATTGTAATTCTGTCTAATTGTGTGGAGAGGCACTACTGGTAGTGTGTCCCAGGATCTCATTATCCTGACTCCCCTGCATTGATCCTCTGACCTCATCACCGGACGGGTGCTCCTTCCTCCCCCGGCCCACCTCGGATTTATACAAACTCAAATCGATGGGCCCGTTTTAATCAGCCTGAGCGCGTCACATACGGGGGAGGACGGCTGGGGAAGCCCTGAAAGCAGCTCATAAATACTGAATAATGGATGTTTCTATAGTGTTAGTGGGTGATTTATATGGGCTTAAATGGTCTCACTGACAAGTCTTTGAGTTTGATGTATATTTAGTTTCTTCGCTGATACAAAGGAGATTGGTCCAGATTGAGGTTGCTTTCAATCTAGGCAGATCAATGAAAGAACTAGTAATTGAGTCAAGCCAGTACTAATTTACAAAGATCTGAGACACTTATAAAATCTACAGTATGGCTACTCAGAGGCTGCTGTCCCAAGCCCGGATAAATAGTTTTTTAAAACCTAGCATAACTGTCTAAATTAATTCCCACATCCCTGGCCGCATACTAACCCCAGACAGGAAAATCCCAAATCACATAATTCCGCAGAGTCATCAGATAAAGCAGATTGTAGTATTAGCAGATTAACTTAATTTAGTTGGATGAGTGATCGGATATGGGGTTACATGGGCTTATATTAGTTCTAATATAGATCTGGACCATTCAGGAAAAGTCCAACAATTTTTTTTTTTTTACTTATTTCAGTATTGATACTTGTTCAGAATGAGTGTCTAGTTATTACATTAGTATTAGTTTAGACAACCCTTTACTGTGTGTTGAGTAAGAGAAGTAAAATATTAAACCCAGACTTTGTTGTAAGACTTTATTGCCCAAAACTGATCTACAGGGCTGTATGTTGTTTACTGCTTATAGTGGTACCACATCCCCATCAGCACATGTTCCATCATTTCCAGTTTCTCACCATTTACTTCGCTTTTAGTCCAGCTTCATTTTGCTCTGGGCTCTGGATCATCCACACTCTAGACCCTTCCTCTGCCTTCGGACTTTGGTGATGCTTTTCACTCTTCCTCTTTTTATCTGCCTCTCACTGCTACTTTCATGCCTCAGAAACCTCCCATCTGCTGTGGATGCCTACTGTTGAGAATGAAGCAGAGAAGCCCATATTTCGGCCATATTTGCTGCATGTGCATTGATCTTTGGAGAGGGAGGGGTAGGGGGATCTTGTGTGGTAGCAGGCTGCAGGGGGTGAAGGATTAATGGCACAGGAGGATCTTTTGGTCCCCTCAGAGGGCTAACTCCGCTCCACCGCCTCTCTGCTATTGGCGTTTCCCTGCTGTTTCATCCACTTAATAACTTGGTGAGAGTGTCAGGAGAGCACGGCTAAACCTGTTATTACACACTGGTGGTATGATCTACAGCAACCATGTCAAAGGCAAGACTCAGAGCATGTTAACTGTGGTCACTGATAATATGGGATTTTAGACTTCAGTAGATTATGTGTATGGAAATAACAACTATGGCATTTTTATTTATGGTGAAGTGGAAGTAGAACATTTCAATATTTCTCGCGTGTACACAAATTTATTATTCTCCACTGATCCAAAGGTTGGTTATTAAAATCCTGTTTTTGACATAAACATCAATGGTTGAGTGGTCAGACCCACTGACTCACAGGTTGGTGGTGCGATTCCAGCTCCCACAGATGAATGCTCTTGTTGTGTTCTTGGGCAAGACACTTAAACTCACCCTGCCCCCGTGTCTCCGTACACTGGTGTATAAATGTGTGTGTGAATCCGTTAGTGGTTTCTTAATGTAAAGCGCTTTGACTGCCTTGAAATTGGAAAAGCGCTATATAGAAATGTGACCATTTACCATTTTACCAGTTTAAACGATGACTATAGTTATTTACTGACCCATTCTGGCTGTAAGTATAACATTTCAGCCTTGTCTGTGTGTGTCTAATCATTATGAAATCAAATGCAAATGTGATGTAGGACAACAAAGTATATATAAATACATTAAGACAGTAGGAAAGGAAGAGAGGACCAACCACTTTTCTTGAGCCATGACTCACTTATAGTGTAATTACAACATTGTTTGCCCTCATTATGATTCCCATTCACCAGCACTGCCCTATGAAATGGAGGCCGTCACATTGTTACATGTGCCACTGTTTCTGCTTTAACTATGCAAGCTGCTAATGAATCACTTTGCCTGAAGGTCAAAGCCATTTCTCTTTCGCCTTGACAAGACTTAAAAACATCTCGGACACGTCTTTGCTGCCTGTTTTCTTCCTGGCAGGATAACTCGTCTGTCAGCTTTAATTGCACTGTGTTGTGGACATCCTGCACAGTGTTCCTATTGATCGCTGCATTTAGATCAGTGGCCGTTTAATGCGCACTCACACCCAGGGCAGGGCACGATAACCCTGAGAGATCGGGAAGATTTAGGACTTGGCTTTGCACAGACACAACACGCCACAGCAGAAAACATCATTGTTTCTATTTCAATGGATGTTAATGGCCTCAGTTCTATAGCTTTTGTTTGGTGGCTCAAGGTGTAACTGTTGATAACAGACAAGTGGTTCTTTGCATTAAGGGAGTTAACGACTGGTCTGTTTACAAAGATTTTTGAATTGTTGTTTGAGGTTAAACCTTTCATAAAAAGCTTAGTCTTAAACTTATTTACAAATAAGGGTGCTCACATCCCATTACACTTTGACTGTTAGGTCTTGCTTTTCTAGATTAGGTTATTTGTCCTCCACATTTGAGCACTGAGGCAACTTGTCAGGAACTGTTCAGTGCTCGGGACCCATCTCCAGATCTTGAGCTAGGCTTGGTCAGGACTTCTTTAACTGGAGGATTATTGATCCACAGACATGCATTGGATCTGAAGTACATACCTGTACCATATAGTAATAGGCTATTGTAAAATTGAATAGAATTTTTACTTGTTGAAATGAAATGATGAAGAAGAAAAGACAATGTATAGTTGAATTTGATACAGAAATACTCATGGCCACACATGACCTCCCTGGCTGGTATAAACACCGATATCAAAACTAATTTCAATGAACATGTTGTATTTTATAACATCTATAAAGCTTAAGTGTAATACCACCTCGACCCATTGTTTTCTATTGCTGTTCTGTTTATTTGGTGAAAAAAAAGTGCTGGAATTTGAGAGCAGCTTGTCATTATTCTGCTCACAGAGCCCGGCAGCTGGCAAAATTCGGTTTTACCCTTTGATAATGTGAAAAAGCATTAAGTATTCATGAAAGTGATCTATATGCACACAACCATGTAGCAGGCTACTGTTTAATTTGCCCTTCCCTGTTTCCTGTTCCATTGTTGTTTCTCTGCTGTAAATCAATTAACTTAGCATTGTGTAATAGCTAATTAGTCACTGCTTTTGCTATAAAAGGAATCACATTTGGGAGTCACAAACATGCTAATCCCATTGAGCTGCTTGTTCTGTAGCAGGAGATAGCAGGATGTTGCATACCGCTGGCTAAATCCAAACTTTAAATCTTGTTATAAGTGAGCTTTTTGTTTGGTGAGGGTGCTTATCTGGGTGCAGACCTGAGGGATGTCCCCGGCACTGTGTGGGTGGGTGGGCATGTGGCTGGTGTGAACTGATTGATAGGCAGTTAAGTCTTTATAGAGCCAGCGGTGGGTGGAATGCATGATGCCGTCGTCAGTGGATTCCAAGGCTGTTGCTGTGGTAACAGAGAGCGGAGGTATGGCGCGCCTCTGGATTTTTTTCTTTTTAGGAGAGGGGGGATGGCATGCTCACTTGCAATACTACTTGATTTTTTACGACCCCACCCTTTACAAACAACAGTAAAGCTTTTCTATTAAAAATGTACAGCTCACCAACAAAATTGCCTTTTAAGAATCCCTTTTCTTGTTTAGAGCATCATTATTATAGTTATAGTTTTTATTTTATTGTTGTTTTCCACGTAGGATTTTGCATTTAAATCGAATTTAAACAAAGATGGTATTTATCTGGAATTTAGATAGATGTATATTCAAGCTAAATTATTTCTCTTAGCAGAAAATATTTGAGTCAGGGAGTCTCGGGCGAACTCTATTTTCCAGGATTTAAAAAAAAAAAAAAATTATTACTGCCTGGAAAGATCAATAGGGATTTAAGCGTTCGATTGTCATCTTCCCTTTAGCCAATCAGATGAACTGGTAAAAGAGCATTTCCAGGGACAGAGAAGTGGGTCTCAGTGAGAAAAATCTGATCTGATGTCTCCTAATCCTGCTGCAGGATTCAGTATGCAATCTGCTCCTCCACTGTTGGCTCATCAAACACCACAACAATCTCGCCAATGAAATTACACTTGGCTTAAAACATTGAATCATAAAGGTTTACAGTGCACCCAGTTTATAATGTAAATAGACTTGCACACTATTACAATCCATCCAGCACCAAATGCCAAAAGCAATTCAACCTTTCTGGTGGAGGGTCCGCCACTTGCTTGTCTCTATTGAGATGTTATTGTTGGTAATCTATGATACAACAAAGTGAATGAAAGTGAATTAAGTTTTATTGTTGTTTGATTAGAGGTAATAAGAAATAATTGTGAAATGTATGTGTTTCTTCTCTCTCTCAATAATCCTACCACTAAAAATGTATATCTTGACATCCCATCTAAACAGATGGATCAAGATCATGATTGTATTTGTCTGCTCTTAGTACAATGACCCTTAAGATCCATAGTGACTGGGATAGACTCCAGTCAATTTCAGAATTAAGAAAATTAATGTTTGCTCTCATTGTTCACTTTTATAGTTAAGATAATTTAAGTAAAGCATTTATTAAAATCTGACATATCTTTAACCATGAGCTGTTTTTTTTTTTTTTTTTTGCAGGTTCTCCATACTATGACAACGTGAGGCCCCTGTGTTACAGTGACTCAGACGCAGTCCTGCTGTGTTTTGACATCAGTCGCCCTGACACTGTGGACGGAAGCCTCAAAAAGGTAACCAGCCGAAAACTGTCTAAAAAAAGTAGATGTCCTCAAATGATCTCTTTCACTCATTATTAAATTGATTAATTGCTGACATGTATTGACTCTTTATGTTTAAATTTTTTGCAGTGGAAGAACGAGATCCTGGACTTCTGCCCCAGTACACGCATCCTTCTGATTGGCTGTAAGACCGACCTGCGCACGGACGTCTGCACTCTGATGGAGCTGTCCAATCAGAAACAGACTCCTCTCACCTATGAGCAGGTTAGGAGAAACAGACCGAATAGAGTTGTTGTAGTATTGTTGCTTGCCATTAAACTTTTTTAGGGTAGATTCTTCTCAAAGAATACCCTAAAATGCTTACAATATATTATGTTACAAAAAAAAAAGTAACAAATTTCATGTTTTGAACCTTGGACTTGGACCTGTTGACCTAAGGCAAATTAATAATAAGTTATAATATATAATAATTAGTATAAGTTTTCCTGCTCTCATCTCTTTTCCAGGGCGCTGCTATGGCCAAACAGCTGGGTGCCGAGGCCTACCTGGAGTGCTCCGCCTTCACCTCGGAGAAGAGCATTCACAGTGTCTTCCGTACAGCAGCGCTGGCCTGCATCAACAAACTACAGGCCGTCCCAAAGCCCAGCCCCACACGCCGCCTATCGAAAAGACTGCTTCACCTGCCCAGCAAGTCAGACCTGCTCTCCTCCACCTTCAAAAAGGAGAAGACTAAGAGCTGCTCCGTCATGTGAGTGGACGCCATCTTGGGCTTCCAAAAGGTCTCTCCCAGCCCCTGCCTCTTTTGGTCTTGGGGAAGGGGGGTGGGCACGATTTATCAGGACATCCTGCTGAATCCTTCCCCTAACCCCCCCATGAAACCTAAACACCACATCAGAAGAGGTGGACACTGCGCTGTCCACTTGCTCCTGAACATTGTAATGCACATCTGTCATTAATCAACCTCGACCTGCTTTTTGAAGAAACTGTTGTATTCAAGGTTCGGACATTGAGCTGTCATTTTTCACCTGTAACAGAAAGATACTACAATATTCACATTACATGTTGAGTTTGTCCAAAATCGGAAATGTGCAACATGTGATCATATTATTGATGGGGAAAAAACTTCTCAATAATTCAATGTATACCTAAAGCTAAATCTAGCATGAACCAATCAGGAGCAAGGAATGTCCTGTGTCTTCTAGCAAGGCAGTATTAAGTAGCAGGACATATAAAGGGTTGCAGAAGTTAGACATAAACAGTCGGCGGTCAAAAGAATGGAGAGATGAGTTATTAAGAGAAGTTGCTATTGCTGCGTGTATAGATGAAGCCTGGTGGTGGCACTGTGGTCAGCTCTGGTCGTTTTAGGTTGGAAGAGTCAGAGCAGACCAAATCAAAAGGGGAGTTTACTTGGGCTTCCTATATCGCTGTGACTTCAAACTACTTGATGAAGGAGAAAATTTATGAGGCGTAAAAGTTTCAATGCCTTGATGTGGCTTGAAGTAGTCACTGTGTGCAAAATGCTTGGATCTGGCTGCTAATGCAAATCTTTGTAGGTTAGAATATCATTTGGATTTGTAGCATTGTTTGAGCTCTTCTTTAATGGTATGCAGTTTCGGAAAATGCCTTTCATATCACAATCCCACAATCTTTGGACTTCTATGTGCCTGTGACTTCTCTCATTTGTAAAATATAATCCAATGTAGCACTCCCAATGACTTCCAAGACCTCCGTGTTGTTTCTAATCGAATAAGCAGCACTTACTGTAGGACACATATGGAGCAAACAGGGGCCTGGTCCGTGCTTAAATCCTAAGCTTTATGGTTGTGCTGACCATAAAGCAGTGATGATTTAAGTGCATGTTATACAAGGGCGACCTGTGGCAATAAAACACAGCTTTGTAATTACTGTTATCTGCTACCGCGCTCCATGGACCATCTTTGCTGTACAAAAAGGCTGTTGATATGAGTATGCTATCCACTAAATATTAACACGAGATTGTGATGGACAAACCCCTGTAGATGCTGTTATTGCACGGAATAGACGCAGTTTTCAATTTTGCATTGGGAATCTACAGATTACATATTGATTAATGTAATACTGACATATTACAAAGTTGAACCATTGTGAAAGGGCTTAGAAAATAAGACGTATTGGGGGTTTGTAGTTCAAATCAAATGCACAGGCTGGCCCTGTCCAAAGAGTGATATTATTTTCCTTAATATTTTTTTCAGTTATGGTCGTTAAAAGCATGTTGTCTTCATGTTGTTTATGAGTAAGTGTCTATGAAGCGGTGGGCAGCCCTTGTTACAGCCGTGAAATGGTGATTTGCACAAAAACCTTTAGTTCACGGTCGCACCAAAATTCTGCAGCATCGCCTAGCAACGATTGAGTGCAGGAAGGAGCGAGGACAGAGACAGGGCTCGATCAGTGGCACTTCCCCAAATCCAGACAGCAGCAGCTTCTACCAAACAGCCTAACATCAGAATCAAAGACTGCACAAACTATAGGTGTAAAGAAAGATATTACAACTTTTGAACCATGAGACACATTTTGGTATTAATCAGAAGACTCAGACTGAGTCAAAATTAATGTTACCAAAAAACTAAACTATGTCTACATTCTGCTGAAACTGAAAGTTGTAAATAGAAAGAAACATCAATTATCTGCTCAAGTGTAACACCTTTTAATCAATTTGGTGGAGCATTGTATCAAAGCTATGAACTGTATCTAATTACTTGCTAAGATTGTGATGGCAGCGATACCAATTTGAATAATATCATGCAGACCTAATTTTCTGTGGCTGTTCCAGTTTAGACAGAGCAGTCATGTGCAGAGGAGGCTCGTAGACCTGTAGTCGGCCTGTGTGTTGTGGTCAGTGTTTGGTACACTGGTGCAGTCCAAATCCTAAAGCATGTCCTATTGAAGTTATATGATTGTACATATCTTCTGTCTCCTGTTTTATAACCATTGTAAGGCACTCTTGAGGTGTCAGAGGAACTGTTGTTGTAAATGTGAATATTTATTTAGTAGCTCTTTTTGTTGTCATGTACATTCATTTGAAATCTATTTTGTAAATTGAACGTTTTTTGTTTTGATTATTTTTTGCTGTGTTAATAAAGCTTGCCTTGTTCGGCATATTTAGTTGCATTTTGTAAAATCAATTTTCAAATTTACTTCCCAAAACAAGAAATAAGTTGATATATTTAAACAATAATACTGAATAGTTCAAGTGATAACAGCAGCTCTAGTGGCCTGTGTCTGTGTTATATTTTCAACATTGTAACAAGATGGATTTATGTTCAGTGGAAGTAATAGAAATATTGTGTTGTGCTATAAACACAACTCCTTTGTGTTACCATTTCTACACCAGAACATATTTTGCATGTATCGTGAGAGCTTTAAGCCATGTTATGATGGTGTTACCTTCTCAAAAACATAACTGGACTTTGTTTTATTCACACATGTTTGAATAACCCTGCATTATTAGTCTATCTACACGTCCAAAGCTCAAAATGCTCTGTTCCACCTTGTGGTCAAGTTAACAGCTACCTTTTACCTGTTGTTCAGTAAAGATTGGAAATTTCAGGGCTGAAATTATCCAAATGATTTTAGTTAAGGTGTATGAAGTTTAAAAACACAGTGAAGCACTTCCTGTATTACCACATAACATCAGGTGAAAGGTGAAACAGTGTTTTATGTTTGAGGAAAACACAGCTTAAATATGTAGAATTTGTGTTAAACCTGTGTGAATGAAACAAAACACAACTCCAGGTAGATTATGTTTTGATGAGGAAAGAACATTTTAACATATATCAGAAAATAGGGGAATATGGCCCTTTAAAGTGTTATATTGATAAGAATACAACAATTTTACTTAAAACTAAAAAGTTGAAATCATAAATATTGCCTGTTCAAAAAGGACACAGTTATAGAAGTAAGATATGCTTTTTGCTAAATGCCCCCTGTGCATTACTATGATCCCTGCTCATTTATGCAGAAAAGCATATCCAGTCATGTATCTCCTCACTCATTTCCATATGAAGTGTGTCCCTTATCTCTTCCACTCCACTGGTGCTAATAATTCCTTGAACAGGCCTGGTGTCTCTGAGTGCATGCAGAGCGACTCTCATTAGGGACAGAACAAATTTGAATCGTGATGGATGGGGGATTACTGTCATTTCGTATCTCTTCTTCAATGCTGAACAGAGATGAGAGCAGCTGATGAGGAGGGCGTCTGGATAATCCCCTGAACCGCAGAGACCGAAGTGTGTCACGTGTAATTAAGACACACTTAACAGGAACACGATCTGGAAACTCCGGGTTCAACAAAAGGGGAGCAAGTTCCCTAATTGAGATGAGTTGTAAAACAAATCAACTTTCAACGTAGATGGGTTCTCACAAGTGGAAAGTAACGCATTGGGCTGATCATTTGACTATTCTTAGGAAGGTCCTCAGTTCAATTCCCTGACATTGACGCAGTCCATGTAGAGTATGCAAAGTGTCCCAGAGTGGGCAGTTTATTACCTGGCAAGCCAGAACCACACACTTTGTCAAAACTTTACAAAGACGAATGGATCTGTAGCTGTATCCTATCTCCCCAATTTCAGAGGAGAGATGACAGGTGGATTAACCAATCAAAGAGATCCATGATTTGTTTGTGTCAAAAACAAACTGGCTGCTTATATTATATATAAAAAAAAAAAAAAAAAAAAAAAAAACAAAGGGCTGAGAATCAACAATCAAAGCACTAGACTCTTATTTAACACAGGTAAAATACGTTCTACTTTCTGAATGTTACAAGAATTTTTGTGGAGATGTCTTCTGCATTTGAGAGACACCTGATAAAAATGAGTGATTGTGGTTGGACCGTTTCAAATTTGGACAAAGGATTTTCACCCTCTATTGTCCGGTTCCAGATCCTTAAGGATTTGATCAGAATGCAGAACGGACTGGCTGGTCACACAAGGCAATTTATGAGCGCTACTGTTTAACCAAACAAACAGGGCAAGTATACTCTAAATTTGGTTAAGGTCCCTATGTGCTCTGCTATTGTCACCCACTACCTCTGCAATGTTTCCCCTGCAGTGGAAGGATCGGTCAGATACAAATGAAAACAAAAGCTTTAGCATTATAGGATTAGTACCATTGAATAACTTTTATATTGCAACAAACTGATGTAATAGTAGTGGTTACAGGGTGAGCGTGTGTCCCTCTTGGTTGTCCTGCACAGCTACACACGCAACACTTTTGATATGATATAAGCTCCTGCTCTTCCAAACTCTTTAACTGTGTTTTAATGGATAAACTTTAATGGTGTTTTAATGGATAAATGACATTGCCCGACTTGTTCTACTTACTACTATTTGAGTTGGTCATTACAAGTGGTTGCGGCATAAACAAGTACAATTTTTGTTCTTTCTGTCATTTCAAACTGTAGCAGCAGCTGTTACATTTTGGCCTATTGACAGTTTTTCTCAGTTTTCTCACAGTTTCAGTGACACTTCTGAAGATGTAACGTTGCTCTGTGTTCAAACAGAGCCCATCTGGAGCCACATGTGCACAGGTGTGTAGCACTGGCTCAATGCCCAGGAGACAGAGCACAGACACCAGACGCTCCTCAGCTCTGTCGTCCAGTGCAGCTAACATGACAGGGCCAGGGGAATACTTCTGAATGTGAGTAGTGTTAGATCTTCTATACTTTGACAAAATCTTGACCGACCACTGTGGAGAACAAAGTAAGACTGATTAATTAAAATAAAAAAAAAACATAACATATTGCAAATTCTTGTCCCCACTGGCATAGAGACTGAGGTGGAGATTACAATTATTATTTTTTTCATATGTATTCTTATTTAGATTTTTTTCAATATTGTGGCCTTGCACCACATAATAATACCACAAGGTGTACAACCCCATAACCCTCTCCTACCCTCCCCTAGCCCCCCATCCTTAAACCTAACAGAAAAAAAGAGATAAAATAAAGTAATTATAATAAAATAAGTAAATAAAAAAAAATAATAATGATAATAATAATAATAATAATAATAATAATAATAATAATATAATAATAATAATAATAATAATAATAATAATAATAATAAATAATAATAATAATAATAATAATAATAATAATAATAATAATAATAATAATAATAATACCAACTTGGCCAATGCCCAATTTAGTCTGATCTCGGAGATTATATTTTTAATCAGAATTTCCCACTGTTTTTTTTTTTTCCAGATAGAAAAGTTCTACTGAGTATATCATACATATTAGTCACTAGAACCCAGAATGTGCTACACTGTCTAAAAACATCAGATTCATTGCAATATTCATTTTAGCTGCTCCCTTTCTGTATTAAACATAATTCACCTCTAGAATGTTGTGATGCCACCTGACACCCAGCAGATGACTTATGAACTTATGATATGACCATGAACCAGACAGTTTTACAATCCACATGAAAAGATTTCCTGGTGCCCTGTAAAACTGAAGCTGGTGGTTGGTTGGGGGCAGACCTGGGGCAGTGGGTGACTTTCACACACCCACATTTACCCTTGGGTGTCAGGATGCTGAAAAGGGCCATGTGCTAGTCCCACAAAATGAGGCCAACATCTGGAAAGGCTGCATGGCCTGATTCTCTCGCTGAGGTAAAGGTTCACATTGCAGGTCCAGGAGGTTGTCAGGGCGACCTTAGCATTTTGTTGCGGCTTTAACACAAACTGCTCTTTGTCTCCTACACAAACAGTGGACTACTCTGACCTAGGATTATGGTGTTGCCATGGACAAAAGCCCAACAGCAAGGCCATTAGAGCCACATAAAGTCAGTTACCTTTAACACACAACAGATTAATGCCATTCAAATGCAGTGTGACTAATTAGTATATGCATAGAGAAACATTTAGATAATAACAGCAGATTGATGAGAATGACTTGTAATCAATCAAACAACTCAAATGATTACTGATCATGTTCCCAATCTTTTATATCACTCCGGGCTGAAACTTTACAGGCCACCACCAATGAAATCTTTTTATCTTTCTTATCTTTCTTTTATCTTAATCTTTTTCATTTTAAATGTTTCTTTTGTGCATGTATGCAGCACTTTATCTCCATTGGGTACTTCAGCTCCTCATTGTGAACGTGCATTTGTAGTGCACATGTGCCTAAGAGCATAAGTGGGTGCTGTTGTATAACATACCATAATTTTCAGAATGTCCCTGTCACCACAACAGAGCCACATGCTTTCATTCACTTTACACCTATGCATGTGCCAATGCTTTGGAACATTTCACACATAAGATCTAAATATACTACAGGC
Source organism: Periophthalmus modestus (assembly GCA_019594935.1). NCBI lineage: Eukaryota > Metazoa > Chordata > Actinopteri > Gobiiformes > Gobiidae > Periophthalmus > Periophthalmus modestus. Next base: position 15,557,031 of record JAIEZT010000084.1, on the reverse strand, counting down.
CTATTTACGTGTTTGAATCTTTTACTATAAAGAGGAGGTGTGAGCGTGTTTCCTCTGCTTGGTGCCCCCCTCTAACACAGAGAAACAGCTCCTCTGCCGCAGTGCAGGGAACAGCCACAACACCAAAACCTGTCCGCTTTTTTTCAACCCAGCAGTGAAGCAAAATACTTGTGAGCAAGGACAGTACATGAAGTACAGCAACTCTTTTTACGATAGGATTTCTATACATTTAGTATATCTGTAAGCATATAAGAATTAGATACCAATATCCCATTGAATATGCATTCAGGACTTGTGGGCCAGTTATCATGAGTGCCTCTACTTTCCGTGTAAAGTCTAGGATTGGACTGTTTAAAGAAGAACATGCTTGATAAGTTAAAACACATTATTATTCTCATAGACTACTGATGTGAACTAAACCCACCCACTTTACGTCCCCCCTCCCACCTCTCTCTGCGACCTCTGACCCCTCCTATGGATAAACCTAGTGCAGGTCTCGCTCTCTCTTGACCTTGTGTTTCCCGGGCAGCTCAGCTCAATGTGTGATGTGCAATTGTTTCATGTTTCCCAGCGGTCACGCGACTGAAGCCCAGATGTCCATTTGAACATGCACAGATGATGTGTGGGTCGAGAGGATACGCTCGGCTTCATTTCTTACAATAGATCGTATGGCATTGAGTGGGACCAAAGTCAGGATTAATATTGAAATATTGGGCATGTTGCTACTAGTGTATTGAAATAACATATCTATAACAATCTATCAACTATTATATTACGCCATGTAATTTATTTCATTCACACATCTTTGACATACAAATCCTGTATATTTAGGCTGAATTCTTCTCTCAAACTGAAGATGCTTTGTTCCACTTTCTGATGTCATATGGCAATACAGGAAGTGCTCCACTTTTAAACTCCATATACCTTCACTAGAATCATTTGGATAATTTCAGCTCTGAAATTGCCAATCTCTACTGAACAAAAGGGAAAAAGAGCTGTTAACTTGAAAACTACCACTTCATACCATTACAAAATGGAACAGAGCATTTTGAGCTTTGGAAACATAGGCAGACTAATAATGAAGGGTTACACTGATAGCATGAAGGTTTGAGAGTCTTGCCCAAGGACACAAGAGCAGCACTGGTGAAAATGAGTTGTAATCTCAGAATTGCCTTTGGGTTCATTGGGTAAACTATGCCCAGACTGTAGTTTATGGCAAGATACATTCTGCAAAGTGGTGACTATAGCTTATAGCCATTTGTACCATAAAACACAGAAGGGTGAAGCATAAAGTCAATGAAACACTAAGTTGAATGTATAATGTTAGCACAGGGCTGCTCTTTCTAATTGGCAGTAATGTCAGTACCACAGATGTTCTCTTCACATTATGCACTAATTCCCTACATCACAAACTCACACAGGCACATACCCATTGTTTGTATGGCGTCACCGGGCAACAGCACAAAGACCTGGGACTGGCTGCTGTACCAAACAATACTATTAGAGCATGAATAGTTGTGTCAACATAAACCAAAATAAAATCATGTTCAGTTTGTTCCCGGGTGGCACTCTCACAGCTGCAGTGGACAGTGGTCTCTGGTGTCCTTTATGCTTCTATGAGAATTACATACACCATTAGGTCAGAGGCAGCAGACTGAGAACAACAGGGGTAATTACAGGATAATTACTACATACTGCTTCATTTGAAAGCTAACAATTTGTACTTAACATGACATTTGAAGCTATTGTGTGGCCTTTTTCAGTTGAGGCACAGAAAGTGGTAAAATATAATTTTAGTATTAAATATTTTTATAATAATAATAATACTGCATTTTCTCTTTTAACTGCTACTACCACTGGTTTGCTGCATTAATAAGTTGAATTTAGGTAAAATGTAACAACAGTTAAGCGGGATGATTAAGCAACTGAGTATCTTTAGTATGTGAAAATTAAAGGGCTACCTATCAGTTGTGCTCTCTGTAGCCCCAGACCCCTGAGTCAACAAAACAATATTTTTGATCCGTCGTATATATATATATTTTTTTATATATATTTCAAAGAAGTTGCGCTAATGAAAACAAGAAAACAAAGAAAAAAGTTTTTTTTAAAAACAAAAAAAACAGAACACTTTATATTTGTATTATTTATCACATGGAGCAGTTCTAACTCACTTGCATCAAAAGCAGGGCTGCATCACTTTGAATTGGCGATGTGCTTCCAGTGGGGGAGGAGGGACACAAAGGGACGGCTGCTGTCTTCCAAAGGGAACCATGGCTACGGGACAGAGTAGTCGCTGTAGTAATGGGACATGTGAGTGTCCGGGATACTCTCTGTTCACAGGGTCCTCCCCAGGACACATAATTCTACAACTGCTGCCACTGCTGCTGATGGTGGTGGTGAGGCAGTGCAGAGACAGAGAAAGCCCAGAACTAGTGCATCATGTTCTCCGTTAAAAATAAAACCTAAAAAATGCTGAGTGATATAAAGTTACAAATGTGTTGTGCAGTAGACAGGTGGGCAGAATTAGGTGGAACAACATACCTTTGGAACTTATTCAAATGTACAAGGTTTAAGTCCTTAAATAGAAGTACATTATACTTCATGTGCACTTCTACAAATTCCCTACAGAGGTCAAATGAAACTTGTATTTATTAAAAGGCTTTTCATGGATAATTTAAATAATAATTAGCATTTATTTGTGTAAAGGTATGCTATAGAAAATGTACACACACAATTTTATGCAAAATGTAATGTGCTACTTGAATAAAGCTGAGAGGGCTTTTAGCCACAACAAGGTTAAAACCACACACGCTGTGCACTACTGCCAAGTGAACAGACTACGTTAAAATATGCACTTTTTCTGCATTATTAAAAAGATTCTAATATCTGACCCAGTTCTGGCTTGTTGAGGCTCACAGCCTGTCAGTGGAGTCAGAGGTGTCAGAGTGCATTTAGCCCAATTAAAAAGTAGGATAGAACCCAAAATGTGACTTTTTAAATGTTTTTCCTTGTGTATTTATCTAGTATTCAGTTTTTGATCATAGATACATCATTCAATCCAGTTTACTGGCTATAATAAGTGGAAGAAGTGGAGCCACCAGAGACAGCCAGGCAACGACCCCTGGCACACAGTATCCCAACCCTCACTTTTGAGGAGAGTGCGGTCAGGCGCACGCTGAAGTCCATCAACTCGAGGAAGGCTGCTGGACCTGACGGTATTCCTGGGCAAGTACTGAAAGAGTATGTGGATCAGCTGGCTGGAATTTTTACCAAGATTTTCAACCAGTTCCCTGGCCCTGTCCACTGTACCATCGTGTCTGAAATCTTCCACCATAGTCCCCTTCCCAAAGAAACCCCACATCTCCAGCTTGAGTGACTATCGTCCTGTTGCACTCACACCAGTGGTGATGAAGTGTTTTGAAAAACTTGTACGGGTCTACATAACATCTCTTCTGCCACCAAGTTTTGCCCCCCACCAGTTTGCTTTTAGGAAAAACAGATCCACTGAGGATGCTGTGGCCATAGCCCTCCATGCCGCACTGTCCCACCTGGAGCAGCGGGGGAGCTACGCCCGAATGCTCTTTTTGGATTTCAGCTTGGCGTTCAACACCATCCTTCCCTATAAACTGGTGGAGAAACTGGGGTTTTTGGGGTTTCCACACTCCATCTGCATGTGGATTAACAGCTTCCAGTCAGACCACAGCCAGAGGGTCAAAATAGGCCAACAAGGGCCCTCAGCCCTCTACTCTATAACCTATATACACATGACTGTGTCCCTGCCCATGACAGTAACACCATTGTGAAGTATGCGGACGACACTACAGTGGTGGAACTCATCACTGAGGGAGATAAATCAGCGTACAGAGGTCAGGTGCAGCGGCTGTCGGGTGGTGCAAGGAGAACAACCTGCTCCTTAACACCAAAAAAACAAAGGAACTGATCATAGACTACAGGAGGAAGAAAACTGACATATCTCCACTCTCCATCAGTGGGGACTTGGTGGAGAGGGTCACTGATTTCAGGTTCCTGGGAGTCCAGATCGAGGAGGGTCTGACCTGGAGCAAAAACACCTCTGAGCTGCTGAAGAAGGCCCAGCAGAGACTCTTTTTCCTCAGGGTGCTGAAGAAAAATAACATCACACAGAGACTTCTGCTGTCCTTCTACTGCTGTTGCATAGAGAGTATTTTGACCGATTGCATCGGTGTGTGGTATACCAGCTGCACAGCGGCTCAAAAGAAAGCTGTCCAGAGAGTCATAAACGTAGCTCAGAAGACCAGTGGGTAAGTCGGCCAGTGCCCTCTCAGGACACTGGCCGACTTACACACTTCCCACTGTCTCAAAAAGGGCCAACACATCCTTGGGGACACCTCACACCCCGGACACTCTGTGTTTGAACTGTTACCATCGGGTCAGAGATACAGATCAATCAGAGCAAGGACAAATAGATTGAAGGACAGTTTTTATCCTACAATCGAACCACACTTAATAAACATACCCGCACTTACTAAATATATGTATATCTTTATATTTTTTATTATTTATGTGAGACTGTGAAATAGGTGGGATGTATGTATGTATGTGTGAGGGTGGTCTACTAGTTTCCCTGGCACCTTGACCTGCTCGACACTTTTTAAATTTCGTTGTACATGTGGCATGTTGCAATGACAATAAAGACATATTCTATTCTTCTATTCTATAAGCTCACTGATGACAATAGCATTTACAATGGGAATATCCCATGCATAAAGTGTGAGTCTTATGAAATAAATTTGATCGTGCCACTAATAGAGATGCATTACAGACAGGGGAGGGCATGATAGTGATTGTTGGTGACGGGGGAACTGTAAAAGCTTTGAAAACTCTCATATCGAGGGATGTTCTGCTACGTATTGACTCAAAGGGGGAAGTGAAGCATGGAGCCAGGGCTGATTACATAAGCGCTGCATTAGCACTGAAGGGGACACGAGCTGGCAGGGATTACAAGGGCCAAGACTCAGCAGGAAACATAAAACAAACAAGGTATACAGCTACAGTTAAAATATGAAATCTCTACAACATTTTGGACAGCAGCATCCTGAGATCCTAAGGTTGTCGTCATGGCAACAACATGTGTCAAATTCTTAACAAAAAGTGTGTGTATCTTTGTGTGTGTGTTTTTAAGAGATAAAAGAAATGGCCAAATATAAAATGCATGAATATTTGAAGAGGCCAGAGGAGCAGTATGTCTTCACCATAAGCAGCAGTGTGCCCAGTTTGTGTGAATTTATTTATTTATTTCACATTTGATCTGTATGTGCTATGGAAGTCTTTAGTTTATTTTTATTTTATTTTTTTGTCTGACAATGTGGACGGTTTATTCTGAGGTATCCAACCCATAATATTTAAACATTTTGGTAGGCTAATAAACTCCAGTAAACTTGAACAATAATGGGAGTATTAATACGATTTTTCAGGCAATAAGGGAACATGCAATGGCTGGATGACTGGTAATTTTACCAAACAATTCTTGGCAGGTTGTATCAGTGTCTTTGATAAATGGAGCAAAGGCAAAGGAAAAAACCCTTACAGGGACAATGAGAGATGCAAGCCAAAAAGTGCATGCATATAATAAATATATATGACACAAAATCATTTTATGTTGTCCATCCCATAGCAGAGACCTTACTCACACCTCTGTGGCTTTAATTAGCCAATGGTGTTGTGTTTATGATCTCACAAGTGAAGTGCTGACTGGACCGTCACTGCTGCAGCTGGAGGACTCCTCTGGGCTGTGACGTCACTATGACAACACATTAGAGGTGAACCCAGGTGCACGCTCCATTATGGCACGTCTGACTCATACATATTTGAAGTATGGATCATAGGACCACCTCATTTTTAGATATCTTCTAAACATTGACTAACCGCAGAAGTATCTCGAACAAACACATGTCTACTGCTGAACAGGGAATACTAACTACAAGACATCTTAGTTAAAAAGAGAAGGATTTGTATTTTTTCAAAATATTTAAATAAATGTAACAAAAACAACAACACTCCATAGAGTTTTTTCATGCATTTTATCATTAAAATACCAAAAGTAGCCTCTTCTTGTCTTAGCACAGTATTCAATACCATATGGGTTTAAATCAAATGTCAGAGACACACTGACAAAGTCCTTTATTACAAGCTGGACATTTTACATGTTATGTATAAGGCTGTAACATTTGCAAATGACACCATTCATTCGTAGATTCAATCATAAATCCACTATTAACATTTAAGTCCTGCTTGATTTTGTAACACACCTGCTTTAGTTCAATGTGTATATGTTGAGTCAAATATTTTTGAGGGACACACTGGCTTTATTTGAATAAACTTAACAGTAAACTATAATGTTCAATTTTCCTTTGCTGTAAAGTAGAATGAAGACTGTCCTTTTCAGACAAGAATATTCAAGCAGAAATGTCCCAAACACAATGCAGTGAAGTCTCTCCATCTGTTTTTGTTGCTGATATGAAAAGACAGGCCTTGGTGTTGTTTGTGAAATGACGAGGGTCATACGTGTTGCCATGACAGCCACTGCTAATTGCTCAAACTCGAAGCATCCAACCATAGACGAGCATTCAGACAGTCGTGAAGACAGGAGACATACAGACATACAAGGCCTAGTTATGCCTTTATTTTCACTGTGTGACTGTAAAGATGTGTTAAATACATTTGGTCTATGGTGGCTGCAACATCAACCATTATTCTAATATATTTAACAGCCACAAGTGAAAAAGTGTGTAAAAAGAACACAGTTAGCGAGCATATGGAATCAAAACACAATAAATAATGCCCATGCGGACAGGAATTCTTCTACTGTACTACGACTGTATATGTGACTTTACTGGTCCGAGTTAGTATTGTTCATTTTGCAATGATTAATTATTATAATTTTAATTATTAACTATTAATCTATCAGCCATTATCAACGTAAACATTGGAATTTACACTTTTCATTTTGTTTGTTGCTATTTTTCCAGTTGGTATATTTTAATTAAATATTTCAAAAGACAAACAGCTCGTGCCCCAATCTGTGACAAACTCAATTCAAACCCAACTGTCTCTGATTCTGCTCTTGTGTGCTCTCTTTAAACTCACCGTGTAAATCTGTCAGTGTTTCTAAGAAAACCGTAGGCACTGCTGCTGCATGTGCTAAATCAGGTCGACAAAACACGACTATAGTGATGCGGCAGTGAATCACAGAGGAACACAATGTGCCCATGTTACAGCCTCCACAGACATACGCATGTATCCAATGGAGTGTATGTGTACAGGCTGTGTGCTCAGAGCCAGTCAAACAGACAAAAGCCACCCACATCCACACTCCTCTCTGGTTATAAGTAAACACGCCAGAGGCAGAGAGGGGGAGAGCTGTGGTCTGACACACAGGGACACTTTGGAGACAGACGCTAATGCAGAAGATGTCCTACTGTTCATTTACTTATATGATGTGTGTATATGGTTCACAGGCCTATAGTTTGAGGCTCAGACTGGTACAATGACCATGACCTTTCTTCTTGAAAAAACACAGTTAATCATCTTTTGCCAATACTCGACATAGCATTCTTAATTGAGCAAAAGGAATTAGCAAGAACTGGCTGCTTAGCGTAGAGGTACTTGATTTTCAAACTGTGAAAGGATGAATATATTTAAAGCTGTCTAATTTCTTCACAGATTTCAAAAACCCTTTGGCACATCACTACTGTTCAGTTGGATTTTTTTGGCCACTAGTCCAACTTTAAAATGGCTTTTCTGAACAGAAAAGTGAAGCAGGGTGGACCACCCTTGCACAGCCAATCAGTTCTCATCCCAAAAGGCTATAATTCCTCACATGACTCATGGTTTGGACAGATATCATGTTTTCTCATTTTTACTTGTTTTATATTTATTTTGAAAGAAAGACACAGTTCTGGTTGTATTGGTCATTCATACTGGCCTACCAGAGACTGAAGGGTAGTTTGGCAGTAAAACAAAAAAGCATATTTTTAAAATAATCAATACATTTGCTCGGCAAATCTTTGTATCACTGGTCTCAGAATAGTTAGGCACATGGTTACATTAGTTCATTTTCAGTTTCATCACACATCTAGTGTATAGTATATTAATATATTTTTACATAAAAAACCCATACCACCTTTTTTTTACTATAGAATTTGCACCCAACATAGTGTTCCTACTTGTCTCCAAACTGAAATTCAGACAAACCAGGGACATTATTTCCACTCTGAAAAACAAAAATAGGGTGAAAATGCTTTGATGGTATGCTGCTGTCTGGGGGGTATGTCCTCATTACAGTGACAGGAGATGAGAGGCATGCCCCGAATAGACAGGTACAGTGTGTGTGGGAGGGTATTCATCACATGGTGGGGACTAAAATCTGCACAAAGTCAATTCGCTTTATGGAGACCAAAAATCAGGCCCTCATGCAGTAAATCCCCCAATATGGTTCAAAGTTAAGATAAGTGTTAATTTATAGGTTTAAGCCAGGCAAATAATCATTATTGTTAGACATCATTTTCCAAAAAATAAATGTCAGTGTATTACAGTGTCCTTACAAAGCATGGAAACAGTAGCAATTATGGGTACATGTTCTCCTTTTGGAAGTCTCCTGTAAAGTTTTCAACACCATATGTTTAGGAGACATACTGTTTGGGTCTGGTTAAGATTTGAGTTAGGCTACAGAAAATGTATGTCCCCACAAGACATATCAACCAACCTGTTTGTGTAAGTGAAACAGACAGAAACAGAAGGAGGGAGAAAAGGATAGAGGGGGAGAGAAGGGGAGAGAGGGGGGAAGGGGAGAGGGAGGGAGGCAGAGAGGTAGGGTAGCGGGTTGAGGAGTGAAGGAGGAAGGCAGCGTGGCAAGAGACGTGCCAGTGCTGTCCCCTCACTCTGAGACAGTGTAATTAAAGAGCGCAGAGGGGGCAACGACACCCACTCTGCCACTGTCACATAATGATTTAGCAATCATCTCTAGTACAGGAATACCCCACACACTTCCACTGGTTTCCTGGTAGAACCCTGACTCAGAATAGTATGTTATATTCAGTGGGGAAAATGTAGCTTTGTATTAATGATTTGAGTATTTAATCCACACATTTTATTTTGGATTTTTGATCATTTATTTTACAGATTAGAAAGAGTTATATTGCTGCCCAATGATGCACATTTAATCCAGCCTGATACACGAACACACTTGAAAGCAAGACCAAACAGTAGAGAATATAACTTAATACACACCACTGATGACATTACATAGGTTGAATGAAATAGAAAATAATAGACAAATGAATCAAATGTAATTGCATAACCTTGTGCATTTAATTAAAAAAGTGCATATAAACATGCATGCTTGTTGCCTGTCCCAGCTCATATTGGATAATTGTTAGAGAAATATAAAACAAAACAAAAGTGAAGTAGCTCTGCAGACAGATGGGTTGTGTTTTGTTTTGTGAGAGCAGCAGATGCCCTGAGCCTGCAGGCTGCACACTGCCCTACACCATAGAGATAAAGAGACCCAGACACCAGAGCTGTGCGTCACGTGGATCAAAATATAGGAAAATAGGTTAAGCATATAGTCCATATCCCATCAGTTTATTCACTAAGACACTGGGTGGAAAATGCAGCAAATACATGCAATTTTTAAGTAATCCTCTGGTGGCCATGAATTGTTTGCTTGCCTGTTTCCATGCAGGCCATTCCATGAGGGTCCTGCTTAAAGTGCATATGACAAGTAAACATGTTTTTCTATTGCTTTGTCTGGTGGTAAATAGTCTTACACAAGTGTCAAGTGGCAGTTTTGAAGAAATGTTGGGGAAGAAAGTTAAAAAGTACAACATTCTCAATAATTATTACAACCCGTCAAAACTCAATAAAACTGGTATAAGAGGAAATGCTTTATGGTGGAAATGCAAAAATGGCACAGGTCTGATATGGTTTTCGGGACTGCTTGTTGGTCTTTCCAGTATGGAGAAGAAAGGACAACACGCAGGTCTGGTTACCATGTGACCTATACCCAAGTCACCCAGGCTGTGTCTGCTGTGGGAACAAAGGACAAGAGCCATATTTGAGCAAATCTGTTTTTAGAGGGTGTTAAGTACTAGACTGGTGACTTGTGCCCTTAGTCTTGGCATTGTAGGAAGTACGCCAACGCTCAAGGGAAGGATGGAAGGAAGGATGGAAGGGAAGGATGACTGAAAATGCTAAGGATACATGACAAAAATGAGGCAATGGCTTAATAATATGGCAGTTTTTGTGTTGTGTTTATGCTATTATTAATACAAGTTGTTGCTTTTTGCACTCACACTTTTGGTTTTATTTATTCTAGTTTATGTTATTTTGGTTTGTTTTCTTCCAACAATTTTGCAAAAAATAAAAGCACATTTACATTATTAAAAGAAATACCAACAGGTGGACTGATGACTTTTTGACTAATAACTTGGACATTATATACAGATAAAGAAGCATTAACCTGTATAAAATCTTTAAAAAGGATCTATGCATGTATATACCTAAAACTGCCTTCTCGCCATAGAAACATATGAGTCATCATGATGTGGGGCAGATGAGGGGCTCTCTCTCTTTCTCTGACTTTTGGCTGATGGGTTTGGGAGGCGCTGCGGGGCTCGTGCGCGGTACAGCTGCATACCAAGCACGAGCCATCACTGCTCTTGAGGCTAAAAGTGCCCTCTAGTGCCAACCTACAGGAACACAGAAGAGGTGCTATGTGTAATCTATGTTTTATAGGCTTATAAGCCCTTTGACAGGAGACAAAATGTAAATGTAATGTAAACACCAACATTTTATAAAATATTTTTTGCAATTGTGAATCAACATTATAGCTCTAGACTTAACTGTTATCTATGAAATGTTACAGACCTGAGGACAAATATTATGAAATATTGTACAGATTACAAATTGCACATAGCCTATGTTAGCCCACCTAAAATGAACTATGCTGAAAAAGTGAGAACATATCATGCATCAGTGTAATGTATATGATTTAATCTGAAGAATATGCATTGCATAAAAGGCCTGTCCTGACAGCTGCCCTGAGATTTCAGTCTTCAAAATGAGGTCATGTAAAACTGCTTCCTTTCAGAGGTAGGCCTACATCCCTGGTAACTACATGCATTTCAGAAAACAATATTTCCTCAAAACAAAAACATACAAAAAACACAAAAAAGACTAACAGTGGAATGGATGCTTAAATAGTCCATAACGTGCAGTCATGGACTTCTGGAACAATAATACAATAACAATACAAGCTGAGTAATCATGGAGATCAGCTTTGTTAAGAGCATTTTTTACAGATCAGTCTTCGTCTATAATTCCTTTTAGCCGAAGCTCTTCTTGAACCCTTGAGAGGTAACCAGGATCAGGATACCCAAAGCTGCAACACACAAATCGCTGGTTACACATATATTTACTGATCATGTTTACAAAACTAGACCTTACCACTCAGGCCCTCCTCTCATGCTGGTTTTATGGTGGATGTCATTCCAAGTGATGACATTGTTGAGTCCAGTGGTGGCCGATTGACCAATGGTAAAGACTAATCTTTGATCAAAGGCTTTTTTGAGCAGCTTTAGGACTTTTTCTCCCTCTGGGCAGTCTGGTAGAAAGGCTGTTCGGGCTGTGCCTCTGTATTGCCTTCCAGGATTAGGGTGCTCAGGCTGAATGAAACAATACTCATAAATGTAACACAGGGCAGGAGAACACATATTGCCACATAATATATGTGGCATTCATATATAGTATGAATTGTTTGGTTTTAAAAGTTTTTGGAGGAAGGAATGGCAGGGAATTGAAATGGCCAATAAACCTTATATATTACCTTTATATATTGTATAAAGCTATTGTAAACCACTAATATAGGCATACTGTAGAAGATTCTGTGTATACTGATAAACAATTTACACGAGGCCCACACTATGGGGCATGTACCTGCTTGGCATATGTGGCCATACTTACTTATCAAAGCCTGATCTTGTCAGAACTCAGAAGCAAGGCGTGGCCCATTACTTGTTGGGAGACCACAGGGAGTATCAGGTGCCACAGTGGGGCAGCAGGAGCACTCGTGGAACCTGCCTAGGCACTTATCCTTAGGCATCACACTTCGCATTGCCCAATATGAATGTGGTGTGTGAGGGTTGATGTTGATTGAGGGGCTAATAGCACAGATTGGCAGCCTTAGATCCGCCAGTCTGCCCCAAAGCAGCTGTGGCTACAATCGCGGCTTATCACTTCCGAGAGGAGTGAACAAATAAGGCACTGTTAAACACTTTGGAAGTCTTGAAAGGCACTATAAATCCAACGCTTTATTATACAACAGCAGCCCCTAGTGGGCAGTTGACGTAACTTACACGGAAAAGCGCAAATAAGCAGGCGCAGTCTGAACAGGACAAACTGCTTTGTCATGTTGCTAAAACCCTTAAATGGTATCAAAGTAAATCCTTACCCCTTGTATTCCCGAGGGGAGCACATAGTCAATAGCGATGGAGCCGCAGTGTTCATACCCGGGGAGAGACTGAAAGCTGCGCGTCACGGACATGGTGCCGTCCGGCTGCGTCCCGGTGTACAGCCCGTGAAAGGTGTTGCATATGGGGCAGGCCGGCTTTAACCTGAACACGGAGTCGATACACTGTGAGCAGAAGGAATGACGACATTTCAAAGTCTTCTTATCTTTGATCCGCTCTAAACAAATCGAACAGTCTTCAATGTTTCCCATTGTTTGGTGAACTTTGTCCTGATGTGCTGAACTCAGGGCGGTGTCAGAACAGATGACGTGTTGGAGGAAAGTACCGCTCCGTTTCTATTGGCTGACAGCACTGCCCTGATTGGATGGGAATCTTTACCATATATGAGAATATGTTCCATTTTTGTAAGGTAAAACATAGGCTAAACGATTCAAATAAAAAACACAACCACAGAATGTGTTTCTGGATGCCTGTCTCGTCTCTAAGTTCTAAATGGACTTACCTCTTCAGACTTCATGTATTTTATAGCTTATGTAAAAAAAAATATATTTGAAGATGTACCAGAGTATTATATACTACAATGTACAAAGGCGCAGGGCTAAATTAAACCGAATGGTGGTCTCTATCAGCACAAAATTACCTATAGAATATCTCATCTGCCAGGGCACATAAGAAACTGTGGCACTGGCAGCTACAACTACCTGCAAGTAAAAATTGGTTGAAAACGAAACAATCATGCACTCATGGATGATCTTTAAATAAGATTATTTTTTTACTGTTATTACAGGCTCATTACATGACAGTGTGTTGAAAATACAACTAAAAAGTGACATACAAGACTATAGCTCAAATGATTTTCTATAGGCCTTTTCAAGCTTACCATGATGACCAAAGAATTATAGGTCCTTTTACTTTTGTAGTTTCAGTACCTGCATTTTACACAGAAGTCCATATTTGAAATGAAAGAGTGTAGATAATTTGAAACATAACTTTTTATTCAAGTATTAAAATGTAAAGCACATTTTATATCAACAGAGTATAAACTAAAACAACTGGAAAAGCAAATCTTCAACTTTTCCTCAAGAATCCCTTCCAAAATTTTAATTTTGCTCGCTCCTTCTTCATGTATGCATAGAAATGTTTGCCTGGTAACTTTATAAGCTACTCATATAACCTATGTCCAAATGTTTTAGTTTCTTGGTCCCTTAACTGAAATATAGGGGTTTTAATAAAATAAATAGCTTTTTAAAAGAATATAAATGATTAATGTTCAGTTTAGTTAAATTTGGACTACAGAAATGAAAATGGAAGATTTTGTGAAGTTTGAAGTCATAATAAATCTTAATTACATAATGCTCTTTTTTTTTTTCAACCATAGTAAATATAAGAGAAGGCACAATTAAATAACTTTGACCAATTGTATCTGTATTTTTTTCTGTTTGTAAACAATGTTACATATGTTAATGCAGTAGTTGGATATTTAGTACTTTACTCTCCCAATTTAACAAGGAGGCATCGATTTTAAAGAGCCTTTGTGCCTTCGATTTGGTGTTACTGGTCTAAATGCCCTTTACATTTTGACATCTTTATAAATCTAGATTGGCCTATTTGACAAGTATACTACTGAGGACCAACACATTAAAAAATCTGGTATAACAAAAGATTGATGATCCCAAGAAAATAGACTGGACAGAAAAGTGCTGCAAAAGTTGGTTTACATTCGCCATTGTTTTGTAAAATTAGAGGAAATTAAAATAGGAAACTAATACTTTGTTAAACTAAGAAACTGACATCAACTTGTAGTTTATAAGCATATACAGCCCATAACTACAAAAAACAGTTTGGCCTCTAAGTTCTCTCCTTCCACCCAGAAAAGCAAAACCAGCTCCACAAATCTAAATATTAATGCATTTTAAAAAATAAATAAAATGCCTGTGAGTGCCTTGGATTGCAGTTATTGTACAAAATTAAATCTTTCTGTCATCTCATTTAAATTGAACAAATAATAATGAATTTAATTAACTTAAGAGACTAGCTCCAATGCATTTTTGGGATGTAACCAAAATCTGTATACATGAAACAAAATATCCACAACATAAATATTCAAATAACAAAAACTAATCATTATAATAACAATGTACCTTGTACTGTACCAACATGGTTACTCTCTTGTGCATCAGGCTTCTGTTCTATTTGAAAACAATTAGATTCATATTATACAAGAATGCTTTGCACTCAAAATATGGTCTTCCACTTTTAGCACTGCTGCTGATATGAACAAACAAAGGAACAGCTAATGTAGGGGTGAGGGCTGGCTGCAGCATAGGATGAGGGTCCTTTAAGCGGTGGGCAGAGGCTGGGGGCCTGGGGGTGGTGCTCAGAGCATAGAGTCTTGGAAGAGAGTCACTATGATCTATCAGTCGGCTGTGATGCCCTTCTCTCTGAGCTCCTCTGTCACTCGCACCAGGTAAGTGGGGTCCGGGTAGCCAAAACTGTCAGAACAAATTAGAATGCCGTTAGTAAACCTCAACATAGACGCAAGGATATCAACTGATAGTCTTTTAATGCAGAGAAATGTATTGAGTCTGTTGTGTCAACTGATGCACTGAGGGACAGAAAATTGAAGTAATGCACATGTATCTGTGTAATCCCTCAATCGTCTAGATTGGTAGAAAATTTTATTCTGTCACGAGCACAAAAGAGTCAATATTTTTTACCACTGTAAGTGATTGCTTTGAATATCTGTTTGTAGTTAGCTGCTCCCTTCAGATACTGAAGGCACAGGGTTTTCAGAACCCTGTCAGAATTGAAGAAGCTACTCGGATGAGTGGCGAAACAAATTCACCTCCTAAAATCTTTTGTGCGGTAGACAGAATTCATTTCTTCTAACAGAACCCTGTCAAGAATTGAAGAAGCTACTCGGAATGCATAATTTCACACACTGAAGTAGAACTAGTGCATACTTAGTAATTGTAAGCACCATTTTATAAAACTTAGATATTTACATAATTGATTAACAATTTATATTTAATTTGTATTTTGGTGTAAAAATCAATGACAAAATGTGAGTATGCTCATTATTGTATGTTTGATTTAAAAAGGAATGAGAAATGAGAAATTCAGAAATTTCAGAAATCAGAAATTTGAAACATGATTTGTACATTTGGGGGCGCACTACTGCCTGCCTGTTTTATTCTCAGGTAATAGCATGTACTGAACTTTGGTAAAGTTTTTAAAAAGAGGTTAGAGCAACACAATCATTTTGCCATGCTGCAACCACATCAAGTTGTAAATAGGTAAAAAAGGCTCATTAGTCAACTTCCTTTTGTGAAGAGGTTAAATTAGTTACAAGGAGCAAACAAAGTCTTAGATTAGCCTCTACACCAATATTTAACATATTCAGCACTTGTCAATTACATGACCAAATATGTGCAATGGAGTTAAAATCCTTACATACCAGCGAGGCCCTCCCCATATTGAGGTCTTGTGGTGAATGTCGTTCCACGTGATGACATTTTGCATGCCCGTGGTCATGGAGGTACCAATGGTGAAGATAAGGCGCTGTTCAAAGGCCCGCCGCAGCAGACCCAGCACACGGTTCCCTTCAGGGCTATCAGGGAGGTAGGCCACGCGGTCGGTTCCTGGGTAACGCACACCTGGGTTGGGGTGCTCAGGCTGGACATCCCAAAAGAGAGTACAAACAAAAATAAATAATCCCAGGTATATTTACTTTTGACAACCTTTACTTTCAAAAAGGATGTAAAACAAACAGGTTTTCTGCAAAAAGTGAACTTTTATAGATTTTACTCTAAAGGTCATTTTCTCATGGGTTTTGACTCAACTCAAAACAGTTGCATAACCAGTTCTGTTGTGTGAAGGAACGCCATTTAATGATTTCACCATCGCTGGCTTTTGTTAACGGGTCGGTCCCAAGAAATATTGGAAACATAGATGGTTTGGTTTTACAATAGGCTTACTTCTGTTATGTTCACATGGATAATCTATTGGAAGAAGATATGTTGTTTGTTTGAATGGATCCAAATTGGACCATACATAAACTGCAAAGTCTTTGGGTATTAAGTAGTAGTAAGTGTCATAAGTTAGTAAGTAACTCACCGCCTGTAGTCCAGGAGGGAAGCTGTAGATGATGCAGATACACCCATATCCTTCATGTCCAGGAAGCTCAATATCAGGGTCTCGCTCTACAATCATTGTACCATTTGCCGGCTGGTTACCGATTAACTGTCCATAAACCAGTCGACACACAGGACAAGCCTTCTTCACTTTAAAGGCCTGGTCGAGACAGGTGCGGCAGAAAGAGTGGCCACACCTTTCCAGCATGGTTCTGTCCACAATGTCCCCCATGCAAATGGAGCAGGTGCTGTTGTCCTCTGCCTCGCTGTGCGAGGACATATTAGGGTCCATGTCCTTTCTTTGAGATAACTCGTGAAACATGGCGCAAGCTTCTTCATCTGCAGGCTTCCTGAAGCGGTGTTGCTGCCTCTGGGAACGCCGCGGCTGAGGCAGAGGAGGGGGCATCAGGCTTCCCTCTCCACCGTTCGGCTCCAGGACTCCAACACAGGGCAGCAGAGTCCTTTTTCTCTTGGGTCCCCCGTCCACTTTGCTCATTTCTTTTCGGGCACAGCGGCATAAGTCAATGAAAGCTTTCCGCGTCTCGCTGGAGATGGGTTCATCCATCACCCCAGCACCAGAGCTCCTGAAGCCTTCCACCGGCTGCAGCCTCACAGCACAGCAGCCCCCCCTCTCTCCTCGCCTAATGATACCAGCTCTCATCCCCTGCTTGTGCTGGAAGTCAATGAGCCAGGGGCGCCCCGCTGCAGCCAGGTAATCCCACACTGCCTGTGAAACCAGCACCTCGTCACTGCCCTGGCCCGCACGCACACTCATCTCATCAGACGAGACTGCACAGAAAAGACAGAACACACATTTGGATCACAAGAATGCAATTCCTTATAGTACCACATAGAGCAAGCTGCATTTCTGTTTCATGCCTGAAAGGGGCAAATACAAGTAGTAAACCACTTGTATTTGCCCAAACAAAACAAACAAGATGGTACTACAACCAGTGTCCAAACTCTAGTTATAGCTGAGTGATAAACTTGATGTGGCCATAAGTGATGAAAAGTGTCTGGTGTTTGGCTGCATCACGTTAGCCTCATGCAGCAGATCAGCTGTTCACAAATGCACACTGTAAACAAAGGGAAACTAGAGCTGCAGCCTTTCCCTGGAAGGCTCCTTTAAAACACATCTAAACAGCATAGTGACAACACAGTCATTCTATAGTTAGTTTACCTCGTGATCCCATAAATTCCTTCAATTGTGAGTGAAGCGCCCTGTTGAACAGAAAACAGAGAGAAAAGATGAACAAGAGCTTGCGTAAACATAAGCCCCCAGCTCCACGATGATGGGAGTCGACGGGCATTACAGTGATTTTATGGTTACATGAGCTCGACTTTTGTGCATTTATAGAGGAAAAGACGCCTCACCCTTTACCGGAGCCGGTCGCTACCTGTCAGGGAGGTTTATGGCGGGATTAAAGCGCATCCATCGGAGAAGAAGGAGGCCTGTGCTCGCCCCTCGCTGCTGCAGTTTATCCGCGGAGCATTACTCTTTAGTAGTCAAGACATGGTATCCCAATGTACGCCCGTTTCATAATCTCCATATCGGCTTAAATCCTCATCAAGCCGTCCTCGACGCTCACAAACGCCACCCAGAGCAGCAGCTCGTCCTCAGTCCTGTCTGCTTGTCTTCCACGTAGCTTACGTCCTTGAGTTAGGCGTAACACAAAGTAAATAGCATTTTGACTTTCTTATCTGTCTCCCTCACGCAGACTCTGAGATTGTTTGAGCCAGATAAAGCTGACAGTTCTGGTATCTTCCGAGTGACAGCCTCCTTCCTCCTCACACAGGCTTCAGTTAAAGCTATCCTCATTAAAAATAGGTATTTGAGACCAGCCTAAAATGTGACCAGGAAGTTCGTCACTGCGCGCACAGGATTGGAGGATTTGTTCTATGTTGGTGAGTGTTCTGGCAGTGAATCATACTTCAGTCGTGATTTAGAGCTTGACAAACACGATATGTGCACACAGCCTACATGCAGGGAGGACCCACTCATTCACTTGTCATGCAAATAAGGCTGGGGAACCTGTCTTTTAGAATTATCTGACAAGTCTTTTCGTCAGTAGGCCAATAATAAAACAAATGTGGCTATTTTTATTTCCATACAAATAATGAAAGAATAAATCTGTTTGTACATTTTTCGGCTCAGCCTAACTGTAGGTTACAATCATAGAAACAAACTAAACCTGTCAAAAGACAGACCCTTTCAGAAGAGGAAATAAACATTTGTTGTCCCTCACCATAAAAATACTACTACAAAGGATCTAGGTCAAACATTTTTGAAGTAGGTCTAATTATCTGAAGGCATTTTACCTTTTCTCCATGGGCTTCTATGGACCTCTTTAAGGGGCTATAAAAACAGCTAGAGGACTTATCGCCATGGTGACCTGTAGTAACAGACATAAAATCATATTTGTATGCATCCAATTCCAGCAGCCATTTTCAGACTGTAAATTCTTCTCAAGAACTCAAACTAATGCAAACTAACTAATGCAACCGAAGGAACCCCTTTTTATAGAAATTTTCTTTAAATCAACTTAGTTGATTTCACTTTTAGTTATTATTTATCTATGCTGTTAGATAAATATAATAATTATCAATGATTGTTTCCACGCAGTATTTTGAAATACTGTAATATTGCATAAAGTATAGTCCTGTATTAAGGTGTATTTGTCGGTTTCGGGCATAGACATTTATGTCTGTGGTTTCAGGTGGAAGGATTCCGTCTTGATTCGAAGGATTTGGCATGGCAGTGGTCCAAATTTGTAACACAATTTTAATCTTTATAATCTTTTGAGTGTCCATACAAATTTATTACAAGCAGGAAGGAATAATTTACCTAAAACCAAGATATTTTTAGTGAAAACAGGTCCACAACTAACAGACAGACACAACTAGCCACAAGCGAGTTCTCACTACCTTGCTTCTATTAACTGTAATTGTAAGGCAATTTCTGGGCCTGTTTTTACGTTATTTTCAATTATAATGTTGCTTTTCTAACAGTCATAACATGGCCGACGCAATTGCCATTGCAAGTATCCGTTATCTCTCTAGTATTTTCATATCTGGTGTAACCCTCGCGTCACGTGTGCCCTCTCGTCATGTGTTAAGACGGAAACAACGCGATATTACAGCAGAGTATCGCACAATTTGTTAACTGTTTACGTTTCAATGAACGTAGTAGCCGGGTGAATCTGAACAAGGATTGAGTTTATTAACCAAAACGTGTCCCAACGCTGATAATTTATAAACACTATCAAAATGTAAGTGTTTGATTTATTTTTTGATCTATAGTGTCCAGCACGTTCTACAAGTAGAGTAGGACAATCGGCTAACATTAGCTTACTGACATAGCACACGCGTTAGCTTCAATACAGTCTTAGTACAACGTGTTACTCACTGTGAGAGAAGCTTTTGCGCTCAATAATTTGCAATATAGTTTACTCAGCCTATTGTAATCAAACACGTGTTACTGATATATACATATTCGTCTGTACTTTACTCACCTAAGCTCTATCATTAGCAAAGAAGCTAATGTCAATCACAGGTTAATGTTAGCCATGAAAAAGCGTGGTGTCATCATTAGCCTGGCAGATTAAACTTGAGCTAATGGGGTAACGCTCCAACAAACAGGAAATGCACCTGCCGGGGTCAGTTATAGAAATTCTTCATACCTTTATCATACTTGTATTAATAAACTGAATAAATGTATATGTGAAGCTTTGCCCAGTTTTAATGTGAACTCAGGTGACTTTTGTACATCAAGTACACAACAGTGATAAAGTCTAAATAATTTATTTCATTAAAAAATGTAAAATATATATATATAGCACTAGTAGTGTTTTAGATTTATAGATTTAGATAGATAGATAGATAGATAGATAGATAGATAGATAGATAGATAGATAGATAGATAGATAGACCTTTATTGTCCCCGAGGGGAAATTTGTTTCCACAAACTCTGTTCACACATGAAAAACATTACAACATTGATCATACACAAGGACAAAGACAGACAGCAATAAGAAGGTTACACATTTATGTATATAATATAAGGTATATATATATATATATGTATATATATATATATATATATATATATATATATATTATATATATCACATATATATACACAATATACATATACATATATATATATACATATATATAGATATATATATATATATATAATACATACACACACACACACATATACACACACACACACACACATATATATATATATATATATACATATATATGATATATCTATACATACACACACACACACACATACACACACATACACACACACACACACACATACACATACACACTACTAGTGTTTTAGATTGTGTCATTGAACCTTTTCTGTCAACAGTATCCTGCACCAGCCAAATGGTATGACAGACGGGACGCAGTTTTTATTGAGTTCTGTGTTTGAAGACAGCAGAGATGTCAAAGTAGATTTTGACAAAAGCAAGCTGGAATTCAGGTGACTGTTCATCTGCTACTAAACATTTGATGCTTGTTCAAAAATAATTTTCCCTTTCTCTCTCACAGCTGTGTTAGTGGAACAGATAATGTCAAACATCAAAATGAAGTTGAACTTTTTGGAGAAATAGATCCAAAAGTATGCATTTTATTATTTTGATTGTTTATGTATGGTTATGTATGCATTTTAAATCATATTTTGTTTTCCAGGAATCCAAGCACAGACGCACCGACAGGTCAGTCTTGTGTTGTGTACGAAAAGCAGAACCAGGGAAAACATGGCTGCGACTAACCAAAACTAAAGCAAAGGCAAGTCACTTTAAGTTTATCAACATAAATGGCAATCAAAGTTACTCAATAGTCCAGAAATGGCCTCTTCAGGTGGATGTTTAGAGATGAATTTCAAGTAGGTCCAAATAAAAAATGCACTATAACTCAAAACGCAAAAACGAGTAAACGCAAAAATGATGAAGTAACAAATATAGGTTGAGCGTCTTTTGTAATGTCTTATGTTATAGGTCAACTGGTTGGGTGTTGATTTTAACAATTGGAAAGACTGGGAAAATGATTCGGACGAAGATTTGTCTGGGTTTGACAAATTCTCAGAGGTAAGTAAAGACATGATCTAAGGAGTTGCACAAAAATCTACAATGCTGATTGCACATATTTTCAGATCATGAAAAACATGGGCGGGGATGATCTCGATATAGATGAGGTAAAATGCCTTGATATTTGTTAAACAGAATATTTTTTTTAAATGTGTATTGTTAAAACTTGAGCTGTATGTCTTTGTTACAGGGTGAGTCTGGAGACAGTGACGATGACCGTAAGTATCTGCATTATTTCAGTAGTCTCCATGTGGTTTTGTTTACCAACACAAGGTGCCTAATGGCAGATGAATCACTGAGAAGTCTGCTTTAAATCTTCATTTTTCAGAAAAGCCTGACGTTGAGTAGACAGATGCCACCCCAGTAGTACTTAATTCACTCTGGTTGAAGAGACTTAGTCATGAGATGGCAGCCGCTCCAGAGAAGATGTCCTATGTTTCAAAGAGAAACTGTTGAAGGGAGGGACTGTTGATACAGACTGCACTGAGGCCCTCTTGACGTACAGTGCTGTGCTTCGCTCTTCTGTTCTGCATGAACAACTCTGTTCAAATGAAAATGTTATTGTTCATTGACTTTAATGACTGTAATGGGACGTGCTGATGTCTTACACATGTTTTTTGCGATGTCAAATGATGTATTGTGATTCCTTATGAGAAAATACAAACTCCAAAACACGATTTTCCAAAAACCCATTTTTAATGATAGTTTTCCCCTTTAAATGTTTGTATTGTAGATTGCACTTTGTGTTAATTTAAAAAAAGGGTTTTCTGTTGTATGTCATTATTTTACCACAGTTTAACTTCAGTGAAATAAAATTTGCTTGTGCATCGTAAATATTGTGTTATAACATTGATAAACATTTTTGCTTGTAGACATGCAACAATGGGGGTCAGTTTGTTCAAGAACACTGCATATTGTAGCAGGGCCATCTTCTTCCAAATGCTTTCAGAATAAGGACCTCAAACCCGGTTTTCAGTGCAGTTTACAAATGTCTGTTGCTCACATATCACTAGATTTGCTTTACAATGTTCTATGTCTGAACTTGTGTTGCATTAGTCTGATGTTGTGGGAGTATGTTTGTAATAAACTGTCAAACCATTCAATTAACACTGGCAAGTTTATGTTAAAAGACAGCCACAAGGGTTTTTTCCATGACATAACATTTCTTATAGGAAGTCACTGAATTATAATATAATATTTCTACTTTCCATTTAAACTCAAAATTGTTTATTTGCTTAGAATTCAAAATGTATTAATAGGTTATAGGTGTCTAGACAGCTGCTAAAATTCGCCTGTCTGCCATCAGGTAGTGCTGTTATTTATTTCACTACCTTAGTAGTGACCTTAGTTATTCAAGTACTTTCATCTGGTTGGTGGGCTATTTTAAAAAGATAATTCAGTGCAATTTAACACTAGATCCCAAATAAAAGTGGGTTATTGCATGTTGATTGCACATTGTGTTCAATATTTGTGTCATCTCCAGCTGCTGCTCCAGCTTGTAAGTGTCAGCAGTCTGGGACCGGCAAAACACCAGGCAAGCACCTTTTGGTGGTCACCCCCATAGACTAAACCTCGGGCTTAGACCCACAAAAGAAGGCTTTCCAGGGATGCCGAGAGTCAGGACGTGGCAAACACAAAGAGGTGCACTGTAGGACAAACCAACATAAATTATTTTATTTTTTATTTGAAGTTATTGTAGACTTTGATGTAATAACTCTATAGGTCTACATAGTCAGTAGTGACTATTTCAACAGTGCTGGCCAATGCAAACAGATGGCAGAAACCAGCATAACCAATAGTGCCACTCGTGTGAATTGAAAAACAGTGAACTCATCACAATCTATTGAGTCCATACAGGCCGGCCCTCAGCTGCCCCGGTCAGCAGCACACTCTCCCCTCGTCCCTCATAACAGTTGCGGCTTTATCCAGACTGAGCCCCAAAACACACTAGGACACAATGTAAATGTCTGTCTAATCATTTCTGCTGCCATGGGCCACTGCAGCAATGGAGCAGTAGGAGAATGTACTGTAACGTCCATACCTTTGATAACTTTGAATCAATGTTATATTCCAAATATAATTCAATTTAAAAACTCCATGTCAAGCAAAACCCGCACAGGAGGAGGGCCTCTGTGATGGAGCGAGCTCAGGTGCTGCCCACCACAAGGCTGAAGCTGCTCTATTTTCAGATTTGACGTCAGTATGGTTTCTCAAAGGGTCTGGAGAAAGTTATGAATAAGATTCTGTTTGGATAAGCTTTGTTAATATTTCCATGTTTGCACTGCAGTGAAGGAAGGTAGTGAATCACCTGAACATTTTATGTGCATCTTTGCACCTGTGACAAATGTACTTAGCTCTATGGTGGATCTTCAGACTGATCAGTGGGGTGGGAGGGGAGTGCATCATTTTGTTTGGAGATGCAGTATTGTGTGTGACCCCTCCCCTGGTTGTCGTGGGGTGAGCGTGGGCCTGTGGTGTAATATAAAGGCCTCCGATCTCTCCCCTCTCTAGTATAAAGACCAAATGTCTGCAGGGCATGCTTAATGTTATTGTACTGATCAGGAGAGGTGTGGCACATCTTTGTGACACATCTTCAGACAGAATCAGCTTGAGAGTTTTAGATTGTAGATGTTTTCAGATTTAGAGAGAAACTCAGCTTGACGGCATTTATTTGTCATTTAAGTTTTGTTTTACCAGGTGTATATCCTTGTCCTCATTTATTTTTAAGTTTTTGATTTTTGCCATGATGTGGGAGTTCAGGTCCATGTCATTCTGGAGGGCAGTTTTTGCAGAGTTTTATGGCACCATGTTCTTTATTTTCTTTGGCCTTGGAGCCGCTCTGCGCTGGACCACTGGGCCTCACAATGTTCTGCATGTGGCCTTTTGCTTTGGGCTGGCAGCTGCCACTCTGATCCAGTCCATTGGTCACATCAGCGGAGGACACATCAACCCTGCTGTCACCTTTGCCTATTTAATCGGCTCTCAGATGTCCCTGTTTAGGGCTTTCTTCTACATCATTGCCCAGTGTCTGGGAGCACTGGCTGGTGCTGCTGTCCTCTATGGGGTCACTCCCACTAACATGAGGGGAAATCTGGCTCTCAATACGGTAAGACCCGTTCACAGCTTTATGTAGCATCATGTAGTTTCTTTTCTGTCTCTCATCTTGACCCTTTGGCTCCTGCAGCTTCAGCCGGGGATCAGCCTGGGCATGGCCACCACCATAGAGATCTTCCTCACGGTGCAGCTGGTCATCTGCATCTTTGCTGTGACCGATGAAAGGCGCAACGGCCGCCTGGGGTCTGCGGCTCTGGCCATCGGCTTCTCTGTGCTTATGGGACATCTTCTTGGGGTGAGAACACAACACTAAATCAAACAATTAACTAAAAATCAGCAGGTTCAGGTTTAATTTAATTCCAGTCTTCTATCATTTAGATGTACTACACTGGAGCAGGCATGAACCCAGCCAGATCATTTGCCCCTGCAGTTCTGGTCAGAAACTTTGTCAACCATTGGGTAAGTATTTTTTCTTATATTGAATTTTGAAACAACATTGTAATAAAACCTTTGTGTATCTTAAATATAATCTCAAAATGTCTTGAACAAGTCTGACATAAACTGTTGTTGTGCTTGTTGCAGGTTTACTGGGTGGGGCCGATGATCGGAGGGGCCATAGGAGCTCTGCTGTATGACTTCATGCTGTTCCCTCGTATGCGCGGCCTGTCCGAGAGGCTGGCCACACTGAAGGGTATCAGACCTCCAGAGGCACAGGGGCAGCCAGAGGCCAGAGGAGAGCCCATCGAGCTCAAGACCCAGGCTCTATAAACCAGTACAGGACAAGTGCATCCTAAACCTGAACAGAATTTACAATACCTCCTCCAACAGTCTCAGTCTGTAACCCACCACAGGACCACCCTGGGGCAGGGGCCACACCTGTGGACCTCCGGCCTCTCTCCTCCAGCCACACAAACCCTGAGTCTGAAGCGGTGGTTTGACAAAGACTTGCCCAATGTGGCTCAACACATCACGGGCTTTTTGTGGGCTTTTTTTGTGATTTTTTTTTTTTTTTTTTTTTAATGTTTGCTCCCCTTTTTGTATTCTGAGTGAAACAGTAGAGCAGTAACCTTCTGCATGATGCTTATTTTTGACTTATCTGTTTTTATGAACTTTGGGTAAATGACATGTGCGCTAGACAGTTTTGGTGATTGACGTTTGTCGTGTTTGTGTGAGGAAATCATGTGTGTGTCACATTTGTGAGCGTGTTTGTGTGATTATTTATTTTTATTTTTTATTATTATTTCAGTCTTATGCTCCAACATAATACATTTTCACCTTATTTCACATGCTTTGAAGTGAGCCTTTGGCCACATGCTTTGAGATGTATATAAAGACTGGGCTATTACAGTTTAAACTGTGATTTTTGTTCAAATCAACTTTGCTTTTCATTTGAGTTTAGTTTTTCTCTTTTAGTGCAGCACTTTTACAGATGTACAGGTGTGGACCTAGTGTGCATTTATTCTGTTTGTCTTCACATCAGCATTTGAATTGATTTACTTTGTTTGAAAATATGAATGTGTCTGTGGCTCACAGTAACAAACGTCTGGTTTGCTTATCGAGCTCAGAAACCTTAATTGTTAAAGAATGAGAGCATGAAAAGATACATTTACCCCCCCCTCACCCTTTTGTTTACATGGCAGCCATCTAGTGAGCCCATTAAGAGACATTATGTGCTCTCTCTGCTTCTCTTAGTGTGATTTGTTTGGGCAGTGGCTTTAGCGTGATGTTGAAATGTGCTTTGTAAAAGATTTTGATGTACAGTGTAAAATCTTCTTTTCTATGAACTGACATTGGATGAATAGTGTACTTGATTGACATACTTTGTGGACCTTCTGGCTGTCGGAGGGGAGAGACGCCTCTAATTACACATTAAGGTGCTAGGCCGATCTTCACCTTCACCATGATGTATTATTTTTATATGTAAAGAAAATGCTATGTTTCTAACTTCCTTCTCTGTCTTATTTAATGTTATTGTACAATATGATTTTTACACACAAACAAAATCACAGTACCAACATCCACCCAAGGCACATTTTAATGTGAGCCAAGGGATGTTTCAATAAACAAAAACTTTACAAAGCTATTTTTGTATTCATCAGATTAGAGGAGGATACAGGCAATATATTTTTATTGTAAAATAAAGACACAAAAATGGAAAAGCCAGATAAACAATGCAACTATACACATTTTAAAGAAACCAGTAGGAAACTATTCATACATTTTACAAGCTTAGGTCCCCAAAAACTGATAAAAATTATGTCTTTCACAGCTTAACTATATACACCTCAGAAAAAGATGTAACAAACAATACTGTAATAATACCACATAACATAACAAGTGGTCCTCTGGTTTATGCACTAGCCAGGCTATTTCATAGAACTTCACTCAGAGAAAGCTTCCACGTTCTGTGGTGTACTTTTGTAAAATACATTCTTTTCTACTTGCGCTGTTTCTGGTTTAAGTGAAAAGAGCTCAAAAACAACATTGTATAAATATTTGTAATTAAGTCATAATTAAAACAAAACTTACTTTAGGGCTATTAATGCCATGCTGTTTTCCTATGTACATGTTCCAATGTTTAGCCAAGAAACCAAATTCCTGTTCACAGTGGGGTGGCACTGTCTATTGTTAGGTCAGAAAGAAAATCACCAAAATCTTCCAAATCCATTCTAGCACTGTTGGGCCTGAGGAAGAAACAGAGAGGCATTCAATTTATAACTATTTAAATTTATTATTTTCTACACAAAATGAATATTATAACCAGCATAAGTCCTTACTGTAGGGCATAAAAAAGCTGCTCTAATCTTAAAGAGTTTTTCTCTCACCAAAAACCTTGATTTGTCAATTCTGAAGCAGCTTGTATAAATTTTACAAAAGTAATTAACTAAACAGCACTCAAAGCAATGGTGTCACATAATGTTTTTAAGTTTGAGTCTTACATGTTAAAGGCAACTTGTTGTTCATCAAGTAATGAACTGGCATCCCTGAAATACACACAGTTTAGGTCAAAAATTACATGAGAATTCTATTAACTTTGAGATTTAACTACAATAGCTCCTAGGCAGGTGTTTCAGGGCACAGTCACCCCAAAGCCTGTCTAAGAATATATTTCTTGAGAATATTTTTAAAAATCAGTCAATCAAGAGGCTTTCCAAAAACTTGCCACACAGGGAGCAAGCTCAGCTCATATTGGCTCATATTATTTCTCTTCTCAAGCCTTAACTTTTATGTCAAAACTGCATAACGCTTTGCAGTATCCTAAACACAATGATCAACGATTTAAACTAAGTTTGGACTTCAGACTGTCCACTTTAAAACTACACATTCTTACCAGTCTATTGACCAAGGACACAGTGGACATGATATAACACACATGAATCATAATATGAAAGCATTAGGAGTGAAAACAACTATGTAAAAGAAACCAGTGTAAACCTGTTTGTTCCAGAGACCCTGACACAGTTATTATGCCAGTATGCATTATACATGATCTTTAACTTAAAAGCTAAAACAAGAAGCAAATGTTATGGTCTTACATGCAGATGGGGTCCGGACAGTTTAGAGAACACTGTGCCATCATGGAGACTGGATTTTGAGCAGCGTTAGAGTCCCTATACACACAAGCATATGCATACCTTAATATTATGAACATCTTACTTAAATATATCCTATCTTTTCATAATTAAACATTCATCTTACATCTGGAAAGACTTACAAAGAGAAGGACTCAGGGCTGTTCAGTGTTGGAGCGAGTCTCATCATGTTTTGGTTTGAAGAGTCATTCCTACAGACCAACACACAACTGTATCACTCTTTAAAATTATGATTTTTGTTTAAAACTATTAACAATAACAATCAATAGAGTCCTACATCTCTGAGGGTTGTGCCACTGTGACCAATTGGACTGGGATGTAACCTGAGCCAGCAGCCTTCGTGGGTCCTGTTTCATCAAAAGTACAGTATACAATTATTTTGTATTGAAATATATGCCTTATATATGCTACATTTTATGAGAGGCTTTACCTATGTAGTACTTTTTAAAAACATTTTTTGGGATGTTGGGATACAGATATGTTAAATAGTTGATGTCAATGATGCGGTTTCCGAGGCCACTGATCTCCAGGTCTTTTTTGCTGAAAGGCATTATATTTTGCACCTTTGCTACTCCAGCTAGGGGAATTAGAAAAGATCCAAATTACATTCATTTTAAGAACAAAAAATGCTTTAAAGAATCATGTAAAAGTAATGAAACAATACTGCAGGTTATAGGGCAATAAACGCATGATTTTCTCACTTTCAGAGACAGCCACATAGGCGATAGTGATGGCTCCGATCTCTGAGTCACTGAAGCGCAGTAGGAATGTGCCACCTGGTCGGTCTTTGAGGATCACATGCAAGTGCTGCTTCCCAATGAAACCAAAAATCAACCTGGACAAAGAGGAATAGTAATGTCTAAATAATTAAAGTCACCTCAAATAACTAAGGCTATAATAAGACAGCACCTGTCACTCCAGTAAGGGTGAAGGTGCTTTTTGGTTAGCTCCATCACTCCCTCAAACCACTGCCAGAAAGTAAAAGATCGTCCCGGAAGTGTCTCCTGAAAGCAAACACATAAATAATTGATTTATGTTTAGTATAACATGTAGGTGGATACAGATACATTCCTTTTGTGTCTTTCCTTTACTTTACATTAGACCACTGAGCAGAACGGTTAAACACCTCGGGCTTTTGTTTTTAAATTATGACTTTGTTTTGATGGAGACATTAAATAATAAGGGGTGTACCTTGTTGAACTGGGGCCAGGACACAAACATGTTGCTGAAGTCACAGATGTCGTGTTTGTCAAAGATCTTCTGGGCCAAAAACAGCAGGTTGTAGTCGTTCAAAGAGTGTTGAGTGTTCACCTCTGATGTAAACTTCACATTCAGTGTGTTACACATCTGTCTCCAAGGTACTCGCTCCGGGACCACGAATGGCACCCTGTCCTAAAGATCAACAAGAATATTTGTAAATTAAACAACAAGATTACTGTATGTAAATGCAAGCACATCAAGTTATTCATGATTTCCTGTATAAATACAGGGTCATTTCTTTGTGTGGAGTGACCTACAGGATGTTTTTTGGGGGCCTTTTGCCAAAATTCAGACATGGCTTAAATCATAATTTCTGTCCATTCAAGAATCTCCATCAGGAGCATCTACATCTCTCTTATTACAATTTCACACTTGGTTCTAAAGCATCTAGAAAACCCTTCCTCATATGCTAGAATATTATTTATGGACTTTAGTTCAGCATTCAATACTATTTTACCTAATGTCTTAATTAACAAACTGTTGCAGATGGGTGTTAACCACTATATTGCTAATTGGTATTTTGCGTTTCTCACAGATAGAAAACAACAAGTCAAAATCAATTCTACACTATCTGACATCCAGTTATAAGCACTGGGGCCCCTCAAGTTGTGTGAGCTCGCCTCTCCTCTTCACACTTTACACAAATGACTGTAAAAGTAAACAATCAAACAATTACATACTAAAATTTTCTGATGACACAGCTATTCTTAGCTTACTTGATAAAAGAGACAGACATTGGTGTCTATAAATTTGAAATTGAACGAGTGGTAAAGTGGTGTGAAGAACACAATCTTATCTTAAATGTTGACAAAACAAAAGAAATGCTTTTCGATCCAAGATCTGTTGGTGATCACAGTTTTGTTGCAGTTAAGGGTCAGAATATAGAGCAGGTGAGGTGTTACAAGTACTTAGGGGTGTATTTCGATTCTCAACTTAACTGGAGTAAGCACGTAGAATTTGTTTGCTCACGAATCAGTCAGCGCCTGTACTTTTTAAGAAGATTGAGGGTGTATGGAGTGGACAAAAATGTAATGCTTCTTTTTTTATCAAGCATGTATTGAGTCTATTATCCGTTATGGGATATCTACCTGGTTTGGTAACCTATCTGTCAAATTGAAAGCCCAAATCCTAAATTTGACTAAAAGGGCGGGTAAAATAATTGGCATAGCCCCCTGTCCTCTTCAGGAGATCTTTCAAGATACACTAGTGAAACTGGGGAGTAAAATATGTAATGACCCGACTCACATCCTCCACAACCAGTTTGAATTAATGCCCTCAGGAAGA
This sequence comes from Periophthalmus modestus, assembly GCA_019594935.1. Classification (NCBI taxonomy): domain Eukaryota; kingdom Metazoa; phylum Chordata; class Actinopteri; order Gobiiformes; family Gobiidae; genus Periophthalmus; species Periophthalmus modestus. The sequence goes on along the minus strand of JAIEZT010000084.1, from coordinate 15,526,093 downwards.
AGGTACAGGGTCCCAACCAGCAGACTAAACAAGTTTAAGCACTCATTTGTTCCTCTTTCAATTTCCTTGCTGAACTTGAAGAAATAATGCTCTACGGTATGGCCATCAGGGATTGTGCAATACTATAGGCACATAGGCTTTGGGAATATGCAATACTGCTCATAGGTAGGCTCCAGGGAAGGTGCAATATATTTGAGCACCTACAGTGAGTAGGTTTCGGGGAATGTGCAATATATATATGTATGTCTTTGTATATGTATATATGTGTGTACACGTATGTCCTTGGCTTCAGGGAATGTGCAATATGTGCGTGTATGTGTGTGTATGTGTGTATGTGTGTATATGTATATATGCATATGTATATATATGTATGTGTATGTGTATATGTATGTGTATGTGTATATATATATGTGTGTGTATAGGGGAATGGGTATATATGTGTATATGTATGTGGGCAACAGACAACTATGGGCTTCAGGGAGGGTGCAGTGTCCTTTGGCACCTTAGGCAGAAGGGCTCTCTTCTTGATGTGTCCTTTGTGTGTGTCATGCATGTATGAGTTTTTTTTTTTTTTTTTTTTTTAAATGTGGCATGAGCCCCCTGTCCCAAGACAAATTTCTCCTAAGGGAGACAATAAAGGCTAATCTAATCTAATCTAATCTAATCTAATCTAATCTAATCTAATCTAATCTACAATGCATACAGTTTATAAAACTAAAGTACTGCGTCTAAGCATGCTGGGAAAATAATCTTGCTGCTTTTTTGCACCTTTTTTGTCTTATTAGAAGAAAATACATATTAATCAGTGGACATTCAACATTCAGCTGAGCCCTAGTGGCTGATGGGACCGTGTCCATATGCACACTGTGCCTATGCCAGGGAAACTGTATAAATATATGTTTTTCTCAGTGATGTGCAGTGAGGTTCGTGGCTGGTGAGGCACTGGTGTCCTCACAATCAGATTTACAAACATATAAACCAGGTGTTGGTGAGTAAATCTGACACCGGGCCAATTTTTCTCCCAGTGTTGGGGCCAGAATAAAAAAGAATTTCAAAATAAAAGTTCCTAAGTCCGTATGAAATAGCTCTAATAGTATGAAATAAAAAGCTGGTTTCATATTGTTTTTTATCCTTATTCTGTTTCCTCAATTTTCAATGGATTGAAGACATTACATTTCTTACCATTTCGTACCACTGTTTGAAAAGAGCGAGTCTTTCGTCCCGTCTGGAGCAAACCATTTAGCTCCTTTAGCATTGGTCTTATATTTATCCTGCTTCGTCCGAAAGTCCAGTTTAGAAAACTGCTTGAGCTTTAATATGTAATCTTCCTCCATTTAAAAAGTAAGGCCAAACATAGAGAAAAAAGTGAAGGGATTGCTAAAGTTGACCTGCTAACTCTAAATTGTAGTTTGCGGCCCCTATTCTGCAGGAGTTGCAGGAATACCTGGGCTCACGAGTGCCCCCTACCATGAGGCAGGGTAACTGCATGCCTCACCCGGCGCCTTTTCACAGCCGCTTAAAGCAGCAGTGTCACTGCTGAGCTACAGCACAGTCAGTCCATGTGAGGCACGAATGGCTGGTGCCTCATGGCCGTGCGTCTCTTCTCAAGATTTCAACGGTAAACGTAAGAATTTATGATTTTGAGTAAAAAAAAGAATAAAATCGCATAGTTAAATAGAAAATAACTTTATAGTACAACTCATTGGATAAATATAACCATTTCATTTATTTTTTCTCTGTGATGACAGGTGAGGCCTCACCTGCCTCACCTGACTGCACGTCACTGCTTTTTCTCACAATTTATTAGCAATGACCCTGCACCAAAACAATATATGCTCTACTCTCTTTTTCTCCACTTTTAAAATGAATTACTTTGCTTTTCTCTATGGGCTACAGAAAGTGTTTTGGGGAAAAAGCAGCCGTAACATCTTGAGATTTTAGTTCAAGGACAAAAGCTTGTTTTATCCTACATAAAATAATAACAAGGAAATAAAAGGGCAAAAAAACAAGTTAAATATTCTCACTGGTTCTGCAAAAGCACAGTCCCAGATGACTGTGGCCATAGCATTGATGTCTTGACTGCCGTGAACAATAACCACTATTGGCACTGAAATCACCTGTGAAAATCAAAACGTTAATAATTTGAGTTGAAAAATAATTATAGGAGGGACAGAATGTAAGGAGCAATTAAGATATTAAACAATGAAAATGCTCAGACATGTATGCTGTAGGGGTAGTCACATCCAGTTACGTGGATTTCTCCAGAAAACAGCAGAGCAAACTTCTCCTCTGTCACACACTCTGAGCCCTTTCTCTCTGCCCTCTTGATCTTTTTGATGGACTGTTGAATCAAATTTCAATTTAGATTTGTATTATATTCTGAATTGTATTCTAAAGTTTTCAATGTCAGGTGCACTCTACCATATTTCTGAAGGCAGCCGATGTAGATTTGGTGGTTGTATTGTGCTCCAGGATAGCTGTGTGGTTCATCAGCTCTCCAACATTATCACTGAGTAAAACAAATAAAACAAATAATCTTAAACAAAACTGTTATAAGAAAAAATGTAAAAACAAAAACATCATCACACAGCCCATGTATTGATGAAACAATCTGAATAAACCTGTGCCCACACTCTTGGTTTAGTTTACCGCCAATTTGGTGTATGTGTGTTATTGTGAACACAGTCTAAAACATCCTGTATTTTTACATTTTACAAATAATAGATTATCTCATGGTTGTCAATATTCAGCAAGAAATACATCATGTTTAGTCAGACAACAAGCTAGATATGGCTTTGTCATGACTGAATGGTAGAAAAAAAAAACACAGCAGTGGAACTGGTCACACATACCTCAATAACCCTTACTCCAACAGGATCATGAACTGTTTTATTGATAACTATTTTGTACAATTGTGCTCAATGCATTCACGTTTAATGACCATGCTACAATTAGTGTTTCTGAAGACTGCATTATCAATATAGAAAACATTTAGTAAAGTGTAAATATTGATAATGATTGTGTTTCAGTTTTAGTTTTTCTCTCCAGTGATGCAGAAAAGAGGCAGCCACTGTCTGTGTATGTTAGTATATTGATCAGTTTGTATTGTGGTGTTGTGCCTCTCACCTGAGTAAACCCCCCTGGCCCACCCCTCGGGCCTGCTGTTCATTGATGATCTGGACCTTTAACATGGCGGGCTTTCCTGGAGCGATCTTATCCCCAAACAGGTACCGCACAGATGCCGAGAATTTAGACTGTGTTTTGATTACCTGCGGAGGCTGCTTTTCGATGACCAGAGAGCTGTGACAGACAGGGAAAATTGTGCATAAAAATCTCCAAATAAATTAAAAGACTGAGATGTTACCTCTGAACTAGGACAGTGAGGAGGGAGGTGAGTTTCTCTGTTAGGCCCATGTTTGTCAGATCCCCCACCAAAAACACCTCCTGACGCAGCTTCGCATTCATCTCCAGCAACTGCTCAAACCTGCACACGCAATATACAAGACAAAATTGTATATTGTACAATTAAACCAGTGCCTTTAAGCCTGTGGTGCTGTGCGCGCGTGTGTGATATTTTGCATCTGTATTACTTTTCCATTAGTATTGCATTAATGTTGGATTAGTGTCAGTTAGTCAGTTGGTGTGCAAATAAAATTAGACTTGTACTATTTCAAGCTAATTGTATTACAGTTACAAGTACTTGCAATACAGATACTGAACTTTTCAAAATAAAAATGCACTAAACTACAAGGAGTGTGGTAGCATCATAAAATCCAGCCAGTTAATTACTCATTACTTTTCAAAAAATAAAATATTGAGGCTCTATAACTATGGTGGTGGATAACATGACAAGTTAACTATGTTTGGTAGAAAAAGTCCTGACCCGGTCTGCAGGGGATGTAGGTTGTCATCAAAGGGGTGTCCAATAGCAGCTTTGTGCTGCTCAAAACACCAGGTCTTGAGTTTGGAGATAAGGTCCAGCTGGTACTGCTCCAGTCGCTCCACACACTCCTGTAGCAGCTGGACTCTTGTCTGAACAAACAGTTTTACAGATTACACACGGATCACATTCATATTTATTTAAAATATAAGGTTTGGCTTACCATTGCCATGGAGTGCAGACTGTATTCTTTCTGTTGGATGCAAATACGAAGGTTTTTCTTGGGATCTTCACTGGAAGGATCTAGACCATTCGGCACCACAGACCCTAATCCACAACAACTTTCATATTAAAAATCACATCAGTATTAAAACTAGTTATTTATTAATTATTTATCAGAGACTTTTGTAGTAGAAACACAACTATTCTATGTTCTACAATAAACAATGCACTTACTATGACGGGAAGGCCATATTGTTTAATACTAAAACAACTCTTTCATTAAATCATAGAAACACCTTACCTTGTGGTGAAATTGCTTCAAATTTTTCACGGTCCAGGTTGAGCTCTTCCTGTAGCACGTGAATCTTCTGTCGAATGTCTTGGATCTCCACCACTTTGTTGACCAGTTGGTCCATGGTTATCTCCGGAGCTGTGGGCTTCTGCTGATACTGGGGGCATGAAATCTGAGGGTACTGAAAACATCAAGTTTGTGAGAATTATCCACACAAACTCATTTAAATATATTCAATTATGTCTAAATCTCACGTTGCTGAGCAGAAACCGTTCTTTCCTAAGGATGTCTCTAACCAATACTCCAAACTCTAAAGGCCGTGGCTGGAAAAACATCTGTAAATAAGCAATATGGTCAATGGTAAATGGTCACATTCACACAAACATTCATACACCAGTGTACAACAACACTCTGTCAGTGGCTCTGACTGCTCTACCAATGATGTTTTTCATATCAAGGAGTGATGGGGTGAAGGAAGCCTGGGAGTCCCTGTTTAGACTACTGCCCTTTCTACCCAGCCCTGGATTAGTGGAAGAATTGATGAATGGATGGATTCGCTGTAAGAAACATTGTTGTCTAAAAAGTCAGCACCTGAGCATTGGATGGCTCATGTAGAAATCCGACTGACTACATCCTCTGTAAATACTGCAGGAAAAGTGCCATTAAAGCTTGAAAAGAACAGTGTCCGTTGTTATCAAGTCAGGAAGAATCCAGAACATATTGTGCCTTTGTCTATCTATAATTTAATCTATAATCATATGAATTACTACTTTGAGTGTGTACATAACACTTATGACATGTTAAATAGTTTGAAATAGGTCTCCTTCAATGGGAAACACTAGCAATGCATACCAGAGTTTTGCTGATCTGTCTGAGCTTCATCTTGTCCACTATACTACTGTTCTGCTCGGAGAAGATCTGCAACAGGTTGATCATTTGGTCCAGCTGGTATTTGGCCCGGGCATCCAGCTCAGATTTACCAGGTTCAAAGTCGTCCCTACAAATCACATAAACAATAATGTAGACTAATGCTATATACACTGTACACTGTATCTTGTCTTTCCGGTGTCCCACCAGATCTGTTGCTCAATCCACTCCGCGAGATAGTGCCGCACGTCGATGGGGAAAGTGGAGGGGTAAAGGTCGTTCACCATCTCGTGGGACAGATATTGGAAGAGCTGGGTCATCTGGGACCACTGCGCCATGGTCACTCACAGTTAACGATGCTGAAACACAGTTCACAGTAGCATACAGTGAAATTACCTACAGAACAATCTTTGACCCAAATCTTACAAGACACATTGAGCAACTTTTGGTTACTGTTGAATCACGCTTCTCTTCGGCTTGTTTGCAGCAGAAAAGTGCAAGTAAAAGATAAACCAAATTAAAATGATATGGATGGAAATGGACAGGAAGCAGCTGTTTTGCCCAGAGATTCTTGAATGGATGGTATCCTTTGGCCATACTCCACTGCGTTTACATTCATGTTATATCATGTCTGTACATTAGCAATCATTGTCCCGCTCAAATAACTAAATAATTTCTTCTTGTAATTTTACAGGGAGCGCCTTGCTTGTACAGAACAACATTCTTCCGCAAAAATTTGCATACACTACAGCTTGTCTAACTAATCATGAGTAATTTAGAATGAGAACTATGCACTCACTCCAATCCAAAACGTGTAGAGGCATGGGCAGCAGCGAACATATAGTTAGTCAGTTACTTGGTTATTGATATAGCCTGTGAAGCCGGCCCTGTTTTGTCTTTGGCTTTCACATTCGTTTAAATTAGCCCCTATAGCTACACAGGACATGGCTGCAGTAGACACTTCACTATCTACATATTATCTAGCCCTCATCTCATCTGTAGAGAGCAGATAGGAAATAGCTTCACCGTTTGTGCCAGTGGGCAAGGCAGAGCAAAATAAAGTGTAAACAGTGTAAACTATGTGAGATATCATTATTTATGTCCTGTTTTTATTCAAAGATCCAACAATGTGCAATGCTCCATGCCATTACATACTGTTTTAGCCACTGTCTGTTGTAAATCAGTTAGATAGCAGCTAAGTGCTTTTAATAATACAGTGGTATTTGGTTACTTGGGCAAAAGCTTCTAACATAAAACTAAGCACTGCATAAACCACAACCATGTTTTTCTTCACTTCCTCTTGATTCCAGCAATTATCTGACTTCAGAGACTGTACATACAGAGAAGAGGGAGGATGTGGGCTATTGTGAATCTCAGACCTTTATGAAAGCATTTGAACTAAAAAAAATATTAAAAATATTAAAGTACACACAAAATTTGTCAAAAAATAGAAAAATAAATACAAAAATCTAGAAGCATTTTATGGTCATGGATCTCGCAAAGACAATGGACTTGTCCGAAGGGTCTCCAATCCAAATGAGTAATATCAAGGGCTCATACCTGAATAAAATGCTTTGTCAAGGTGCTTCATTCAAATTATTTATAAAATCTCACATTCATACGAAAGTGGTCCTTAGTAACATTATTGTCTCCTCAAAATATTAAAATACTGCATTTATTACAACTCTATAATCTGTTATAATGTAACCAGCCAAACACAAACGGATTTCACACGTGGAATGTGGTTTCCCTTTTGATGAGGACAAAACAATGATCCTAAATGTTTACACTTTCCTGTAACTAGAGGCATTTCAACATTCAAGAAATGATCCTGTTATACACGTGCTCTTAAATAAAGCTACACTCTCATGAAAAGACACTATGTTGCACAAATGTTTTTTCTGTAGCTTCCAAACTACATTAAGGAATAGTGGATTATGCAACGGACACTCCCAACTCTTGGCATAGTAATCTAATAACAAAATCAACCCATTTACAACTATGTATGTCTTATGTGTCATTAAAAAAACCCGTAAAAAACACAATGCTATGATTCAACATTTAATCGCATTTAATCGACGTTAGGACGTGGGGCTCCGACAGGCCGCGCGTCTCTGTTTGTTTTGTAAATACAATCGTCAACAGCAATGACGCATCTCTAGACAAGGCAACTATAAAACACATCAGTCGCCTTCAATTTGATTAAAATGCTATTACAACAACGAGAAAACACACTTACTTTCCGTGTACTGAATATCACAACATATAGATTTGTCGCGTCTCTTTCTCCTAATATGGCTGGTGCGCAAACTTTCACTTATTGATATTTCCGCGTCCCATAATTCAGTTCGCCCTCAGACGAGATCTCTCGGGGATGTGGGTGAGTGAAGTCCAAAGGAAAGTTAGTCGGGCAGCGTAGAAGCTTCCGTGAGACCACTGAAAACTTGTCTCCTCTTTTCTAGATTTCTCGTTCACTTCCCTTTTACGCACGACGATCCGAGGAGCGCGCTTTATTTCCTGCCCCTAGACTCAAGTTCACTGCATTAAGACAGGTTCTTAAGTGATATTCTATAAGGAGAGGACGCAAGAACTAAGAAAAAGACTTTTACGAGAACATATGTGTTGCAACAGACGCAGTTTAGGCTCTGAAATCTCGCCGAAACTGTGAAAGTGCACACACCAGACTTCCACAGAAGCGGAGGCGGAGTGACGTTTCCACGCGTGAGCAAAACTTCCAGTAACGTGTCAGCTGACATCTGATCCAACCGAGGCACTTATGAAGACCATCAGATGTTAAATGTAAACCACTACACTGCAGACCATTAAGACTTTTACTGTGCAAATTGCGTCATAATTTAAATGTACGTTCAAATTTGTGCCACGACACGCGATATGTGAGGAACTGAATCTGAAACTGAACAGGGACCAGAGCAGTACCCAACCTGTGTAAAGCGAAACGTCCAACAGGGGGCACACACGCAGAATATTTTTTCCTTGAACGGTCAACAGAGTAGTTAGAGAATATATAGGCCAATTTAAACACGAGTCCACATTTCAAAAGAGAGACCAAAGTCATTAACTATTTCAGAGTCATAAAATACAAAGTCAAAAACATTTATGCAGCAAGCTACTCATCTTTTAGAGGTTTGTAGTTAAATAATCATACCAAATTACACATTTTAAACAGCTTAACAACAGATGACATTAGTAGGCCTATAGCTATATTTTTGGTCTATTGTTTTAACAATTTAATTCAAACTATAAAGTCTTATTACCTGAAATAGTTTATTTGAACAACATGGAGAAAACCAACATTTGTTCTATGGCAACAGTGTGTTTGAATCGTATCTATTGCAAGTATCACCTGAAAATGTGTGATACTATAGCAGACAAACTACAGCCCGGGGGCCACACACGGCCCTTTGGGTTTATTAATCCGGCCCGCCCAACGTGAACACATTACATCAAAATAGGTAAGGGTAAAGCTTGTTCAAAGTTTTTCTGCTGTGTTTTTTAACTGAAATTTAATAAATTACTTATTAATTTAATTAATGCATTGGGAAAACAATTTGTACAATGAGCCTTACATATTCATGCTTTGCTACATGTTACAGTGCAAATCTCTAATGTAATATAAACATACAGACATTTGCCCACCCCTCTTCTGGTGTAACGAAACAGGGAACACATTAACAGTTACAAGAAACAACAAAAAATATTATTCTTGAACTAAACACAACATTATAATTACAATATTATTGTAGCTTTCTCTAATATGAGTTTTTCTTGTGTTTATAGCGAATACTGCTGGTGGCCACTTGGGGGCGTCCTCCACCTTCTCCTCTGTGCACTCTTCGGCAGGAGGCGCTGGAGTGGTCTGTTTGACATTACATCCCAACAGAGAAACGTGAGACAATACAGACACCAACACAAGGCTCACTAAAACATTCATTCACAAATTGCTACTTCTAAATATATCCCCATGCATGGATTTTGAATCACTTAGGTCTACTTATTTTTAATCAAGTATTAGTGTGAAGTGAAGGAGGGGAAAGCTTAGTCCAATAGTTCATTGGGACATTCCACCTGTCACTTCTCATTTCCAGCCCGTTTTGAGTGACCTGTCCAACACAAACAATGCAGCTGCTCCAGATATGTATTGAGGAGTTTCCATTAAGTCCACATGGGTTTTGTGCATTCATATAACCGACTCTCTCACATGTGTTTCAACTTTGGTCCAGTGATCAGCCTAAAGGCCTATCTGATATATTTTATTCATGTTTTGAACTGCACCCAATCTAACAAATTTGGTTTAGGCAGACAGTTTTTAACAGTGCACAATGTAGCTTTTCAGGTGGACTGTCTGCAATCTGTTTTTGCTTAGCCTGTAATATTCCACAGTATGGCATTAAACTTATCAGTCTTTACGTTTTTAAATTACTGGTGTTATTAATACTCAAACATACCTTGGAAAACATGTATTTGACTGGAATAACCTCTACACAGACCTGACCTGTCACCTGGTCTGGTGGTGTCACAGGCTTGTCTCTATGGACATAGATAAGTTTAATGCCATGCTGTGGAACATTCCATGAATAGCTCTATGGAGGCAAACAGTTACACAGTGTACCTTTAATTATATGGGATTTTAATATCACTTCTTCATTTAATGTCACTTCTAGCAGAATTAAGAAAAAAAGGAAAGAAAGAAAAAAATAACACTGACTATTGAAAGTGTCTATCTGAATTCCAGACTTTAGAAATACTAGGCCTATTTGTTGTGGCCGAAGGCAGTCAAAGTAGCTCCTATACTATTAAATACGTAGATTTTTATCTATACTAACTGGATAAACAACATTTTGCAGTAAGAGCAGTGTTGTTCACATTGATAGCTCATTTCACTAAATGTCAAGGTTCCTATTGTGGCATGTATTTAAGGTTTTGATCACTGTGATTTGTAGATCTTGTTTCTTTAGATTTGGCACCATAAGTCCCTGTCATCACTTCGCTTTACTGTAGTCCTTAACTTGAAGCGGATGTCCGTTTTGGGGATTATGCACTTTAGTATTCTGCCCCACATAGTTATAGCTTCCAGGAGCCAATCTCTAATCTAAACCCACATTTTTAGAGGACAGGGCATTTGAAAAAAACACACAAGATTAACACATTCTCTACACTCTGAACATGCATGTACCTCTTCACACTTTGCTAATGCCATTACCACAACATGTGCACTTCTGTCATCATTTCTCGGGGTCCTCTTAGGTAAAGGACCGTTGGTGCGGGCTGTGGAAACATCTGGAACCGATACAGCTGCGCAGCCTATCTGTGGGAGCGGGGCTGGGAGGTTGCAGGCCGAGTCGGGGGGGTTGGAGGTGGGCTAGTTGCTGCTTTGGCCCTGGGGGTGCGTGTGTCCCTGACTTCAAAATAGACTTGATTGCTAACAGCTGGCAGTCCTAACTCACCAGTGTCAAAGTGCTCCTCTCATGTCAACCCTGTCAGTATCAAGGCCCGGGCAGAGCAGGCAGCCGCTCCAGGTATGACCCGCCCAGAGCCTGCACAATCACATTCAGACGATGACCTTTTCAAACCAAGGTCCTTACCATAAATATATTCAACTTTTTGTCAAGAGCACCACGAACATGCATGTTGACAATAAACACAGTGGCATGTAGATGTTTGAAGGTGATGGTGTGAGCTGCTACTGTATGATCTAAAATTAGGATTTACATATGCTACTGAATTCTAGTTGTTATGTCTGTTCCATCTTTGTCACAGATTCCACTTCATGATAACTACACCTTAATTAGCCTTAATAAAGCATGAACAAAAACTTAATAGACTCTGGGCAAAACAGCTGCTTCCTGTCCAATTGTATATCTATGTTTTTTGTTTTTTGTTGGGTTTTTTTTTTTTTGCAAAGTCGTGCTGAGTCAAATGATTACTTCACACTCTGGAGGTCACTTCTGTTTTTAGAAAGGCACAGGTTTGTGTCTCAATGCTGACACTAATGTTTAATTTGAGGCATAATAAATATTAAAACAATGCCACAAACTGAAGTCATCTAATAAAAAATATTGGGTAGTCTTTGCTTTAATTGATTTGAATTTTAATACATTGTTTATTTTATATTTTTATATTTTACTAAAAGGAAAAAAATCATAATACCAGTGACTGCCTGCTCTGGTTCTGGTTTTCCATACATTTTTCCCATAGGTTTTTCAAAAAATTCAAATATAAAGAGTTCAGAGGCATAATAGAGGCTCACCAGCTATAGTTATTTTAAGTCCAAAAAGCTAATTTAAAATGCAAGATTCAGCAAAATGCTTTAATAACTTAGTGGTTTATAATGTTTCAAAAACAGATGTTTAATAAAATTATAGGTCTTGTGGTCAATAGTTACCACATAGCTGATTAAACCCTGAGCAAGTTTTCAAACTTTCAAACTCAGAAAGTCTATGGGAAAATTTAGGCTATGAGAAATTTAGATCCTGAACCAGTGGGTGTGCGTTCACTGCTGAGATCCATTCACCCTAACGCTTATTTAGGGGGTTATGGGTAGTAGTAAGGGTATCAATTGAGTAGTTACTAAACCTGAAACATTCTTTAGCAATGTGTTCATTATGAATTAGCCTTTGTTCATGCTTTATTTTGTCAATTTAAAGTAGGCCTATGGGTCACATAAATGTTACTCATCTGCTGCCTAACATACAGTGATTTACACGCACCCATTCTTTACCTTTACCCTTCTTGGCACCCATCATCTCATATATACTGGTATTAGTTTTTGCCTACTGCATATAGGATATCTGACAGGGCAGAAAAACACAAGTGTAGGTAAAGAGTGAAGAGGCATTCAGCAAATAGAGCCTGGACCTACAATGCAAGGCAGGCATGTAGCTCTGCATGTGCACTGCAACCTAACCTTTATCCACCAATGTCTAAAAAAAAACTAAATGTATTCAGTTTGTTAAAATTCTAAAATTATCTGGACCTCTGTACGTTATATTAGGGTTTTTTATTTGTATTTTTCTGTATTTTAAACAGGGCACCCACGAGGAGAGTCTGAGTGCTCTCCCTGTATAAATAAAGATAAATAAATCGTAAATCTAGTATTGAGGAGCAAGATGACTTGGCATTTTTATTTGTTTTATAGTTTATTCCTCTCAGTTTTTACTTCCTTTTGGCAACTGAGAAAAATTTAAAGTTGCTCAAATTAGGCCTTCTTCTTCCTCTTTAAAATGTGAGATCCAGCCGCTTACTATCTATTAATTTAACTATGAAGGTAATTGATTGGTCAGGGTATTTTTACCAAGCTGATGATGAGTTAAATTAGATTGTTGTGAGCTCTGGAGAAAGTGTGTTTCACCGCCTCACTGTGAGTAAATAGGACAGCAGACTCATTAGCATCTTTTATTATCCAATTACAAACAGGGCTCGCCTAATTACCTCCAATCAGCAGGAGAGGGAAAATGATGGACTTCCTGTTGGAGGGAGATCACTCAGGACTCAGAGGACGAACGGGGCACATAGGGATGGGTACCACGACTGGGTTTTAGAGTTTAGGCCCAGATGTGATGTTTTGTGTGAGATCAAGACCAGGTTGTATGTTTAGGGCAGAGATACAACTTTTAGTTTTTTATGTAAATATAATTACAATCCATGTCTGAGAAGTTCTGAGATTATTTTGAGACCATATGCGTTAATATGGTTGGGTCCTGTTCTAATCCAGGTCTAGTCCAGGATTAGTTCCAAATTTAGCCACAGTGTAGTGCTCATTTTGATGTGGTCTATGGGCAAGTGTGACCTCTACGTCAGGGTTAAGGAAGACATCGACCAGTATAGCTTTATCAGTCATAATACAGCAGTTACAGTGAAAGTGAAACTGTGCAAAGAAGTCTCTCAAACTAATCCAAACTTTAAAAAAGCTTTTGGTTACATGGGCAGCTTTACCAATATCAGTGTTGAGGCAAACAAACCATATGTGCACTTGGCTACTCCAGATTTCAATATTCATCCTTTGATTTCATGAAGTATATTGGAATTTAGATTTTGAGAGCTCTGAAATCTGACATTCATCAAATATGGGTTACATCTGTCACATAGCCATAATAATAATGTTGAAGAACTGCATGGGCGATAGTTGGTCAGTTGGTAGAGTGTGTATCCACTGACCCACAGGTAGGGATGGGACGATATACGATAATATGGTCAATCGAGATTAAGCCTCGATTAATCGCAATTAAACCTCCAGCAATCTTGACAATCGCGATCAACCCCCGATTAATCGTGATAATCGCGATTACACCGCGATTTGTCATTCACGGCATCGATTAAGCCTTGGTTGATCGTTCGTGGCAATTTTTGTAATCGCAATCATCGCGCACGATTATAATCGTCTTTACGCTACCAGACTGCCTCATGCTTCTGGTTTTAATACGTTTAGATGCTAGTTTTGGTGTTTGCTCACAAGGGGGGGGCTCTGTCACAGGTATGACACTTGTCTGTGCCTGTTCTGGCGACAGTCTGCCGAAAAAAGTTGCGGGTCCGAGGGCAAAACACGAGCATCTTGCACTCGCATTTACGAGACAAACTATTGAATATAGATTGTGTTGTGTGTAGTTAGCTAAACAGCATTTTACAGACACACACACGATATATATTTACCTACAATCATGTCAATAGCAGAATAAACCACGCTCACCGATCGAGAACAACATCCAATCCATCAAAAAATAAGCTCCTCTCCTCCTGAGTACACAGTCATCTTCACACTTTGACACGAACCGCTCCGGGTCAGAGATGCCTCTAGTTTAACTTGTACAAACATCCACAGTGTCCTCGATCGCGTACTTCTTTGTTTTGTCCGTTTCATCACGTTTAGAAGCAAAACAGCGCCTAGAATGCACGTGCATTAGGCACGCTCGGTAAAGTCCGTCTGTTTACGGAAAATCTCGGCATGTCACACACGTGCTCCGCTGCTCATTGGCTGTAAGGAGAAAACGTCACTACACGTGTGTGATGTGAATGTGGTTGATTCTACACAGGGGAGACTGGGGTGTAAACTTTCAGTCACATGTAGCACTGATTCGCTGTTTGCAGCTCCAGTGACACAACCTCCACCTTATTGGACAACACTGGTGTCAATCAGAAGATAACACGTGTGTTTAGCTCTGAGAAACAAAGGACGTGTCCCAATTCGTCACATGCACCGTTCTTTGTACTGTTCGAAGTGCAGGTCGAAGTATCCGCCCGACTTAAGGGCACTTTGGTGATTTTTTGGTGAATTAAGTTTATTATGTCTGAAATCGACCAAAGAAATGCAAAAAAGTGACGGAGCAGATTCCGCATGTGGAATACTTTCCTGCAGCAGATATATTCTCTGGACCTGTGCCGAACGAATAAGACCAACTTTGTGGAATATGTTGATATTTGACAGAATCAGAGCCTCAAAGGTGAGTGAAGTCCAAGCGCTGTAGCTTTCATTTGGTGTGTAGATTGTTTGTGTGGGTGACGCAGAAGTACATGTACATTCCTGTAGAGTTGTAAAGCAGGCCCGGGCCGTCGGAATGTTTACAAATTAATAATTTATGACGATAATATCGTCAATCGCAGTTTTTATTTATTTATTTTTAATTTGGTCACGATAATCGTGAGTCTAAATTTTAATATCATCCCATCCCTACCCACAGGTTGCCGGTGCGATCCTAGCTACCACAGATGAATACGTTCTTGTGTCTTGTGACACTTAACCCACCTTGCCCCCAGTGTCTGTGTGCACCGATGTATGAATGTGTGTGACTGAGTGGTTCCTTGATGTAAAGAGCTTTGAGTGCCTTGAAGGTGGAAAAGTGCTATATAAAAATTAACCAATATAATAATAACAATAACAAATAATACATAATAATCCATATAAATGCTGTTTTGGCCTGAGTCCATCTCCACACAGGCCCTCATTCCCCCACAAGGTTACACTGTAGTGTTATTGAGTTTGTGACAGGGAGATAGTGTAGAAATCATTTGGAAACAGCTGCAGGAGCGATTATCCTTCGTCAGAGGATGAAGGGCGGCCGCTGCACAAGGTTGTGTTTGTGGCTCTATGCATCATTATTAGACAATTAATTAGTCTGTCATCAGCTGGGACCCGACCACAGATGTTCAAGACCTCCATAATTCAACTTCATCTAACTAAAACTTCAGAGATCGACTTTATTTCACCTGTTATTTTTGAATGTTTGGGAGATGTGAGAAGATGCTAGGAATAGAGCATGCCGTTGGGACAGAGTGTTGTTTACAGACGGTGACAGGGATGGAGGACCTGTGTGCTCGGAGATGCAGCCTGGGCCCCTGGGGTGTGCTGCTGCTGCCTCTGCTGCTGTGGAGGCTGCAGTGTTCACATAAAGCACAGTGGACACGAGCTTTACACTGAGAGACTGGACTGTATTTAATCAGGACTATTCCTCAACCTCAACACATTGAACAAGAAAGTTGTTTTGACCAACTACTAACTCTTACTGTAGGTTTTTCTAATCAAAGTTCACACATGGTTGTTCAATAGTATACTTAAAACATATGAGTGGTATTATATTCTCTGTATTGATTGGTTTGCCTGTTAATTCAATTCTGGTGAGTCAAATTTGATGTGATATTTATTTAGGATTATTTATGGAAAATTGCATGTTTCAAAAAAAAAAAAAAAAAAATCTGTCAAACCAGATGTAAGTTTAAAATGGAGTCATGCAAACACATGGTAAACTGACACTAAAAAATTGCACTCCTAAACTTAAACAAAAAACGACATAAACAAATAAATAAACACATAAACAAATAAGTAATCATTTATTTTGGAGTTAGAGTTTTAAATTGGTATTGTTTTATTTAATCAGTTTAAGATAAAATGTAAAGTATTTTCGGTATCTTCATAAATGTGTCTCTACCAACATTTCATTGTACTCAAGTCAGTGTCTGAATAACCACTGAAATGCTGCTAACTCCACAAAGCCAAGTGTGATCTCAGTCCCCTAACCTTCTGGTGTTTTGTGCTGTTTATTGCCTAAGTGATTCAGCAATCACTTAAAGTAACTGCACTGACCTCAATGCTGGGGTCAGCTCCAGAAAAACAAGGGGCAACATGCTAACCCACAAACAGAAAACACAGGAACAGGCTCAATGCAGTACTGACAAAGTCTGTTTAATATTGTTGATATTCTTTTCTTAAAATACAGTCTTTTCTGAGGTAGACCAATACAGTTCAAGAACATTATTATCATTTCAAAAGAGACATCAAAAAAGACATGAAATAAATACTTTCATGTACAATATGCCGCAAAAATGAGGTAGAAATGGTTACAGAAAATGTACGATAACCAAACCGCAACAACAGATTAAACAGGTAAAAATAAAAACCTATTTTGTTGGACAAACTGCACAAATAACAATTTTAAATGTAAAGTCTATGGTTGTGGAATTAATTTAAAACTGAATAATAGATTTCCAGTGCTCTAACGGCAGAGACTGTGTTTTTGGTTGCTCAGACAGTGATGAGTGTGCACACCAGGGGTCTCTCTGATTGATCAGGCTGTATGGCATGACTGAAGCCACCAGCTGGAGAGGGGAGCTGTGCTCTGATATAGGGTTGCTGGACATCAATCAGGCCACTTCCACTCCCCAAGAGTGGGTCCAGGCGGGAGGCAGGAGGGGGCAGGGAGGACGCAGCAGCGCCACATGGCCACTGGGGCTTGTGACCAGGGGGCAATCCAATCTAATGAGAGTGCATTGGGGAGAGAAAAGGAGAGAAAGAGTGATGGGGACGGGCCAGTAGGAAATATTACGTCAGTGTGTGTATGTGCAGCCCATGGAAACAGTCACATATAGTGAGAAGTTTTTTCCAGTGTGTTGAGAACCTTTCTATGGATGTCTACATGTGGGTTACTCCTTGTGACCGTGTTCAGTTCTGACTTTGGGATTCACTATATGCTCATTGTAAATGTGTACAGAATGTGTCTGTTCAATGGCGAATGGTGTTTGTGCTCAGAACGTCAGTGTGAGTCCATGCGTGATTGTTATATATTTACAGCAGACATGCATATACAAGACATGTAAACATAAGAATCACAGCAGTTTGTCCAACAAAAGGAGGAATATTTTCTGTTTTTAACAATTCTTAGACAACCATCACTCCACCATGAACTACAATGAAAATAAAGGATAAGGGAAAAGAAAGAAAGGTATTTATATATTCATATATAATAATACATGGATTTATGGCATCAAATATCCTTTGAAATACCTGAATTACATTCAATGTTACTCTTTGTAGCATATTCAAGTTTCTCTGCCGAGGTAAAGCCCAGCTGCAGTGGGTATGACAAGAGACAGGCTTCTTCACTTGCTGCTCCTCTCTACTAAGACCCTAAGATTACATACATTCTTTATTTCATATTTCTGAGGTAAAGAAATTCTTCCTGAGCATTTCAAACAAGACTAATACTACGAAACAAAAGGTACATGAGGACAGACCGAGGGGCTGGGTGTGCACTGTTGTTGGGAGCAGGAATCTCAGGACTCTGCAGCAATGAGGAATGTGACACATGCATTTACAGAAGCACATGGTGAAGGAGCATTCAGTTTGATATTGTACACAATACTGTACTCCAATGTGAAGGGCAGACACTTCTCAACTCGTTTTGGTGGAAAGCTCTAAAGATTTGATTTTGGATTGAAACCGGATTTATTTGAGGAGTACAACAGCAACATATTTGGTTCAAATTGTTTTTGGTCAAAACAGTAATTTACTGCAGATTAGCTGAAGCCCTTCGAGCTGCATGATTAGTGAAAGCCCAATGACTGAATATAAGGATAACACAGAGTTGAAATGGCAATAAATAGGATCCTGAGAGTCGCAGTCAAAGGGAGGATTTCCTAAACCCTGATTATCCATAATCTTGGACCACGTCACCTAGCAACATATAATTGATTTTGTCCTGGACCAAGGCTAATCAGGATGTGAATCGCTTTCTGATTTTCCCATAGGCCTAACAACTTACACACTACCCCACACATCAGGCCTATTTCTCTTTCTTGTCTTTGGGGAAAAATATTGCAGATATTTTCAAAGCAAACTAAAGTAGCACACCATGGCATGCTAAAGCCAAGCCAACACTAGCTTGTCTCTCCTTGACGCTATCTCTGGCTCTTTTGGCTGCATAATCAAAAATTAGAAAAACAACACATTCCCAAAGCTTGCCATATCTGGGTCATGGGGCAGTTCGAGCAGAGCCTGGCTGCTCTCAGTGGCTGTACATCTTGCTCCACTCTAAACAAGTGTCCAGTTCTTTACCGGTGCTGTGTGGGCGCACCTTACAGAAGGCATTCTCAAAGTCTGTGAAGGCAGGGGGCTTGGTGGGCGTGGGGATCCCGTGGAGGGTCCCTGATGGGGAGGCGGAGGACAGGGCCTGCTGACTCAGCTGGATCAACTCCCACACAGAGAAGCCCTCTGAGCGCTGCAGGACTGCATTCATCTCTCTGTCACTCATCCCACAGCTATGAGGTCCCAGTGCCTGCAGTAGCACCTGCCTCCTCATGCTCCCGTCCGGCAGGCCCACATGGTAGCGCTTGGCAAAACTCCGGTGCACCGAGTCCTGCAAGAGGTCGGGCCTCCCGGTGGCACACACTAGGATGACAAGGCCGCTGGAGCCCATCTGGGCCTTCTCCAGAGCAGACAGCAGCGTCTGCCTTAGGCCCTCCTCCTCCAGGGCCTCCACATGGCTTAGCAGCAGCACGGAAGGCGACCGTGCTGCCGCCACCTGCAGCAGAGTGCCCAGGATGTGCTCTGCCTCCGCCTTACCTTTGGCTGCCAACATGGCTCCACTCACGCGATAGAAGGAGGCTCCCAGCTGTGAGGCCAGAGAGCGGGTGAGTGTGGTCTTGCCCCCTCCGCGAGGACCAAACAACAGGACGGTTCGGGGCGGCCTCATCACAGGACTGGGCCTCAGCACAGGCCACAGAAGGTCCTCCTCCAGTGCAGCCTTCACATGGGTCAGTCCCACCAGGTCAGCCCAGCCCAGCACCGGGGAGCAGTCCAGTAACTCCCCATTGACCATGTCCAACACCCTAGGGTCCGGGCTCTTCAGGGCGTCTGCGGGGGCACATAGTGAGGGGCGTTTATGGGACTGGGGACGGTGCTGTGAGTAACTCTGTTCAGAAGCTCCGTTCTCCCCCGTGAGCCCGGCCGGGGGACTGTAATCCCCCGCCCCGTACTGAGGGGACACCAGGGGCTGTGAGGATGACTTATTGGGTTTGAAACTCTGCTCCGTGCTGCCTGAGCTGCTGAAGCCATTTCCTCTACACTCTGTTTTATCAAAAGGCGAGCCATACTTCCTAAAGCGAGAGCCATCCCCGTTCTCATCCTCCTCCAGACCCATTTCAAAGGCCTTTCTTTTCAATGTGCCCCCAGAATCAGAGGGCAGGGTGGTGTTTGGGTAGCTGTAGCTCCCTCCAACCACTGCAGGCCTGGTGGGAACCGGGGTGGGGGCGGGCAGACCAGAGGGCAGGTAGGTAGCAGAGGGGTGACTGTAGCTGGAGGCTAGGCTTGGTTGGGATGGGTATGTGCTTGGGGTGTAGTTGTAGGCTGGTGTGGGAGGGCTGTAGCTGGGCACCAGTGTGGGTGTGGACTGCAGTGTGTGAAGCGAGGCGGGGGGAAGTGCTGCGCTGGGCTGGGGACAGTAGCCTGACGAGAGATAGGTGCCATTGTAGCTGGTGGGGTACTCACTAGAACCACTGCAAGAGCTGCTGCCACTGTAGCCGGAGTCTGACAAGTTACTGTTGATGACTGACACAGTGCTGGCCCCTGGGGGCCCCGCAGATGTGGTTTTAGAACCTGGCAGACTGTCGTGTCCCCCAGGGGCTACTAAGGAGTATGGGGCATCAGTGCTGTGTGTGAGCGGCCAGGGCTCCAGTTCAGTTTTCTGACCATTGAGTCCAAAAGCTCCAGGCTCAGGATATGTGCCAACAGGAGGCCGGTCATAGGGAGAGTCCAACACCCCAGAGTACTTCTCGGCGTAGCGCTTCAACAAGTTGGAGGCGGTGAGGGCGGAGATGTCATCATTGGCCCAGGCGTAGCTGTAGGAGCCGCGAGTGCGGCTCGAGTACAAGTCTGACTTGTGCGCTGGCGACGAGGTGGTGGACGACACGTCCAAGTGCTGCTCCGGCCACTGGCTCAGGGGCTGGGCATGCTCTGGGGTCCAGTGCATCTTCAACAGGCCTGAAACAAACACACAGTTATATTAGACAAACAGTTTTGATGTTTAGGACATTAAAGTCTTTAAAGACAATTTATAACTGAACATTTTTTTTACTTAGCATGGTGTGATTGCACAAAAGATCAACATGACATGAACAACAAAAGTTTCAAATGATATGGTCAAGTTTGTGTTTTTGTAGCTCATGCTGGGTTGTAATTAGAGCCTACACTATCCCATCCTGCTAGCATCTGCAGCTCTCCCAGAGGAGCTATTGTTATCTCCCTTTTGCATGTTGCTGTGAATGCCTGCTCTCTCCGCCCTGCACCCCCAGCTACCACCCACCCAGGCAGCGTACACCACAGTTCCACAGAGCGAGCGCCGGCTGGACAGTGGTGTGGAGAGAGTGGGAGAGAAAGAGGGGGTTGGGTTTGGGCCTGCAGCATAGTGTGCTATTCATCAGCACAGTCTCCCATGGAACATTGGGAAAGTGGAATGTGTGTTTGTGGGGCTGACTTCAGCGTAGGACCGGTCTGATCGATCACGGCTGCTACACTCAGAGCTAACACTCAGATAACACAAGGAACTTACTTTTAACACAGAAGGTGTGACCAAACCTACACTCTCAGACACTTATTGTTGTAGTTATTTCATCTCACATTAAGGATTGACAAAAGCTACCAATGCCTGTCTTTTTCCTTTTATACATTGTTAAGAGCTACCCTGCATTTCAGTCTTTACATTTTCTATTTTCCTCATGAGGACTAGCACTACTTCTTGCTGAGGCATTAGCTTAACATTCCACACATAGCTTGGCATTATTGAACTGTCATGCTTTAGCCCGAGGTGAGCATTACTCGGGCTAGAAAACAGAGAGGTAAAGAAGAAATAAAGCAAAAGCTGTGATTACTGGCTTGCTTCCCCTTCAGTAGACTCCTCATGATTCATTATTCATAACCACCTGCATGTGTGCATGTGCAGAGCCAGGCCTTATTGCCACTTAAATCAAATCTCAATATCCAGCTCCTCTCAGTCCACTGCTGCAGCTTGCACCTAAACTTTGGCCTCTTTATTTCCCTTCTCTCCTCACCTCCCTGTGTGTGTTTTCAGATTATTCCCATTATTTATTCAGCCAGATGAGATTCAGTCACACCAGATGGCCGGATTATCATGTCCTTCATATTCAAATCCACTGCCTTAAGTTCCCAATGGCCACACCAGTTCAAGTGTTTTTTCCACAATTACCACAAGACAAACTGGACATTTCAACTTCTACTGGTCAATCCACACCCAAATCACCATATATTTTTCTGCAGAGGTCTTTGTCCGAAAGCTGCAAGAAAGAAACTGTATATGTCCTGAAGGCCCTTCCCATCTGCAGCCTGACCAGTTTGTGAGCAGCAGCAAGCAGCCCCAATAATGGGCCCTGTGTGTGACAGAGATGGATGAGAGCCCAAGGGAGCTCATAAAACCTGAAGCAGGGAAGGGAGGGGCGAGGAGGGGCAGGCGGAGAGAGAGTGGACAGCAGGCTTCGTCCTCTTCAAGTGGGCCGGAGCGGACATTAGAGGACTCAGCCAGGCGGGCTAACGGCTGTCTACTCCATCATCAGAGCAGCACCGATACAGAATGGGACCCTAACCAACTCCCCCACCAAACCCCCTCTGACCAATGTAATGACCAGCTGGACTTAAAGAAAGAATCCACAGTCAATGCTCGTGTAGTCAAATGTGGGTAAATTAGTTTCCTTCCAAGTGCTTCAAGAGTGAATAAAGGAACAGTACAATGTCTCGCATTGTGTCCTTAAAGAGTTACCACAAGAGTTATTACATTAGCTACAGTAGATAGTTGTCATTCATTATCTAGCTTAGAAAAGCAAACATGGAAGGCACACGCTTGAAGTCATGTAGGGTCACCGAAGCCAGAAAAGAAACATTGTTTCAAAAGTGTAAGAAAAAGCTGCTATGGGTAAAATTATATATTGGCAGTTCCTATTATTGTTAAAGCAGTTTCATTTATGTGTTTTTCCTCCTGTCTCATAAGTTTACCAACTCTAGCTAGAGCATGTATTAACATTCACAAAATTCTGAACTGATTTGCCTCCATTTTAAGGGCATAGGAGGTTATGTGATAGGGGCTGAGTGGCAGGACATCACTCAAACACGTAGGACACACAGCGGGGTGGCTGAGCGGCAATTAGAGCCTGCCTTCTGCTGGGCGCTGCTGCACCAGGCCTCCACAATAAACTGAGCAAAAGCCTTAATCTACAGTTGTGCTTAAATCAGAGCCATCATCTAGATTAATTCACTGGGGGCCAGGAAGAAAGCTAAGATTAGAAGTGGGAAATCGGGACAATGTGGTCAAGCTCAGGCTACTGGAGCAAAGCAGATGCATTTGATTATCTTGTAGATTTTAGCTAAAAACTTCAGTATAAGTGATTTGCATCTTTTGTTACTAGTAAGTGCAACAGTTAGATACTTTACATTAAATCAGTGAATGATGATACCAGACATGCACCAATACATTAGAATATTGTAGCAAAGTGTTTTATTTTAGTTTTGGGATTTTGTTTGTTTTTGCAGTACTTTACTTCACTTTAAAGATATTTGATTTTACATAATACACTGAAAAATACTTTTTTAAATGCAGTTATTTTCTGCACTTCACAAAATTAGAATATTGAATTACCATGACTAAAGAAATTGTTGGTTAAAAATATTAACTGCATTACATCTTCTAAAATGCATATATGTCATTTTAACAGCTAAAGCATTTTTCGTTTTTTTCTACAATATGCAGAAGTGAATGTGAACTGAATTAATGCCCCCTGTTTAAGTTAAGACTAGTCTGAATGAGACGTTTGCAGGTGGTTGTGTTGACCGATAGTCTTATATGCATTTGTGGGCCTGATAAGATCTGTGTGTGTATGTTTGGGCTCTCGCTCTCACTGTGGGAGAAAAGTCTAAACCCCAGGAGAGACAGATGTTCGTGCGCTGACCGCCTTACTGTCTGCGCCGCCATTGTGGTCCGCGGCCGGCCAGCAGACGTGCGCACACTCTTCGGACAATCCAGTTGGCCCTGAGACAAAGCCTGAAGAATCCTATTGTCAAGGGCCTGTCTAATTATGGAAATCTTATTAATCTATTCAGCAGCAGTCCACTGACAGCTTTTGTGTCAGCCCAGGATTTATTGAGGGACCTGTGTGAGCTGCATCCTATTGAGGGACTTCGTGATGAAGACAGTGTCCTGGACTCTCAAACCAAATTTACTTTGAGGAGGCCTTAAAATGACAATGGGACTCCTATTGCTCTTGGGAAGTGTTAAGGCTCATTTGTGATTTCGTTTTTGCAAATAAAAGCAATAAAAGCTACCATTTGCTGTGCTCACGGACTCAGTTTGAATTTCATGTTGACTCATTGAAACTCAAGACGGCTCTGGTCCGTAAAGCCTGTAGTACTCGAGAGCATGTTGTGGTTTCCTATAAAAGGGGTATCATTGGTCAGGTTAAACGTTATCCTGGCAGGAAGCCCAGAGACTCCAGTGGCTCCGGTGGCGGTTCACTGCTCCCAAGAGGATGCTTCTCTCCTTTCTCTCTTCCCAGTACTTTTTGTTTCCCTCATACCCCGAGGAACAAACCGGACATGGGCGCAACAAGCCTTCTGGGACAGTGCACTATTAAACCGTGCCGATTGTGAAGAGGCCGCTTGTAAACAAGAGCTCTGGATCAATCCAATCAGGGTCCTATTCAGAAGCTTCAACCCCCACCTCAGCCACTAGAATAAACTACCAACACCTCCACTCCATCATGCACATCTATACCTCACATGGTGTTAAAATCCACTTTAATATAGGCCTTTAAATCCTGTCATCTTTTGTCCTGGAAAACAACCAGTTTCTCCGGCATCTAATTTGTTTGGGAATGCAGCGCTAGTCGTTGTGGCAGTTTGTCAGGAATTCAATTTGCTCAGCACAAGTTTACAAGAGCACTACTTTGAGAAATAATAACTTAAATGCTGCCATGCTAAAGACATTGTGGCTAAAGGCAGAAGGGCAGAGCAGGACAGAGGCTTTATTTGTGCTGATAAAACACAAAGTTGATGCTCTGATGACTGCAATAGCTCTTATGCATTCAGCCAACACAAGCTGATCAATGAATTATTGGATGAACTGTCCTGTGCATAAATATGTAAAAGCATCTCTTTCTTGTTGACCGCACTTTGTTTTTTCACACATGTACCGACTCAAAGCGCTTTGTTGTCTGAGGCAAAGCAAAGCACGTGAACTTCAGTTATTTATAAGTTTGTTATCTTGATTTGTCATCGCGTCCTGGAGCCCCCGAAGTCCTCTGTTCTCAAGTTCACTGTGATTTATGGCTCTAATATCAGGCAGGACGTTCTCACTAGGCCTCGGCTGCATACTACCTGGGCTGTCATAAAAACACCAATCCACAAGCCGGCTACATTTCACCCAGTGGCAGGTGGAGACACTGGAAAATTGTCTGTGGAGTCCCTCACTTTGGTGTGAAATACGCATTATATCAGCCCCAGCACACGGTGTACGGACACGCTGAGCAGTGATGTATTCTGGCTACATATAGGAGAGTACATTTGTGTTTAAAAAGTGCCTCACAATGACAGATAGGACAAGCTCACAGGGATGCTTTTCTACTGCTGTCTTACCTCCAGTATTTAAATGGTAAATATTGGAGTTTAAGGTTGGCCGTAAAAAATATATTATCCCACTTAAATATTTAAAAATTTAAAACACTGCTATTCTTTTTTATCAAGCAAAAATATTAGTTTTGGTTCTTAGCTCAATTTACAAAAGGCACATCACATCATTAAGTATAAAAAATATGAACTATTTAAACACACACTATATTATTTATTTGATGATCTTTCTAAATTGTGTAAAAATTGTAATAGTGCAATCTATCAATAACAGCAATGTTCGTGTGTATAAATCACACAAAAACTTGTTGAAAGAAGTGCACCTCACAAACTGAGCAGCAGTGGCCAACAGTGACTGCCCATCATCATAACTCATGGGCTGTGCATAATTAGGTGCAGCCAGATAATATTATTATAAATCTATGTGTAATTCAAAGGGCTGCTATCAATCACCTCACACAAAATGGCACGGTGGTGGTGGCTCCCTCCAGCTCATCTGCTGCTTCTTTCAGAGCCCTAAAACGATGTAATAACAGAGAGTGCGGGAGTTTTCACACCTGCTGCCCGTGCGGTAGCAGACGCAGCGCTTTTCAGAGTGGCCGGTCCCAGAGGAAGAGGCCGGTCCTGCATGTCCTCTGTGTCTCTTTGTGGACAGAGCGGCCGCTCCAACATGCATCAGGCTGACAGTTTGACTCACTATTTTTTTGTTTAGTCCGCAGGGACTGTCTCAGACCCACTGTCAAAGCAGCTTTTGTCACAGTTTGAGGCTAATTTAGTTTTGCTAAAGGTAAAGGACATTGTGACAACTAGGGCTGGGCGATATGAAAAGTGAAATTGAAATGTAATCTGACCCTGTGACAATTTGCCATTTTGTTATAACTTGATTTTAAGTTTTTTCTGCAGGCCTATATTCAAAGACCAACTGTATTCTACCAAACCATTCTTATTGGTCAACCTTGGTCATGACAAACTGGTTTAACCAATCACAGTCAAGTGTGAAGAAGATAGTTATCCATAAGTTGATATAAAATTACTAAGCATATACACATGAATCATGACTTAAAAAACATAACTATGGCCTAGCTGATATACATGTCATGTATCAGACAAACAGCTTTTCTCTTGCCAAAACCAACGTTACAAATGGCAAACGTTAATGTGTCATTACTGTGTTCATTCTGTTGAGTGTTTGTGGTGCTGCAGTGGACAAACTACTTGATGATGGCATTTGTTAAACATTGATTAATTGGCAAACACGTTTAGAATTGCTAATTATAGTGCTGCAAAAGCAAATCCCATCTGAGCTTAGTTTACAGCCCTTTCTCTGCACTCTCCAAAACTAGAAAGCCTGAGGAATAATTGCTAGATGCGTCACTTCATGCTCGTAATTTTAGAAACAACCCCCCAACCCCCACCCCCCACCACCACCCCCACCCCTAACGCACGTCCACAAATGGCAGAAGCCCGTCTGCTCCACCCTCCCACCAAGAAAAACAGGGTCCCTATTTTCTGTGACTGCAGGCTGGCTCTAGGTCATTGTGTCCACTAATATATCAAAGAACAGCTGTCCTAAAGCTCTGTGATGACCAATCACCCTTTCCATCTGTCTCCCTAGCCCAATCTCTGCTCTATCTCACAGCTCCAGCCCTGTCTTTACCATGCAATCCCTGCACCAGCCTCTCTCCCTGTGTTCCCAATGAGCATGTTGCACTGCCTCTTTTCTCTCCAAATCCCAGCCCTCTGAGATTAGTCTAAGAACATTGGAGCTCTGGGATTTGTTGTTTTCTGTAAGTATACACACAAATTACAGAAAACTCAATATATTCACAACAGCACTTTCTTTTTATGAGCAGCATACAACTAATGGCATAACGATTAAACCAAGTTATTTCTTAAGTGTGGTTGTTCGCTAATTAGCTGTGAAAGACATTGTGGCTCATTGTGTGAAATGTGCTGTCTCAGGAATCTGGTGAAGTGTTGCAATCCAAATGAGCTTCACCTCCTGCTTCTTAATTGGGCCCTTAATGTTTAGTGAGATGTCCTTAATGAGCTGATGGACCCTCGCAGACAGAGAGGGGGCCAGTGCACTCTCTTGGCCTTGTGTCCCTAACCTCCTCTGCTGTGGACACACACCTTTACACACTAGGGGCTAATTAGGGCCCATTCACACCATCCACTAATGATGTGAGCTTTTATTCACATACACTTAAACGGCTGTGTGTTTACTCAAGGGCCTCACTGGCCCCTCACTGCACCACTCATACCACTCGCCCTACAATGGGCTAGATGCCTGGGCGGCCCTTCAACCTGCTTCTCAGGGGCCCGCATGAAGCAGTGTCTTCTTCTTTCTATTCAGACTGCTCCATGACTTGGGCGAGTCATTCAGAAAGACACTTGTACAAAACATAAAAAACTGAGGTAGAGAGGGAGAGGAGGCAGCGCGGGGTCAGTCAGAGGAGAGCTATAAAATCTGCCAGACCTGTACTGTGTGTGCGTGTTGTAAAAGAAAAGGTATCGCTGAAGCAGCGGGGCCCCTGCAACAAGAGTTAGGGCACTCCTGGGTTGGCGGCCTGGGACTGATTTAAGAGTCTGTTTGAAGTGCAGATTACAGATTCTTTGCACCAAATCCCTCCAGGAGTATCCATGGCCCCTGGAATCTCTCTCAGGTTACTCCTCCGCTCCGGCCGCTGCCTGCCCCAGCTTGAAGCCCTCTGGACTGGCCGGACATGAGCACTGAGGCTGGACACACCAGAAACAATAACATGGCAAAGAACCAATGCAGCCAACTAAAACCAATCTAAACCATGTGTCATCATGCACACATTCCTATAGACCTGTTCAGTGCAGGACCACAAATGCCTACAGCAGGAGTCAGAAGTAGCACTGGGAAGTGGAAATTCCCACAAAGTGAATTTCAACATGGACGTGAGAGTCTTCGCATGTGCTGCATATATGCAAAGTGCTTCACCGTCAAATTTGTGCTGTGTAAAATCATGAGTCCAGTCTTTAAGTGGGAGATGGTGAGACGCACATGGATGTTTGTGTGTCACTGGGCTGAGAGCAAACAGCAGAGCTCCTCACACCGCTGTGTGCAGCTATAGACATACAGGCTCCTACACTGGACACTGCACTGAAGCAGTGGAAACAATCTGCTAACAGAGCACGCCTGTGCACACTGGACACATGAAAACCTGCATTGTGCCTCACCATCATAAAAGCTTTCACACACAAAGGCCAGTACAGAGTGCACTGAAGTTTCCCATAACAGTGGAGCACTGGCCGCTCTTTAAGCATGCTAACCATTTCACCAGCAGTTTGTGACATTCTTGGATGCAGTGTCCACTAGAGCAGAGGGAGTGTCCTCAGGGTGGGCTCCCAGGGCACAGGGAGCTGATGGGACAAGCAGACTCTGCACAAACCTGTGTGTTTACAGCACGGCTGCCCAGGGGCATTACAGTCATTAAGCACTACTTCAACAAAGGGAGAGGATTAACAACTAATGCAGACAGTTTAAAATATTATTAAGGAGCATATTGCATTAAGTAAAATTGAAGCTGGTAAGTTTGAGTAGAGCATTTTCCTTGTGAAGCCTTTCAAGTAAGGTTGACACATTTTTACTGTTCATTTAATTTACAGAATGAGCTATAACCACTGGTTTTAATCACAAAGCTGTCTTCAGCTCCTCTGTCTGCTCAGTGTCTTAAGAGATAACTTAAGACCAATGACCAAAACAAATGTCATGATGACTGCTGACACCTACCGGCGGCACATACACTCTCCCACGCGCCAGACCTGCGTAAACTCTGCCTTCCATTTTTTGCACATTAGCGTAGCCATCACCAAAGAAAACCCAAGTCTCCTATAAGTAATACTTTTTCAATCAAGAGTTACGTTTGACTCCACTCTTTTCATGTAACTGTCATGCCGATAAAGCCCCTTTGAGGCTGGCTAAAGAGCTGGGAAAAGGGGGCTCTTCAGACAGAAGCCCCATGCTGACCACAAAACAATGCTGTTTTGGAGAAGCTGAGCACTGCACTCCAATGCAGCCTGGTGGGAGGGGGAGCCAGGACTGGACACGTCAGTTATTAGGTCAGAGCAGAGGGGGGAGAGGCGCAGGGGGAAACAGCATGTGTGGTAGTAACTCTTGACCGTGTTGGTAAAATGACACTGGCAGAACTGATGGCTTTCTGCTGCTTAAACCATCAGCGCCACAGTTTCCCGCACCACTCTTCCTCTCCCACTGTCTTCCTTCCGTCGCATGATGAAACATTCAGACCGGACCAGGACCTGGGTTTAGCCTTTCCACAGTATGTCAAAGAAAACTTTACCGTTTTTCACTGGTCCTCTTTGCCCTTTCAAAAGAGGGTTCATAGAAAATTCTAGCGTTGGGGACTTATCTTAGTACATAAAGTTTCAAGTTCTCATGAAATCTTTATACAGTTTTATTCCTGGGCTTGTTTTGTCTCTTCTATGTTCTTCTTTTGGGCTTATTTCAAAATTGTATCAGATTTTAATTTATTTCACCAGAGAACTGGACAACCATGAATATACTAGTTTCTATAAATTCACCGAGAACTCCTTCATTTTGACTTTAAGACAGATAAAAAGTGTTTATGTTGAAATTACAGTTTTGTCACTCTTCTTGTTGCGTAATTGGACTTTTAAAATAATTAACAGCATCTTGTATATTTTAGGCAATATGCATATTGTAGGTTTTAGGCACAAAAAAAAGAAATAAGGCTGCTCCCCCTATTTTTAGAACTCATTGATTTAGCCAAAGTCCAGATAAAATTCAAGTCCTGTTTGTGAAATAATGGAAGTTTAGTACTCACTATAGGGGACAATAGGACTCAGCATTCTGTGGAGCTGGTCTCAGTTTGAAGGAATGCCGTTTGGTGAATGCCAGCTCAGGTTAGCGTCGGTCCAGCTGTAGTCCATCACTGGTGGGCTCTTCCACTGATGACAACAGCCCTGGAGACAAAAAGAACCAAGAGCTGTTACAGACCGCGGCACAATGTCCAAGGAAAACACTCAAATGTCAAGTAACCGTCTCAATCCACGCTGCGTCTGATTGAGTTACGGACCAACCTGAGAAGCCTATATCAGTGTGACCAAAACATGCACAGAAAGAAGAAGAGGAGAGTTGGGCAAATTTGACACACACAAGGGGATTCATTATGGGGCAAAGCATTAAGCTGATTGTGAGGCAGCGTCCAGCCACTAAAGAGGGCTTTCTAAATCTGCCTGACAAAAAAGGACTCGGTGCATACCACTGCTCTGTGCACTGGGGTAATAAAGAGTGCATTCTTAGGAGACCAAACAGCTGCACAAGCCAAAAGCAGAGAGAAAGAATGAGTTTTGTGCAAAGGCAAAAAGTTGGAAAAGTGATTCTGAAGATGTGCCTTCACTTGGTGTTCTAGACTGAATAATAAAAAGTTAGAATACAGCTCAGTATCACTTGTTTATCTGCTTAAAATAATGCAAATTTTAACATATTTAAAACTAAATACATTTTTAGCTTAGCATTTTCAAAAATAGTACTACTGCTCAAATGAAAGCTATGATGTTTTATGTTGTAATAGCTTTTTATGTGTCATATTTGCAGCCATATTATACAATAAATATAAATAATCAAAAGTATTTTTTAAGTGTTGCATATCTTTTTATTCTCACAAAAAATGCAAAAATGTAATGACTTAAATGCAATTAATAAAGCATAAATTAAAAAAAGTCAGAATCATTAATTCAAGTCAAGATATTATGCAAAATCAAAACACATCTTCAATCTAAAACAAATCCAATCAAATGCAAAAGCCCTAAAACTGTATGGTGTCTCTCAAATGCACCAAATACTGTCAAAACAGTGACGGCTGTTGTCAACATTAAGGCTATTATATAACAAAAAGGCGCCTCACTCAGCGACGACTGTAGTCCATTTCCAATCACTCATGTGCCATTCATCTGGAGGAGCAATTACGCAACAGACATGACCACCACTGTCTCTGGACACCAACCCAGGACATCCCAGCTCTCCAACCGAATTTCAGCATGCATTGCCCTTACTAACAATAATACATACAACTAGCTAAAAAAATAACTTCCCTGTCAAAACAAACCCATGCTTGAAGCAAGCACTGGCTAACATGTCTTAGTGGTTAACATAAGCGCAGCAAGCTACAGTAACAATACTTAAACTTCTTTAAATGCATGGCAGAGCACAAAAGAGGTTGTATTCTTACCTATTCATGCCTCTGTATTGTCCATCAGATCTTAAAATGCTGCTAGGATAATCCCTGGAGTGGAGATGTGCGCTGCAAGGCTTTTTTACACATATGGGACAAGCACAAGTGGACTCTGCCAGCCCCTCTCTGTTCTGCCTCTCTCTGGCCAGTGACAACAGAGCAAGCAAGCAGCACTCCGTGAGCTCACCCCTCCCCCACGCCACTCCCCTCCCCCTGGACCCCTCCTTCCCTCTCTTTCTCTCTCTCTCTCTCTCTCTCTCTCTCTCTCTCTCTCTCTCTCTCTCTCTCTCTCCCTCTCTCTCTCTCCCTCCCTCTCTCCCTGTGGCTCTTTATGCTAAAAGTATTTAAGTAAGGAGAGAGCAGAAATAAGGGTGGGCAGCAGTCAGGGGGGTTGCGGCCAATTGAGGAGACTGGACACTGTAGTGAAAGGCCACGGTTGAAATTTTGGATAAAGTTCTCCTCTGTAAAGGTACGTTTGAAGGGGAAGTATCAGACAAGGCAATGTGTAGATTTCAAAAAAAATATTTTCTAATCAGTGCTTCCTCAGAGGTCCCTGAGCCTGCTCATGTGCCTGAATGTTGTTAGACAAGTGACTGGACAATTCTTTCAGGAAAGAGCTTGATAAGAAACACCAGAGGGATCCCAATGTTGCAGCACAGCTCATACCAATCAGTCTTTGCACTGACAGCTGCTTCAAGCCTCAGCCTCACCAAACTTTTGCAAAATTTCAGCTAAAATTAGATTACAGTAGAAGAATTTATGTCATGATGGGTGTTTCTATTGCTCAAGAAAAGTTTGAAAAATATACATCCTTGGCCTGCTGGAGGTGTGCCATCTGCTTGTCTATTACCTGAAATGTTCCACAGTATAGCATTTTACTTGTGTATCTAAATGGAGAATGTTCCAATGTATGGCTATGGCAAAGTATTTCTATGGTGCTTTAAGTTACTTAGGCTCATCTCATATCACAGATGTACTTGACTGGTGAAGTAATAACAATAAAGCTCCTTTCTGCAAACACATTAACTTGTCATATTCAAAAATGAAGAGTTGTGATCCACAGTGCAGTGCAGTGATATGTCCTTAATACTGTGTGTGTGTGTGTGTATACATATGTGTACGTGTGTGCATGTGGGTAGGCGGGGGGGGGGTATGTTCCCGTCACTGCACATTTGGGAGGCGCGTGGATGTGTCGGTCAGGTGCTGCTCCAGTTTCCACACACAGCTGTCAGCCTGTTTTTAGCCTGTTTTTAGCCGCACACTGAGGCCACATGGCCCAGTCATCTGCTCCTGTTACACGGAGCCTATTCCTCTGTCAAACGTCTCACAGAACAGCCCCACCGGACCCACCGACCATACTCTCCACACGCTGAGGAAAGTGTCTGAAAATAGACAGGGACGCTGTGATCATATGTTTGGAGTCCAGAGCATCCCATGCACTTCATCATGTGACAGGATTACCCAAAGAGTTTGTTGCACTGACAGCTAGAGGCACACACATGAATCATACTCAGCAAAACACAGAGCCAACAAAGTAACACCACTTTCATTTTCAAAATTAACTAAAAGATAATTTATATTAAAACATATAAACCCTTTAAGTCAACTAGCCACATTAACTCCATTTTACAACCACTTCATTTTTGCAATAGTTTGCTGCAGTCACTGTAAACCTGATGTGTCAAAGAGCCACTAAAGCAGACCAAAGAAACACGTTCTCCTTTGTAAGAGATGAGGGCTGAGCTATTTTTGGGGATGCCCCAGTGGTCAGTGACATGGCTTAAATTGGAATGTAGGGCAATAAAGCCATTGGAGGAAACAGTGTGACTCATTATAGCGGTTACAAAACTTACAGAGCAGAGTCCCAGTCCAGGAGCACAATTAGACTCCTTAATGTTTGCCTTAATATGGGATCCTCAATAGATTTGCTAATGATGTCTCGGTGGGGGGTTAGCTCAGGGTATGCTTGAGTAGGGATGGTGAAAGCAGACAACTCTGGCACTCTCTATCACTCTATTGCCTTATTAGTGCTGAGGCAGCAGAGAGTGGACATAGGCAGCCTGCTGAGCCCAGCACTACTGCAGCACAAAGACTTTGGGCCCCGGGACACGAAACAAGCCAAAAAGTGTAGAAAACAGACGGACGGAGTCTGACAAGATGCAGCCTGTACACAGCACGCTCACAGAGTACAGCAGAGAGGCCTGTCTATTGGCCTGTCCCATGAGCCAGTCTGACAGGTGTCAGAGAGCCCGCCCCCTGCTCAGACACACATTAAGATATTTGTGCATGTTTGACAGCACTGCTCCCATGAGCTCTCACACTTGTTCCGGTAGAGCTGGGTTACTGTGAGGTGCAGAGGTGCTGTACAGGAGGTTAATGGAGAGATATGAGCGAAGACAAAAGCGCCGTGGCAGGCTGAAAATGCCTCCTGAATGGGCCGAGGCTACAGGTCAACACGCCTGTGTTTGACCTACAGAAGGCCACGTCAACTCAACACCTACATTCAGCAGGTTGTTCGCTGACCGGCCGTGTTAGTGGGTCAGCTGGTTTTATAGAGGCAAACTGATGAATCAGGAAAATGTTTAATTTGACCAAATGAGATCTGCATGCAGAGCAGCCCCAGTGTGATTAGCTAAGCAAAAGAGCACTCTGTGGTAGGAACACAGGGCCTTCCTCTGAAGGACAGGTGCTGTGCCCTTTGTCCTCATACAGATGTGCATTCTGACATATTGGTAAAAGTCCACACAAAAACATATATTTCATTTTGTACAACGACAAAAATGTTTAAAAACTTTCTACTGAAGTTGAAATGATTATGTACAGAATGTGCTTGTACATTGTCAGTCTAAAGTAAGGCATAAACCTCAGTTTTGTGGATGATATCATTGGCACAGTGACTGCAGCACTTATGCTTTTTTTTTAAAAAAAAAAAATGTATAAACACAACATTTTTCTGACATTGCATAGGCCTCAAAGCATGAGGCTGTGGAAAGTTAAAAGGACAAAGCGCACTAAAGGTTCGGCCTCGGGAGACTAATTGTTTCCAGGAGTGTTTTAACCCAACGCATTACCAAAGGAACTCACAGATCTAAACTCACTTTGAGAGAAAAGAGGCTCAGAACAAATTTTGCACATTATGTTTCCCAAACACACATTACAAGTAATTTCCTGTTATTTTCTTGAGTGACACAATTTCATCGTTGGGCGAAGAACAAGAGGAAACAACACTCCAGAAATACTCCAGAACTATGTGCCTTTTTGTCACCACTAAAGTGTCAGTGAGAGAGTGTGAGTGGTAATAATCACTTCCAGGTTTATAGTACCACCACTAATCAAGGGGCAAAGACGTACCCTGCTTAAAAAGACATCGTGCTCAAACACACAACGCACATTATGCTCAAATCATACAAATGATTGGCACTGATCTATTTTTTCTCAAACAACAATTTTTCTGGTCCTAAGCTTCGTTAAAAAACATTTTTATCTGCGAGCTTTGGGACAGTATTTGACAACCAGGGGTACAGGGACCCCTGTGGGTACTCGATCACATACTTTTATGTGATTGAGTATTGAAAATTTTCAGACTTTAAAAGAAGGTGATTTTTTTAAAAAAATACCTTTCACATTTATAATTTTGGAGAATTTTGGACATCATACGAATCTATGAAGGATAATAACTAACAATGTACTACGAGTAACACATACTACTAGTGAACACATGCATTTGTCTAGTACCCACATTAGGAGATACGTGAGACAAAAAAGATTGGGAACCACTGCTTTAGGGCTTATAGTTACTTCATTGGTTGCATTTCATGATAGTGTTTTGACCAAAAGGCGTATGGTAACTTAATTAAGAAAAGGTGTGAGTGCTGGGGCTGAGATTAGGGCTTGTAGGGAAACTGAACCCGAGGCGCAGTAGCCCTGAGGAGGCAGAGAGAGGTGGAGGAAGGGAAGTGTGCTGGAGGGGGGGTGGCCGGTCAGTGGGATTATTAGTGGGAGGTTCAGCTGTTTATTATTCCAATTCTATCTCTAACAGCTGAAAATTGGAGAATTAGGAGTCCGCCCTGAGCAGCCTGGGGGATCAATGAGAGGAGGTTAAACCCTGTGGCAAGGCTCGACGCACTGCCAACGCGCCCAGAGAAGTCCTGACGCAGCACAAATGCAGAGGTCACCCACGAAACTCACCAGACACATCACATTTACCGCTCGCCTCTGATAAGACACTCTTCAGGCTCTTCACACCACACTGCTGCACAAAGCTTTAGATGTCAGGGAAAAGACGGGGCGTGGTCCTATGGAGGAAAGTGACAACACAATTATTTTGGGGATACTTGTATCATTTCATACTGGCTATTACTATTTGAGATTATTAAATAAAACTTGCAGTATAATCTTTTAAGCATCGGTAAAAAGCACACAACAGCTTTTTAGTTCCATTTGTGCAATGCTTGAACCTCAGACAGTTATGGGCTAATAGCACATCATCATGAGATGACGATGATGATGAGATGCAAAAAAGGTTGTTATGAACTTTTATAACAAGCTCCAACCTGCTCTGCAGGCAACATTTTCATCCTCCATAATGTAATGTTTGTAATTCTTGATATAGTAATCACAATGAATGTGATTCATTTCATAGCCATAGGTTAAGTTGGTTTAAAAATGTTGTAACACGTAGAATGCACAATGCCAAGGACCAGTGAATCTATGAAAAGACAACATTGTCAAATGCCTGTTTCAGCCCCACTGCTCTGATGAATCTTTATGTATCTATAAAAACTAAAGCCCTTTGAAACTTTATTTCTCCCATTCCCTCCTCTTCACGTGCCATCAACTGCTAACAGCATGTGACCAAAGAGGAGAGAGCTGCAGTGAAGCAGCAGAACACTCTCTCTCAACATGTCCAGACCGTAGTTATACCTTTGCGTTTGTCCTCTCGGTGACTTTCTGTGGCACATAATAGTTGGCATGAAAGTGTGTGCGGTGAGAGAGTCTGGTCACGTCCGCACATGTTGTTAATCTGGACCAGGACATGTGACACTGGGAACTGAGAAACATGAACTTTCAGCACAATGTGGGCGTGCAGCCTGGAGACAGCTCTGTGGACATATGGAGGTCAGACATGGAGAGTTTAAATAGGCTACTAATTACAATAGGTATTTTTAATAGGCTAGTCATTAGGACGGTTGATATGATCCTAAATACATCACAGTTATTAATAGTGCTAATTAGTTGAACACGTACTAAGTAAAAATAAAGATTATTATAACTATCTACAGCATAGTTATGAGGAGATTAATGCAAAACATAATATCTTTTTTTTAAGGATGGCAATGCTTATGGTCCTTGTACTGATTCAAACTGTCAAGGTTGTACTAAGTAGTTCAACTAGGACCATTGTGCTCCTTTTAAACTGCCTTCCATCTCACACTCAGCAGATAAAAGGGGGTTGATTCAAAATGATAAACTGAAGCACGGCGTTGCTTTCAGATGAAGACAATTTACTTCAATAATGACATACATTTATGAACAGGTCAGCTGGAAGCCACAATATTTTTTCAAATATATTTAAGATGTTAAATATCTTCTGACATATTATCTCTAATGAGAAATGAGAAGAACGGACAGCAGTAAAGCCATAGAGCCAACTCGACACAATGAGAACTTCACAAAAAAAACAAAAAAAACAAACAAAAAGAAAATAGCTGGAATAAGCATGCAAGTCACATTTAAACTCCAGCCCCAAAACTTTTGTGGTAATAATATTGAGTTAACCCACAAATGTAATAACACATCTACTTTAAACAACCCTTTATAAAAATGTATGGGATCCACAACAAATAATTTGGTTTTCCCTTCTCTGTAGTGCTGTCATGTAAAAACACTTCTGTAATCAAAGTACTTGTATGCACGCTCCATCACAGCCCAGGCATGTGTGAATAAAAAGTCACTCAATTATGGCTCAATCACAAGCAGCTATTGATGTTGTTGTGGTGGAGAGGACTTCTGGTGCATTGACTGGAAATTGATCTGATTTTTGAAAAGACGACTCATAACGAAGGGAAAGGAAAGATCAATATTAGTTATCTATGTGCAAAACAAGAACCGGGAAGTCCATGGGAAACTATGGAATCACAATATTAGAAAAACAAAAGCATGTTTATAGAGTGTAGCTATATAGCATATACTGTAGCTTTATTTGGTAGGGTCTGGCGGTAAAACAAATTCTGAATTATTCATTACATAACAGAATTTATTTTAAAAAGATAGTAAAAATATAGCAACAATAAAAAGATGTAGGAGACTTTTGAAATGTACATCAAAAAGTGGTGAAATGGTAAACAGTCATATTTTTATATAGCTCTTTCCCAGGCACTCAAAGCACTTTACACCAAGGCACTCACCCATTCACACACACATTCATAACCAGTGTACATAGA
The DNA here is from genome assembly GCA_019594935.1 of Periophthalmus modestus. NCBI lineage: Eukaryota > Metazoa > Chordata > Actinopteri > Gobiiformes > Gobiidae > Periophthalmus > Periophthalmus modestus. The sequence continues at coordinate 15,488,241 of JAIEZT010000084.1, read as the reverse complement.
CACTGGGGGTGAGATGTGTTAAGAGTCTTGCCCAAGGGCACAACGCCAGCATTCATCTTTGGAAGCTGGAATCACACTGCCAACCAGTGAGTACCAATGATGTTTAAGTCAAGGATTTGAATTTCAACCTTCGGATCAGTGGACAGACACTCTACCAACTGAGCTACTGTCGCCAAATCAGGTAGTTGTTTGTGTAATAATTTTAAAACTATATCTAAATAGATACAAGTTACCAAAGCATCTCATGTTAGTCCCTGTTGTATTGCATAGCTGAGTGGAACAACCTTTGGTATATGTTATGATAAATGCTATATCAGAGAAGCAAGAAAATCAATACAGATATTTTGTCCCTGTCCACTCTTGTATAACATATCCCAGCTAAGGAGTGTGAGCTGTAGCCTTGCTCCCAGTGCACTCAGAAAAGGAATTAGTTTCCCCTTACATGATTGTCACAGACTCCAATGGTTCTTGTTGGTCCATTGGTCCCTCTATTTTCCCCTCTATCAACAGAGATGGGTGGGGATCTAATAGCCATTCTCCACTCTTTAATAAACCTTTTGGCTGGGGTCGTGCTTGTGTCCAGCGTTGAAGGAAACAGGGCCAACCGCGCGGTCCACTTCTCTCCGGGGAGTCCTTTCTCAAATGTCCATCCCGTTGGAGAGGACCTGGACAAAGCAGAAGGCCAGTGAAAGCTGCCTGTTGTCCACCTAATCCCAGCTATGGCCCTGTCGCCGTTGACAACGCAGAGCCGAACAATGGTCTCTTTCAGGAGTTGCTTTCTTCATTGACACACTGACAGAGCAACAATAGATGAAGACACGTTAGGAATGGAAAACCTTGTCTGTAATCACGCATGCACTTTCTTTACAAATTATACAGCAATGAAAGCCGCTTCTGTAAGTGGCCAACGTCAATAAATAAGAGTAGGGAATGTGCTGCCATAGAGAGAGGGGATGGCGCACCTATTTCTACAGTGATGATTGCAATAAACAGAGGATAGGCAGCCTGGAATGAGGTCCACTCTGCGCGCTGGTATAAAATGATTTCTCTTCTTTCAGATCAGCTTTTCTCACCTTGCTCCTTCCCGTCGCATTGAGCGCATTTGCTGACCAACAGAAAAGGAAGATGAATGCTTCCATTTGAGATGCCAAGGCCCCTTCTCTCATCTTCTTCGATCCAGATTCCACATTAAACTTGTAATAGCATACGACCTGCAAGGCGCCATTCTTATTCAGGTGGGCCATGTTATATGAATGAGTTTTGGTGAAATTCCAATATTTATGCACATACATTCGCTTTCGCCACTTTTTCCATCATTGCATCTACTTTTGTGCTAAAGGAGGAGCAGCTGTCATTTCAAACATCAAATTACATCCCGGATTATGCACATAAAATGCTACAGCAGCCAGAGCGCACACCCCGGACAGTGTTTAGCCTGTAATAAGGGTCTACCGGCAGCGCTCTGACCAGCTGGCCCACTAGTTACCGCTACAGTTGTTGGGAAGGTCGTCTGTCAGAGGCTGAACTAGGCAGTGGCTGTTTGGCTCATACCCAGGAGGTCCACCAAGAGGAGAGGGGCGTCTCCGAAGGACACTTTCTCTCCTCTCCATACTCTAATTCAATCGCTCTGACAGGCTTGCGCTGTCCCGGTGTCTGCCAGCCCAGTAATCTCTGGGTAATTGAGTTCCCAATCAGCCATCCATCAATAATGCATCTGAATCCATGAGGGACACACAGCCTTTTCCAACCAGAGACAACATTACAAGAGTGTAGTCCAAGCCACACAAGCAAGACTGGGCTGGACTAGACCTAAGACCAAGATGAAGAGTTACTCCAAAACAGAACCAGCTTTTACAGCTTAGACACATCCCCCAAAACACTAAACCAGCCGCTTTAAAAATCTGTTATGGGATCTATTCTTATCTTTGCCCATTTTGTTATGACCCAGTTTACACAATATTTAATAACTTCATTAATATTTTATGACCTTTCAGACTGGCATACATCTTATAAAATGTCTTAATCATTTCCTTAATATTCAAACAAAATGTAGGGGTCACAGAGGCACTATTCAGCTATTAACCATGGAGTAACTTTTGTGTTAAAATCCATTGTGAAGCATTGAGAATATATTGTCTTATTACCATTGGCATCTGTTTGCAACATCTTCATAAATCATTGATGGTAGTAATTTACTCAGATTAAAATACACAATAAGTAATCCAGCTAAATAATGATTAGACTGACTCTTTGAAATAAGTAAGAATGATATCCAGTTTAGGTCAGATCAGGTATGACAGAAAAGACAGAAATAGGGCACAAGTACACAAGGAAATTCTAAAATATAATAGGAAAACATATATTTTAACTTTGCTATTCAAATATTGTTAATCTGATTTACTTCCCATCAAGGTGAATTACACACTCACTGCTCATTGGCAGCAGCCTATCACCCTCACACTATCAAAAGTTTACAAAGCCCACTTTCACTGATTGTCCTTTAACACCTCAAATGCAGCAGAATGACTCACTGTGAGTTTGACGACCACATATTCTTCTATTGGTGTTACATGCCAACCCATCAATTAGTGACTAAGACCATGGTCCTCCAAGGTTAAACTGTACAGCTGTCTGAATGATTTTCAATTATACAGTCAGGAAGCCCCCGACAGCTCCCTGGCTTCCACCTCCCACTCGGGCTTCGCAGGGTCATTCATAAGACCCTCAGCCCACCTCAGATAATTGTCTTTTGCCATTTTTGCTTTCCTATTTGTTGAACAGCGGTATTACCATTTCCAATTTCCGATCTGAGAACACCTGCTATCCACTCCTCACACAAGTTAGCAAGAAAATCTACAAATAATAGAGATGTCGCACAATCGTATGTATTTGAGAATGTGCTGTAAGAAAAATGTCCCCTATTATTTCCTGACAGGCTTAAGTGAAACAAAAAGTGCAGCTCGATAGCCTCGCGTCTTGGTTAGCTCCCTGGATGGCGCTGTGTTGTGCTGTCCCTTTACCCTTGGGTCTGCCAGATTAATGGCTCATTAAAGTTCCCATTACATTACATTAGCCCGTTGGACGAGCGCACACTGTTCACTCCCAAGCAAATAAATCACATCATGAAAATATGAATCAATCTCAATAAGTGACTGTACATAATCTGTTAGATGTTAAAGACTATGACAAAGGTTTACACTGAGTGCCGCAAATTACTGTCACTCAGGGAGGGGCGCACAGTAATAGCTCACAGGGTATTGACGCTATGGGCTAATTTAAGGCTATGGTGGAGACTTTTTTGGCGAATCTATTATATGTACAAGGTCGATCGTAAAAGTGGAGGAGGCCAGATGAGTCACAAAAATGGAAGCTTATTACAGTGGTTCAAGGAATACCAGAATCTTTACTGAAATAAAGATATATGCTGTGCTCAGTGTGTGAGTGTTGGTATGCAGAAATCAAACCAATCTACACTAATGTAAGGCAGTAAAAGTACTGAGTGTTAAATCAGCATTAAGTAGAAAAAGCAAATTAATACTATCTAGGGGTTTCTGTCAGTAAGTGATTTCAAAATAAAACGTAAAATGTTTTATTGGCAAAATAAACGGGGAGCAAACAGGACATGATGAAATATGACATTTTCAGGTTTCTGTTATATGTGACATTTTGAGGACTTTTTACTATCCAAAATATATAATATAAAACCCCAAGCTAAAACTATTACATTGACTATAATAAGATTACAACCTAACTACTAATGGTAACACCACTATTGGTCTTTTCCCACTTTGGTTCTCTTAGATAGGGTAAAAAATATTATATCCCCCAATGATATTCATGTGTTTTTTAAAAATCCCGTGTATCTTTATGAACAAATATTTGAGGTAACTTATACTAAAGTAAAAGTAGCCTAAAGCCAAATACTGAAAGTGTGAGCAGAAAAAGGCGGTTTGCTGCAGCCTGGAAACATGTCCATAGGTGTGGTGTGTTCCCAGCTGGAGGTTAATTTAATTCGAGGCTGCTCCATTTTGAGGCTGCTGTCAGGCGCAGGTCTGCAGTGTGACATTGTGAGGGAGAGGTAATTACATTTTGGCCCAGTCCGGCGACTCAGCGTCTATTCAGGGGTACAGCCAGTGCCCTCCTCCTATAGACCACAGCCACCAGAGGAATGTCCAACAGCAAACTGCACCGCTCTGGCCAGGAACACTGCAAACACAAATACAGAGCCAGGGCTGGGCTTTGATAGTTCAGTGTAATGTATGTTTTAAAAGATGATTTATGTGGATTGGCAATTTTTTCTGTACAAATTACATGAAAAGATATTTTGTGCCAGTAAAAACATATAGTGTCGCGGAGTAGCTAAGCAGAAAAAAATGATATAGATTCATTTAGAGACAGGAAATAAATTCCATGAGAAATTTAAATAAGACGCAGATTACAACTATTGAAGATATAAGATGCTGTTCCTTAATCAAATAACTGGACAATATGTTACCTATGTTATTTTTATTTATTTATTTTTTCCTTCCACTAAGCCAATGAATCAAGCCATATTGACCTTAACCTTTGCATGGCCTAAATCTCAGCTCATCAATCTCAATCCGAAAAAGCTAAAAATAGTTTAGCAAATAAAAGGTCACTTCCTCTGTATACAAACAGTCACATAAGTGGGACTAATGGTCAGGCCTGTCACGATAACAAATTTTGAAGTACAATATATTGCCGCCACGCCAAAAAAACCCAAAAAAACACTATTCTGTGTGCAGTAGTGTTGATGAAAAAATGAACAGAAAAAAGAAAAAATAACAAAAAAGTTCCCCACTAGTACAAAGAAAAGGTACCCACGATAAATATTGACCCCTGAAAATAATGGTTCCATCTGTCATGTATTGAATGATAATGCAATATAGTATTTCTTGTGACAGGTCTACAAATGGTCACAACTTGAGGGACAAAAATAAATAAATTACTGTTGAAAAGTGTTTTGGGAGCAGATGTAGCACAGGACTTCAGATTTACAGCCTTGCAATGGTCCGGGTTCATGTGTGGCCGTGTTGTACTTGTCCATTGTGTACTATTGATCAGGCTGTAGTGAAACTTGTGACTAAAGCTTAGTCCTATCCCTGCAGAATAAATCACAGTATTGACCCTGTGCTTATCAATAAAGGTAATGACAAACATCTGGCCCCACCTTTAATGGAATCGACAGAGTCTTACTGGCAGAGGCCCAGCATTGGTCACACATAGATTGGCTTGATCTTTCCAGTGGGAACCAACTCTTAGTATGCAAATGAAGAGAGAAATGCAATCACCATCTAAAGGCAGGAGACACTGCTATCGAATTAGGAGCTGAAAATCTCCATAAACACCAAAGGCGAAGTGGAGGAGCGTTGCTGACAATGAGGATGTTTGGACGGACTTAGATTTATTCTGTCAAGGCGCTCTGCCACAGTGTATCCGTGTCAATGCAGGAATATGTGAAGAGATCAAATCAATGGGCGCTCCACTGAGGGCCAGAGGTGCTGAGCTGGACTTTTGGAGGGTCCTGCAAAGACAGCACTTGACAAAAACACCACCCGGGCCAACGCTACAGATCTTGTTACCAGGTTCAAGGGGCGTCAATGGCAATTTACACCTCTGTATGGGAAAATACACTGTAAAAAAATTGTATTAATATACGGTAAAGAAAATTTACGGCTCCTTTCCCGTTAAAGGCTGTTGTGTTTTTCAAAATAAAACTCCTACATTGTAGCTTAAAAACTATTACTTTTTTATTTAAAATGCAAATCCATGCAACAATTCTCATATATCTCACCACAACTAATCAATTTGGAGCATGTACATATTTGCACACACATTAAAATATGTTTAAAAATAGACAATTTAGTCCACTGATCACTTATTGTACAGGTTACAGTGCATTGCTTAATTTCTGTAAGTCTCAACTACGGCGTTTACACATTTAGTATCGTTATGTTATGTACACATTTGAAACAATGCATTCTACAGTATTGTCTTATATCTATGACTTAAACATAAATAGAAAATTAACTAATCACTCCAAATTCAACACCGCGTAAAAGAGAAATAGACAGTAAGTCACCTAAGAGCCTCTGGACACTGGACACCTGAAAACAAAAAGCACAAACACCAATTCAATTGTTCCTATTTAAAAATATTACCAAAAAAGAAAGTCACATGTAGTTCATTTCAGATATTTACCTTTTACATAAATTCCAGTCTCCTTCTACCTCCTCCACATGGTGGACACTGGCTTATATCTATCTGAAGGAAGGAGCTAACTACACTGAAACTAAAAAGTAGTTTTTGTTTACAGTTTCTGTATGTAGGCTAGGTCTATTGAGCTACTCTAAGTGTGCACTGTGCCTGAAACATACTTGACATATTCATACAACCCTTAATGAGTGTTCTTCACACCTCTTGGCTACCTGGCTTAAAGCAGAATAGAATGACAAATACTCCTAACATCACTAGAAAAATGTAAAGCAGCCATGTTTTAAGGTGTTACTTACCAGATGGGTGTAATGATAGGGGAGGAAAGTTCATGTGACCACTACACACTACAGAAGCAAATATTTGCAAATCAACAACATGATCAACAAATATGACGACAGCTCTGCAACAAAACAAGAGAAAACGTGTCTGACTAATTATATCGCTGCCAACAAAGATTTGGAAAAGGTAGGTTATTAGCTATAGTTTTACCAGCCTATTACTAATATTACAAACCCATCCCAAGCACGGTGCATATTGATTAAAATTAAAACATTTCCCTTAATTACAATTTGTTTTTTTGTTTTTCTCAACATAAATCTAGGGAATATGCGCATGTAGTATTGGTGAAATCAGAGCTGAACTCAGATTACTCTGTCATGAGGGAAAGATATGGCCAAACACATGTGCTCCAAGAGAATCAAGATTGTACTATACTTAATTCAAACTTATGAGCCCTGCTCAGACTTTAGGGGCGTTGCATTTGGTAATGCACAGCAGTGACGTGCGGTCAGGTGAGGCAGGTGAGGCAGTACCTCACCTGTCATCACAGAGAAAAAAATAAATGAAATGGTTATATTTATCCAATGATTTGTACTATAAAGTTATTTTCTATTTAACATTCCAATTTTATTATTTTTTTTACTCAAAATTGCTGAATTTTTATGTTTACCGTTGAAATCCTGAGAAGAGACGCGTGGTGAGGCACAGGCCATTCGTGCCTCACCGCAGACTGACTGTGCTGTGTGGTTAGCTCCGCACTCTGCTCCTTTAAGGCTGTGAAAAGGCACAGGGTGAGGCACGCAGTTACCCTGCCTCATGTTAGGGGGCACTCGTGAGCCTAGGGATTCTTGTAACTCCTGCAGAATAGGGGCCGCAGAATAGTGACAGCAAGCTACAATTTTGAGTTAGCAAGTCAATTTTAGCAATTCACTTTTTTCTTCTTGTCTGGCCCTACTTTTTAAATGGAGGAAGATTACATATCAAAGCTCAAGCAGTTTTCTAAACTGGACTTTCGGTCAAAGCAGGAGGTTATAATTAAAGGAAGACCAACGCTAAAGGAGCTAAATGGTTTACTCCAGACAACTTGACGAAAGACTCTTTTCAAACAGAGTGGTACGAAATAGTAAGAAATTTAATGACTTCAAATCCACTGAAAATTGGGAAAACAGAATAAGGATAAAAAACAATATAAAACCAGCTTTTTATTTCATACTATTAGAGATATTTCATTCGGACATTGGAACTTTTAATTTGAAATTATTTTTTATTCTGGCCCCAAGTCACTGGGAGAGAAATTGACCCGAGGCCAAATGTAGTGACACCTGGTTTATATGTTTGTAAATCTGATTGTGACGAGATCAGTGCCTCACCAGCCATGAACCTCACCGCACGTCACTGATGCACAGTAATCTACAGATTTTAAGGAAAATGGCATTGTTGTTAGTGTATTTTTTGGAGTCTTTTTTTTTTATACAGTGTACGACATACATCTACTGGGTATTTTGTCTTGTACCTATGACGTGACTATCAATGTTTTTCAAGCCATTCTAGCATATTTAACGGTTTTCACCACAGGTCCACGAGTATTTTTTTTGTATTTGGGGCCTTTCCAAAGTGAGTGAGTTTTTGATGTAAAGACCATTGCCATGTTCAAACTTTTGCTCAATCTTTTTTCTTCTTATTTATTTATTTTTTTAAGGCATTTGATCCATAGGGCTGACAGTACAGTAAACGGGGTAAAATAGGGGTGAAGAATGGGGAAAGGCATTCTGGGCGGGACAATTGATCAAACTGAATCACGCCGATATTCAGTAGTTTAAAATCATTAATGATAAACTAAGTGCTTTTTAATTGAAAGGTCTATAGTCACGCCTCGAACAGAAAAAGCATAGTTTGCATATGGGTTCATGAATGTTGAGTTCATGAAATTAATTTTGAAAAAGCATGCATGTATCTTTACTAAGATAAAAAAAAAAAAACAAAAAAACAAAACAGGATAATCATGACAAAAAATGTATTTCTTTTATACCATATCACTCCCAACAGTCTCACAATGCTGAGCACAGAATTTAGTCCCTCCCCAATAGTGCAGAAACCTGTAATGCAAACTTTTAACTTCTGGAAGACTTTGAGATGATCAGGTCTACCTACACAGCAAGAGTAGCAGTTGCATTACTAGCCTTTAAAGACCACAATGTCCTTCGACCTTGGTATTGATGAAAATAAACAGGAAGCTGCAGTAGATGCGTGTTTCTTTGCTGTTCTCACGTCTCGCACAGGAGAGAGAGAAAAAGAGAGCGAAGATGTGGGCGCTCATAAAATTCATCATATTTAAGACTCCGGCTCATAACAGGAGCTGATACCCCGAAGCCCAGTTAGCGTTAGCGACTACAGCCCACCATCAAATTGAACAAGCTCAGAGCTCTAATAGTGAATGACACCGACTGCGTTTTATCGACAGTATTGAATTCCTCAAGGCACTGAACACCAAGCTATTACGGCTCTCTATCACATACAATTTAAAATAACACAATAACGGCAGTCGCCCTAATCAAAACATTACAGCTGGCATTTTCCTTAACAGGCAATTTGACGCAATAATCATAAACAAGAGAGGAACAACATTTAGTTCAAATAAATGTATGTAATCTGAAAGAATTATCCGCAAAATAATTAATAAAATATATGAAATAAATGTGCCACTTTTATGAGGAGAGACCAAAGACAGTTAAAGTTTTATCAGTCAAATATAAAAATCCCCTCAACCTTGTCAATAGTTTTGGGTTTCTTTTTCATTTAGCGAATGGGACAGACATATGGGCTTGGTGACCCATAAAGAAGGGATGTATATGTAGCGAACAAAAGAAAAAAAACATAAAAGACCAATTTAATTATGAGAGACTTCAGGCCCTGGGATCACATGACATAAACATATAAAAGGGAAGTTAACTACTTCTTTTTAAGACAACATATGTTTTCTATGGATCTTCACCATGTCTCCAAGACTTGTATTATGAGTGTAGTCAGTTTTGTTTTGTTTTTTTTCCTTTGTAAAGCAAATAGTAAATAAAAGTAAGATCTGCATTTCAGAGCATTTAAAAAAAATAAATGGTCACATATTCATTTAGTGCTTTTCCACCTTCGAGGCTCTCAAAGCGCTTTACATCAAGGAACCACTCACCCATTCACCAGGATACACAGACAGTGGGGCTCAGGTGGATTAAGTGTCTTGCCCAAGGACACAACAGAAACATCTATGGGAGATGGATTTACACTGCCAACCTGTGGGCCAGTGGAGGTGATTGCCTACCAGTGATGCTTTTTTTTTTAAGCTGAGAGTGAGATTCGAGCTGCCAACTTTCAGATTAGTGGGCGAACAGTCTACCAGCTTAACTACTGTCAGTCAGTTACAAATGAGAGCAGCTAGTGGATTCAGATTTTTAAATTTTTAGTTCACTCACACACAGTTAAAGAGCAGTTGTGGTCTTAGAAGAACATCAAAAATGGAAAGGAAACATACAACTGATCTGTATGCTAAAACTTTTTTTTTGTTGTTATTTCCATTATCTAATCCACATTCCTATATTGAGAACAAGATTACACTTTAGCAAATGCAACTGAGTATTTATGCTCTAGCAGTCGCTCAGATATTTGCGCAGGCAGCAAATATTGTGAGCACCTTTTTTTCTTCTTTTTATGGGAATGCGAGGTGGCCCTATTCCTCGACAATCCTGTTACTGCCGGGATTGGTTCTGGCGGCCCTATAAAAGATTAGTCCTGGAGGAGAAAGAATGGACTTGATTAGCTAGACAGCAATTTAATGGGATTGTCAGAGGCCCTATAATAAATCAGCTTTTGTGATTAAATGGGATCTCCAGTAAAAGTTGTACGTCTCCAAATCAATACCTATTGAATGTTTCTGCCTTTTGTTAGAGCGCAAGGAGGGAGTGAGAGGGGGTTAAGCAATAGAAACAAAGCCAAAATTTCCGGTGTGCTAATGACCATGTAGCTGGTTGTGAGAAAGCGCTTACAGCACGCTCAAGGGGACGAGAGAGAGAGAAAACATTGTATTTGGAGAAAACATAGGGGAATAGTCAAGGCATTAACTAAAAGCAAATGGACTTAAGCAGAAGCGGATGTAAGGCCATAATTGGACTGCTACAGTAAAACCTCCACAGGCTGTAATGGCTAAGCAGAGCCTCAGATGTGTATAACCACTCCCGCTGTATGTCCCTGTGAGAGCCACTGGCCAGAAGAGTCCTGCTTTGTCTATTACAGGGGAATAAAGGAGTGAACAGTCTCGAGCCGGCCTGTGACCTGTATTGCCACAGAGAGTTGCCCCGGTCAATTAGGAAGCACAAGCCTGAATCACCAATACATATTAACTACCAAAACTGGAGAAGGTGCCGCTCATAGATCATCACACCTCGATAATTGAAAATATCACAGGCCAGTGGTGTTTTTGAGGCTAAGTAGATGTGGGATTTGGACTTTGGAGTCGGATATCATAAGGTTAAAGGATTTTATTGATGTTGAAGAAGAAATTGCTTTTTCGCAAAAACTAAGAAACAAAGGCATTTATCATAGTGCACAAAATGATTTTCTTGTGGTTGATGACCTGGGACTGATAATATTTTAATATATGATTATATTTATCATATTCCTCAAATTGCAGCGGCATGTTATGATAAGTTGCAGTTTCCTTACAATTTTGACAAACTTTAACAAAAACACCTTTCTGGTTGTACAGCAATCTGTTGTATACATTTGTGATCTTTGCCACTATACTATTGTAGTGTTCTGGTGTGAGGAAACACGCCAAATTTCTTCTAGTTGTTTATTTTCTGAACACAAAAGCTACTGTAGGCCATAACCCACACCAAAACAAGAGCAAAACAGCAGTCTCAACTCACTCGAGCCAGTCTCCCAAACAGACCAGGAACTGACGAATAGAACATTCACATCAACTTGACAACATAGCAAATAAGTGTCACTTACAAAAGCAGTTACACTAACAACAAAACATTAAGTGACAAGAACAACAAAAGGTGTCAACCCTGAACTAAACACAAAATATCAGATCATTACAACATTATATAATCTTAATTTGTGATACTAACTAAAAGTAAAGATATTTTAAGTTGAATCCCATCTTCAATGATACAGTTTACAGCTACTACAGAGAGTGTGATATTGACAAACACCTTGTATGTCCTAAATATGCATAGAAATGAATCATTCTTCACCAGCTGTTTAGTGTTGCTATTTCAACAATGAGTGCCATCAGCCAACTATCACTGATTTCGTTGTTACCCAGGTGAATGTCCTACCCTTTCCTTGGACAGATCATGCCTTATGCTGTGTAGTTGTGGCTGCACAACTCTTGGTAATAAAACCCTGTTCCCATCTCTCTCTTGTTCCCCTCGCACTGGTTAAAATCTGGTGTGCAGCTGCAGCGTCGTGGCCCTGGGCTGTATCTCAGGTCCACTTCACACATCACATCAGATCAGAGCGTTCCAGGTCCTACCAGGCTGCTCTACATTCCTGCTGCTTTGATACTGGGGGGGCTCCCCTGTGTCTGTCCATCATCATCTCCTCCACCTCCAAAGGCTCCTCTAATCCCTCTCGCACACACATGCACACACCTACACACACACTCACCGGGCTGCACGGTGCTGTCCTCCCCCAGCTCAGAGGAATTCTCTAGCTCTGGACAATGTTTCATTTCTTCACAGGCCACATCCTTGATAGCTTAATGGCCCTTTCGAAGAGGACAACATACACTGACAGAGCCCCATTTAAAGCACCATCCTCCATTTTACAAGCATCACCACAACCAGCTGTCTCTGAGAAGACATTTTATATAGTTATTTCTATAAACATTCTTCAACTGACAACTTCCAAGTACATCTCAGAATAAAGAAGCTATGAACCCCAGCATAAAAACTAGACAGTTAGACAGCTTAAACATAAAGGAAATGTCTTTTACAAACAAAGCACTGATTTTGTGGAAAAAAACAACAACAAAAAAACACTCAATTGAAGATGATACATGAACACATTACCACAACACAACTTTACAAATCAGTCCTTTATGTGAAAATCATATTGATATCTCCTCCATCTCCAAACCTACCCCCTCATCTTTAGGACACCACCAAGCTTAAACATAAGTAACAAAGCGTTGCACCACTTTTTTAAAAATTTGTGTTAATCACAGACTTTTGGAAACACCACGATAAGGTCCTGTTGTGCTTGTGTTTGAGGCGTATGGATTGACTCTGGCTGCTGCTGTCTGCATACTGAAGCACAAGAGGAGCCTGTAGCCTTGAGCATTGTCCAGGAAAAAGAAAAAGCTTTCACACAATAATACTGTGTACAGGGGCTGGACTCTCTCTCTCTCCATTCACCTTACAGCTCTGCTCTTTGTCAAAACTATTTCTCTGTATCGTTCACTTTTCCAACATCACCATGAGTGTCTGTGGCCCTCTGCACTTTGAAGGTCTGTTCAGTTTCTGGTCTGAAGAACACGGCACAGCGCTTATGCCCACCGCTCCATCCACATGACAGCAACTATTCGGCTTTTGTCAAGAGAATAAAAAATCTCGGCAGGCCTTGTGACTTGTAGCGTGTCTATTAATACATAAAAACAAACATTTGAAAGCTTCACAAGATAACGTAATAATGTATTGATTTCTGGCCCCTGCTATTTATTCTGTGATAAATAAAAAGATCACCAACGTCTGTATCTACAATTTATTTTCCAGAGCTCAGAATGTCGTATACGTGAGATGTTATTTCAAATTTTAAAGGAGTGACTTATTGATAACAACTGAATACTAAATATTTAGAAGACATGGTTCAGGGGCAAAAGGTGGAAATGTGGTTACTCCAGCATGTCCAGTGTATCCAGACTAACAAGTACAGTCGACTGACACAGCTATTTACAAACTAAATATCAGATACATTAAAGCAGACTTATGCTAAATCAATTTTTCAGAGCTTTTAAAGATGTTATAGTTGTTTCCTCTTCTCATTTACTTTCTTGAAGTTGTTCTGGGAGTAATTTGTGCACGTTTGAATAATCTTGTATCCCTTATTTTCAAAACGACATTTTGCCGATCAACCCTCGTTTTCACCGCCACCACTGTGAAGTACTTCATCCGTTCTTTAATTTTATTTTCTTAATCGGTGATAGGTGTAAGATTTGGCAGGATTGTGTAGTGATTTCATTACAAAAGAAAAAATAAATCAGCTACTTGCTAGTGTGATGTGAAACTATCTATAGGAGGGGCCGACAGCTACACGGCTCTTTGTTGTGATGACATTTACGGCCAACGTCAGCTCCCATTGGGCATGCGGTTTTCTAACACGGAAGTCAGCGGACATGTTTTTCTAATTAAGTCATATCAAAGAATATTGAGATTTAAAATGAACATAATGATCCATGGGCATCAGAGATTATAATTATATAGCTTTAAGCTACTATAAACTGTGAAGCAAAAAAGCTTTGAAATTAGGGTTAGATTAAATAAACTATTATTTTGCATTTAAAATTACATTGATTGTATTAAAAAAAAGTGTTTTTATTGTAATTAAGATACTGCAATCAGTGTAATCTGTGTGCAATCTTTCTTAATTAGTATCAGAATACAGTTTGAAATTTCAGTATCACCACAACAGTACTGAAATATTTCATTAAGCAAAATGGTTTACAGGAAGAAATAAACAACAAAACATACAGCATATTTGGTAAGCACCAGGTTCACATTTACCTGGTTTGCTATTGGGGGTATATTATGTAAGGATTCAGATTTTTAGGACAAAAGTCTTTTGCTCCGTGCTTTTAAAGAATAAATCATATGTTTGTATATTGAAAGCTACGAGACCAAATTACACTGGTTGTCTTGGTGAAATAACAGTAGCTGAAGCCATATCCAGCTGCTGACCTTCAGATGCCATTTGAGGGACAACTCCATGAAGTCATTTTTACAACCTCTCCCCCCTCACTCTCTCGCTGCCTCTCTTCTGTGTGTAATAGCTTGGCCTGTAGTCATTTCAGCAGAGCCACATTTTATGACGGTCCATAGCTGTGCCTGCCTGTCCACCAGCTCTGTACAGAGGCAGCAGCAGCTTGCCCCCACCACACACAAACTGACCCTTAAGCATAGCACTGGTCGAGGCGGGCCACTGCTGGGCGGCCTATGGGGCAGATTATGGCAGGAGAGGTGGGCGTGTGGGTTAATCTCAGGTGTTGTGAGCAGGTTTTAATATAGATGGTCAGTGCGGATGTGATAGGGGATAATTGCTTCTGGGCTTGTCACAGATGGGGCAGGTTGATCTGTTAACAGGAGCCTCAGTCAAGGACATTTTTACCACTGTGATCGCCTTATCTCACCCTCACAATGTCCATCAGCTGCAGTCCGGTCAGCACTAGTCCAACTTCATGGGAAGATAATTTCACTGGTATTTTCTAGTTTTCTGTTGTGGTGTCATTGCAAAAATATAAAATGAAAGTGTGTGAAAGTCAGAGGCTGGCTCAGTGCAGAAATATACAATAGATTTTGCATTTAATCACAAAGAAAATGATCATAATTCACTGGATTACAGCTCCACAAAACGTCAAAAACAATAAGAATCGTAATATATGAAAACCATAAATGCTGTCAGTTTAGGAAAGTTGCTTTAAAATAAATTGGCTGTAAATTGTTTTTTATTAAACAAATCATACAGCAGAGGTGATAGAAGGTAGCATTAGTGTAAAACTAGATACTATTTTGATATCAACACTCTGTTTCACTCTGTGGGTCCTCTGTATTTGAGGGAGTTACTGCAGCCTTATACTCCGCCCAGGGCCCTCAGGTCAGCTGACCAGCTCCTACTGACTGTGTCCAAAGCCAGGCTGAAGACCAGTTTAAGACTAGACTGAACACACCTCTTTTCCTGGCATTTAATACAATTATAATATTGTTCTTTTCCTATGTAATATGTTATCTGTGTTTGTATTGTATTTGTTTTTTGTTGACTTTTATGTGGAGCACTTTGATAAGCTGAAGTTGTTTTTAAATATGCTATATAATTAAACTTGAATTGAATTACTGAAGAAAAGGTATTTTTTACTGAGAGTTTTGGGATGTTCTTTATCTAAATTAGCGTAAGGCTACAAAATAATATTAAAGACACTACTCAAACTACTCTACTTTTATGTTGAAAATGTAGAAAATTACATTATCAATTTTTTTTGTTTGTTTTGTTTTTAACTATGGTGGTATCAAAAATTGGGCCCTTTTCTTAGTATTGAAAATTGGTTTGAAATTGTTGTGCCTTGTAAACAGAAACTTGATTTTAAAAAGTAAACCACCGCCCAAAAAAATAAATAATTCAGCCCTAATTAGAAATCAATCTATGGATACTGCAGTGTGAACTTAGCACTATTTGAATGACAAAAGCATAGTCAGAGCCAAAGCAGACAGTGAAAGTGACAGGCACAGCGGCTCCCTCATCAGACCAGTTCCTGTCAGGAGCTCTGGGGCAGATCTTTCCATCAGACAGACAGCTCTGAGAGGTGTAAGCCACACATGGACCACTGCTGCGGTACAGGCAGACATCACTCAGACCCTTCTTCTATGTCTACATAAAAGTACTGCAGCCCGTCCTCTGAGAGAGTGCCTCCACTGACAGCTCCTCTTAAATATTTATGCTGACGGAGAGAAGAGAAGAATGTTATCTGTAACTGGACTTATCCCATATCAACACATGCTCTGACTCAGACATTCAGTCCAGACTCCCAGCCCCACTCATCCTCCTGCTTTTACAGCTAGTTAAAAGGCATTAGAGTGACAACAGTGGATAGTGTGTCCAGTGTGTTTATCTGTATCTGTCTGCAGTGAATTAGGGAGGGGGAACTAAAAACGTAAAGAAGTATTATTTCAAAATCTTAATACCGAGATTAGCTGTAAAGATCACCAAATGCTTGTACATATGGCCTTTATTATAAAAAAAAAAAACCCTCAAAAAAAAAAAAAAAAAAAAAAAAATACAAGATAAAGCTTAAGGAGAACCACCTGATGACATTCTGACAGACTACAGTATTTACTTCAAAAACCCTAAATGTTTGTTTGTCATTAAACCTCTTTTCTCAGCACATGCTTCAGTATCTGTGTTAAGACCAGGGAGCAATTATTCTGATTTGATGCTTTTTTCCATAAGTGATTAGTTGCGATTAATCTCTTCACTTGTTTCAGCCCAAGTTTATATGTTAAGTTTGAAAATAATGCTATTTCCAAACAAACATAATTAGCCTGAGCTGCCGGTATGTATGAGCCCGAAATCTTCATTACAGAATTCAACTGAAAATCAACCTATTCGGAAGCCTTGCTGTAAAATGTATTAGATTTCTTGTCTGTATAGCCTCCTAGCCATATAGAAGCATTCCAACAACATTAAGTAAAGGAAAAAGCAGAATCTCCCATCCTGTATCTGAGATTAAAAGGAATGTCCACTAGTAAAATGCTGGAGAGATAAGATAAACACAAAAGCATGTGGATACGTTAAGCAGTAAATATTCATATGAACCTTTCCAATTAAACAACTGTAAACTTGTCACCCGGAAATCATGGTGGTAGTAAATTAAAAAACACTTAATTCACCCACACAATGACCTATAACCCTACATTTTATTTATGGGGTCCATTGGCTACAAGTTCATTTGGCGCTCCCCATCCCAAACACAGATGGGCCGGTGTTACAGTGCGCTGGACCCTGGGGACATGAGGGCCAGTGCTGTACACAGATGCCACAGCTCATGTGAGGCACATCCCATTAAAAGAGGGAGGACAGTTTCCCCAATCAACAGATCACCTTTTCAAATGCGCCTTTGTTCCCAGGCCTCAGCAGCTGGCAATAATTAGCGGGCAGGGCGGCGCACAACAGTCCAAGTTGCCAGTCAGTCCATTATGGAGCTGGTGGAGTGAAGGATTGCACTCCCGAGTGCTAGAGGCTATGAATTAAACGTGTGATAGATGTGGGAAGTGTGACTCTAAAAACCTTTGCAGATAAGTTGGCAGGGGAAGCTCCACACGTGTTAGATCTGAATGGTGCCATGTGGGATACCAGCTGGTTTGCGCTTTGTCGAGTTGGCAGAGTGCAGAAGTCCCGTCTATCCTGCACAGCCAAGTTTCCCCTTGAAAAGTCTTGTTGCTGACAGCAATAATAAATTGCAATCCGACCAATCAATTACAGGCCAGCTTGAACCCTTTAAGTCCTTAAGAATGAGAAGCTGGGAAAAAATCAATTTGCAATTTACATCAGGCTGATGAGTGTTGAAAACACTAAGAAAGAGACCGCTTCAAGGAAGTATAATTACATCCCAGGCAGTATGAGCTCCTGGTCCACACAATGTCCAGCGGTTTACAATCAATGGAGCCGTGGACAACTCACTCAGTCCTGTCATTCAGCTCCGAGAGCTCACACATGGCTCACACGCAGGTAACAGAGGAAGTGATTTGTGACGCATCATTGGGCAGTAAGTAAGTGGGGACGAGCCCTGAGTGCCAAACTTCCTGAGAACGTGACTCTGAGCCTGAGAGACAAAGGATGGAGAGGAAAGAGACACCACTGAAGCTATAGGTTATATTGAGGCACTCAGGGGCCAGAGGCTACTGCTGTTGTTGATGCAAATAGTGTCATATGTGCTGAAGTCTGGAGCCACTCGGTTGTGACGTTTTGACTTTACTCTTGTGTCAGCAGGACAAGCTAAGTTTCTTCTCTCAGAAAAACAGACAATAAAAGCTACGGACACAATAATGGAAAAGCACTGGCAAAGATACAGCCAGAAGTGATCCTGAAAAACACAAGCACACAGAGCTGCATGAATGGTTCGACTCCAACTATGTTTTGTTTCTGCTGCAGACAGAGAAAGGAGGCAGAAAAGGAGCATGCCTGAAGGGTTAAATGTTGGCAAAAAGCGAGTAGGGACAAAAGCTCCATTGTAAGAGCCAAAAGTGTCCCCGGAAAGGAGGGGACAGAGAAGAAAGCCACCACTGGCTGGTCCCCCGTTCTCATTGTAGGCAAAGGGGAGTGCAGCCACGCATGACAGATGTCCCTAGCCATTGTTTCCCAGCAGCCTCCTCTTTGCCTCCTGCTTCGCTCCAAATTCCTCTGAACGGGCACTGCCCGTGAGAGCGGCTCAACACCAGATCTCGTGAGTGCCAGGTGCGACAGCAGCAGCAGTCTGCTGGACTGGTGGGAGTGTGGACTCCAGGTGGGCCAGTCTACTTCTCAGGACAGCTCTTGGTAGTGTGCACAGGCACTTCACATGTTTATGTGTAACCACAGGGCCACAGCATTTAGACATGGACACAATAATTAAATCCATTCACACAACACTGTTACAAAGATGACAACATAAAACCTGACATTCAACTTAAAAATCAATGGAAGTGAGATCAATGACATCTGTAATAATCAGAATGCCTCACTAAAACAGCACCATTGACTCTGGCCCGGGGCGTTAACAGGCAAAGCAATTACTAAAATGTTAAGTGAAGCGCAGGTAAAAGCCTCTTGCAACATAAAGAGTTTAGGTAAGCTATTTTATAAAGCATTGATGTTTTGCATTCCCATTCAGTGTCCCAGCATGTGGTCGTCCAACAGAGGCGACTTGGCGAGCTGTCACTCACAGCAACACTGTGCCAGTGGGAAGGAGTGCAACAAAAGCTCTGTCTGGTTAATGGGTGAGAGAAATTACACACAGCTTCTCCTGCTCCTAAACACTTTGTACCAAAAGTCACGATCAGCTGCCCCACCCCCGCCTGCCTGTTCACATCAGAGACACATTCCAGTGAATAAGCAGGAGTAAGATCTCTAAACAGAAGGGCAAATCTTTCTGAAAGCAATGAATGTTTACCAGGTGGATCAATGGAGGCTGTTAGCTCGCTGAGTGAAATACAACAGTGCATCTCTGTGGAAAACACAAGCACAGTGTCCCCAAACTAAAACTGTGTCAGCAAAAAACTAAGTAGGAAACATAAAGGTAACAATGCACAAAGCCTTTACAACTATTGACAAACAAGTGTGTATGTTTCTGTTGCAGATTCACAGTCACAAGGATGGATGAATGTACTGAAGCTTGACTATGTTTAAATAGATAAAATAATGGTGGCTAAATACATGGTCCAGTAAAAGTTTATGGTATTAGAATTTGATAAAAAATTAAATGAAAAAAACAGTATTCATCCGCCAACCTGGTGGACTTCACTTTCACTGCAGAGGTGCAAAGGTGGGACATAAGGCCCTGTCCACCAGTGGGGTAGGAGTGACTGGTCCAGCAGAGCTCAGGGTAAAGTCAAATGAATGCATGTAAACATTTAGCCCCCCGTGCACTACACTGTGATCCTGTGCATGAGCTTAGGTGACCCCAGTCAGCATCAATCAGACCCAACACAATGGGATGAAGCGCGCATGGGGAAATACCGGGTCAACCACACGTTTAATATCAGCATGGATGGCATAGTGGTGCTGCTCTCCAACCGCGGGTAAGCTGGGCACCTGCCCCTCTGCAGCCAGTTATGCCTGTGGTCGGCCCCTGAGCTTTAGAGATGAGTGGATAATCTACTTGGACGGATTTAGGACTAATCTGCCATTTCTGCTCTCCAAATCAAATCACAATGGGATACATATATGGCTTATGCACTGATATGATGGTTTAAGAGCACAACCAGCAGGAGCCAGGTTTCAATAGAATGGGGCATTTTATAAGGATTTAGAAAGAATATAACATCAGCTCAATACAATTGTTAGCTTAGACAAAAAAAATGGCACGCCTTAGACAAAAAAATGGCACGCCTTTCCACAATTTCTTATTGCAGCCAGCACCATGCATCAACTGAACAGACAGAAAATAACTGTTTTGACAGCTGTGCGGACACATTAGCCCTTTTCTCTGCTTTCTGAGATAAGAACTATCAGCAGAGTAGAAAACGCAGGAGCTGGTCACGCCTCTCTGCTGTAAGTGTGCAGTTAGGCTGTCATCCCCCAGGTTCAAGTCTGTCACCACAATGAAGACATGTACCAACCCACTGAGCTAATGACAGTCTACAAACACGAGCCAGAGTGCAGCCACTGCCTGTCCGACTGTCAGCAAGAACAACATGGTGTCCGTGTATCTATAAACATGTATAATCACATGCACAACCCTGTGTGAGAAAACATCCGCACACCAGGGTCAAAATGCTTCCTTCTATAAACCAGCAGCTGTCTGTTACAGTCTCAGACCCTCCCCTCCTCAGACCCCCACAATGTACTAGGACTATCAACTGAACCGTATCCGCATCAGTGAACGAAAATATAAGGTAGAATCTGCAAAGCTCCTCAAAATATGTGTCCTTTAAGCAGCACCTACAATTAGAATTTCAATGTCAGGTTATGGCAGGGCTGGACTGGGAGAAGAAATCGGCCCTGGACTTTTGGGTCTGAAGCGGCCCCCAGAATGATTGCAGCTTTACATTGATTCAGTAAAAGAAATTAATGTTTTTTTTCTTTTTTTAAAAGTGCCAGTTCAGTATTGTCAATAATATTTTGTTTGAATTACATTACATTACATTTGAATATAACTGAGAAGAATTCCAAAAATAGATTTTTAGATTGTCTTGGTGATATTATTGCTGCCCTGTTTGTATTGGCCTGTATTTGTTATACAGACCATAATGCTTTTGGCTATTTTTAATAAGCCAGTGTTACTAATTGCAATGAAATTAAGTATAATTTAAAATAGAATAAGTTTAACAAGTCCCCCTGTAGGACCCAAAGTGTGCTTGTTATGAACGCCCCTGGTGCTCAGAGTCACGTTCTGAGCGCAGAGGAGCACAACAGCAGGCAGAGGCAGCCCTTAAACCAAAGATTGTATATAAACTAAAAGTATATCTATATCTATCTATCTATATGCAAATATATATATATATATATATATATATATATATATATATATATATATATATATATATGTGTGTATATATATATATATATATATATATATATATATATATATATATATATATATATATATATATATATATATATATATATACATATATATATATATATAAATTTCATTATACAGTTTATGGTCTGAAGTCATAGTTTATTTCACATAAAATAAAGATATAAGCTTTTGCTCCTTTGCAGAAATCCCGTAAGAAATGCGCTGTGCAATCGCACTCATGGAAATGCGTCTTTTTTTTTCAAAAATCTAAAAATAACCAGAACAACGTGAATATGTCCTCTATCGAAGTAAAATAAAGACTGCCGTGAAGACTAAAGAGTGCAGAATGTCTTAGTGGGCTTGGAAACATTCATCGAGTTCACAAAATGTCTTGATTTCAGCGTGATTTCAATGACTGAACCAGGACTTCATGTTCCTCAGAGATGTCAGAGTTGAGCTATACAGCCAGTGAAAGCTGAATAAGAGCGGGCCATTGGAGCATTACATCAGGACTGTGCGTGGTGTTGGGGACAGGTCTGACCTGGCCCAAAAAGTTCCTTAGTCCATCGGGAAAACTCCCCGTGCTCCAGATGGCCAGGCCAGTCCTGGGCTATGGAAGATTATAGTTTAAAAAGCTTAATTAATTGTAATAGTAATTCTCAATATCCTTCTCAAGTCTTGCCAGGATTGCAGATGTGCTAAGTATGTATGATGTTAAATGATGTTAGCTCATTTTTCTTCTTGACAGACAGGCCAACCACATTTTATATAACTATCTTTAAACAGGAGGAGACAGCACTGCAGCTGACACTGTGCTCACCCTGTCCTATGTTTTGCATCTATTTTGAGAATTAGGATGTTTTTATTTACAGGGACTACTAATGCTATTGCTATGTTTTTAGATGCTGGTGATTGAAGGATAAATGTTCACCTCGGTAGACCATGAAGATATTTTATTACCAAGTGTGAGCCTCACTTTGCATTGTGGAAAAAAACATTTAGTTGTATTTATATAAAAATGTTTACTTTTTAGGAAGTGCATGGCTACAGATGGGCAACAAATCCAAAGTGAACTAAGACTTAGTGCCTGTTTTGATTGAGAACAGTTGTCTGAAAATAGCCTTCCTCAGCTGCTCACCCAACTACCACACAGAGCCAAAATGATCAGTGGACGACCCCCATCCAGCCACCCCCGAGGAGACAGGCCTCTCTTCACCATACTGATGACTTTAGGATCCTGTTATTAGCAAGACCAAATTCACTCTACACATTACACATCAATTTTATAAACAAACATAAGTTGTTATGTTCTTGCTTTGTTGGGTCTGTCTCTCAGCCTCACCCCCCCACAGCCTCAGTGTTGGAGGCAGAGGATCCATACCCTGAGTGCGCTCGCTGGAGCACAGGGCCAGGCAAGAATGCACCTATTCAACAGGCAGCGTCCAGATGCGGCGCACAACAGTCCTTCAGGCTACTGGGAGCAGGAGGGGAGAAGACAGGAAAGGCTGATAGGAATCTGATAGCCTATCATTAACAGACTAAATAAATTGAGGTAAAATCTCAGGCAGTGGTAGTGCTCTTAGTGACTATGTTTAAGGAAAATATCCTTATTGTTTCATCTCCTGTGGTGTTTCAAAGACATGTTATGCTTCACCAGAGAAGGTATTTGTTGTTGATAATAAATCATCTAATGTGTAGGGTCCATTGCGATTCACTGAAAAATCCCAAGTGGGGCACGGTCCTGCCCCAAGTGAACAGTGTGGGAGTTTCTTTCAAGGTAAACTAATCTGTCCTTACCTTATCTCTACCACTGGTTTCAAATGTAGGACCTGAAAGAAACCAATAATCACAAAAAATGTGGTGCAAGGTCTGGAGTTAATGCAAAAATGAATTGCAGAGACAAAACAAACTCACAAATGTTTTGATGTTCCCCAAAGACCATATCTTCTCAGTCTACCAGCTATTTTCATTTATACTGCAATAGACTGCCCTGTGTACAAGGGAAAGGAGTGGATCAATGTAATATTAATGTATCAATCAGTAGCGAGTTATCAAGAAGCGACAGAGAAAACAGCAATGCAGTCCCTGTAAACATGACCTTCGGCTATACGGCCCCAGCTCTCAACTCCCCCTCTTCTCCTAGTCATCACATATATCGAATATAGACTCAAACATTTATGGGCTCAGGGCTCCTCCCCAAGGATAATGTCAGAAGAAAATGAAAAGAATAAGTCTCAGGCAAACGTGGGTGTTTTCTTTTGAGAACATGGACAGCACCACATAAAACCCTAAATAGCTTATCTTGGATTTCCTATCATGCATTTGAAAATCACCGGTTATCTGAAAATATAGATTTTACAGACCCTGGGTGAACAAGAACAGACAATGTTTTATATTTAAAAATAGACATGGTTAAAAAAAAATCACACCAATGTTCTTTACAATCGTGATTTGTTTTTTTTTATGTATTATTATCAAACACTAAGACATGTTATACTTTAGGCACCAGCTTTAGGCAATGCTGACACCTTGTGGACAGATAGCTTAGCAGTGCATATGGCAGGTTTTCATGTTTATCTTGTTATTTCTTCCATTGGTGGCATAAATAGTATCTCTGGTAAATATTTATCATATAGTTTTAAAGGGAAAACAATAGAAGAATACAGGAAT
Organism: Periophthalmus modestus; assembly: GCA_019594935.1. Lineage (NCBI taxonomy): Eukaryota > Metazoa > Chordata > Actinopteri > Gobiiformes > Gobiidae > Periophthalmus > Periophthalmus modestus. The sequence continues at coordinate 15,464,075 of JAIEZT010000084.1, read as the reverse complement.
CTCTTTAGGCTATCTCTGTCATTATTAACATATCTATCAAGCAGTAGCCCTACCTCAATTTAAGAAAATAAAAGGTGTCACACATTTTTATTTGGTTGGCTAAATAGTGAAAATTAAACAGGCATTTGCTTTTGATTACGCTACAGTATGCACCATCCTAATATGCCATATCCATAGACTGTGGCCACATCAATCCGCTGACGAGGTATAAATAAAACCAGAATAGCCTTGGATACTGTTGCCATGACAACTGCGGTGGCCATCTTGTGATTGTAAAAGCACCAACATTTGAATAGAAAATCCGCTATGGTTGAATCCATGTGCACATTAAATTAAGTACAACGCAGTTCAACGATCAAAGTATTTAGAGGAAAATGTACAAATCCAGTTTCCTATTAATTTGCATTAGATAGAGTACAGTTTTTCAGGAACATGATGTGATACTGTAGTTCCCAGTTTTATTGTACTCCATTGTTACTGTTGCAACCAGGCAAATTAAACTTCCCCAAAAGTGTTAAACTAGGTAAAGCTAGGAAAGATATTAAGCAAAATCTTAATTGTAATTATGCTATGTTAATTAAATTGGCAGTCTAATATGCACTTCAACAGACATAAGTCCATTACAGAGGTGTCCAAACTACGGCCTGGGAACTAAATGCGGCCCTCGAACCAATTTTTGCTGGCCCCGAGGCTTATCTTTACTGCTTTTTACTGCATTTTAAAAATCTACTCAAAACCATAACCTAAATGTCAAACACTGTGATGTGATTCAGACCTCAGAATGTTCTGAGCTTTATAAAAGGTATGGAGGGTCAGTGAAATTAACCTAAAAATGCAATATTTTCAGTGTCTGTGGCCCACCATTTCACGCAGCCTACCCAAACAAAATATTTTCATAAAAATATCGATCGTTGTGTTATTTTATCTCATTAATATAATAACTTCACGATAAGCCAACCCCCCCCCCCCCCCCCCCCAAAAAAAAAAACGTTGAATTTATGCAGTGTTCCTGGGTCAGGTCACGTGTTCAGCCTGTAGAGTCAGCAGAGGCTTCATCAAAACCTGCGATCAGTCTCTATAGAAGAGGTGACTACAACAACTTTAATATGAGTTTTATGTGTAATGTGTGTTATTTTGGGCTACTGGACTTATTTGTTGGTTCACATCTAGTTAAACATGAATTAGGCATAGTCGACTCTAACCAAGCTAATACTGAATCTTACATTAGCAATGACAGCCCTAAATGAGCTCACACGCCACAACGTCTCAACACCACGAGAACTTCAGCTTCTGTAAAGTAAATACGGTAAAAAGTTAAGTGTTTCTGATTTTATCTTTTGCCCGTGTGACCTTACCTTTGCGCCATTGACTGTGGCACGTGTCTCCAGGCTCGCGCTGACTGACGGGCCGCAGACCTCAGCGCAGAGTCCTATTTTTGGCGCGGCTGAACCACGGACGGTTCATAGAAAATATTGGCTATAATCTATAGGGTGAACCCATCAGAGCTTCAAACCTGGCTTCATCGAGCTAGGACCTGCTGCAGGCACTGGGGCGCTTTGCAGCTCAGTGTGAAGTTGCTGGGATGAGAATCAGCTCCTCCAAATCCAAGGCCGTGGTTCTCGACCGGAAAAAAGTAGCTTGCTCTGTTCAGAATCAGAATCACTTTTTATTGATCCCCGAGGGGAAATTCTCTTAGTTATCAGATGCCACGACCACAGGATAGAAATTTACGAATAAGAATAAGAATAAAATGTCATTTAAATAAGAATAAAATTTCGTGCAATAAGAATAAAGTGTCAACAGTGTTCAACAGTGCAAAAAACAGTAAAAAAAATAATAAAATCAAATAGAGTCTATAAATAGATGTCAGTATGGCAAGCTATTTACATCAATGTACAAAATGGTATATTGAAGTATTGTAAGTGATTGGTTACAGCACGGCGTTTAACAGTATGATGGCGACAGGCAGGAAAGATTTCCTGTGTCTCTCAGTGGAGCAGCGTGGCAGTAACAGTCTGTGGCTGAACGAGCTCTTCTGATTGGCCAGCACCTTGTGGAGGGGGTGGAGGGGAGAGTCCAGAATAGTCATTATTTTGGCCAACATCCTCCTGGCCGACACAACAGACAGAGAGTCCAGCTCCTCCCCCACAACATGGCTAGCCTTCCTGATGATCGTATTGAGTCTATTAGTGTCCCTCACGCGCAGGCTGCTGCCCCAGCAGACCACAGCGTACATGATGGCACTGGCCACCATAGACTCATAGAACATCCTGAGCATCGTCCTGCAGATGTCAAAGGACCTCAGCCTCCTCAGGTAATAGAGGCGGCTCTGGCCCTTCTTGTAGACGTTTGTAGACGTTTCTGCTCCAGTCCAGTTTATTGTCCAAGTACACTCCCAAGTACTTGTACTCTTCCACCACGTCCACACTGACCCCATGGATGGAGATGGGAGTCACAGCAGCTTTGGTCCTCCTCAGGTCCACCACCAGTTCTTTTGTCTTGGTCACGTTGAGTTGAAGGTGGTTCTTCTCACTCCACGTGACAAAGTTGTCCACAACAGTCCTATACTCCCTCTCGTTACCACCACTGATGCATTCCACCACTGCCGAGTCATCAGAAAACTTCTGAAGGTGACAAGTCTCACTGCAGTAGCTGAAGTCCGTGGTGTAGAGAGTGAAGAGGAAGGGAGAGAAGACTGTCCCTTGTGGAGCCTCGGTGTTGCTGACCACTCTGTCCGACACACAGCCCTGTAAGCGTACATACTGTGGTCTTCCAGTGAGATAGTCCACAATCCAGGACACCAGGGAGTCCTCCACCTGCATCACCGCCAGCTTCTCAGCCAGCATAGCCGGTCTGATGGTGTTAAAGGCACTGGAGAAGTCAAAAAACATGACCCTCACAGTGGCGGCCGGCCTGTCCAGGTGGGCGTAGACTCTGTGGAGTAGGGTCAGGATGGCGTTGTCTACTCCAAGATGGGGCTGGTAGGCGAACTGGAGGGGGTCCTGCAGATGTTGGACCCTGGGCCGCAGCTGCTCCAAGACGAGTCGTTCCAGAGTCTTCATGATGTGGGAGGTCAGTGCCACAGGCCTATAGTCCTTGGGGTCGCTGGGGTGCGGCGTCTTCGGGACGGGGACGAGGCACGATGTCTTCCACAGCAGGGGGACTCTCTGAAGACTCAGGCTCAGGTTGAAGATCAGGTGCAGGACACCATTTAGCTGAGGGGCACAGTTCTTTAAGACCCTGGGACTCACTCCATCAGGCCCTGTAGCTGTGCCAGCCCTGAGTCTCAACAGCTGTCTCTTCATCTGTTCTTCAGTGACAGTCAGTGTGGAGGTGTCAGGAGGGGGAGGGGTGGAGCTGTCAGAGGTGTGAGCAGGTTCGGGTGGGTGGTGAGTGATGCCCTCAAGTGGAGGAGTTCAAGTATTTCAGGGTCTTGTTCACAAGTGAGGGAAGGATGGAGCATGAGATTGACAGGCGGATCGGTGCAGCGTCTGCAGTGATGCAGTCGCTGTATCAGACTGTTGTGGACAAGAAGGAGCTGAGCCCAAAGGCAAAGCTCTTGATTTATCGGTCAATCTATGTTCCTACCCTCACCTATGGTAATGAGATTTGGGTAATGACCAAAAGGATAAGATCGCAGATACACGCGGCCAAAATCGGTTTCCTCCACAGGGTGGCTTGGCGCTCTCTTAGAGATCTCTTAGAGAGACCAGCTGAAGTGGCTCGGGCATCTGCTCAGGGTGCCTCCTGGACTCTTCCCTAGGGAGGTGCGCCGGGCCTGTCCCACCGGGAGGAGGTCCAGGGAAGCCCCAGGACACGCTGGAGGGACTATGTCTCTTGGTTGGCCTGGGAACGCCTTAGGGTCCCACCGGAGGAGCTGGAGGACATGTGTGGGGTGAGGAAAGTCTGGGAGTCCCTGCTTAGACTGCTGTCCCCGTGGTTCGGCCTCGGATAAGTGGAAGAAAATGGATGGATGGACACTTCCCATTTCCAGTGATTTTGAAGAAGGGGCTGGAGCTTTTGCAATTCAAAGGTCAGAGGTTCGAATCCATTTGTGACCATGTGATGCTGTTGATGTGTCCTTAAGCCTTCACCCTTTTCCATCTCCTCACACAGGTGTATAGTTGCAGGAGCCCATTCAGTTCAGATTGATAGCCTCAGTTAAATCAGTAAGTGACACCAATTGTGGAGTGAATGATAAATTTATACAAAAGCACTTTGAGAGGCTGGTTAAGTTTGTTAAATGCAATAGAAATAATTAGAATTTCTGCACAAGTTCTCATAAACGTAAGGACAGTTTACTGCAGCGACATAGTCCATAGTTAGGTTGAAGAACGTACCCGCACACCTGCTGCTGAGTGAGTAAGAGAGGGGGCTCTGACCACTGACCTGACCGTCTGAGCAACTTCAATCCACACCACTGTAATGAGCAGTAGGGCCCTATGCTGGAGCACCTGACCAAAGTGTCACCGTGGGACACCTGCTATCTTATTTAAGTGACAGCAACGAAGCTGTTCCCGGTTAGTCCACTTCTGGAGGACCAGAAAAATGTTTATTGTTTAGTTGAATGTATCCAAGAAACTATCATATAAAGCATAAGTGGATACGTCGCAGAGTTCTTCAAGGTACTGTCTGTTCTTCTGATCAGTATTTCTGACATGAGCTATTTTAACTGTTGTTATACTTCTACTGTAGGGTACTGTAAAGATGAACCTGATGATTTGGTGCATGCTGTTTTTTCTATGCACAAGCAGTAAACAAATGGTTTTAGATCATAGCAGTGCCGCAAGGTATGTCTTTGTCTTGTCATTACCTGTCATGTATATAGAAATTACATTTTAATGGTTAGCTAACTTGTCTTTTGGAAATTAAAATGAAAACGGCTCTGAATCTTCACGTATTTGTTTTTTATTATTTATTTTTTTTAGGTGGCGCTTATACGATATAGAAAAAGGTCACCGTTTTATAAGAAGGCATTCAGATGGGACATTTACCAGCGACTTTACCAGTACCCAAGACAGAATGAAGGCGAAAGACTTTGTGAAGTGGTTGGCCAGCACCAAAAGAGGAAGGTCAGTTTTAATAGGTGCAAGTTAAATGTTGAATGTTGTTCTTTAGAATACTGAAATGTAATACATCATTTTTTTATTTATTTTAGATGTCATGAAGAACTCATTGAGTTTGCTGCCGCATAAAGAAAGTTCCATCAACTACCATTTTATATTTGTCAACAAAAAATACAGCTGTGGGATATTTGGGGATTTTGACTGTTTTCTAGGCTACATGTCAAAACCTTCAATAATTGTATCTTATTAGATTTTTTTTTTTTTTTTGTTTGTTTGTTGTTTTTTTTATGTCAAGTGTTCTGTATTTTGTGAATAAAATACATTGAAATGAAAATGAAATAAATGAACTGTTTATTTGTTTTTACTTGACTAGGAAAAATGCTTTTTGGAGGCCTAAGTAATAAGAGATCCGAAATAGTTCATATTCAGGACATAAGTGCTGACAAACAAATCTGTTGTTTTTTGTTGTGTTTTTGTTTTGTTTTTTGTGATCAAACTTTTTGTTTATGAAAAACCTGCAGCGTGACGGAATGTCCCGGTCTTCTCCAAACCTGACCAATAGAGGGCGCTGTTATTCTTTAAATCAAATTCCCGAGCTCAGTTATGGTCATCGCAGCATTTGAAGTAGCCTATACTTTGTGTAGGTGTGAAGGCATCTGTTATATTTGAAGGTCTGCATTAGGAATAGCCTTATTAATATTATTATTGCACAGTTGACGCTGTTTTACACGAATATTTCTCCCTGATCTGCTCCCTGATCAGCTCATTGCAGCGCTTCAGTGCAGATCTTTAGGCTGCCTCTTGATTTTCCCAGGAGGATGTCAGGGTAGACCGTGGGAGGAGGGGGAAACGTGGGGGAACACCAGTACACAAACATAAGGCTGTCATCTCACACAGGGGTTGAAATGGAAGCAGACTGTAGGAAAGCCCTGTATCACCGCTGCTACTGTACGTGCCCTCTGCTGCAGGACTGCGTGTGGAAACTACATTATTGTTCATCAATGTATTAGGCTTCTCACATAAATGTTAGAGATCTCATCTGAACACAATAGGTAGCACAGAGTCATGGTTATATGGTTGGTGTAAGCGCAGTGGGTTGATATATTAGTAGTCCAGGTCTACCCACAGAGTGAGAGACACACTGAAGAGGAGGGCTGCTGAAGGAAAAAGCGGTGGGGGGAGTGTAGGTGTGGCTGTCTGTAAATTAGGTCGAGCTCCATCGCGCACTAAACCGTTTTTATGGCTGTTCCACTCCAACCAACACCGTCCTCTGCCTGGATAGCTCCACCCCTGAGCCGGAGGAGTGTGTCTGCTAGCACCACGGACAGCTCCCTTGCACCGGGATATGCTTCTGTTTAATATGATCCGTGCCACTCCCAGCAGTGCGCTGCTTTCATGCTCATCTGGACATGTGTCGGACACGATACTGGGCCAAACTGGGAGTGTGCTGCTGACTCAGCCTCGACTGCTGCATTCATTTATCTGCACTGCAGTGCACCCCCTCCCCCTCGCCTCCTCCGTCCCTCTCTCCCTCAGTGCACTTCACAGCCATCCCGGAGCACTGCGCTGAGACACAACAGACAGTCAGTGCGGATCGAGTAGGCCTAATCGAATAATGTGCCACATGTCACAGAGAAACACAAGAACAGAGACGAGACATGAAGTTGCAGAAAGAGCTGAGAGTGTTGATCAGATGTACTAAGATTGGAAAGTCCACGTGACTTCAATTTCGGGATGTGTCAAAAAAGAAAAAAAACGGGGGGATCTTCAGAGGTGCAGAAATTGGACATTTTTTTTTATACCTCCTCTGCCTCTAGACGCCTTTTCTTAAAACCTGGAATGGCAGCAACATCTTGCAATACTTGCACTTTTGAGGTCACTAGGGTAGTCTAATAGTTGGACAACCTCTGGGCGAGGTGCGGCCTATGGTGGACCGCAAATAGCGAAACTGCACAAATAGACAGCATAATAAGCGGGGCAGAGACAAATCCGGCTTGAGAGAGGGATGTTGTTAAAACCACCGGCTCTCTGCAAATTCAATAGGACCATTCCATCTGAAAGGATGCGCGTTACCACAGCACCACTCTGCTCCATCTCACAGGATGTTTGCTGTATCCACTTGCTCCTTACACTACACCACCAAAGTGAATTAACCTGACCAAAATGGTGACCAGTGACCACCGCTTACAGTCGACACAAAGATCTGGAAAGACAACAATGTTGAATAAATCCTAAAATGTCAGTTTTTGACGTTACTGACCTACATTCACAGGGGTTATGTATGTACACAGGATTAGGCTACTGTGACTATAACATCAAACTTACACTTAAAGAAAGCTTTGACACAGGGTGTAACTGGAAGGCTGCTTTATTGGTAATAAAAAGATTCGTGCTCAAATGAAGACAATCTTTCATATTCTTACCAAGTGGTTGTGCAACACACCTCATATTGTATATCCTCTTTTTATCACGGTGTCAAATGATATCAACAGTTTGAAAAGCACTTTTAATTTTTCAGCAAAAAGAAAAACAAAAATGCTTATAATAAACCATGCTAAAAAGAAAGCGTCCTATAATCAAATATTGATACAAAAATAAACTTCAGATGGAAACATAAATACAGAGGAAACAGACTATAGAAAGGCAAGCTGCTTTTTCACAAGCCAAGTGGGTGACACACATATCACTAAAACTGGATATTTTGAGTTAGCTGTTTTCTGATAACATGACACACTGTTGAATATTTATATGAGGTGGGGGGGGATGATCTCCGGCAGTTTTTCTGACTCCCTGAATTTTGTTGTGCTCACCCCATACCCCACCCTCCACAGTTTGGAAACGTTGGAACTTGTTTGTATTTTCTATTTTGTTTTCTATTCTTTTGTTGTAATATAATTTTCGGTGTGGAATTGATATCCAATTTTGCAGAAAAAGCAGAAAAAGGCACATGCCACTGAGTGTTACATTGGAAACAAATCATTCAACAGAAGAGGTGTGAGGATGAGAAGCAGGACTGTATCTGTTTACATGTGGCAATGTAGCTGAGTGTGCCCAGGGCAGTGGTCAGTCGCTGCACTGTGAACTCAGTGAGTGAGAGATTGGACAGTACAAATGTGCTGGTAACATCCTTTCTTTATGAACAGGCTACAATCCATGGCAAGCAGCTCCAGAAACATCGCATATGAGTTATTCCTGGAAAGAACCAGTTTTAGACATCCACTCAATGTGTTGCACATATAAATCAAATGTGACAAATAGTGTTCTTCTGTTTTATGTATATACATATAGACATATATGTATACATGTATATATCTTTTGTATTATATAATATCTATATTCATTCATTTTCCGTCAACAAAGTGTAAAGTGTCTCAAAAAATCCAAAGGTAACAAATGTGACAAAGGGCATAGCTGGAAGCCATTCTATATTATTGTTGTTTTTTGATTATTAGTAGTAACATTTTTCAAATTTCATATTTACAAAAAACACAACAAAGCATGCCTGTAAAATAAAATATGATACAGTATTTATAGTTTCTCTCAAAAAGTTCTTTCTTTTTTAGCGATTGTGCCATTTACATCATAGCCTGCACTGTACATATACTATATGTTTTGTGTTTCTTTTTTGTCTTTTTTCATTTTTATGTTTTCAAGTGTGAATGTATCATTCTAAAACGTTACATCCAAGATGAACATGGGTGAAGTTACTCACTCCTGTGGTTTTATTGGGAATGTATTTGGTTTCAGTGTGCAGCAGCCAAACTGATTCCGAGACCTCATTTTGTAAACAGACTTCAAATATCTTTACAGACAGGGGCTTCAGGTACAGGCAGTGTTAAACACACCAAATGGCATAAGTGGTGTGATGATGGACATAGGGCTAGAGCCCTAGTAATCCATTAGAAATAGGACCATCACTCCTGTGTAGAAAAGAAATGGCAGGAACATCTAAGGACTCAGTATCTCTCTCCCACTGGCAAGCCTTAGGTTTGAATGAAAACACCCATAGTTTATTTACACATAGCTGCATCTACATGAGGCCTGCTGATGGTTTAATCTCGGCAGGTTTCAGCTTTTCAACCTGCATTTCTGGCTAACTGTTTTGACGTGGGTATAGCATTTGAAATCCTACAGTTTGTGAGATATGGTGCAAGCCTGGATCAAACACCACACAGTGTTTTAGAGGTCCCACAGAAGCATAATGATACACTGACAGACATGGGACTTTCCACATCCTGACACAGACCAAGCATGTCACTGCTGTTCTAATGGCAGTCAGTCTGAAACCCTGAAGGGAGGGGCCGCTCATGTTTATTGGTCCACAATGTTTATTATTACCCATCCACCTCCCAGAATGACCTGACCATGTATGTTAAGTCCATTTATCCGGCAGTCAAGACCACTAGCCCTTCGTAACTATCCACTGTACGTACACACGAGGCACGACAAGGTTTGTCCTTGTGATAATTCTCCACTCACTTTGCTGTTTGGTATAACCACTGTCTCTCTCACTTATCAAAACACCTTTTCTGAGAATGATTGCATCACAAGGAAATCAGAGAAGGACTCTGAGTTTTTTTTTTCTTTTTCGTCTAAAGCTGGCAACTCAAATTGTCCTAAAGCACTACCTAAGACACCACTCACTTGGAAGTTTGAATGACAGAAATTCAATAAAATAAAAAAGCATATAAAATTAATTTTTAAAAAGTACAGTGTTGTTCACTTGCACTAAAGCTGAAACAAAAACTTACATCCCACGTGTGCCACTTTGTCCAAAAAGCACTGAAAGAGAGATACCCACTGACAGAACCTGACTGGCGCCAGACATCATTCCTTGGCAAAAAAAAAAAAATCTCCCAATGCTAGAACATGACCACAGGAATGTAAGTAAACAAAGATGGATCAAGTCCCAGAGACAGTTAATATACATGGCCTCCAAATCTGTGCGTCCTCAACATGAGGATACACACCTGTCTAACAACACATGCCACATTCTTTCTACAGAACATTCAGAGCAAAAACACTGCTGTTTGTGATACTCTCTGCAGACTGGGACTTACTGTCTCTGAGTGCTTACATCCTTCATCTGTAAAAAGAATTCTGCGTTCAAAGATCTATTCCTTTCAGGGCAAAATACACAGACAGAAACTTTGACTCCATTTCCCCCAAAATCTCTAAATCAATAACCAGAATCTTTATCCTACCATAATTATCCTAGTGGACAGCCTCAAACCTAAAGTCAAGCCACTGCTGTGGTCACAAAATTAGTGTCTTGTGAACTATGATTACTCATGCATGACTCCTGATCAAAACATGCCTTCATGCAAGTCATTTCTATGCATTGAACGAGCACAATAATTATTTATTTGAAACTCAATCTGAGCAAGTCTCCTTCAGCCCAAATCAGCACAATGACTAAAGACCCTTAACTGGTCAGTGTGAAAGCCCATGTAGGAAATACCTTCTTCAATGTCAGTATAACAAAGAGGATGAAAGGACTAGTGACATGGGCTAAATGTTCTTCTTTTTTGCTGCTCAAAGAATGAGAAAATGCAAGTATACTAAGCAAAGAAATACAAAAAAAAAACATCTTTGTCTACGTTTCTGGGTTTCCCTTGCCTTGCTAGATTTCTTTCCTATCTAATTTTACTTGGTTGATTATTGTTATTCTTTAATGATGGCAAACTGTTTTAGACCCTCCTGTAGACTGCTTTGACAGTTCTTTGAGGATCTTTATGATCTGGTCGTGTAGCAACAATATGCTGTGGTCCACACTCGGTGGTGGCAGGGATATGCAGTTTCTCCAATCAATAAACAGAATTCTGTGCCTTGGCAGTTGGTCCCCAAAGAAATGTGTGTCATCGGCCAGCACACTGAGAGTTACTGTTTCTGTTTCTCATTACATGGTCTCTCGGCAGCAAAGTTCCTCAGTAAACTGATTGCATTTGGTTCAGCTGTCTAAGACGACATATGAAACCACACTGCCTCAATTGCATTTGAGTCTGTAAACAATTTTTGTCCTTTTTGTTGTTATTACGTCCAAATATTCACTTTTCATTCAGTTGTTGGGTCAATATTTTTAGGCTCATTGTCTCATATCACTGCGTTTAATAGTCATTAAACACTAACATTTAGATTCCCATTCATCTTTTTGGTTTTTGTCCTTCTCTCGGTTGTCGTCCTGTTTCTCTTTGTCAGGTTTGGTCACACTGTCGTAAGAAGGAAGAGAGGCAGTAGATGGTGTGCTCTCCTTCTTTTCCTGGTTTCCACCATTTTCAAGTTTGCTCGAAAAGATGCGCTTGAAGATGATTCCACGCCTGATGAGGTGGGCTCGATAAGCATTCTGGATAGTTCTGGCAGAGACATCTTCCTGTTTGCGGCGCAGGGTGGTGGTGATTGGTTCATACGATACTTTGGAGGGGTTGGCTGCCACAAAACGCTCCTCCATCTGCTGCCTCAGCATGTCCAACTCACCACTGTCACCCAACACACGCTTTGTAAAAGCAAACAGGATATCCAGGCAGTGAATGCGGTCGCCACTGACCATTGGCATGTCCATGGCAATTAGTTCAATAGTGTTTGGCTTTGGCACACGGAGTGGGTGCTCTAATGCATCAGCAAAGTCAGACAGTTTAGCAAAAGTGATAAACTGAGAGGCAGTTGGATCAAATTTCTCCCAAATCTCATAAAATGTTTCAAAGTCATCCTCACTGAGGGGATCTGCACTTTCCTCCGTTGCCACGCTGAAGTTCTCCAGAATGATGGCAATATACATGTTAACGACAATAAGGAAAGAAATTATAATGTACATGACGAAAAAGAAGATTCCCACTGATGGATTTCCACAGTCACCTTTAACAGAAGTACCAGGATTCTCCAGGTTAGGGTCACAGTCGGGCGGGTAATTAAGGATGGGTAACAACAAACCATCCCAACCAGCAGATGTGGTAATCATGAACAAGATGATCATACTGTTGCCAAACGTTTCAAAGTTGTACAAGTCATCTATGCCTGCTCCATGCTTCACATAGCCAAAGTTAGACATGCCAAAGATGGAGAAGATGAACATGACGAGGAAGAGCAGCAGACCAATGTTGAACAGAGCTGGCAGTGACATCATCAGAGCGAAGAGTAGAGTCCGGATGCCTTTGGCTCCTTTGATGAGACGAAGAATGCGGCCGATACGAGCCAAACGGATCACCCTGAACAGGGTTGGAGACACAAAGTACTTCTCAATCAGGTCAGCCAGGAACATACCTGTGACAAAGCAGAAAAAGAAAAATCACTAGTTATAGATTTTTCTCATCAATTTATTCACTTTACTGACTTAAAATCACTAACCAACAATAGACAGGATGACAACCACCACATCAAAAATATTCCAGCCGTTAGTGAAATAGTAATGGCGAAGAGCAAAGAGTTTGAGCAGGAACTCCATTGTGAAGACTACAATGAAGATGAAGTTGACCCAGTACAGGACCATCTCTGTTTCATCAGACTGATCATCTGTTTCCACCATCATGGTCACCATGTTGAGGCAAATGAGGATCATGATGGAGATGTCGAAGACCTGCTGTGTCACAAAGTCAAACACCATCCCCTGGATCTTGTTCTACAGAGGAATTAAAATACATTAGTACTGGCAAACTGGAACAATTTTAACCCAATAACAGTCAACTCACCTGTGGTCGCGGAATAGGTTTTTGAGGTTTTTTGGAACCCAGTTTTTTCATGGCATTATAATATTTTTTCTGTTCCTCTGTCATGAAGATATCCTGACCTCCAAAGTAAAGGGACAAAACAAGATTTGGTCATAATCTGCATAATAGTACAATCAAAAATATAGTTATTTTGAGAAAGAATATGTCTTATCTTTTTCTTCTGTTGGTTGAAATTGTCAATGATCACACCAATGAACAGGTTGAGAGTGAAGAAGGAGCCAAAAATGATGAAAATTACAAAATAGATGTACATATAAATGTTGACTTCATAGTCTGGCTGCTGTTCCACCTGAAACGGATGAGGCACAGCAGTACTGTCAGTAGTAGCATAACAGTAACAAAAAAATACTATAAAAGTACATACATCTCGCGAATCAACAGCCGCATACATGATGTCCATCCAACCCTTAAAGGTTGCCTATAATCAAAAACAATCAACAAAAAAACATTTAAAATAGACAAACTACGCTAAATTATGGTAAAGTAGAGTACTCAAACTAAAATCAACACCTTTTCAGCATGTGGTACAGCTTGTGCACAGAAACAAAGAAATAGACATGGAGACACACAGAAAACACAAATGAATGACACATATATACCACAGTGGACTTTAAATGGATGAAATTAAGGCAAATTGGGAAATATTTAACATGCACCATATACAGAATGAAGACAGGCAGATGCCAACAGTCAATGTCTCACCACTTGTAGAAGGGCCAGATATCCGGCTCCCACATTGTCAAAGTTGATCTTGACATTCTTCCATCGGACCTCCGAAAAATTATTTCTCATAAGCTCCTCACACTGTGTTTTGTTGTTGACGACATCAACAGGGAAGTACTCCTCTGATGTTTCATTGAAACAGAAGTAGTACTTGCCCGCAAACAGATTGACCCCCATGATACTAAAAATCAGCCAAAAGATGAGGCAAACCAGCAACACATTCATAATGGAAGGGATGGCACCCACCAAGGCGTTGACTACCACCTAGACCAAACCAGGAAAGAGAAGACAAGAGACTGTGAGAACCTACAAACTAAGCGATGTGCTTCAGCTATACATCACAACATAGTACTATGGCATCACGCTATAATCTATCTAGATTTTTTTAAATGCACTTGAGTGCTATCATTTTGTCTATAAAAAGAGACTCACAGCAGCCTTAGATGTGTGCCCTGTAGTGTGGGAGCAATCTGTTCCCTTCTAATTAGAGAAGTATTGACTGAACATGCTATTTGATCTGACAAGACATTGAACCGGCTGACCTGTATCAACAGTATACTTATGCTAAAACCAGACAGAAATCAGTTGTTTTAAAAGGAATTATTACAGTGTAATATAGTGTAAATTTCTCCCAAAGCAATAGTAGTGACTCCATGAATGGCATTCAAACATTCAACATTCAAAAAGATTTGAATTTATTTGATCAGGACAAATTATCTATTTGTTTATTATTTATTTGGGGATGAATAAAAGTAATTCTGATTCTGACGCACAAAAACATTAACTTTATAAAAAGTAAATTTGTCTTGAGGCAGATTTGAACAAAAAAGCAGACTCTGGACAGGGGGATGTTAAAATACAGTTAAGTATAAATGTGTGCTGATTGTGTAATTCATAAACCATAAATCAATCAGTCTTTCGGTCTCATTCTAAAATCAGTCCTATATGTAGTCATATACCATCCTGTCACACACACTCGCCACATTTATCACTGTCTAATACTAGTCTAGCTTTGACTGCCATAGCACAATGAAGTGACCTACTTTAAAAACGATAGCAGTAAAAATATTTTGCTCGCCCCACCCACAAAACGTCACATTTCTAGCCGTCAAATGTTATTTCCCTGTGGTCATTTCATATGCAGTAATCATAAGCTCAGCTCACTACCAGTGTTAGGCAGGCCGAGCAGCAGCTCGCAGGCACACAGCTGAGCATGCATGTCTTTGGCAGACTCTTTTGTGGAGCCATATTCCCTCCTCATAACAAACAGGCAGGAGCTGGAAAGTAGGACTCTCTTAGCAAGTACACAGCCTTCACTCACACACATCCACTTAGATAAATCATAAATTACAGGTAATTTCTCCCTGAAGAGTTCAATAGTTTAGACTGAATTGTATTCTGAGCAAAGTCTGTTTTACTCACTAAGAGAAAGACTCGAAGCTCCATGGGGTCAAATTGAACCACTTTAAAGACTCATATTAATGCAGAAATAGGTCATGCTACGTGGAAAGCATTCTCAGAAAGAGGGAAAATGGCTTTCAAAAATGCAAAATGTGCATCGGCAGTTATACTACATGCGTGTTACATGGCATTGTGCAATCTCAAGAACCGTTCAAATAAATAAATAAATAAACAGAGTAATGAGTGGGTATGGAGATAATGACAGAGGAGATAATTGAAGTGTCACTCAATTGAGCCAATTTGTTTTCTTTTACAAATATCAAAAATATTGTAGAAATGCAGCCCAAGTGGTCTTTAGAAAAAAGTGTATCTATTGTACTGTAAAAAAAACAAACAAAAAAAGCAACAGTGAATGTGCAAGTCTTTTTTCCTTTCCTTTTTTTTTAGTTAAAAGGGTGCAAAATCACCCTAGTTGAGGTAGATCATTTTATGATGTGGATGGATCTAGTGCCATTAGGAGATATCTATAACAAAAATGTTCCTGACCGCTCACCAGTTTTAAAATCTGTCTAAAGCTCTGTCATCTCTCCATCAAACTCTGTTTATTTATTTATTGCTTTGACCTTTATTTTTCTCTATTCAGTTCAAAGAAAATGGCAATTCAATTAATGAACATAAACATTATAGTATAACTGATACAGCAGGATCAAGTCCCTCTCTATTCCTTTGGTAAGACTGGGCCACTCTTACCTCGGACTTACACCCCACAGGGGGAGGACAGTCATAGGGCACCTTTGACATTTTACAGCCCCATAATAAAGCATGTATTCTAGCATTTCCAAACCCAAAATAACATGGGTTCATCCAAAATATTAATCATAGATGTAAAATAAAACCTTTATCATCCATAATGCCTATCCAGGGCCTAAAACCATTGATGTCTGCTTCATGCAACAGCATCACTTTTAGTCACTGGATAACTGCATATGAATGTGGCTTCAATACATATAATGACACAAGCCCTCATCTCCTGCTAGGATGGGAGTTTTGGTACTACACACACAGGGGCATAGTGTATAAAAACAACTGTTGTATTTGTCTATGGGCCGTTTACAGTTTGAATGGGCAGTTGTTGCCTCCCAATTTCACACCCTGTGCGAGTGGAAGGCAACAGGAAGCCGGGGCCTGCTGTATGCTCTGTGTGTGCCATGGCATGACAGCTAATGTGTTGTGGGAAATGGCAGCTTATCATATTTGCTAAGCTTCTGCCTGTAAAAGGAAAGGTCCAATCATATTATATTATAACATATCATAAGTTATCAACCAGTCTGTTTTTGTAGAAAGCAGAAGTTAACCTTGCTACCAGAGGCTTCCAGCAGCTCAGCTACTCTAATGCTGAATTGTAAAACACTGTACATAGCAGAAGCTTCACAAATATTTTTCTCCCAAAGCCACACCACTGTAAGTGTGTGGTTTCTGACTGAGTCTTAGATGCAGAAAGATCCTGGACAAGCAGGAGAATCATGTGACCCTCTCTTGGCCTGTCCTAGCCGAACCAGGTTGATGGGAGGGAGCAGTGGAGGGTACAGGGTGAGAAGGAGGGGGAGAGGAGGATGGGAGAGTGCTGCTGCACATGTGGGCTGATTGAAGGAGGTGAAGAAAAGCTCAAACTAGAAGACAAGGCAATCAGTCCAAGAACAGAGAGAAGGAAAGGGATCCAAATGTTTGAAGGGATAGAGACAGAAAGGCTACAATGACAACAACCAGGTGCAACCTAACACTACTGCCAGTCACAGGGACGACCAATCAAATGTCTGTGGGAAGAGATTGTTGAACCAACTGTATTTTACGGACATGTTTTACTGTTAACTATGAAACAGAGTCCTCTGATGGACTGTAACTAAGCTGATTAGTGTTTTGGCGCTGCCTGGTTCCTGCTGGTTGTTCTCGACGTCAGATGCAGTGAGGGATGAGTGAGAGTTGGGGAGAGGGTTATGGGAGCAGGGGGCATGTGAAGGGAGGGGGCACTCATTTGAAAGCAGTGGTTGGCAATCAGCTAATTGTTGATTTGAATGCTCTATGAGATGGCATGTAAGTTTGGTTAGCCTTGACCAATTTCACACTGACTTCAGCCAATCAAGAGGAGGATAATAGGATGATTAGAACTCCTTTTTTGTCAGTTTTGTGATGAGGCAGCTTTGTGTAAATAAGTATTTTTCCTTTGGATATGCTTTTAAGTGTAAATTTATGTCTGAGTATCCAATGTTCAATTTGTCAGAGTTAATTTAACTTAAGTCAGTCCCCAGCTGCATCATGACTTATAGTTAAGCTCTTACAGAGGCATGGTACGAGATTGCGCATGGAAAGGTGACTTTTTGGCTTTCATTTGGTTGTTTAGAAAAAATACTCCAACAGATTGGAGTTTTTTTGTCCTGAGGTTGTTTTAAATCAGTTCTAGCATGCTTTAAACTGTTGAATGGGCATGCGGAAGGATCAGCTGCTTAGCTTTGGATCTTACCCTCATCCCTTCAAAACGTGACAAGGCTCTGAGGGGTCTCAAGGCCCTTAGTGTCCTGAGTGATTTAATGGGCCCTAGATCGGAGTAGCCCAGCGCATTAGCTACAAGGCTGACTATAGACACCTACACAAAAACAGAGAAGCAAAAGAGGTTCCAGACTGTTAGAAGTGAGGTTCACTAGGGAAGAGCCGGCCCTGGCATAGGCGGAGAGTTGTTGACATACACACATAAATCTATGTATGTATATGCATGTATAATATTGCATTTATACATGTATATACACCAAGAGAGAAGGTCAGTGTTTAGTATAGGTTTTATGTGCGTAGTAATTTTAGTTGCAGGGATTATTTTTTCTGTTATTTGGGGAAGTTGACAAGATGGGGAAGTCCATTGTACCTGTAAAGAAAGTGGTGGTTGAGAGAGAGAGAGAGAGAGAGAGAGAGAGAGAGAGAGAGGAGACATTATAGAGTATAAATTAGACAGAGTGCTACAAGATATAGTTCAGATACAAGCAGAAGTGTTGGGAAAGCAAGAGGAGGAGGAGTTCAGGGAGAAGGGAAGTGGTTACCCTGTAGAAGCTGATAAAAACCCAACAGACTTGAGAGCCTTACCCTTGCCCCTCTAACAATGTCTCTCCATGTCGCTCTTGGGCTGAGGCATAAATTCCCATATAATTTAAGACAGACAAACTAATGGAACCTAAGAGAAAGAATACAGGTAAACATGTACAAGTCTGTCATTTTATCATTAACTTATGTTAAACATAAATTCACAGCATTAAAGTGAAAGGGGGCTACGTTCACATGAAACACACACAAGAAAAGGGAACGGAGGTTAGGAGCAGACCAGTTATGTTAAGAATAAAAGCACTGGATGGCACTGAAAGGACATAATTACACATTGTACTGTCAACTTACACACAGGTACCAAGGATTAACACATAACCTCAAAGAAACTGGCACAGCTCCACTTAAGATACCATTTTTTTAGCAAATTATTCTTATTTAGAGTTGAATGATTCGATCAAATGGATTTTAGTTTAAGAATTATATACAATAGCTTTAAATATGGATGAATATAGTTTTAGGCACATTTTACATAGGGACAGTTTGCCAGTTCCTTCCATATAAATAATTGAGATTAACAACAGTGAACACGTGTGAAGGCACCTTGAACCAGCCACTGACACCAACTCGTCAAACGCACCGCAAAAAGTGCACAACATTCAAAGCTTACCAAAGTCACGGAGGGAGAAATACCCAAGCAAAATCTTAATTTGGACTGTAAATGTTGTAAATAGAAGGCCCAATTTCAAAGATGTCACAGATCATAAAGTACCTAATACATATAATCCATTAGAGGTATTAAGCTGTTCATTACTTCATCAAGTGCATTACTGCAAGCAGTTCATTTAACAAATTTTAGCAAATTGCATCTATATAAAGAATTGTCCTGTCACCCATGTCCACATCTGGTTGACACAACAAATGTGGGAGGAACTGAGTCAAATAGAGATTTTGCCTGGATCTAAACTACAGTTTGGGGTTATTGTCACCTTTAGCCTGACCCCCAGACGTGCCCCCTTAGGGGTACCCGCTGGCCCCAGCTGAGCCAGCTGTGCAGTAGTGGCCTCAGCGTTGTAAGGTCCGTCTCATTGAGCTCTGCAAGGCAAGGCCAGTGACATCTGATGCTGTGGTCCCATGATGACGACAGCACAAACCAAAGCCAAATGAAACAAACTAAAATCAAAAGAAAGAAACAGAACAATGACATAATCTGAGTGGAAAAGAAAGATGATGAGTGAAGAATGACAGCTTTCATAAACTAACTAACTTAAGTTTGATATATATATGTATATATTCAAACAATTTAAACATGAAAAGAAAAGTATAGAGGAAAATAAACCAAAAGGGATGAGGATAAACACATAGGCTGGTTTAATGATGGTGCCCCATTTTGATAGAGTCAGATCACAACACAAGACGAAGAGGCCACAGCACAAGCCAAACTCACCACCAACAGGTTTTCAGAGGGGCGTTTGTGAAGACCAAACTTACCGCCAACCGCCTGTCACCACCATCATTACATCTCAGCACAATCTCAACACATTCTGGGTCATACTTTCAAAAGGTGTAGGAGTAGGACAATGGGGGGAGAAAGAAGGGAAGTCAGTCTGTTCACAGTTTAACAAAACGTGCCCCAACAGGCAACACTCCTACAGCAGGGCCGTCTGCAAAGGCATTGTCTCACTAAATATATTTAAGTTGTGTACGAGTGTATTAATAATTGCATTTGATTAATCTAAATTGGCTTCATAAAAAGCCTAATAAATGTATCTAAATATGTGAAGATGCACTTTATATTACCATGGTAATGAGATTTAGATATGCAATACCTACTAATAGTTAAAACCTGACATCTTTTCTGGAAGTAATGGCAACCTCTGCCATTAATAGGTATCCATTTATAAAGTATTGGTTGACAGTAGACACTGCGGAGAGGTGGTTGTTAAATCAAGTCGAAAGCCAGAAGTCTGGAGCATTCTGTTTTTTCTTAATTGCTGGCACCTAGCAAGCAAACAATGCTAACATAATAAAATAATAGGTTATCCAGTCCTTGTGAATTGAAGGAGATAACAACATTTCATACTAAATAACAATTCAATATAAATTACAGTGATTCCAATAATTTATAATGATGATGGAGAAGAAGGAATGCTCCCGGATCTGTGCTTTCGTACTTTCTGACAAAGACAAGGAGCAGAAAAGTACAAGAAGAAAGGACAAAAGGCACATATCAAACACTGTACAGGGCAAAGAGACAGAAACTACTTTATCTGCTCTGGGTTTGACTTGAATATGATTTGACTATGGGTCAGCTAGGATTGTTTCATTTATAGTAAATGTAAATTAATTGTAGTTATGTTTAACTATTTGGCTTGACATGTATACATTCTCAAGTATAATCGCACATTCAAGCATCCCAGAGTGTAGAATTGTGAGGCAGATAAAAACTGCTGCATGATGGACCTTAAATGTGACAGAGGCATGCATGCACTTAACAGGAACAGATGCTGTGGTCTTGCAATACACAGTCCCTGTAATCTTCCAATTATAAAACTGTTTTTAAAACATGCCACCACATTGACTTCCCATCATATAGCAGAAACTAAAACCTGATTTTTCCCAGCTATACCACACCCAACAGAAACCACTGTAACACATTTATATCGCTGAGAAGAAGTGATCTTACTTAACATTATGTGGTATTGATATATTTTAGAGTCAAAACCAATTATCTATTGATTTGATTCTGTTAATAAATACTTTGGTACCCAGACCACTGTGTGGTGCAATAGTTTTTCCTGTTGGGTTGTGATGTTGCTGTTGACCCAATCAAATCGTCTTATTCTATTCAAAAACTATTCCTAACGATCAAACACAAATATATCAAAAGAATAGGTAGACTTACATCAACAATGAAGAAGTCCAACCAACACCAGGCATTGGTGAAGTACTTCACAAACCCATAAGCCACCCATTTGAGTAACATCTCCAGGATGAAGATGTAGGTGAACACCTTGTCAGCGTACTCCAAAATAGTTCGAATGGTCTTCCTCTGCTCAATGTACACATCCTCAAAGGCCTGTAGAAGACCATAGCATCAGTCACAAAGGGATTGGAAAACGTGAAATATAGTAGAAGATTTATTATTGTACTAATTAAACTGAATACAGTAGAGAGAACCTTTCGTGCAAAGAATGGTTTTCAAAACAAGTTGCTGCCTAATGAAAGATTACCGATACCTGCAAGATTAATGTAATGAAGTGTATCTCCTTTATTTTAGTATGAGAAGACATGTTTCAAACGCTCGAAGAATACCATTTGAGACATTTTACAGTCCATTACTCACAGGCCCGACAGAACCCTCCCCCAATAGAGCAGCTGAAGTAACTGCACCACTGGGAACACCCCACCATAAAACTGCCCCATGTGATGTCCTATACTTCTGTCAGCACCAAATTGACTCAAAACTGAGATTCCTAAAATAATATTGTTTTTACAGAGCATAAGTTTCTCACCAGGGCACCACTACTGAGAAGGATCATGAAGATGATGAGCGTCTCAAACCAATTGTGCTCAACGATCAGGTAACATGTCTTTCTCAGGAACCACCAGCTCTTCCCCCAGCCCATTGTGATGTCAACATCGCAGCATTTGTATTTGGCCACACATGCTGCAGAAGAAACACAAGAAACAGGGCTATTACTTGTACTAGAAGTTTAAATCAAATGGAGAAGCTTTTCATTAACACTGTACCACTCAGTGATGTGCGGTCAGGTGAGGCATCACAGAGAAAAATAAATGAAATAGTTATATTTATCCATTACATTTACCGTTGAAATCCTGAGAAAAGACGCGCAGTGAGGCACAGGCCATTCGTGCCTCACCGCGGACTGACTGTGCTGTGTGCTAAGCTGCTGCTTTAACTCTACAGACGACGGGACTAAAGACTCTGGGAGAGAAATTGACCCGAGGCCAAATGTACTGACACCTGGTTTATGTTTGTAAATCTGATTGTGACGACATCAGTGCCTCACCAGCCGTGAACCTCACCGCACGTCACTGACAGGAGATTAGTGCTATCAATATTATGACTGGAATAGAACCAGCGGCCTCACCATCTGTCCAACACGGCTCAGGTTCCATGTACTCCTCTACCGTCTCCACGACAACCACTTCTTCCACATCTGGCTTTATGTCTATGGTGCTGCCCTCCGATGAGCTGGTGTCATCCAGCTGCAGTGAGGAAGATGCATTAGTTGCAACGGTGGTACAACATCCTCTCATGTTTACTTATTCAGAGTCTCATTTGAATAACTGTGTGACAAACTGGCCTGTTGGTTTAAAATTTATATAAAATTTAATTAGGTACAAAAAATCTTTATTACAGTATCCAGCATGTGTATAAATAAAATTATCCTACTAATTGTTTTACCACTACAATTAATACAGCATGTTTGGCACCATAACATAGTAAATGCATGTATATGTAGTTAGAAAAACGGGAAGAAGGCCTCACTGATTATTCCTTAGAAAGGGAAAAGATTGAAGTGATAGAAGCCCCTAACACTACATAACATCTACATGAACACTGAAATGAAATAAGTGTCTGACCATCTGCCCATCTCAAAGTCTTCTAAACGCATTCTGTGAAACTACATGCATCAGCGGATATCCATTTCATCCCCACAGCCTGTCTGTTTTTATATATGACTCTGTTGACTAATGGAGGCCTATTAGACTCTGCTCTGCACAGAAGAAAAGACAGCCACGCCCACAGTCTAGCAGGTCAGAGAAGGATAACACACTATGCGCCAACTAGCTGAATACAGAATTTTGATCACATATTGAATTAATAATATATTAATTTATGTAATCTACTGACTTTGACGCACTGCAAACTTAATAGAGCTTACTAATTCTGTCACAGTAATTACTATATTGACTTATTATTGGCCTAGGACCAAAGTACTCTCCCACATGTTAGTGCCATATGAACCATCTCGCACTCTGAGGACTTCAGTGAGCGGCCTCCCGCTGGTGCCAGAGTCAGGACTAAACATGGAGAATCAGCATTTCAGTGTTATGCAGGTAAAATCTGGAACAGTCTTTCTGAAGATGTGAGACAGGCCTCTACTTTGACAATGTTTAAATCCAGGCTCAAAACAGTTTGGTTTAGTTGTGTATATGACTGAAAGGTTTTTATTCTGCACTCTTTTAATGTTCATTTTATTTATCTCTTTTAATGTTCATGTGTATTTATATTTTGATTTGTTGTATTGTGATGTTAATGTCTTTCTTCTTTCTGTAAAACACTTTGAATTACTAATAGTGTACTAATTGTGCTGTGTAAATAAACTTCCCTTGCCTTGCCTTATAATACTTTTTCTGGCTCAATAAATATCACATGTATCTCTTTTTCGCACAACTACCATTTCTTGGTAGTGTTAAGCCTATATGATAATATTTAAGCCGTAGTTGTTCAAATAATTACCATCTGTGTGATACTAATTACTAAAGTGTTTAATTGTGCTATTTATTTATTGATGGCTACATTTTTTACAATTTGGTTTACTTTGAAATAGGTTGAATTAGTTTAAATTTTATCGTTTATCTTGATATTTTTCTGCCACAGTATATCATACTTCAAATGTATCATCAATAAATGTATTTAAATATGCATTTGATATTAGTATGTAACTGAAGATTTTTAAAAATCTTAAATACTGATCAAACTAATGGCACAGCAAATGCAATATGTGTAAGAAAGGATAATTTTGTAAGTTCTTAGAAAACCCACCTCTTTACTGTTTTCGATGTCTGACTCGCTGCTGAAGTCCTCTGTATTGAGATTCTCAAAGTCCGACTCTCCCACAGCGATGGGCACACAGACGGTCAGGTTTGGGTTGTGGATGAATGACATATGGGCATCGTCCAGCACATACTTGCCCACGCTGCTGCCAATGCCACTGGTAGTCCCGTTTCCATTCTTGGTGTAATCCAGGTCACGGTTGATGTCTACCCCAGTGTGATTAGCAATGCAGTTCACTTTGTTTCCGTACATGTCTTCCAGTGGTTTTTGCTCATCCTCCATAAGCGGCTTTCTTAATAAACTGGCCATCACAATTCGCATCTTTGCTTTAAACCACGCAATTCCCTTCTTGATACGCATAACTGAAATCTGCAAATTGTTTGGTTCCCCATCATCATCTGTGGCGGCTAAGTTGTCAGCACTGAATGAGCTCAGCAGCAAGGCAAGAAACAGGTTCAACACCTAGAGAGTAAATGGAAAATACTTTTATTTCACTCACCCAAATCCTGCAGAATAATTGAAAATCATATCTCACCACACTCACCACTAAATTACCGATGACCATGACCATCATAAAGACAATGAGGCACATAGCCTGGCCTGCGACCTCCATGCAGTCCCACATGGTCTCAATCCACTCTCCACACAACACCCGGAAGACAATCAGAAATGAATGGAAGAAATCGTTCATGTGCCAGCGGGGAAGCTCGCAGTCCTTAGCAATCTTACACACACAGTCTTTGTAGCTTTTGCCAAACAGCTGCATTCCCACCACAGCAAAGATGAAGACGATAATGGCCAGCACCAAGGTCAGGTTTCCCAAGGCTCCCACCGAGTTACCAATAATTTTGATCAGCATGTTTAGGGTGGGCCATGACTTAGCCAGCTTAAATACTCTCAGCTATAGTAGAAACACAGAAAGACATGTAGAATTAGCTTTAAACTTGACAGTGTAGCTTCTTTCTTAATACACACGTCTCCAGATTGAGTTTGGACTGAGGTCTATTATAGTTCTAGGATCAGTTGTTGCTAGGCAACCTGGAATCTGACTAGCCATATTTTTCTCAGCTAGCAAACACACGGGTGGAGTGGTGCCTGTCCGGGGGTCCATTGGATTATTTTTTTGCTTGAGTCTGTTTTAAGTTATTGTAGTAATTAGTGGGGTACAAACAATATCTATTTGGCTCTGCTAAACTAAAACTAAACTTGCTCCATGACTTTGGCTTCTCCTTTTGCTTGCTAGCTAGCTACCAAAAGGAGAAGCCAAAGATACCTTAACTAGAAGTTCAGTTAACTAGTAAAAAGAAGTTATAAGGTAAGTATCATAGGTTATGGAAATTAATATATGATTTAAATAGAAATTATAAACAATTTTAACATAAATGCTCAATTTTATGTTTTAGTTTTTTGGAAAAAAGATTTACCAAACGGAATGATCGCAGCACTGAGAGACCCTCGACGTCTGCCAGAGCCAGCTCTACTAAACTCAGCGTCACAATGAAACCGTCAAAGCAGTTCCATGCCTCCTGGAAGTAATAATACGGATCCATGGCCACAAGCTTAAAGAGCATCTCCCCCGCAAAGATCCCAGTGAACACCTGGCAGACAGGACACAAGACATGGCATTGTTCACGTAAGCACAATAGCTTTCACTCATTCTCAAAATCATGCAAACAACAAGCAATCAAGCAACAGCCTACATATCAAAAATGTATTTGGTTTGTGAGATTCTGTTTTCAGGGCGTAGAAATGTACTATAGAAGACTAGTAAGAATACCCAAAGCTGTGAAAATTCATTATACAAACTACCAATAAGGGTTAGTTATTGTTTTGTGGTGAAATTATGAGCAGAGCCAAGACACAAATTGTGCAAGTTCTATGAAGTGAAGTTCTATTCAATACAGCAGATAACAGTATTTTTCAGTTGCATAGAAGTTGCAGTTTAACAAATCTCCTTACAACATAAATTATGCTAGACCCAGTGACATTTTGTCTCAGCTTTCCTAAAATACTACATTGAAAATGGCCAGGTTGAGTTATCTGTGCAGTGATTCAAGGCACCATTTCAGAGCCCTCATCGATCAAGCTCCATGAAATATTAATGTAGGCCTCCCACCAGTCAGCCAACCGGTGAGGCTGCTCCTTCTGAAGCCTTACTCAACCAGAAGAGAAAAACATGTGACAATGAAAAAGACAGAAAACGTGTGCAACAAACATGACAAGTGCATCACAGGAAACAACACACAATACACAATACACAATACACATACAACAATACACAATACACAGTACACAGTACACAGTACACAATACACTGTACACGGTACACAGATGAATAATGTGCTTTCTTCTTTCAAATCTCTGAAAGAGTTGACAGTTGTTCCAAAAATATCTCCAAAGGTCACCTATGAAGCATGCATGTCTTTTCTCTTCAGTCTAGTAAAACAGATTAAGTTCTTCAAGGTTTCAAAGCAAAATAAGGAGGACTGGAGACATGGTGCCAGACTGTCAGGTGACATTTCAAAATGATACATGATACAAGATATATTGAAAATACTTATTAGACAACAACACAGAAATAATAAACACTAAAATAACCTACTCACCAAATTGCCCACAGACAGCATATGTTCAAAGTCAGGGGTCATCGGGTAGTGCTCCATTGCCATGAAGAGGGTGTTGAGAACAATACAAATAGTAATGGCTAAATCCACAAAGGGGTCCATCACTATAAGGTTCACAATCTCCTTGATCTTGATCCACATAGGGGAGCACTCCCAGATCAGGAAAGTGTTAGCAAACTTATACCAGCAAGGGGGACACTTGCGCTGAGACTCCTCCAGTTCTGAAGACATAGTGTGGATCAGTTGTTAAAATCAAACATAATTGCGTGCCAAAGAAATATGCATGCAATGGTAGTAAAATAATTTAATGCATTGTATGTATCTGGTACTTGTTGGATATGCAAAGCAAATAAGCAGGAAATTCATGTCAAACTTCAATCAATGATAGCAGCCCTAGTTAAAGAATAATAATGAGAGAGAGCAGGTTAAATAGCTGGGTTAAATGGCAGTACCCTCCACTAGTGTGTTGGTAATGACGCTCATGACACTGTTGGCCCGCTCTTTCCGCCCAAAGGAGGTATTGAGCTGGTCCACAGACACCATCAGGGAGCCCGACAGCTTCTTCTTCACCTCAACCTCAGTAGTGGGCTGTCAGGAGGAGAGGAAGAATCAAGCACCCATGGAGACGACATGAACACCATCCCACAGCACCACCGTTGGCCGGCAGAGGGAAGTGCACAACAGCATTGGCAGGAAAAAGTAGTTGAGGATCAGATTGTTCAGAATTAGAATTAGGAACAGGACATTTTTTTTTTATTAATTTCTATCTCAATGCTGGTTTCAAGGAAGATGTGTGTATGCTGTAAATGCATGCAGGTATCAGCCAAAGTGGGAGCAGTGGTTTAGGGCCTAATTGTGTTTGAATGTAATTAGCTCATCCAGATTAAATCAGACATGAGATTTTGTGCAAGGAGAGCTGTTTTGCTTAATGCATCTTCAGTCCTGTCATGCAATAATGGAGGCTTTGCTGCCATTGCAATATAATTATTAGGTCAAAACTGGTTTGTAAAATATCTCCCAATTCTGGCCACTTTAACATGTATTAAAATCACATTACTTTATCTTCCTAATTTGAAACCATACAATTTATATTGCAACAATAGAGTCAAGTTCATATGAGGCAGATAATTCAGATTCATTCATTTGTCATGCACAAGCATGCTCCAAGTCAAAGAGAGGGAGAGGAAATTATAAACACCATAGTTTAACATCTACTGCTACTACAGGTTATCATGCGTCATGTTATTTAGGGTCTAAATCTACCATGCTAACTACAAAGAGGACAGACTAGTTTACTAATGTCGACCAGGGGGAGTTTGAGAAACAGAGAAAGGTAGACAGACAAGGACAGCAGCCCTCCTTCTTAACTAAGTGTTGTTATTGAGGCCTTATCAGATGGTGCCAGCTCTATGTTTGGGGATATCAGCTGTGTTTTTATGTAAATATTTATGTGATACTGATCCCCTGTTTCCTCTGCCTCCTACTGAAGATCTACCCACTCAGGCTATCAGAGGACCGGGTGCCTGCATGGAGGAGGAACACATCAACACACTGGACCATGTAAACTCTTCAGATTAGCTGTTTTAAAATAAACAATGGAATATTGTGCTAACACACATTTCCTGGAGACTTAAATACTGATACAGACAAAGATCCAATGATGCACCTGAATAACAGCTATTGTTAATATATTAAGTAGTATATTAATATATTAGGAACAGTATTAAACAGAACATATACATGAACCAACAACAAAAGAATGCTGGAAGTCACTGATAGACACAGTTTGGACTAAAATATCTTATTGGGTTGACTAATACTCTACTGTTGTTTAAAGGTATTTGTTTCTCCATCCTTTGCCTATTTGGAGGGCAGCATACACTGCAGGGGCTGGGGGAGGGAAGGCGTGAGCACTTAGCCAAGAGATACATACGAAACTTGCAAGATGACAGAGTAGAAGATAGAATCAGAGAGAGATTCGGGCGGTAGGGGGCCATGCCTAGATAGGTCTACTCATTGACTTCCTTACACTGTCATCAGAATCTGCCTTATCTATTTTCACCTCAGGCAGAAGGCGTCCACCGGGGCCTGGGCCAATGAGGGACACCACGCCGTTGCAGTCGACCGTGCTGTTCCTCTTGCCGTGAAAGCCGGTGTAGCTGTTCCGTCTGTATGGGCTGAACAGGGACCCCCTCCTCTCCTCACACTCCTCCACTGTGCTGTGCTCATCATCGGCAAACTCATTCTCCGAGCCCACGTCCTTACTGCGGCCCTTGAAGCTAAAGATGCTGCTCTTACTGTTGTGTCGTGATAGGAAAGGTGAGCCTGGTATGCTGAGGAGTGACTGGAGAAGAGAGGGTGCACATAAATTATCATTAATTACTCTATCATTTTTGTTCTGTTCATCACATCTAGAGGTCAAGGGGAAAGAAGCCAGTTTGTGTGGGGTGTGTGAAATTAAGTGCAACCAACAGAGTTTTCCCTAAGGAGACATTTCTGCTGTAGTGGTCATGTGATCTGTCATATGAGGGAAAATTCCTAATTAGGTCAGACAGATCCTTTTGCTGTCAAGGTCAAACTGGCAGGACAGGGATTCAGGCTTGTACCGTTCTTACACCAACAAGACCATGAGTCATGAGAACAGCCATCTGAGCTGCTGCAAGTATTGATCCATGTATTACTAGAGCAGCTCATAACAAATAAATCACATTTCTGACCACATACACAGTGTATCTACAGTAGAACTGTAACAGAGGCCAGTATACAAAACAAAGCTAGTATTGATCTAGAGCTAAACCAAGCTGTCAGTGAGCTCATGCTACAATATGTTTTTACAGAATCTTAGTCAGAACATTAAATAAGTGTTTGTTTTGTTCATCACATCTGGACATAATTGACTCTAACGTACATCAAATTGTCTGCATGTTCTTACTTGGTTCATTATGGAAGACTTTCGACCAAGGCGGTTATCAGGAAACCTGAAGCGACTCCTTTTGCTGCCGTCGTCTGACTCGGATTTGACAAACTTCTCGCTGTCGCCTTTCTCTTTCTCCTGCTCTTTCTGACGCCACTTCTTCTTGCGATTGCGGCGCTCTTTGGCACTCTTGGAGCTAAGTTTTGACATCTCTGAAGAACTGCAGGATAGATGCCCTCCTCCGTCGTCTTCCACTGCATCCTCTGAAACTGTACCTGCAGAGGTTGCCATAGCAGCAGTCTAGAAAAAAAAAAATCCAACAAATGATATAACAATCGTGAGAGCGTTTCAAGTAAAGAGTGCTGATGGCTTACTTGGGCTTCTTCCTGTTGTTTTTTGAGCTGCTCCAGCATAGCTTTAAATTCCTCTTCCTTTTGCTGGGCTTCCTCCATCGTGGCCTGGTTCTGCTCCTCATAGGCCATAGCTACCACAGCCAGGATAAGATTGACCAAATAGAAGGAGCCCACAAAGATTACCAGCACGAAGAAGATCATGTATGTTTTCCCAGCAGCTCTTAGGGTCTGTTGAGGGGAAAGCAGACAGGGACACAAGGGGTGACCTCTGAAATATGACCCTAAACTGTGTGCCAAGCTCAGCATCAGCCTAGTCAAAGAATGACTCGTCACAAACAAAGATGTCAGCTCATTTGGCATTTTTGAGTATAAAACTTCAACTCAGCAGAACTGCATTTGCTCTTGACACTATTTCTAGGACGGGAACAGTAGTCCCCAACGTTTTTTTTAGTTTTGTTTTTTTTTTTTACAAGGACCCCTGCGTTAAAGGCTCTGTTAACTGCTGTGCAATGTACAATTCCAATCTATCCTTTTTCTGAAATTACATACTCACTTTAGGGCTCACAGTATGGGGTCAGATATGTTTTTAATTAAGGAGATATGCATTTTGACCTACTTTCCTAATGCCATAGTTTAATGCAGCACACAACTCTTGGCTATATTCAGAGCTAGCAATGTTGGAGGTTAAATCTATTCAAACTAAATTGTTGGCATCTTGCAGACAATCTCTTGTTCATTAATTATGAATGAGGTTGGCATATTTCTCACGAGAAACTAAATGTACACCGTATGGAAAAGACGGTGACAAATTTTCACATGAGGCTTCTTAATTCTGTTATGTTTTTTTTTGTTTTTTAATTAGAGAACTGCAGAATTTTCATTTCCAAAGAGGTTGTTGGAAGCTGAATATCAAAAAAGCGAAAGTTGAGATGCTCCCATCAGGTCCCATCTCTCTCACTGGACATACCATATTCATGTGATGTCAATATATTATCCTCCATATTTTGGACTGCAGCCAGACAGGAAGGCCACGGTAGTGCACACTAATGCCAACAGTGTCCAGAAGTACTATGGAAATCTATTGGTCTATTGGTATACAGCAAATTAAAAACATATATATATATATATATATATATATATATATATATATATATATATATATATATATATATATATATATATATATATATATATATATATATATATATATATTTTTTTAATTTGCTATATAATAATATATATATATATAAATAAAATTAATCAATTAATTAAATATTATATTGTTTTAATTCAATTCTATATTATTTCATGTTGTGCATATGCTGACATACCAGCATGTAGAGATTTTCCCAGAAGTCCTGTGTCATGAGTCTGAAGAGAGCGAGGAAAGCCCAGCCGAACTGTCAAAACTGGTGTAGCCATAGTTTGGATTCCTCCCAGCTTTCATGCACATGAATCCCTCTGGGCAGCGACTGAGGGGGGCGGAGAGAGAGAGGAGCAGTCAGGCAGCGGCCCAAAGTGACTCAGCGCTTCTTCTAATCAAATCTGAAAATCACAGTCTCACTGGGACCAGGAGGAGAAGGGACAGACACTCACCCAGAGTCCGAGCTGTTTCCACACAGAAGGGCATCTAACTGACCAGGCAGGAAGTAGAAGTTGGCTAAAGATGGAGAGACATGGACTCATTAGTCATTAGTAGCAAATGCATTTATTCCAATGCTTTAGGTGAAGTATAACCACAATAATCCCAATAACCCATCTTAGGTAAACTGCATTGCAAAATGGATGGAGTACACAGAAGTTGTTTGGGATAGTTTGTGCCAGTGAAGCCACTCAGTATTTTATGTTGGTTATGTATGCATGTTCTCCACAGTGCCAGAGTGACATATTGTTTTTTTGGTTGCAGCATATGGGCTGACTCATGCCCTACACTGCTGCCAGCTCACCAAGGCCCGGCCACACTTACTCTCGTTCATGATGTACTCGTCCCAGTCAAAGCCCCTGCTGCCGTTGGCCAGGTAGGTCTCGGTGGTGTTGATGGGCCAGATCACACACTTCTGGCGGAGATTTCCCATGAAGAGCTGCAGGCCGATGAGGGCGAACACACTGAGGCAGAAGACCGTCAGGATCATCACATCTGAGAGCTTCTTCACAGACTGGATCAGAGCGCCCACAATGGTCTTCAGTCCTGAGATGGGCACGCACGTACACAGACCACACAGGTGATGTACAGCACACCCGGCCACCACATAGTCTTATGTGCTTAAGTACTACTCATTACAGATGTAATGGCTTTATATGTTAGATATCTATTAACATATATGTATAGTATAATTCCTTATTTACATAAAAATTAGTTTGAATATACTTAATAATTATTCCTGTTTAATCATTATAATGTTATATATGTTTTTAGTACTTTTGTTAAAATAAATGTAATCAAATGTGAATGAAAAAGCAGTGGTAATACATACAGTACATTTACATATATAACATCTCTAGAAACAAAACAAACAGGAAATATTTAGGAGCCTTCCCACACTTTTCCTTTGTAGTTATTGGTAAAATTATGCAAATTGTTTTGGTCATTATCATCTATAATAAATGTTTATAAAGTGAAAGAGAGGGGGAAGACTGCAGAAAAGTGAGAGGAAGTTTATAAGAAAGAGAGCACAGCAGCACAAAGAGGGCCATGAGAGGGACAAAGGCACAGGCAGGGGCTGGAAAACACATGCAGTCATTTAAACTCCAAGGCTGAACAGGACCAATTCAATGCCAGCGCCGCTCAGGGCACTTTCTTGAACTGTCTTGTACGAGGTGTATAGAGCAAAGCACTGACTCCCCAAAACGTGACCCTGCAGTCTGTCTCGTCACATGTTCACTCCACACAGAGAGATTACCTTCGGACTGGGCATCCTCTGCAGCGTTCACCCAAACCCACTGGGAGCTGGCGAGACCACACCCTGAATCTATCCAGTCCCTATGGCTATATTATCAACTACATGATGAGCCTGTTTGCATTGTCTTTATGGAGATATGCCAAAATATGTTTAAATTACACAAAATTCAAATTGTTCTTGTAAAATTCCAGCATAAACATTTTACTGTTTTACTTCTATTTAAACCCAAACAAATTCTCAATAAATAAATGTAGGTTTCTAATTAGCAAACATTAGGATATTGTGTTATTCCAAAAATAACCATTTCATGTGGTGTCATCCTCCTTTCCTGTCTTTCCCTTTGATATTTTTACATTGTTATGTTGTGACAAACCCAGCAGGGTTCGGCAAAGCAGGATTTGGTTTTACATTTTCCATCAATAGAAGCGCATCTGTTCAGTTCAGTGATTCAAATGTCAATAGGTCAGACAACCTTTGCGTCCCCAACCTCTATAATCTGGATGTGCTGACTCTTTCCTGTGTGTGGTATATCATTTGCAGAGGCCTTAACAAAATCAATCAATAACAAAGTAAAAACAAAAAAGAGAGGGCAAATGAAACTTTCAATGCCATTTGTCAGCCAAGCTCTTAGTAGGCTAGTATTATAAAAGCAAGTGACTCAAAAGCATCATGCAGCATAAGAGATATGTTCACAAACTAGGCTTGGCAGTCTTCATACATAAGTCATGGGTGTATTCTGTTGGGTTTATGAGAGTATGGGCTATGTCATTCCATATATGAGCATCGATGTTTAGTCTTTACAATCCAATTGTTGACATTCTTTATCTAGGAGGCTAGGGTTAAGGGAGAAGCAAATGTTTTGTTTCATAATAAAGGTTAACTACTCTGCCCTTTAAGGGGTGTACTGGTATACTGCTTGTGGTCAGTAGTAGCTGTAGTTTATACTTGTACTTGTGCTTATTGTACTATTGTGGTTATAGCTAAGCAACCTGTGTTGCACACAAGGTTTGCTAAGTCACTTACTTCTCCTTTAACTGCTGTAAACCAATATAATACAGAGCTCTTCTATGGGATATGGAGGATAGGAGGACGATGGCTATTTCTGTGAGCTAGGAGCGTGTTAAAGTTATTTCTGGAGGGAAACACAGCTGCCTTTGAGATGGGCCTCATAATGAGAGTGCTACTGGGGCAGAGGAGAGGGCCCTAGAGGAGACTGCAAAGCCTATCAAAAATGTATTAGTACCATTTTTGATAATTTTGGAGAAAAAATAAATCAAAAAATGGTTGTCTCCAATTCTTTAGTTGTTGCGAAAATCATAATCGTAATCATAATAAGAGTAGTGAGTAGAAAAGAAAGGGTGAGAGGATCAGCCTTAGTGTTTAAACTGAGTCTCACCTGGAATGACAGAGATTGTTTTGAGTGCTCGGAGAACTCTGAACGTTCTCAGCGCAGATACATTGCCCAGGTCCACAAACTCTGTTATATATCTGAAATAGGGGAAGGATCACACACAGAACAAACACGATGACAAAACCACACACGTCAAGAGCACAACACCAGCAACACCACCGAACCAGGAGGAGACGACGCCACTCACAGAGCCTGTCCACTGAGGAGAAGGGTGGAAGGAATAAGGAAAGAGAGACAAGACACAGAGCTAACACCGACCCGCCCCGACCGTCCCACCGCCCCATCCTGTCTTACCTGGAATCACAGAAATAGTTTTCAATGCCCTCAACACCCTGAACGTGCGCAGAGCTGAGACATTGCCTAGGTTTACAAACTCTGTTATATACCTGCAGGATCAGACCACAGTTACAAGAGCTGGTTATTTACATGGAAAGAAAGAGCGAAATACAGTCGCCGTATAACCCTGAGCTACACAGTGGAAACCATGTATCTGTCAGAGCCATGGAATCATCAAGGAGGCTTGATAACATGATTTTATGTAAACGAATTTCTCAAAAAGCATTTCCACTAGTATGCAACTTATTTTAGTTCAGTAATTGCAGGTGATGAATAAAAGAAGTATTCACTCTATAAAACATTGGGTGTAGTAAAACTAAAAAAGATTGTGAAGAAGTGTAAGCCCTCTTGAAGTATTGTATTTCTGATAACATGGCTCTGACTTGCCCTGTTCTGACTGTTGGTCCTCAGTAAGAATGTGAATGAGAGTGCTAATAAAGAAGATGAGTGAACATTTCAGAAGGTGACTGGAGGCCGCAGAGTGAAAACCTTCCAATCCCAAAGACAGGGACCACCAGAAACATCCAGAGTAAACAGAAGCACAGCAGATGGTTATTAGACAGAGGTAAGAAAAAGACGCTATAAGAACCACAACTAACAGACGGAGCTGTGATTTCTTCAGCTGCTGCTAAAAACAAACATATGGGAAAACATCTTCACATCCTTAAACTGTTCATGATGTAATGTAAAGAGGTATACTTACGCCATAGAAATGACCATGAAGTCCAGCCAGTTCCATGGATCTCGAAGGAATGTAAACCCATCTATACAGAATCCTCGTGCCGTGATTTTTACAAGAGATTCAAATGTATAAATTCCTGTGAACGTGTACCTGAAAGAAAAATATAGTGACAGAAGTGGAATTACATTATTATTTTCAAGGATTTAATGTGTAAAAACAACGAGGAAGACACAAAAACTTTTTGTCCAATTGACAGAATTGAATTTGTTTTTTACTATGGGTCATACCTGGATGACTGAGGGATTACACAGACAAAGTATAGGCAGAAATGATACTTACTCTACTTGTTTGGACCACTCGGGAGGATCACTAAAGGTCATGAATATACAGTTGGTCAAAATTGTACACATAATGATCATGCTGAAAAGGGTGGAATTTTGGTTAAGGAAACATGTGGAGGTAGATGAACAAAATTGTTACACAATCACATTTTACATTAATTTCACTACTGCAATATCTTTCACATTATTTCTGTGGTTACTTTATTCATTATAGCCATCAGTGGTCAAAGGGTTAACACCACAAATCTTCTGGCTGCACTTAGAAGGGGGTGGTTACGCATATCCACCACTGATGGCCATTATTCGAGCCATAAAATATTCATCTGCTGAATATTTAGTGGAAATACATTTTGGGCTTCCTCTCCAAATGACCAAACTACAGCATACTGTAATGCATAGAGCTTTCCGGTCCCTGAGAGTCCAGGAGCTGAGCAGTAACACAAGGATATTGTATAGTATGTAATAGGAGTATTGTA
The DNA here is from genome assembly GCA_019594935.1 of Periophthalmus modestus. Taxonomy (NCBI): domain Eukaryota; kingdom Metazoa; phylum Chordata; class Actinopteri; order Gobiiformes; family Gobiidae; genus Periophthalmus; species Periophthalmus modestus. The sequence goes on along the minus strand of JAIEZT010000084.1, from coordinate 15,428,234 downwards.
GTTAGCATAAATAATTAAGAAAATACTCACAGTAATTCTATAATACAACAAGGTGCGTCTCTACAAACAGAGGTGACATGGTTTATACTGTGCTAATTTGCTTCAGATTTGTTGAGACATGTAACATGAGTGTAACAATAGATGTGGGACAGGCCTGTGTCTTGAGATAGACAGGCCATTGTTCGCTAATAATAAGCTTTACGGGCAGTGCTAACCTGGTTTAGTGTAGAGGATGACTCATCAGTCTATTCTTTCTGTATTTTAACCACAGCTGCACATTCTATTATAGAAAACTTAACAACACAGATTTTTTGTATTTTTTGTGATTTTATTCTCCTTTTAGGAGATTTTTTTTACATTATTCTCATTGTATTAGAAGTCACATGAAATAGCGGGCAGCATCATAATACACACTACTGAAACATTTAATCAACAGTGACAGGCTCATGTGAAAGGATATGAATGTATCAAAATTTTAATAGCGAATCGTCTAATTGGATTCAAAGGGCTTATGAAGTACAAGGCAGGTGTGGCACTAAAACGGAAGATTGTCTTCCCTTTATTTAGCACTATAAATGTCTGTTGAGAGAAAAAAGAGAGAAAACAGCAAATTAGTGAGCATACAAACCAACTGAAATAATCAACATGCTGATGAGGTTCAGTTGTATGTATTTTTGAGTTTAGTGAACCTATATGCATGTACTGTATAAATATACAACTACTAGCAGTAAATCATAATTAATCACAATCAACATCATTTAACTGGATCAATGAAAGGGAATGATAACTTGTCCCAGTCACTCATTGCTTGTGATGGTTTTGTTTTTGCCTGGTGGAAAGCCCAGTGAGCTGCTGAGACAGCACACATCAGTGGACCTGCCGTGGCTTTGGTGGTTTTGAGAGAAGGAAAGAGGACTGCTAAGGCTTTCTGTGGATAACCTCATAATTGTTTAAATAAAACATTGCAATTTGCATGAAACTTTAATGACACACTGTGCATTTGCACCAGTGATACGGAGCTGTGTGCTTTTAACAAGGCATCCCTCACTACATTAAGGCCTGCAGAGAACAAGCTCAGTGCTGACGGCTAGAGACAGTAGAGTCAGTGGGGCGGGGGAGTACAGTAAAACTCCTCATGCTAATGCCATATGATGTAGCCTGAGCTAATACACTGATGGTAACATAATCATTTTAGAAACCAACATTACCAACCAATCTGAACTATTTCCAGTCGTGAAATGACTCAAGATTTGTTTTTAAAAAACAGTGTACTGCCTTAAATGATCAAGAGCTTATTTTTCTCCCTCTTTCCGAGTGCGGGTCATTGCCTGAGTGAAGGCTGCCTTAGGACTCAACTCTCACACACACTTCACTGAGAGAAGTAGAAATGTCCCACTTGTACAAAGACTATGACATTTTGCTAATACTACAGGCAGGGCTAACAAACAAGTTGACATGGTAACAAAAAAACACATAAATGTAACACAGTCCACATGAATATTATTACATGCTGAAATAGCTCTGGGTATGTAGGGAGTCTTTTTCTGTAACGCATGACTAAACTGCTGCAAAGCTTCTGAAATTTTCATTATATCGAGCTGAGGAGAAAACGGTGAAGAGCAAGTGAAAGCTGCAACTGTAGGAGCCACGGCGAGTCAGAGGAGGAGGAGGGGAGGGAGAGGGAGGAAGAGGGAGGAGAGAGTGAGGAGAATGGAAGATGAGGAGGAGGGAGGAGGAGGGGGCAGGGGAAAGAAGAGGGGAGGAAAGAGAAGGAGAGAGAAGGAGGGGGGAGGAGAGAGGAGGTGGGAGGGAGGCAGCGGGAGAGTCGGAAGAGAGAGGAGGGGGGGAAAGGAGAGAGGAGAAGAATTGGAGGGGGAGGGAGGAAAAGAGAGGAGGAGAGTCAGAGGGGGAGGGAGCAGGAGTGAGGGAGGGAGAGGAGGAGAGAGGAGAGAGAGGAGAGCCAGAGGGGGAGTGAGGAGGAGTGAGGGAGAGGAGGAGAGAGGAGAGTCGGAGGGGGAGTGAGGAGAAGTGAGGGAGAGGAGGAAGGGGGGATGGGCACAAACCACATAGCTCCAGCCGACAGTAGCTATAGCATCTGCCCCATGTAAGGGCTAATTCAGAGAGCCTCCTGGCAACCCTTGTGGTGGGACCAAAATTGTATTTTTTTATAACGCTTTGAGGCAGACAGCACCAAAATTAACACACACCCAGATGGTAGCCCGGCTGAAGCTAAATGCTAAGAGCTAGCATCTCAAAAGAGCCAAATCATGCTATTTAAACCCTGTGCATCCATACAATTTACTTGTTTAAGTTAAGCTTTAATGCATGTTTCAATTTAATCATTATCTTGCACTTGTCCGTCCCACCTCTGTCTCCTCTCCATCTCTCACTTCTTTCTCCTTGAAAATAACCTCTCATCTATCTTACACAGTGACGCCAGGTTTGACATGGCTAAGCTCGGCACAGCGTGGCCTAGACCTGCGCTCATGCAAAGACTGAGTGCTGCGTCATCATTCAGCCCGCCCCAACACCATCTGAAACAGGCTGGGATCTGAAGATTTGTGACCAGTGAGTCAATGAGCAGTCCTCCTTTGCTTTACCCCCCCCCCCCCCCCCCCCCTGCTGCCAAGAGATGTGCAACTGGACCAGCCCCTCCGCACTGACAAAGACATACAGAGCAATGTTCCTTTGCCAAGGTCAGCACCTGATCTGACGTCACAGCTGCTCTCCATGCCAGTACTGAAGCTGCACGCTCCCTTCAGCATAAAAATGAGCCTAAACTGAGGTCCATAATTAGATCTGCTTGAAACTGAAAGATGATAGGCCTGCTGGTAAAAACGAGAGAGGAGGAGCTAGAAAGTTAGCACGTGTAAATGTATCCACGGGTTTCAGAATGATAAAATATGAGCACCATTGTCATAGCAAGTGACAATTAATTACACTAAATATTATATTGTCTGAATGGTGAGAAGTCCTCAAAATGTGAACTATAACAGGAATGAAACCAATGAATAGCTAATGAGTACTGAGCTGGATACTTGCTTGAATAATAATGCTGGTTGTTAATAATCGTAATTACTATTTTTGTTTGCTGTTTTTGTAGGAATCGTGTCTTCTCCTTGTGCAGTGGACTGGAGTTACATAACCAGCAGCGTGCATGTTGTAAAGAGGAGGTATAAGACAGACAGAAAGAGAGGCAGAGCGCACCTGCATACAAACGTACATGTGCTATCCAAAAACTCAAATAACCCCATGGTGACGAAACACTAATGCCACATTCAGGCGATACTGTGTGTTTTACTTGAGTCAAATGAACACAAATGTAGACAAAAAGTGACACTAATTTGTTTGTTATACCAAGATCATTTAAAATACATGGCTGTTAATCTTAAAAATAGATAACAAAAGATGTTTCCATGGAAAAGTTTTAGCCCTGATGCTCAGGCAAAATAGTCAAAGCTAGCTCTCATGCTGACAAATTATATGCTATGCTAGTGTTTTTGTCATGTCTCCAGCACTACATATTCTTCAAAATGGCTCCTGAATTTGTTAAAACTTTCTGCAAAGTCACTTTACCCTCCATCAGCATCTGCAAGTCATGGCTGCTATTTCATTTATGATTTCAGCCCCAATTAAAAATAGAGGAGAGTGACGACTGTACAGACAGTATCCTGGCTCTTTGTAAGTGTCTTTGGTTTGACAGGTACACAGGGCTCCACTCAAGGTCACCCAGCAGCCCTCACACTGAGCGTCAGACATGACACAAACCCCAAAGGGACTCACAACACTTCCCCTTTAAGACACTCCTCTGAATATCTGTCCAGCTAGAGATTAATTTTTGAACAATTAACAAAGTCTGTCATGTGGAACAGCAGTCTTTGTACAGTTACTGCTCCTGCTCTTTGCTCAAATTCCCATAAGCAACTCAGAGATACAATGGCAACAATTCAAGTCTGCATTTCCCAAACTGTACAAAAGCAATTACAATTTGCAGACAATTGTAAAACTTCTCTGTGCACCTGTAACCACAGCCTACAATACGTCACTGAAGTGACTCACATGTGACTCACATGTGACTCACTTGTGACGTCATCATCTACTTGTCTCTATGACTCTATAAAGGTCCATAAGGTCATAGCTTCATTTAATTGAGCTTACCACTATTTTACCCTAACTGTGTATGTTGTCTGAAAGTCATGACAAAATTACACTGCAGCTGATGTTCCACTATGGCAGGATACAACCATCTGGTGAGAATATAAACTCTCTCATGCAAACGACATTTTTTTTACAACTACATTTTACATTACAACTACATTATTAAAGATTAGTTTCCTTCGTTTCAAAACCACTTAAAAGCTATAATCAAGCCATTGACCTTGCTTTTTAAGTGAACAGCTTTCAAATCCAGGACCAATATAAATACACTTCATTTGAGTAGTTCAAGCTTAAAATCAATGGAGCAAACAGTATTTCATTATCCAAGTCTTGGATAGTACTTGATGTGTTGTGTTTGTGCTCTGTGTGTTTCAGGTCCCAGTTAACTCACTTTCTGAGAGTTCACGTAGAATGGGTCTAGATCCTCCAATGGTACCGCCACCAGTCCTTTTGGGATGTCCCCATAGATGTAGGGCAGGCTCTTGCCAGCCTCCAGGTCGCTGTTGGGCTTCGGCTTGTTCTCGTCATCATCATCACGGTAACTGCTGTCCTGCTTGGGTGGCTTTTTCTTTTTCTCCTCATTGATGCGCTGTTCAAGGGCCGCCAAAGATTCCCTGGTGAACTTCTTGAAGCTGTCGGGTCCTGGCGGTGCAAGAAGGGGTGCAGCCATGTTTTCATCCTGCAGCTACTTGGGCTTTAGGTTTGTACCATCCACAGTGGTCAGCTCTAAGGAAAAGAGGAGATTCATTACTTCTTAGCAACAAAACTAGTTACAAGTCTTCAAAAAATTATGTGATCACATGTTCACAAGACATGAAAATTCCATGTTACATTAAAATTACTTATGTACTTCTTTGAGCGATGTTTTATTTTACGTGTTTATTATTATTTTACACTTAATAAACACAGAGCTTTAAGCACAGTGCTCTAAGTCATTCATTGCAGTTGGAAATTCCCTTTACATCTAGGACTCAAAACCTAATATACCTAAAATACAGTGATGGTTTCTCCCTGCCATGTGTGACAGTCTATTGAACATTTGGTTTTGATTTTGTTGCTCATTTGTATATCCCGATTATGTGCTGTGGCTTTATTTTAAAATGGGAGTACAATAATGTAAACACATTCATCTCATTAACTTATAATAGGATCATTGAGAACAGAGTTAATAGAGGGATTTTATAAGCAGACCATTTCTCAAGTCACTACATCAGATTAAATTAAGTCAGAATTCTCCCTCATTAAAACTAGGGACAGATTTGAGAAGAGAATATTTGGAAATGATGGGTAAAACCACTTTGTAAACATATCCTATACACTTTGAATGTCCCATTGCAGTACTTAACTCGGGTGCCAATGTTAGTTCAGACACCCAGTCAGACACATCTGCATCGTTAAAGATTTGTCACATCCCGGCTACTCTCTTGCATAACACAATCTAATCAATGCTCGTCGTCATCGTGAAATCTCACTGAAAATATCCCGCTTCTGCCTCTGTCTCTGTATGAAAACGTCAACAAAACTGCGAAGAAAAACACGCAGCCTCTGAGCCAAGACGTCTGTTTTAAAATGGACCCCGGAACCTCGCAGTCACTGCCTTCTGCTGCTCTGCTGGCGCTGTCCGCTCCAGCACCACACGAGCGCGCACATGCACACAAGCGCGCACACTGCACACGGGCTGCATACGGGAGGGTTCACTGAAGGAAAAAAAAAAAGCTGTGTGGAGAAGCGTTTAGGCCTAGGCGCCTGCAGGCCGCCACTTATCCCCCATTCCTCCAGTCTGTGTTATTAAGCGATGATGACAACAGTCGTGGCGTTGTGCCTGTCTCTGGAGTGTCACTTTGCTTACATTCTGTCTGGCGTCAATCATATTCCTACTCAGGACACTAAACGTTTCCAAGTCATGGTCATCGGAGGTGACATTAAACATCGCGTAGAGTGTGCATTTTAACGTTTTAAACATCAGAAAGAAAGCCCCATAGAGATGCTGCGCAAGAAGTGGCCCAATACAACCAAATAGTCCACAGCAAACTGCTGCAGTGGGTGGTTTGCACTGAGTGTGGAGAATGTCACGCGGGGGTAAACGAGACAGAAATAAGGATAGCTACAAAGCACTGTTTTTTTGAGAGTACAACATCACATGTTAGGTTTAAGCACAGTCATTTTAACGTAAAGACAATAGTATGTTTTTTTCTGGGCTTTTGCGCGTCGCCTTGAAGGATCTGCACCACACCCGTGAAGCCATGTCGACTGCTAAATCAATACGGACTGTATCAGTGCACTGACAGCCTACAGCAGAATGCTAGACAGCTGTATTTCACACGGGATAGACATGACATAAAACATATCGCATATCATCTGCGAAGAGCAATGACAACGCGTTCAAATGAACCCAATGAGACGACATGAGCCATAGATGAGCATGAGCAGGTAATACTCACGCGTAGCATTAAAGCCCTGGCCAAAACCCTTCTGCAGCATCCCGTCCCCTGGAGAGTTAAAACACGGTGTTTTAACAAGCACTAACCAAAATGATTCGATTTTACCTTCTTGGAGGAGAGAGGACCACTGATGGCACCCTACCTGAAGCCCATCGCCAACACACTCACTCCCTCGAGCGGCGTTCACATCAAACTCGACAAAATCCAATCAATTTAAATATAAAACGCTTTCAGATGGACATATTCTACCTATGGATAGACGTGAACGTGTTTAGCAAGCCCAGACAGTCGCTCTGTCCATTCTGCTCCAAAAAAGGATGCGGGCTGTGCGTGCGCCTCTGCGACATTTACGCAAGGATACGGACACCGACAAAATGAACCCTCACCGAGCAACACACGCTCCACTGTATCTAAACCTATAAAATGAAGCATACTCACTTTATAAGCGTTACAAAGAATCCTGGAAGACTGGGCAGGACTGCAGATGTGGAAAAGATCGGAGAGAAACTGCGGTTGTCGCCATATTGTTGCTGCTATCTTCCCCCTCAGTGCGAGCAGTTTCCCTGCATAATTGATGACTCTCAGCAGAATGCAAGGGAGTGTCGGCGAGTGCGTTTCGTCAAATCCTAAAGGTCATTTAGGCCTGCAGCCCGTAAAAGCCCCCAGTGAACGCCTCTTGACCAAAAAGGGGGGCTTCGAGGAGGGGACTGCGTGAGAAAAGCTGCGCACGGTTTTTTGTGCGTTGGCTAGATCTGTGGAGAGTTTAGTGCATAAATGTAGCGCTGTCAGGCTGTGGGCTTCGCTTTGGTGAAGGCCGGTGCCTGTCCCACACTCAGTGAAAACAGGATTGTTAATACACATAAAATAAACACGCGTTAAAGATCCTTCCAGTGTATGCAAACTCGTAATTCACTCCTAAATGCCACTACACTTAATGCTGCCAGTTAATTTGATCAATTGCCTCTTTATCTAATGCTCGCCCTCGCCGCTCATCACTAGCACCAATTAATATGGAAATAAGGGCCTGATGTGCCCACCTGCCCCCTGCTCGTGCCTTTTGTTGTTATGTAATGCGTGGGAATCAATCCAACTGGACCCAAAACCACCTTAATGAAATGAACATGGCAGATTGCATCTTCTCATCTTTTGTCTTCAACTGTTTGTTCACTTTTGACGTCCGGCACGCGCGCCTGACGTCACTTTACGAACCAAGTGCATTTGTTTTTATTTGTTTTGAAACACAAAACTAAACTGGGGGCAGACGCTTGAAATGAGATGGAGTTTTACATATTTCTGCTTCTTTTAACGTCTTTAGATGCTTTGTACAACCAGAGCGATGGTGAGTCAAGTCAAATTACTTTTTACAATTTTAACAGTAACTGACCATCTAAACATGAATAATAAGTTACGGCATCAGCGTTAAAATACAGACTAATTCAAGTGTTGAACTACTAATTCTGTCTAGATTGTGGGTTGCGATTCCTAGTTGGCCCCCCAGGTGGCTCCAGGATTGTGGGGGGCCAGGAGGCTGTTGAAGGGTCCTGGCCTTGGCAGGTCAGCATCCAGCTCTTCAACACTCACTACTGTGGTGGCACCATCCTGAACCCTCTGTGGGTGCTATCTGCTGCCCACTGCTTCATCAAATATCTGTGAGTAAGACCATTTCAAACACATCTTAACATCTTACAGTGTCTTTTACAGTCCTTACATCCTATTTGATTACATCCATAAATATATTTTGGTATTCTTCCTGGCATACTTTTGCTGGCAGCTCTAATCCTGAATAATCAATATCTTTAAACTGTTTTCAATCTGTCCTCTCTCGTCTCATATTAAAATGTCTAATCCTTAACAACTGCCATTTGTTCATTATTATCATTGTCCCTCATGCACCTGACCTTACCACCGTCTCGATATTTGGATTTTGCCTGTAGTGTTCATCACTTCAGTTCAAACCTATGTCAAACCCAAATGCTTCCATGCATTTGCTGGTGCCTAATAGATTTTTGTTTGTTCATTCAGTCAGATCAACAGAAAATATTTCACTGTGGTCGCAGGCCTGACCACGCTGTCCCAGCCTGGCGATAATGCACAGGTTCGCTACGTCACAGACATCAGGATACACAGTGACTACAATACAGAATCCTCCGACAACGATGTCACTCTACTGCGCTTGGACGCTCCATGGTACTTCAGTGACTATGTACACCCCGTCTGCATCCCTAACTTCACATTTGAAGAGGTCACACTGAACTTCAGCCACTGCTTCATTTCAGGATGGGGCAGCACCTACTACGGAGGTTAGTCAGTGCAACTACCCAAAGTGTGTAGTTTAAGGAGCCCATATTACTCTGTTTTCTGATCTATATTATAATGGTGTTTCCTCATCAAAAACATAACTGCAGTTGTGTTTTTTTATCATTCACCATTCACACATGAGTTCTTCTCTCAAACAAAAAACACTCTGTTCCACCTTGTGATGTCATGTGGTAATACAGGAAGTGCTCCACTGTGTTTTTAAACTCCGTACACTTGACCTCACTAGAATCATTTGGATAATTTCAGCAGTGGAATTGCCATCTCTACTGAACAAAAGGTAAAAGGTAGCTGTTAACTTGAAAACTACAGGTTAGAGTATTTTGAGCTTTGGAGATGTAGACAGACTAATAATAAAGGGTTACTCAAACATGTGTGAATGAGACAAAATACAATGTTTTTTGATGAGGCTAAACGCATGGCTAAACACTCACAAGAGTCAGTTTTGTGTAATGTAGGACCTTTAAGGGATCACAGAGAATGCCTCACACCCATTGTAACTGTTTCTTTCTTTTTTTTTCTCTATTTCAAACTGTATACAGAGTCAGTTTGTAGAATAGGTGGTATCTGCTAAGGGAATTAGGTTAATGTGACAATTTATATAGTTTTAATTTGTAAAGTGTTGTGAGTCCAAAGTCACACAGTCAAAACTCATAGTGTAAACCCAGTGATTGTCAGTAATTCACACTCTTCCATAGACCACTTGCTCAGTTATGTCCCATTTAGCTGCCAAAAAGTAATCAGAAGATATGAAAGTGAATTTTTAAAAAAGCACCTATGGTTGAACTGATTGGTTGAACAAATGAAATAAAAGCACTGTAGCAGACGTACTCCCTCTTTCAGATGTCTACATTAAGCGTTGTCAAAAATCAATCATACCCTAAGATCCCTGCTATTCTTACATGCACACTGTTTGTACATTGACTTTTGGCAGGGTCTGGAGTGAACAGATTGCAGGAAGCAGAGGTGGAACTGATTGACCAACAGACATGTAACCTGATCAACTGGTACAACGGCATGATCACCGAAAACATGATCTGCGCTGGTCTGGAGAGCGGCAAGGTGGACTCATGTCAGGTTTGGGATCCTATTTCACGACAGAAGAGAGGGTTTAAGTTAGGATGCCAGGGTAATGCGTGTTTGTGTGGATGTTTGTGTGCAGGGTGACAGCGGTGGGCCTCTACAGTGCTACAGTGAGGAACAGGAAAGATTCTACCAACTGGGAGTGACCAGTTTTGGATACGAGTGCGGACTCCCGTTCAAGCCAGGGGTATATGCGCGGATCAGCATGTTTTCAGTGTGGATAAACAAGACACAGGAGAAGTCGGCAAGTCAAAAGTCCAGTCAAAATCAGGTGTTGGTCATCCTCAGCGTTGGAGTAGTGCTGCTGCAAAACAGACAATAAACGCAATGTTCATGAATATACAAATCACACATTTCACAGATTTCTTTTTCCAAACTCAGAACCATCAAAAAGTGTACTTTTCACATATTCACATAATACATTTACCCTCCAATTCATATAACTATGTTTACTCAGAATTACTCAACAGCCCTCTGAATTACCATATAACACCTGGGTGGACATGGCCTTCTCTGCTGCTGCTCCCATTCACTGGAACTCTCTGCCCAAACACTTCAGAGACTCATCCACACTCGCCATCTTCAAAAAAGCCCTGAAAACTCACTTGTTCAAAATTACCTTCAAATAACTGTATCTCCTTTCTTTCATTTGTGTTTTGTCTGTCTTGAATTATGTGAAACGTCTATGAGTGTGAAAGGCGCTATTCAAGTGTTAAGTATTATCATTATTATTATTAATGTAGAGTTATTCTTCTACTACTGCCCCTAGCCTGGACATTACAGTACTGTAACATAGAAAAAAATGATGTCATATACTAGTGCACCAATCATAATTCAGATTGGGAAGATTCCAAAATACTGGATGGGTATGGGTGTTGCCATGGAGATTCACTCAAAGTTTACTGCAACCGTTTTTGGTTAGAAAATGAGTAGGCAACAATCTATGAATGCAAATTATAAGATTCTGCTTGAAATAAAGGAATGGCTTTTTATGTATTTATTTTATTATTGTTATTATTTTTTTAAGTGATTGTTCAACTATAAAAATAATGAAGCTTCTCCCTCAGACTCATAGACAGATCATAACTCATAACAGACGACGTTGGTTAAAGATGTAAATATTTGAAGTGACTTGAGCCCGTCTCAAACTGGCACAGACCGCTCAGTGACGTCATAGGAGTCCATTCAAAGCAGGTAGAGCGACGCCTGCTGGACAAATGGTGCCAATACTTGAACGGAAATAAAAAAAATGACGCAAGAAACTTTGACAAAGCATATTTTATTTGACATGAAACACATCCAAATGACAGTGACAGTGTCAAGTAAGACATGTTTTCGCACCAGATCAGAGCGTCTTCGCTGCAGCTTGACTAATGCATAGTGATCGGATAGTCCTTGGTTTGAGGTATACATCGCGGGCCCTTGAGTTTTTGTGTGGAAAATTCCAATTTTATTACCTCACGTTGCGGACATACACATTTTGTGCTTAAAATAATATTGTAGCTTTCAAATGCACACTGTTCTCTGCAACTTGACAGCTGAAAGTGTAATTGAAGAGAAATAGTGCGCTGTATAGCAATAAGTCATGAAAATGGAAAAAATGACCTTAGAATAGGACATTGGATGACCACTTTCTCATATGAAGAATAGCACCAATGTCTATTGAAAAGGCTTTAAGGCCAACTGGAAATTATAAAACTTTATTTAAAATTGGAGTGAAACAGTAGCAACAAAGCATTATTACATGATGGCAGAAAAACAGCTTCACTTATTTATGTATACATTTGCCTAAAATAAAAATAAAAAAAAAATACTGGCTCCTAAATCACCAGCAACTGTCACAAAATGAAAAGTGGTTTATTAATAGTTGTATTAATTATAACAGAGATGTGCAGTTCAACAGAAAGAGACAATGTTTAAAATATATTAACTTCAAATTTTGGATGGAAAGACATAAAATACAGTGGAGGCGACATGTAAAAACAGAAATGAACATAAAATGGTTTAAAATCTGGGGACAAATCTTGCACCAGAGAACATTTAAAACCATACTGGGAAAAGTGCACATCTCTCCCACCAAAACAACATGAAACCTTTTTTCTTGTAATGAGTTAAACATAAAAACTAACAATGTAGAAATAAATGCTGTCAAGTATGAAACTATCAGTCAAGTTTATCATAGACACTTTCCCATGTACACATTAACACCAATAATACAGTTTGACCTAAGATACAGGATACAGTTGACATCCTTTAACCTCATCATAGGCCCCTTTATGGTTTTTATTGACAACTTTTTCTGCCATTTTCTCATATAGGCAGCTCTGATTGTTGTTCATTTTCAAATGCAATTATTATTCTTCAGTGTTACAGACATTCAACAAGATTTAAAATGCAATAATGAAATGATCCAAGGCGCACTAAAATGAAACACACTCCCTGCTCCCCCTTTAAAAACATTGTGATTTGGAGAGGCTGGCTTTATATAGTTGCACAAATGTTACAGCCAGATATGTAAAGAGATGAAGCTCCACAGCTTTAGTAAGGCAAAAGTCCGTGGAGTTTCCTTTATTTTTTTATAAACTGAACAGTCCTTAATCCTAAATGTGACAAAGACGCAGCATAAAGGCACTATTCTGCCTCATGGTGATCTACATATGATGCGACACAGTAATAGCACAGACTGGAAAAGCTATTGGCTCAAGATATGATGCATTACCCTTAGTAAACTGAAGTCTAATTTACTTGTTCCTGGGCTTTTTAGAACTTTTTTCCAGCTGAAAGATGAATGTAGCCATTTAGCATAGCACAGCGTAGCACTAGCGCTAACATTAACCCTTACTGGGGATCTCCTAATTTAACTATAATTTTGCTCTTTTGGCCCACTATTTGACCAAGGCTGTGTCTGAAGTATTCGTACTTTTTATAGTTTTACTAATATATAACAGAGTTTGTGCAAGAATTTGTTTTTTGACCAAACAAAACCAAAGAAGATGTTTATCTTCATGATTTCCGGCAGAGCAAATGCAGTGCTTATGAGTTCTCCTGATGAAATCATATTCAGGCATTCAGCCTGGTAAACGTAATTAACAATTTGGATCTTCTAATTCAGTTGAGGATAAATAGTTTTATGTAATTTTAAAGAAATTATGGACACAGCCTTTAATTGCACTCCTATTAGTACATCTTAACAATATTGACTACAACTTATCTTGAAACTGTTTTGTTTAAAAAAATAAAAATAAAAAAAAAAGAACTATTACAATCATACAAGCTATCTAATGGACCAAGTCCTACTCACACATAAAGGAAAGATTTGCCTCAGAGCTCAGCAGTTGTTTTTCTTCATGTTGTATAGGGCACTTTCTGTGGGTGGCAGCCAGTTTGTAGCGGGATAAAGCCACAGTGCTCCTGCTTTTGGGGAGGCTAGCACATCAGGCAGGTAATAATACTGACTGGAAGGACACTGGCTTCTGGGGTGGGCTTGTGTGGATGGTGTGGGGGTGTGTCCTCATCAGGCGGATGGGACAGAGGTGCAGTGACTTTTAAAGTGCAACAGGAATAGGTCTGGTCCCCTCTGCAGGTGCAATGGGACATCCTGTCAGTGAGGAACCAAGGATGGAGGAAACAAACAGGTGGACAGTTTGGCTTAAAACCAAGGAATGAAATCATAGTTTTCTAAGATGCAATAAAACATTTTGAAAAAAAAAATGGGAGCAATGAGAAAGATGCCAGACGGAGACAGGTTCCTTTCCTCTGACAGTTGTACTGCCAGCCCCTCCCATCCCAAATCACCTGGACTGCAGAGGCGGAGCAGGTGGAAGCAACAGTTTTCAGAGGGAAGCCCACTCTCACTGCAGCGCTCTGCAGATGTGTGGTGTCCAGGACCATCCTCCCTGTGTGTGCTCAGAGCCTGGCTCAGGTTTCTGCATCTTTCTTCGAGGGTTGTTCACATGTTGTAGGCCACATAGATGGGGTCCAGTTGGTCTGCCAGGAAAGAGTCTCGCAGGTGCATGCGCTGCTTCTCGCCTCTGGAGTTGATGGGAATGACCCCTGGGTCCACGATGACCACCACGCCCACAATCAGGTGATGCTCCTCCAAAACCACATTAGTGACAAGAGGCACCAAGTCCAAGGCCTCCTGCTCAGACCCGCTAAGCTCTGCCACCACCACCAACAAGTTGGTCCATGTAAACACAGCACTGAGGGCAACAATGCACACACTTAGTGTCAATCTCTAACAAGCCAGTACCCCATACCCAACGTACTCCTGATCAACATTCCTCACCTCTCTGCAATGCTGCGATGTGCTCGAGACACTGAAGTCTCAATGTCTATGGGGTGGTATCGCAGCCCTCTCAGCTCCAATGTTTCATCAAGGGAGCCCACCACAAACAAGGCATCATGACGATCTGTGAAGTAAGTAGAACACCAGATTATTCATATAATTGATAAAAAGTGACATAAACTATATTGTAATCTATATTCTAATCTTTTTACACCCTCTCAAATATAAGCAATGACCTCACCTCCACTTGCATCCAAAAGCTCTGTCCTCTTGATAAAGCCTAAATATCCCGTCCTGGCCCACACAGTCAGTGGATCTCCAAAGCTGAGTTTGGTGTTGAAGTGATCGGCCTGTAGGTTCTCTTCTCCATAGATGGTGTAGTAACCGCTGGCACTGTGAGCACTGTTCACCCAGATCTAAAACAAGCAAACATATTAAAGTTTAAATCCTCTCTTTATCTCATTAAACTACTGCTGATAACTTTATAATTAAATGTGCAACAAATTTCGCAATTAAATGTCAAATGACACCAGTGTTACAACATATATTTTTGTGAGTACATTGGCATTGGGTGATCCAGTGAAGTAACAATGCCATGTTTCATTCCTGTCCTAAACTTACAATTACACATGATGTAGTTTTAAATTACATTCTTTACCTCTCCTAGATGCGAGTCCCCCAGTGGGCCTCTGGTCTCTGGATTCACAATGATTACCCTCACTCCAGGTAGGATCTAAAGTAAGAAATGTTTAGAACAGTTTTAGCTTGAAGTACAAACCTACTGCTGACTATTACATTCTCCTTGTGTATGGTCAGTTCTACAGTCACACAGATGAGTCTCAAATCAATAATCAATACGCACTGTGCCTGACTCCATGAGCGGAAGACTCTGTGGCGCCCCTCGTTCTACCAGTCTCACCCTGAAGAACACACATACATAGACCACAGTGTTAGACCTGTACAGCACTTCTTTGTATGGCAATGTGTAGAGGACTTACCTGTCGTGTCGTAGTGACTTCATATCTACATAGACTGTAGAGGGGTCAGGTCCAGCAGTGCCCTGAGCAGAACAAGAGAATCATCATTTATCATTTTAATTTCAAGTCTATGAAAATGTCAACACAGAAATTGTGTGTTATCAAATGACTCCCAGACTAGGCACTCTATGGTGTGATAAACAGTCTTGCCTATACCAGTATGGATTTTCACTTCAAACTCAACCCTTCTATTACTGACCTGTAGGCAGATGGCCAGGTTGACTCTCGATCCAAAGGCAGTGCTCACAGCCCGAGAAGAAAGGCCCAGGTCTTTGAAGAGTTTTGAGAAAGACATAGAGAGGCCTAGACGGGGGCGCTCTTCTGCTATCACCACACAGCTCCGCACACAGGACAGGTTCACACCCCGCGTCTATAGACGATAGAGCAATTCATATAAACACTTGGCCCTTCATGCCTCAAATTGCTAAACTCTATACAAACGAAAGATAGTCTGGTCTAGTGGAAACAAATCCAAATCTTTTGTAAAACGAAATATGGAAATATGGAAATATGGAAAATGTCTGTTAGCTCATGGAAAGCATATTGTGTACATTTTTTTTGCAACAATGATTATGTTAGCTAGTTTGTTTTACCTTCAGTATCTCTGTCTGTGTGCCCAGTCCTTTGGTGCAGAGCTCCATCACAGAGTAGGAGCAGAATGTGTCTCTGATCTTGTACTGACTCAAAGTGCTCAGCCACAAAGGCAGTGAACTCTCCAGCTCCAGAGGAGGAATAAGGATGGACTGGTGACCTGAGTAAACGCTGAAAAAATCATGACAACATAATACAATTAAAACTATTACTATCAAAAATATTAGCTCAAAAATAGACCACACATAATAAAGTCCTGTATGTTGTCAGTGTTACCTGGAGAGGCACCATAAAACGAAGCCCAAGCCGCAGTACGGGTCGAGGCAGATGGCTATTTGGCGAGAGGAGTAGAGCTCACACTGTAGCTTAATAGAGCGGCACAGAGTACTGACCGCCGCATGGGACATCTGTTTAATATTGCCCAAAATATTACAGGATATTCACACAAACATGTCTGTGTTTCAGATTGTATGTGAGTAATACACTAGTTTTTACCTTCACCCCGGTTAGCATCCCTGTGGTGGACACACTGAAGTCCAGGTAGGCCAGCATCTCGGCGGTGGGTGGTTTGTAGATGCTTGGGGGACGCTTCTTGGGAAGATCATCTGCAAGTGGCCCAGAGAGTGTGATTAAGGCAAGCTCTTCAGGCAATTATCTGACAAGTAATAATTTCTTTGCTACATGCAAAACATTGAAGAATGCTAGAATGCTACATGCTAGACATTGAAGAAAGAACTCTGATGACCCCTTGTGGTTTAAAGTGAATGTTCAGGATTTGCCTCTGGTTTTGTCAATTGAAGTGTATTTAATAAACTCAAAGGATAAATTTCCATTACCAATAACTTTAGTGTTATTTTGTATGGACCTGTATCAATGATGGTGGGCCACGTCTTGACATTGACGCTGGCAGCTGCTTCCCTCGACCTGAGGATCCTCATAAGAGGCTGAGTGGTGAGGATGCACGCGGCTTTGCTCACCTGTAAAAACACAGAAAGAAATTAAGAGTTCTGCATTACATAATTTCAGAGGGAGTATGTGCATTTGTACTGTAATTTGTGTAGGTGACTCACATCAATGATCATGCGAACAGTGGGGAGGGTAGCAGCCAGGTTTTGTGGATGGGGCGGTCTGACAGTCACAGGGATGACCCCCGCATACAGACACCCATAAAAGGCAGCAATCAGGTCAATACCTGCAAGATTTGAGGACAAAAGGAGATATTGGACTTGTAACAAACTATATTTAGTATTTTTATTTTTGTTTGGAAATCTGAGTTTGTGTGGGGGTACCTGGGGGATACAGCAGCACCACATTGTCTCCTGTGTTAAGGCCTCCTCTCTCCAGTAAAGTGGCTGTGATCTTCTCTGCTCTCTTGTGAAGCTGGGCACTTGTGGCTGTGCACACTGCCACCCCCTACAGACAAAAACACAGAAAAGTGTAATTTATATTGTTTGATATATTGGAGGACTTTGTTAAGAATGGGTCATACAAATGCATATTTCAGTTTTGTAGATGTAGAAGTTTACCTTAGAATTGAGAAGCACATACAGAATATGGTCGGGGTCAAATTGTGCTCTCCACTGCAGCGCTTCTGACAAAAACTGGTGCTGCAAACAGAAAACGAAATGTTAAAGGTCAAAATCTTTACATATTCAGACAAATGTGTGTATTCGTTTGATCATCTATCTATCTATCAAATGTCTTTTTATCAACATCCCAATTGTAACTTTTACACAACAATTTCACAAGGCACTCTGACTAGTTGACCTCTGGCTCTGAGCACATGAGTGTTGCGAGGGCAGCGTCATGCTGGGAGCATCTGCACCTGGCAGGAGGTCAATTGGAGCAACTGTCAAAAACTAACAAGAGGCAGACCCCTTACACAAAAAGGATCAGACACTGGGACTTTTAAGAAATGTTACTATAACATGGGTGTGAATCAGGTTTAAATACTGATATACTGGCATGCTATTAAGTTGACTTTTATTAATAAGCTACCTCATATTTATCACTATAATAACAATCGTAGAAGTGGAGATTTATATAAACAATGGGCATTACAGGTATGCACATTAAAGGTCCTATATTACTAAAATTTTGCTATTGTGAGCTTTATGGCATACTAGAATGTCATCACCTCCTCACAAACACACCTGGAGTTGTGTTTCATTCACACATGTTTAAGTAAAGTTTAAGTCCAGTCAGTTTATGTCGTCAACGTTTAAAATGCTCTGTTCCACCTTGTGATGCCATGAAGCAGTATTTTTCAAGTTAACAGCTACTTTTTATGTTCTGTTTAGCAGAGATTGACAATTCCAGGACTGAAATTATCCAAATGATTCTAGCGAAGGTATATGGAGTTTAAAAACACAGTGGAGCACTTCCTGTATTACCACATGACATCACAAGGTGGAACAGAATGTTTTCTGTTTGAGAGAAGAACCTAAATATGTAGGGTTTCTGTGTAAAAAAGGTGGGAATAAAACAAAACACAACTTCAGGTACGTTTGTGATGTGGAAACATTATAACATACATCACTGAACCGTTTGCTCTAGTTTGTACTGTTCTGTTAGATATATATAGAAAGCTACCACGCTATAGTATCAATAAATTGTACACACAGAACAGAAGCCACATGGTCCTCTCCACAATCTGGACACATAAAGAAAACATTTATAAACTAAACACCGTGAACAAAAAGCAGGGACAGACTGTAGGTTATGTCCAGTCTCTGTGGCTTCATGCTGCTCAGAAGCTCATGCCACACGAGGAGCAGCACAGAGACAGCAGCAGGATTACACATCTGCACCAGGGGACTGTGGAAGCAGCACTACACCAGCTACTCTTATTTTACTGTAATCAAATATGGCATCTTCAAACTAAGAATTGAACAAAAACATATTATAGTGCTGCTCTCAAAAACACAAAAAACACAGCTGCAAAATCACATTAGACAGAAGAGAAGCAGAGACTGCGGCCAGAGCCTTACCATCATCATGGGCCACATACTGAGCTACAGCCCAAATCAGACAGAATACAAGATTAACACCAATTTGCCAGTTGGTATATGGTCTAACATTCACAAATGGACTAGCATTAGTTGTGTGAAAGTATAGAACTGCTGTATGATATTAAATTAATATATAATTTTATATTTTAATTAATTATGTTCAGAGAGAGTGCAACAACCAGTGGCACAAGAGCAGTACCTTTCGTATTAGGTCCTGGTCGTCCAACACGCCTAACTCTCGTCCTGTGGCCTGAGCGATGCGCTTCCCTGCCACGAGATTCCCCACAAGCATCGAGGCGGGGCCAACGTCCACTGCATAAAAATTGATCATCAGTGAGGTATCCCAATGGACAAACATAATTTGTGGTTGAATAAAAGTTAATTTGTACCAGGCTGTTTCTGCCGGGGTTTGGGTAGATTGGTGACGCATGTGTGTGGGCACATGAGAATGTTACATGGATGAAGATTTCCATCCAGGAAACTCTGCTTGGTCTCACAGATGTGGATGCCTCCCAGAGGAGTCTTTGGCAGAGTGTTGGCAGGGACAAGTGCAAGGCAATACAGGCCCACCTGATGGATGCTGTCGATGGCCTAAGGAGGACAATGTGCCACATTATAAAGTTGTCAACACTTGTAGCTTCAAAGTCTCCAAGAATTCTTCACCTGTAAAACTCGACTCATCCACTGGAAGCTGTCCTCTTCACTGGCATCCGGTCTCTGCTCTGCTACAATCACTATCCTCTCATCATAGAACACCGTCACTGAGAACACTGCAATTCTGCACAGAAGTCACAGCGTTTAGGTTATGTTTGCATGTGTTCTGAACACTTAGAATATAATTATTCATAATTAGTCACCTTCCCCTGTAAACCGTTTTAACAGGCTCCACAGCCAGGGCAGTGGCCACCAGGTCATCTGCATTGTGCCGTCTCTTGCTCACTGATAGCAGCCCTTCTGTCTTTCCCACAACAAACACCAGACTTCCCTGACAGATCAAAAACACAAACATCAGCTTATTTAGCACCTATGAATCATAGAACATCCTCCGTATCTTACAGGTCCAACGAAGCCCAGCAGCCCAGTGCGAGTGAAGGGCACCTCTCCTATTGGTGTCCCCGCCAGGTTCACCGGGATCACCTGGAAGCAAAGCAACCCGAGGATTTAACAAGATCAATGCCATTCTGTAAAATGTGTAAACTACTTTTAAACAAACCTCAAAAGTATTCTTGGTGACTCCAGGCAGGCCATAGTACATGGTGCCTCCAGCTCGAGAATTAATCACAATTTCTCCGATTTCATCTGTTTTACACAACTGTGGAGGCCCATCAGGCTTGACAATGCACATGAGAGCTGCAGGACACACAGCACAGTGTGCATGATCACAGACAGCTGCCTACAGTCTAAATATGTACTTTCTATGTGAATACTGCACTGACCTCCAGGCATGATGTGTCCCACGTCCTGCACAGTCAGCGCAGAGTTCTTGTCCTCTGTGTTAACTCTAATGACGCCGTGACTGAGCCCCCCCATTGACAGGATAGCCCGTGCAGGGAGAGGAGCTCCACGTGCTCCAGGCCTGGGACAAGGCACAATGTTTTATGAGGCTGCTTTAATACAATTAAAACATCCCAAATTAATCGTGATGACTACCTGCGGATGGCAACAGTGAGCGCCTCAGGCGAAGTGGCACATGGGCAGATGACTTCTGGCTTCAGGCCATGAGATTGAAACACATTCAAGAAGGCATCACATGAGGACACAGACCCTGAAAAGAGGTAGACAAAGAGGAATGTTAATTACACTGTTGTAGATGATAATTAGCATCTAAAGTGAGCTCTGACTCACAAGGATTGGCTCCATCCGCTACTATGAGCATCCGTATGGAGGACAGGTTTGTGTCTTTTTGGTCCTTATGGGCCATCATGGCCCAGTGAAGGTCCCGGCACTTCACCAAGGCCACGCGTGCTACAGATTCACAAACAAATTCATGTTACAAAATACAAAAGACCACCAACGGCAACAGAATACCAACGGTGATGTGATTCAGTCTGCACCTTTGTGAATATGAACCCTTTGCACCCAGGACATGGGGCAGGCCTTCATAACCGCATATGGCACTGTGATTGTGTGGATTCGGTTCATGACACTCTGCAGAAGACCGCAAACATTTAGTTACAATCGCAGTTAAAGAGCCAGAATTAAACTTATTTAAGACTTACCGTCAAAACACCATGCCATAGGCCCATATCCTTCTTACAGTCCAACACATTGACGAGTGTCTCCCCTGAAACACATCCATGACAGCAAATATAAATGTTGCGGTTTATATTTATAGTCTAATGGTGTGTGGAGTCTCCTCTGACCTTCACAGTAATTGCAGGCCTGGGTGAGTGCTTGACAATGAGTCAACATGGCGATCTTTGAAACAGCTACTCCCATGACCGTCCCCTCCTTGGTTGCTTTGTACTGGGAGGAAAGAGTAACATAAACTGTTATTTAATAAATCAATGGCATTACATCCCAACCCGTTGACAAGTTTTGTACCTCAATGTAGGCCGTGTCTGTGTTGGCTGTGGGGATGTGAGGCTGCCAGTCTTTTGAGGGTTTGGTTAAATACTTTGTATCTGTCACCACCCATTTCATCCTGGGCCATCCTGAAAATAAAAAAAACCCATCACATCTCTGGAGATGCACGTTCCCCAAAGACCAAAGATGCAAACTATAGATACTAAACCACCCATACAGCTGTGGTAAATTACAGTGTTGTTTGAATGATAATATGTAATGGCGGATGAATAGGGCTCATCAGGAGAGACATTCTGACCTTTGAACTGGATGATCTCTCCATTTTGCGTCTTAGGAAGTCCTTTGAGACACACTTCACTCGTCAGAGCCAAGCTCACGCCGCAGCTGCCCAACAAGAAGCCAATTTGCTGACTACCTGCATCCTACAGACACAGAGGAAAAGGTCAGGAGGACTAGACGCATGTCGCTACAGCCACAAGGTCTATCTGATGTATTAAGCATTCAACCACCATATAGTCAGTGTTTAGTGCTTTTTAGAATACCGACTGGTGAAAGTTGTTCAGAGACTTACTTGTACATACATCTTTATTTGAGTATTGCAGTTTTGTTTGATGTAATGTGCAGTTTTAACGTTTACCTGTCTGGACAATGGCACCTCAATTGGCACAGGGATGACCTCCGCTAAAAGGCAGCCATAGAAAGCCACCCAAAACATGCCAGGATCGCTGTTTGGGTAAACTAATGCCACCTTGAAGAAACAAACATTTAGTAACTTTATCTTCACAAGTAACTGGCACATTCATGAATACTACAAAGGAGGTCTCTTACCCGATCTCCAGGCTGCAGAACAGGGTCTGCTTTTGTGCCGAGTTTGTTCAGCAGCGTGTATGCCAGCTTTAGACTGCGACTCCAGAGTTTACCTAAAACAATAGTATAGTGCATCATTAAATACTGTTCTGTATGCAAGTAAGTACTGCATGTGTTTGACTTAGTGGTTTTAAACTGTGTACTAGTTACAAACCGTATGTGACTGTGTATAGAGGTTTCCCTGTGATGTCCAGGGCAGTTAGAGCAGGACTCTTTGCCTGTGTGGCGCCCCAGCGGGCAAGGGCAGCCTGGAGAGCAGGGGGCCAGTTACTGACCACTCCCAGAGGTTCTCCTTTCACTGGGATGATCTGACGCCCCTCTGGTTTTGGGGTGTTGGGATCAGGCTGAGGGACTATGAAACGATAGGGAAAAAATGCACAAGTTAATGATTTCAATGCTGTCTTGTCCTTGACGTTTTGCATACTATCTATTCTACAAGTGGATTTTTTTTCTTGAGTTAGGCAAAATAAAACACAGATATGGAACATTTCACAATCACAGAACAACCTCTTGTAGCATTATAAATTATGTCTCTAATAAAGTTTTCACCTTCAACTATTTCTTCTGAATCATCGAGGAAGAATTCACTGAGCGGGGGTCTTTTGGGGCGTTTGAGTGTGTTGAGGAGCTGCTGGATTTTAGTGGACACTCTGCTATTGACAGGCACACCTAGATAAACATTATATGAAGAACAGAAATTAGTAACATGAATAAACAAAATAATAAGCACATTCGCACACATGCGGTGCTACACTACTACATCTCACACAGACACTAGCAGGATCAGAGGAGAAAGGAATTGAAAAGGGAAATTTGTACTTGAGAGAGACACATAAGGAACAATCTTTAAGAAATCACAAAAGGATCTACTAATTCTACAACACCACGAGACACCAGATAGACAGACATTAGATTGGAAAAAACAGGCTGATTTGAGCTTCTTCAGCATCCCTCCCCATAACCCCGGACACAAATAGATTACCTTTTCTTTTTCCTTTTTTTTTAAAAATCAAACACGCACGGATTAATGGACCCAAAAGAAAGAAGACAAAACATTGGTCATTAGCAGTGAAATGAGGATGGATGTGACTGGATGGAAATGAGCAGGTCGTTATCAAAATCAAATCAGCCCATGGACTAACACCACAGTACTGAAACATGGTACTGATAAACTCAAACTACAAAGCCATGCAAATATAGGATGTGAAGCAGGACACATGAGGCCCTTTCTACACATCGTAATCTGGTATTTTGACTAAAACTACTAGTAAAAGCAGTAATTAAGTTCCATGTTTTGACTGTACCATCAGCAGTATCCAACATGCTGGAGCGACTCTGCCCTCGACTCATGCCTCGGACCGCGGGGGGCAAGTCCACTCTGGAGCCTCTGTCCTGAGGAGTGGAGCTCGTCACATCTGGAGGGACACTGTTCTCTGGACAAACAGTCAAAATACATGTTAGATGGATTTAAAAACAACTTGGATGAACCTGAGTTAAGGTAATTTTCCTGGGGTCCAACAAAAGTCAAAATGAATATATTTAATATTCTAATTTTGACTGTTGTCAGTAATTTACAGGAACAGGAATTATTACTAATGAGATGCTTCAAAAATGTCATAAACAAAGTGATAGATTGTTGTCAATCTACCTATTCTTGTTTGTGCCAGTATATCCGCGAGCATAGAGGCAGCGGGCGGGGGCTGTGGTTGGGGTTTGGGCTCTCCATGGGAGAGGGTGGAGGAGGCAGAGGATGACGTGGAAGAGCTTTGGACTGAGCGGTTGATCCAGTAATCAGGACTTTGCAGACTCTGGGCCAGAGCTGCGCTCAGAGCTGCCTTTCTGCGCAGAGAGCCCTCATCTTCAGACGCAGATGACGTATCTGAGGAAGAGGCGGGTGTTACATATAATAAACAATGTGAAACCTGCTCAGAGCTTTATGAAGGATCCTCACCTGGAGGAGTGCAGGCATCCATAGGAGACTGAACAAAGGCAGAGCGTCTTTTGGTTGGCATGGGCAGAGCCATCTTTTCCTCTTTGTGCTTGGCCAGAGCGGCCTGTACTGCCTCTGTGTGGATGTCTGTGGACAAGAAAAAACACCACACGTCAAACCAAGTCCAAGAGAACTGAGGTTTACACATAATGGATCACACCAAAAACATAACAAGTATCCCAAACTTAAGAATAATGAGAATAATAAACCGGTTTCTTTACTACATTACTGTTGTGTTTTTTGTAAATACTTTGTGAATTAAATATGGTCACACTTTATTTTACTGTATCAGTTATTATGTAACATGGTATTACACAGTAGTAAAAGTGTAACCTAAAATACTGAATGAGTGTTGTGTACCTGATCTGTAGCGCTCGTCCCGGGCTCCTCCACTGCGGTGGGCTCTGTGGTGTTTGGCAGCAGAGGAGGGGCCCGGGGCCTCAGGGCTGGGGTCTCCACTGTGGGCCGGGGACAACTGTACGTCTGGGAGAGGCAGATCTGCATCTACAACAGTCATGAGACAAAAGCCTATAACCGCATCCTATATACATAATATAAAACCTCACCACAGTATACAGTCATGCTTGTGCTTTACATAATGCTTTTACAAAAACATCAATATTGGATGGAGATGCTGCTAAATTTAGCCTCTAAAGGTCACGTAAAATCAGGACATGTTCTTGATTGTGCTACAGTTACATAGTAGTAGTAGTATTAATAATTAGAGAAGCAGAGGCTTTAGATTAAAAACAACTGAGAAATATTGCAAATAGAGATACTTGACCATAATTGGCACTGAACAAAAAACTTGTTAGTTAATTAAACTGCTTCTTAAGGACAAAATGCACCCATTTATTTTTAATGACTAAACAATATCAATGTGAAAGACTAAATACCACTTTGGCTTGTATCTATAATGCAACAGCTGAACATATTTTGTCAGAAAAAAATGTAAAAAAAAAAAAAAAAAAAAAAAAATGTCCATTGTTCTCCACATCTTCAAGTACAATTTTGCTATATCTGCATTCCATGCGTGGGTCACTAGATGGCAGTACAGAACCAGAAGTAACTAAACAAAGCCACATTTAAACTTCTCAAAAGGACGGAGTTTCCTCTTGGTAGGTGACATTTCAAAATCTCGTCCGCTCCACATGACTATACAGAGTCTGGGGGAGAGTTTAGTTGCAACATAACTCTATTACTCTGTCATGACTAATGTGTATGTCAGTGTATTTCACCAATTGCACAAGAGTCTCACAAAAGTACACAGAGCAGCAGAAAGTGAGTCAGGAGAGTTGGGCGGGTGCAGCGGTAGAACTGGTCTTACATGGCAGCTGGGAAATGTAGGAGGCAAGCAGCTTGGCCCTCTTCTTCTCATAGCCCTTCTGTGTGATGTCACCTAAGAGGAGAGAGTAACAGATTAAAATATTACTACTATGAACATTTTTAAGAATGCAGTATTAATTTTAAATGACTGTAATCCTATAGAGACATTAATTATTTACATTCCGGTGTAGTTTCCTGACATGTCGGACTTTATTTCTGTCTGTAATCTCTTATGCTGTTTATGTTAGCAATCCATAAAACCACTTATCAAAATTACCAGTACAGTTTAGCCAATGACTATTACTATTCAGTTAGTGTCAAAGGTCATTTGATATAGCCCCGAAATAGACATTAGATTTCATTGTCATCCTTTGGGCAAATTGTACTGAAGTTGATTTTGATATGACTTTGAATGTTTTGGTTTTGTTTTGTTTGTTTTGGATTTGTAAATACCATTACTTGTCAGCGCTATTTCACCCGCTCGCTGTAATTAAGACAAACACAAACATGCAAACCATTCAAAGTCCCAGCTTTAGCTATTATATGAGCAGCATGAGGCCATGCCATAGCTATAATCCTCTTTGAACTAAATCTAGAGAGCATGTTGAGAGCTCAAAACTACAACAACAACAGAGATAAAGCCATTGTTTCAGGGTCTACACGTACTTAGTAAGCTTAAAACCTGCGCTCAAAATATGATTACAGCAGATAATCTTGACAGGCACCGAACAATGGGCCAAGAGCTGTATCATTTTGGGATGGAAAACAGAACGTGAGCCAATTTCACAAGGGACTAACTCTACACTATATCTCCCCAAATGTAGACAACAGCACCACCCCTTCCTCCCTGGCCTTGGTCTGGCAGGACTCCCACTGAAGGCAGAGTTTGTCGAGACAAAGTCCACTTAAACCGGGACCCCAACAGCCCCATGTATAAACACTGCTGTTTACAGAAAGAGCAAGTTTAGACTAGGTTCAACTCTACTTCTAATGTATGTGTAACAAAGCAATATAAAAAAGAGAATGATGAAAGAGTGATCAAATAAATAGTCTAAATGTTTTGCAAAGGTTGGTTTTAGCAGGATGTATTATAGTAAGTTCAAAATATACCAAAGAGAACATTCATTTCATTCTGCCCATGTTCTTTATTAAATAATATTGGTCTATAGAATGTTATGTTGTTATCTGAAATCCAGCAATACACCAAATCTAATGTGAACAAAGCCTTAGATACACAAGCAGCTCCATAGCTACAATCAGCCCCCTCCTCTCCCTGCGATAACACTGTGAGCTATGTCAAGTGCAAAGGACCCAAAGGACTGTACAGGCTCAGGACTCTGACACCTCCCCTGCACCTGGCCACGAAATATCACAGGAAAACAAGAGAGCACTATCACAGAGCTGAGGTGAGTGACTGTAAACAGACAAGAGGAGGAAGTGACAGGGGCAGAACCTGATGTGAGCCATAACTACCGCAGAAGAAGTCAGGGGTCAAAGATGAGCGTTCTACAGTTTGGGACAACATTAACAAACAGCTTTGGGAAACAGGTGAGGAGAGGTGCTGCATACTAACAAGGACTGCAGACGAGTAGGGAGGCCAGCACAATAGATATTTGATAACTGTGTATAAAGGAGCACTGCTAGTTTTCTGGTGGAGGGGGATGTGTTTGTCTGGAATGTTCCACAATAAGATATTAAACTTATCTGTCCTTCACTTATCGGACCCCCAAACTAGAATGAATATCATGCTGCCCTATTGACAAGGAAAGCAGGATATTAACATTTGATCTGTAATACTTTGATTCACAAAAAATAAAACAAAATCTAGCCAATAACTACACTCACATATAGCCAGCCATTTTGCTGTTATTTGTTGTCAAAAGTATCAAAAATCACATACTAATTGATACCAAAACTAGCATCGAAACTAGATACTAGTTTGAGCAGGTATACTAAGAAGGCCACATGGTAATATAACAGAAAGTACTAAGATTTAATGTTGAAAGTCTATTCTTCAGTATCATAATTGAGTTTGAAATGTTAGTATCGTGTCAACACTAGCTCTTTGTAAACAGAATGATTTGGATATGAATCAGTTTCCAGGTGTTGACTTTGTAAACTGTTGTCTGTAAATATGACTATCAGAGCAGGGGCTGAACACAGAGCAGACGGAGGAAGATGAACGCAGCCCTGCAGCTTTCACAAACTGAAATCATGAGAAACGCAGAAAAGGGAGGGAACGCGACCCAGCCAACAAAACCAAGTCAGGCTTCTTTGGTGAGAGCAGCGAGTGATTGGTGCTTTGTCATTCTGTTTAAAAAAGGGGGGTGTCCGGCCTCAGGCTTTCATGCATGGACTCACACGGAAAGAAACTCCCAACACTCCAGATAATGTCCTTTTTATGTTGCGTGCCTTCATAATGTGCGGATAAAAGCCGCAGACAGGAGAGTACAGCAGTCAGAGCCACTGTGAGGCACTAGTGGAAAGGTTTTGTTGGGACTGACAAGCCCTGACCAAGACCTGGGTGGGGTACAGAGGGGATACTTCGATTTCTGTGGGAGAATGTATTATAAAGATGCTGTTCCTGATTTAGCCTATATACAAAACAGAACTAGTTCAAACTGACAGCGGTACAAAAATATTCCTCATTATGATAATACATTCCTAGCATCCTTATTATTTACCATGATTAGTTTATGAGCCATTTTCACAACTGCTTGAAGCCAGAATTTTGCTGGCCTGTTAATGCCAACAACAACTAGCATGCTAACAGGGCACCAGTTCCCTTCCTAGTTTGCGGATAACAAAAACACTTAATTAGATGTCTCATTTTCATCCTAAAAGCTGCTTTTACAGTTTATCTGTATTTTACTTTATCATATGAAAGAAATCAGGTACTGTCCCTTTAAATGAAAACTACAGGTTATATTTTGAGGTCAACATATTTAAAAATGCTGATACTGTTTCAAGTTCCCATAAGCAATAGTTTTAAGGTGCATCAAAAACTATTTCTGTGATTATAGCCAAGTATGTTTTCAGTCCAGATGTTCATTTATTGCTGTGTAAATTATGCTTATGCTCCTAAAAGCAAAGGTACAGTATTAAATCTGTGTAATCCCTCAGTGATCTGGGTATGATCCAAAGCAAAAGAAAAATTCAATTCTCTCAAATGGATAAAAGTTTATAGAGTGAAGACATTTGGCCATTCATCCAAGCAGCTTCTTCAGTTCTGGTCAGATTCCTGGTGAACACTGTATTTTATCTGCATAAAAGGAGGAGCCAACGCTGAAACTAACACACCTACTGTTTACAGTTTCTGTTTGTTAACTGGGTCTGTTGAATTACACAAAGTGTGAACTGTGCCTGAGTCATATTTTGCATAATTGTTCAGGTCCTTAATGGTTGCTCTCACACCTATTAGCAAACTAAATATGTTGTTGATAAATGATGTCTAAGCCCCCCATTCCTGCTCAAAGATAGACTGTCTTTCCTAACAAAAACTGCCTCTTTAACTCTCCCCTCAAACCATTTCTTTTCTTTGGCTAAGTATTAAAACAGTGCAAAATATGTACTATTTGAGTGCATACATGAAACTAGTGACTCTAGATTCAAAAAGTGGGTCATGGGTTCACTTGGTTAAACTAGGACTAGCACACTAAAGCAGGACTTAACTCGTGCTCTAAAACAAGGTTAATCAGGAATAAATTAGGTCAAAAAGCAAACGATAGACGATAATATAAAGTAGACTGCATTTACAAGTAGAGTATAGTTCAGAGCTGCAGACAAAACTAAACTGCTGCTAGACACTACACTACATAACACACATTCTCAGTCATGGTTTCCCAGTTACTTTTATTAAACCAATCAAACTTTTAATTTAAATTAAAAGATAAAAGACTTGCGAGCAAATATATCTCTCTTTTTTAAAAGTAGCTAACTGATGCTGAAAAAGTGGGTCAAACAAATAAACAAACTACTTCCCCTGCACTTAAGTCTCAAATCTGTTTTCTCATTGGTCCATCTGCAAACATAGAGAGCTAGTGTCGTTGCTGCTGTCTCCCGTCAGCCTGTCTACTGTAATGGCATCAATAAGTCCCATACAGAACCTTCTAACTGTCCCGGCTTTAGCTCAACAGAGAGTGGTTGTTTGGGTCTTAAGCGTACAGAGCCTGGCACCAGAGACAGCTGCTATACTCCAGGAGCAGACTGCATGTTTTCAGAGCAAGAATGTGGTGTTTTGAATGGGCGCAAATATACACCAAGTTTGCCTCAGTGTGCTTTGTGAGGTCAGGGGACAGGATATGAATGCTACCCCACCCTTTCTGTGTATGCTCTGCCAAAAAGCCATGTCCTAGAGAGAGGGAGCGAGAAAGAGGAGGAATGTGCTGATTGGAGGAGGTCCTGCTGAAGTGAAGGAGCCAACTGGCCAAAGGGGTGCGAGCCTGGGGCCAAACGTGTCCCCGAGGCGCAGGAGGGGGGTGTGCATCCCCTTTGTGGACACAGCTGGTGCAGGTTAAAATACTGTGATACTGTACAAATATACAGAGCCATGAAGGCTGAGGGTGGAGGATGTGTGTCAGTGTGTCAAACTGCTGTCCACCCAAAACAACATGTAACAGATCCAGGTTTGACACCGTGCATGCTAAACAAACAAGTCTAGCAGCACTGTAAATGAATTAGAGATGTCATGATATTACTTTTTCAGCTGATACCAATATCCAGTATTTGTCTTGATGTACATTACCAGTAAAAAGTTTGAACACACCCTCTCATTCAATGTTTTTTTTTTCTATTTATTTTTACTACTTACTACATTTTAGAGACATATGGAAGACATCAAATCTATGAAGTAAGATATACGGAATTATGCATCAAAGAAAAAAAGTGAAACAACTCAAAGTACCACCCTTTGCTTTGTCAAAAAATATTTAGTAGAGATACTTAACCTTTTTTCTTTACTACACAATTGCATATAAGTTGCTTCATATATCTGATGTCTTCCATATGTATCTAAAATGTAGAAAGTAATAAAAATAAAGAAAAAAACAAAACAAAACAATGAATGAATGAATGTAGCTGATACCAATATTTGCTGACATTAAGACTTTAAAACCTACAGCAAGGCCCTAAAAATGAAGTCAAGTTGTAGAAAGTTTACATATGTAGTTCATCTGGGATTTAATGTTTTTTAACGTTGACTGTATAAACACATAGCTTTCTCTTGCTCTTCATTTTTCATTTTAACTCACAAGACAAGTTTAAAAAAACACATCTGATGCACTGAGGACAAACTGGGAATGCCACAGAGACTGACAGACGGCATCTTAAAATATCAACTCTGTGATGAAAAAACAACATTACAAATGCCTTGATACCAACATTAGCCTGAATATATTTTACATCCCTAAATGAAATAATCCCAAAAGTCTAGTTCTCAAAATGAACAGCCAAAACGTGGCAAAATCACACCTAGTCAAAACATTTGACATTCAGAAGTGATGTATGACGTCAACTCTACAAACTGAACTCCAAAGTAAAAGTTAAAGCATTTTGGCTTTCAGGTGTTCCTAGATTGTAGTGGGCAAGATGAAAATAGAACAATAAAAAGTCTTCATTCATAAATTCTTACAATTAAACGGCTCCAAGAAGCAGCATAAGAGCGAACATGATTTACTATATATACAAACACAGTGATATTTCTAACAGCATTCACTGATGTCTGACACAGTTTTTCTTTGCAGATAATTCATGTTTTTGTAAACTCCACAGTGACCCTGTACAGCTGCTGTTGACTCCTGACCTCAGTAGTGCTCTAACTGTCAGCTGGAGCTTTCATAAATCTCCGGTATTTACATTTAAAAAGACCTCTAGTACCATTAAAATACAGAGCAGACGTTAATCTCCACCACTGCCCTGCCTTTTTAATCCCATATTATATGCACTGTGGTCATTTAGATTATAGAAAAGTGATACGCCGAGTCATTTGAATTGTAGATCCACAAAAATCATCATAACGATCAACATGAAAACGTCCAAAATCACTGGACCAGGAAAGTGATCTGTCTGTTTCTCTGAGATTGCAAAACAAGGAGGTGATTCAGAGACGGCCATAATGGATAATAACTGAGGAGGCTACAAAAATATGGGCTTTTTGAACTATGCTAATTAAAAATGTTCTTGAGGATAAACTGGCCAATTAAAAGGTGCGATTAAGCCTGTCATGATGTATTCTATAACAACTTATCGGCCAGTATATATGAAAAGAGAAACAATAGATTTTGTGCACAGTTTCTTTTAAAAGTGGGGAGATTTTGGGTATTTTTGTTATAATACAATAACATTTGAGCTGTAAAAGTTTGAATAAGTGACTTCTATGGCCAATTACTGACTGATAATAGTACATTTACAGTTACAGTTCAGGCCTTTAAAAATGGTTAACTGGGATTATTTTGCTTTATTGTTTCAGTGGCATAAAGTACTTTCTATATTATCGTGTATTGCAGTACCAATGGATTGTTCTTCAAAGTTTGTTATTGTGACAGGCCTAGCTGCCATAACTGCAAAATGTTCACCTGCTTATAATTAAAAAAAAATAAATAAATAATTAAAAAAGAAAAAATGCAGCCGACTGAATATATACTAACTAGATTAACAACAGTGTTTTAAGACTGTGGTGTTGGAATACAAAATATGTTTCAAATGTGTGCAGATGACTTCATAGACACAAAATGCTGACACATAAATAACTAGCGCAACCCAAACAGTGGTTAGTTCATCCTCATGATCTGATGTCATGTTGCTGTTGTCGTTTTCCAAACCTGTATAATAAACTTCACTGTGTGAATACATAAGCATTCACTTTCTGCCATTGGTCCTCTGATAATAAATACAGTATTTTTGTAGTAATTCGCTTTGTGCCCAAGCATCACAGGACAAGGATAAGTTCATTATAAATAAATAGTTAATTGTTGACTCCTCTGGCATTTCTGTAACATATGGTATAAATATACAGTTTACTTAAAGATGCAGATGGTATTACTTTGCCTGGAATATTCCACAAAATTGAATTAAACCTATCCACCTCTCATTTCTCATGCTAAACATTTAATTGAAAAAAATTCATTTTATGATGGGCATGGTCACGTCACCTCTCCACAGATCTGATCAGTTACTTGGCCCAGTGGTGTCACCTGCTCGTCTCCAGGAAGATAGTCAAATTTAATGCCATACTGTGAAACATTTCTAGGCAAAACAATAACATCGCTTTGGAGGCGAGCAGGTGGCTGACGCTCCACGAGGAAAGTTACATGGTGCAAAATAATCTGATAATGCTTCATGTGAATTGAGTGACAAGGTAAGATACTATACAGTTCAATATATGCCTTGTGCCTTTATAATCCCGAAAGGGCGTCAGTGTAAGAAAGGTAAACCCTGTAGCGAGAGACCACAAACTCCTCCTGGGGTCAGCTAGTGTTTGTAAAGAGGGCGGTCGACACCTGACGCTGCAGTGACCTGAAGCACGAGGCGCTCACAAACACAGGAACAATCAGATTAAGACTCAAGTCCATTAAAGTGCATACTGTGAACTAACAGGCTTTAAGCATCAGCTGATCCCAGTGTGGACAGATTAGTCACTAAACATGCATCTCCTATAAGTAAACCCACAATTCATCACGCAAGTAACCGCTGTAATGGACCATGTCATCTGCTGTGGTTTTGGTTTGGTTTTTTCTTCACTTCTGTGGATTTATTGTGAACTGAAGATTAGCCTCTGAAGAAGGAAGTGACATCATGTAACAAGACAACTTCCTATTTCTTCACAGTTCCACTTCCTCAAAAAAGACAGTCATAATCAGGTTTACATGTGAATTTCATGACTTATCAAAACACCTCTGTTCTATAAATTCTAATTAATTTGTCTATGAAGATAATGTACATATCAACACACTTCACTGCAGTTATGTTTTTGACTGTTTGTCGTCTCAGGGATTGGGTTAACTTATGTTTTTTGATGCGGATAAATGTGCAGACGTTAACTAATGGCTCAGTGTCACAGTGATATAAACTCAGGACAGACAAGTTAGAATATTTAAATAGTGAATTCAGTTATGGCAAAGCTAGTGTCTTTGTATTATAGATTCAATACTACAAAATCACGTTGTCATTTTTGTTTTAGTTCATCTTGCATTTAAACAAATACTGAAATGGCATCTGCTAAAAGTGTACACTAATAACTGCTAAGCTCTACAACTGTAAGTCTGCATGTACTCCACAAAGAAACTTTTGTTTAGGACCAGCTCAACTGTACAACTACAAGCACAAAGTGTTACGACCATTACTCTCCCAACAGACAAAGGCTCCCCTCTGGTCTGAGAGAGGCGACAGTGTGAAAATGAACTACACAACCACCAAGTTAAAAACTGCCACAGAAAGCATTGGTGCGTGTATATTTATATGTAAATACACAGTTGAACACAGAGGCAGAGCGAGGAGGAACTAACGTCACCCACGGGAACTTATTTATAGAGCCATGAAGCCCGTACACAAAAACAACACAGCACTGTTGGCAGGAAATGCAAATGGCAGAGTGTGGCACCAAAGACCGCAGCCTGGCACCTGGTCATTAGATAAAACTAGGAGCTCATTTAACACAGGAATAGGAACGCTAGCACACTTTTACATCTCCAGTGAGTCTAAAAACAGCACTAAATAACCCCATTGTTCACCACATGCAGTAAAGGTTCAGATCTGGTCTGGAACGTGAAGAGACATGTCCAAAAAGAGGGGCATCAAGAATCCATAAGGGAGTCAGTTAGCCCTTGAGGGACTCTAATCATGGGCAGATAGTGGACAAAGTCAATTTTGTTCTGTATAAAAAAAAAAAAGATGCAATGCTGAGAAAAGCAGACGAGTGTCATAGAAGTATTGCACACATTAAAGGCCACATTTTCAGTTTAAATGGGTGTAACTCCATTGTAACTGGCCAATTTAGTTTTTTTTTGTGTATGAGCTACTATTACTTGTTTTGTTCTCATAAGCGTTTAATATGTCAACAGCCTTCTCATCCTATAAGGAGACAGAAAGAGACCACCCAGAAACACAAGATTTTATAACATGTCACAATTCGTAGCTATTTTTTTTATTCTTTTAGTCTAACCAGGCAACTTTTTAGCATAAAAAATGGACAAGATAAAGATCTGTTTTGTTTTTGTATTTTTTATTGCACTAAAATAAACAATGAGTGGGCTTGCATCTCCACAAACCTAACTCTTACATGGCCTAGATGAGGGCGGCCTCCTCCTCCTCGTTTTTCATGGAAGTGTAACATTAGGCAAGATGGCAAAAAAACAATGCATGAGAATGTTCCTAAGTATGGCTTTCTATTTCCATGGAATTAAGCAGCTGTTTAAATTAAACCGCTTACAAAAAGCAGCACAACATCATTATTAGCAAATTCTAATGTTTTCGCATTCAAGCACAGTACAAGGGTAACTGAGGACACAGGAACATCTGCTGGGCCTTCTGGGGTTGAAGTCAGGTTGAAATTCATTTTGACCCATTTCATTTTGAAATATAGGTCCACCTTCCTCCACATAAAGGTCTGCCTATAGTTTCAAAACTTTCACTTTTCTCTGGAGCCTGAATGAAGAATGAGACAATACAGTCCACAAATATAAACAACCTGGCAGTCTCTCACTTAAACGCTTCATCACATCAGACGCCTGCTTCCTGGACTGAACAAAACACTCAGAACTTATTAGAGACAAAACAATTGACTAAGATTATTCTGCCAGGAGTCAATACCACTCTTTATAGCCCACGACAGCAATCTCATTAAATGGTCAGCATCCTGAAAATGTATTTATGCCAAATGTATTTATAACCTGACGTTTGTCCAAGAGTCTTAAGTGCAGACATTCAATTTAAAACAGTGGGAGCGCTGCCCAACTTCCCCCATTACTGCTATTGCATTGTTTTGGCAGACGCAGTGTTGAGCCAGCTTCCTTTGACGGTCACCTCAGTGTTGACTTCACCACTCAAATGTATTAAGTTATAGAGAATAATCCTGCCAATGACTTTTCTACAAAAAAGGTTAAAATTATGAGCAATTGTAAAAATTAAAAAAAAAAGTTTGCTTCACGAGATGCACCATGTATTGTGTCTGATATGGGGGGAGTCTGCCATACCTGCTTGTCTCCATGGAGATGTTATTGCTTTGCCTGGAATGGTCCATAATATGACATTAAAGTAGCAAATCTTGCCTTTATTCAGCCACAGTTGCTCAAAAACCTTGAAACCTTGAAAACCTGTTTTCTTACTGTGAGTGGGCTCGTGTCTCCACAGATCTCACTTTTAGCTTAGCGTTGTGGTGCTCCATGGAGAAAGTAAAGTTTAAATTAAAGACAAATTACAAATACAAGAGATAATATTTGCAGAGTGACAAGCAGGTGACAGACCTTCAGAAAGGCTCCACAGTGCACCCCTAAAGTAGCTACAAATAGACTTGTCACGGTAACACATTTTAAAGCATTATATACCGCTATGGAGACATACTGCGATAAACAATAACATTGAAACCATTTATGCCTCTGACACAAAAAATAATGCAAGATAATGCCAGTAAAGTCATCAGTCATTAAAAGGCCTGAGCTGCAACAAATACAAAGCAGAATGAAGCAATAATTAGCTATAAGAGTGACTTATTCAACCCTCTATTGCACAAATCTTATTGTATTACTAAAATAACAAAAATCTCCCTACCTTTGCAAAGACAAAGTACCCACAATCAAAATATCTTGTTCTAGCTTTCATATACTGAATGATAAATCACTATAGTAATTATTGTGACAGGACTAGCTATAAATATAATTTTCGAGACAAGAAGATTGAGACTAGATCATGTCTGACAAACCACTTCAATCAGTCATGAGTCTGAATCATCAGTTTACATTACATTTCTAATTAGATTGAAAGTGACTGAGTTGGGATAGTATTTGGGATAGACTCATGTTTCATTAATATAGAGGCATCCAACCGCTTCACATGTGGGAGACTGGAGACGTCAGAGTTCTGGTGAATAGGGTGAGTTTCTGTTGTGTTTTTACAGCCTTCGGGCACTATTGCGGTTTTATAGACGTGTTACGCAGAGGGATCCACGTCAGGAGTGAATGTAGTGCATCCAATACAGGAAACCCCCATGTTTGGCTTGGTTTAGTCAGACCCCTTATCAATGAAATGAGCCTGATCTCCACCTTAATTGCTGTCCTACTCTTAAGTAAACAGAAACATGTCAATAGGTTATAGCCAGTGGTCGATGAATACTTTTAATACTCATCTGAGGGTTCAGGCCGTTTGCAAACTTCAATCAGCAGATATACTTGTGAATGGCATTAGATCTATGGGAAATTTGGGAATTTTTCTTCTTCCGTAATTGAGAGTAAGACTGTGCAAATAAATGCAAAGACCATGCCCAGTGAAGACAAGATCTAGTTCACGGAAATGAAATGAAATATTGTTTGAATTCCTGTTTTTGTTTTATGTTGGTCTTTTGTGTATTAAACTTAAATCTATTTGGAGATCTTGAAAAATAGCTTTAGTTGGAGACAGGTGCAGGGCTCGTGATATACTGTGGCCCTCTCCACATTAATAACCTTAATGACATCTGCAGTGCACTGGCTTCTTTAATACACTTTAATGTGGTTTGATTCAGTCGGATACAGACTGGCAGCGGGCCAGACTCTCCAAGCAGAGTCCAGGTCACTGAAGGAGACACTTGAACCATAATTATGAACATTAGTTACACCTCTGCTCCTCTCAATATGACACAGAAGAGGATCCATCAAGAAGGAGGCTTCAGAAAGCACGGCTAATCGTCCCATCAAGACTTTTGATTTATTTGATCAAACCATTCTTCACCAAAAGAGTGCAGAGATCAATCACAAAGAAAACACCAAATAAACAATGTTACAATGTTCTTTGCGAGATGTATGTTGATTTATTACTAGAACCTGCAAATACTATAGAGTAGGGCTGCACGATTTTGGATTTTTGTTTCTATTTTGATAGTGATTACATAACAATTGGATTTCACATCAGTATAAAATTCACATTGCACAATTTAAACATATTCAAGGCCATTCACATCTGAAAAAAGATCTGAATATGAACAGCTTAATAGAGATACATTTCAGAACATGTTTCTAGGGATCTAAACAATAAAAAAAATACAAGACAGGATGCATTCTATTATCTATCTAATAGCATGTTTTGATTGCAATTGTTCAGCTCTAACATAGTCTGAAAAGCAAGTTAAACACGTTTGTTTAGCAGCAGCATGCTTCTGTCTTCTGTAAATGTTTAATGCAGCTAAAGATGTTTAAAAAATGCACTGTAGTGAATCTTGATTTTGAAAACAATCTAATCCACTAAACCGCAATCAGATATTTTTCCAACATCGTTCAGCACTGCTCTCCAACCGCAGTGTCTGCCCTTATGTTTTTGATTTATAAGTACAGACTCCTTTAGGACACGTAGATATATTTGGTATGCGCTAAAGAAAAGCAGTTGACATTTCTAAGCCCTGGCTGTATTCACTGTAGTCACCAGTGTGCATATCTAAAGACCTGTTGAGTCGACTTTTCTGTCTGACCTAATTCTGCAGTTAAAGATCACTAAACAGAGCAGAGACTTTCATTAGTACACAGGACGCACTGGCTGCTCCACTGCATGGCCGGCCAGCGCTTCGGGATTGCCGGGAGACCGATTTGTGTTTAGCAGTGAGAGTGAAGGGGGAGTCATGTTTCACGTGTGGGATGTCACCGTGCTGGCCCCGAGTTCACCAAGCCTCATACATCAACTACCCTGTCATCTGTGTGAACACGTCTGTGTTTAAGATGAGCAGAGAAGGCAAGTTATTTCTTTTATTTTTATTGAATATGGCCCACCCCTGTTCTCCGGATGACAATATTAAAAACATATGGGTTTCCTGTTCATAGGAACAATTTTTTTTTGCTTTCAAAAAAAAAAAAAAAAAAAAAAAAAAATAGTTAACCTTTTTATCAGTCTGAAATCCATGGATAATTTTTCGAGGAACACATTTTACTGCATTTTTAACTTTTTTTTTTTACCATGACATGTGACACACTGTGCCCTAAATAAAATAATAAACTCGTGACATAGCTAATATAGAGCTATACAACAGTGTAAAATAAAACTAAAAATATACTTTTCAGCTGCTGTCATCTTGACCCATGAAGACAGCTGCCTTAACTCTCTGGCTACAATTTTGCTGAATCAGCGTTTATCTGCAGACAACAGTTAATGGAGTCATTTTGTCTGTATATGGGGATGGGGCCAGATGACACATGCTAACTGCTAACGTCTGACAGGTTAAAGAGAATATATTAACAAGAATGTCATCTTGTTAAATCAATATTAAGAGCTCATAAAAACACACAAAGGCTGTGGTATCTTGGCCTGTGCTGCTGTAACTCACCTGGTCAGTGTCAGAGCCCTGACCCTCTTACTGCCCAGTGCTAACACTCATTAAACCAGCCGTCGTCGTCACCACCCAAATCTGCCTCTGCACCAAACTTGTGGTTCTAATCAGAGGCACGGGGAGGCGAAAGGTGTCAAAGAAACAGATTTGAGTTGGAGAATACATTTTGTCAGGGTCAGACCAGAGCCAGAATAAACACATGCAGTGTCAGCAGTCGTTCCACTTCACGTGCAGTTATGAGCTGTAAGGTGAACTGTGAGGGAGGACTGTGTTAGCAACAAGAACCTTAAAAACACAATGAGGAATGAGGGGAGCTTTCTGCTCTACAGATAAAAAATAAATGCTTCGCAATGATGTCATATGGTACAAAAAAACCCCAAAAAACTATACTTTGTATATATGTTAGTATTCTTACACAACTGTTAACAGCCTAGTTTAAACTGTAAAATGCAAAGACTATTTTAACTGTATTTAACATAATATAAAAATGTTGCTTATATTATTATTGCATTAATTAGTCACACCCTTGTTAACTAGTAGTGATTACTAGACATTATAAAACAAACAAAGTGTTGCACAATAATCATTTTCAATATGACATAAGATCACATAAGTGAGCAATCTTACTAACAAGAAAAGCAGCCCAAGGCCAAAAACATAAAGGCAGAATAATTCACTCCAAACCAAATGTTCAAAATGCAAATATCAAATTTCAAGACAGATATTTGGCTTTTGTGCTGACTTTTGGGTTGGGTTTTAGTTTAATGATGGTTGAACTTTTCCAAAATAATTGAAACTTGAGCAACCACTTCCTTCACGTCCTCAGAAAGCTCAGAACGGTGGTCTTAAGGTTCAACATCAGACTTAAATTCAACACACGGTATCAGAAAAAAATGTAATATCTTTGGAAACGGTTATGCTGTGGGCTTGAACATTTGAATTCTTCTGAGGATATGAAAACCTTTTTATAAGAATTAAAGGTACAGAGTGAAGGCTTCCAAATAAATGACAGTAAATAAATGTAGATTCATCTATTTTATCCTTATCCGCGGCACATCTGAAGGTTGGTGGTTTGAATCCTGCTCTCAACATCATTGGTGGAGTGGTCAGATCCATTGACCCACAGGTTGGTGGTGCAATTCCACCCCACAGATGAACGCTATGGTAGCATCTTTGGGCAAGGCACTCCACACACATTCATACACCAGTGTATGCAGACGCTCGGGGTGATGTGGGTTAACGGGCATAATGCACTTGATGTAAAGCTCTTTGAGTGCTTTGAAGGTATAAAAATGTGACCACTGACCATTTTTGGATCATTACATTTAAATAAATACAGCTCATGCCACAAATCTAAATAAGTATACTGACGATATCCGACAACGATAATGAGACGATTTCATTCAGTGACAATAGTTATGTTTCTTTGTATAGTTACTATCCATGTTGGTAAGTTTAAGGTTTAAAGAGAGATTTTCATGCATATATTATTCAAGAATTGCATTAAATAGTAAGAGGAAGAAAGATTAAGAGAGACTAAACCCAAAATGAACCATGACTTAACCAGACAGTCATCTATAATTATGTGAAGAAAAAATCTGAACAGCATGAAGATTCAAAGCTTCAACTTCAAACCTCTGAGGACAACTACAGGATGTCTTTGTAGTGTGAGAAAGAGCTCTCACAAATTAACCAGCAGTCATTCTCAGACACAGAGTTATTTATAAGTGTATGGAACATGTCTATATAAATGCCTATATGATCTTGTTACAGTTTTAATAAGCTCTTTGAACTACACTGTGCTGTAACTGAGAGGGTGATTTTACCTTTTCACTGAAACTGAAACTAAAGACATCTTCCTTTGTAACTGTTGCAAATGTCAGTAAACCATCAAAAGAAATAGAAATAAGTGAAGTTTTTCCAGTTGAATACTTCACATTATGGTACAAATGAAACAATGTAAACAGCCCATTGCAACTCCGCCTCAGGAAATAACTGAAGTGGTTATCAAAACATAAACGTTTTAATCAGGAGCTATAACAGTCGGCACTTGGAGCAGAAGAGACCACACCCACCCACTGTGTTTTCATAGCCTTTGTCTCACCTCTCTCTCTGGGGGTTCATATAACTACATGATTACAAGACAAGACAATGAGCACAATTTGTTTCTACCAACTAAGGTCTTGTGGGAGATTTTCTGGTAACTACGTCTCTATATGCAAATCCTCTGGACACACCGTAATGTTATAACAAAAATACAGTGTTGAGTTATTTCGGGATGGGGCCAGTAGTGACTGAAGGGGCAGAGAAAGTCTTTGACCTTTTGGAAACTTCATTGTGTGAATACAGCGGGACCCTGACGGCTGGTTTCCCATCATACCTTCCTGTGACGCAGGACTGGGGACTCAGATGTGGTGACTAAAGCTGTAGAGAAAATACCCAGGGTGCAGCTTAACCAGTAAACATGTGTCTTTACACCATTATGCACTAACAATGACATACTCTGAAAGATGCCCTATGTAACCTATCTCCATGGATATGTACCTAATGCGTTACTTAATGCCATACTGTGGAGCATTCCAGGCAAAGCAACTGTATCTGAAAACAAGCAGGTGATGTTACCCTGAACCAGTATAGTACTACTAATCTAAAGGCAGGGTAGGGGTGAGGTTAAATCATAAACGTTCCAAATAGGAAATGAGCATGGGCCAGATTCAGTTCCATCGACTCTGGTTCCAATAAACTTTACATAAAAAACAAAAAATCATTGCTCCTCTCTCTGCAACTGCTGCAGTGAGGCTCATCATTTTGATCTTAAAATGTTTATATCAACCTACTCTACATGATCCTGGGGTTTTTATTCTGCTTTTTTGTCCATAAATCAAGATATGAACATTAATAACAAACAAACTAGGTGCCTTCCATCCCCAAAGTCACTCCCCCCGCTAGCAAGAAGTTTAATTGCCGGCACTGATAAGCATCCGCCCCCTTCCACACAAGCAGTACCGGCAGGACACAGAACCTTCAACAAGCTTGCCCTTGATTGGCTCTTTGGTTGCTATGATACACACTCGGAATTCCAAACACGGAATCTGGCCCGCTATAACTGCTAGCCTCGACTGGCTTCAATTTGGGGCCAAATTCCATGTTGGCAGAGCCTAACGCTATGGGTGACGTCACACTCCATCACTCCACTTCTATCCAGTCTATGGGTTAAAAGCATTCAATTCAACCTTTTTAAGCTACATTGTAGAAAAAAATCTTTACATTAGATTAGATCTTTAGCATGCTTTAGCTGCTTGTTTGAGGTGGATGACAAATACATTGAAGCCATGTCCAAGAGTGTTGTTGACATGCATTTTTCTTCATTTGTTTATGTAGACCCTGTAAAATGGCTACATAGGACCTATACTACAGTTTACAGGGATGTGACA
This sequence comes from Periophthalmus modestus, assembly GCA_019594935.1. Classification (NCBI taxonomy): domain Eukaryota; kingdom Metazoa; phylum Chordata; class Actinopteri; order Gobiiformes; family Gobiidae; genus Periophthalmus; species Periophthalmus modestus. Next base: position 15,385,668 of record JAIEZT010000084.1, on the reverse strand, counting down.
ACTGGACACCAAAGATAAACCTGCCTCTGTCAAGTGTTTCTAAAAAGACTAAGTCAAACCCAGGTTCAAGCAACTGTGGCCACTGATGCTACACTGACAATTAACACACCTATAGCAACTTTCTGCATGGCTTCAACAGCAGCACGTTTACTCTGAAAAGACCACTTTCCAACACCACGCAGTATTTCACACACAACCCGCGACGCAGCCCTGACCCAAATGTCCCCTGAGGAGTCACAGTTTGTGGTGACTCCTCAGCACGATGGAGAAGTGGGCTCTGCTTTTGTGTCAAAGAGATGCTTGTTCTCCCACTCCTCAGCCATGAAAGCCAATTGGTCTTGCCATCTAGGTCTATTTACATGCACAAAGGCATTCTTCAGCATTAGTGCAGTCACATGGCCCGGTGTGTATAGCCCACTGATAGATGGAAAAGACTTGCATTAGCATTTGACAGCAACAAGGAAACACAACACAATGTCAGTAAGGCTGTTCAATATTAATGCATGGAGAAATGGACATAGGGATGGAAACAATGAAATAAATATGTCCAAGCAAAGTGCAGCTTCGATCGACCCGTGTTTGACAAGCATTAACTAAATGGTTTTTAAATTTTTTTCCATTTATTATACAAGTGTGACAACAGCAACGCTCAACATGACTACATATGGTGTAAGTGTAGGGTGAGGGAAAGAGAATCATGTGAGTATAAAGACTCATTCTCTATGTAACTTTTCAGGTGCAGGGTCTGCCGCCTGATTGTCTTCATGCAGATATCATTGCATTGCCTAGAATATTCCACAGTTTAGCATCAACTCCAAGGAGACAAGCAGGTGATGTCACCAGGTCAAGTTGCAGGTCAGATCTGTGGAGAAGCAACTCTGCTCACAGTAAGAATAAGATAAGATAAGAATGCAAGATTTGTTTAGCAATAAAAACACCTGTAATTGAGTAAAGGCAAAATAGAGAGTACTTTGGAACGATTCAGAATCCAGACAAAGCAATAGCATGTCCATGGAGGAAAGCAGAACAAAAAATGTACACAGTGTACCTTTAAATATGCAAATCTAGGAAGCTCCACAAACCTCACTCACTGTTTAGATAAGACAAATAACAAAACAGTGACTGCAGTGGTCAGCATTAGAACTAACTTGGCTAAAAATACAGTGCTTTGGATGCAATGACCTTGGCAACTTCTACATCTGCAGGTGTTGTACAAGATAAAACATTTTCCGCTCACAAAAAAAAACCAAACAAATTTGTATTTTTTTTTTTTTTTTTTTAAATGGCATCTTTAGTCTTCTGAGGCTTGTTTTGACATGTAGCTGAACAAACTGCTCAAGTCAAACAGGACAAACCTAAATCTATCTGCTGAGGAACTGAGATCTTGCACTTGCTAGAACTGGTGTTTACCAAAGTGTTGCCGCTGCTGAGCTAACTGTCATAAATGCGAAACAGGCAGGCCACATGAAAGGAACAGTCTCTACATACTGCTGTACTGGCTAAACCCCAAAATCTAGCTAGAGTTGAAATCTGCCCAAAGGCACAGTGATCTAAACCTAAAACCTACCAACCCAAGAATGAGCCCACATCTAGTTAAAACCTTCACCTCAATTTTATGTAGTGTTATTAAACACAAACAAAAATGTTTTTCAAATTGGTTTCAATATTAATTTCCTGAGCATAGGTTTATTTGCAAAAGCAGTGGCATTTAAGTAAAAAAGACATTGGAGGCTTGCAGTTCACAGTATGAAGCCAATTGTATTTTACAGCAATAAAAATATTATTCCACCCCTCCTTGATAAAAATTCACACATTTTTTATTGACAAAAACATGGAAACAAAACATTTTTTCAAAACCGAGATAGCCAAGATTTGCAACTGAGCTTTTCTACAGACTTTTGACCATTGCCATTTAACACAAAATCTAATTTCTTCCTCCAAAGCCTGAACTCTGCTCCAAACCACACACTTTTACCCAAGCTGATTATTAACTGATTAACAACTCAGTCTTGATCTCGATTCAAATTCCATTAACTGCACAGACCTACCTCCCTGTTTTCCATCTTAAACAAAATTACTTAAATGACATTTCTTGCCTAAGGGATTTATTAGGATCAACCGGTTCATATGTGTCACAACCAGGTCTCAAATGTAAAAACACTCTTAATCATGAATGAGTGTAGGATCTGTGCTGGTGTCTCAGTTCATTCTTAACTTGGTAGTGAGTCACAGTTTGTATTGCGCTCTGAAGCAGTAAACAGCTCTGACTAAAACTGGTTCTCTCACTGTGGTGGTGCTTGGATGTGCCCTGGAGAAGAAGACGACACACCTAATAACACTGAGTCACTGCAGCAGCCTCTTCACCAGCTCATAAACATGCTCCGGTTATTTGTTTAGGTCACAGATGTTTTTACAAATAGCGCGTTTAGCCTAAGTGGAGAATTGGAGACTGTCAATGAAGAGTTCAAAAGAGTTTCGTTGTAGACAATAACCAACATTGGAAAAAATACTTATAATATCAAGATTGGCGAGTCAATTGTTACCTGTGCAGTGGAGAAGTCATGGTCAGCTGTAGTTGTTTTAAATGTGCTATATAAATAAACTTGAATGCCTGAACCTCTTATGCTCCGTGCCCTTCTTTCCACTAGTGGCAATAGTTTGGTTATTTTTTTTGTTCTATGATGAGATTTGAGCTGTAGAGTGTTGAAATGTGAACTGCTATGACTCATTATAGATACAAAACAGACAACTTAAGCATTGCCTTCTGTTTTTTAACAATAGTGTACATTGAGAATAAATTTCACAAGTAAACTTGGGGAAAGTAAAAATCATTGGTAGAGCGGTCACATCCGCTGACCCACAGGTTGGAGGTGCAATTCCAGCTCCCACAAATGAATGCTGTCGTTGTGTCCTTGGACAAGACACTTAACCCTCCTCGCCCTCAGTGTCTGTGTACACCAGTGTATGAATGTGTGTGTGAATGTGTGTGATGTAAAGTGCTTTGAGTGCCTTAAAGGTGGAAAAGCCCCATATAAAAATGTGACGATTGACCACTGGGGGGTAATTTCTGCTTTATGTTTTGGTTTAAATATTATTGTTAACCGTCTATATTTACTTCAGCAATATATTGTACATCAAAATGCATTATTGTGACAGGGCTAGGGGACAGTACCACTCACACATTCACACTGACAAACATGTCCTGACACACACAGACACTCAGAGGAGACCTTTTGCCAAAACTGTTCAACCATCTGCTTTGGCCTCAGGCTTTGGTTCGCCCTGATCTGGAGATGACCTACTGAGAGGATTGCTCCAACAATACAATACAAGAATGGTGTAGAGATATTTCACAATCAGCGCTTTCAAATCAGCAATTCCCCACCAAATAGGCTAAGGTTGGAAAGCTTGCAACTACTTTAAATGAATTAGAAATTAGCCTCTGCTGTTTGTCTTGTTTTAACATTGATCATCTGAAAGATATGGACAAACTTCTGATTATTTCTTTGTTTTATATTACTATTATTATTTATTTTATTTCATTCAACTGTAAATTGTCTCATTAAAAACAAATAAAAATGTCTTTCTTTCAGTGTTAATTTCCTGAACCTATACAAACAATGTGGACTTGTAACGTGCCACTCCATACAAAAACACTTCTTCCTCCCTAAGCTGAACTCTGCTCCATTTCACATGCTCCATAAAAAAACAACACAAAAAAACATACATATCAATAACAAAAAGTATATAAATTGCACAGCCCTAACTTTAAATATCTCTCCACTTTAGTTTAAAATGTATGCACTCACCATGGCAAACACTAAAACAACAAATGAGTCGGGCAAGACAAAGATCAGTACTTCAGCATTAGTTGTGGTGGTCCTTGAATTGGATGCAGCCTTCACCAAACTAGATTTACAATCCAAGACCAAAGGAAAATGTACTGCTTGTTCTGCTAAAAGATTGTTTCCTTCAATTCAAATTACCCAAATGTAAACAAAGACTAAGACTTAAACCCTCGCACTAAAGCTTTAAATAAACTATTCACGGGCCATGGATATTTGTGCAGTAGTGTCATTGTTGAAAGGGCTACGCTCTGATTATTATAAACTGTATGAATGGAGTTGCTAACAAAAAGACATTTGAGTGTAGGGGTGGGCGATATGGGAAAATACTCTTACAGCCAATAGGTTAGGGTTGCACAATATAGGTTATCTCAATGGTTCCCAAAGTGGGGTCCAGGGGCCCCCTTAGAAGCATTGCAGGGGGTCCCAAAAGTTGCTTTATATTAGTATTAAGCCCATAGTTGCTACAATTATCAATTTAAGCCGGTAAATTTGCTAAAATGCAAAAACTGCAATTAAATAGGATAAAATATTATGTCTTTTTAAAGAGACATGACATTGTACCTGTAGTTTAGATCGCTCCTGGAGTTGTTTAAAGCATGCACTTTGAACAACTGTAATCATAATTACAGATTTTTTTTTTTTTTCCAAAATCATAAAATGTTTGTATACTTAGTAACCACCTGCTTCTTCTGAGTGCATCCCGTACTGTGATTGGTTAAATCTACTTGTCACTCTCCTGTCACACTCCCCCTATTGGCTGACATGTAGATGGAATGTGTCTATGAGCAAAAAGCTGCATCAACAGAACAGCATTAAATCATGATACAACAACCACAGGATCAGATCACTTTTATGGTTTATATTGTCTCGCCCATCCCCATTAAGTTATTATTTACAGATGAGAGCAAGTGTATTAAATTCCATACGACACTTCATCTGAACACCAAGAAACGTCTGACCTAAAAAAGCCAAGCACTGATTACTAATGACCTCTTCGCGTACATATTGCTGCATCAAAGCATACAGTCTTTAAAATCATCCAGAGTCGTTGCATGTTCATCTCCAAATATGAACAAATCTTCCTCAAAACTCCACCCAAAACATCAGCTCCTAATCCTCTTCATTAATAATGCATGGACAGAGGAGATATGTTTTATAGTGCTTGTTTTGCTGGGTCTGGTGAGCTAGCAGGCGTGTAGTGCCTGAGGGATGGGAGGATTCTGCTGGAGCACGTTTTAATATGTGAACAAACAGAAAAAGGGTCAGGTTTAGGGCAGTGCAATATCTCATGGCATGCTTATAGAAGAAAATCAACCAATTTAGTGTGAGATGTTGATGAATTAGGGCAGAAATGCAAAATAAATAAACTTATAATTGGAATTGTCTCAAGATTGCAATTTGATAAGATGCAATTATGGAATTACAAAGGTACAATTAGAATGTCAAACACAAATAATAAAATATATTTTTTATGGAAAACATGTTGTAACTTTGTATTTTAGACCTCTACAAAACTGAGATGCACGGGATTCTTGTGTAATGGTGCATTTACCAAAAATAAATCAAAAATGCATTGGATGCCTCTAGTTGTGTGCCATTACATCTGAGGACAAACACCTCTGATGCACGTCATACACGCTGTGGACGCACATCATAGAAAAATACTTGACACGTGTCCAGGACGCCCATTGCGGTCTCTGTGGTGCCTTTAGATGTTTTTTCCCTGTGTCTTTGTGAACAATGCTAACCAGGTTGACAGAATGGCTTTAGTGTATGTGTTACATAAAACCCATCAACAAAGGTGATTGGCGGCATGTCGCGGCATGTCTGGGTCTTTCACTAGCCTTTATGCTAGCTGGTAGCTAACATAATTAGTTACCACTAATTTGTGGCTAATGTCTTTCTACTTTTTCCGGCTAATGACGTTGCTAGATCACTGGAGCAGAGTCTCTGATTGGGTGACGCTACACGTCAAACGTCCCTCAAATATAACTGATATAATAATCCTGATTTCAAAACAATAAACATACAACTAATAATGTATCTTGCTCTGATAATCTCTCTCTATTGAAAAACCTATAAATGACTATATAAACCTTTGTAGACTCTAAAGAACCAACAACCATTTAAATCTTAAGCTCCTCGTTACCACCGTCCCATCATCAGGTATGTGTTTACAGTCCTGAGACGTCAACACTGAAGGCCCATTAAAGTAGCACCATGGACATGACCTTTGTCCCTTATCCCAGCTGAGGGTTGCCCTGTACACTCCACATGACGACACCTTCCTCAAGTCGGACCTGTCAAACCCTAGCCCCTCCCTCTCTTCCTTCAGAGGCCCAAACACAAAGCGCTGGTTCAAATGAATGGCCTAAATGACTGCAGCAGAACAAGACCAGCTCAAAGCTCCTCATTGTGTCCCCATGGTCACCGGGGGCTCGCACAACTCGGCTGTGTTTAAGAGGCCATTTGGCAGGCCTCTGTTCTGATCCAAGCAACGCAACAACAAGCATCTCCACTCGCTGTGAGGAGCAGGCAGTTATGGACTCGAGGCCTGAGGTAAAACAGCAGTGAAAGGGAGACTTAAGTGGATACATGAACTACTGTATGCACTGTGACAATACAATATGGAGCTTAAGTATTGGCAAATGCAAGAGGACATTCATTAGGCTCAGAAGTAAAAGAGGAGCATTTCAAAAGAATACAAACTCTCTCCTCATGTCACCAGAAAAACCTTTAGTAATGTATATAGCTTATAGCAACATTAATTAAATGTCCTACATTACGTAAAACTGACTCTTGTGTGCTTGAATGCTGTTACTTCATCAAAAACATACGCAAAATTGTTTTGTTTCATCCTCACATGGGTGAGCAATCCTTTATTATCAGTCCATCCACATCTCCACAGCTCAAAATGCTCTGTTCCACCTTGTGATGTCACAAAGCGCTAGTTTTCAAGTTAACAGCTACCTTTTAGGATTTGTTTAGTAGAGATGGGAAATTCCAGGGCTGAAATCATCCAAATGATTCTAGTGAAGGTGTATGGAGTTTAGCACTTCCTGTATTACCACATGACATCACAAGGTGTGAGAGAAGAAATCAGCGTAAATATGCAGGGTTTGTGAGTTAAACATGTGTGAATGAAACAAAACAAAACTCTGGGTATGTTTTTGATGAGGAAACAACATTATAACATACACTGCCTGGCCAAAAAAACAACAACTTGGATTTAACTAAGCAAATAGGTACAAGCCTCCTATTGGATAATTACTGCAGATTCAGCAACAGTCTGTGCTCAAAGAATGAGGTCAGCTGACTACTTGAATATACTGAATGACCAGGTTATTCCATCAATGGACTTTTTCTTCCCTGATGGCACGGGCATATTCCAAGATGACAATGCCAGGATTCATCGGGCTCAGATTATGAAAGAGTGGTTCAGGGAGCATGAGACATCATTTTCACACATGGATTGGCCACCACAGAGTCCAGACCTTAACCCCATTGAGAATCTTTGGGATGTGCTGGAGAAGCTGTCTGCAGCGTCAGACTCGACCATCATCAGTGCAAGCTCTTGGTGAAAAACACTGGATCGAAATAAATCTTGTGACATTGCAGAAGCTTATTGAAACAATGCCACAGCGAATGTGTGCAGGAATCAAAGCTAAAGGTGGTCCAACGGAATATTAGAGTGTGAGACTTTTTTTTTTTTTTTTTGGCCAGCAGTGTAGATCAGAAAATAACATAATATGGGCCCTTTAAAGTAGGGAGCTGCTTGGAATGCCATAACACATGACAGAGGAGTGTACAGTACTGACAGTCAAACACGTGTCCATAGCAGAGGAGAGAGAGAAGTTTCCAAAGACACTGGCATCTACTACTCTCATTTTCACACTATTACAATATGCAGACTTGAAAAACAGACTGAAAACTGTCAATATTGCTAAAGTTGAATTTAACCACTTGATCCTTCCAAAGATATGAGGCACGAAGGTTCACACTAATCGATACTAAAACTAGTATCAAAACTAGCAAGAATCGATACTAAAAAAGTCACATGACAGAAATGAACCTTTCGTGAATAGCTTTAGAATGATCTTGAGCTCTATCTGAACAAGTATAAGACCACATAAACTAGTATACGCCTGTGGACCTCTATGGAACCTACCTGTAGGACTGAGAGATTACACAGACATACGACCATGTGGTTGAAAATCACATTCTATTGTCTAAAGAAGGTATTGTATTTAATTATCATTATGGTATGGGAATCAGTGTCGCCCCTACTCCTTAGTATTGAAATATAGTAAGAAATTTTAGCATTGTGATGACACCATTTTGACATCCTGTATTTTTCCTGCAACCAGTCTCAGAGCACCATCCCAGAGTCGTCGGCCATTATCCCTTTTAGTGCATCACAAGGGTCATTTTTTGAATGACAAATGCAGCAGATCATCATCACTGAGCGGTCAGGGCTCAGAGTGATTGGATTTGTCTGGTCGGTGTGAGGAATGTGGCCCAGGTGTCGCAGAGCTGCCACTGAAGCGCCGCTGAGTGCTCACACAGGACGGGCCGGCAGCTGCTCGCTCTGAAGGGGGTGGGACCGCACTGGGCTCCACTTCAGGGAATAACCAACATTTGTGAACACAGCAAATAGACACATCCATCACATATGTTAAAGGGATGGCAACTTATGTGAAGCAGGGCACAAGAAAGACCCAGGTCAACGTTGCAAAATGAAATTTGTTCTTAATGTTCTTCCAGATAATAAAACAGAAAACCCCTACATAGATGTGTTGAAGGGGATGAAGTATCTAAAGCTAATAGCATATAATCACAGTCTTTACCTGGCGGTAGAATTTTGCGGAAATATTCTGGGTAGCAAATGGAAGATCTGTAACAAGCTAGAACAATATATTTTGGGGCTCAATATTAATACTGTGTACAATTTCTTTACAATAGTGGGGAGATTTTTGTCCATTTTGTTTAAAGAGGTAAGATTTGAGCTGTACAGGGTTGAATAAATAACATCTACTGCTAATTGTTTTTTCTCCTATTTATTTGTTGCACCTCAGGCCTTTTAATGATACAGAATAGTTACAGAAATTAGTTTCAATGTTATCGTTAATCACAATATTTCTCTGTAGCAATGTATAGTGTATCAAAACATGTTCTCGTGACAGGCTTAGCAAACGGTATTGTATGAAGAGATGCTACTTCTTTCTAGTAATGCTGATTACTATGATATATCAAAGCATTAAGATTTAAAATGATTTAGAAGATTTACAAAAACAATTTCTTGATGTTAGACCAAATCCTCAACAATACAGTGTATTTAGACATAGGCAATTGCAATTCAGCATATTAAAATAATCACACACATAACACATGTTATCATAATGACACTTATGAAACTGGGATATCACAGTTGTCACATCGCTAAAATACTGACCACACACCTGACCTTTGTTCACTTTTATGTTAAGCACTTCTGGCAGCTGAAGTCGTTTCTAAATGTGCTATATAAATAAACTATAAATAAATTTGAACTTAATTGAATTGACCTGAACAGAGAAGGGAGATAAATAAGCCTCTCATATTGCTGAACAAAATATAGATGGTAAACGAGCTGAACAAAATATAGATGGTAAACGATAATATTGAAACTCATTTATGCCACTGACACAATAAGCCAAGAGCAAGATTATCCCCAAAAAATGAACTACAAAAAATAAACAGCAGAAAGAAACATTTTAGTAGTTAGTTTGCATCTATAAGAAGTCACAGAAGTTTTTTGTTCAACCTTCTACTTCTCAAATCTAATAGTAGTGCTTAAAAATAGCCAAAAGTTCACCACTAGTACAAAGAAAAAGTCCCCACGATAAATACAAAACCCCAAACACACACAGCACATGTTTTAAGAATTACTAGAATACCATCTGAATATAATAATCAAAAAATACTAAGAAACATCATTTTTTTTTTCTCAATATCGCCCTCCCCTGACTGTACCTAAATAACCTGTATTAATAATGCAAGAGCTGGATGAAACCGTGATGTCTGCTGATGGCTTTTATTATAGGGTGGCCGTACTCTACACTGTACATTACAAGGCTGTTACTTGAGCCAACAATGTAATACATGTAATATGAACATCTTGTCCACTTCGCAAATGTCTGGGACAGTTTGAATTGCCTTGGTTTCGCATCTGTCAAGTCATCTGTTACACACTGCTGCTTATTTTTGAAGTGCCCATATTAGGCTATTTTCTGATCTATACTATAATGTAGTTTCGTCATTCAAAACATATCTGGAGTTGTGTTTGGTTTCATTCACACATGCACAACATGTTGGAATGTCTGCACATTTAGGCGTAGTAGTTCTTCTCTCAAACAATTTGTGATGTAATGTGGTAATCGAGTGTGAAGTGCTCCACTGAATTTTAAGATAAGATAAGATAAGATAAGATAAGATAAGATATGCCTTTATTAGTCCCACAGTGGGGAAATTCCAATATTGCACCGCACAGTTAAACAACAGAAGGAAAATTGTACATGCAATAAAAGAAGATAAAGATTGAAATAATTTAAGAAATAGACTTAAAAATAAACAAAAAATAGACTCTAATATACACACATATATACATATATACATATATACATATTACATACATACATTTTGAAACTTCATACACCTTCATTAGAATCATTTGGATCATTTCAGCCCTGGAACTGCCAGTTTCTATTAAACAAAAGGTAAAAGATAGCTGCTAACTTGAAAGCTACCTCCACATGACATCACAAGGTGGAACAGAGCATTTTGAGATTTGGAGATGTAGACAGACTAATAAACCAGGATTACCGAAACATGTGAATGAAACAAAACCAAAATCCAAGTATGTTTTTTGATGAGGTAACAACATATCTATTATATATATAGTATATATATATATATATATATATATATATATATATATATATATATATATATATAGATAAGATAAGATAAGATAAGCCTTTATTAGTCCCACAGTGGGGAAATTCCACTTGATGAAATTTGTGCAGCTATGTTATATATATATATATATATATATATATATATATATATATATATATATATATATATATATATATATATATATATATATATATATATATATATACATATACACACACACATTATAATCCATTTTGTGTAATATAAGACCTTTGAATCAACGCTCACAAATTGACTATTTTACAGTCTAGATGATTTAAGAGAAAGGTTGTGAGAATTTGGCTAATGTATGCTTAATAAGCAGTCCAGATTGTTTTAGCCATTAATTACAATAATAACAGGCTTACAGTGTACAGCTCAGTAACCACTCTTATCACTGAGACCAAATGCTTTGTGTTTTGCAATGTTACCAGCAGCAGCAGTTCATATCAGCCTACACCTTTGTACAACAGCAAAACAGATGAGTGTCCATTATATCTCATAATTAGTCACTGTGAGTCACTTACACAGTAATCAGCCAATCTATTCACGTTAACCCGAGAGCAGAAGTCACATTCAAGACAAGAGCCATGTCAAATAAGCGTCTAAGACCCCAATATGAAACTCATTCACACCACATGAGGCTAACATGACAGAAGGGTCAAACTCTGATAGCTCTGAAGACCCTGCCTTTGGCCATTTTAGTCTGTCAAACCACACACCCAAAAAACTCTTGGTCTTGACATGAAATTTCATGTAAATTCTTAACAACCAACAAAGGAAAGTGTCGTTAAATGTGCGTTTAAAACAACAAAAGCCAAGACACAAGCTAGAGGAAAAACAAAGGCAAGGATCTAAGCCTGTACAATGCTGCTTGTCATGCTCTGCTAGCTCCTTTACCCACATCCTGTATTAGAAAAGAATAAGCTCGGTGTCTCAGTCTGGCGTGTGCGCTCATTGAAATGTGCACAAAGGATAACACAGTTTAATAGAAGTACTGTTTTAGTGTGAGCCGGTGAGCCCAGACAGCTGAGATTCAACGCTAGCTCTAGCATCCCCCTCCCCTCCGTTACCTTCAGACAGCTCCAGGTCCAACTCCGCCAATTGGTCCCTAACCTCTTTTGGCAGGGCGGACAAATCCACGCCGCGATCCGCCATGGCTGAACCGATAAACGCCACTCCCGTCCGGGTCAGAAGGCGCTGGGCTCTGGGTGGTAAATGTGTAAAAATAAAAAATAAAAACGCCCTCCCTCACGACACAAAACAGGCATGTGAGTGGGAGAGACAGTCCATCCGCACGGCTTGCCCCTCCGCCATAATGGGAACACTCACCACAGCCGACGGCCGCGGTCACGTGACTGCGCGCACCTCACCACTCACGCTCAACTGCAGCGCCCCCTGTCGGCGAGCCGGCGGAAGCACAGTTCAACAAAACCAGAGACATGGAAGGTAATGGGAGTTAATCATGGATGTGTTAAAATAGCTCCTGTGAAAAAGTTTGATAAAAGTAAAATCGTACCGTATACTTGGTACTCATGTATGCAGTATTACTCAAGAAAGGTCGGCCAAGTGTTACGTTTAACATTTCACTGGTATTCATTTGTATTTTTTGCATAACCCTTTAAATTATTCCTTCCATGTAAACTTTGATTAAAGGTGCAATATGTAACATTTCTAGAGAAGGGTCTGCCACCTGCTTGTCTCCATGTAAATGGTTTAGCTTTGCCTAGTTGTCCAACAGTATCACATTAAACTTATAAGCAAGTGACACCGTTTAGCCAAAGTACAGGTCAAGAGGTTCAAGGTATTTTGGAGAAATTAAACACCTGTAATTGAAAACATGAAAGATTAATAAGTTTAGTGCCATTCACTGAAATATTTCAGGCAAAGCATCTCAATGGAGAAAAGGACCTAAAAATGTTATAGTGCCCCTTTAAAAGAAGTCATGAATAAAATCACCTTAACCTGTTTGCCTTCTACAACATGAAACACAGAGGGAACACAAATATAGGATTTTATTATGTAGTTACTTTAAAACTGCAGCACTGTAAGTGTTCATATTAATCCACTTGGACATGCATCAAAAGTAAATATATTCATATAGTACAAATATGTACAGTACAAGAACATGTTAAAGTCATCATCAGTCCATCAGGGAGTGTGAAAGAACACTAATACGCTACCTGCAACTCTAATAGAGCTGCACTTTTCTCTTTTCACAACATTCTAGTTGACATTTTAAAATATGCCAAAATGTAAGGACAACGGGCCAATTAAAAATAAGTTAAACAGGGACTATCTAAAAACTTTGATCTTAAAAAATAAATCCTCCTTAGAGAAAACAATATACGTATCACAAGGGATATGTAGCACATGGGAGAAAGCAAATGAATCTAATAAAACAAGACAAAAGGTGCCAGACAGTTGCGTAAAACAGATTAAATGTCTCAAATGTTCATTTTATATGACAGTCGCCTATGGGACACAAGCCTAATATAGCGCCAGCGTCCCTATACAACATTGGGGTCACCACTTTTTTCTAATCAAAGGTTAGTTTATAAAGTTAATAAGCAAATTCCCATTTATGTATACAGCTCACATACAAGATACAGAGGTAAATACAGTCAGACATGTAAATAAAAGAATAGACAAATGTAATGCATTTCATTAGTGCATCATGACATGCCCTTTTTTATGGACAGATGTTTATCACATTTATAATTTATCAGAGAGACAAGGAACAGACAAGAACAAAATAGAACAGAACAGGGTTGTTGACTCAAATGCATAAATACATTGGTGGAATCTGAAAGTATTACTTATTCCCAACTGGCTCAATCTGCTGTCATTCTAGGTCTCTCCACCAGAGGACACAAGTGTTTGTATTTTAAGGCTCTGGCAAGGGTTAAATGGGATAGGTTAGGCACAAATGGACATTTAAGGCAATAGAGACCTGTCTTAGTGAGTTTGTGTAAGTGCATACACCTGTATGACTCTGAAACCTCTAACAGTCGCATTTTACTCTCTGCTTTCAAACACGCACCGGGCAGTCTTTGGAGGATTATATCTATGGCTTAGGTTGTGTTTGGTGGAGAGACAAGTGGGGTTCAACACAAGCAGCAAGAATATATAACTATCATTTGAAATGTAAAAATAAAAAGGTATATTAAGTCTTGGGCAACATGCAAAAACAAATAATGAAACAAAATTTACCAAACTGATTTGAAGGAAAAGAACGCTACGTAAAGATGTGCCTGTTAACTAAAACATAGCTGCACAAATTTCATCAAGTTTTATAACCAACTTTAGAAAGGTTAAATAAAAACAAAAAACTAGTCAGAAATAAGTCAGAAATGCTATGTTATGAGTTACACACAGTTAATGTGATGCACAGAATATGTAAATGTAGGCTAACCATTTTCAACCGTTAAAATATTATGACAGTAGATAGATGTTAAGGCTGAACAGAGGCACATTGAAAAGCCATCTACACATTGCTTGGCGTCTTATTTGTTCATAAAAGTTACTGACGTATTGCTCCACACAGTATGTAGTAATGGCAGTACACTCAATACAATGCAGTCCAGTGAGGAGTCATTTGGACAGAGGAGGACAGGCAATGGGAATCAGGTGAAGATTGGAGTCCAGCCCCTGTAGTTTATCGTAGAAGGAACAGGCGCTCTCTAAGTGTCAGTCCGTTACCAGAAGGCTGCTACTGAGCGGCACACAGCGGGATGGCCCCCCATGAGACAGAGAGGGCCAGGGGGCAGGGAGAAGTCGCTTAGCAGTCCTCTGCTCTATTTCCATGAGGGACCAGCCCAGGCAGGGCCATAGGGGCAGTGCTCATCATCTGGCAGCAGACTGGGATTGTGCAGCCATGATGATATGAGAGGCGGCGCTCTCACGATGCTGCTGCTGCCCCATTCCCGCCAGCACGGACATAGCCATGGCCTCCGCTGCGGCTCTGGAGCTCAGGCCGTTGTGGGCCGACGGGCTGGGCGCCAGCGAGCTGTGCTGGATCACTGGGGCAGGGGATCCCGTGGGCTCTGAACTGTCCTTAAGGCTCTCCTCAACTGCTACAAAAGAGAAAAATACAAAATGTTATTTAGTTGGCAAAAATGACCACAGAAATGGTCTGGGAAACATCCTCAAACATAAAAACACAATAATGCAAACCAGACAAAAGCAGCACCTAAGTAGGCCGTCTTCTTCTGGAGTGTGGTCACAGGGCAGTCCTTATGGGCCAGTAGCAGCTGCTTTAAATGAGCTACTTCGTTTCGCAACAGGGACACTTCATTCTGGTTTGATAAGCAAATGAGTGCAAATTAAAAATCCTTTAAAATTTTCTACTGTAGTAAGAGACTAATGAGTTGAAACAGCTATGAATAATTAAATATTAAGTAAAAGATGTTATTAAACATTGCTATGATTTCTTTCTGACATGGTTAAGTTTGTGGACTCGGCCCACTCACCGACAGAGACACGTTCAAAGAGCTGAGCTCCTCCGCCTTTTTCTCCAGAGAGCTGACCCACAGTTTGCGTTTCTGTCTGCAGCGCGATGCCGCAGCGCGGTTTCTCTCCAGGAAACGCTGTCTTCTCTCGTCTGGGTCATCATCAGCCGTCCGCCGCCGGCGCCCCCCGGTGGGCTGAGCAGGAGACACCTGAGGAAAGACAGGGCAAGGTTTGGAGAAAAACTGGGATATGTAGTGAGAGGAGGAAGATGAAAATAAATCTAAGTTTGAGTCATGGTCTGGGGTTACCTGAGGTTGTGCTGGGGAGGGGGCGTCTGGATGTTGGACCAGCAGCTGGCTCTGCTCTGCCCTCTGAGGCACCATGGGACTGCTGCCCAAAGCCATCACCCCCATACTGTGCCCTGAAGGACTCTGCTGGGACAGAGCCGCCTTCAGCCGCTGAAAAGAAGAAAAAAACTTAAAATGCAAGTACATCACAATCAATGATACTTTTTTAATTAATAGCACACTCCTTTAGGCTATCCTTCTATAATAAAACACTGTAGTGCAGCTCATGTTAAGTCAAGTTACTACAGTAATAACGTGGTAGGAACAGCAATAATAAAACCAATGACAACTTAGAGCCAAATATAAATGCAACCAATCCCTTTTGTACAAGGTCAACTTAAACACTTATGTAATCCCTGCACACAGCAAAAACAAATAAAGTGACTGGACAGCTCAAAGAGCTTTCAGGTTTATCTGAAAAACTTCTGCAGTTTTGCAGAGCTGCTGACAGCACTATATCAGAGATTCAGTATGAGTGTGGCAACACAGAGTAAAGGGTTAAATAAACAGCAGGTTACTGCAATAAAAAGTCATATGAAGAGAGAAGTGTACAGAATACTGGACGTCCAACAGGGGAGATATAAAAGAGCAGATAAGGGTATAAATATAGGGGACTAATCAGACACTGACCATCTTGGCTTCTGAGTGGATGCTGTAGCCAGAGGGTGAGTTAGAGCCAGAGCTGCTGCCCCCTAGAGGAGGCCCAGGGATCCCAGGAATGTTGGGTACCATGCACATGGGTCGAGCGAGCTGAGAGACACAAGGCAATGCAAGAATGAATTTATGATTATTACTGTCGCAGCATGTGAAATATTGTGGGTCTTACATTGATAACAGAGGGAATCGGCACAGGGCCAGGCAGCACAGGCACTGCTTGACCAGTCGGCAGCATCATCATGGGATAATGGCTGGTGGGAGATCTATAGAAAGCAAAAAAATATATATAGCTTCAACTTTTTTTCAGAAAGCGATCATATTCATCTTTAAAAATAGCTTGCCACTTACTATTTGAACTATAGTGTAAATAACGCTATGCAGCAAATTAACATTTTTAAATAGGAAAAGGATCGTATGACTGAGCCTTCAGCCACTAATCCAGTCATTCTGTAGTATTGAGTAAAAAAATAATGCAGTAATTAAGGATCTTTCTTACCCTAGAGTTCGATTTGAGGGCGGGGCCTGGGTGATGACAGAGGTCGGTGAGGGCATGGTGGGGTGAAGGGCGTCGAAGCCCAGGTGGAGTGGCAGTGATCCAGGCCGCACTATTGTTGGTGTGGGAGCTGAACTCCTGGGAGGTGTGTCCTGGGCACATAAATAAATAAAAACGTGAATCAGAAGTTAAATCCATTATACATATTTTTCTCCTGGTTTTCAGTGATTAAGTAATATTTAGCAATATTTTTATTATATTCCTATTATTAACTAATTTACAATGCAGAATCACCTAAATATGAAACCCTCAAAATACAACTATGCTAATGATGCGCAAAAAACATTATAACATGGTTAATAGCTTATACAAGTCCATTTAGCACAACATGTCTACTTATTTGTTATCTATAACATGATGAGGTTAGTACTCACCTTGGGTTTAGCATATGACTCTCTCTGGTTGTCTGGTTTTGGAGAAATGGACTGTGGGCTGCAGGGCGGTGAGGAGTCCACCTCCACAGGCAGCTCCTCCTTCACCTTCACATCTGAAGGTGTCTGTAGAGTCATGTCCACGGCACCAGAGTTTGAAGATGGCTGCTGTAAGGAGAAACATTTTAATTCTTTGGCCAAAACTGCTTTGGGCACTTCTTCTATAACACAAGTGACTACAACATCAATGTAGTTAGTAGTTAGTTTTTCTTGAAACCAAACACTTGTGTGGTATATACACTTGTGTGCATATTGCTATGTCTGCTCAGTCTCTGAAACTGGTGAAATAAGTTTTAGTTAGCACTCAATATACATTAACATTGTTTAAGCCACTATGAGGATTGTGTATTAATGTGCAGTCCATTTTAATAAAAACACAATAATGCAAAAATATATGTGATAAAACACATAGATTTGGAAAATAATGTTATTACCTCATTTAACCGAAAGTAGGAAGTAAAAATTAATGTTATTTTTGTGACCAAAAACCAGACACAAACTTACAGTGCTTTTGGCTTTCTTGTCATCTTCGTCGTGATCAAAGGAAGAGGCTAGCTCATTGAACAGCCCGACCTCCTCACAGTTCTTTAGGAAGCGAGTGGGAGTAGGCGTCTGGTCTGGCAAACGGAAAACAAGAGTGAGATGATAACTATTCAATATAATGTTTTCACACTCTGATCACGCTCAACATCCAAAAGAGAAACTCGTGTTTGTGTCTTCTGCTTTTACAGGCCTGTGGTGACTGACAGTGACATAGTGTCTGTAAAGATTAGCAACAGAAAGATTCAAACTGACCTGCGATGATGACGGAGTCGGTCCGGGACGGTCCGAATTTCAGCGTCATCTCATGTTTGTGTTTGTGCACAGCCAAGTGGTCCTCATTTGTGAATCTCTGTAACATCAGAAGAAATATAGACCCTTTAGAATAATATATTTTCAAGATACCCAACGACGGTTTACATAAGGGGACAAACATAGACAAACAGAGGAAAAAGTTATTGAAAGGCGGTTTTATAGAGATGGGTTTTCCATGCCCTGTCATGTCTAAAATTCTGGAATAGAAGCAAATGGAGGCAAAATGAAACAGACCATAACACATTTTACACACACATTTCACTGACATCAGATCTACATGCTAATCGTTTTTAAATAAGCATCAATTTTGAACTTGTAGGGTATAAATGTCAGTTAGATTGCTCTATTACAAAGGACTATGATATTTTGTAGCCTAAAAACTGTATTTGAGCTTCACAAGAAGTATAATTTGTGGTGAAGGGTGTAATTAATCTGTAGATGAAATGAAAAAAAAACTATTGTGGGGTTAATAATTTTATGGTAGTATTCCAGTAAAACATAAAAATCAAGATTTTGCTGCAACTAGTCCCATTCATGCATATTATAATTAGGTGTTTTGGTTTTCAAGACAATTCTCCAGTAAGAAAGCAGAATGAGGCTCACATGAGTCTATCATTTGTTTTTGTTTGTTTTTTATTTAACCAGGAAAGTCCCATTGAGATTGCTAATCTCTTTGTACCAGTGACAAAGCCTGCGAGTGTCCAGTGCTGCCCAACCAACATGTGTGTACAGTTCACAGTGGTGTGTCCAAGGCTTACAGTTTGTAATAAATCGCAGAGAGGCATGGTAAACGGAGTCCAGCAGTTTTAGTGCTTGGGTTGGGACATTCATATAAATAACACCTCCATAATCTAGAATGGGTAAAAACGTTGCTGTCTCTTCTTTGCATTAAAAGAGAAACATAACTTGTTCCTAAAATAAAAGCCAAGTCTCAGCTTTTTAATCAGTTGTTCAATGTGTGCTTTAAAAGAAAGACTCATCAATTAAAATACCTAAATATTTAAATAATTTAACTGCTTCTATTTTTGTCCCTTGAAGAGTAACAACAGAAGGAATGTTCTGGGAAATACTTAGTCTTTGTGAATAGCATTAGTTTGGTCTTGTCTGCATTTACAGAAAGGTCTAATTGTAAGAAAGTGTGCTGAACAATATTAAAAGCATTTTGCAATGTGACAACACTGGCAGCAAGAGTTTTGGAAAAACAATAAAGAACCATATCATCAGCATAGAAGTGATAATTTGTACCAATGAGATCTTGGCCAACATCATTAATATAAATAGAAAATAGGATGTTGGCCATGGGTTGAAAGATTCAATGCTGAAATCCAATTGGTTTAAACCTAAAAGGACTCTCTCTGATCTGAATCCTCACTATCTAAACCCCAACACTTGTAGCCAATCATTAATCAGTGCTAGTGCAACCACTGCAGCTCAGTGAGTGAATTCTGGAGGTTCTGAGCTTTCATATGAGACATGAGTTGTCCAGCTTTAGGCACATTTGTGATTGTCATACCTTTTTAAAACAGTAAGAACCCAGGCTACATACATGCAAGCTACATGTGGGACTTTAATGGTTGATATTAACAAAAAGTGTTAAAGTATTAAATGGCTGCTTGACCTGAAGAAATAGCGCAAAGTCTTAACCTAAATATCCCATTACAATTATCACAGTCTGATAATCTCCATGATATGTATATTCAAGTAGTCCTGTCCATTATATGAGTACCCACAAAGAGAGAGCTGAGGTGTACTGTTCCTTGTGTCTTAAAGGCTTTGTATAGGCACATCACAGCCCCAAGGCACCAACTCAGATTACTACTACACATAGATCACAATTACTGCTGTGGACTGACACTTCACCGCACATGTAGAAACAAAAACAAGACATGACATTATTGGAGAGACGGTTTGACGACTAGGCAGCTTTTGTAGGGTAATAAAAATATAAAACAACAACTTTACAGAAGACTTTTATCTAAATATGCTGTTGTAAGAGCATAATTGACAAAAATCTGAACTGTAGCGGAAAACAGAAACCTACCATTCGGTAAAAATCTGTTATTAAGATGATTTAAAATGATTAAAACCTGTGACCACTGACAGGAGGAAGTATTTCCATGAGAAATGTGATCAGACTATAGAGGCACAAGTGATCCTTACATGAATGATTTACAATTTTGGAGTAAATACAATATGTAGTGTATATTTCTTTTTTTTTTAATCTGTATTGTACATATATCATGCAAACAATGAATTTGATATCCCATTTCATTAGTCAGCTTGTTTTTAAACTGGGGAAGAAAATTAGGTTAGCACCGTGGCACCATTTACCACTCTCGGCATAAACATCACAGGTTGACGGTGTGATTCCAGCCCCCACAGATGAATGCTGTCATTGTGTCATTGGACAAGACACTTAACCCACCTTCCCCTTCTGTGTCTGTGTACACTGGTGTATGAACGTGTGTGTGAATGGGTGAGTGGTTCCTTGATGTAAAAGCGCTTGGACTGCCTAGAAGATGGAAAAGCGGTATATAAAGATGTGACCATTTACCATTTACCATAGTCACACAGGATGAGGTGAATAGGAAATCTAAAAATGCTAAATACAGTGGGTTTGTCAAAAGGACTAAAGTTGCATATTACCCATGTGTATAACTACAAATAATAAATGTCAATGTGTTTACTAAGATTAGTCAAAAACATATTTGAACTTCTTCTCCCAGCAAATGTGTTTCCCTTTTGCACACACTATAACTGACATTTTGAAGGACTGTATTGTTCCTTCAAAAATAACTAAACAAATAACAAATATGTTACTCCTATCTAGCAGTATTAAATAGTTTCTGATACATTGGCTAAAAGTTAAGACAAACTAAATTACTTTTAAGTAAACTGCTTGCCATGATTGGCAGTTGCTTTGCTTGGAATGTTCCACAGTATGGCATCAAACTGCATTTAGGGTTGTACCAACACATCAAGATTGTGACTAAACTGAAACTAAACCCAGAAATAAACCAAGACTCACTGTGAGCAGACTTCCCTCTACACATATTTGAAACCTTTACCGTAATAGTATAATGCACTTTTAGCAGATTTGAATGTTTAAGAGCATCTACAATTTCTGTCTGTCTCTTCTCCGATTACTAATGATCAGCCATTACTCAGATTAAAATCCATGCATCTTTTCAGTAGAAGTGGAGAGGTGAGTGAGTCAAAGCAGTAGGAGGAACATGCTGGCCGTGGCGGTGGCCTATTCACCATTCCTACAGACTATTTTGGGTCGGGCGCGCCACTGTTGTGCGTTCTGTCGTGAGAGAGCGCAGTGGAAACAGTCAAGTGTCGAGCTGAATATTTATAGCAGCGACAAGCAGCGGCATCACCTACACAACTACACTTAGACAAACTTTTGATCCACAAGGGAAATTACTTCGACACAGTAGTTCACACATTACAACAGGAATAGTAATGCAACCATAGCAACAAAAAGGTAATTACATTCAAATTTCTACCGCACATCTTTCACTTGGGTCTTTTCTTCCTCACAGTTTGTTGATAACTATTATGAGGATTAGCTCCCTGCTCCACTGTAAATCCTGGATATCTCCGTATGGGACAGTCTGGTTGTTGCTGAGTGAGAGGAGAGAGAGAAGAGAGGTGAGAGGGAGGGGAGGTCAGGAGGGTGAGGAGGGGAGGTGGGTATCACACAGCTGCCAGAGTCTCACCAAACGACGATCCCAGACATGTTTATACAACACTGGACACTCAAACAACACCGGGCCACTGCCACTGACGGAGAGTGTGTCTGCAATCAGTTGTCACTTTGTCCTGAAAAGCCTGCACGGCTCCCACTGTCAACAATATGTGCAAAAATGTCACAAGCCACATGCAGAGAAGAGGAGAATGCAAAATGATCAATATATAATTATCAATATTTTATACTTTTAGTAGGTAGATGGTAGTAACAACTAAACAAGAATGATAAGAGTAAGCCTGTTACATTAAATACTGTATCGACTTTTTGTTGTTCGATGCCTGACCCATTTTTGTGGCTCAATTTTTATCATGGGGACTTTTTCTTTGTACTAGTGGGGAATCTTTATTATAAAGATTATTACATTATTTTTTGCCATACCATGACATTTGCAGTTCCTCTATAACTCATTACAAGATACAAACTAACTACTTAAGTGTTGCATTCTGCTATTTTTTTTTTTTTTTTTTTTTTTACAATATTTTACATTTAGGACATGTTTTTGGGGATAATTACGCTTTATGATTTGGTTTTAATATTATCGTTTATCATCTATATTTACAATATAACGCACTTCAAAATTTTTCATTCTGACAAGCCAAGATAAGAAACAACTTGAAATATCACAATATCACACTTACGATTACTGACACCATGGCCAAACAATGGCAAAATTTGTAATTAATTTTTCACTTACTTTGTGCAATTACCAGTCCTCTATTGTGTGACCAGTTTTATATAATGTTCTTATAATCAAAGTAAAGTTAATATGACATAAATAGCCAGATAAAAAGCTGTTTATAATTAGATTTACTTACTTGAAGTATAGGTTGGATTAAATGACTCACAATTATTATTTTTTACTCCAGTAATCTTGACCTCCCAGAGACAGCACATATGAACAAGCATCAAAAGACTTTTAAGAGCTCGAATTCAGTCCAAAACACTTGACTGACATAATGATACATGGAAAAAGAATAATGTTCACATAAAAAATCTAATAGAAGGCCAAATTGTAATTCCCAGTAAGTGGCTTGTTATTTGATGATTAGAAAAAACATGGAGCCTTCAAAGTGGGAGAATGAGGTGTGAGTGGAGTTGGGATGTGATCAGAAGAAAGTTCTTGAATCACAAAATTGCCTCTTGTTCAAACCCCAGGAGGTCATAGCTGGTCTCACGACACTAACCCTAACACAGACAGCGCTTCCTGTGGAGAGCCTTTTATCACTTGTGATGTAATAATCATTTGGTATAATTGGAGTGTGCGCAGACAACGGTGCATGTTTTTGGCGTGTGCGTGCTCACTACAGCTGGGGGCTGAGTCACAGACGCAGGTTCAAACAATAACTGCCTCTGATTAGTCACATGGAGCTGTGATTCACGGCTCCAGGAGACAGTCTCCAGAGCTGCCGTGTGTGTGTGTGTGTGTGTGTGTGTGTGTGTGTGTGTGTGTGTGTGTGTGTGTGTGTGTGTGTGTGTGTGTGTGTGTGTGTGTGTGTGTGTGTGTGTGTGTGTGTGTGTGTGTGAATGCAACTGTTGCATAAAGAGGCAGACATAACACACGATGGTGAGGAGACTCTATTCAAACTACACACATGCAGTGGAAGTGTATTCAGGCTGTGTTGGTATGTGCTACTGTGCTGTATATCAATGAATGTATATCAATAAATGGACAAAACTGCAGTGGTTGTTGGAACTTACAATATAACGGCTTTTTCATCCATAACAAAAACTGAAAAACAACTGATTCAAAATTAAAATAAAACAAACTTGCAATGTAATCTTTCAAAAATGATATTATGGCACTTTTCTAGGTAATAGAGAGCACATTCATTTATTATTGTGCAAGACATGAACCTCAACAAATCAATATCTTCAAAATGTTACAGTGTTTGTCACATATAGAGATGACCATGGTTGTCGTGGTACCCTTAGCCCAATTTTCTCTCCTCATAAAGCAAGCTGAACAAAAAGTTAAAATATGAATTGTGCTTTACCTGGTATAAATGCATCTAATGTCAAACTCAATGCCCCCAAATATATTTTGTATGAAAAAACACATAAAGTCTGAACAGAAAGATCTGGAAAATACTGACTATAAACCAAATGTAACTTCATCCCAAGTCATTTAGTCCCATTATGTTTGGAGCACTGGTTTAAACAGAGAAAAACACAACGGACTGTAAAGTAGCACCTTTTCTATTGTGATGTATTCATTTCAAGTGTATCCTGTGAACAGCCTCTCACTTCCAGGCCATAAACTCCACACCCGCGACAATAGCAGAGATGAAAGCAGCAGACTCACCTGTCCACAGCCCGGAGCGGTGCACACAAAAGGTCGGTCGTCCCCCATCTTCGCAAAGAGCCTGCAGTGTATCTGTGGAAGAGCAGAGGAGGAGAACATGGCTGCAGATTTGTTCCTTAAATCTGTGAATGAAGTAAACGGCAAATCTAAAATCCAGAAGGTGATGCTGCGGGCTGCTGGTGCTGAGCCCGAGCGGGGAGTTGAATAGTATTTAAAAATAACCCAGGCGAGGAGGAAAACAGGCAGAGGGAGCTAGACTAAGTTTCCCTGGTGACACTTCCTTCACACAGGGGGCTCTGGTCGGCCAATGAGAGACAGTGTACAACAGGACCACAGCCTCCACTAACACAATGTACTCTGCTTAAGCTTCAACTGTGTGCCTGTGGTCCCCTCCTCCTGCCAAACCACTCCCTCTGCTCACCTTTCGTGTACCTCCCAGCCCTCCTCCACCCCTCAAACCCCCCCCACACGCACACACACACACACACACACTCTTCAGTCAGCTCTGATTCAGCAGCAGCCTCTGGCACTAGTTGTACACTTTCAGACTTTTGATATTAACATCTGGTGAAGACACATAAAACTAGGGAGCTGCAATCAGTTTTAATAGTCATTTCAGGTCTGCAAGCTTAATTGTAATCAAATAAAAATTTAAAACTCGGTAGTTTAGATTTGGTCTGAAATGTGATTCTTGTATTAGTTTGTCAGTTCATATTTCAATTTTTTGTCAGTTCTTCGGGACATATTCAAAATGTATAACAGAATCCTAATATTAATAATCACAAATCTAATTGCAGTTGTAATGCTTGTCAGAAAATTCACAATTATATATTTTTTCCCAAATTGTGCAGCCTTCGTCAGTAAAAGCATGTTGGTTTGGTGCAGAGTTCAGACTTGGTAGGATAAATATTACATGTAATAACAGTCGTGTCTTCTTGTTTATGTTCAGGAAATAACCCCTTGATGCCATTTCATTAGTTCAAATAAGACTAAATTAAACCAATCAATGAGGAGAAAAAATCTTGATTAATCTTATGTCATATCACAGTTCTGCATAAAACCCAGTTTAACAGGTAAGTTCATAAATGTGATTTACCATTAACATTCAAGTCAGTTCAACAAAAGACCAGTTTAAAAATAAGCAAATCATAGCCACAACTGTAGTAAATGTGCTCCTTTTGTTAGTTTGCTTTTTCTGTGAAATCACCAAACTGATGATCATGCAGAGACTGGCCTGTGTGCACTTTTGTTCTCAATTCCCTTTCCTGACCAAATACTGGACAATTGAGACTAATTAGTAGGGCTGAACAGTCTGGGGGAAAAAACAATTCAACTGCAAATTTTCTGACAAGTATTGTGATGAGATTGGCAATTTATGTATAAAAAGTATGATCCTGTTCAGAGTGTGCATTATAAATAACCACTGGAGCATTAACATTTGAATGAAGGCTGAAATTCAATTCAGTTTTATTATTTAGTACATTAAAAATATATATATAAACTGATAAACTAATACAAGAATCACATGAATTTCAGAACATGTTTGAATCCAAAAATTTGATCTAAACAACAGGTACAAATATAAAGAAAGGCTGTTTTGTTCTATTCTGCAAAAAACTGCAGCCTTTGCGATCTGACAATCACACAAGCTCAAATAGCTATTTTGATGTGCAATATAATGTGATCATTGTGCCCAAAAAGTTGTAGGATGATATTACGTTTGCTGTGCTTTGCTAAGATTAAAACGTATGAAATGTGCATGAAACATATTGTAGGTTTTATGTGCGTCTAAACTTGTGAACAACTGTATTTAAAAACATGGTATATAAAACACTAGTGATAGAGAAGAAAGCCCAGTTGAAACATGGCCCATCTAACAGTGCGTCAGAGCCACAAATGTCACAGTCTGTAGGTATTTCTTGGCCCAAAGCGACTGAATTCTCACTATTTGACTATTTAAAGCTGCAAAGAGTAAACAGGTGAGTGTTTGCACACTGCAGTTTGGTTTCACTGATTTTTATGTAACTTAAATCGTCATGGGACAATATGAAAAACAATGTCACCAAAGTGTTACCATATCATGTTACTGTATAATAAACTTCCTTCAAAATCTGAATCAGAATTAAAGAGTTGTTCCCGGATGCTGTGACGTCCATGGTTATTACACAATGCTGCACAGCTGACAGACCCACTCCATTCAACAACATGTGGGACCTTTGTGTGTAACAAGAAACAAATGCTCAACAAGAGGCCACATAAAACATAACAGGGGACACATAGATAGAGTACCAATACAAACAGACTGCCATATATGTCCAACACATATGTTATATACATCCACACTGTATAAAGAGGTGGACTACAGGCGTCGAGGCTAGCAGCTATAGGGGCAAATTTGGAGCTGAGTTCCATATTTTGGAATTCCTACTATGAGTATCATAGCAACCAAAGAGCCAATCTGGAGCGAGGCAGTTGAAGGTAATACCCCTTCCCATCCGCACTGCTGCTTTAGGGCGACAGTAGCTCAGTAGCTCAGACAGTAGGTTGAGTGTTTGTCCACTGATCCGAAGGTTGGCGGTTCAAATCCCACTCTCTACATGAACATCATTGGTTGAGTGGTTAGCTCCACTGACTCGAAGGTTGGCGGTGCAATTCCAGCCCTCACAGATGAATGCTGTCGTTGTGTCCTTGGGCAAGACACTTAACCCACCTCGCCCCCAGTGTCTGCGTACACTGGTATGTGAATGTGTCTGTGGATGGGTGACTGGTTCCTTGTTGTAAAGCGCTTTGAGTGCCTTGAAAGGTAGAAAAGCGCTATGAAAAATGTGACCATGTGACCATTTAGCATGGAGTGGGCACTTAGCAACGCTGTCAATCAAACCTGTTGCTAACGCTAGCAGGAGCAACCTCAGGGAAAGAAGGACCTTGATATGACTGTTATTAATGTTCATATCTTGATTTATGGACAAAATAGCAAACTAATATACCAGGGTCATGTTTTAAAGGTTAATGCAAATATTTTAAGACCAAAATGATGAGCCTGACAGCAGCAATTATGGAGAAGGAGGCGACAGTTTTTCAGTATAAAGTGAATTGGAGCCAGGGTCAATGGAGCCAGAAACATGCCCATGCTCACTTCCTATTTGGAATGCAGCGGCTAGTAGGTTAGCTATGTCCATTTATATATACAGTCTATGGTCCAACACGACCTCTGCAAAGGCATTACCCAGGGGTCTGATAGTAAAGTGGAGAAACATACATACAGAACATACAGAAACAATCATAAAATGTCCCAGTGGCAAATGATCCATTACAAATCTGCCAGGCAGTTGGTAAATGCACATGGCCAGTAAAAACCCGATAACTAGAAGAATCAGATAACCAAATAATTAGATCTGATTTGTGGTTCTGATCGTCAGAAAGACCTGGCACCTGGTGTCACTTCAATGGCATTTTAGAGTAACTGTTGTATGTGGACGACAGTATAATTCATTTTAAAGAAGGGATATTTGTGCATAATTTTTTGAGCTTTCTACCATGTTATAATGCTGTTCCCTCATCAAAAACATGACTGGAGAGATTTTAGATGTCATCAATGCATGTTTTGAGTAATTTTGCGGTCTCTCCTGAGCTCTTTTTGAACCCTTCATACGATCAGCTGTAAGATTCTGTGCAATGCTCAGCCCACAAGCCTACAAGCCTTCTTGATAAATATTGTATACAAAAACATGATACAAAACTGTATACAACAACCTGATAAACCTGTTGCGATGTGTAGTAGTTTCATTAGTGTAATGCACGCTGATTGTGTTGTGATAGCGCTCTGAAGGGGAAGTTACTTGTGGGGGAGTGAAGACAG
Organism: Periophthalmus modestus; assembly: GCA_019594935.1. NCBI lineage: Eukaryota > Metazoa > Chordata > Actinopteri > Gobiiformes > Gobiidae > Periophthalmus > Periophthalmus modestus. The sequence continues at coordinate 15,357,632 of JAIEZT010000084.1, read as the reverse complement.
GGTCATGTAGACCTCAGTGAAACTTATGAAACAAGGTAATATGATCAGGTAAATGTAATTTGTTAGCAGTTAATACTCCATAGAAGTAAATTACCCTCTCTTTAAAATAACTCTTTCCAACATTTGTTTTTACTTTTTTATGTTTCTTTTTTTTTGCATAATTTCCTACAAACTTAGGATCTATTCCAATTTACAGCAAAAGCAACATTCTCCCTCACAATTTGGCACACAGAACATTACCAGTATGTGAAGGTAAATTTAGTATCCAGTGCCTACACTATTTGATTTTTCAGCTGCCACATAAATCTTAACACATATTTATAAGCTTTATCCTGTTATTTCCTTCATTATGTCCCACACAATTTGCCTTATCCACGGCATCATAAGTAACCTGTTTATTACCTTCTAATAGATAAACATTTGAGAGTAAGTGACTACATTGGCCTCACTGCACACGGAGTCCTTCAGAAGTCACTGGGACACATTATTCACAGTTTTGGCCAGGCCTAAATGTCTGAAAGTGTTCCCAAAGTTGAACTCAGACAGTTTTCCTCCATTTTCCCTCCTTTAACCCAGAGCTCTGAGCCAAACACATGATGAGTGCTGAAAACTGTAGGCTGGATGTAATGATCTCCAATTTAAGAGTTTTAAACATTGGGCTGATGCTTTAACTTCTGTACTTGGCACTACGAATTTGGACATGTTTCTAAGTCCGACTTTTCTGACGTATTGCAGTTGTGATTACTAGATAGAGCTGTGCAATTGATCAAATTTGAATCAAGGTTTAGCCATCTCTATTTATCAATGTTACACCTCAAATGCTTTTTTAAATCAAGAAATCAACAGCCAATCTGTCACTAATTGTGGTTTGAAGCTGAGTTCAGACTTTAGGGGAAGAAATTGGACCACTGTTTTGTTTAAATGATAATCATTAAAACTCGGTTTTCTTTATGTTCAGGAAATAAATATTGAAATAAATAAAGAAAAAAATATGATAAATCAATGAGTAAAGAAATAGTTGTTAATCTACTTGAACTTACAAATTTGTACAAGTAAATAAAAAATATAAAACATTTGGAGAAACTGGCAGTCATAAAACACCGTTTACAAAAGAGGTGTCCGAAAACCACAACTGTGCCAAGGTCTCCTGTACTCACTTAGATAGTGCAATGTGAGTAATCTAGTTTCAGTTCTTCTTTTTCCTTTTTGTAGCAGTTTGGATTTTTCTCTACAGTATTGAGAAGTTGGCTGCTGACAGCTCAATAAAAGATTAAGACAAAATGTGTATTTGCACAGGTTAGAGTCAGCCCTTTCATTTCAAATCTGCATTGATCCTGAGTTTTTATTGACTTTCGTGTAAAGAGATTCCTTTTTAGCTTCCCTTGTCTTCTCAACTTTTCATCACAAACTGCCACTTGACTGGCCTTAAATGATGATAAATATTTACTAAAAGTACTGCTAACAAAGCTATAATTAGAAATATGCAGTTAACTGATGAAAACAGTATAATAGGTGTGATACTGACACACAGTCATTTTGTTCATGTTCATCTTTTGGCTAGTCTATACATTAGGAGTCCTGCTACAGTCTTCCTTTTGTGCACAAATGAGGAGAGCTGGTGATTTCTGGCAGACCTCCCTGATTCAGCAGCGGCACAGTGTGTTTGTGCAGAGAGCAGTGTGCAAACGGGACCCTCGTTATACCCCAGGTGTGGAGGGGGAAATGGGCACATCTGGAGGTGAGAGGGGAACCCAGAGTTTACATCTGAGTACAGACATGCAGGGCTGGAGCCACTGGCACTCAGCTCAAGTATGCACGCTGGCCTGTTTGAGGGAAAATACCAACTAATATGTTAAACCTGATTAAAACAGATGTGTGCTGTGGGACAGGGTGAAGAAGAGGGGGCTTTGTGGTCGGGGTCTGAAACACCAGTTATACACATGCTATTGCATCTTAAGGGAGGGTTCATTTCTGATTTTACAAACTACAGCTATAACTAGCTATATTACTACCATAGCGTTAAATATACAAACTTATATAATATACTTTATGAAATTGAAATCACGCTTCTTTTTTACATACCAATATTTTCATGACAGAGAGGGCTATAGCATTTAATAATGAAGACAGTGTGGTGCCACATTCACCAAACTGTCAAAGGCTAGGTCAGTGACAAAGGTGGAGCCTATTTGTGCTGCATATGTGCTATGTCTGTACCACTGAGCCATACTGAGTCAGAATGTATAGCTCGATTATCAACTAGGCTCCGTCTCAGTGACATTTAGAGCCACCAGTTCAATTCTGACTGTCTACACGACTATACGAGACACAATAAATCAATCTGCTTGTTACTAGTGTCTAGAAGCACCGATATTCATTACAGATATGAACCTGAGGAGGTCCACCTATTTTCGCCTGCTTTGCTCCAAGGTGACATGGAGGCGCACTGTCGCTCTGAGTGAAACTTGGGTTTCTCCCGACTCAGCAGGTGTAGGGGGAACAGGTCCTGGCTATAATCGGCCACAGCCCTCCAGTGTTTGATGCCGCCTGCTAGGAAACTGACTAAACAAACTGTATTAATAGCCCTCACGACGGCCATGACGGTGGAATCTGAGGCTTGAGTTGCCAAAGGGAAAGGGAGACCCCTCGAACAGAAAGACAACAGAGACACAGGATGAGGGCCAGAGCACAATCAAGCGGCCTGTTCTCAGATACTATCACAGAAATTTACCATCAAGCTTTGAAATATCACAACATGTAGTTATGTGAGTAATGTTTCAAATGGATAGAAGTTACAGAAAATTGGATTTGGAGGAAAATAAATAAATAGTGCAATAGTTTTTAGTGAGTAGGTAACTGATATAATCTAGATATTTTCATGGTGTATTTTTTAAAATTGAATTTATTGTAAATGTGACCTGCCACATTTGAATAAAAATCACATTTGTTTCTGACTGCTTGCAATCTGCTTTCACTGCTGTTATCAACTGTTCATTGTTTTGCATTTACATAGTTTACATTTGTGTTGAAACCATCTTAATGCAATCCACGGTTGGTCCTGTAAAGTATTAATAGCATTTGCTGGATCGCCAATGAAATATTAGCAACAAGTGTGACTCTGAACACAAAGAAGAGGACTGTAGCTGGGCGGGTGCAGCTGCCGTATATATTTATGTAAGCAGAGTGAACCTGAGATTTGGTAAATGGAACAAATGAAATCCAATCGCAGTGTCTGCATAGCTAACAAGGCCTAAAGCTAAAGCTACTCTACACTATGACAAACAATACGGGACAATACGCCAAGACTCAGGGCCGATTTCCAAAACTTAAAATGCAGTCGTTTTTACATGTGGTTTAGACCTTTAAAAAGCTGTGAGGGAGGGGTGTTTTGTTCTGTATCTACAAAGCTAAAGTCACTGGATGTTTTCAAGCGTGTAAATAATACACAGCCTTTGGTGTGGACCATTGTTTCTCGGTTTATGGCTTTGTCCAGGGAAAATTAATTACACAAAACAATGACAATAGCGGACTTTCGAGGGGTGACATTAGCCAAGGGGAGCAGATAGGAGAAGAAAGACAGACACTTCTGGGCGGAAACGCTATCTCTCGTTCCAGCAGGTGTGTAACGTGATCAGGTTTTTCAGCTTTTGTTGAAAAATTAACTTTGACTGTTGCATTTGACCGCACACGTTATAGAATGGTGTTTCCTCTGGCGTTGGACTTCTTTATGTGACGGAATGAGGCACAACTCTGCCAATAACATGACCTACATTCCTAATGAAGGTGTTGACATGCACAGGGATGCGGATCCTGGGGCGTCCAGGAGCTCACGTTGCATTATGGATATCATTATTACTTGAGGGGACTTCGAGTTGCTTTGAGTCTCGTCTTGCAGCAAAGCCTGACTATCTCCACAACAACTTCTGAAGCTAACAAACAGATACAAGCTCCTCTGTGGAACTTTTCAGGATCTGATCAGGCATTCTATTGGTTCAATGTTACAAACAAACCTGAAAATACTGGAAAAGTTTTCATTCTCAATGCTAACATTGGTGCTATAATTAAAACAACAGCATGCATTTTACTTATATTTCATGTGGTCATACTGCTTCTGAAAACGTTCAAGACGATACCTGCTCAAAAGAGTATTAAGGTGTGATACTAGTTTTGTATTGATTCATATCTGAAGAGCATTTTTTTGCCAACCTCAAGATACATACACTGCAGTCATCACATTCATCGTTTTCTGGAGTGTATAGACTCCAGAAAAGCACAGGAGTGTATGAAGAAAAAGGTTTAATAAAAGAAGCAGCCTAATTAAATAAATATGAAAACAATAAAATAAATAAAATATCTGTATATATTCTATCAAGATGTCCTCAAACAGCATCACCTGAGCTTCATCTGAGTCAAATTAAGTAAAAATCGTATATTCACAGGGAATCGAACGATTCAAAAAAATCAAAAAATCATAATCAACGGACTTTCAATTGGTCAATTGTTCAAATAATTGTTAGTTGCAGCCCTGCAGGCAATAACAATAAGACCCCTCACTCTGAACAGGACTCCTAAATTAACCATCTGTTTTTGTAAGGGAATAATCAAAAACAATCTGTAGATTGAAAATGTATGAATGTTTCAGACTCTTATAACTAAATATGCCAGGTTAGGAAAAATACATATTATTTTAATAAAACATTTATAGTAAGCCATATATAAAATAACATTTTTAGAGAATTAACTTAGAATTAACTGAGTATGGCTCAGACAATCACAAAACAGACTCATAGGTATAAAAAATACAAATCGACATCTAAAAATCTTTTCAATTAGGATGGGATTTTTTTCATCTTTATAGATAAGTAATACTGTAAACTGAAATGGAAAGAGGGAATGCCACGGTCAAAGAAATCCCCAAACCCTGCTAAAGTTAGTTCCCACTTTGAGACAGCGCTGACTGCTTTTTTTTATAAAGTTTCTTCTGCCACCATTACCTTCTGGCTGCAAAGCGTAGCCCCACCTTTTCCCGTAACCAGACCGCCTTTTCTTTTCTGCTATTGGCTATTAAAGCGTCAATCAACGTGGACGACAGACTAAGACCCTGTCACTAACATCAGAAAGCACTTTCTAATTGGTTAAAACCACGAAATCAACTTTTTGTATCCACGAAAAACTGCTGCTGGCGAGCTGCGGTGGCTAACAACAGGCCAGAAGCAAAGTAAGTGTGTAACAACGAGCTTATTACATGTTTTTCCGTGACAATGGAAAGGGAATAACGATCAAAGTCTATACAAACACAAAAGCAGGATCGTGGATGCATTAGCACTTCCAAATCACAAACAGCACGATGGCTTACATGTATTTGGTTAGCGGACACACTCCAGAGCAAAGCGCGTCCCGAATGAAACGTTGTACAACTACAGTAGTTCTGACAATGATGAAGACAAGCCTGATTTAAAGCGAGAAAATCTTAAAACGAACGCTCACAACACTGCAACATGGCCTGTGTACATATCTTTCCAACATGTGGTGAATTAAAAAGGTTATAAAGTGTTTACAAACTTACCCTTGCACCCCTCGCTCGGCTCCCCTCTCCGCTGCTCTCTCCTGGAATTCGACACTCCCCTCTTCAACGTCCAAACATCGCGAGAGTTCAATTACGAGATTTGCAGATACTTTTGACTTTTATTATAGTAAAGCCACACTACTATGTTTTTGTGCTTGAATTTATGATTTTGTGTCCTAGGCTGAATTATTAAAGGCGCACTTGGCAAACTGCTTGTCCTCATCGAAAAGTCATAGTTTTATCTCCTATTCCTATCTTGCATTATACCTTAAACATGCACTTTTACTGTGGACCCCAGGTAGTAATGAGGATATATAACTAAGGTGGATCCAGAATAAAGTGTGATTGTCTCTACACAGGTATGACCTGTAACTTGCCTGTAATAAGCCTGCTTGTCTCCATAGAGAAATGTGAGTTTAATGACATACCGGGGAATATTCTAAGTTAAACAATAATATTTATCTATAATATAATTGAGACAAGGAGACTCTCCACCAAAATAGGGCATCTTTGATGTCTCAAGGATAAAGATGTTTCACACAAGCTAAATAAACTAAACTACACCTAAAATATATCTAAATGCTTTACTCATTCAATGTGTATGTATAACCATGTGGGTGTTAATAATAATAAAAAGGCCAACACTTCTAATTTGGTCGGTTATATACTGCCAGTATTTTTTTCCGCAGTGTTTACTCTTGTTTAAATCCACAAAATCATTATGTATTTCAGACATATACTTTGCCCTGTATGGTTTTTGGTTTAATTTGATCAGAGCTTGGATCCAAATAATTTAATTAAGCTAAACTGTTCTATAGTTAATTGTGACTCAATACAGCTGTAGTCTCATTTTAATGTATTGTTTATATGTTTAAGGAAGCTTTATTCATGCCTTTGTTTCCTTCCTGAAAACTAACCCAATTCTTTCTCTATGGGAATGTACGTCCTGTGGTCTGTGTGAGGACTGCAAGCCAGGATAGTATGGGCCCCAAGCCAATAAATTTGTTAGATTTAAACAAGTGGTGAGAAAACAGGAAATTATCCCAAATTCCCATCAAAAGGTGATCAGATATACTCTGCAAATAATAATGTCTTTACTATGTATGCAACATGACTGAAACTATTGAATTTGACAACACTGGAGAGCCCTCTAGTGCATGTTTCTTGAACCACTTTTACAAAGATGAGCGATAGTGCTTAATTGTAACACTAAAACAACTTAGGAATTTGACCTAGACCATGCACAATTACATTTAGTAAAATAACATTTTACTAAATGTTATTTAGTAATATTGTTTGATAGAAATATGTTTACTTTTATTAACAACATAAAGCACAAGTTTTATTTTTATTTTTTTTAACAAGACATGAACTAGAAGGCCATTTTACACAAACTATTACACAAAAAGTGTTCTGTTTTAGACAAATGCAATAACAAACATAACAAAAACACATTTCTAGCTTATTTAATAATCTTTAGCGACACATTAGAATTCATGCTGTTAATGTAACCAAACATGAAATTACATTAGATTATTTTTTAAACATAGACTAAAAAATCTGTCCTATCCCTCAGTTCTTGGCAACTGCACTTTAAAATAAAATAAAATTCTCAAAATATAAAGTAATATAATCACAAACATTTTTTTCAATTTTTACATTGTGTTGGACTATATGAACAGAACTGAACTGCGGTTCTAAATAAAATAAAATAATGAGGTTTAGCACTTGACCGTGCACCCTGAATTGAAAACCTGATGGACATGGCAAAGCAAACAAAAATCTTCAATTATAATAGCAAAGCTAATTCTGTTCCTTGAAGCTGTGTAAATTCATGTAAATAGATGTAAATATTTTCCAATAGCAGCAAGTAAATGGCCAGCCAATTTCACCCGGGCTTTGCTTGGAAGTCATCAAGTATTGCAATATTAGTACTTAAAAACCTAAAATTAGAAAGTCTGAGCTACACTAGTTTCAAAGTATTTGTAATAAATTCAAAATGATGTGTGTAAAGTAAAAATCAAGCCTTTGTTTGTGTAAAAAGGTTACATTTAAAGAAAGGCAGACAAACAAAATGCCATAGCCAGGAGTCAGTATTTTTGCAGACGCAGTGTGTGCACCATGTTTTCATGATCTTTTAATGTGCATGTTCAGTCTCTCAGCAGTAGATAGTCTTTGATAGTCTCAGGTAAAGGGAGTTCTTTCACTGCAGCAGGGAGGAACTGTACCCCGAGGCTCTGGCGCACGGCACATCGAGCCAGAGAGCGCAGAGAGGGCGCCTGGGCCACCATGTTGCTCAACCTGGCCAGCAGCTGAGGGTCTTTACTCAGCTCCCGGGGGAGGGTCCCGTCAGCGCGCCGGATCTCAAAGCGCCCTGCTGCACGGCAAAGCAGCTCCAGACACTCCTCCTCCTGTTCAGTGCCCAGGCCTCGGGCCAACAGAGCCACCAGCCTGGAGATGGGAGTCTGCCCCTTCAGGTTGGTCACATGCACCTGAGCGCCGTACTCTAGCAGCACTTTGACACTCTCCAGGTTGCCCTTCATGGCGGCCCAGCTCAGAGGGGTGTCATTGTTGTAGTCCCGGGCGTTGGGACAGGCCCCGCTCTCCAACAGGGCACGCACACACTCAGGATTGTCTTTGAAGGCAGCCCAGTGCAGAGGGGTGTCCTTGTTCCCATCCAGAGCATTTGGCAGGGCCCCATACTCCAGCAGCAGCTCCACACAGCTCTCATCCTTCTCTGCTGCATAGTGCAGAGCTGTGCGGTTGTACCCATCCAAAGCATTCACCTGAGGAGGACACCATTAATTAGCATCACCTGTCCATTTTGCCACATTTAACAGGAGGATAGCCTGTACTCTTCCTGGTTTAAAAAGGAACCACAACTCAACCTGGGTGACACATACAGGTTTTTCCACATTCAAAGTATATGAACTGGCCATGACTCATGTGAAAGGTGAGAATCTCCAGACTTCACTCACTGAGACGCAGAGGTCCATGTATATCACCACAGAAGTGTGTCTGTGCATATCCAAGGGAGCTCGACTGAAGCCTGTTGTAAGTTTTAGTTTCAGGTGAGGGAGTGTGTTGTGGGATACATGCTGAGTGTTGCACATGACCAAGGACCAAACCAATAGTGAAGTAAATAGAACTAAATCTAGTGCGTATTGAGACTGCATCACAAAGGGCAGAACACATCAACATGGTGTGAAAGTTGGCATAGCACCCCCATTAATTTGGCATGTTCATTTCATATGTTTGCACACACTTTGTAATGTGTATTAAATATTTCAGAGAAATCATAATGCTCTCCCTTTATGACAAAAGATTAAGTGTAAAAATGACCACCCCTCCAATAACTGGTCTCACAGATGTCTACATTGCATTGTCTATGGTAAAAAGCCAAATCCTTACCTCAGCCCCTTTCTCCAAGAGCAGCTCTACGCAGTCAGCATCTGCCACCATGCAAGCACAGTGCAGAGGTTTAAGAGTACCATGCATTCGGTTTACATCAGCTCCCTTTAGACACAGCAAAACAAAAACAAAAAACTCAATACCCCAGAAAAATCCTTCTATAGCAGTGTTTCCATAGATGTTGTTAAGATTATGGTGGGACTAATTATTTTTACTTGAATTATTTAATCTCATTTCAATTTATGGGGTATAAACATCACTTACTGCCTATAACTGATCTTTAACTAGTCATATTTTTGACCAATGTATTGGTCTTTTATAAGTTTATGATAATGCAATGAGCAACAAATACATTTTGTTATGCAATATAGTCCAGGTTGTTTTTTCGACTATAGGGGGGGCACTGTAGTCTCCTGTACTAATGAAAAACATTGTTATAGTTTATATATATGGTATAGAAAATGAATATTTACATTACATTTTAGAGAGAGAGCGAGAGTGCAGAGAGAGAGAGAGAGAGCGAGAGAGAACTGCAATTATTAAATACACTGAACATTGGGGACCCAAAATTCGGGGTTAGAAATCACATTCCCAAATTAGTGATTCCAAACCTGGGGTTCCCAAAGAATCACAGTGGGTCCCCAAGGGTTCCTTAAAAAATATATCCAAAATTGATATCTTAAATTATAATAAAGAGATGGCATGTTAAATTACTTTGATAATGTTTAAATCTAGTTACGCTCTACAGTAGTTAGACAGTAGTTTATCAAGTAGGAGTAGGGTGTTTGCCCAATGGGAAAATAGGGGTTGCTGTGCTTAATCGTACGCTTCATCATACAATCATCACTTAATTTATAAGGCCTACCTTTCGGATGAGGTCTTCGACATTGTCGTGTGGGAAGGAGCGGATGGCTGCAATTGTTCGGATCAACCTCTCAGACAAAGAGTATTTACTCTGAATACTTTGCATGATGTACCACATAGTAGAGCTCATGTGTAACAGAGGAGCATGGCACCCGGGCAAGGGTGGCACTACAGCACTCTAAGGAAATAGAAAACAATACAGTTTGCTAAATACTGCTTCAATTACTGGTAAAATGGCAAAAGTTCAGAATAGTATATTAAATAATCTCCAAGACATAATTCTTGTCACACAGAATGGCAGAAATGTACAGGGGTGAAAGTGTGCACATAGAGAGAAAAAAAAGTGCCTCGCAGCTGAATGATGTCAGAAAGGAATAATTGTAGCTCTTGAATAAAAAAATATATATGTTTAAGATGATTTGGACATCAGTACCACTAAAACAAGAAATATGTAATAAGTGCCAATGAAGTCCACATTTATTTGCCTATTAACCGAGTTAGGGGATACTCGCCTATGACTTGTATGGTGATATAATCTGCACTCATACAGCCCATATACAAGAGACAGTAGTCGGTACAATCGGTACAGCACAATACGCAAAACAATAATGAACAAAGAAGAATCGGTGCCATCTGCGATCGTATTGTAAATAACAAATCACAAATAAATACTCTTATAATTGCACAGTTGCTAGATGGGCTCACTTTAGCTGCATGAAACCAAGGCGGTGTAAATATGCTTACAGGCTGCTTTTCATCAAGGAGGCTAGCTTGTTAGCATAAGAGCTCATATCGAACAATCGACTCACACAAAAGCAAAAACGACTTGTCAAGTGTTTGAAGGATTTGGAAGCACGTCCCAGGTTGTTTACCGTAACATGCATGGGTAAATAGCAAGTGTTATAAAGGTTTCATACCGTTTTTGGTCCAGGATTTTAGGTGTGACAGGTACAGACGCTGCTAACGTTACTCGCTTGACATAAACACTCACCACGTCACTCACAGACCACGCCCATCTCCTTCTCTTTGCTCTTTAATTTACATGTAACAGCGTAATAACGTGTATTGTTGTTTAAAGTTAATGCTACATTCTGCATTTGCCCGCATTAATATAAGGGATATTTATATTTAACACTTTAATGCTAGGGGTAAGACCTTTCCTAATATAGAAAGTATGGCCACCAACATTCTGCAGATGCCTTCAGTCCTGCCCATGTAAAGACTATGAGGAGAGACACTCAAATGGTTTCCCCAGTGACAGACGAAGAGCCCCAAATACGAGGGCAATCCTTTATAACTCAACTGAGCTACTTTAAGATAATGAATATATATGATAAATGTCATTCTGCCTATAATAAAATGGGACAAATCATGTAGAAACCTAAATCAAACAACAGAATAAAGCATGTTGGATTTTATAAAATGTATATCTGAAAATGTATTTATAAATCACATTTAAAAACAAAGTGCTGTACAAATGCAAACGTGCAATCTTCCAAAACAAAACATGCAAAAATACAATAGAACAAAGCAATACAAGAGTCCCTCTCAGCTCGTGTTAAAAGCCAGTGCAAACAAATGAGTTTTCAACAAAGATTTGAAAATATTTAAAGATTGGGCTGTTCTAATATACAGAGGAAGGCTGTTGCAGAGTCTGGGACCAGCTACACCAAAAGCCCGGTCCCCTTGAGGACCTTGGAACATCCAAAATCATCTGGTCTGTTGATCTCAAAATTCTACTGGGAACATGGACATAGAGAGATAGGGAGGGGCCAACCCATGGACACGTTTAAAACCATCATCAGAATCTTAAAAGTCAATTCTGAAGCTGACAGGGAGCAAGTGCAGAGAGGCCAACACAGGAGAAATGTTCTTATATACATGTGGACAAAATTGTTGGTACCTTTCAGTTAATGAAAGAAAAACTCACAATGGTCACAGAAATAACTTAAATCTGACAAAAGTAATAATGAATAAAAAATCTATGAAAGTCAGGCATTGCTTTTCAACCATGCTTCAACAGAATTACTTTTAAAAAAAATTACTCATGAAACAAGCCTGGAAAAGACTGAAAATAATGTGACCAAAGGGACATGTTCTTCTTCTTCTTCTAGTGTTGTTTTATGGCGGTTGGCACGCAACTGGAAATGGTGCATTACCGCCACCATCCGGTATGGAGTGTGGGCCGGGACGACCCCAATAGTCTTTCTATATTCTCTTTATCAATTTGGTGGATATAAGATATTTTGTTATTGCTTTGAGTACATATTCTTGTTTAAGTCCTTGCAAAATGTCTTTTAGTTTGCAGCGAATACTATTCTGATGGAGTCTATCTTTCAACATTCCACGTTGTATCTGATACTTTGGGCAGTATATAACTACATGCTCAACAGTCTCCTGACAGTTACAAAACTCACACTCCCCTGTTTCATGTTTTCCTATCATTTTAAGTGTGTTATTTAGTCCTGTGTGTCCCAGCCTCATTCTTGCCAACGCATCCTCCTCCTCCCGTTCTTGCAACCCCATTCCACCATTTTACCCTCTACTCTTCCCTGTAAACTATAATAAAACCGACCCTTAGGGCATGAATCCCATTTTTCCTGCCACTTTTTTCTACCCTATCTTTAATAATTGTCTTGATTTCTGATTTACTATATTTTACAGGGAAATCTACCTCCTCCTTTACAGCTCCTCCTTTTGCCCACTTGTCTGCCAGTTCGTTCCCTTCCACCCCTATATGTGCTGGAAACCCACATGAAAATTACATTTTTCTTTTGTCTGTTAATTCTTTCCATTATTTGACCTACTTCCCAAATGATGTCTTGTCTTGTCTCTGATTTTAATGTTTTAACACTTATAACTGCACTGCTCGAGTCTGACGCGATCATATTCTGCTTTGATCCATTCTCCTCCACCCAGTTCAATGCCAAGAGTATTGCAAGCAACTCTCCTGTATATACGGCCACATTGTCACTTGTTCTCTTTTTTTACTGCGACACCTATATCTGGAATAACATACGATATACCTACTTTCCCCATTTCCTAGCTTTGAAGCATCAGTATATATTATTAAATGATCGGAATACTTTTCACGGATATAGTCATCTACTCTTACACTGCTACATCCCCTCCCCAGGAGTCCTAGATCTACTGCAGGTTCCTTAATCAACCATGGGGGCACAACAGAAATCGGGACAGTAGGACTTAATTCCAAATGGGCTATTCCTGCTCCTTGCACCATTCCCTCTGCCACCCACCCAAAGCTGGTGAATTTTGCCTTTTCTTTTTCTTGACATGGTTTTAACACGCTCAGCCCTGGGTGATTTTCACTCTGTCCTTGCAGGTTAGTCCAAAAACCCAAATCAGTTGGTCCCTTCTACATCTCAATGGCATTTCTCCCATTTCCACCTGTAGAGCATCTACCGGAGTTGTCCTCATCGCCCCACAGCAAATTCTTAACGCCTGGTTCTGAATTATTTCTAGTTTTTTAAGACTACTCTTTGAGGCTGAATTATATAAAATACACCCGTAGTCCACCACCGATCTGATCATAGCTATGTATATTGTCTTAGACATGCCCGGCTGGCTCCCATTCTTGTCCTCTCAAGCATCTCATAATGTTGATTATCTTTCTTTTTACATTTTTCCACTGTTTTATTAATATGCAATCCCCATGTTAGCCTACTATCAAACCACATCCCCAAATACTTAAACTCTGTTACTCTCTCCAACTCTACTCCATACAGCTTGACAGTATACTGATCCACTTTCTTCCTGGTAAAAAACATAACCTTTGTTTTATTTACAGAAAATCTAAAACCCCACTTTACAGTCCATGCTTCTACTTTCTGTATGGCTTCCTGCAACTTTCTCACAATGAAGTCAATATTTCTACCTCTCTTCCACATCACCCCGTCATCTGCATAGAGGGACACCCCCACTGACCCTTCTACATTACAAAATATTTCATTAATCATTACAGAAAACAACACTGGACTCAATACTACTTCCTGTGGAGTGCCATTATCCACTTCATATTTAGAGCTAAAATCTTTTCCCACCCGCACTAAAATATTTCTACCTGTTAAAAAGTTTCGAACCCACTTTAGCAGCATCTTACCTCGTATTCCCATCTGATGGAGCCGTATGATTAGACCCTCCCTCCACATCATATCGTACGCCTTTTCCCACGTCAAAGAAAACTGTGACAACACCTTCTTTATTTGCTTGGCTTTCCTAACTTCATGCTCCAAAACAACTGCCGGATCTATTGTGCTCCTTCCTTTTCTAAAACCATATTGATGGTTTTTAAGTAACTCATTTTTTTTCCAGAAAGTAGCATAGTCTCTCGTTAACCATTTTCTCCATCAATTTCCCCAAGTGAGACGTCAGAGCTATAGGTCTGTAGCTTTCTGCCAGGCTAGGATCTTTTCCTGGTTTACAGATGGGAACCACTACAGCCTCCTTCCACTGTTCAGGTAAATTGCTCTCCCCCCACACTCGATTGTACAACACTAAGAGCTTGGACTTACTTTTTGTACTAAGGTTCTTCAGCATACAATAAGAGATTTCATCTTTTCCAGGTGATGTCTTTCCACACTTATTTAAAGCAGCATTTAACTCTGTCATTGTGAATTCCATATTAATCACACTTTCATACTCACTCATATCTTCTAGTCTATCAATATTTTTCCCCATTGTCTTTCTCCTTGCTCTCCTTTCATCCATACTCAGATTTCCATTACTGTGAATCTTCACAAAATGTTTTGCCAACAGCTCCGCTTTACTTTTATTATCTAGAATTACTCGCTCCTCATTCTTCATCACAGGATAGCTCATTTTTTTACTATTACCAGACATTCTTTTAATCGTACCCCATACTTGGCTTATAGATGTTTGTCTACCTAATGTATCACAATACCCTCTCCAGTATGTTTTCTTTGCTCCCTAATCACTTTCCTGGCAGCTGCCATTCTCCTCTTATACTCAATATATTTTGGTAACAATGATTTCGTTCTAAAACCTTGTATGCCTTATTCCTCTCTCGAACAGCTTTAGTGCAATCCTCCGACCACCAAGGGACAATCTTTCTCTTTTGCTTACCTTCCTTCTTCCTTATTGTCTGTTTTGCTGCACTCAAGATTGCCCTGCACACAGAAAAATTCAAGTCATCTACATTAACATTTATATTTATCTTATCCATTTCATTTTCACAAATAACTCTGAATTTACCCCATTCTACCCCTTTAAAAACACCACCTACTCACTCCACTCGTGTCGCGCCCTTCTCCAACCTGACACCTACCTCTATTATAATTGGATAGTGATCACTACCTACAGTAGATTCTTTATCGACTTTCCACGAGCAAGTCCCTGCAATGTTTCAGATACTAGTGTTAAGTCTACCGCTGATTGTGTCCCAGTTCTTGCATCAAACCTGGTCCCACTTCCATCATTCAAGCACACCAGCCCCTTCAGATCCATCAAGTCTTCCACCACTAACCCATCTCATCATTATGCCCACTCCACATTGTACTGTGCGAGTTAAAATCACCACAACATATAGCTTTACCCTCAAGATAAACTGCAAAATTCTTCTAGCTCCTCCATTGATAACCGCTTACACGGATTATAAAAGTTTATTACATTAACTTTACTTTCTTTATCCCAAACCTCTATCACAATACACTCCAGGACCTTCCCTTTACTTAAAACTCTATACTGAATTCCATCCTTAATAAATATTGCACACCCACCCCCATTCCCCCCTTGCCTATCCCTTCGGACACATTCATATCCTGCAATACTAAAATCCAATGTAGGCTTAAGCCATGTCTCCTGTACACACATTATATCGGGCGGCTTCACCTCACTATATTGCACATACCCCTTAAATTCCTGTCCATTTGCTATATGCTTCTAGCATTCCACTGAAGTATAATCATGTCTTCTCTCCTGCTTCACCCACCTTTCTGTCCTCCTCCAACCTCTTGTACACTTGCTCCCACATCACTCCTTTTACACCCAAATACTTCTCTGCCCCCTTTACCACAATCTTGATTTTATCTGCCCTATGCTTGGCTTGTTCAGAGCAATTAATCACATAAGCTAAAAATACTAACAAGTCATCCATAACCAGGCCTGGGCTTATTTCACCTCTGCATGGAGCAGCAGCCGCTCCTCCACTTCGTCTCTGCACTTGGACCTTTTTTGCAGCTTCCGCATAAGTGATATTTTCTGTTTGTTTGATCCTTTCCACCTCCACTGCCTTCTTTCTGACCTCACACCCACCATACGTCGCAGTGTGCTGTCCCCCACAGTTGCAACATTTCACTTGGGCATTCTCACTGCACTCCTCAATCCTGTGTTCCCCTCCACACTTTAAGCACTTCTGCTTCCCTCTACACACCGCAGCTATATGCCCATACAGTTGGCACTTGTAGCACCGGAGCGGAGGCGGGACATACTCTCTAACCGGGAAACTTAAACAGCCCACTTTCACTCTTTCAGGAAGCATCACATCGCGAAATTCCAGAAGCACCGATAAGCTCTGAACTCTCTGACCATCACTCCGTCTCATCAATCTTTTAACAGAACTCACCCCTTCACCCAGACTGTTTTGAGTTTGTCCAAATCCTCATCCAAGGGGATCCCTGTAATCACCCCACGTGCCCCTTTCCTTTCACCCACAATCTTACACTCACTCACTGCCATTTTCCCGATACTCCCAACCTGCATTGCAGTGTTTTTCTGCTCCTCTGACTTTACACACAATCAACAGACTACTATCTCGCAGAACCTTTGCCAATACCACATCCCCAAGTTTCTTTTTTTATCTCCCTAGACAAGGCAAGCACTCCGACTTTTCCAATCTCTCCTTCATTTTTAAACTTAATAATGACTTTAGGATTATGTTGTTCTCTCACTGCTCTTTTCCGACCCCCAGATCCCCCTTCATCTGGACTCACATCTCCCAAAGACATTCTCCGTTTGCTACTCTGGCTGCTCCTATTCCCAGCCTTTCCCTTCCCTATTCCTCCTGCTCTACCAGACTGTATAAAGTCGTCAAAGTCCCCGTCATCGTCATCGTCCATTTGGGACGCCATCCCAACCCAGTCACAAACCGGATTATGCCGAACCGCCTAAATTGCAATGCAAACTTAAACAGATCCAAAAATAATCGATGTGCTGTATTCCGTCAAACCACTGTCCGTGTCCCCTCAAGGGACATGTTAATCCAAGGTGTGTCCACTAGTTAGCATCACAGGTGTCTACAATCTTGTAATCAGCCAGTGGGCCTATATATAGGGCTGCAGATAGTCACTGTGCAGTTTAGCTTGTCAGTGGCTAAGTCCAAATTTGTCATTTTTGGAAGGAAAAAGAATATTGGGTGTCTTAATTTGAAATTGTATGGGGAACCTGTTGAGAGAGTGCAATTGTTCAAATTCCTTGGTATATGGATGGATGAAAAATTGACATATGGAGAACATGTTCAGAGAATGGTGGATAAATGCTGCAAGGTTATAAACATAATGAGGTGCCTTACAGGCTCAACTTGGGGGGCAGGAAGGGATGTGCTCCTAATGATGTATATGTGGGAAGGTGGCCCATTTATTTAATTTGTGCATGTGTTTTGTGTTATTTACATGTTTTGAGTCATTGTTGTGATTTTTCTTTACCTGTTTTGGGCGTGGCCCCACCCTATACATGGTGCAAATGTCCTGCCCTCCTGCAATTGTCTCGATTGACTGCAGGTGTGAATCTTAAGAGCAGGCCTGATAAAGATCGACTGAGACTGACAGGGCGGAGAGAAGTGGAAAAAAGGAACAAGAGACAGAGGACGGGAGAGGGGCACGGGCAGGAGAAGCCCCAGGAAAGGACACGGGGAGAGTCACACGGGGTCGCGCACGGGACAGTGAACCGAGAAACAGACGGGGACAGTAGCCGGAGAAGGGGACGGAAGGACGCCGGTAGATATAGGTTGGAGCCAGGGCTTTTCGGAGCGGCGTGGGTTGGTGAGGAACTCGGAGCAGCGCAGACTCGGAGCGAGGCAGTGCGGCGGCTGGAGCGGTGGAGGACCGGAGGACGGCGGGTCCTATTACGGGGCGCATAACCACTACTGACGGCTTGATCGCCGTCCAGCGCGGTGAGTCGGCCACACTTGGGGTGGGCTGTGAGAGGACTAACGTACCCTCCCCACTGGCAGTTTGTCCTGTCCCCCTCACAGGAAAAGGCGGCAGCTCACTTGGAGGAGCCAGGGACGCACCCGGAGTGACGCGGAGCGACGCGGCGCGGCGGCCGGAGGAGGGTCTTCACTGCGCTGTGGTCGGGAGGAGCCGGAGCAAGACTGGGAAACCCCCGCAACCTGCAGCCCTCCTGCCCAAGCCGTTTTGGTTAACGTGTTTTACTGTGCTTTTAATTTTTGTAATAAATGTTTTAAATTGCACTCTGGCAAGTCACTGCTCACCCCCGTGGTCTACCTGGAGCCCTAGTCTCCTCAAACCTAGGTGGCGTTGCTGAGATAAGAGTGGGTAGCATTGTGGGAGGTCCTTAGGAGAAAGGGGGGTCCCCTCTCGAGAGTGTGTTGCCACATCTTTCTGGCGTTGCTGACAGGATCACGGGATTGTGAGCAGTGTCTTAGCCAGAGATTATTTTATTTTTTGTAAATTGTTTTTTAAAATTTTAAAGTCAAAATAATGCCTATTTACCCGGGGCCCCTTGGCTGCCTAAATTTAGGGCCATGATGGTAATTTGAGATATTTGGAATGGAAAGTGCAAATGCAAGGTTTTTTTTGAATGTGAATAACCACTTGTGGAAACAGGACCTAAAGGACTGGACGAAGGACATTGCCTGGGAGCTCGTGAAGGCTCTGATTGGACAGCTCTGCACACATGTCTGTGCGCCACAAGAACGACCCACCTGGCCTTGGTCTGAGGGAAGGTACCAGCAGCCTTACTCCAGTAACTGTCGGAATGGAGGAGGAGGTAGGCAGATTTGCAGAAGTTACGATCAGTCAAGTCATACTGCCAGAGATGTAAGCAGCCAGTTTTGAAGTAAGGTTTCTTACTGTTGAGGTCCATGCAATGGGGTCTGGTCTGGGAGGGGACCAAAGGGCCATTATAGCTTTGCCCCTACGTGGATGTGTCAGTAGGAAGGTGCCAACATGGAGGGATTCCTGGACCTTGGGTCATAAGTTGCGCTAATGTAATAGGGATTGTTTTAAAAACATTTCTCAGAGTATAGTGTAAACAATGGAGCCTCCTATGTTAAGCTGAAGGCAGCGAATGGTCTTAAATCCCCTGCACAGGACACACAGTAATGGACTTTAAAATTGAGGGCAGTGAAATGATCCAAGAGGTGCTCCTGTCGCGACTGAATGTAATTGGAACTTGTTAGAATGCTGTGTTCCTTAACCCATGAAAGGCCTGTCTTTTCCTGGTGGAAGCCCAAGGTCTCAGCAGGTATGGAGAACGAAGTCTACCCTATGCTGGAGAATGGCTGTTGGCACCGAGGATGGGTCCGGGGATGTGTGTGTGTGTGGCCAGCTCAGTGACGAGACAGGAGCCCTGCTCGAAGGAGGTGATGGTTTGGGGACGAGCTCATGCTGGACCAGCTGAGGGACTACCGTGGCCTGATTGAGGTCTGACGAGCCGAACAGTCTGGCCTGGACGTTCGTGGTTGCTAAGCGGTAGGATCTCTGTCTAATTGAGAAGTTGAATAATTATCCCATGACTCTAGGTTGCTACCAAGATTGGCCGTCTATAGTAAGTGAAGATGTAGATGTGCGTAGTGGCTGTAATGTTGACCTGACCCCCAATGAAGAGTTTGGGCTGGTATAGGCAGCAGAAGGATCGGAGGTGAGTGAACTTTGACGTGAGAAGTGTGGGTGACCGAATAGACAAGACCAGGGCAAACTGCAGCTGGAGCCCCATGTAATTGCGATGTAGTAGGCGACCTAGTAAAACATGTCCGACTGGAAGTGGGTGTGGTAAAGAGGACCTTGCATTGCTCCTACCAATAATTAGACTGAAATCCAAGAACTGCCCTTGATGTTTTATTACCCTGTAGTAGACGTACCTGAACAAATTCCTTGTCGATCTATTTGTCCCATTGGAGGATAGTGCCCTGCTTGTTGGAGACTGAACTGTTGGTCCAGGGACTGGCACCCATTTGGCGTGGGGGGGATGTGGGAAGGTGGCCCATTTATTTAATTTGTGCATGTGTTTTGTGTTATTTACATGTTTTGAGTCATTGTTGTGATTTTTCTTTACCTGTTTTGGGCGTGGCCCCACCCTATACATGGTGCAAATGTCCTGCCCTCCTGCAATTGTCTCGATTGACTGCAGGTGTGAATCTTAAGAGCAGGCCTGATAAAGATCGACTGAGACTGACAGGGCGGAGAGAAGTGGAAAAAAGGAACAAGAGACAGAGGACGGGAGAGGGGCACGGGCAGGAGAGGCCCGGGGGCACGGGCAGGAGAAGCCCCAGGAAAGGACACGGGGAGAGTCACACGGGGTCGCGCACGGACAGTGAACCGAGAAATAGACGGGGACAGTAGCCGGAGAAGGGGACGGAAGGACGCCGGTAGATATAGGTTGGAGCCAGGGCTTTTCGGAGCGGCGTGGGTTGGTGAGGAACTCGGAGCAGCGCAGACTCGGAGCGAGGCAGTGCGGCGGCTGGAGCGGTGGAGGACCGGAGGACGGCGGGTCCTATTACGGGGCGCATAACCACTACTGGACGGCTTGATCGCCGTCCAGCGCGGTGAGTCGGCCACACTTGGGGTGGGCTGTGAGAGGACTAACGTACCCTCCCCACTGGCAGTTTGTCCTGTCCCCCTCACAGAAAAGGCGGCAGCTCACTTGGAGGAGCCAGGGACGCACCCGGAGTGACGCGGAGCGACGCGGCGCGGCGGCCGGAGGAGGGTCTTCACTGCGCTGTGGTCGGGAGGAGCCGGAGCAAGACTGGGAAACCCCCGCAACCTGCAGCCCTCCTGCCCAAGCCGTTTTGGTTAACGTGTTTTACTGTGCTTTTAATTTTTGTAATGTTTTAAATTGCACTCTGGCAAGTCACTGCTCACCCCCGTGGTCTACCTGGAGCCCTAGTCTCCTCAAACCTAGGTGGCGTTGCTGAGATAAGAGTGGGTAGCATTGTGGGAGGTCCTTAGGAGAAAGGGGGGTCCCCTCTCGAGAGTGTGCCACATACAAGGCAATGATTCGGTCTGTGTTTGATTATGGATGTGTAGTTTATGGTTCTGCAGCCCAGTCGACACTGGCAAAGTTGGATGTTGTGCAGGCAAGAGCACTTCGATTGTGCACCGGGGCCATGAGAACAACATCATTTTCTGCACTGTTGGTGGAAGCAGGTGAAATACCTTTGACCCTGAGACGTAAAAAATTGGCTTTCAGTTATTTAGTGAAACTAAAAGGGGCTGAAAAATCACTGCTGTCCACCCGAGTGCTAGAAGAAAGCTGGGAGTTTAGTCAGAGTGTACGCAGAATTAATAGATACAGCTTTTTACAACGTGTAAAGGAAGAGTTTAGGGAACTTGGAGTTGAAAGCAGGGAAATTTTGGCTCCGGTGCTCTGGCCTGTGACTCCGTGGCTGTGGCATGAGCCTGATATCGACCTGTCAATAAAGAAGCTAGCCAAAAGTGGTTGCAAGGGAAATCTGGCGCCCTATGTGAGAGTTTATCTCAGGAACCAGTGGGAGGGTGTCACTCAAATATACACAGATGGATCTGGAGACCCTGAGCATAATAAAGTGGGGTTTGGCTTTTGGGTCCCCCAGTTCTATATTCAGCAAAGTCACCGGCTCCCAGGTGACATTTCTATTTTTTCTGCTAAACTAATTGCTATTCTTTGGGCGTTGTGGTGGCTGGAGGAAGCAGGAATTAAAAATTCAGTAATTTGCACTGACTCACTGTCAGCACTGATGGCCTTGGAAGTGGATGAAGGAAGTAAGGCACGGCCTGACGCGGTGAATAAAATTTTAACTATGGTGTATAAACTTGAGTTAGCTGGTTTTAATGTGGGTTTTTTATGGGTTCCAGCTCATGTTGGTGTTGAGGGAAACAAAGTCGCAGACAGTCTTGCTAAGAGAGGTTTAAAGAAGACAGAAATACATCTCAGAGTACCTCTTGGTAGGATGGAGTGTCGGTCAATCATACAGACCAGTATTAAAAAGCAGTGGCAGCTAATGTGGAATAGGGAAACAAAAGGGAGACAAATGTACAGCATTATCTCAACAGTCAATGACACATCTAGGCCTGCTCTCACGCCAGGAAGACATCAAGCTGGCACGCCTCCGGTTAGGCCACTGTGGGTTGGCTAGTGGGCTGTTCCTCATAGGGAGACATGACGATGGTTTCTGTGAGTGGTGTGGAGTATCAGAGACTGTGGCACATGTTATGTTGCACTGCCCAATGTATAGTGCTCAGAGAAGAGATATGTTCAGAGGATTATCCAAGTTAGGGCTTAATAACTTTTCGTTAAGGACTATATTAGGGGGGGCTCAGGTGGTGATCCGTTTCTTAATACAAACTGGGGTTTATCACAGAATATAGGGAAGAGCAGCTCTGATGTCCTTTTCCTTTGGGCAAGTACTCGCCACGCAGTATGGGACAATATGAGATCTCCTGACCAGTGGAGGGCAGCAATGCACTAACTGTGCCTAGTCTGACGGAAATCAACCACAACAACATTGTGCTGTTTGGTGACATGGTGTGTGCCACACTCAACATGGACCACAGGAAGCAAAGGACAGAGTTGTCTCAGGAGATTAGAGAGAAAATTATAGACAAGCATGTTAAGGTATAGACTATAAGACCATCTCCAAGCAGCTTTATGTTCCTGTGACTACAGCTGCACATATTATTCAGAAATTTAAGATCCATAGGACTGTAGCCAACCTCCTTGAACGTGGCCGCAGGACAAACATTGATGACAAATCAAAGAGACGTTTAATACGAATGGTAATAAAAGAGCATAGAAAAACTTCTAAAGAGATTAAAGGTGAACTTCAAGCTCAAGGAACATTAGTGTCAGACTGCACCATCCATCGTTGTTTGAGCTAAAGTGGACTTAATGGGAGATGACCAAGGAAGACACCATTGTTGAAGACAAAACATAAAAAAGCCATATTGGAATTTGCCAAACTAAATGTTGACAAGCCACAAAGCTTCTAGGAGAATGTCCTATGGACAGATGAGACAAAAATGGAACTTTTTGCCAAGGCACATCAGCTCTTTGTTCACAGACGGAAAAATGAAGCATACCAATCAGACACGGAAAAATGAAGCATATCAAGAAAAGAACACTCCTTACTGTGAAACATGGAGAAGGCTCTGTTATGTTCTGGAGCTGCTTTGCTGCATCTGGCACAGGTTGTCTTTAATCTGTGCAGGGTACAATGAAATCTCAAGACTATCAAGGGATTATAGAGAGAAATGTGCTGGTCAGTGTCTGAAAGCTTGGTCTCAATCGCAAGTCATGGGTCTTGCAACAGGACAATGACCTAAAACACACGGCTAAAAACACCTAAGAATGGCTAAGAGGAAAACATTGAACTATTCTAAAGTGGCCTTCTGTGAATCCTGGCCAAAATCCTATTGAGCATCTTTAGAAGGAGCTGAAACATGCCATTTCCAAAACGTACCCTTCAAACCTGAGACAACTGGAGCAATGCTGAGAGGTGTAGAAGTCTCATTGACAGTTACAGGAATTGTCTGATTGCAGTGATTACCTTAACAGGTTGTGCAACAAAATATTAAGTTATGGGTACCATCATTTTTGTCCAGGCCACTTTCATGAGTTTTTTTTTTTTTATAATTCCACTGAAGCATGATTGAAAAGCATTGTCTGACTTTCATAGAATTTTTATTTCTTTTGTCAGATTCAAGTTATGTGACCATTGTGAGTTTTTCTGTCATTAACCGATGTGGACAAAATTAATGGTACCTGTGTGTATCACTTGGTGCCCATGAGCATGCGCACTGCAGCATTTTAGACAAACGATGGATGGAGCCCTGGTCCAACTCACAGTACAGGGAGTTACAGTAGTCTAATCTGCAGGTGATGAAGGCATGAATGACACGCTCCAGGTCATTGCGAGGCAGGCATGGCTTCACCTTACTGAGTAAACGCAGTTTGTAAAAGCTAGATCTGACTACCTATTTGATCTGTTGGTCAAATTTAAAAGCACCATCTAAAACATCAAGAGATGTTTTAGCATCAGTTAAATCCGTAAATACCACAATTTCCGTTTTTGACTTGTTTAGCTTTAAAGCATTTAGAGCCATCCAGTCCTTTACATATTCAAGGCGACTTAAGAGGGTTTGGACGCAATCTGTGCTGGGTTTAAAGGGCAGTTAAACCTGGCATCATCAGCAAAAGAATGAAAGGAAATAAAAAGGGGGTAGCATGTACAAAGAAAACAGTAACAGGCCTAAAATGGACCTCTGAGGAACCCCACAGGAACCCCACGGTTAAGTTGGGCCATATCTGAACTGAGGGCCGAGCCGTACAGAGAAGGCTTTCTTCAAGGTATGACCTGAACCATTCTAGGGTCACACCTTTGATGCCAGCATAGTTCTGAAGATGGGAAAATCTATTTGGTGATCCAATGTCAAATGCTGCAGTCAAATCTAACGGCAGTAAAACAGTGAAAGAACCAGAATCAGTAAGATTATAGATGCACTATACCTTTCTTTGCTTTGCTAGGAATGTTCCACATTAAGGCCATCCCCATGGAGACAAACTATCAGAAAGAAAGCATTGCTGTTGAACATTCCTGGCAAAGTAATAACCATATGTCTATAGAGATGAGAGGCTTCTCTACTTGCACACCTAAAATGTTTTGCCTACCTACTACAATATTTTTATGATCTGTAATTTTCCACAGACTACATTTTTAATTAGATATAGGAAAAAAAAAAAGGACAGGACACAAAAAAGCCAAATCAAAATAATTTATTTTTGGTGACATTTCATACAGTTCTAGGATTGTGTCTCAAACACTTTGTTGATCCATTACTATATATTTATTTTTGCCACTCCAACCCCAAAATCAAAAAAAAAATAAAAATTTAAAAATAACCCAAACATGGAGGGGAAAAGCAATTCCTGTATTATATTTGCAAGCCTGTCAACCATTGTTTCTAATATGATTTCACATTACTCATGAGTAAGTTTCTTTTAAAAACAAGTTAGTGCATTTATTTAGACTAGACCACTAGCTGGCAGCTGCTCATACTCAATGAAAAATAAGAGGCCAGTGATTCATACTCCTTACTGCATTTCTACACTCAAGGTCAATGCATCAAGTATATTCGCAGCTTAAACGTCAAACAGTATCAGATGCGTGATTTTATTTAGCCAATGCGATTTCACACAACTTTGGGGAAACCAGCCTACCAAGATTGGGAGAAAAGCGTTGCGCATCAGAATTAATAAATAAAATTGAAAAGCAATACATACATCGCGTCAAACTTCTAAGTCAATCGTTTTTCAAAATAAAAAGAAATGAAACAGCAAACTCACCCTAAAAAGCACAAAAAGAATCTGGCGGATGCCTCCCTCTGCAAATTCAGCACTAGTACAATTACATTCTTCCATCCACTTCTATAGTGAATGGTTATAATATAGCAAAGGCAACTACACCTCTACAGTTTCTTCAAATCCAGTTTCACTGGGCTAAAAGGTCTCCAAGACTACAATTGCTTTGTAGTCCTTGACCAAAATAACAAAATCAAAACCTATCACACTATGATCGCAGGCAGCTGGCACATAGCACGTGAAAATGATTTCCGAATTGCTTTATACCCATTACATTTCTGCCGTTTATAATGTAGCCATCACTCTTAGTTATCAGCACACATCAGCCTATTATCTTTGACACCGTCTTTGATGAAACTTCACAGATATTAGCATAACCTGAATATCCTGTGTTACTGAAGAGCCAAATCTCACAGAAGAGTCACATCTTACAATTAACCTATATTTCACTTAAGAGACATTGTCGTACTACCCAAACAAACATGTAAACAGAACCTGACCAATGAACAAGACAATGCTCTGAATTCAGAGAGGGTAGATAGAAAATTAACATGAAAACTTGGACCAGGCCAAACAGGTTCACCTGGCCGATGAGCCAGCGAGTACCCCAAAAGTGGATTTGTTAGACTGTGGCATAAAACAGTATATTAAGCCAAATCATGAACCAGGATCAAATACCACCAATCAGCACATGTCATTATTATACATAATACCAGTGTCCAGGCTCAGGACAGAGTCTATGAATTTCTGATGTAAAAATCAAAAATGATCCATATCATTGCAGTGCAAAAAATCACACTGTGGCATTTCAATCACTTTGCTTAACAGACATCAGCCAACCCTTCAGTTCAGTCATACTTGCAAATCTAAGCACACAAGAAAAAGAAAAAAAAAAAAAAAATGATGTCTCTTTGCGTGTTAGTGATTTCTTTGTATTATGTACATGACATATATGCATGTTCTTTTCTTAGTGCATATGTTTGTTGCAAACCAACATCTATTCTTTTAAAATCAATGGTAGAGGGCCACTTATACATGGCCCAGGATCCCACCTCATCACGGTAGAGCATAAATGATATGATCTCCAGTTTTCAAAAATCCCACTTAAATTGTTTTAAGTATAGCAGGAGATATTAATTTCCTTTTCAAATCATTAAGTCCTTCAAATATCATTCAGCCCATTAGTCCTGGATGTCCCAAACTCCATCTTAAGTGTTTCTTTGGACAAGTTCCAGGTGGAAGGTGGCTACCATGTTGTTGCTTTTGTGTTATTCATTTTAATATATTTATATATATCCATGTATATATTCATACATCTTTTTTGTATTTAGCTCAAGTCTTTACTTTGGCGATACTGGGGGGATATTCTGCTCTTTGCCAGTGTGCCTGTAGTTTCCCTGTGGGGAGCTGCGTCGAGCCTGAGGGGCACGCCTCTGATCCCTAAACTTGAGACCTCCGGGTCCTCTCGGGCCGTTGCTGCGGTAGTGGCCCTGTGAGTCACGGTCCCGGGTTGAGCGGCTCTCCTTGCACTCCCAGCCGCCCTCCCTATCATGGCCTTTCTCCTGTTTGTCTGCAGAGCCACTGTTGGAACCCTCCTCAGATTTGTTGACCCGCAGTTCACGTAGAGGCTGCCCTGTCGACGAGCCAGAGGGGCCTGGAGCAGAAGCGGGAGGAGGGTCCTTAGGGGGGCGCTGACAAACTTCAGCATAACTTAGCTTGCGAGGCTCCTGCAATAGAGAAGATGTTTGATTGACATTTACACTGTAAAATGAGGTTTGGAAAAAAAAAACAGAGGATGACCCTCAGATCTCATAATCTGATGCTCATCGAGAAGAAGTAAACCTTCTAGACTTTGGTTCATAGAGAGGAAAAGAGGAAAGGGGAAGAAGGAGGAAAAAAAAAAAAACATGAGTATGAGAATAAAGATTCAAGAGAAGAGCCAAAGTCTATCAGCTTATTTCCAGCAGCCCTCTATGCGCTGTAGATCTCATCACCAGGAGCCTGTATTGAATAATGGTGGCGTGAGCACCAGTCTTACCTGTGTAGGTGTGGGAATAGTGGCTGTAGCGGTGGCCGGTGCCTTCTGTGCTGTGGGGGTAGACACTGCGGCGGGCTGAGGCCTGGCAGGCACTGACTGTGTGGAGGCGCTGTTGACTGGAGTGACCGGGACTCGAGGGGTCACTTTTGGAGGTGGGACCTCAGCTCTTTCAACCCTCTTCTCTTGACGAGGGGCACTGAGAGGCGGACTCGGTTATTTTGGGACCATGTCAAAATTATAATGCATTGTTCAAGCCTTACCCAGGAGCTATGGATCCAAGTGGTTGTGTCAAAGGTTTTGAACTGACAAAGCCTGGACTCGAAACAGTTGGAGTCTCCTCCGCAACTGTAGGTTGGGCCAAACTTGTACTCACAGTGGTTTCTTTAATGACCTGTTCAGTCTAAAAATTAGGAATGATTAAACCATTTGCAGAAATATACAAACAAATCATCTAATTTTACCCACTTACCTTATCCCTGTATAAACCGCGTACAACATCTGCCATGCGATTTTCAAGTACAGGTTCCCCCTGCGTGCTTACCACGCAACCCGGGAGAGGAGGGAAGTTGGAGGCAGCCAAGTCAAACTTGGGTGGCGAAACCTTTACCTCTGCTAATGGCACAGGTCTCTGCTAAACAGACAAACCAGTTTACAGAACTACTCAAACTTTGACTACATTTGACAAGCTTTTCATTTACCGTAGTTCGATCATCATCTCTTCTTCTCCGTGTTCCTCTGTAAGTGTTGCCACGTCTGAAATGCCAAAGTTTTAAATTTGACTGCCGTTTCATCAAATTTGTACAAACTGGTACTAGTTTAAAACTACTTGCCTCCCACGTCCAGCAATGCTGCCATCTTCACTGGGGTCCAAGGAGGAAGAGGAGGAGGACAGATGCGAGAAGGCTGCACTCAGGTCAGTGGGTGTAGGGATGGGTGTGGAGCTGGTGGCTGACACAGGGGTCTGAGGTTGTGGGCTGCGCAGTCCAGTGAGACTCTCCAGAGACCCAGGAGTAACAGAGGGGGTCACATCATTGGGTCTCACCTGGGGCTTCACGTGGTTTCTGCAGCAATTTCAGATTATTTTTATTTTATAAACTAAGCACCAGTGTTTCCGCAAACCACAACAGTTTTGAATATTGACTATCAAGAACCTTATCCTTAAAGACAGCATGCAGTGTCTTGTCTGAGTGAAAAACATGCATATTCTGACAAACATGATAGTAAAAGCAGAAATCTAATAGTTTGACAGGTACAGTGGGTCAAAGCATATAAATTCAATAATGCCATGTGCATGGTGTTCAACTTTGGGATTGCAATTTGCTACAAGGCATTGCATTTGTCTCAATCTGTTCTGTAGGTCACTGCCTTAGTGAATTCAATACTAAACCAACTTTGGCAGTGGCATTAAGTGAACTGAATGGGAAGACAGAAAGTAGAGTCAGCAGTATTTAGTTAAATATTGACCTTGAGATCTCATAATCTGAATGCTCAATGGGATGGGTATAAGGTCCATGGTCTTGGAAGGGAAGAGAGGTGGGGGGGCAAGGGCATATCCAGCTGCCCTCTTTGTGCATCATGATCTGATCATTAGGCCAGAATTGACAATCTAAACTTTGAGGCGTTTACTCAACTGTCAGTTTGCTATCAGAGTCCCATACAAAAGGGTCATAGTGGAGCAGCAACAGGATAATGGGTGGTTAGTTTAAATGGAGAAGTTTGTTACATGTGACAACTGCCAAAGTGGGATATTTGGGAGCCAATGTGGCCATAACTGGAAAATAACTGCTTAATTTTAAAAAGTAGCTTCTGCCATTCAGTAGGCTATATTTAACCAATGGCAAGACCAATCCAGGATGACCATTAGCTTTAAACAAACATGTTCAAACTTTGCAAAATGGATTTAGTGTTTTAGCCGCAGCCGCATGATAACATGAGTAGAAGGATGAGGCTTATTGTAGCAGTGCTTAGATTTGTACCTGAAGGCATTTATTACATTCTTTCTTGAATAGAGGGGGACACTGTGGGGACAGTAAGAAAACTGGGATTGAAACAGTTCCCTGCAGTTCAATCAAGAGAATTATTGGATATACATTTCTGTAAGTAGTGAAGTGAAAAATTAAACATGCAAAAGATGACAAGCAAAAAATATATTCTCACAATCTGTTTTAAGATTTGACAGACAAACATGATGGCGACTTACCGATTTCTATTAAAAGGGCGTGTGATGTTCAGGGAGCTGGAATTGGTTTTGTAATGGGCTCCCGAACCAAACCCATTTACAAACGTGCTGTTGGGAAAAGGTGCCTGTAACAATAAGAAACCATGTACTTCAAACTGTATAACGGAATCAAGGAGAGGACTTTTAAAGTTTCCAAAAAATAATTTAATGACTCAATATACAAGTGCTGGTGTTGTGGTGCATTAAAAAAGTAATACCCTCAGATCTCATAATCTGAACGCTCATTGGGATGGGAGTAAGGCCTCAGGCTTTGGAAAAGAGAAGAAGGAAAGAAAAAACAAAGAATGAGGGGAAGACAGAAACCAAAGCCTGTGACTCCACCCCCCACCGTCCCTCTATGCGCATTATGATCTCATCATCAGGCCAGAAATTTTACTACAACCACAGTTTTTTTGCAGTCTTGAACATCATGGTCTCAAAGACTGAGAAAACTGTAGACAAATACAGTTCTATTGACGTTTGTGCAATGTATAGTTTTCTCATTCATCAAGTTATGCCATCATTTTTCAGAATTTATCATGGTGTTAGGATATTATGAAAGTTTCCTCACCAACGGAGTTTCGAAGTAGGGTGTGGGCGATGGCGTCCAAGTGGGAGGTACAATGCCATATGCCACTGGGTACTGCTGCTGAGGATAGACGTGCTGCATGTACAGCGGAGTGTTGAACTGAGACTGGCTCTGTGGTTGTTGGGTGTACAGGCTGTTGTCCACACTACGGTAGCCATTCTTCGCAAAGAAGGTGTTAATGGCCTTTATCCTGGCCTGGAAGAAAATTGTTATAAATATTTGAAGCTAAAATAACATGTTGCCCTTTTTTCATAAATTTACCATAATGGGTTTTCCCTGAAATGTTTTAACTTCTTCTCTCAAGTATTTGTAAGCCTGCAAAAGCAACCTTGATGTTAGAAGAGCATTAAAAAATAAAATACATTAGTAATTGAGATGTGTTTACCTGCTGAGCATCAGTGTCTGATTGGAATGTGATGTACCAGTTATTATTGTGTGCAAACTCCACACTTATCACCTTTGGACAGTTCTCATTCTTGAACAGAGATTCTACTTCCTGGAGATCAGTTCAATTGGTTTCACACAATTACAATTTCACCCATTTTATCTGTTAATTGATTTTTTTTTTTTTACCTCTACAGGTGTAGTTTCAGGAACCTCTCTCAAAATGATAATGCATCTTTTATGATTAGGCCGCACTTTTTCCCCCTTCTCATCAACTTGTACCATTGGGGAAGCTAGGGAAGTAGTAATCGAAAGAATTTAGATATGAAATGTTACAAGAGTCTACCCACATCATTCAAGCACATTTTGCTTACATCTCAAAACATCTAAAATGAGATCCATATCGGTGGTGAGGACCTTGATCCCCTCCATACTGGCAATTGTCCAAATAGGAACAAACTGGTCACTATCCATTTGAGACATCAGGTACAAATCTTTCGACAAGTTCTCTCTGAAAAAACATTTACATGTAAAGAATTTCAAATGCTTAAACAGTTGAAAACCATTGTCACGCATCTTACCGAGAGAAATAAAACTCAAGTTCTTTCTTCAGTGACTCCCGAAGATTCTCTGTTGACAACGGTTCCTCCGTTTTGGAATCTATTAAAAATATTAATTCAAGAATTTAAATATCTATCACTGACATTGAGTCTTGAACTGCCAAGTGTAAATTAATATCTTTGTCACAACCAAAGTTGCACATTGTTTTACCTTGCCATTCAAACAAATCTTTGTTAAATGCTTGTATTCAAACGAACGAGTCAGGGCACAGAACAGACAGAGCTTACCTCAACTGTCTTTAGGTAAACAGCCGCCCAGTCTTTGTTAGACACTGGATTTGTACAAATCAAACAGCTGTTGCCAAACATGTGCCTTCACTTAACAGTTTATATCACTTCAATGCATTTATCCTATTTGACAGGAGTACAGAAAATAGTAAATTCATTCATCATCATTAATTTTAGAAAATAAGTTTGATAACAGTTCAGATTAGGAATTAGATTTTTTGCATCAAGTGATGCTAGGGCTGGGTGATTTTCCCTGACAATTTCTATACAAAAAAAAACCAAAAACCCAAAACAAATTTTGATTGCCCCTCGCCGTTTAATTCATAAAGTCACAGCAGTGTATCACAGTAGGACTCATATCCGCCTCACTATTTAAGAGATATTTCATGCCGCTGGACTTATTTTCTTCGCTAAAGTGATAGCATTGCTGCATGACATGTCATCACACGGAGATGTTTCTCTACATCACCGGGCCATGGCTCAGTTAAATTGTACAAGTGTAAGTGCAGGCCATAGAACCCTACGCAATCACGCTTTCTTGTATTTTTAATGCAAGAAAAGGGGGAAATAAAATACAATTTTCTTCCCCCACCTCCTAATATTGCTATTTTGTAAATGCAGCTCTTGATGTCTAACTATAAAGTATTTTTATCAGCCTTGAACCAGGAAATGCACTGTTAGCATGCTAGTTGCTGCAAGTAGTGGCGTGACAAACACTCTGCTCTGGTATAAAAGTCGTGAAGAACTTCTGATGCTCAGCAAACTGAGCACCTAAAACTATTCGCCGTTTTAAGTCCATAAATATTAGATGCAGTGCCTTAATACTACAAAAGCTATATCTCAGTCGCAGTTTGATGATCTGATAACAGACTTTTATATACACACCTGCACTTGTTTTTGATGTTTTTTTATATGGACTTACTTGTTTTGATTGTTTTTCAGTTTGTGTTGTATTTTGGACAGGGCACCCATGAAAAAGAGAGCCCAAGTGCTCTCATTGGGTCCCCCTGTATAAATAAAACTAAATAAAAAATAAATATTGTTTGTTTTTTGATAAAAAAAAAAATATTTATAATTACTATTACATGATACTGTAAGTTCTTCTCTACTGGTTGAACCCTCAAGTGTTCTTTTCTCAATTCTGCTGTTGTCACATTTTGTATCTAAACACTGGTGAAGGACATGACTGACCTGCGATCCCAGTGCTGGGCTCAGCGGGGGAAAGGCCCAGCTCCGGAGTGTCCATTCCATTGACTGCTATCTCAGCTGTTGCCGTGGAGCCACCATCATCGAGCTCTGCAAATCCAACAGTGTACGTTTTACACCCGCCAGAAGTTGGGTCAGAGTAACCTGCCAATAAGGTACAGTTTACCTCCAAGTGTACACACGTAGGAGAGGCAGAATTCAGAAAACATTTGGAAGTCACCTACCTTCACTTATGTCTGAGGGAGACCAGTGCGGGCTGTTACTGACAGCTTCACTTGGGGCCACAGGCATCTCCTGCCACACCTTGGCATTTGGATTCAGACCAGTGCCTTTAGAGGTGACCTTCAAGGAAGAAAAAATATAATTTCAGAATAATTTAGAATTTGAACAATTTTGCATGTGTAACTAGTATCAAATGTTCAAAGTAAATAAATGTCAAATTGACTACTACTTAATAAATAAAGAATTATAACTAAATGTACACATCTCATTTTATAAATAATTTACACATCACTACTGTAGCACCAAATCTAACAGTGAGCTCCTTCAAAATTTACCTCATGACACCAACATCAGGTCAGTGCACAAGGGCTTTCATAAAGTGTCAACAAGATTACCAGAGACTCAACGTTGCTTAGAGGCCAACACTTACAACACCTGCCATTTCAGCAATATTAAAAGGTGGAGCAATCATTGACATCACCTGGTGCTGTCTGTAGCTGAGACACACCTGCAGACTAGACATTAAATGACATGACTTGAGGAAAAAAACGAGTATTCTAGTAAATCTCTTGTCAGATTTGAATTTGTTCAGTAAAATATATGCTATCAAGCACCTACAGGTTAGTTGACAGAGCTGATTCTCCTGACCCTGCAAAGACCAGGGCCAAGAATAGCACACATACTCAACATATTCCAACTTACAGGGCCTGATATGAACCTACAATATGCCAACAGTTTAAAGGGATTAAATAGGTACAGTATTCGACCTTTTAAGTTGCTTCCACTTTACCTTCCTCCTTTGACATTGTTATGTGCCACCTGCTAAGAGATCCACCCCTCTGAAAAGCACTCGACCTGACAAGAACAGCTGCTAGTTACAATGTGCCTCAAGTCACTTCCCTCTTAACACTTTAAAAAGAGTGGATGGGCCCAAATATTAGGCCTCAGTGTAGTTCCTTAAAGAAGATTTAACCCACTGCTGTGCAGCCTGACACACGGTCACAATGCATGCCAGTGTTACAGGCCGTATACAAGCCAAACTATGGTCAGCTGACTGCTCTGCGCTGCACAGGCCAGGCATTTGCAGCGCATGTCAGTACGCTAGCATTAGCCCACAGAGCGATTAGCTACCACTTTGAGTCAATTGAATCAACTCGTCCTTTAATTATTACACGAAGCAATGACCACGTTCACCATGAAAACTCTTCGGACATTGAGGTTTGTGGTCCTATACTTTGTAGTAAACGCTAATACATCACAACTTTGCAGGACTGCTAATGATTACTCAGCAAACTACTTAATGAGCTTCAAGAAGCTAGGCTAAGCGTTAGCTCGGCGTCACCTGAAGGATCCGCAGCGACGTTCTTCCTCAAACACTAATGTACCTTGTTTCATTTGAACTGAACTGAGTTGAACCGGAGAATACAGTCATTGAACAAGAATAATACGGGATGACAACGTACGGATAAACTTAATTACAACGTACACGAGGTTGTGTCTAAACAGACGAGGAGCCCAAACCCAAATTCAGTCAAAATAAATTGTGATTAAAATAGGCCAACGAAAGTAGAACTGCATTTTACGGCTGATTACCATCGCCCCTGTAGAAGGGGGCGTTCAATGCTAAGAAGCTAGCTACCACTACAGGCCGCACTCACCATGCCGCCAGAGCCCGCCTCGCTCCGCAGCGGAGCCGCGTCCTTCGCACCGGTCTTCGGTCCCGGATCAGCCTCCTCCTGCAGCAGCGGCGGCTCTCGGCTCTGCTCTGAACTCATCAGCCGCTCCTGACTCACTTCCACCCCGTCGGTTCTCCCAGCCCCTGCTGCCTCCACCTCCTTCTCTGAACACACCGGCTGGGCTCAGTCCTCTCCTGTTGGACTGGATTGGCCAGTAGCGCACTGAAACTAGCTCCCGACGCTAGCACCAAGCTAAGAGCGAGGCTAGCGCTATGAATCAAGCCGCAGCTAACGACAGCTAATTCAATGAATCAAACTTGCCGCCGCGATCCTAGAACCACACACGGTCCAGAATCATGACTATCCTCAGGCTGCAGTCTCCGCTGGCTTTTTGCCGGGCTTTGGCGCATACAGCGGGGTCGTCGGGCGCATTCCTCACCGGGCACCGGAGCGGACACTGGGGACACGCAGCCTTCCCTCAGCCACAGTCCGCTGCTCCCGGCGGCCACCGCGGTCTATGACCTCCACACTGATACTTCCGGTTCCGGATTCACACTGTAGTTTTACCATGGAAGAATGAGTTTTATAGTATTTATACTGAAGTGGTATTACACAGTTAGTTTTACTTTTAAACAATGATTTAGGCAGAGGATGCTTTTACAGTCGGACAATTCAATGCGATTCAAACACAACAGTTTGTTTTGAATGAGGTATTTTGTTTAGTTTTACAACGACGACCTGGTCAAGAGGCAGCAGCACTATGAGTGAGAGATTTGATAACCAATGAAATAGTTTTAAGCAAAACACCTTTCCAGCAATACCTTTTTATAAGGTTTGGCTCTGTTGTGAGGCCAAATCTTGTCAAAGCCTTATCTCGTCAGAAGTTCGGCAAGGCCGGGCCTGGTTTGGATTGGAGGCCATGAGGAATATCAGGGGCGCAGTGAGGCGCCAGTGGCAAAACTGTTGTGTCCTCCCTTGGCAAGACACTTCACGTAGTTACCCAGTATAAATTGCCGTGTCACATTTCGCCAAATGAAAACCCTTCAAAGTACCATTCGAAGTACTGCTCGAAGTATCCGGCCGAAAATGTAAAAAACCCGCCATATCCGCCATCTTGCCGAAATGGGACAGCCCTACACCACAGACCGGACTTGCACCGCTGTCTTTGCGCGTATGTTACGTTTATTTATTGTTTAATAGAAGTTTAATAGAAGAAGAGTCAAGGTGTCGTTGTCGCAGCCGTTTATTTCTATTTAGATTGAATGAAGTAAGGAATTAATATTTCTCTTTGAATATCACTGGGCAAATAAAAGGTTTGAGGTGATTTTTCCCAACTGTAGCTACTACATAACTTTAACAAAATATACCTTGTTAAAACGTAATCACATTTATACATTCATAGGCTATAAACCAGGGAATACTGATTAGTTGTACATAAAGTGTGATATTACCAGTGACGTGCGGTGACGTTCATGGCTGGTGAGGCACTGATGTCATCACAATCAGATTTACAAACATAAACCAGGTGTCAGTACATTTGGTCAACTTCTCTCCCGGTGACTTGGGGCCAGAATAAAAAATAATTGCAAAATAAAAGTTCCGAAGTCTTATAGCTCTAATAGTATGAAATAAAAAAACAAGTTGGTTTTGTATTGTTTTTTATCCTTATTCTGGTTCCGCAATTTTCACTGGATTGAAGTCTTTAAATTTCTTACCTTTTTGACCACTCTGCTTGAAAAGAGCGAGTCTTTTGTCCATAGGCTGGAGCAAACCATTTAGCTCCTTTAGCGTTGGTCTTATTATAACCTTCATCGTCCAGAAGTCCAGTTTAGAAAACTGCTTGAGCTTTAATATGTAATCTTCCTCCATTTAAAATGTAGGGCCAGACAAGAAGAAAAAAGTGAATTGCTAAAGTTGACCTGCTAACTCTAAATTGTAGTTTGCGGCCTCTATTCTGCGGGAGTTACAAGAATCCCTGAGCTCACGAGCGCCCCCTAACATGAGGCAAGGTAACTGCGTGCCTCACCCGGCGCCTTTTCACAGCCGCTTAAAGCAGCAGCGTCACTGCTTAGCTACAGGACAGTCAGTCTATGTGAGGCACGAACGACCGGTGCTTCACCCGTGTCTCTTCTCAGGATTTCAACGGTAAACTTAAAAAAATCAGCGATTTTGAGTAAAAAAAAAAAAAAAGAATAAAATTGCAATGTTAAATAGAAAATAACTTTATAGTACCCTGCCTCACCTGACCGCACCTCACTGGATATTACAGTTTAACGATTCGGTATTTGGGCAGGTTTAATTTGATCTGTGGGTAAACCACTTTGATACCAATAGAGGGCGCTGTTGTCTTTCTATGCCGTGCCAGTTCATTTTATTTTATTATTGTAAGGTAGTTTCTAGCAGTGCAGCGCTACATCAAACTGATATCTTGATTTACTAACATGAAGGTAAATGACATGTGCCACCAGGCCGCTGCACACACCCACATACACACAAACTGCAAAATAAACCTGAGTGTGTCAGAGCTGGAAAGGTTTTTAATCATTAAACACACTGTACATGTCTTCATTCAGATTTAACAGTTTGGCACTGTTAGTGACATAAAGAAGTAAGAACATTTGATCGTGTATTGCGTAGCGGACTCCATTTTCTTCTAATTTTTGCATTGGCGCGGTGCGTGATGGGATATAGCATTGAGCGAAGTGTGCGTCGATGCACGCTTCAGCTACGGTCGATCTCTATGGAAACGCAGGGGAAATTTTCGTCCACTCTCGTCAAGTGCATTGAAATGGGACCGCGCTTATCACGCCGGAAATGACATAGTGCCCTTCGACGCACACTTCGAACGGTCATTTTAGGGGCATTTTTGGTGAATTGGGACACGGCCTGAGTAGAGGTGGGAGGGGACGATGGCGCAGATTTGCAGCCTCGTTTCCATCAGACTTCCCCAGGGCAGCTGTGGCGACAATGATATCTTACCATCAAAGAGTATGGAGTGAATGAATAGTGTGTGAAATTGTAAAGCAACTTTGAGCACATAGAAAAGCGATATAAAACTAATGTATTATTATTAGTTTAATGTATTCTGTTCAGAAACAAGCTTAGCCCACTAATAGGAAAAATTTTGGATGTACTTTACAAACTCTTGGAGACCTTTAGAATTGTACATCCCATGTGTGGTTTGGATTCTTTGGAAAGATATCAGGAAAAAGACTTATCACTTGGACTGCTGTGAGGCAAAGGCACATGAGAAACAAGTAAGCAAGCATGAAGATTTCACAGACATAAAAAAAAAATCCGTAAAACACTATACAAGTAATAATAATTTAATGTGTTTCTTGAAATCTTGTTGGTGATTACAGAAGTACCCATAACTCCATATCATTACAACAATGACAGCTTTAAACAATCATCATTTCATCTGACACAGAAATGTAATTTATTGAAATCAGAGCCAGCTACAGCTGACCTCTCTTTTTAATCACATGCTCCATATCTGCATGTTCAGATGTGTCCAGTTTGATGTCGTACTTGGCGAGGATCTTCATGATCGGTCTTATCTTAAGCCACCACTGCGTCTTGGGAATACGATGCCTATAAAAAAAAAGGAAATAACAGGACTAGTAAAAATCAGAGAAACAAAAATTATATTTAGGGTTGCCATAAACTATCATACTCAAAATCAGTGTCTGCTTTAAGTTCAGCAAGGGGCTGAAAAGTCAGTGCTCTCTTCCTCATCCCAAGTACACAGGCAGAGTCAGGTGTGTTGGCGAAGATTCGGCCTAAACAAAGTGTTAAAAGCAAGTATTATTTGCGACATCAGTGCAAAAGTATATAAAGTATTGTGTAGAGTACCATGTCTGTAGCAGTCCTTCAGTTTATCAGTTAGCCACAGGACAGACTTTGCCCCCATTTTTGTCCCAAAGTTTCTGTCAAAGGGTGTAGGAGTACCACCCTGTCAGAGATAAGACACACACTTTTCAACATCAAGTTGAAACAGAAAAACATTTTCATTGATCAAACCTGCTGCATATGTCCCAGGACATTTTTACGGCAGTCGAAAGTGCCTTTGCCCTCTTCTGAATACAAGTTGAAAATAAAGTCAGTCAGTGGTGTAGTTGGAGTTGCAACTTTCATTTCTGTATGGATAAGTAAACCAACAAGAAATATTGAAACAAGGTGGTAATGCCATAACAAATAACGCAATCATTTTTTGGAACACTGAATGTTTTAGTGCAGGAGTGACACAGTGGTTAACGCAGAATGGCATTAAACTTATTTTGCATTTAGTCAGTTACCATGTGCCTCTCAACAGATATGTATCTAGTGGTGTCATCTTGTCCCCATGGAGATGGTCAAGTTTAATGCCATACTGTGGAACATTGCAGGCAAAGCAATAACATCTCCATGGAGACAAGCAGGTGGTAGACCCTCCATCATAAAACTTACATAGTGCATATTTGTAGTTCATGTTCACAAAATACTAACCTTAGGATCAATCCTCTTTTAACAGTTGTTTTCATCTTCTCAATAAGATGCATCACATTCATCTATAAAATAAAAATCAATTAAATTAAAACATATTCAATACTACAAACTTTTTATAATGTACCCACTTCAAGGTCTTTAATATTGAATTTTTCCTCATATATGTAGGCGGCATCGGCCCCTGCTGCAAGGCCCGCCATAGTGGCCAAGTAGCCACAATAACCTCCCATAGTCTCCACAATAAACACTCGTCGTTTGGTCCCTGCTGCGGACTGCTTTATCCTGTCACAAGTCTAGACAGGAGCAAAGGAGAGTGACTTTATGAAATTATTTTATGGTGATTTTTGAGGTAACAGATATCCTACTGCTGTGATGGTATTGAGGGCTGTGTCTGCACCAATACTGAAGTCTGATCCTGGGACATTGTTGGACACAGTGGCAGGAATCACCACCATGGGAATGCACATCTCCTCATATCGCTCTCTGGCCTGAACCAACTCCAGCCCTCCCACATAAGCCTGCAGGAGAGTAAAAAAATAAGACAATCCAAGACTTTTAGAGATCAAACTATGTTAGGGATGATGTAATGGATATCAGTTATTGGTGATATCAGTGGATTTTGCCCATAATATTGATAGATATTGAAAACTTAGCTAATATCTGTCATCATTATTTTCTCTGTACTGCCCTAGTCTCTGAGCTGCTAATAGAGGCTTGAGAAATGTCAACCTAGTTGTTTTGGAGCAATGCAAACTTAAGATACCAAATGTATTGGCCATTATAAAGAATGATAAAGAAGGCTACAAAATGAGCTGATTTGATAATCTGTGTAAAAAGTGAAATATCTGCATTTTTGCTGTTACTTCGACAGGTCATTTTACTTTACATTATGCACAGTACTTGAACAGCAACCGAGAAATTTACCTGCACAATTCAGGTAATTTCTGGCAGATTGCTGAAACATTTGAAATATTTCCCAGTTTTTGTTGTCGAAATAATCCATAGTGTAACAGCAGTAACAACAAACTGAAATGCACTAAACAATCCCATTAACAGAGATAAAATCATAAGAAGCAGCATTACCTCAAATCCTCCAATGATTACTAGAGCATGGATGTTGAATTTAGCGATATTTAGACTAATTTCTTCACATAGTTTTCCTGGTAGAGTTCTAGGAATAAAACAAAACGATTATCATTTTCTTTTTATCAAATCGTTTTCGTTGTGTTTTTCTACCTTTTTGTGCCCAGCATTGAGCCTCCTTTCCCCGTCCATCCACTTACTCCAGTCCAGCAAATGGGCTCAATCTGGGGAACAAAACTTATACGTCTAAGTTATAAGTCTTATACGTTATAAGTCTTTTTTTTATATACATTTAAACAGATGTGTGGGTTTATAAAACATACCTAAAATTGTGCTGTATATAACATATATATTTGAGAAATCCTGCATGTTAAGGTGGTTTTCTGCTGTTTAGGTGCTTAAAATATTTCCACTATATGATATAATCCAGAGAGTCTTTTTTACAAGGTTATGGTGTCAAAGAGTAATGCCCTTAAAGACAAAGTACCTGGCCATGAGCAAGTCCATCAAAGCCATCGTGAACAGCCAACATGTTGTGTCCCTGAATGATGCCCATCCTGACAGCAGCTCTCACTGCAGCATTCATACCGGCACAGGGAGCGCCAACATTCATTATGGCCACATTGATATTGCTCTGTACAGCAACAGAATGGTATAGATTTGTCAAAGAAAACAATAGTCATGAATTATAGTGATCAAAGTATTAATTTCCCAATTACCTTCACATCTGGAGGATTGATGTGAGCCAGGAGCTTGTATGTGTTCCAGTTATTCTCAAAACTCCTGTACAGTATTAAAAACATTGGTCTCACATTTTGACTA
Source organism: Periophthalmus modestus (assembly GCA_019594935.1). Taxonomy (NCBI): domain Eukaryota; kingdom Metazoa; phylum Chordata; class Actinopteri; order Gobiiformes; family Gobiidae; genus Periophthalmus; species Periophthalmus modestus. The sequence continues at coordinate 15,316,665 of JAIEZT010000084.1, read as the reverse complement.
TTTTTTTTCTAAATAAGCTGGACGACAAAATGTACAACACAAGACAGTTGGCTACACAAGTTTATTGTAGCTTATGTTGTTTTATTTAAAATATGCTTCATTATCATGCTTTAGGGTTATGGTGTTCATGGCATAAAGTGGTCTTTGATTTTGATTATATCAATATCTCAAACTTCATATTGTGAGGCCTACATTGGCCTTTACTGTTTTTCCTAATTACTTAGTTACTTACTTTCCTCTAAGCTTGATGGCATCCTCAAATCTCCCCTCGGCCATCGCTGCTGTTACATCTTTGGTCTTTGCAGTTAAAACAAGACAGCAAATTTTACTAAATGCTCAAAATATTACCTTAAAGAGCAAGAGGGCCCAAAAGTTAAGCATGTACCACTTGAACACACTCCATTAGGGGCAGTCTGACGGCTTGATTTCCAGACAAACTGACCACACAGGCTGGAGTGTCAGGGGTGGCCTCCAGCAGAGCCATCACTGCCTCCACACCCATCCTACTGCCCTGAGGAGACAGAAAATAGAGTTGACCTGTATATTGGAGTATAGCTTTGTTTCTGCAGTGTTTTAAGTGTTTGTAATGACTTACAAGAATTCTGTCAAACGCAGACGGTGTGCCACCCCTTTGCACATGTCCCAGTATTGTGGTGCGAGTGTCAAAGCCAAGCCTATCTGTCACAAGCTAAAAATGCATACAGTACATGTTTACTTAATAACAACATCAGGGTTAATTTGTCACTCAAATATCTAGCCCAGCTCACCGTTTTGATCTGGTCAGAGGTGATTGGTTTACCATCTCTGCTGATAGCCCCTTCAGCCACAATAATGACATTCAAACGGGATCCTCTGGCTCTTTGCTATAATAATATAATGACAGTTACAGTTGCTTAGATTTTTTGGAGACTAAAGATTGAGGTAAGATTTAAAAAAAAACAAAAAAAAAAACCTACATCCGCTAGTCTCCTGCAGAGATGATTTTCCCAGCCCTCATCGGGAGGCATTTCAGGGATAAAGACCCAATCTGCACCACAAGCCAGAGCTGTGACCAGGGCCAAGTACCTGCAAAGAGGCAGACAGTAAAAACTGTCAGCACAGTACTACATGATCTTATGTAGAAAGGGAAAATACCATAGACTAAAAGCATTTACCCACAATGTCTTCCCATGACTTCAAGAATGAATGTCCTCTGATGGCTGCAGAAAGTAAAAAATAAATAGATAAACAAACATAAATAAGGCCTATAGTCATTTTAACACATTTAATCTGTAGTACTTGTGTATATACTACATATAATCTGACCTCTGCGCAGTGGTGGTGATGGCATCTACCACCTCAATGATGCGGTGCAGGGCAGAATCAGTGCCAATTGTCATGTCCGTGCCACAGAAGTCATTATCAATGGAGCCCACCATCCCCACAATGTTCAGGTGTGATGACTTTTTGGCCTCGGCTTCTGTGATCTTACCTGCCCAAAAGAAACCGAATTGTAAAATAAATGATGGCTTTACATTGCAGTAGTTTGGCAATTAGATTTGTTTTCCAACCAGCTTTGACCAGGTCTTTCAGCAGGCCACTCCACTCGGTTCTGAACTCATTGGCTCCAGTCAAGCTGCCATCTCCTCCGATCACACACAAGTTAGTGATACCCAGCTTCACCAGGTTACATGCTGCTGTCATGCGCCCATCTCTGCTGCGGAAATCTTTACAGCGAGCACTGCCAATCACTGTCCCACCCTACAGGGAGTCAAAATATTAGTATCAAAATGACATTATCCACGATCTTGACTCACTGACTCATTCTAAATCAGCAGATTATCATAGCCTTAATATATTGGAGAGGCCCTCTCTGAAGACAAAGTAGCATTTTTGCCATACCCCAGTGCAGAAGGTCATCACTTTGAAATCATATCCTAACATTACTGTGCCCCAACGTTTGGGCATGCATCAGATCAACTGTACTGCCAAGAGCCTTTAGATATCTGAGATGAGATGGTATGGGGCCGCAGTCATTAGGGGGCACAAGCAGCATTTGAAGTATGTCTGCATCAATATGATCTTGAGTTTTTACATTTGTACTATAAAGAAAATCTAATAAGGCTATTGCACATAAAGCACACGGAGAACAAAATATCTTGCACTTAAACTCTTTGTAATGATATTATATCCAGTAGGCATTTTCACTCACCAGTTGGAGCATCATGGACACACTCTCCCATGTTGCTGGCTTGATGTGGTCCCCACCATCCACCAGGCCTTGGTAACCCTGCAGGTTCCATAGAGTTTACATAAACGCTCCTACAATATCTAATGTACTGTAAAGCAAGTGTCATTAGTTGCAGCTTACTTCATGCACAAAGAAGACCTTAGCTCCAGTGTAAAGACCCACTCTGACGGTGGCCCTCACTGCAGCGTTCATACCTAAAACACCAACACACACATCTCTTATAAACTCTATAAACTTGTATTTGATGTATATTTGTTATGTGTGAATTCAAATCAATTAGAGATGTTCAGATATCATTGCATAATTTTTCCACCTATGTCATGGATGATCTAATTTAAGAACTTAAAGCACTGCGCACATATATTGTTGGGCAGTAAAATAGAACTAAAAGCTATGTTCATATCAGAGTGTGCATTGACTCTGTATCTGTAGATCACACCAGTCTTCAAAAGTGCATTGCCTGCAAAAATAGATAGAGCATTTAGACATTGTGTCTTGTGTCCCATCTTAATGCTGAAGGTCAGACAGATGAAAGGGCAAGGGGTGATGTTGTGTTGTAGTAGGTCCGACTTGTCCCAGCTCCTGTTTCAAGCACAGCAGCTGTAGAAAGTGGGCGTTTCCCTTTTTCACCCATACCAGAAAAAGGTCACTGTCTCTAAAATTAGCCCCAAAAGATTTACAAAGGGGGTAACACATGATAGACAAGGGGAGGCCCCCTCTTGACAAAAGAGTACAATTGGTCCCTATTTCAATAGAGGGGGGGGGGAATGTAATAGTTATGATCTGGCAACTACACTTAATGCAATAATTGACTTCAGGTGTGCAACAGCAAGGTGAGCTGAAGCAGGAAACAGACTAATATCTGTAAATATACTGTGCATACTATTGATTATGTTGGTAGACTACAAACCAAGTAGTTACTGATACTAGTACTGGTAAAAAAAAATAAAATAAAATAAAAGACTGCATGAATTGTGTAAATTTTTAGTACTAAGAGTTTGTTTTTCAATAAGCCTGTGTGAAATCTGACCTCTCCTGAACTGTTGGTGAAGATGTCATACAGTACAGTGCATTACTGGTAGACGAGCAACAGTAGACAACTGATTTCTATGTGATAACTGGCATCATTAAGGTCACAAAATGAAGACACGATTGGTTGATATTAGTCTTCTCTTACCTTGTGCGTCACCTCCCGAAGTTAGCACAGCAATTGAGCGACCCATCCCCATTTTGGTGGGGTCGGTGGGGAGCATGGTGGTAGACATGTCTTCAGTGGCAGAGAGACAGTGTGGTTCAAAACAATATAAAAGGAGAAGCAGGTCCTGGCACCTCCTCCCTGTTCTCAGAGGAGAGAGCAGTGAAGGCACAAGGCTTTATAGACAGCTGCCCCCTCCCACTGACTCCCTTCACTACAGACCACTAAATATACACAGACTCGAGAGCCACCTGCACCAGACACAAGCAGCAAATAGAGGGACAAAAATACGATCGTCAAGTGCGATATCATAGCATGGCCATTGTGCGTGTTTATTGGGTTAAATAAAGTGTAAAGGTGCACTACATCACTTTTCTGGTAGAAGGTAACACCATCAGGCAATGTTACAGGTCAGATCTGTGGAGAAGTAAACCTGCTGCCAGCAAGAATTAATGTTTTTCAAGACATTTTGAGCAATAAAACAACACACCAATTATATCTCCAGAAGCAGGTATTGGACTATCCGCCAAAAAAGTTACATACTGCACCTTTACAGTGTGTCTTTATTTATTCTATGGTTAGATAACATAAAGAGACTTAACAGTTCATTGTTAATCATGCAACATGCACAAATACTTGGTATTGTAACTCTCTGCACGGGTCAACAATGTAATCCATACATGTTCATTGAAGTCACAGTCTTTGTAAGTGGATACAATGTGAAAACTTGATTCAAAACCATTACATTAACACATTTGAATAGAATCAAAACAGCCAAATGATCTCCATATAAACATTTATTATTATAAACATTATATTTGGTAACAACATTCATTTAATTTTATGTTTTACAATAGCTTAGCTTTTCAAAAAAATACATCCTATGCCATGTACTCCATCTACATTTACTTAACACAGATCAAGTCCTGGCTCTTGTTCATGAAATGTTCAGTCTTTATATTGCAGATTTTCCATTTTCTTGAAATCCAAGTACACATAATGTTAAAAGATTTTGTGAAAATAACAACTGACTTCAGTAGCATTCCTTGGACTTGCTTTGCAGAGGCAGTGAAAGTTCCCATTTCTCACAATAACTGGCATATGGCTTAACATTACTAATACAGATTGCAGGTGTGAAATTGTGTTTAGAGGACTGTAAGGCATTTTCATTGCTTGACCTTTTTAAGTTTTAATGCACAGTGAAACCGTTCATTAGTGAAAAACCCCCCAAAATATTTTACTGTACCTATTCTATCAGTAGTATACAAGAGCATATTAGTGCAATCACCTCTCATGAGGAGAGTCTGCTGACATGTCAAGACAGATGGGTACAAATCTCTGAAAAACAAAATACACAGAAGAAGGATTCATTTAGTATTTTTGAACGAGTATAATAGTGTAGTTTCAGACAGATAACAGTATACATGGAGGAGTTTATAAAAAAACAAGCAACTGCGTGTAATGTTCTTTAAATAAATGATGTAAAGTTTGATCCAGAGTTCACTTTGTTAGCAGCTTTTAAAGAAGATACATGGTTAGGTTAAAACAAAATTTATAATAGACAATTCCTAACGTGGAAACACAAACTAGTTATCCTAGTATTTCCCTAGTTAAATAAAAAGGTAACAGCTGTAAGTAAACTTACTGTGGACTCTTCAAAGTGCAACATTGTGGCCAAAGGGTTTCCACAGCGGGGTCGAGGGGGGTGGAACCCAGACACGGTTGGGACAGACACAGAGGTGTAGGTGGCCACCTCCTCATCCAACCTCAGCTCTTCTAATGGGGGGAGGCGCTTTCGCAGCATGGCCACAGTTGGATTCATAACGGCAGTTTTCAGAGTCAGGAAATCTGTAACAACATAAAGGGGTGCTAAAGAAACAAAATATGTTTAAAAATTATGTCAAAAAAAAAAAAGTGTTTATTCACCTCTAGTTACAGTCCCACTGTGGCAGCTTTGTAGCATAGGTAATGCCTCTTCAGGGCCATACTGTTTGTGGCCTGTTGTCTCTGGTTTCTTAAAGCGGGAATCTCTGAACAGTTTTTTACCCGCAGAAAAGAAAATGACCGACTCTCGCTCTGGAGCTGGAATAAATGGTCCCACAACCCGCTCATCTTCCTTCATCGAACTATCTTCATTTTCCTCATTTTTGACAGGGCTGTGCATTTTATCTGTACACTGAAAGTACATAGAGGGAAACAAAGTTACAATCGTATAAAAAAATATACCTGTACAAAAGGTAAATAATTGTTTGGTATGTTTATATACAAATATAACAGATACTGGATTGTGTTCTGTATCAGTTCTAAGCCATACAAATTGTCCTGGCCTTAAATAGTGTTGGTGTGATTAAATATGTCCAGTGTAATAGAAATTCCTATAATAGTACACATTAGACCCACATTGGTCTGGTCTTGAAGTAACTTTATTGAAGGGACTGTAACTTCATCTGTGGTCTGTTCATCTTCAACAAACAATTTCTGAACAACCTCCTGAAAAAAAAAAGTAAACATACATGTTAGGTATGTTTTCCTCTCCAAATTATAGTGTCTGAAAGTGCATATGATGGGTATTCATGTGGTGGAAATACAGGAAGTAGCGCTGAGTTTTCCTATATCCTATATACCTATATCGACGTCATAAACACCAAAAATTCCATCCAAAGTGCAGGGACAATTACATTTGGAGCATATTTTGCTGGCAGTTTAAACATTAATTTAACAAAAAAGCTGTTGTTATGATTAGACTACTGCAATAAAAATCAATGACTATTGTGGAATTCAGGTTTTGGCCATTGTTGACAGTATAATTGCAAGGTAACAGTTTTGGGATTACCTCTTCGTATGCCATTTCTGCCGTCCATGTCCAAAATGATAAACTTGACCCAAATATAAAAAAAGACAATTTTTTTTTTTTTTTTTTTTTTTTTTGGTAGAATCTCAAATATAATGATGTTGACCATGTTTTATTGAGAGGAGTAATCTAACCTGTCATGTGCACTTTAATATTTTCCTTTTATTATTTTACAGGATAGTCTTTCTTTACATACCTCCTGTTTTGTGCAAAGGTTTGCATTATAGCCCCTTAATCTTGGCATAGTGGCATATGGTGACTGCTGTGATGATGTATACCACTTCTGTAACAGAAACATTTCTTAGTTTAGGAAATGATTGAATTAGAAACCAAAATAATAATGTGCATTTCCTATTGTGCTGTGCTGAAATGAGCACCCACCATAGCCGACATGGGCTGGTGCCTGGTCACTCTCTGTGGGGTCCATTTCTGGCTAGGAGTTTGTTTGAGGGCTGTCACTGAAAAAAACAAAAACATGATACCTGAGTCAAATAAAGGTTTTATATAATTAAGGGTGCATGAAGGGAAAACTGCATCTTACCCATTAGTGCTGCACTTGGTTCTGCAAGATTTTTTTTGACAGGCACTCTTTGAGCCTGGAGTAGAGTAATAACAGCACATGTTAACCAAACAAGCCACACACTAAAGTTTTTTTTGTTTTTTTGTTTTTAAATGGAGTATCTACCATGTATATTGATGTGCTTCTGCCTGTTGGACACACAGAGTTTCTTGGAGTAGCACCTTCAAGGCCCACAGCTTTCACTCCTTCGTTCTGTAGGATACTCTGAAGAGCAGCAGCATCTGGAGAAAACTGAACTGTTTTCACAGATGTACCTTTAAAGAGAACATAACATCACTCCACTGTCTGAAGAATCATGGTGAGAATCAAGAGTCAAGTTTCTTACCAGTGAGTCCAGCTCCAGTGTCAGCACCATTGTTTTTAACTGGTACTCTCATGGGCTGTCAAAACAAGTATAAAAATTGGCAAAGGGTTTCAAAGACAATAATCATTCAGCACCACAGTTTGAACATACTGTGTAGATGGAAGGCTCTCTGTCTGATGGCACCCCAGCCTTCACTCCTTCATTCTTCAGGATGCTCTGCAAAGCCCCATGGTCTGGGAAAAATTGCACTGATTTCATGGGACCTGTAAAAATGAGTGTAAAAATCTGAATTTATATTGTACATTTAATCCAAAAGCATGTGTGTGTGTACATGTATATATAAATACATACATAAACACACACACAAAATTAATACAAAAACAATGCATATATAAATGTTTTAACCTGGATTGGGTTCCACTTTCTGGTGACTCTTCATAACAGATACACGCTGGGGCTACAACAAAACATCAAAATAAAATTCCAACTTTTCAAATCCCCATTTTGAAGAAAATCTAACAAATTAAAATAAATCTCAACTAACCAAATAGTTGTATGGTTTGGACTGTGGGGTCATAGCAGAGGACACTCCCTCATTGTGAAGAATGCTAAGCAAAGCTGCATGATCATGCTGGAAGTTGTCCACTTTGTCACCTTCTTCAAAAATATAAATCACAGATACTACAAGTACGAAATGACAATTGATATAAAATGAACTAAAAGTACTGCCATAACAAAGAACTTACCTTTTAAAATGTTGGATGTGTCTTTTAGGCTGAGTAAGTTCATGTTTTGTGAACAGGCATCAGCAGCAGAAGCTGCTTGTTCAGAGGCAGTAGCACTGTTCTCTTTAGAGTTTAGAGTAAATGACCCAGGTTTGGACACACTGGCTGAAGTCTTGTGAGAGTGAAGTGGCCTCGATTTTCCCAGTGGCTGTGATGCATTTTTTATCGTCTTTGTGGACTTAACATTTTCTTCTAAGGTAGTTGAATGTTGTAAGTTTCTGTTTGTTGCTTTAAACTGAGAAGAACAGATATTTTTATCAAGCTTAGGGGTTCTTGCTGGATTCATTTTATTAGGTGGATGACTTTCTGATGGTAATTTTGAGGCTTTTGGCTGGGACAAGTTGAATGGTACTGGCCTGGTGCATGTTTTTTTTGTTTTTGCCTTCCCCTATTAAAAAGTCAATTCAAAAATTAGAATTTTCTTGAAACAGACACTCTTCAGTGAAATATTTGTATAAATGGAGTGGGTGTGTTTATTTTATACTTACAGACAGGGGTTTATCTTCCCATTTACAGTGAGACTGAGTGAACTCATTTGGAGTTTGAAGAAGAAGTGACTTTGCGAGCACTGGGAGCCTGCTCACAGCTGGACGAAGATGGGGTGGACGAACCTGGCCAGACCTTCCTGGGTGTTGATTCTCTAAATTATTTTGCGACAGTTGCAGGGGTAAACATTTGGACAATTTTGGGTCTGCTGCCATTTTATTTTGTTCATTCATTGTCCTGGAAAAAAAGACATTAACAACACACTTTTTGATTATCAAATAATGCACAGAATGCACTCCTTATACCAATGATAAGCGCTCACCTCAGGATTGTGTTCTGACTTTGTTGTCTAAGCACAGGAGAGGGGTCCATATTTTAGAACAGGAGGTCAGAGATGTTGGTGTGAAACTGATCAGCAAATGGCAGATCACTGTTCAAACGCAGTTAGCAAACAAACGAGAAATGCGTTACTTATAAGAACATGGAAAACAGAAAAAAACAAAAATAAAACATTAAAGGCATCAACAATCTCATTCAATCCCAACTCACACCAACACAAAACCAAAGGTAAACTACATTTAAAACAGCAATAAAGAGAACGTGCCGACTACGGTACAAAGAAAAGCAGACACACAAAACAAATGGATACAAACGTTAGCACAAGCAACGTGCAAAGGCTAAATACATGCTTTGAAACGCATACGACTCGCTTATGATATCCGCTGTAAAAGTAGACTCTCAAACCTTGTTACTGCAAAGAGGTTTGTGGACATTTAAAGCTTACTGGGTGGTAAAGATCGCAGAGCAACACAGTGCGCTGTCAACTTCCTGAACCTGCACCAGTTTGTAAAAAGCGCGCTTTGTGATTGGCCGAAAGAGTTGCTCTCAGCCAATCAGCAGCCGAGTCGAATAAACAGCTCTATGGCAACGACGCGAAAAGTAGCGTACCACGTGACAACGAGGGTTTTGCCGCGACCACGTCCCCCCTTCATCAGGCTCATATGTTCATCCTTGCACGCATTACAGAGTCTTTGGTTTTTGTAGTTTCACAGTGGATTCAGAACTGTAACGAGACAACAACTTAAGGCAGGCAAAATCTTCTTTTCCTGATTAAATGCTATTGTACTCACGCCATAACAAAATATGTAGAGCATCCAAGCATGTTCTGCATAATTTGACCACCACTTTATGAATGAATTCAAGTTTTATGTCTTCTCTTGTAGACCACTAGCCAACCAGCTACCATTATGAATGTCTCAGTTGGTCTGGGAAAAGCACTAGGGTTTTCCTCGTTCCCCAGAAGCTGGAGAGTGTCCTTGGAGAGGTAACACTAAGTGCCGGTATTAAAACAAACTGAAACTGAAATAGATGCAGTAAACTTTATTCTTATACAAATGGTGTGGATATATTTTAACTATCATTGCTTGTATGTTTTTTGTGTTTTATAACAAACATAGAATTTAGGCCATAAAAAGTATCACCATCTAGACCAGACATGTCAAATTCAGGCACGCGGGGCAAATCTGGCCCTCAATATAAATATATTTGGCCTGCAAGATCATATCAAACATGTATTAGAGCTGGCCCATCGGCCATCGTGCATCTACCTCTAATACTATGAATCCTAGAATGTTTTGCAAATGTGTTGGCGCCGGCCCCCACCACTTCTGTTGACACTTATTAACATCTGCTACCTGTTGCCTCACTCAAAGTTAATCCACCCCTTCTGAAAAACATGCTGATGTTGTTGACATTTTTTTAATAAGTATTTAGTTTGACTTAGTCAGATTTTAATTTTGGCACTCTGTGAATTTGACTCCCCTGATCTAGACCTATCATGAGCATTGTCAAACTTTCATAGCTTTTTATGATTTTTAACTGAGTAGTTGGTTCCACATTCCTTTGTCCCCACAGCTCAATGGTCAGACAGTATCAAGTTTTCAAGTAGCCTTGATTTTGACAAAGTTCCTAGAAGTAACAGTGGAACCAATCTCTAACATAGAGCTTGTCCTAAGATTAGTGATCATTACAGTGGCTTGCTAACATGTGTTCTGTTTTCCAACATGGGTTACCTATGTATATATGCATACATTTCAAATCAGTATAATGAAAAAAAATGTAACTTTATCATCTTTATACAGCCTCTCAGTGCCTGTCCCACTGTGTGCATTGTCCTCTTTGTCCACTAGGTGTTGCTATAAATGGCGCATGCTTTTGCTCCAGAAGCAGTGGTGTAGTATTGTATTGTATTGTGGGAGTGTATCTGTCACTCAGGGCCCTCGTTGTGACAGTGAAGGGTTGAGCACAAGACAAGCGCCATGGACCTGCGTTCAGAGCTGCTCAAGTCCATCTGGTATGGCTTCACCGCCCTTGACCTGGAGAAGAGTGGCAAGGTGTCCAAATCTCAACTTAAGGTAGGAAAAGAAATTAAGTACAGTAACATATTTTATCCAATCTAATCTGTTGTATCCGTGCTATCCTATGAGAGCTGTGATTGTGATCTAAAAACTCTCCTCACTAAAAACTAAACTTTTGAGGCATTAGCAGTCATTTGCAGTTTGATGTGAAAGTGTACAAATCACTCTCAACAACAGGGAACCCATTTCTTCCTATATTGTGCGTGTAATACTTTGACCACAGAAAGCGAGAGAGGACACAATACCCACCTCTGTCTCGCCTGGGCACGCGAGTAACAGTTTGTCCTCAGTGTAGATGTAAATGGGCAGCCTCATGTCCCCCAAGCAGTGCATTCAAATGGGCCACCGTGTACCATCTTGTAGTGCTGAGTCTTCTATTGCTCTTACTGTGAGCAGACAAGAAGCTGTTGATGGGAGTGTGTTCAGCAGCACGTTAAAAGGACATTGTTACACATAGTGAGGCTATGCCCTGCTTACACACATGCTGGTGATGGCTTTCAATGGTGCCACTGTATTGTGTGGAGACTCATGATTATGTCACTTCTACTTATTGTTGATTCAGACCTCATACCAGCCACCTCCACTTTTCGCAGACTAGACCCCATGACAAAGCTTATCCCCCTTACGCATGCTGCCCCAGCCAAGGCAGAGAGTTAGCAAACATGCTCAGGAGTAGGTCGAAAAGAAGTTTGCGTGTACTTTAGAAGTGACAGATGTGCATCGTTGTCAAGAGACAGGATGTGGTTATGGCTCAACACGAGGCAGTGTGTCTGATTATATGCAGCCAATATTGAGGCAAAGTAAATGTTATGAGATAAAAAAGATCATTTAAATCATCAGTGTTCCTTCATAGTTGTTAAATATGAAGTCAAAATGTGAGGTTTCTTATTCTATCGTGTAGTAATAGGCTAGACCATATAGAGAACTATGCTCAAGTGTCATACCTTCTCTTGCTGGGCTATTTCCTCTGCAAATTCAGTGTCAAATATGTACATGTAAATTTCTATGCAAACGGTTTCTACCTTTCTATCCTTTATAAATGTGTAAAAGACTGAATAAACATATATATATCAGTAGTCTCCTAGGCAGTGCACTTCAAGATAGCTAAATCAACTTTGCTAATTTTGAGGAGGAAGCTTTTAAACTGACCTTTCTGTTTCCAATGAAATGACAGTATACTCAGCAAATAGTGTTTACTTCTTGTATTATTTCTGTTGTGACAAATGTCTTATTTTAGCAAATTTTCTTTTAAAACAACCTCACCAGCGGAAAATGTGATATGGCTGTTGATTATGTGTGCCTTGCACGTTGTTATCTTGCAGGTGTTGTCCCACAATCTGTGCACAGTGCTGGCCATTCCACACGACCCAGTAGCTTTAGAGGAGCACTTCAGGGATGATGATGACGGGCCAGTGTCCAGTCAGGGGTACATGCCTTACCTCAACAAATACATCCTTGACAAGGTGCGGGAGAGAGCTTTTTTAATTTTAGTTTAAGTTTTTGTACATGCCTATTTGAAAAAAAATATATTATGTGTTGTTAAACCCTTATAAAAAATAAATCAGATTCAGTACCTTTCCTATAATACATTATATTTACTAGAATATAATATAAAATATATAAATGATATATTACATTTATTTATTTATTCATTTTATTTCAAAGCAACCAAAAGGACTACCAAATGTACTCTACTCAAAGGAAAGACATCTTGCTTAAAACATATTTTATATAAAAATACAATGTACATTAGTATGTCATTTTATGAGCATCCTAAATCAAAGAGATTTTTATTTTTCTTATTTTTAAAATATGTCTGTATTTTTTCATAGAAATTAGATATTTTTTAAAAGACTTCATTCTCTGTCATAGGTTGTTGAAGGTTCATTTGAAAAGGAAAACGTGGATGAGCTCTGTTGGACCCTGACAGCGAAGAAGAACTACCAGCCAGACAGAGCCAGCGAAACTCTGTTACCGGACAAAGACGCCTTCAGACTTTGGTGCCTCTTCAACTTCTTATCAGAGGACAAGTACCCTCTGGTGATGGTCGCAGATGAGGTACATATATTCATACATATAATTACTTGAGTCTAATACAAGCAATAAAAGACATGTTGCATACTGCCTTTTGCCTGTTGGTTATTGTTAAAACATGAAGCCCAACTGGTTTATTTTTCAAAATATTTTACAGTACATGTTCTAGCACAATTATATTTGGGATTTTGTCCAGAGTGCACATTTTAAAGATATAAAACATACCAACATACATTTTACAAGACTGAAATATGAAGACTCAGTCATTGAGGTCTAAACTGCAAGGTTAGCAGGTTTTACACATAAGACAGGATATTTTAATATTTGTTTGCAGATGAAATAATGCTGCTAAATAACTACCAATCCAATTGCAGTTAATGTTCTTGCAGCCTTATACCGTTTATGACACTGGTGTCAGATCATTTTGGAACAACTAGATTTTCTCTCAAAATGAATCACTTTCAGCTAATTTACACTTAAACTCAATTGTAAAGTCTGTTTTGAGTCTTAAGTCTGTAATGTGTGGCCACAAAAAGGAGCTGGATCTTGTAACCATCGACACTTTGTTTCTTGCTGCTGTGGAACACTGTGCTCTTTTCATGCAGCTCTGTGGGCTTGTTTCTCACTTGCAAACACTCATTTCGGTTTCCTGTTGTGCGTTTTTTTTAAAGTTTTTTTTTTTTACATTCGCTGCCTAAATTTAAAGGTAGAGAGAAATCTTGAACAGCTTGTGTTTGTTTTTTTTATGCATTTTGGTAAACAATTCATACTCGGAGGTTATAGTGGTCACACAATATTACATTATTGTGTATCAACCAAATACACAAAGAGGTCACTTCTGAGGAGTTACTTTGAGGGTGGGGTTTTGTACTGTTACTGTCACTTTACCTTTAAATAGAAATGCAAGTGATACATTTTGGATATTTCAGTGACAATGGACAAACCTATTATGAATCTTTGAGAGCTTTGTAGGTTTGCTTTGAAGCTTTCTGATTTAGTTAGCTGTGTTCTACAATACGCCATTGAACAACTGTGTTTTTACTGTAATATAAAATAGACTGCTCAAATGAGTGCACTTGTTGCTGAGTAATAAATATGCAATTATATCTGTGTGTGTTCTTAGGTTGAGTACCTCCTAAAAAAAATCTGTGCAGCCATGAGTATTGAGTTCAACTGTGTCGACCTAGAGGACTTCTTTTCCCATGATGCAATGCAGCAAAATGGGATCACAGTTTGGGTGTTTCTGGAGTTGATGAATTCGGGGAAGATAACACGAGGAGTGGATAAGGCTATTGTCAGCATGGCCATTGAGGAGGTTTACCGGGAAATAGTCGGCGATGTTCTGAAGGAGGTAGGAATCCAGATAATGTTGTGACTGCTGAGGTTTGTGTTTTGAGTGAGTCACAGTTCATTTGCTTGGCTCTCAGGGTTATCTATGGAAGAAAGGGCAGCTGAGGAGAAACTGGAAGGAGCGGTGGTTCACTCTGAGGCCCAGTGTCTTGTGCTACTACGCCGGGGAAGACCGCAAAGACTGTCTAGGCAACATAGCTCTGGATGGGAACTGCTGTGTGGAGGTCAGCAAATTTAACTCAGCCAGATGTGTTTTCTTTACATTTGGAGTTAAATATACACTATATGTGATATCAGATCAGTGCTTATTTTGGTTCAGTTAAATGATCTCTAAAAGTCTGAGATCATTTAATATGTGTGGTACCTTTTAAGATATACCTTAAACACAACAATTTTTCTGTGGGAGGGGACAACCCCAACTTTAGCATGGAAAAATTACGCTTAGAAACACAATGCCCATTATGCCTGCTATAACATGAATGTTATTTATTTGAGCAGGCAGGCATATAATAATTTCAAAGTCAGTACAGATAAAACAGTGCACATCCACATTTTTACAATTCTCAAAAGGAGTAAGCAGAAGTAAGAAAACTTGTAAGAGCTTAACCCCCATGGAGCCCAACATAACAATACAACGTTTTCTTTTCTTGATTTTAAGTTTTAAAATACGCTTATTAAACTGTGCATGGGAAATGTGCAATATTAACTGCTATTATTAATGTTTATTGGCATATTGAACCCTCTTTCAGTTATTAGTAATCAATTATTGCCACACAACCAAAACATCTAATTAAGTACTACTCAACAAAGCATGCTATATCACACTTACTCATGCAAACAATTTTTTAAGCTGGTGACACAGTGTTGCATTAATGTCATTTCAGTTCAGAAAGCTGAATGGATGTAGATGCTGTGAGTGAACAACTCCAGTTATTTATAGCATTACAGGTGTATTATTGCTCACAAATACCTTGAAAAACATGCACAAACATTAGCGGGCTTGCATCTCCACAGACCTCATGACTTGGAGGTAGACACACCACTTGGAGATGTTGTTACTTTGCCTGCCACTAGAAATGTTACACAGAAGGGCTTTAACAGAATTCAGACATGAGGCACAAGGCAGTTGTTGGTGGTGGTGAATTTCACAACCATTAATTTTTTTTGGTTTGGTTTTGTGGTTGTTATAAAGTTGTTGTTTTTTTCCATCTCAGGCGCTTCCAGACCGAGATGGAAAGAGGTGTATGTTTTGTCTTAAAACTATCTCCAAAACCTATGAAATGAGTGCGTCTGACACCAAACAGCGACAAGAATGGACCACAGGTAACAAAGCAGAGCAAAAATATATATAAAACAGAATACGTACAATGTTGGGTAGAAGAACACAGTTGCTGACTATGTCATTGGTGGTTAGTAGGGGTTCATTCTGTCTTAAGTTTTAAATTTAGAAACAGCAATTATTTTTTGTCAGACAGGAGGGTTTGTAGACTTGCTTTATATGTTGTGGCTAGTTTGTGTAACCTTCCTCAGAAGTGTTACATGATGGTGTAGGGATGTGTCTTGTTGGCTGCTTACATGATTTTGCCAGACAGTGTGTGTGATAAGGTTTTACACTCCCTCGTCACCATTGGATGCAGTCCTGGAGATAGTGTCAGACAGTGGTAAGCTCCCCGTACCATGTAAGATGCCTGCAAGACCCATCGCTATACTATCATGTGACTACAGGAAGTATCTGAAACATATAAAGTAGGTCAACAAACTCTCCTGTCTGTCTTTGTAATCTATGTTTGAGCCTGTAAAATTCAGTTTGTGTCCTTGTGTCTGCAGCTATTATAACAGCCATTCGATTACATGTGGAGGGTAAGAAGTCCCTTCACAAAGACCTGAAGCTTAAGCGTCGGGAGCAGCGTGAACAGCGAGAGAAGAGGAGACAGTCCAAAGAGGAGGAGCTACAGAGGCTGAGGGCACTGCAGGAGGAGCGCGAGAAAAAGCTGGCTGAACTGGAGCTGCTGAAGGAGGCTCAGAAACAGGCGCAGGAGCTCCTGGAGCAGGACGAGCTGAGAAGGAGACAGCAGCACGAGCAGCTGCAGAGGGCCCTGGAGGTGCAGCTCAAGGAGGCAGAGGAGGTGAGGCCAGGCATGGGTAATACAGCAAGGGGCTACACTTCAGAATTATATTTGTTGTCATGTTTCTTGCAATCAGATCCATTTTTCAGCGACACATATGAAACAAAGGAGCTCATTGGTCACCTATCATTTACAAATAAAATCTAATTTCTCTCACCTTAGATTAACAGAGTTTAGAGCTTTGCTCATTGATTCCGCAGAAATCTGCGATGTGTTTCGGTCCCCTGTGATATTTTTTTCCTTTATTATTTCCGATACAAATGGACCATGTATGTCCCTGATTTGCTAATCCATGTGTCAATCACACCCATTTGAAAAAAGGAAGATTCACTGTGACCAAACTCACATTTTTAGAAAGTATTGAAGAAGTGTCTGGATACCAGGAAAATCCCAGGCAAAGTGGAACATAGAGCTTTTATATTTTTATCTATGTTAACAATAATAATGAATTTGATTTATATAAGGCTGTTCAAGACACTTTAAATTGCATTTTTCATTCTACCATTGCCATTTTACATATTGCTGAACAAATTTCAACAACAACATTTCTGTAAGTGTAGGCCCGAGTGAGCATGCAGGCTGAGATGGCTCTGAAGGAAGAGGAGGCAGAGAGACAGAGGAAGAGGATTCAGGAGCTGGAGGAGATGCAGAAACGACTGGAGGAGGCGCTACAACAAGAAATCAAAGCTCGACTAGACGAAGAGGCTTTCCGCTACACCCAAGCCGGGTACTGTTCACAAAATCATTCACAAAGTCAGTCTTATTGGTCACCTGTTAGTGATTAGTGTCTCATTGGTTGTAACAGGGACTTGTCTTTATGTGCAGCCCATAGCACATTTACTGTAGTCTCTAAAAAGATCTTATGTTAAATCATGTTCCTGAGGAAGTTGAGCCCCAGCAGAGGAAGTTTTAAATACTGCCATCTGTTACGTGCTTACTTTCTGTGGCTCCAGTTTCCTGATCACCTCTAAATTGATTTGTTCCTGCTCTGGTCAATGTTTACCAGCACAAATGCATGTTTAGGATTTCGGAAGATTCGGCTTCTGTGGATCTCATTGTTTTGGGGTCTGAAATCAGAGACAACAGTTCTGATAAGATAAGAAGTGCACTAAAGAAAATGTGTGTTTATTGCTAAGCAGAAATAACAGAACACACACAGAGGACTTCTTGTTCCAATCTGATTAAACCTGGTCCTGTACAAACTTAAGGTGTGGAAAAAGATGTGACCAGCCTCACCAAACTAAAGCTTTTATGTGGGACTTTATAACTTACAAATGACCCCTGGGAACCACTTAGAAGAAAGTTGAAGAAATACAGCATGAATGTGTTGTAACTATTGTGTGTAGACTTCTTGCTGAGGAAGAGGAGAAGATGAAGGCGCTGATGGCTCTACAGGAGGAGCAGGAAGAGTACATCCTAAAGACTCAGCGGGAGAAGCAGGAGCTCAAACAGGAGATGGAGGCCAAGTCCCGTGCTCTAGACGAGGCACAGAGACAACTGGAGGAGGTCCGCGCCAATCGCCATCGAGTTGACCAGGACGTAGTGGTAAGTAAACAAATAATATACTGTACACACAATGTGTATTTTAATTTTTAAAAAAGGCTCAGGCAACTTTTCTGATAATTGTCAGAAACAGAACATTTTGTTGGAGTATTGCACACTTGGAAAGATATTCATCAAGAAACTCATAGTTAAAAATACTGGTTTAAAATATTTAATAAATACATTTAAATTATATTGCTGCATATGTGCATATTGGTATTTTATTTGTCAGAAAATGTAATTGTCCAATGTATGTTTAACAGGCTGCTCAGCGAAAACTTCGTCAGGCGAGCACGAATGTGAAACACTGGAATGTACAGATGAACAGACTGATGAGACCAATTGGTCCAGGGGGTAAGTGGGTGTGATTTCTTACATAACAACACAGACCACATGTTTTTCCTAGATGTATATGTTTCTTATGAAAATGCATGTGTGTCCACTGGGGCTTTGACCTTTTATAGCTAAAGATAAAGAGGAGGCAGTGGGTGAGGGGAATGACATAGAGCAAATAAACCAGAGCCTCATTTGAACTCAATGTTTTCCACCAAGAAAACATTACTCCAAAGGCGTGACACACAACCAGACCTTGACAAATAAATACAACTCATTTGCTGGTGTTTTGTACTAAAAGAGTATAGAATTGTATTTAACAGGCATTTTGTGTAATATTAAGGCTTCAAGCTGGTATAGTAGATTGTGTAATTACTACAGAATACCAGTTACATTAATTACTTAATCTACTATACCTACAGTACATTGTTTAGGTTATGTAACTACTTCTACTTTTACACTTTGGGACCCCACTGAAGAAGAGCTGATGCATCTCAAGGGGCTATCTTTAATAAAATATCAATACTTGCTGCTGCCGAATGCCTTTTGTTTTGATAAATCTAGATAACTTAACCCTTTATTGTTATTTTGTTACAGAGAAACGACCATCACTGGGCAGCTCTTTTTCTACTTTCCAAATTCCATCACAGAGGGACCCGGGTCTGCGCTTGAGGGGGAGGTCTGGATCAGATGAGAGAGACGATGAGGGCAAAGAAAATGTGGAGAACACTTGTGATTTAGAGAAGCGCCACTCTCACACCTCAAATGGAGACATGGACATCCCTTGAAATATTATCCCTCTAGTTTTGACAAATGCACAGAGCTATGCAAAAGTACTAGGCAAGTGTAAAAAGTTGTAAGTATATTTGTTTGTTTAATTAAGCTGTTGTAAGAGTGTTTAAAGAAGGTACCATTTTGAGATATGACTGAAGATACTAGCTTGATGGACTTAAAGAACCAATCATTATTTCATGAAAACTTGCCTAAGAGTTTTGCACAGTACTGTCTTCACACATGTTAGATGGTTATTACACTTTTTGATAATAGATTTACTGACCTCACCTGCCAAAAGAGAACCTGCCGTATATATGTATAATGTTTACATCTCAACTAATGCTTTGAATAAAACTATGTGAAACCTGGACATTATCAACCATCTGTAACAAAGACATGATAAACAAGTTTAATATTGCTCACATGGGAATTGTATTTGTAATACGATGTTAATTAGTTGTTATTTTTTTGGTGTGTTTGTGACTTTTAACTTACTAAGGTACTTCAGTATTCAGTGTAATAGTGTGACTCCAGTAAACAGGAAAGAGAGAAAGACGGACAGAAACGCCTCAACTTCCTTTTTCTATGAGCGCTGCCATTGTAAATAAACCTGGGTTAATACTTGTTATTTCATATTGTCTTGTTCTTACTCAACTTATGCACACAGTACTAACTTTGTATAATAGACTACTTAGTTACATACAGTTAATGTCATATGGCAGACTCAGGGAGCATGCCATTACTTTATAGTTTCAAGATTAGTACAAATGTGTCACCTAGGCTATGCACAAATATTTAGTTCTTTGAATGGGCCTAACAGAAAGGTGATATTTCCTGATGTTTACTAATAATTAATATTTTATAGTTACTTATTTAAATATTTATGTGCTTGGATAAGTAGCATTAATGCATCCTGTTAAGTTGTCGCTGTACTCATAACTGGCCTATTGGGAAAACTTTTTATAGGTCATTCCTTTTTGTAATTTCATTCTGAATGGTCAATAAAGGTGATATCTCTTGCTGTGAACGCTCAATAGCATATTTAGTTGAACGCTATCAGTAAATACCCATGTTACAGATTAAAGATACAAATAGTGTACATAATACTTGCACAGAGACCTTGACTGAGGCCAAAAGCGGTGAGCAGGCTCCACAGAGGCCCGTGTGTGTGTGCGTACGTGTGCACACACAGAGACAGCAGACAGGGGGCGCTGTGTCTGTGGTCCTGGCATGTGACAGGGCAGGGAGGGGGAGCCAGCCAAAGCACAGCAAAGCTGGGAACAACAAGGAGAAACTCGGAGAAGGATTATCAGTAATTAGTCTACTTAACTGCGTGTGGTATGGCAGCCAACTCAAGTGTCTTTCTCCTGATTACATTTGTCAACTCTGCAGCTACACAATGGCCTGTTTCTGTGTGAGTTGGAGTTAGCATACTGGTGCTAGCCGCTGCGGGCTAACTCGCTCTTGCTCTGGAGACTTCAAACAACTTGTCAACAGCGGATCGATCGGGGACCACACCGGAGATAGTTTTGCCCGATTCTGTGTCACACTTTGGACACTTTCCTCTCAGTTGAAAGCTCACGGAAGTTGCAGCAGTATTGACAGAGGTAAGCCTAGTTGGCCAGCCAGCTAGCGTTATTTAAAGGCACACTCGGGAATGTGGGTCAGCCACGCTAACAGCAGCTACTAGTACTCTCCAAGGTTAGTGCTAACCAGCTAACTCAGCTAGCCGTGCCGACTCGACAAGAATCTGACAGTGTTTACAAACTAGACTATGTATTTACATTTTCTATTGTCTCAACTCGGAGACGAACTTTCAGCGGACAAGGGTGTAGCTTTGTCCCACTGTCATTGCTGAAATGCACGTATCACGTTACCCTTATGCCCATATAATTCACAGTTACTTAAGCAGATATTTCCGAGAACCAGTGTGACAGGTTGGCTGCACTATACAAGTTCTAACAGTCTCAGATCCTCACTGTTTTCATGGGAAATCTGCTGAAGAGTAAAGCTTTGGCTTCTGTCGAGTAATGCATATTTTATATGATAAAGTGTAGTTGAAACAACCATGTGGTTTTGATAGACAGTCTCATCTCATGACATGTCCTGATGTTTAGTATAATTCATTATTATATTTCATTCATCTATTTAGAACTGTGAACTTCAGTTCAGTTTTAATTTCTTTGATAGAGTGGAGCATAAATAATTAACATGTATCTTCGCTGCTGTTATTATGAATGGGTGAGGTCTATATTTATGTCAGGTAGTAAGCCACAGTGGTTGTTTGTCAGGCTACATGCATGTGCAGATTAATCCACTAGGGGGCCCGGGAAAAAATGTTGCCCCCTCCTTTTTGACCCACTCCCCCAGAGCTCAGTGTGTACATAGTGCATGCACCCTGTCCCCTTTACACATCCACTCAGTACAATGTGCACCCTGCCATGAACTGAGGCAAACAATAATAACAGATGTCTCCTGGCTCCAAAAGTTGACTTTTTGTGCTAATCTATCTCTCTCAAATGTTCAGACCAAACACTTTAGTCTTTGCTGTTGCTCAAGGAGGCCTTGTATTGGAGAAGAAAAGGAAGCAAATATTCTTTGTCTAGCAATGCCGTTTAGGATATTAGGAAATATGTGAATGTCATTGTATTCAAGTGGGTTTGACAATAAGATCATTGTAAATGTCAGCCCAACATATACCATTGACATTGTTTAATTTTATTTATATATATATATATATCTATCTATATATATATATATATATATATATATATATATATATGTATATGTATATGTATATGTATATATATATATATATATATATATATATATATATATATATATATATATATATATGTATATATAGATATATATGTATATATATATAAATAAAATTAAACAATGTCAATATATGTATGTATATATATATATATATATATATGTGTGTATATGTGTGTGTGTTGTGTGTATATATCAAATTTTCTCTTTGCTTATTTTGCACTACAAATATACTCACAGTGTGCATACTAATGTTTATAATGGCAACAATTGTTTGTATTTACTTGTACCACAGTGGCGTGATGATGACTACGTGACAAGAGGAGAGGCGTAGAGAGAGCTTCATAAAGGAGCCATGGAGGGGTGCAAGCAGGCTGCCTCAGAGCCGCACAGGATAAATGGCTTCTCTGAGCCTCAGTCACCCCGGGATACGCCTGACGTGAGGTGGTCCGGGGTAGAGGGAGAGTCTAGGGGCTCTGACAGCTCCAGTGGTAACAGCATGTCTGAATTGAAGGCCAGAGACAGTGAAGATGAGGAGGACAGTGCAGGTAAAAGCCTCAAAGGGGACCATAAGACGAGAGAGGAGTCGCCGTCTCCTGATCAGGAGAGTGAACAGAGCAGACCTGCCATCAGTGCAGCATCCAGCTACACAGGTTCAATCTGTTTACCTTTTTCAAACTCCAAAAGTTTGATTGACTTATGTTGGGACATGTTAATTGTTGCTTATTACTTTTCATGGGAGAATAGAGGTAGATAATTTGGCACAGACTGTGTGGTTGTATATTTTGTCACAATGCCCACAAGGTTACACTTTTAATGAGGTCATATAGACAGTAATGTACTTTAAGTCAAAGCTTTAAGCTTTAACAAATGGAAAAACAAAAACAACAAAATTAATGCTCAAAATTGCTAGTTAGAAAATCAATGCTAAAAACATTAAATAAACACACACTATTACTTGGTTTAAGGTTGTAGATAATATAATGTTATGGTATAATACTTGCCATGTATCTGGAATTGATTGTCCTAAATATGAACATTTGACTTCAGTGTTATTAATTTTTTGCAGACTTGTCTCATACGTCCTCACCGTCACTGTCCGAACAGCTGCGCCTGGGCAAAGAAGACGGCGCAGGGTCCGGTATCAGTGTGGAGTGTAAGGTCTGTGGGGACAAGGCTTCTGGTTTCCACTATGGTGTACATGCCTGCGAGGGTTGCAAGGTGAGTGGCGCTCAAACTGCAGTGAGGATGCATTCACACAAGCACACGGTCCACACCAAAACTGGGACTAAATCAGAATTTAATCTGGAGTAGACCAGGACTAAACCAGAAGGGTATACTATGAAGCTGGTTGGACATAACCAGGGCTGGCCTCTCAAAACCTGAACCTCAGCTCAGAGAAAATTAGTGAAGCTGGATAATCGCAGAATTTGTAAAGAGAAAGTTTGAACTTCAGTTTCCTCACGTGCTCACTGGGAAAGGAGTGTGTGCCACATCATTTGACCAGTTTTATGCAGATTGGGCCTCCTGATGAACATCTGACTATAAAATATTCAATTATAAAAGCTACTAATAACAAATAAAATATATTTCTGTAAACTGACCCATATGTGGGAGATTATTGCTCATTTGAATCTGTGGCAGTCCCTCATTTATCACATGGGTTACATTCCAAAAATAACTCGCAAAAGGTGAAATCCGCAAAGTAGAAAACTTTATTTTTTTTTACAATTATATGTTTTAAGGCTGTAAAACCCTCACCACACACTTCATACACTTTTCTCAGACAGGCATTAACATTTTGTCACATTTCTCTCGTTTAAACACTCTCAAAGTTCAAACCTTCATAGATTAAAAAAAAAATAAGCACAGTATTATAGAAAGAAACCAAATATTATACTGTATACTATACTGTAAATAAAAATGACAGCTTTTAGAAATACTGTAACAAATTAAATTTTTATGATCAACGAGCTTGGACACATAAGAAATGATTACCGTACTTTCCGGACTACAGAGCACACCTGATTAAAAGCCGCATGCTTTAATTTTAGAAAAAAAAAAACTTGTACAAGCCGCACCGGATTTTAAGCCGCAGGTATCAGTCGTAGTAATATGAAAAATTAGCTCAAAAATGTTCATTTGCGAGGGACCACTAGTGCAGTTTTACATGCTTTTTTTTACAGTGTATGCAGCCGCGTGTTCTGCGTCCTGATTGGCTAAAGGAGGTGCCTTGTCTCAGCCAAATTTATCAAAATATTTGATGCTGCAGCGTGACTCTGAAACAATCGCGTTGGACACCTTTGTATTTGAGGACAAATGCCTCCGACTCGCGTTGTGGACGCTCAGGACAACATGAGAGACTTTACATGTGAAACAACATAAAGAAGAAGGAGGGAAATAACATAAGGACGACAGCAGAATAAGTTTTAACAAGGAGCAAAAAGGGCCGTAACCATGCGGATGGAGTCTGCTTTAGTTTGTGAATCAGTGACTGCAGGAAAAAGAACATTACGAGACATTACAGTGGCGCCAGGACGAAGAGGCGGGGACAGAGGAACTAAGAAATACACCTTGCAGCAGCAAAACGTATATGTTGATGAGGGTTAGTTAGTTAGTTGTGAGAGTGTGCTAGATTGATCATACAATTTCATTGGACCTATGTGAACTACTCACTCATCAGATTTATTGGTCTACTGTTGCTGGGCAAAATGTTTTTGGCACCACAGAAAAAAAAAATTTAAGAGCACCATAAGCTGCAGCGGTTAAAAAGTAGAAAAAAGTAGCGGCTTGTAGTCCGGAAAATACGGTAATAGTGACTCTGGTGTATTTCACAGTTCCTCTGTGCGATGTCATGCGATGGAATATAAAATTTGTGAGTCTGGATACAGACTTTTTCTCTGAGGGCCAAAGAAAGCGATCTTGTAAAGTACCGAACAGCTCTATGTAAGAGTGCCACTTCTGGTGAACGCTGTGCCTTTGAGCCTAGGTGGGTTAAAGCTCTGTCTGCACGCTCATGTTTCTAAGTGATTTTATGTGATAGAGACGGTTTATCACAGTGTACAACCACTGCCCAAACACTCACACTATAGCACTGATCAATAATATGTGTAGAGAGACAGACCTGGTTAGCTCTGCTGCTCTGTTACTATAGTGATCTAACCACGCTGAAAAGTGAGCCTGTTTTGTGATATAGGAAATCCAGGGTTTGAGCTTGAGTAACCCAATTTACCCACCTATATCACTTTGTAGTAAACCCCTCAGGACTAGAAGAACATGGCTGAAGAATCAGGATTCAGAACTAAACTGGGCTCAAACCAGTACCAGGACAATTGTCAACGCACCCAAAGATTCAGTGTTCATAAAGATTACAGGGCTACATTGTTGTTGTTTTTTTTTTCCAGGGCTTTTTCCGGAGAACTGTGAGAATGAAACTGGAGTATGAGCGCTGTGAACGCTCCTGCAAGATTCAGAAGAAGAATCGTAACAAGTGCCAATACTGTCGTTTTCAGAAGTGCCTGTCTTTAGGGATGTCCCATGATGGTAAGACTCAAGCACAGTAAAACTAAAATGATGTAAATTTTCATATGCAGACAAGATAATGATGATTAAAATATATTTTAATTCACCAGAGCTACACGATTTGTGTAATCTCTCAGCTGTCCTGATAGAGATCGTGGCAAAAGCCAGTTGAGTTCTGCCAACTGAACAGAACACATTTCGCCTCTCATTCAAGTAACATCTTCACTTTTACCAGCACTCTTTGTCAAAACTGAAGAGGCTACTTGGATGAGTGTCGTAACATATTCACTCTAAAAGACTCCAGTTCTCAAGTTTTACAGATTTAGATGAGCTCTTAAGCTACAATCTGGTAAAAGCATCTGTTTTTATGCTTAATATAATTGTACACTGTCCTAATAACTTAATACATGGAAATCAAGTTGACAGAATTCTTCTTTCTCTATATGAATTCGTATAAAGGGATGCAAAACCATTTATTTAAATTATATGCCCCTTTAATAAAAATTAGATGTGCATTTCCTTATCTTATTCTTAATGTATTGTTTTTTCTTTATTAACCCTTGACACAACTTGATTCTGCTGCTGTAGCTCTGCTATGCAACATTATTCTTGAGAAAAAATTATTTTATCCTTAGGAGATGTGGAAAAGAGAAAAGAGATTTTCTCTTTTCTAAACTTCTCCTAAATTCTAAAACCAGCGTGCACATGTTTTTGCAGCAATCCGATATGGACGTATGCCTGAAGCGGAGAGGAAGAAGCTGGTGGCTGGTCTCCTGGCAGAAGAGTTGAACCTGAAACCTGGAGGCTCCGATCTCAAGACTTTAGCCAAACAAGTGAACACAGCCTACCTAAAGAACTTAAGTATGACCAAGAAGAGGGCCCGCAGCATCCTGACGGGCAAAACCAGCAGCACCTCAGTACGCTTAAATCCTATGTAAAGGCGGAGATTGTTATGTAATAGGGATGTCTATGAAGAGTATGGCCATGCGTGTTACAATTGAATCAAGCTAATCAAAAATAAAGATAAAATAAAAAAGTAATTTAAAAGTAAAAGTCATTTACATGTCTTTAGGAGTGTACATTACTTTAATCAGATAATGTTAATTCTAAGACCCTTTATGGGTATGTAACCAGGCTTTTTTATTTCCCACATCCTATAGCCATCATGAATATTATTGTAAAATTGATTCATCTTGACACCCCTATTTCATAACTGAAGGTTGTTTTCCCCATTTTGTTGTTTGAACCTGTTGACCAGTTGTTTATTTTTGCTCCTTCAGCCGTTTGTGATTTACGATGTTGACACGCTGTGGAAGGCAGAGAGTGGACTGGTCTGGAGCCAGTTAGTTCCAGGTGCTCCCCTGACAAAGGAAATCGGGGTCCATGTGTTTTATCGCTGTCAGTGCACTACTGTGGAGACTGTGCGGGAGCTCACAGAGTTTGCCAAGTGCATTCCTGGTTTTGTGGACCTCTTTCTTAATGACCAGGTAAATTGCATCCCAATCAATGTAAAGTGATTATTAAGTCCAAGACCAAGGCAGTGGTGCCAAATAGCATCTTTCGGTTGAAATATATGTATATAATATGTACGTTTTCTGGAGAAGGGTCCATCACCTAGTTGTTATGGAAACATGATGAAATGTTCCACAGTATGGTTTAAATCTTGGATTTAATCAATTGCCAGCATTTTTATAGACAAAAAAATATGTGGTGGTGTTATTCAGTGAAACATCCCAGAAAAATAACAGGTTTCAAACTGTCCACATGAAAGCATATATATATATATATATATATATATATATATATATATATATATATATATATATATATATATATATATATATATATATATATATATATATATATATATATAATTTCCATCCATCAGTTTCAGAGTGATGAAAAACATGTGCAGTTGCCATTGAAATTAACAATTCAGAGCAACATATGTCTTGTATGGTCAGAAGAAATGTCACCTATAAATAGGAAACTGAAAGCCATGACTTGAAATGCGATCAATTTGTTTCTTCTATTGTTGTTTTAGGTGACGTTGCTCAAGTATGGCGTGCATGAGGCTATTTTTGCAATGCTACCATCTCTTATGAACAAAGATGGACTACTGGTAGCCAATGGAAAAGGCTTTGTAACCAGGGAGTTTCTGCGGAGTTTGAGAGAAAGCCATTCAGTGAAATTATGGAGCCTAAATTTGAATTTGCTGTAAAGTTCAACGCTTTGGAGCTGGATGACAGTGACCTGGCCCTGTTTGTCGCTGCCATTATTCTCTGTGGAGGTAAAAATCGGCTTCATATACAAACAATATGATATGGTTCAGGTTGGTTTACTAGAACCCTATGACCTGCAGTTAGCAGTGTTTTTATGACCACTTATTCTACATGTATTATTATTATAGCTATATTTTTAAGTTGCTATATTTATTTAAAAAGTGTTAGTGTTTTGTGTGTCTGAATTTGCTATTGCTCACTTTCATGATAAACTGAAAACTGGTTTTAAATAAAAATTTATTTGAATATTTAACAAACAGTTGATACCGTTACTTCCTTAAAAGTGATTAATTTCACTGTCCTCATGCTTTCAGATCGTCCTGGGCTGATGAATGTGAAACAAGTGGAGCAGAGTCAGGACAACATCCTGCAGGCGCTGGACCTCCATCTTCAGGCCAACCACTCAGACTCTCTCTACCTCTTTCCCAAACTGCTGCAGAAGATGGCCGACCTCCGGCAGCTGGTCACAGAAAATGCTCAGCTTGTCCAGAAGATCAAAAAGACTGAGTCCGAAACATCACTTCACCCGCTTCTTCAGGAGATCTACAAAGACATGTATTAGCTTTCCCCAGCAGAGACTTTTAGCAATACTGTTACAGACTTTGAGTTTATAAATTTATAAATTAATACACTGCAACCAGTACTAGCACTGTTCCACTTAAAGGCCATGGATTTCAATATGCGCAGATGAGACAAAGTCTGTTTGTAGGGCTAACAGAACCAGTCTTCTCAGTGTCAGCACAGCTCAGCGTTAAGAGCATCTGGAATCATTTTCTGAAATTGTAGTTTCTCACAAAGGTCACTTAACAGTGGGAATGATATGTTTTTTTTTTTTACTAAGGCTGCTCTGATTTCATCTTAATAGCAAACTGACCCCAGTGTTGAGAGAGACATTCTGCTTGTTCACCTTTGTGCAAGGCAAATAATATATTTTTGTTAGAACTTGCATGAATCGAACACATGACCAAAAATAAACCATCAATATGTAAAGTTTTAAAGTCTGTCATCCCGGGGTTGTTCGCTGTTCATCATAAATATACTGTAGTGGACATGCACTCTCGCATTCTACAACACAAACTGGGCTGGCTCCAGCAAAGTAAAGCTCTGCATAGGCTACAACTAATTGTGCTAGGTTTATCCATTAATGTTGAAACCTCAAATGACAAGTTTTGTCTTAAAGTCATGAACCTTAGTGGGAACTAAAGTATATGCTGCACAGATTGAGCTGAATCTGACACTATCAGCTTATTGCCCATTGAAGTACAAGGGACGATGTATTTTTATGTTTATATATATTTTGACTTGTAACTTTTTAGCTTTCTAGTGTATTCAGTGTAATTATGTTACTAATTATTTGTAATTTCTGATTATCATTTTTAAACGCAAATGTGATTTATTGTACGGTTTTATGTAATGCATTTCTTTTTGTCAGATTTCTTTTGGGTTGAGGTTGTACCAAATATATCATGAAAGGCTATTTTTCAAGCGAGAGATTTGGATGACCTGAAAAACATCAATTTTTTTTAAATGTCTGATCACAAATCACCCTTGAAAATCTGTATTTTTTTTCTTTTACTGTAAAGCCTTTATTTTCATTTTCAGAGCTTTACAATAGCTTACTATATCTTCCATGCCCTCTCTATTATGCACTGTGTTTCACTGTCTAAATCTGAATGGGTGCCTCTGCACAAACTTTTAATGTCTGATGGACTTCCTCCTCCTTTGTCCCTTTTCCTATCTACCTCTTGGCGCTGTATGATGTGTGACTGAATTCCTCTGTCATTCAATTTGCATTTTGCCTTAATTTCTGCTTTTCGGTTTATGTGCAGTGTGCCAAGTAAGTAATGGTTGTGGATGGATAAAACACAAAAGTACACCAAATGTGTTCGTTAACTACCTCTTTGACTGGTGACAGTGATGAATTTATTTACTTGTGCGGAAAACATGTTACTTGAAGAGTATTTTAGCCACATGTAAACAATTTATAGATAGATAAAGTAAAGATCTCTAAACTGTATTAGAATCAAAAATGTGAAATTTCTCATTTTTATTTTGCCCACCCTGGTCTGATAGGTACTTTTTCCTTTTAGGATCAATGCAGATTAATCAGTTGTGCATTATGTTAAGATGATAAGAAGCTGGAAGTCAATTTTCAATTTTCACTGCAGATATGTTACAAGGGTTCATGTACACAGGCTCTTTACTTGAGCCAGTAAGTTCCCATTTGCCTACTGGATTTAAAAAAGTGGTGTTGGTTTGTGCCTAGATTTAGCCATTGCAGATTATTTAGGCTACAATGAACTTAAACATTATATAGGCTCTAAAATATCAGAAATTACAAAATGGATGCTACTGGAATCAAACTGAAGAAGCGTGTAATACACTTTTAATAATTATTTGACTAAATACGTGTGATTTCAAGTCTTTCCTGAATTTTCAAGAATTTCCAGTATAGAAATATCAATTAGTTTCATTTTCAGTCAAAATTATGAAAAAATAAATAATTTTCTGGGGAAGAAATTCAAAAATAATTTATATTTATAGATATAATTTAAAACGATTTTGTCAACATTTCTGTACACATTTTATGGTAAAATTACCTTAAATTTGCCTTGATCAAAAATGCATCAATAGTATCTAATTTTCATTAAGTAAACACATAACCTTGATTTCTCTTATTTTGTGATATTCTGTGATCCAGTTTCTCCTTTGAAATTGCATTATGTTTTACTTCACTTTTGCCTCTAGTTGTGATCGTTGTGGAGTTCAGAATGTTTTTGTCTACGTAGGCCGAGGACAGAGACGGGGTCATCTTTATAAAGCATAAATACACAGGCCGTCACGTGGGAGAGTCTGAGTCCACGCTGCACCACGCGCTGCTGCTGATCAGCGCTGATTGGAAGAGGAGACTATTTAGATATCGCGATAAACTCCACACGACAGCGGCAAACTCAAAACAACACCGAGGAAGCGCGTGGACATGGAGCGGCGCAATCGCAACGGAGACATTTGTAGGTAAGACAAGTGATTTTTGCTGCCAGTATGAAACATTTTAGGACTACGCAGTGTTAAGTGAGGACAACGTCAACGGTTGTACCTGGTTCACGCGTCTGATCATTGCACTGGAGCTCGGTACTTGTTTGTTAGCGTTAAGTGGCCGAGGAGCTGTAAATTACAAACACAATGACCCAAAGCTGTTTTTTTTTTTTTTTTTTTTTTTTTTTTTTCTTTGAAATCAATGTTCACAAACTGCAGTGGGACTTGTAGTTGACATATTTGTTTGTACTGGATCCCGTCTCATTTGCTGTTTTTCGAAGTCGTCACAAGAAGGCGTCATTTAAAACATGGCGTTAGACATGATTTAAACGGTGTCTTGCTTTTTTTCCAAATATGCCTCAATTAGTTACTGTTACTCCACCAACCCACTACATAGTCTACACCTAAAGACCTTTTCAGTGTTGGTCCCAGTGTTGGTCCCAGTGTGCTAATCCAGTTTAAAACTCCAGAAAGCAGCAACATGCGTCAAATCTCATATTTGTAAAACCATACCACCACCACCACCACCCTTGTCAAATCAGTTTGTGTGAAAAATTCATAATGTTTTAGGTTATATCAATCTTAATTTTGTGCCCTTTCTCGCAGGCGTTTCATGAATGGTAATTGCATTTATGGTGATGGCTGCCAATTTCGACATGAAAGACCAACTCAAATGTGTAGGCACTTTCTCAAAGGGTACTGCTGGTTTGGTGACCACTGCAAGTAAGTTAAGAGAGTAGTTGCATCTTAAACACAGATGTGCTTATGATTTTTGTTTTCCTCTTCAAAGGTTTCTTCATGTTTTTCCACCTGGAGGAAGACTCGCTGAGCCTAATGCTTCATCGTTCCTCTCCTCTGTGGCCCCTGGTCAGTTGGACAGAAGGCCATCTGAGCCCACAGTGCTACAGGCCGAAAGGAGTGGACGAAACACTACCTCGAATCAGACCACCAATGTGGCAATGAACACAACTGAAGCTCATTCACTAGGTATAGTGCACAAATACAAGTCAAGTCTCCATCTTCAGCTTATCTGGGGTTATTTATCAGTTATGCATTTTTAATGTAATTATATTTCTTATGTATTTTATCCAACCAATAATGCTTGGAATACTGATACCTGAAAATGTCATGCTTTTCTTATGGTTTATTCTACAGAAAGAAAATTAATAGATTCAACACAGAATTCAGAAATGGAAAGATCGTTACAGGTTTGTTTTTGTTGCACCACATAAATGAGCTTATGGTCAATGGGGACAGCCTTTCCTCAGGTGCTGGTTCTGACAGAAATTACTCTGTAGTGAGGACTGAACCTAGGGTTATTTATTTTTTTAATTCCAAGACTTTTAAATCAAAGTCAGACCTGCGTGGTTGAACTTGTTTTTATTAGTTTTTAATGTCAAATTCAAAATTATGCGACATTGCAAACATCCTTTGCTGCTGTCCCTGTACTTGTCTTGTTACAACAATACAGTCTCCTTTCTCTTGGACAAATTAAGTTTTTGTCATTTTATCTGATGTCTGTTCCCTGAACCCTTTCCATGGTTTCCTTCCCTTGCCTCCTCGGAGCTTTGGAACACCACTTAATATGGTGTATTTGATTAACAGCTGAGGAATCAAGAAGAAGGAAGCGAGGAAAGAAAATTGAGATGCGACCAGGTGATTGGATTTAAGTGGGACTCAGACCCAACAAATCATGACATTGCTACAACCCTTGTTAACAAGTGTTTTTCACTTTAAGACTTTGGCTACTCTACCCATCTCTGGTTAATTGAAATTTTGTTTCCTCACTCCAGGGAAATGTTCCATATGAGGAAATGGAAGGTGCTACAGCTGGTCCGTCACAATCTGCAAACAGAGCTCAAGCCATTCTCAGAAGTAAAGACCTGACCTGTGGAATCTGCATGGATAAGATTTATGAAAAGCCAGAACTGAGCGAACGCATGTTTGGTATTTTGCCAAACTGCAATCATGCGTTTTGTTTAAAATGTATTAGAACCTGGAGAAAGACCAGACAGCTCTCACCCGATGTTGTCAAGTGGGTATCACAGCGTTAAAACTGGTAGGTAGCTCTATTACAAGCGCCTATGTAATCTGTCTTTTGTTTTATAGGAGTTGCCCCCAGTGCAGAGTGAAGTCTGGATTTTATGTGCCACACGATTATTGGGTTGAAGGACAAGAAAAAGAATCCTTAATTACTGCTTTCAAAAAAAGGTTTAGGTAATGAATCTTGTGACAAACTTCAGTTGAAGCTTTCAGTGAAATCGGTCAATGTCTCTTGAAAATTCCTTTTCCTGTTCTTTTATGCTGCACAAATATTGTTCACCTAGAACATCAAAGAGCTCAGGATTGAATGTCAAAAATGGTTACTGGCCAGATGTGCTAAATGTCTATAGAGATGATGGCCAAAGCACTGAAGACGAACAAAAGTGATGTAGAAAAATGTATTTACCAATAGAGAAGCTTATCACATCTAGGTGTCAGAATACTTCTGAAAGAATGCCATGACTAGTTTTTGGCATAATAAATTTCCATATGTTCAACATTCAGCTAATTAAAAATTCTGAGGTGTAATGATGCAAGCCCAATCTTTGAATATGCTTGCTCATAATTTTATAATCTTTATTTATAAAGCATATTTAAAATACTCGAGTTTAGATGAGCATTTCATCACAAAATACAAATGCGTGAAACACAATTGGATAATTCATATGCTAGCTCCAGTTTGTTTTTGTTAAATTAACCCTGAAACTCGAGTGTTTGATTTTCTTTTTCCCATTTGACAGCAAGAAAACGTGTGGTTTCTATCTGCGACAAGGCCGTTGCCCATTTAAATCGGACTGCCTCTACAGTCATGATAAAACTTTAAAACGACTGCCACATGAGGTAAAGGATTTCTCTGCTTGTGCTTCAGTTTTTCCCAATGAAGCATGCATAATCTTCTGTTTTACAGATTTCTGAGGATGCTGAGGACTTGTACACTTCAGATGTGCTCAACTTTTTATTAGCCATGGCTCTTATAGACAGTGATGATGACGATGATGAGGAAGAGCTTAACATCTTTGACATGCCATTACAATTAATTCGAGAGCACGTTCTTCGCCCTTAGGGTTTTTTTTTGTTTTTTTTTTGATTGCCCAAACTATAGAACATAAATTTAACAAATGTTCCTTTTCATACAATTTAAGGTTGATGGTAGCTAGCTTAAATTGGGTGTGTTGATGTTCCTGATCTACTTGGAACAGAGAACGTAATTTTACTGGCTAATCTTGAGTCCGTCCGATCAGTGAGATTACTGCTATAGTCTAGTTAAAATAAGAACGTCAACAGACAACTTCTTTGCAGAGTTGCTATCTTCAATCTTAATATGAAAATGGTTCATTGAGGAAGATTAGTTGAATTTGTGTTGCTTAACAAAAGTGTTCTTGTATTTTTACCCCCATCCCTGCCCAAGTATTTCAAATGTGTTGCACATTGTAATTTCTACTAGCATTGCTAATTAGTCCTCTTATTTGAACCTCTGCCCTAGCATATTTGCACCATATTTGATATTTTAACATTGTGTGGCTGATATGTTTATTGCTCCACAAAGAAGAATATTTGCATGTTAAGCTTTTATTTCTTTTAAACAAGCTGTACTTGTACACAGAAAATAAACATGCTTCACATTTTGTCTCATTGAAAAGTCTTTTTGTCCTTTTAACTGCACAAATATGTTAATTTCAAGTGCTTATACACATACAGTTTTAATTTAGTTTCTTAGTTTTTTGTATAAATAGTGGGGTCAAAGGGGTTTTTGCAGTTACAAATTTGCTCCTTTTATTTTTATCCATTTTCATTTTTCTTATTCCACACCAAAAGGGGGCGCTCCAAGTCTTTGGATAAAACATGGTCAGAAGAAGCTGCTGGCGGTGTTTCCATTTGTCGTCCAAGTCCATGCGTGAATGTAGTCCATGGCGTAGTCGTGTTTT
Organism: Periophthalmus modestus; assembly: GCA_019594935.1. NCBI lineage: Eukaryota > Metazoa > Chordata > Actinopteri > Gobiiformes > Gobiidae > Periophthalmus > Periophthalmus modestus. The sequence continues at coordinate 15,282,072 of JAIEZT010000084.1, read as the reverse complement.
AGTTGATGGATTCAGTTTTGTCAGACTAGTGCTGTGAACCATGCCCGCTTCACGTAGACCATGATGTCCTTCAGGATGCTGGTGGAGCGCTTTGACGGACAGTGGAGGCTGTTGGTGCGGGCTCTGCTCTCTGGGGTCCACGGCGTTCACAGGGCTCTGGAAGTTTTCCGCAAACGGCAGCGGGCAAACTCCCACACCTCTCTGGATCATTTTATTCAGGCTCTGTGTAAAGACGAGGTCCCCTGTGCAGGGCATGAAAAACAACCACTGTTTCCGTGAGTATTGGGTGTGAATATTTAACAAAGGAATGGAAAGACCCCTCCTTGTAATAAGTGGTTATTGGTAGTTCTCAAAGTGTTGGTCTTTTTCAGTGGTGGAAGAAGTAGTTTATTAATAAAAATCTCAAATGTAAGGTAAAAGCAAAATATCCACAAATGACAAATGATGACCACAAAACTAAACATTTAATTTATTTAATCATTAATTTTATCCTTAAAACTTAATCATAACTTGATCCAAACAATCCATAACTATCTATTTGGCTCGTTTTTTTTCTGCAGTAAACCACTGGTGTGCCTCTTCCCAACTTTATTTAAACAAAACCTGCTTGCTTTTGTGTATCACCTTCATCATGTTCTACCTCAGTCCACTGTCAGGCATCTGCTGGGCTGCATCAAACAAGACTGTCCTCCAAATTCATGGGTCACGTCTTTGGTCACACAATTGGAAAGACAACTTGACATTGACCAGGAGAAACCTCTGTTTAGTGCACAGTGTGGCCAGAGACTCACAAAGCTGATCCATCAACTGCCCAGAAGTGATGAAGCTGGAGGATGGGCCAGCTGCTTTCATTCGTCCCTCTCGTCTTCATCACACTCTGGATCAGCTTTACCTGGAGTTGTATCGCAAAGAAAAAGAAAGAGCAGTGATGTTTACCAGGACTTGGACAGTGAGGAAATCAGTCAGAGTAAACGCATGCGAGAGGATCTTTGTGCTGGTGAAGATGTGGGGACACAACAAGAACTAAGCAAGAAAGAGGATGCTCCTGATGCTCTGATATCATCTGAGCCCATAGACCCACGGCCTGATGTCCCCTCTGACACGCTGCCTGAGAACATAAAGGTGAGGAAACAAGGCATCACTATAACAAAAAATCTCAAATGGAAAGAATTTATTTTTAGGTTACTGGATTACTGAAGAAAAACTGCCTGTCCTTATTATACATGCTTTTACAATTTTTTTCTTCACTTGCATACTTTTAGGTAGCTGTTTTGCAGTTGAAAGACTTAATAGAAAGCAATTCAGAGGTAAGAGGAAATATCTATAAAACAAATAATATTTTTGAGACATTGAGTTCTGTGACATTGAGTTCTCTGACATTTTGGTTCTGTGTTATAATCCTTTGTTGTGTTTTTTGCAGTGGGACCAGAGTTCTTCAGATGTGGTTAAAGTCCTCAATGACTGTGATCCTGCTCAGGTAAAATCGAGGTTTAACATGCTAGTTTCCGTTTGATCAATATATATTTGTTTGATTTTCCATTGCAAAATTGTTCTGTTTTTTTTTTTTTTTTTTCAGCTGGAGGTGGTCTGTAGCACAATAAATTTACCAAAGATACCTGAACACATTCTACCAAAACTATGCAGCAGTATTTTGGCTCTGTCTCCTGATCTTAGTTTTAGCAATGCTACTATATTTATCAGGAGTATCTTGCTGGAGAAGGTACTTATAATTCATTAATATAACTTTATTGTCAAGGTAAGATATGAAACTGATTATGTGCATTGTTGAAACCTACAGATCCTTTCATTGTCTGAACCAGCCTCAAGATGTTTGGTTACAACTGTTACATCATTGTGCAGCCGCTACCCCAGACCAATGTGCCATGCTTTATTTGAACATGTTTTAGAGGACAAAAACATAGGTGAGCAACTAGTCAATTAATTATTTTCTCATTATGCATAAAAATGCTAATTACCTTCGCCCATTAGGGAATTTACAAGCTGATCTGTTAAACAAACTAGTGGAGGGTTGTTTGGATTCTTACTACAAACTTCAGGTTCTTCAGTAAGTATTTATAATACTGGTACATTTTATGGGGTAATATACAGAAAAAGTAATTAGTAATATATTTTTTTCTTTTTCTATTTACAAGATTGACTTTTAAAGTAAAGTGGACTGAAGCGGTGCTATCCATTATACACTGCTTATTGGACTCGAAGGTAAACCATTTTTCGCTCTGACTTTTTGTACAATGCCATCATTGTAACTTTTGGTTTGTTTGTTTTTAGTTGGATATCAATGAAGATTTGTTTACACAATTTACTGAACAACTCATGAGCCAGGCTTCTGCATTTACAAAGTCTGTGAATTTTGCAAAAATGTTACTCACTGTTCTCACCAAATACAACAGTAATGTAAGTAACATATTCAAAGGGTCGATTGTATTTCAACAATATTTTTAACTTTAATATGTATTTTTAACAAAGCACTAAGTATTGTTCATGTCATTTACAGATAACTGCGGCCCACAAACATACACTGTCCAACTGCCTTATGCTCAACGACACCTTCCTCAAAAAGTCTCTTCAAGCTGCTTTGAAAAGAATAACATACACATGACAGCGCAGATCATAATTAATACCACAACAATTTTATTTGTTATTAAAACATTTAAAAAATAGTGTTCTATGTCATAATTAAATATGGATGTTTTTGATTGACTTGGAATAATAGAAAATGTATTTATAAGCAAAGTAAAGTTCTTCAATTTCTGCTTGTAGTCTTCATCAAACTCTAAACTCTTTTTTTTTCTTGTTTCCAACTTTCCTTGTCAAACACACATTATTTTTTCTCCATGCCAAACTTTATAAAACATTTAGCATCGTCAGCATCGCAAGACAATACAGCATGCCTTAGTCTTTGTTCAATGATTGAGTGTAATCATTTTACCACTTAATCTTCTGATACGTACAAGAAATGGTCCTGATGAGCTTCTGGCTCTTCCATTGAGCTGAATGAATGTGATTTGCCCACAGGGGTCAGGTGCAAAGACTTAAATAATTACAGAAAGTAAGTTCTACTAAATACCTTTGGAGAACTAATAAATACACATATTTAATTATTACTAGGCTAGGCATGTAGTCGTTTTGTGGAAAAAAAAAAAAAAAAAAAAAAAATATATATATATATATATATATATATATAGAGAGAGAGAGAGAGAGAGAGAGAGAGAGAGAGAGAGAGAGAGTTTTGTATATACATATAGAGCTATAGATATATATATATATGTATTAAGATATATAATAATGTATCTGGCGCAGTTTGTTGACGTCACGCCAGGCGTCTTTATTTTGCGTAACTTCCGGTTGCAATTCCTTTTCATCGTTGGCCCACGAGAGGGACGAGCTGCAAAGATGAGGTTAGATCATAATTATTTGAATTTCGAGTTAGTTCAGCTATTTTCTTCCCGTTTTAACTGTCATGTAAGATTAAGAGAGATGTGCTATCACTTCATTTTAAAATTGGGTCCTTAATTTATTTTATCTTAAGCGTTTGACCAAAGCCCAACGCTTGTGCCGACACCGGTTCATTTCGGGTCTGGGATCCCTCACTATCCCTGCAATCAATCCACTCTCATCCATCTATCTACATCATTAAATCATTCTAGATAATTGTACTATGTGATCCCAAACTGTCCTACAAGCCATTGATCATCATCTTTTGGTGTGTGTTTTGGGGTTTGAGAGTTTTGAGTTGAAGTTTGCGGATGAGCTAAGCTAATGCCCGCTAACCCTGTTCATTGACACCCTATGAAAAAAAAAAAAATATTACATCCCCAGTTGACAATATTAGTTTTGCTTCCTCGTTATTCATAAATTGTTTGCGACTGTCATACATTTAAATGCCATGCACTAGATCAGTGTCAGCTCAGACTTAGTTTTTTTAAAATTAGTATTTGCCTTCCTGAAAACAGTTTTGACAAATCATTAAATTGTAACAAGTGCTCTTACATTGTATGTTTGTCTTTACAGTAAGGTCTCCAGAGATACATTATACGAGGCCGTGAGGGAGGTTCTGCAGGGCTCCCAGACCAAGCCAAGAAAGTAAGTGTTCTAAAGTTGGCGTCAATGTGCAGTAGTTAAAATGTCAACTTTATTATTTTTTTGTTTTATTTAGATTTGTGGAGTCAGTGGAACTTCAGATCAGCCTGAAAAACTATGATCCTCAGAAGGACAAGCGTTTCTCCGGCACTGTCAGGTTCGACTTTTTATTGTCTCACCCAACCTTTTCCTTGTCTACACCGTATCCTGTCTGAAATTTAAATTTGCTTAAATTATAAAATTGGTATAGATGGGTCAGGTGTACACTTGGAGAAGTACTTTGGGTAGTCTGACTGAGCTGACCTAGTCTGATCTAGGCAGTGAAGCAGGCGGACCCCTACCCTGGGTCTTAAAACATGAGGGGAGGTTTTGGACGACTGAGCTTTCAGTTCATGTCCCCAAGCCGACCAATTTTGCATAAAGGTACAGTTGAGGTCGTCCGGACACCAGCCATGGTAGCGGTATGGGTAAGATCCTTTCTGTTACAAAGTAAATCTGAGACGGGTGGCAGAGTTTTGTACAAAAGGCTCTTCCGAAAATTTATTTCACCCATTTGAATTTTGATTTAGACTGGCAAACCTCTCTGCCAACTGTCTCTTATGACTTGTAATAGTTCAACAGTGATATTAAAAGTATAGTTTTCTTGTAGGCTGAAGACTCTGCCCAGACCGAAGTTCTCAGTTTGTGTTTTGGGAGACCAGCAGCACTGTGACGAGGCCAAAGCTGCTGAACTGCCACACATGGACATCGAGGCTCTTAAGAAGCTCAACAAGAACAAAAAGCTGGTCAAGAAACTTGGTGCGTAACATTTTAATTTTTTTATTAAAGTTAAGAAGACTTTCAACTGAAGGTTGTTTTTTTTTACCCCCATAGCCAAGAAGTACGACGCCTTCCTGGCTTCAGAGTCTCTGATCAAGCAGATCCCTCGTATCCTGGGCCCTGGGCTGAACAAGGCTGGCAAGTTCCCCTCCCTCCTCACCCATAATGAGAACCTGAACACCAAAGTGGATGAGGTCAAGTCCACAATTAAATTCCAGATGAAGAAGGTAATTAAAAGATGAGCCGCTTTAACATATTTTCAATGCTTAAATTAATACACTGAATTGTTGTAGGTGTTGTGTCTGGCTGTGGCTGTTGGACACATTAAAATGACAGAGGATGAGCTGGTGTACAACATCCACCTTGCAGTTAATTTCCTGGTGTCACTGCTAAAGAAAAACTGGCAGAACGTGCGTGCCCTTTACATCAAGAGCACAATGGGCAAACCACAGCGTCTCTACTAGATGTTTTCTTCTAATAAAATGTGGATGTGTTCCAAAAAGCCTTGTTCTTCATTTGCTAATATGATCTCTATTAATTCAGGTTAATTTGTTGTATTTATAACTCTAAACGTTACAGTGTACCTAATGCATGTTCGGAAGTAATTTTGAATCCCTAAGTAACAAACGGAAAGGGTACATGGTCTTAAATTATGATCATTTGTTACTAAATTTTTTTTTTTTTTACCTTAATTTGGTCATTTGCTCATGTCATGAGCATCAAGAGAAGGGACAATGGCTTCTACCTTGCAGCAATAAAAACTAATGCATCCTGGCTTGTATGTATTCAACCACGTGTTCCCTGAAAACTGGCAAATTTTGTATACTGCTAAACTTGAGTAGAGTTCTAGTTCTTTAATTGTAATTGGCTAGATTTAAGATATTATTTGCTGAGTACAGCAACTGCTTCAGTGTTAAACTGGTCACATTCTAAAGTTTCATGTGTAACTTCTTACACATGTATTTTTCATGCATACTTTTTACTTTGACAAAATTCTAGTAGTAATGCTGGTAATTGAATCAGAGCCATACTCCAAGTAATTACATGGCTAATGAACTCAAGATTAATATGTAAAGGACATTGTATTGCATGTTGTACAAAATATGATTGAAACTCAGCAAATTGAAGTGCAAAATTGTAAATATTTAATTTTTATCAACTTGAAATGGAACACATTCATATTCTATACAAAAAGTTCCCAGTGCCATCAAAAAACTCATTACCATCTTTAACAACAGGAGCAGACTTGACAGTTGTCATCAACTCTTCAATGTCGTCCTCCGATAAAACCTGTCCATGCCAACCCTCTTCCCCATCTTCCTTATTTTCCTCCTCGTTGCTGCTTTCCATTGAATGTTTTTCCTTGAGGGAAATATCCGCAGAGTCTTTGCTGATATATGAAAATGGCTGTTTGGTCACAACATTGAGAGCAACAGGAGGATTTGGTTCAATTTGAGCTATCATATTTTGATGTACTGCAAGAGCCACTGACTTGTCTCCCTTCCCCAAAGCGAGCACTGCCTTTGTGCTACCTGAAGGCAGTCTTTGTTTTTCTTGCTCCACTTGGGCTCTTGAAGGCAGCACTTGCTGTTTGAGTTTCACCAGAACTTGAGTGTCCTGCTTTGCTTTTCGTTCAGGGCTTGGTATAAATTTGCTCCTAAGCACTCTGAGGATGACATCTTTGTTCACAGAGAATCCCTCAGCCAGACGATCCACAGTCCACTCCTCTGGCTGCTCTTGCTTCAAATATCTAAAAATGTAAAACTTTATTAACAACAGAGAAATGACCACATACCAGAATTTCAAATGTTGAAGGACACACTGGTCAGAGGAAGCGTCATTCCTCCTATTACCAAATACCTTGTTTTCAGTGGGACTGACACCTCACAACAGGAGAGGAAATTCTGATAAAGCTAATATATCTACATCTATTCATTTCACAGTTAATAAAAAGTTGTAAGGCTGCCTACCTGATTTCTTCAATGGCTTCCCATGTTAACTTTCTCTCTGGTGGTCCACTAGGAGTCATCTTCCTCCTTAGGATGTGATACTTCACGGTCTTCTGTCGCTTCACCTCATTGCTATTAAAGGGGAAACAAATTAAAGATATACAATTAAGATATACAAAGGAGAGTTACTTCTGCGATTCTTACTTTACTACGCGTTGGATCTTGTCCTCTACATCCTCTAGCTCGTCCTCCTCACTTGATATCCCATCTCGGTGTCTCGGAGCTCGTTGACTGCTACGGGCCCAGGGCTGGATGTTTGGCCCTTTACTGATCAATCTACAGCGGGTTAAAGTGAATGTGGACTGCGCTGAGAGAACACCAGTCCTGGAGCTGGAGAGCACCCAGGACAGCAGCTGCACAGGCCGAAACATAGGACTGAAAACGTATCTGGCGAAACTAACCACTATCCACAAACCGTACAACCCATGTCTGCTTTTGACAAGTCAAACAAGCAAAGAAGCAGATGTCAAAAACAAAACGTGCAGCAAACACACGGAACGTGAACAGGCGTGCGCCAACTACAAAAGTGCTGCCTCCTAGTGGAAGGGAGTAAAACTAGCGCAAATGAATATCCAGAAAATCACTTTGGTTTCATAAGAATTAATTTGAGGATAATCTGAGGATAAATAATGTATAATTTAACAATATCTGATAAATGCTTGGGGTTGAGGTATCAGTTTGGCTTTTTATAGAATAATAATTAACCTCTTGAAAGAAATGTGAAGGTGTGAAAATTGTTGTTGTGATATTTTTGGTAACATTCCTTTTTCAGTTTTAATATATTAATAGTTTTACTAACTCAACACATTTAATAAATCTAGCTCATTTCCACAACCGAAGCATTCCTGTTGCACCAGCTAGAGATCAAGCCAATGTGTCAAAATCACCAGCAGCACCACAACTGCCACAACCACCTCCCCCAGCAAAGGAGTCATCACCAGCAGCACCACCTGTGACAGCCTCAATAGAGGTTTCAGTCCCAGCAGCACCCCCATCACCTCAGACCAGCCCTGGGACCCCTTTGCTACATCTACTCTCTCTAGGGACTCCTCACTGTACTTTTCCTCCCCACCTTGACCCATGACCCTTCCCAACCATCTAGAAAGCCTCATCAGATCAGGAATTAAGATGGCTCCCCTAACACCCAATACAGCGTGATCAAGGGTTCTGGCAACAACTATGCTGAACTCTTCCCTGTATCCACCTGTCCCCCCTCGTCTTTCACCCAAACTCCCCCCATCTCCACCTCCTCAACCCTCACCTGGTCCTCAACCCAAACTCCCCCCTGCTCCACCTCCTCAGCCCTCACCTTGTCCCTCACCCAAACTTCGCCCTGCTCGCCCTTCCCTGCCTTCCCCCAGAGCTGTTATCACCAAGAGCTAGGACACACAGGACCTTTGGTGTACAGGACATACAGTCATGATAAAGATAATATCATGCTGAGGCCCTGTGATTGAGTTATATCTACAGTCACACCACGTAGACTGATTAACAGGACAGTTAGACTCTCTAATCAGAGAAACCTAGTTTAGCAAGAAGATAACATCAGTAACATCTACTGAAACTAATCTGAAACTTGCTGTGCTCAATGTCAAATATATTTTTAACAAGTCATTTTAAATTAATGATTTTATCTCTTCTTTTAATCTTTACTTTAACCGAAACATGGCTAGATAAAAACACAGGTAATGCAACTTTAGTGAAATCAACTCCACCCAACTCCAAATTTGAATCTGAAACACGAGCAAACAAAAAAGGTGGAGGTGTGTGTGCATTTTTAAGAGATAATTTAATTACTCACAGATTGTCATATGGGGTGTTTTCATCTTTTGAGTATGTTTCCTTTATAATGGAGCTAAAACAATCCCCCTTCATTCTCTACTCAGTCATATACAAACCTCCTCAGCACTGTCTAAGTTTTATTGATGATTTTACTGAGATGCTTTCAGTCATCTGCACAGACTTTGATGGTTTAGTCATTACAGGTGATTTTAATGTACATGTGGATAATGTGTTTGACAGAAAGGCTCAAGAGCTCAGTTCTGTCCTTGAAACCTTTGGTCTAACTCAGCATGTCAGCGAGCCCACCCACAACAGAGGACACACTCTGTCCTCACAAAAGGAGTAAATATTTCAAATGTCAACGTGGTGGATGTTGCTCTCCCTGATCATTTCTTTGTCTTTTTTGACTTGTCTGTTATTCCCAAACCAGCGGCTGGTCCTGCAGTTGTTTGAAGGAGACACATAAATGATAACACAGGTGCACTGTTCAAGGAAATTACACACTTTGAAAATGTCTCATGTTCTAATGTTGTCGATTTGTTGAACTCTGTGACTTTGAGTGTTTTGAATGTTCTGGACACCATTGCCCCGATGAAGGTTAAAATGGTTAAAGATAAGCAGAAAGCGCCATGGAGGAATGATGACTCGGTCAGGGCACAGAAGAGGGAGTGCTGGAGGGCTGAGTGCGAATGGCGCAAGTCAAAGCTCCAGGTTCATTATGAGATTTACAGAGAAAAGGTGCACAGGTACAACCACAGTTTATGTAGAACAAGGGAGAGGTATTTTTTGGACATTATTGGAAGTTGCAGTAACAACTCTTGTGTCCTGTTTGCAACAGTTAACAGACTAACAAACCCTCCAGCCTCGCTGCCGTAAGAACTACTTTCCACATCTAAGTGCAATGAGTTTGCAGTATTCCCAACAGCCTTGAAAACTGTCTTGATGCCACAATATTGAACAATTACCCGCCAATCTCACATGTGCCGTTTTTAGGCAAAGTCCTTGAAAAAGTTGTTTACCAAGAGCTTATTAAATTCCTTCAAATTAACAACTCCTTCGATGTCTTCTAGTCAGGTTTTAAACCCCACCACAGCACAGAGACTGCTCTTATCAATGTGACAAATGACATCCGCCTGAACACTGATGCAGGCAAAGTCTCAGTCTTGATCCTGTTACATCTGAGCGCTGCCTTTGACACTGTGGATCATGGGATCCTCTTACAGAGACTAGAGGACTGGGTGGGCATCTCTGGTATGGTACTAAACTGGTTCAAGTCTTGTCTAGAAAACAGGGAGTTCTTTGTTGAAATTGGAAAATGTGTCCCAGATAAAATGTCCCTGACCTGTGGGGTGCCCCAGGGATCAATTCTGGGACCCCTGTTGTTCAATCTCTACATGCTGTCGTTAGCCCAGTTCATACGCATCAACTACCTACCACAACTATGCAGATGACACTCAGATCTATGTCTCACTGGCAGCAGGTGAATATGGTCCAGTGGATTCACTCTGCCACTGCATCCAACAGATCAGTGTGTGGATGTAAAACAACTTTCTCCAGCTATACTCAGACAAGGCTGAAGTCATAGGGTCAAGGCTGGTGTCAGCAGTCACCTCCAGTCTCTCTCTTTAAAACCTTCAAATTAGGCTAGAAATCTAGGGGTAATAATGGACTCAGACTTGAACTTTAACAGCCACATCAAATCAATAACATCTGCAGCTTTTTGCCATTTAAAAACATTACAAAAGTGAAAGACATACTGTCAAAATCAGACTTGGAGAGACCCATGCATTCGTCTCCAGTAAGTTAGACTACTGTAACGTCCTGCTCACTGGCCTCTCCAAACGAGCCTTAAGACAGCTGCAGTGCATCCAGAACACAAGCACATAAGTCCTGTGCACAGATCAGGGACCGACCTCCTGCTGGTGCCTAGAGTCAGGACTAAACATGGGAAATCAGCGTTTCAGTTTTATGCAGCTAAAACCTGGAACAATCTTCATGAAGGTGCCTCTACTTTGACAATGTTTAAATCCAGGCTCAAAACTATTCTGTTTAGCTGTGCATATGACTGAAATTATTTTATTCTGCACTTTTCTCCTTTAATGTTAATTTTATGATGGTTGTTTGTGATTATTTATGTTTTGATTTGTTGTATTTTAATTTTAATGCCTTATTTATTCTGTAAAGCAGTTTGAATTACCTTGTGCTATACAAATAAACTTGTCTTGCCTTGCCTAAATGCTGACCTCTAGTGGACATTTCTTTGACTGCTGTCATTAGGTAGTCCCGCAGCTGCGCACAAGGGCACTGCGCACCTCCTCCCAGCCGCTGTTGTTTCATTTGCGCCATTTTGTCCGCTCACTTTGTTGATTGGGCTTTGGCGAGCTGCACTGGAGCCAATCAGAGGGATACCGGACAGCATAGACACGGTAAGGCAGACCCGATTGAAGGCATTGGTAGTTGTTGTCAGCACGGATTGGTTTGTCAGGGACCAACCAAATTACTAACTGCGCTAAATGCAAAAGTCTTAGGACGGTTTGGTTTGGGACGTTGTGAAAATAACCTCATGTCTCTAATGTCGGCTCGGCCACGAAACATGATCTGTGGCGCTCGACAAGCCGTGCTAATGTTAGCTGTTAGCCCGAATATAACCTCTCAAACAAAGGAAATGCCCACGTTTGCCACTGGGATGTCGCTTAAACACGTCGTGCAGCTCAAATCCACTATAAACATTGTCCACTGTCAAGAAAAATAACCTAAATGTCGTATTGCTTTTAATCATATGGTTTTCTTTTTGTGCTGTGAATTTGCCTCGCTTCACAAACACGAGCCCCGCGCGCGCGCTAGCCTCTGTCTTGTTGCATTAAACATTGAAGTAGTCACGTTCATTCCTGTGGCAGCGTGGTTATAGGCGCGTGTGTGGGCCTCGCGTTTTGCCTTAGAATGTCTTCAGCAGTATTTGTGATCATGTTTGCCACTATATAGGTATATTTGTTGAAAAACATACAATACGTGGTTTAAACTCGCACCCCTTTGCTGAAAAAACGCACAAATCTATGCTGTGTGCTACATGTCATGTCAAAGTTAAAAATGGCTCGATGCGCTTTCTTGTACACATTAATCAAATAGTATTTGTGAATTGTTATAACAATATTTCTAATTGGCTTGTGTGAAATTGCTACAATTATGGCCTAGCCCTAGGGAGATTCAATTCACGAAGTCAATTCACCAAATAAATGCCACCATATTTATTTCCCTCTGTTTTGTTTACACATGTCCTTTTGCATAGATAGATTTGGGACAGAAAAAGCCATGGAGCAGTACACCACTGCCACCACCACCACTGGGGAGCAGATTGTTGTGCAGACAGCTAATGGACAGATCCAGCCCCAGGTGAGTGATGATGTTGAGGATTATCACAGTCTCATTCACTCTACCTCTCAATTCTCTCCTTGCCTCCTTTCCTCATTTTCCCAAATGCTCAGCTGTCAGTCAACTGAGCTGTACTATGGTATTCAAATTTGCTTATGCAGCACAGAGGACAAAAGACATGGAAATCACTAAAAAACATGACTAAGTGTTTGCGTAAGAAAAGATGAAAATCTTGGTTTTGTCCCACAGTGGGAAAATCACATTGCTACAGCAAAGAGACAGCAAAGGTGGGAGGTTAATGAACAAGAAACTACTTTTCTAAGTTCAATGTGAAATTAAAGCTTTTATAATTTGTTGAATCTTAAAAAAAGAAATTGGTCTGAATTTGAATTAAAAAGTCTAATGAAAATAGGCCTCACTGAAGGGTCGTTCTGTCCAGAGCAGCACCAGAGGTTCCATTGACCACCAAGGTGATGGTCAATGGGATGACAGCTTTACCTCAGGTGCTACTCTGGACAAAATGACTCATCTGTCCTCGCTGTGTCTCCTCTGTCGCTGTGATTTTCTCCCTGATTTCCTGAAGAGGGATTGTGAAGGCAAAGAAGCAAGGAAAGATATTTGAGACGTAACCTTTGACCCTCTAGGCTTTAATCACAGGTAGCTGTTGCCCAGAGTTAGACCAGGCTCTGAACTAACGCTACTGAGTTTCTGAGACTTTATTGTGATGCCTTGTCTGCAGACACAGGGCACAGTTACGGCTGTGCAGCTGCAGACAGAGGCACCTGTAGTGACGGCCTCCGGCCAGCAGGTGCAGACACTCCAGGTAGTGGTGTCACCGCCGCCCTGTGTCAGAGCCATCTGAGCATCAACGCAGACATGCATGCTGCTCTCAGGACTGTCCCATCTGAGTGGTGTTTGTTCATCCTAGCATGCTCAGCCCCATACAGTGCATGTGTCTGCAGTGTGTGTTGGCCTCTGTTTCAGCGAGCCAGTAGATGTCAGCCAATGTTGAACTGCTCCCTCTCCCAGTTACATTTTTTTTTCCTTTTAGAAGTTTTGTACATTGGATATTTTACCCTTGTGTCACAAATTCAAGACCGTTGAAAGCCTTAATAGTACACTGAAAATCTCTTGCAATTGAGCACTCAACTCTGGGATCTAAGCTCAAGCACCATTTTGTCTGCTATGTAATTGATATAAGTATGTAATTGTCTAAAGTAGGAAATTGTCTGATAACATAACCTGAAAAGATTATGTTTTTCATTCATTCTCATTATTCTTTCCTAAATTTACATGTCATCAACTATACATGAACTCCATTTTTTTTACTTACAGGCTTTGCTATTGTTCATGTCTGTTCAATCAGTTCTGAATGCATTCCTCCTGACCTAAGTTATAGTATGCTGTTCTATAATGTATACAACAGTACACATGACGTGTCTAGGCATGAATCCATGTCCTCTGTTTTGTTGTATGTAAGTGTAAGTCAAATATAAATATAATACTTGGTCAGGTGTAACAGCAGTTGTTGTTGTTTGCAGGTTCAGGGGCAGCCTTTAATGGTCCAAGTGAGTGGTGGACAGCTCATCACATCATCAGGACAACCCATCATGGTTCAAGCCATGTCGGGGGGACAGGGACAAACCATAATGCAGGTCCCTGTGTCAGGAGCTCAGGGACTACAACAGGTGAGATGCTCCCATTCACACCTGAGAGATTCTTTACTGTTGAGTTTAAATGTCCTATAGAGTAGTCCCTCGTCTATCGTGGGAGTTACGTTCTAAAAAATACGTTAGAATGTTCTGTTTGACAGAGGAACTCTGCAGGGTGTGTGTGTTAAACATGTGTGAATGAATCAAAACAACATTATAACATAGATTAGAAAATGGCGTAATAGGCCCTTTTTAAAATGAATATTTCTTCAGAAGTTATATTTTTAAGTTTGATGAATGCCCTTATGTCATGTGGATTATCTTGAGTTCAGCCAGCTAATACGGTTACAGATGAAGCCACTGTGAGGAATGCAACGGACAAAAATACTAAGCAGTGTATTTTTTCAAATAAAAGAATTACTGGATTGAATTGGATTAAACATAAATATAACTGATGCCAAATGAAAATGGTGTCAACTTGTTTTTTGTTTTTTTTTTTAGATCCAGCTTGTGCAGCCGGGGCAGATCCAGCTACAAGGTGGACAGACACTGCAGCTTCAGGGTCAGCAGGGCCAGCCTCAGCAGATCATCATTCAACAGCCCCAGGCAGCCATTACAGCTGGCCAGAACCAGGTAATTGCAATGATATTAAAATAATATATACATGTAATACTATGGATAAACAGGGAGCGATCTGTGCATTGTTCCTACAGGGGCAGCAGATCAGTGTTCAGGGCCAGCAGGTGGCGCAAACAGCTGATGGGCAGACAATTGTATACCAGCCTGTCAACACAGATGGCACTGTACTTCCACAAGGTAATTCAACTTTTTCTGCAATGACAAACAAAAATTTGGGATTTGACTTAATATAATATTTCATGCCTGTGTAGGAATGATCACGATTCCTGCAGCTAGTTTAGCAGGAGCCCAGATCGTACAAGCAGGGGGCGCTAACACCAATACCACGAACAGCGGCCAAGGCACTGTGACCGTCACCCTGCCCGTCTCCGGCAACATGATGAATGCAGGTGGAATGGTCATGGTAAGGCCAGGAGCTGAGGTACACAACATCCTTCTTCACTTTTAATACCAGCTCACGTGTTGGTGGGTCATGTGGTGGGGTCACACAAATTGTGAAAATGTTTTTAATTGTAACTATCACACTTGCATGGACTGATTTAAGAATTAAAAACACTTGCGTCTTTGCACGCTACATTTAACTACTTTTTTCACTGTATTAGGAATTGTGATATAGTTGTTCTTTATAGCTAGGAGTATACATTGATTTGAAATTACTTACTTTTGCTTATAAAATTCTCATGATTATTTTATTTGTGGCTTGTATAATCACAATTATCTATCACGCAGTGACATCCCTCTATTGTATATAGTAACTGAACCATATTTTTTCTCTAACAGCATCATTGCTTGTATTTAGAGCAGCCTGTGCTTTGTATTTTTGTCAGATGGTACCTGGAGGAGGTGGTGTTCCCACGATGCAGCGGATTCCTCTCCCCGGGGCAGAGATGCTGGAGGAGGAGCCTCTGTATGTCAACGCAAAACAGTATCACCGTATCCTGAAGCGCAGACAGGCCCGAGCAAAACTGGAGGCAGAGGGCAAAATCCCCAAAGAAAGAAGGGTAAAAGCTTTACCCACTATGGTGTTTGTGCTATGCAAATGTGTGCATTATGCTTAAAGTGACAAATATTGTTTTGTGATTTAAGAAATACCTACATGAATCTCGACATCGTCATGCTATGCAGCGCAAAAGAGGAGATGGCGGACGCTTCTTTTCACCTAAAGAAAAAGAGGAAGCTTTAGGACTTTCACAGGTTGGGGCATTTTAAACATTTGTGCCTATCGTCTACATCCTGTCTTTATGACTCAATTACTCATTTTTCTCTCTAGGACATGGGTCCAGGAGATGAAACAGTCTCTCAGATGATCAGAGTCTCGTAGCACAGACATGGACACAAACACATCTGCGTCGGTGACTTCCCCCCTCCACTGTGCTCCTTATGCCCTAACATCACAGCCTCATCGACAGACAACCTTTGATCCTTACCTGGGCTTCCACTCAGCTGGCCAGTGAAGTCTCTGGACTGCTCCCAAGAGTACATGGAGGAGGCTTCCATGCTCAGCTTTTACGGGCTGGGCATTTATTTTTTTTCTGTTTTGGTTTTGAGTTTTATTGGGACAAAGAACAGAAGTGGCAAGGGTAAAAGCCATTGTCTGTCCATTTTGGTATAAACCAGTTTCTCACGTGTAAATTGCTTCATTTATGGCAAGTGGTGCAGCCTTTCTAAGTGTCTTTTATGTGACTTTTTCTTCATCGTTGGTCCATCTGGATTTATTATTATGGACAGAAACGTTCTATAAATTGCACAGAAACTATTTCCCCCAGCATGTATTCAGCATAGTGCTTTCAGTGGATACATTTTTTACTAACATGTAGATAAACGTATTGTTAATAGGTAAAAAAGGCAGGTGTTTTATCACCTAACCCATACTTTTGTGTACTTGCAAATTAAGTAGTCAGTTCACATACATGTTTTTTGTAATGTAATTGTAATTGTATAATGTTTTGTTGTTTTTTTTTGTTTTTTTTTTTATAATTACAAAAGGCTGGATATTCCATTCATGAAACATGGATTAAATTTTATTAAGTGACCTTTTGTGATTCTCCCATCACGTTTTCTCTGCTGTCTTTGCTCAAAGAGTTCGTAGGTGCACACAAGAGATTTTCAGAATTCTCAATTTCTACCTTTTACCTCTTTATGATTTGTAAATACAAATTATGACATAAAAATGAAGGGATTCAATGCAGAGGTGAACTGCATAAGCACTGTACATTCTGGAGAAGAGAAGTACTGGATACCTGGATTTAATATAGCCTATGTCTATGTTTAGTTTATGTATCTGGCATGAATCCACAAATACTATCTACTACTTTTGCTTAAATGTTTCAGATAACCTTGATATTAGACATACTGACAAATACACACGTTTTATGATTTACCTTAAAAATGTAAATATAGACTGTTCTATAATCAGATGTTGCGATTAGACGCAGCTAGTCTCATTTTGCACTCAGAGGTTCATCCTGTTCCACGCTCATTGTCCAATCATGTCCCAGAGATTACAAGTTTACTGCGACTGTCAGCCAATGAAATTCAAGAAGGCGGGACTTGGAAACAACCTTGAACGTTCTCTGTCTTCTGGCGTCTAATAGAGAGACAACTTGATGTTTTTTAGAGTGACTTTTGGCTTATAAGTGTACACTAAGTAGTGTATTCAGTTCTTGAAGAGGAAGAAGTACCAGGAGGAGCAGAAGACCGCCTCCTGTCCGCCACCTGCTCCTCCTCCTGCCCGCCTCCTGCTCCTCCTCCTGCTCCTCTGAGATGCTCCCTGTGGATGACAGCTGAAACAAGTGCACGCACTTCTCCCACACTGGAACACCGACAGGATCTGCTTTTCATTGACGCTTTACTGATCGTTTTTAATCTCTCCTGCAGCAGACTGTCCTCCTGCTAAACACTAAACCCGCTTTACGCGCTACCAGGAAACTGCAGTGCGTGCGATGACAGACTCGGAGCTGGACGGAAAGACGGAGGTCAAACAAGGCACAAAATATGTCAAAGAGACCGAGAACGTGGCGGAGAAATATTCCGCGTTGACTGTGAGCAAAAACAGCAGCGACGTGAACATGAACGTGGGTGAAGTGTCCTCGGCCGCGTTCTCCGCAGTGCCTTCTATGAAATCCGTCAAGAAGGTAAGAAACGTGATCCTCCTCCTCCTCATCATCACTCTCTCCTGTCCCCGGGCAAAGACTGAGCTCAGCCACTGCGCACAGGACCACGGGACAAGCCAGCACAGTGTGTTGGATACTCATAATTGCTGCGTAGTGCGTATCCATTTAGGCTACGACCATGTTACCAACTGTAACTTTTGAGCGCCACTGTACATCCGACTGGGACATGCGTGCTTAAATAGAGCAACAGCGAAGAACTAAAATGGCACTCAACATAAACAGGATGCAAATGTCCTCAACAGTGCGCTGCAGGAGACATGTTGTTTGCATTCATTAGTAGTCCTGAATTTGTGGCGTGAATGCTGTGCCTCGTTAAAGTTTTAATTTGCTTGATTGGGTTATTAGCAGATGCAGCACGCAGTGTAATCTCAGTCATCATTGTACAGTGATGCTGCAGTAATCCAAGCCTTCAGTCTGGTACTGTGTGTCACAGCTCTGTCCCACTTGGATCACTCAGCCAAGCTGCAACGTGACAGCTAATCTTTAGACTCTGTTAAGAGTCAACCCAAGAATTTGAAAAGTTGGAAAGGGTTTCTCAGGTCACATTTTTTATTCTTCTAATATTTTCAAAGACGCTGGGGCTGAAATGTGATGAAATAGCTTTTATGTAGCCCATTTCATTATTTACAATGCAAGCCTGTTTATGAGAACAATTCTATTATAAGAGAAAATCCCACCAAAGCTCCCAACAACATTCCACCTTTCTTTAAAGACTCTATCTGTGGAGTTGCATGGGTGAGCAGACTGAACTCACAAACAAGTAAATAAGCATGAATCTGAAAACACACAGAGCTACAGAGCTGCTGTGAAACATCATAAAAGTAGCCATACAGTTCAAAGCATTAGTTCTTGTAATAAAACAGCACTAATGTCTTTGTGAACAGCTGGCTGTGACTCAGGTCAGGTGCTTTACTGTTATTTTAAATGTATTGTTTATTACAATGTCATTTACTCCCTACAGTAGAGAAAACACTTCTAAGCGGTTATATAAATGTGCATCACATAAATTATGTAGTACTGCAGAATTATGTAACTTCACAGTTCAGTTCTATGTATACTATATATACTCTATGTAACTTTATATATCAGGTCATTTCTATATATGCTATATATATATACCGCCTCTTCAGTGAGAGACTTTGAATTGTGCCCTTCTTCAGTACACGTTTGTTTTCTAACATTTTCCCATCAAAGCTCATAGAGCAAAGCTGTATGTTGTTGGAGCAGTGGGGTCACAGTACTGGACATATTAGCCAGACTCCCCATCAGACAGGGCAATATCGTCTGGACAGAGTCGCCCCGGGCAGCCTTATACAAAACATATTGGATTGTAGGAATGTGCACAACGCTTTTGAAAACAAAGCTTGTGTTATGAATAATCGTGAGAGGCTGGTGTCAAACTGAGCCACCTGCTCGTGTGAAAACTCAGACTCAGACAGAACAGTGATATGCCTCTCTTAGTCCAGGTGTGCACGTTTATAAGAAAATATTGATCTATTTACTATGAATGACACTAACAGTTTTACTCAAGACCAAGGACTGCTCAGCACTAAACTAGAACTTGTGTAGTTTTAACCGTCTACCACCAAATGTGCCTGTGAATGTCATGGCTGAGGTTCAAGTATCCCAAAAAAGTGATCCTTATTTGTCTTGTATCAATATCATTGTGGTGTGTGACTGATGGATTGGTGGTGGTCAATAGGGCAGATGCTGCAGATTGGCAGCCTTGCTTCCAGCAGTCTACCCCAGGGCAACTGTAGCTTTGTAGCTTACCTCCACCAAGTGTGGAGAGAAGGAATAATGCACTGTGAAACTGTTTGGGTGTCTTGAAATGCGCTGTAAAAATCCTGTTCATATTATTCTTATTTGAAAGATTACACTGCAGGTATCTTTCATTTGATCAGCTTTTTTGCAGCCTTTAATAATTATCTACAAGTATACTTTATAGTGTAATTTTGAACAACTCGATAAGAACAATTGCACTATTATAAATTAATCGGAATATCTCCCACCTCTTAATGTGAGTGAGTAAAGTAAGCCCCTCTGGCCCCTCCCTCTCCTCTCAAATCTAGCTCCAGCGGTTACACAATACGCCCCCCTGGGAATGGGACTCAGTGGCTGTAATATATTCATGCATCATAGTTTTATCTGATCCCTGTGGGCTGCTGCAGCGTCTCTACCTCCTCTTATCTGATCTGTCACATTAGGCGTACGCCCACTGCACATCAAGGTCAAACAGTCTAGTTTGCACCTGATTTGTTTGTAGTATGGTCAGAAAACATGCAGAATGCAACCAGCCACAAATAATGCCCGTGAGTCATCTAAGCACAGAGCTCAATATGTGTGAAATGTTATCTTTTGGTGCAACTGCAGAGAGCAGTCAACCTAAGCTGTGCAGAGGAGGGTCATCATATTTGACCAAACCACTAGATGGAGCTCTAAAGTACTGCTTTTGCCAATTGCCACCAGTGTTTTGCCACAGGGCAGAAAATGACAACAAATCAAATAAAGTAATTATAATATAAACATTTATTTAAAAAAAAAAATTAAATAAAGTAAAGTGACAGTTAAAAGAAAAGTATAATTTTAACAAATATCCCTACCTATAGGAGTGAGTGATTTCAATAAACGTGAGTAATTTATTTATGTTTGGTTTTTTTTTTTTGTTTGTTTTTTTTTTGGGGGGGGGTTGTTTTTTTTTAGATGATATCCAGACGATATTATGTCAGTCCAACAGAAATGTGGTAAAAATGTCTTTAAATGTATCAGCTGAATGTAAAGTACTTTTTTTTAAAGTACCCATAAGACTGCAGAAATATCACTTTATATCATTTCCTGTTTTTTTTTATTCTATTTTTTTTAGCATTCAATTTTTTTTAGCATTCAAACTTTGCATATTTTCAAAACAGCATTCTCAATAATATCAGTATTTTAATAACATTCCCACCTCTACAAAATGAAATGGTGACGTCCAGGCAAGAACAGTTTCCCACCTCCACTTTAAGAGAAAATTAGACATATATGTTCTGTACATTACAAAGTTAAAAATAGACTCTTCATGAGTGTACATTTTGTGTCCCAGTACATGCTAGCATTTGGGAAAAGTCGCTATAAGCTGAGAAATACAACACATCCGTACTGACCACTTGCATCATTTTACTGTTGGCTCCTCCCCTGCTGACGTTTGACTTTAATTTAAAATGAATTTAATCCATTTTGAACTAAATCTATTAACAAAACTGCACAACAAGCATCACCAGGCTAATGCACAAGCCCTTTGAATGTGAAGTTAAGGTCAAATAGTTCAGGAGGGGATTAGCCAACTGGATGTTTTTCACAATAACACCATAATCTGGCCGCTTGTAACGACTGAAGCAATTATAAAACATCATATAAATTGAACCACGGCACATCTACCTTCTACACAAACCTTTTAACATTTGAATAGCTTGTGTTGTTTGACCTGAGCCCTTGGGTGGCTGTCTGGCAGTTATAGCCCAGCTTAAGTATGAGGTATTGGACAGAAAGTGTATTTTTAGGACAGCACAGGTCACTTATTGATGCTACACACAAGGCTGATGGAAACAGGCTTTTAGTGGCTTGTCAATCCCCTTTTATGTTCGGGACCAAATTGGGATTTAGCTTGAAAGACCAAACTGTCAATGCTTGTCCTACTTTTAGCACGTTATTTATTCAAAGTGAAGTCCAAATAATATCAGAAGGCTCAGTATTGGCCTATTTTACTATTTTTCTGATATCTACATTCAAGCAAAGGACTGGAAAGTAATTTAACCTTTTGAAGCTGAAACTATGTTTTATATGAAAAGCCTGTGTTCTTGTGGCTGTTCTGTCCAGTCAGCTGCTCCTTTCAGCTCACATCAGATCTGGTAATCAGTCTTACTTAGTCCTTCTTTAGTCCTGATTCAGATCTGTACAGTCCTAGTTCAAACCAGCTCACTGGTCACTAAACCCGTGAGAAGTAAAATATCTGTAGTTTTCAAAGTAAACATTATTCACACATGCGTCACTTTCGGTTTGCAGACTCCTAGATCACAGACTCTTTTTGGAGAGTTTCAAACACACAGAAAGAGGAAAAGTGGAGCGCTAAATAATAACTCGATAAAAATACATTTTTATTGTTAGCAGGGTCGCCTCTTCACAGACCTGGCCTGTAAAGTGTCACCTGCTTGTCTTCATAGATAAAGATGAGTTTAAGATGTCTTACTATGAAACAATCCAGGCAAAGCAAAAACATCTCCACAGAGACCCTTTGGTGGACGCCCCTTCAGAAAAGGTCCATAGTGCTCTGTTAACTGTTAAAACATATATACGCAGATTGCTTTATCATCTGCCTGTCAAGGGCAAAAATAGCGTAAATGGCCCTGTTCTCCCCCAGTCCAGGTGGACCATTCACAAATCATTGGAATAGGTAGGAAGTAGGAACCTCCCCCTGTGCTGCTTGGGAGTGTTCAGGGATAATAGCATCAGGGACATCACACACAGAGGACACACAGGATCAAGACAGTAGGAGCTGGAGAGGAGGGCAGACATGGCACACAAGCACGGGCGTGAGAGGGTGAGTGGATTCTAACACAAAAACACACTTAAAATAACATACATTACTTCCAGTTTGTAGATGAAGCGTAGTACTTAGCCTGTCAGCAGATTTTAGGGCATTTCTCAGCTTCAAATCCCACAGGTCGCGTAGACTGAAACTAAACTCTGGAAATTAGACACTGTTAGGTGAGGTGCTCCACTGAACTGTCAAGAGCCGGTTACAGTCAAAGCAGAAGGGAAGAGCTGTCTTAAGTAACACGGCGTATTCATCATTAATCAGATTAACCTCTTGCGTCTTGCAGCTCTGAACCGACTGACTCTTTGACTCGGCTGCAACCTGTTTGTAACCTCGCAAAGGGAGTTGGGCAAAAACCTCCACGGATATCTGAAGACTGGTGCAATAGACAAACATAAAAGTGCTATTTTACAAGTGTGTGATAGAGCACAGCCTGGACTGCGAAATGAGCTGCACTGAGGGGCTACCTACCTTTCTTACACATGGACCTATTCACAGGCATCACCATGGAGTGTAAATTCTGTTCACTTTTCCCATGGTTAAAGTATTCTCAGCTGTATTGACTGTTAGATTTTGTTAAATTGCTATTATCCTTTATTACATGAGGATTAATGAATCAATTTGGGTGCTATACACTGACCTATCTTCTGTCAGCAATTCACCAACAATGACGTAGTTCATCAATGAGCAGCTGCTAAGCAAACACTTAGTTTTTCCTAACCACATGCTGCTTTATACACTTAAATGAATCCAGTATCAGACATCCTCACCCATCTCTTAAATTGCATTAGTTTACAGGCATATCCTCCTCATACTTGCTTTATCGTCCGTGTGTTGTGTAAACGCTGCTGTCCCGCACGTTAGTTTGGACTCCAAACAAATGCTACGGACATCTCATACCACATAGTGTCATTTCATTAAAGGGTTTTACAGTTGTGGAAAATGCCTGTATACAAAATATCAAACAAAATGTCAAAGTGCTGCTGTATAGAGAATAACATATAAACCATAACTGTTTTTTACCATGCCTCCACTGTTATAATATGGGAAAAGAAATCTATGATGTATTTATACAACAAAATTATTGAAATAGTCTCTTGCAGCTGGGGCCTCTTTAACTTGCAATAAAGTTCTTCACTATACCTAGTCCACCCATACAATCCACATGTCATGGTGGCATAGTGTCTGACGGAGGTCTGCTTTGTGCTTCTGACAGACTTTGATCCTGATTCGTTTGAGGGGGTTGACACGATGCAGCACTCTCACAAGTGAAACCTGTGTATTTGAACAAAGCCCAAATCAGAGGGCTCATAGACAGACTTTGCCCACCTGTGATTTCTTGTGATTTCAAACATCAGATATGTTCAAATGTCTGACTCTACAGTATAATTGTGCTGAACATATCTTTTCTTTACTGCAGATCCAGTTTGTGAACGCAGAGGACAAACAAGAATTCAGCAAGTTCCCAACCAAAGCTGGCCGCCGCTCTCTGTCCCGTTCCATCTCACAGTCCTCCACAGACAGCTACAGCTCAGGTAGAACAACCATCCAGTAAATGAGTCCAATTCACTTGTTATAAGCATGCATACACTGTTCAAACCATACAATGAATAAAGGTTTTTGTTTAATTGTAGTTTTTTTTTGTTGCTGTTGTTTTTTGCACAATGGTGACCCTTTGTTCCCTCTTTTTCTTCTAGCTGCATCTTACACAGACAGCTCTGACGATGAAACGACTCCCAGGGAAAAAACCCAGACCAACAGCCGCGGCAGCAATGACTTCTGTGTCAAAAACATCAAACAGGCTGAATTTGGCCGCAGAGAAATTGAAATCGCTGAGCAAGGTATTCACTGTTCACATTTTTAACACATTATTGAATATTTACAATGTTATGCAATGTGTAATGTGTGTCTTATGTGTAGTTGTCTTTACATGGGACAGATATTTAAAATCTGAAGATGTAATATATTTATGGGTAGCTCAAAAACCCAATCCCCCATTATACTCAGTGCCGTCTATTGTGACTTGGTTCCTGGCTGACATTTAGCCTGTTTCGGTCATTGACTGTAGTTTCGCTGTGCTCCCTCTCTTCTGTGTCATTTGAGTTGGGGTAGTGCTGTAACATTATCAGTGAGCCAGAGCCTAACTGGTGTTTTCTCTATGCTTTGTGTGCTGTTCCATCTCATGCTGTGTTTTGCATTGCCTCTGCCTCTCTGTCTGTTTACTTTGCTCATGTGAGTGGGACGTAGGCCTGAGAGCTGCACAAGTGTTCTTCTGGCTCAGGCCGGGGAAAACAGCTGCTGATGGCATTGTTTTTGATTGCTGTGTTTTTGTACCATTTGGTGCAGTCACGATGTTGACCGAGCACATTGTCCATCAGTGTAAACCCATGGCCCTCACTAATACTTTCATTGTCTTCACAGACATGTCCGCCCTTATCTCTCTGAGGAAGAGAGCCCAGGGGGAGAAACCTTTGGCAGGGGCTAAGATTGTGGGCTGTACCCACATCACTGCTCAGACCGCAGTAAGTTTAATACACTCAGTATACAGTCCTGTAGCTGTTTGCGAGCTGCGTCTGCTCACCTGAGTGTTCTCTCATAGGTGCTGATTGAGACCCTGGTGGCTCTGGGGGCCCAGTGTCGCTGGACAGCTTGTAACATCTACTCCACACAGAACGAAGTGGCCGCTGCTCTGGCGGAGACAGGTACAGTGTCAGCTGCAGACCTAAACACACACATACATATTTTCATATTTATTATTCTGCCTTTATGTACACAACATAAATAAACAGCTCAGAGCTGGTCTGTGTCACTACTGTGTGCTATCCCCCAGGAGTACCTGTGTTTGCCTGGAAGGGAGAGTCAGAGGATGACTTCTGGTGGTGCATCGATCGCTGTGTCACCAGTGATGGCTGGCAAGCTAATATGGTATCCACAGTCACACCATCTACAATGTTTTTTTTTTTATTTACTTTGTATTTCCATTGAGTGATATCAGCCTTTTTTTTGTAGATTTTGGATGATGGTGGAGACCTAACGCATTGGGTTTATAAGAAGTATCCAAGCACGTTCAAGAAAGTCCGAGGTATCGTGGAGGAGAGTGTCACCGGAGTGCACAGGTGTTTAAACCATTATCCACCTGCTGGGTGTACCATCTAAAAAGAGCCAAGATTTACCACTTCAATACTTATGCATGAATACTGGCATTTGACTTAGTAAGTCTTTTAAGCTGTTCTTGTAACAGTGATTAAGCTCCTAAGGTATTTTTCCATGAAGTGAAAGTAATAGTTTGTCCTCTAGATGGAGCTGACTGGAAAGACTGCACTCTTACAGAAAGGTTCATGCAGAATATAGTCCATAGGTCAGAGGTCATTAAAGTATGAATTAATAGAGCAAAGTGGAAAAGTTTGTTTGTGCTGCATGACCTGCTGCTGCAGCTCTGCACTCTCTCAGAGGAATCAATTAGCGTTGGAAAACACCAGTTCACTACATGTGTGTGTGTGTGTGTTTGTATTTACACTTATCCCATGTGTCTCATCAGATTGTACCAATTATCTAAAGCTGGAAAGCTGTGTGTTCCTGCGATGAATGTGAACGACTCAGTGACTAAACAGAAGTTTGACAACCTCTACTGCTGCCGTGAATCCATCCTGGATGGGTATGAATGAACTGTGCTTGATTTTATCCATTTAAAATAGTCTCAGAGTTCATTCTGTATGTCATTTCCTCTGCAGCCTGAAGAGGACCACAGATATAATGTTTGGGGGCAAACAGGTGGTGGTGTGCGGTTATGGAGAAGTGAGCCATGTCTAAAATAACAGTACATTTTCTGTTAAACGGTCACTAATTCATGTACCACTGCCTCCCTGTTGTTTATAGGTGGGTAAAGGCTGTTGCACTGCTCTCAAAGCTCTCGGGGCCATTGTGTGCATAACAGAGATCGACCCAATCTGTGCCCTGCAGGCCTGGTGAGCCTCTTCAGGCCCTTTGATAAACGAGCCATAAACTCATTACAAACCTGTGATGTGTGTCCTCTTCCTCACAGCATGGATGGTTTTCGAGTGGTGAAGCTGAGCGAGGTCATCCGGCAGATGGACGTGGTGATCACCTGCACTGGTAATGTGCAGAATGTTAGTGTAGATGAACTTAAAGAAAAGAAATATTTATGTTTTTAGAGTTACTCATTTGTCCTTGTCATTTTCAAATAAAGGTAACAAAAATGTAGTCAGCAGAGAGCAGCTGGACAGAATGAAGAATGGCTGCATCGTCTGTAACATGGGACACTCAAACACTGAAATTGATGTGGTGAGTGAAGAATACCTATTATTAGAGCATTTCACACAAAGCAAATGCATGGAGATCTGAGGAAACCAATACTCTTACATATTACACCTTCATTTCTGCTAATAATACTACCCTTTACCTGGATAATTGTCTGTTGTTTAGTCATGCTTAAGGAGTTTGCCTGTGGACCTGCTGATCTGTGTCCCATACAAACACTCATAGACAAGGCCGAGTGTTTCGTCTGTCTGGGAATTTCACATTTCAATGACTTTAGGAATGATCCATGACTGCTCTGTTCTTAGGCCAGTTTGCGCAGCCCAGAGCTCACCTGGGAGAGGGTCCGCTCTCAGGTGGACCACATCATCTGGCCTGATGGGAAGAGGGTGGTCCTGCTGGCAGAGGTATGTCTTTGGAAACACTGGCATTTCGCTCCAAGTAAATTATTGCTAACAAACATGTAAAAAAAATCACAATTAACCAGTAAAGAACAAATCAATCAAAGGCTAATGGCCTTTGATTGAAGCTCTGTATTCTGTATTCTCTGGTGTTCATACTCTCCCAGTGTTGCATTTTTAAATGTTCTGTTGTGACAGCAAGTGAACTGTTTATTTAATTTTAATATTACTTACCTGTGTAATCGTGTGTGTTTGCCAGGGTCGCCTCCTAAATCTGAGCTGTTCTACGGTGCCTACCTTTGTTCTGTCCATCACTGCAACCACTCAGGTTAGTGACAGCCACCACTTGTGCAACTCACAGCTTTTAGTCGCAACATGAGTCATCATATTCACATTACATTCCCTCTCCTGTGTCTGTAGGCTCTGGCTCTGATCGAGCTGTTCAATGCCCCAGAGGGACGCTATAAGCAAGATGTGTATCTGTTGCCCAAAAAAATGGGTAAGAGCAGATTTTATGAGTGAAGAAATTCTATGAGAAGGTGCTTTGTGTGTTTTTTTAGTACTGCTCTTTGTCACCACCTTGTGGCCAAACCTACCCACCATCCTTATGATACTGAAAGTTGTATTAATGATTCTTTGTCCCAAGAGTCAGGACAAAACAGGTCCTCTCTAACACACAGCAATTTGTAGAAAAAATATTTTCAAAATCTCATAATTGACATATTCTTACATATAAAGTTAAATCTAAGGGATCCTTGAATACTGGAGCTATTTATTTGAAAATATTTTTGACATTTTTTAACAATTTTATGTCAGTGTATTTTTTTGTGTCCTCTGCCAGGGCTCAGAGTTTACCTGCTCAAAAACATTTAAAAACTCTATATATGTTAATAAAATTTAATTAGATTGAATTAAAAAGGTTTAACTATTTAAAAAATGCCAAAGGTAACTTTATTTTTTTTTCACCAAAATTCAGCTTATTATGAGCTTATTAGTATATGATATATATATATATATATATATATATATATATATTATTGATCAGTTAATGTTTTTCTCCCTTAGATGAGTATGTGGCCAGCCTGCACTTACCGAACTTTGATGCCCACCTCACAGAGCTGACAGACGACACAGGCCAATACATGGGCCTCAACAAGAATGGACCCTTTAAACCCAACTACTACAGGTGACTCTTTATATGACAACTAGAACAGTTATTCTATTACAATACACACACTAACTAAAGAACCTCTCTTTTTCTACAGGTATTAATGAAAAATGTCCTCTCTCGTAGCCCTGATAAACAGAGACATATATTTTAGTTTTTAAGCGGGAACAAAAGAAAGATTATTTTACACATGAATGTAACTTATTAATAACAGTTTAGATGTTAAATATAACATAATATTTTAAAGATATAGATGATATACAACACCCTATAACCAACACAGTTTTAAATGTCTTGTTATATAATCCCTGCTTGCATGCTCTATGTATATGTTTTTAGTTTAACATTTTCCACTTTTATTTGTTTGTTTACTTTTGACACACAGTGCCAAAATGTGGCCTAAAGGAAACATAGTATAGACTCTTTTATTGTTTGTTTATAATTATTTCTTTGAATGGTATCGGCATGCGGGCCTTAAAAGGTAATATCCAGCCAAGTACTCCGGTTTTAAACTCTGACTCACTAGACAAGACTGAGCGAATCATCGATTATGTAATGGCATGTACTGTTTTGCATGGATGTTTATCATTAATAATATCAATGAAAGAAATGCATGTTTAGACAAGTGTTAGTATGGTCATTTTTGTTATATTTAGCCATGACACAGTACCGGATATTACCTTTTGGGCTTAGCATGAATGTGCCTTTAAATACAAATGATCAGCACTGACCTTAATACATTCCTTTGAAGATATCACTTTTATTTCTTTTCTTCTATAAAATAATATAATGAATTTAACTAGATTTTTTTGTTTGCCATTCAACTCTCAATGTCTTATATTGATCACTGAAAATATTTTAAATGATTACAATGCAAGTGTGTTAAAATTAAAGTGCAATAAAGCTTTTACCAATGAAGACCATGGCTGTAAAATTATTACCATCCAGAGGTTTAGGATTTTGGCTGCATATTTTGTGATTATGTTGAGAATCATAGTAGTTTCAAATACCCGTCTGAATGAGCTAAGCCACTCCAATGTTCTGGAATATTCCCTTTCTCTCTCGCACAAGCCAGCTAAGCTACAGCTATGGCTAATATTAACTTTTGACTCACTCACTGGTCCCGGGACGTCAGACCAGGGTGTAAACGGGGTAAGCAGAGGGGGGCTAGGGGTGGGAGCTTTCTGGAAACCTGCTTGTAACTATATAAGCAGTCAGTTGTAGTCAGTGCTGGCAGAAGAAGAAACACTGACTGATTCCAGAGGGAGAACCACAGAAGAAGCAGAGAGCTTCCTTCAAGCACTTCTCATCAACAAGAAACACTCCAAAAAGTAAGTACTGGAGCTACCGCACAACAAGTTACTTTCTTATATGGTTACATTGATTTGCTAAATACTTTATGCCATAAAGTTACTTCCTATGAACTTCTGGCAGAAAAAATATTAATATTGAAGTTTAAACACTGATTTCTTAATTAAATAAAATACCATACTTTTTTTTTTTTTTTTTTTTTTTTTTCTTTCCATGTCATTAGTAATAAACTAAATCTTTTCTCTTGCCTGAGAAATTACCGTTTAGACAATACCATACATGCATTTTATTACGGTATACAGTTTAGTTTAGTGAATAGCAAAGGGTAATGAATCAGAATTATAACTGTTTGCTCATTATGAATAATCTTTTGGTTAAACTTGATGATGTTTGGATCATTTTTGTAATTTCTCCTCAAAATAGCTTATACTTTCTTTTTCTTTAAAGGTCTCTAGAAGAGTAAAAAACAAACATGTCTGCTAAAGGTCTTTCCATTGGCATTGACCTGGGCACCACCTACTCCTGCGTGGGTGTCTTCCAGCATGGCAAAGTGGAGATCATCGCCAACGACCAGGGCAACCGCACCACCCCCAGTTATGTTGCCTTCACCGACACCGAGCGGCTAATCGGTGACGCAGCCAAAAACCAGGTGGCTATGAACCCGGCTAACACCATCTTTGATGCCAAGAGACTCATTGGGAG
The DNA here is from genome assembly GCA_019594935.1 of Periophthalmus modestus. Lineage (NCBI taxonomy): Eukaryota > Metazoa > Chordata > Actinopteri > Gobiiformes > Gobiidae > Periophthalmus > Periophthalmus modestus. The sequence continues at coordinate 15,252,098 of JAIEZT010000084.1, read as the reverse complement.
AAAATTTGATGACCATATTGTGCAATCTGACATGAAGCTTTGGCCTTTCAAAGTCATCAGTGACAGTGGCAAGCCCAAAGTAGAAGTGGAGTACAAAGGTGAGACAAAGGCGTTTTATCCAGAAGAAATCTCGTCAATGGTTTTGGTTAAGATGAAGGAAATTGCAGAGGCGTATTTGGGGCAGAGAGTGTCCAATGCAGTCATCACAGTCCCTGCTTATTTCAATGACTCCCAACGCCAAGCCACAAAAGATGCCGGAGTTATTTCTGGCCTGAATGTGCTGAGAATCATCAATGAACCAACCGCAGCTGCTATTGCATATGGTCTAGACAAGGGAAAAAGAGGGGAGCGAAATGTTCTCATCTTTGATTTGGGTGGTGGCACTTTTGACGTATCCATTTTGACAATTGAAGATGGTATTTTTGAGGTAAAAGCCACAGCCGGCGACACACACTTGGGCGGAGAAGACTTTGACAATCGTATGGTGAAGCACTTTGTTGATGAGTTTAAGAGAAAGTACAAGAAAGACATTAGCCAAAACAAGAGAGCCGTTAGGAGGCTGCGAACAGCTTGTGAACGCGCCAAGAGGACCCTATCATCCAGCACCCAAGCAAGCATTGAAATTGACTCTCTATATGAAGGAATTGACTTTTACACCTCAATCACTCGCGCTAGATTTGAAGAACTCAACTCAGACCTCTTCAGGGGAACACTAGACCCAGTTGAGAAAGCTTTACAAGACGCCAAGTTGGACAAGTCCAAGATCAACGACATTGTCCTGGTTGGCGGATCCACGAGAATTCCCAAAATCCAAAAACTACTGCAGGACTTCTTTAATGGAAGGGAGCTGAACAAAAGCATCAACCCAGATGAAGCAGTGGCCTATGGAGCCGCGGTACAGGCTGCTATCCTGATGGGGGACACCTCGGAGAATGTCCAGGACCTCCTTTTGCTAGATGTTGCTCCACTGTCTTTGGGTATTGAAACAGCAGGAGGAGTAATGACTGCATTGATCAAGCGTAACACCACCATCCCCACCAAACAAACCCAGATCTTCTCCACCTACTCTGATAACCAGCCAGGTGTGCTCATCCAGGTGTTTGAAGGTGAAAGGGCCATGACTAAAGACAACAACCTCCTTGGCAAGTTTGACCTGACAGGGATCCTACCAGCCCCAAGAGGAGTCCCGCAGATTGAGGTAACATTCGACATCGATGCTAATGGCATTCTCAATGTCTCTGCTGTGGACAAGAGCACAGGGAAGGAGAACAAAATCACAATCACCAATGACAAAGGCAGGCTGAGCAAATCGGAGATCGAACAAATGGTGCAAGACGCTGAGAAATACAAGGCAGAGGATGAGATGCAGAGGGACAAGATCGCAGCTAAAAACACTCTTGAGTCCTACGCGTATCAGATGAAGAGCAGTGTGGAGGATGAGAACCTTAAAGGAAGATCAGTGAAGAAGACAAGAAGATAGTTATTGACAAGTGCAACCAGGCAATCTCCTGGCTGGAGAACAATCAGCTGGCGGAGAAGGAGGAGTATGAGCATCAGCAGAAAGAACTGGAGAAAGTGTGCAAACCCATTGTGACCAAGCTGTACCAGGGAACAGGGGCCCCAGGGGGCTGTGGCCCTCAGGCCACAGGCAGTGCTCAGGGTCCCACTATTGAGGAAGTGGACTAAAATGTATGTTTTTTACAGATAAATATTATATATATATATATATATATATATATATATATATATATATATATATATATATATATATATATATATATATATATATATATATATATATATATATATATATATATTTTGTTCTCAAATAGTAATATTGTCATAATAAAGTAACACAAATACAACCTTCTTTGTTTTGTACTTAATACTTTTTTTTTTTTTTTTTTTTTTTTTGCTTACATTTTATTTAAATATGAGGTTTTTTTTTCTTTGTTTTTTTTTTTTTGTTTTTTTTTTTCCACTTTAAATCAAATATACTTGATAATAATTTTTCTAAACATGTGACATGAAAAGGGTAAATCCTCTCTAAAATGAATTACTAATTAAAGCAGCTGATTAGCGAAGCTGGCAGTTGACAGCAAAAGTGACGGGTTGTGCCCAAGGTGAACACAGGGGGCAGACCTGAGCTGCTGCCTGCAGCACGACTACAACTCAAGATACGTGGAGACTCTTTAACCCCGCTCTTGTGGCTCTTTGAGTATCTGAAATTGACTTAAAGAGAGGAGATCAATTTAAAATTCTTCCCCCTTAAGGAAGGAAGAGAGAAAGAAAGAAAGAAAGAAAGAAAGACAGACAGACAGACAGACAGAGACAGACAGACAGACAGAAAGAAAGAAAGAAAGAAAGAAAGAAAGAAAGAAAGAAAGAAAGAAAGAAAGAAAGAAAGAAAGAAAGAAAGAGCTACAGATCCACATTATTATCTAGAACTAGTTTTTGATAATTTGGTGCAGTAACACCCAACGGGACCAAGAAGATATTAAATTATACAGCAATATTTGCAATTTTGTTAACATATTAATTACTTATTATTTTCCAAACAACTTTGACAATATTGTTAATTACCCATTTGTATTGCATATTTAAAGACACAGTTTATATTGCTATTGTTTCTAAAAAAAATAAAATAAAATAAATAATAATAATATCCAGGAGGTGGCAGTATATCTCTGGTTACCGCACTGTTAAATTATGGCGGCCTCTAGAGCAACCTGTTGGATCAGGAAACTAATTTTAGCTACCAAAGCAGAATGAAAAAATTGAAGGTGAATAATAAATGCGTAAATATCATATAGTATGACACAGGCCTACACGCATGGCCATTGCGCACAGTGCGCACCGTGGTGGATGTAGGATTAAAATCGACCGTCACTATCGTTCACTTGACAAGGCTCTCCTTATAATTAAGTCTGTGATAGGTTCAGGAATAATGATCCTAACCCTACAGCTAAAGACAGAGCCCGAGCTCTCCTCTCCGTCGCGCACAAAAATAGATGCTGTTACTTTTGTCTAGCGGTGATGATGATGAGGAGCAGAGGGAGTGGCTCGCACGCCTCCAGCACCAGTACCGCGCAATACTGACACTATAAAGGGTTAACACTGGAGCTGTTGTCAAGTGCACAGCGAGATCCAGCGGCTGTTGTGTCGCGAGGAGAGGACACTTGTGGAGCAGCTGTCACACGAGCCGTATCTGGCACGAGGACTTAAGACATGGTTTTGCGCGCGAGTTGATGGAAAAAGTTAGAGTGGATGTTAGAGGGTTTAGATCAGACGAGTGGCAGTGTTTGGAGATGTGACGTGCGACTCAGACTCCAATTTGTGAGATGACACCTGATGATACAAGTGAGTGTGATTTCTGCACCTTTAAAGTGCGCGATAATTGTGCTTGTTAACCTAAAAAACCCCGTAAGCTATTGCAGAGTTTAGTCAATAATAATAAATGCCTTTCACTTTGCTTTTCCTCAGATAAAACTAATAGTTAACAAAATATGGAGACAACGGCGCGTGGAGGGTTCGAGCTCTGATCTGGACACCCCCACGTGGACAAAACTGAGGCGCGTGGACACTGTGGGGTCACTCCTGTACTAACTCTTGTCCTCGGTCCAAATCCTGGTCCAAATGATCAGCTCAGTGTGCGTGTCTTCTTACCGCGGCCGCAAGTCCGGCAACAAACCTCCATCAAAGTCATGTCTGAAGGAGGAGATGAACCGCGGAGAGGACTCGGATAAAATCATCATCAATGTAGGTGGCACGCGGCACGAGACATACAAGAGTACGCTCAGGACGCTGCCCGGCACGCGGCTGGCCTGGCTCGCTGACCCTGACCCGGCCAGCACTGAATCGGACCATGGGCCACCGCCACCCGCCAACTCAGAGTTCTTTTTTGACAGACATCCTGGCATTTTTGCATACGTCTTGAACTATTATCGCACTGGAAAGCTGCACTGTCCCGCAGATGTGTGTGGTCCGCTGTTTGAGGAAGAACTTGCATTTTGGGGCATCGATGAGACGGACGTGGAGCCCTGCTGCTGGATGACGTACCGCCAGCACCGTGACGCAGAGGAGGCGCTGGAGATGTTCGAACCACCAGAGCCTGAAGATTGTGAAGAAGACCGGGACGCCCCCCGCAGGTTTGGCATAGAGGACTGTCCAGACCGCTCCAGGGGCTGTGGGCGGCACTGCTGCACCAACTGGCAGCGTAAAATGTGGGCCCTGTTTGACGACCCTTATACATCCCGGGCTGCAAGAGTGAGTATATATCACAAAGCACTACACTTTTGCAAACAGGTGCATCAGGGTTTGGCCTATCAGAGAGCATCAGGTGTTTATTTTTCTGCACTTGGAGAGTTTCACATCAGCTTGCTCTACCCAAACTATCAGGGCCCAATGCTGGAGCCTAGAACAGCCCTCAAAAGATCATAAGGCAATCAAGCATTTAGACTACCTAAGGAAATCAATTTGCGGAAATTCAAAATCCATTTGAATCTATTTCCCCGTAGTTATGGCGACTAGCAGCATCCCACACAAATACATTTTCTTATTGATATATTGGCATGAGTACATTTAGCCCTTGTCAACTGTTTCTTTAATGGGCTCTAAATGGAGATGACTACTGAACTAGGTATTGTAGTTAAAGCTCTATATATCAGTAATAGCTTCATGAAAAATGTATGTATGTGGACATTTCTCTTGGTCATTTAACTTCTGGACCAAAAGAGCCATGCAGGAAAAATACACTGCCACGTCTGCAAAGCTGGTGACTGAGGCATTTTTATTGTTATTGTCAAAGTTATATTGAAAACATTAGTAATCTGATTCTGCTCCACTGTTGTGGTTTCTATAGATGCATTCTTCAGCTTGGGTTTAAATGTGCAGCAGACAAATGTGAAAAAGCTGTTTCACAATGAAATTACAATGGACAAGTGCACCCACACATAATGTCCAGCAAAGCTCTCAAAGGCCCTTAAAACACTGCAGCCATCAGTAACAGTAAAAGGTTTGGCTTTGGAGCTGAAGTATGAAGTCAGCACACCAACAGGAACAATGTTCCACAATTTGGCATTAGACGTATTTATCTTATATTATCTTATATGCATTGTATCTTATCCTACTCTAATACAGGTGTATTAAAATATTTAAGTATTAAAATATTGTGAACAACATGCAACAATATGTAACTCTGCCTAGTGTCACTCTACTACTACTCCTCTCCAATCCATAAAGACAGATAAGTTATTAAATGCCATAATGGGGAACATTCCAGGCAATAGAATCTCCATGGAGACAAGTAGGTGGCAGACCTTCCACCAGAAAAGTTACGTTGATACTTTGCATGACACACTGGGACTGTTCTACATGTGTCTCTGTTTTAAGATGGTCTGAAAGCTTTATCCAAATACAAAATGGACTGAAATATGGAAATATGGAAAATGGACTGAAATGGGCATTCATGGTCCTGATGATGATTTTCAACAAAAAGGTGTCTATCTGAAAATCTGTTGACTGTAATTTTATGTGTGAGAGGCCTTTTAACAGCACAAGTTCACTAGTTCCATCTAAACCAGCTCTTTCTGGTCAGATTGTGTGTGGAATTATCCAAATGATTCTAGTAAAGGTGTATGGAGTTTAAAAATACTCTGGAGCACTTCCTGTATTACCACGTGACATCACAAAGTGGAAAAACGCAGCCAAAATATGCAGAGGTTGGGTGTGAATAAAACAAAACACAACTCCAGGTGTACAGGTTTGTGATGAGGAAACAACATAGATCAAAAATGGTGTAATATGGGCTCTTTAAACTCTATCTGCCCTCAGTAAGTTTAGGGGGACATAATCTGCAGCATCTGTGATGGCTGTACAACAAAAGCAGTTATATGGGAGAGAGCAGCAGTCCGAAAGAGCTGGTATCAGGTATCACTGAGCGCTGTGCAGAGGGCTTCAGGCATTCATTAGTGCAAAAGAAAAAACACATTTAGTTGATAAAGACTGGAGAGGAGAATTGCTCTGGTTTCTGTTTGTCCGTGAATGTAGCTGAGCACTCTATACAAAGACGCTCCGGTGCTGATGTAGAAAGTGTTTATTTAAGCTGCTCGTCCAGGTGGTAGAGCAGCTGACATCTCTGAGTCACAGCTGCCACCAAAGATCTGCTCTAGCTGTCGGCCATATTTGCTCTAGCTATCGGCCATATTTGTACTGGATCTAAACTTTGTGTGGAAATAGCAAAGGTGACAATAAACAGGCTGTGAAGGCTGCAGTCTGGTGACGGTGGGTGCCATGATAACTCTTGATAATGAAAGTTAGATCTACTGTTATTAAAGGTCCTATATTATACAAAATGTATTCTTTCAGTTTCAACCATATTATAATGCTGTCACCTTCTCAAAAACTTACTGAGAGTTGTGTTTTGTTCATTCATACATGTCTGAGTAATCCTGCATTATTAGTCTGTCGACATCTCCAAAGCTCAAAATGCTCTGTTCCACCTTGTGATATTATGAAGCTGTAGTTTTCAAGTTAACAGCTACCTTTTGTTTGTAGGTATTGGCAATTGCATGGCTGAAATTGATTCTAGTGAGGGTGTATGGAGTTTAAAAACACAGTGGAGCACTTCCTGTATTACCATGTGACATCACAAAGTGGTGTTTCCTGTTTGAGAGAAGAACTCAGGCTAAATATGAAGGGTTTGTGTGTCAAACATGTGTGAATGAAACAAAACACAACTCCAGGTATGTTTTTGATGAAGAAGCAACATTATAACATAGATCAGAAAATAGCATAATATGGGCCCTTTACAGGTAAAATAAACAACTAAGAATGACTTTAGAAATGGCAAAACAATAAGCTTTAGACAGTGAAATCCCACTGGAGAGGAGAGAAAGACCCCTCCTATAATTTCTTTAGTAAAATTCATTATTTGTTGATAAATGTTGGGTTTTGGCCTCTCCTCCAGCAGCTGCTCCACCTCTGGACCCCACTCTGGTCTGTTTGTTGTAGCAGACCCAGCGCTGCAGTAGATAACGCCCCTCCATTGTCTCCTAATGCAGGATTTCATTAATTTGTGAGCCCCCTGTAATTAATCACTGCTGTGGTAATGGGCTTCAACCTGTTATCAGCCACAGCCAATTAAAACCTCTGTCTCCCCCCGCAGACGAGCAGGCTCTACTTCTGTGAATCACTGTTGCTTTCTTTGTTATAAGATCATGAGGAAGTGGAGGTGTGAGAATTCTCTGAACTATTTTTATTCAAACTTAACTTTCCCAGAATGTATTACGTTTAAAGGGCCCATATTGCATTATTTTCTGATCTATGTTCTAATGTAGTTTCTTCATCAAAAGCATACCTGGAGTTTTTTTCCTCAAACGGGAAACACTCTGTTCCTCCTTGTGATGTCATGTGGTAATACAGAAACTGCTCAGCTGCGTTTTAAGCTCATTCAACAGTGTCATTTGGATAACTTCAGCCCTGGAATTGCCCGTCTCTACTGAACAAAAGGTTAAAGGTAACTTGAAAACTACCTTTTCATGACATCACAAGGTGGAACAGAGCATTTGAGCTTTGCAGATGCAGACAGACTAATAATGCAGGGTTACTCAAACATATGTGAATGAAACAAAACACAACTCCAGGTCTGTTTTTGATGAGGTAACAACATTCTAATATGGCTTAAAGCTCACAAGAGTCAATTTAGTGTAATACTGGATCTGTAATGTGAGACAACAAATTATACTTCTGGGTTGATTTCAGATCATTATATTAATCCAGAAATTAAAAGAAATATTTAAAAGCCATTATGTTTATTTATTTGGTAAGACATTTTTTTTTTTTTTTGGCGACATCTGGCAAACTTAAGTCATGGATTTTAGTTTCCTGTTATGGGTAACATGATGAGAACTTTTTACAATTCACGAGTCATTCTGAAAGCCTTGGATATAAGTGTTACCATCAATTACATTTTCCTCAAGGTTTTGGTTGGATTAGCTCAACCTCTCTCCTTGGGCCTTACTGTATAAACAAAGATAACTACAATAATGACATGATATTAGAGACTGATTGACTTGTGCACTGCTGCTGATATCCCTTATGCCTCTTTTTGTGTGGTTAAACAAAGGCAGCAGGTGGATGTGAACACAGACCTGACACTTGTGCATTAGATTGAAATGCGTTTGATTTGTGACGCTTCATCAGGACACTCTGAATCAGGAGTGAATTAGCACAAACTGAGATGTGATCCACTGTGATTGTCTGAGATGTTTGCTCAGAATAGATTGGTGCCTCGCTGCCAGACTGTCTGCATGAAGAGTTCGGCGCACAGATGAGGGTTTGCAGATGTTTTAGAGAGACAAAAATCATTACGTGTGAACAGATTACAAAGGGAAATGTGCATGTTAAATTCTGTAGTAATTTAGTTGTACCAAAATCCCAAATGAACGATATCCATTGTAGATTAAGCTTGAGCAATTTCAGCAAAAGTGAGAAAGTGAATAATGAGGTGATTAGAACTGAATGGGATTAATGATTTTAGGACACAGTATGTGCTAGTTTCTGTGGTCTTTACATGTGTGCTACAGAAGAAATACTAACTAAACAAATAATGTACTGATGTATTTTACTATGGCTATTTTTGTAAAATGGTGCAACTTTGATGAAATTGAAAATACATTTATTTATTCACATTTTTACATATGCATTGTTTCTCATTACCTCTGATCCAGGTCAGGTTCAACTCTCTTAATGTGATCGATTTAAATTAAGCAATTCTCATGTTGCTCACCTCAGACTCCACTAATGAAGTCCTTAAAGGTGCCCTATGTAACTTTTCTTTGCTTTGTGTGATACCTTTCTTTGTAGAGTATCTCACTTGCTTGTTAATCATTGATATGGGAAAATTTAATACAAAATCACATTATTGTTTAAGGCTAAGGACTGGCTGCACCAGACCTGAGACTTTTGCTTCACAAAAATAGACTATATTTCAAGGACAAGCAAAATTGGATACTTTTGTGCCACAGTTCAAATTGGTATGTGAGACAAATGTTAGATGTATAACTGGGATCTTGTATCAGAGTGGGTGAAAAACACACTCTACATTGTCATGGTTTGGACTCTCATCATGCAACGCTGCGCTATCTCTCTATATTACCAACATGAGTCACCTGTTTGATTTTGCCGTTGAAAGATGGGGGCCAGTAATTGGTGCCGTTACTGTCTTATTAGCTTTATTTGTGATTCACACATCAATAACCCTGGAAAGTTTTGAGGTTTTCTAGACTGTATCGTTCAAAGTAAATCGCAGACTAATTCTGTAGTCATGTTTGTTTAGTCATAACATTTAAGTAAAACTCATATCTTAATTCATGTTGCTTATCTACTATAGTCTATCATATCATATGTCATATTCTAGCAGTCTTTTGTTTAAAGTACTTATTGATTCCATAGTGAGAATGAACTGCCAACAAGTGCCAGATTTGCTCCAGATCTTTTATGTGAAATGTCTGATGCGAAACTATAAATCACTGTTCTTACTTTTACTTTTTTCCCCCATCACTTCCAATAATTCTGTTCCTAGAATCTGTGTCATTTGTACTCAGAGCCGCTGGTGTTACTAACAAGAGAGATGAGGCTCCCAGCTGCTCCCCTGCCCCACCAACACCTCCAGCAGCAGGCTGACTGATGATGATTACTTGACATTACAATACATTGTGTAAAATGAGTGCATTGGTGGTTGGGTTGCAACAAAGCCCATAAGGATTCAACAGTGTAGTTTTTATGGAGAGAACAGAGCAGTCTAAAGGCACCAGTTCTGCAGCCAATGGGCTATTTGTTCAACACATATTCTAAGTACCGTAATTTCACGGCCATAAGGCGCGGGTAAAAGTTGCGAACATCGTGGGAGCGATGGATGACAGACGGCGAACACAGCTTTTCAAAGACTGGGAGGCAGCGCCGGGCGAGTTACGCCACGATTTGTGAATGGATTGTGCATGCTTGGGCTCACGTATCTGTTGCACTGTTCTTTGAGCTTTCGGAAAAGTCGGCATCGTTCACACAGAGCGGTACAGCAACAAAACGGACTCTGATAGCGACGAGAGGGAACCTGGTGTATTTCACAGAGATCTAGCGCAGCTGTTCATTTCAGATACAGAGGATGAAGACTTTGATGGATTTGTGAATTAATTGAAAAAATGATGTGAGCACTTTGCTAAATACTTGAATAAAGCACAACTGAACACAGTATGTGCTCTAAAAAAGGCAAAGGAAAGAAAACTAACATGCATGGTTTACCATGCCTGCGCCCTAAGGCCCGTTGCGCCTTTTTTATGTGTTAAATGCAGAAAAAGCACCTGTAACTGAACTGCGCCTTATAATCCGGTGCGTCCTATGGTCGTGAAATTACGGTAAATGAATAATCACATGCTTATCATTAGTGGTGGAACACAACCAAGTAAAATTAGTAAAGTAATTTACTTAACTACAGATTTTAGGTTTTATTTCACCCCTTGGATGCACAACTTACCTACACTCTTCCACGAGTGGGGTCAAAAATGACCCCAATTAAAATCAATACGTTTTTGCAATAACCTGGGTTGTTATTCTTCAAAATCTTTAAAACAGAGTTGTAATATTTTTACATTCCAGCTATTCCTCATAAAACATGTTTGTGACATGAGGCCATTTGCATTTTTATTTTATATATATATATATATATATATATATATATATATATATATATATATATATATATATATATATATATATATATAAATATATATATATATATATATATATATATATATATATATATATATATATATATATATATATATATATATATATATATATATATTTTTTTTTTTTTTTTTTTTTTTTTTAATTAATTAATTTTAAGAAATTGCAGTTTTTTGTATCACTACCTCCACTTCCACAAGTGGGGACAAAAATGACCCCAATTAAAATCAATGTGTTTTTGCAATAAACTAAAGACATTTCTGTTTTTTGGTTAAGATTATATATTTTGTTCAAAACAAAAGAGTAATTTAATTTTTGACATACACATTATTTTTGCTTTTTCATTCACATTTTAGCACTTAACCATCAACGAATCAGGTCAATCAGGTGACAAAACATGTTTGTGTGTCCCTATGTCTGGAGGACAAACAGAGAAAATTCAGCAGGTCCGAAGACCATATTACTGTCCATGCATATGTACACACACACAAATATCTTATCTCCTCACTGTGTGGAGCTGTCACAATCTACTTGCTTCTGGCTGTGACCATTGCACACAGGGGTACTGCATTTCCAACAGCAATCAGTGGCTTTGCGATCTTTGTTTCTTAGACACAACTGGCACCTCTTTCTCTTCTGCTGGCCCTGTGTGTTTCTTGGCAACACTTTTTGTCACTCCACACCTTCCCATTGCTTTAGTGATGTAGGTTGGTAGGGTCGGGGTACCTTCCAGTCAACTTCCTTTGAGAGCTCTGTGAGGAAGTGTTGTCGTCCATTGGTGATGCCTACGTAAAATTCAGGGTGCTGAGCCCTGAAAAATGAACTGGCATTCAGAGCACCATGGGCCACCTCTGTGTCTGGCATTTGCAGGTGTAGTTGCCAACCACCTGGTCCATTGTATCTACTCCTCCTTTGGTCTGGTTGTAGAAGAGGATCGCTTCTGGGTTTTTTTTCTTTAGGCTGTTTTTATCCACCATCTTGCTGTGGTGCATTGTGCTAAGCAGCAGAACAGTCTTTCCCTTTTTCCTCACATAGCTAATCATGGTCATGCTGCCATTGAACCCAAATTCAGTGCTGTGGACCACTCTGGACCTGGAAGCCTTCATGACTGGAGGAATGTCTGGCTTGTTCTGTCGCAAAGTTGCCACATTAGTCAGACCCTTCTCCAGGAGATGCTCTGCAAGAGGCACACTGATGAAGAAGTTGTCAGTGGTGATGTTGCGACCTGCGTGTCTGAATTTACTGCACAGCTGACAGACACAACTTTTCGTTTTTAAAAAATGTGAAGAATAACAACCCCTGGGGTCATTTTTGACCCCATATGTGCACCTAACGGTTAAAAGAGGTGAGGATAAACCTTGTTCAAAGTTTTCTTTCTGTGAAATGTAATAAATTAATTATTAATTGAATTAATGCATTTGGAAAACAATTTGTACAATGAGCCTTGCATATTCATGCTTTGCTACATGTTAGAGGCCAAATCTCTAATGTAATATATACATATATATATATATCCTGGCTCAGCCCCTTTGTCAAATTTTAGAACCCATTGTGGCCCGTGTGTCAAAAAGTTTGCCCACCCCTGACCTAGAGGCACACTATGTAACTTTTGACATTTGTGAAGAAGCGACCCCAGTCCACAGTGAGAGTGGATGTTTAGGTGTTTCTTTACTAAAACTACCTGTTTTTCAATAAATGCAAGATAGATATGTTTAATGCCATAATGTGGAGCATTCTGGCAGGTGGCGCACTCCCGATAAAAGACATGATATGGAAGTTAAACAGGTCTAATCATTTTGACAACCACTGATCGCATGTTCCAGTCATTTCTGATCTGATACAATTGTCCATGTCATGTGATAGCTGACTTGCGAAGATGGAGGACTCTTGGGGGGTGTGAGTCTATTGGTCTATGGGGTCCTCTGTACTGAGCTTCTATTCCCTGATGTGACAGTGCTACTCAACAGTTGCATAGAAACAGTCTGCTGAGACCAACAATAAAAACATATATATTGCACCTCACACTCCTCAGCCTCCCTGGTAAGGTCTATTCCAGGGTACTAGAGAACCTCGGATTCAGGAGGAGCAGTGGTTTTCATCCCGGCTGCGGAACACTGAACCAGCTCTATATTCTCCATTGGGTCCTTGAGGGTTCAGGGGAGTTTGCCCAATCAGTCCACATGTGCTTTGTGAATCTGGAGAAGGCATTCGACCGCATCCCTCGTAGTATCCTGTGGGGGGGTGCTCCGGGAATATGGGGTCCAGGGCCCTTTGCTAAGGGCTGTACGTTCCCTGTATGACCTGAGCAGGAACTGTGTTTGCATTGCCGGCAGTAAGTCCGACCTGTTCCCAGTGCATGTTGGACTCCGCCAGGGCTGCTCTTTTGTCACCGGTTCTGTTAATTGTTTTTATGGACAGCATTTCTAGGTGCAACCAGGGGCTGGAGGGGGTCCGGTTCGGGAACCACAGGATCTCATTTCTCATGTCCTGATGGAGGAGGTGTGTGTGGAGACGGAAGTTTGGGCCACCCTGCTCAGACTGCTCCCTCTGCAACCCTACTTAAAGCAGAAGAAAATGCAGGGATAGATGGATGTTTTGGATATAGAGGGAAAATACCTAATAACTCCAGGGTATTATGATGATGATGATGATGATGATGATGATTATTACTATTATCAGGCATTGTGGTGTTTGATGGCATTGCTTTTTACCACCAGTGATACATGAGTGCATGAGAAAACAGGCACATGTTTAACCAGCTGGGACATTACAAAAGCACAGCAATTAGACCTCAGTAAACAATAGCACATATGATTAGCACTCTGTGTCCAGACTGGTGTTCATCAGACACTTGTTTATAACCTGACACCTCAATACAACTAAAGTTTATATAATACTACTACTATTGCCTGGCAAATCCAGAATGAAATCTCTCAGATTGATATCAGTCTGGTCTCCACGCCCTCCCCACACGTCTCAAACCCGGTCAAACGTGATCGTCCAATCAGATTTGTTTTTTTTTTTTCAGTGACACATGTCACACAAAGTAGCTCATTGATGATATTTTTTTCCTTTATTTTTTTCTATATGGACCATGCGTTTCCCTGATTGGCTAATCCACCTGTCAATCACGTCCATTTGAAAACAGAGAGATTCACTGGTGACCAGATTCACATCTTCGTAAAGCGCTGAAAAAGTGTATATTCTGAATATATGGCAACAGAGGTTTGGTTTACAACCTATTATTATGAGGATGTATTTTATTTAATTTGTGATTAGAGCTTGCATGGATCTTAGAATGATGAAAAACAAGCACCATTGCCTTAGCAATGAACAATTTAAACCAAATTAATATATCTTTTCAATGGGGAAAAGTCATAGTGCTGCATATAACAGGAACCTGAAACTCATGAATATCAAAACACATAGTAAAATAAATGGAAATTAAAATCATTTACATTTATTCATAGGCAACATAGCATTTTTAGTGAGCTTTGCACTGTATTGAAGAAATATTCCACCTAAACAAGCTTCAGCGCCTGCACTGATGCCCTGTTGAGCATATACTCATGGTTACATACAAATTGTACGCTGTGCCATTATGTGCGCCCCCTGTTGGTTATGAATGTCTTCTTTTCGGCTTTATGGTAGCACTTCTTTTCTCAGCGTGATTCAAGGAGGCTGTTCATGGGTGTAATTGGTTTTAAATTGCTCTGTTTTCTCCAAGAACATTGTTATGGTTCTCCTGTGAACCTACGCTTTTAAAATGGAGGAAAAAAGAAAAAAAATGCAATGACTTCAATCACTTCTCCTCTAATTGCACATAAAAGCATTTAATTATCTGTCAAGTCAGGAGGCGAATGGTGACGGTTAACCCAAGTAAACGCTAGCATTTAAAATGGCTGTGCTGGCCTATTACATGACTCTCCCTGCTATTTTCAGCTAAAGGTTTCAGTAAGCCTGAGGGTGCTTTTGCTAGAGACTGGACTACAATGAAGAGATATGGGAATGTGTTTTTCCTTGAATTTGAATTGGGTTTGATCAGAGTAGCCAAAAGTGGTTATTGAATCAACTTTCAGGATGTTTAAATTATAATAGTAGGTTTTTCAGAGGCAGTTAGGAGTCTTGTATAAAATGTGTCTGCACTCTCAGTCTCTGGGTATGTAACACCACCATTAGCGACTGCAGTGTTCTGTTGGCAGTGGTGTCGTTATCCACAAATAAAAGGGAAACATGCTTAACTATTTCATTGCTCTTGAGGCCTTCTATGTGTGTGTGTTTTTTGTGTGCGTGTGAGATCACATTTTTAATCAAGTATTGATATAATTTGCAGTTATACAAGTTACATTTTGATTAACCCACCTGTTTTCCCCCCAAAACCACCTTATGATGGGCAGACACAAAAATGAAAGAAAATACAGGAATATGTAAACTAAATAAATAAAGATAAAAAACTAATGCTAATAATGCTAAAGCCAATGATGATGATGATGATGATAATAATAATGATAATAATAATAATAATAATAATAAATAATAATAATAATAATAAATAATAATAATAATCACAATAATAATAATAATGATAATAATAATATAATAATAATAATAATAATAATAATAATAATAATAATAATAATAATAATAATAATAATAATAATAATAATAATAATAATAATAATAAAATATACAAAATCATGCCTAACAGACAAAAGGATTACAAAGATAATGTCTAGGTTCGACGTCTAGGCCTTCTGCATTTTATAGAACTCAGAGCTAATACAAACATATTTATTCCTTAAAGCTGAACTTCAGTTTTTTTTAATTAAGTTACATTAAACCCTGAATTACACTTTGGAACACACTTAATAACATAATAATATAATAACACATCTGCTCAGACCAGAACCAACACAATAAGAAGCTTTAAATGAGCACTGTGTAACTTTTCTGATGGAGGGTCTGCCATTATCTTGTCTCCATGGAGTTTTTATTGCTTTGTTTTAAATGTTCCAGAACACAAGACCAGCAGACCATGTTACATGTCAGGTCTGTGGAGAGGCTAGCTCTCTCACTTCAACAGTACATGTTTTCATAGGGTAGGACTATATTTTAGCAATAAAAAATCTGCAACTGAATACAACTTCAATACCATGTGTTATATTCTATGTAAAACATTAAGAGCTCCATGGAAAAAGGCAGGCAACACCCCCATTACCACAACTATTAAAGTCACATAGTTCATGTTTAACTAAATCATTGTATTTCTCAAAACAAAAAGGAACTGTTTATAGGTTTGTTTATTTGTTCAAACATCTGCAATATTTTCCCTGCCTTTTTGAGTGATTTCTGACTGTGCCTCTGTCTGTCTTCTGCAGGGTGTGGCTTTGACCTCGCTCTTCTTCATCCTGGTTTCCATCACAACTTTCTGCCTGGAGACTCACGAAGCCTTCATAGAAATCAAGATCATCACGGAGCAGGAGGTCCAGGGCAACGTGACCACGGAGGTGGAGCACCATGAGATTACCACCAACCCCGCCCTGACCATAGTGGAGGGCGTGTGCGTGGTGTGGTTCACCTTTGAGTTCTTCGTCCGGATCATCTGCTGCCCTAACAAACTGCTCTTTGTCAAAAACACCCTCAATATCATCGACTTTGTGGCCATTTTGCCGTTTTACCTTGAAGTGATGCTCTCAGGGCTGTCCTCCAAGGCAGCTAATGACATTTTGGGTTTTCTCAGAGTTGTCAGATTTGTTCGAATTTTGCGGATTTTCAAACTGACACGGCACTTTGTTGGGCTACGTGTACTTGGACATACACTAAGAGCCAGTGTCAACGAGTTTCTGCTTCTCATCATATTTTTGGCTCTTGGCGTGCTCATTTTTGCTACTATGATCTATTACGCAGAACGTATAGGTGCACATCCAAGTGACCCCACCGCATCCTTGCACACGAACTTTAAAAACATCCCCATCAGCTTCTGGTGGGCTGTGGTTACTATGACAACATTAGGTTATGGAGACATGTACCCAGAGACGTGGCAGGGCATGATTGTGGGGTCTCTGTGTGCTGTGGCGGGGGTCCTCACCATCGCCATGCCTGTCCCGGTCATTGTCAACAACTTTGGGATGTACTACTCGCTGGCAATGGCCAAACAGAAGCTTCCCAAAAAGAAGAAAAGGCACAACCCTAACCCAGATGCCCCGACGGACTCTGTGTCATATGGGAAGTCAGACACAAACTCCCACAGAGCCAGCACCCAGAGCGACACGTGTCCTCTGGCAGCAGCTGAGAGCAGCCGCACCCGCTCAGGTGAGAGACAGGGACACACAAACACTTTGTTAGACCTAGAGAGGTATATCCAATCCAAGATTTATAAACATGGCAATTTCCAAAGTGCTGCACAGATAAATAAAGACAACTAAAGAGAATGAATAGAAGTTAAAACTATACATAAAAAGCATTAGGTAGTAAGTATTGTCCAGTACCTGTACAATACTTTTGTAGGTAAATTCAATATCTGTAACAAAAACTATGTCTATATGAACTTGCTAAGTGTAAGTTAAAGCTAATACTTTTTGTTAGTCTCTGGGCCAAAACATGTTTTTTTTTCATGGCCAATGCCGATACTGATTGTTTAGAATCCAGAGGAAGCTCTGTCGATATTTTTGGGCTGATATATTGGGCAGATTTAGATTATTTTCCCCAAAATTACGTAATTTACATTTATTATAAACTCACCCACAGCCCTTTTTACCACAAATCTTTAAGAAAGCTGTGTAGTCACGTGTTGTGCAGCTATATTTTTGCAGTGTTCAAATTTTATTCATATTAAAACAACCTCACCACCTTTGTTTTTATTTTGTATTTACTTGCAAATGTGTATTATATGACATATGTTGATCTGTCAATGTATGAGAAAGAATAGATTCTACTAAACTCCACTGACAAAAATAAATGTTTAAGTCTAATAACATTCCTTTTGAGAAACACAATTTGTTTTTTAATAATAAATCGAAGAGGGAGGGAGAATAGTACGTGGAAATCCATCACCCATTAACACAATTGTCTTTTATTTGACGTTAATCTTGTTTTATTTGAGTGCCTTTGAGTGTGACAGTGACAGAAGTGCTGTGTGTAGGCCTGACAAATGACTCACTCTTAGTCATTTGAACAGTAACACGCCAGGATTCAATTACTCCCCATAACGTCTCCATCAAATTAAATATCGCCACAGAGAAAAGCACATTGGCGACATTACCTGTGTGATTTTGTCTGGACTCTCAGGGGACACAGTAAAAGCTTTGACATTTTAGTTCGTGTGTGTTTAATCTTTCCCTCAGACTCCAAACAAAATGGCGACGCCAACGTGGTCATTTCGGAGGAGGAGGGGTGCAGCCTGACCCAGCCCCTGTCCCCAAATGAGAAGTGGTCTCTGCGCTACTCAAGGAACCGGGACAAAAACAAACTGGAGGGCACCTGCTTCCTGCTTACGTCTGAAAACTCCAGTGTGCGCTCTGGTAAGCCACCACTGCACCACACTGCACCAGGAGGATCTACAGAATTAGCATATATAGTGCATTAAGAGAAGAGCATAGAGAACATGTCAAGATATTTTAAACGCAATGGCACCATCACAGTATAAACTCTTGAAAATGTTTTCTATACATATTTTGTTACAACCACCTACCACTAGGAAATATAAATAAACACCTTATTTTCCACTACTGGTAAAGGTGCACTATGTAACTTTTCTAGCTGTGGTCAGACTTCTCCATGGAGATATTATTGCTTTGCCTGGAGTGTTACATAGCATCAACTTTATCAATCATGTGTTTATTCAATTACAGATGTCTTTATTGCTCAAAAACACCTTGTTACTGACTTGCCTCTCCACAGATCTGACCTGTATTTGGCCAGATGGCATCAACAACTTGCCTTCATGGAGATAAAAATATTTTATGTCATACTAGCAGAAAAAGCAATAATAGTGAAGTGGCAAACGCTCCCTCAGAAAAGTTACACAGTACACCATTAATAATCAAAGATAAAAATAGATAAATATATGCAGTACAGTGTACCTCAGTAAGTACAATTTAACAAAAAGTAGGTTTCTTCTGAGTTGTTCACCCGTCAAGCCTCTGCAGGTATATTAAACTAATCTGTCCAAGATCCTGGGATAGTTTCAAAGGGCACTCTTCTACAATTGCTCACTGCCCACTGTTTGGCCCATTGGCATTAACAGAAAGGTTAAATGCAGCGAATCAATTCTCATAACATTTGTATCAGAACTTATGTGAAATGTAAGAAGACTGCAGTAGGAGTCAAAGACATTACAGCATTACTCATTACTGTAGTAGTTATAGGCTGATAATGTATTTGGTACATCAATAGATCAAATAGATAGTCGGCCTGTCACAGTAACACACTTTGAAGTGTGATTATATTGCTGAAGTAAATATAGACGATAAACGATAACACTGAAACAAATTTATGGCACTGACTCATCAACTCCAAAACAGGATAGGTTGTCTAGGCCACAATGCAAATTTTTAGAAGAAGAAGAGCAACAATGCAAAAATGTTCAATTTTGAATGTTTTTAAGAGTTTAGAATATTTTATTTATTTATTTATTTATTTATTTTTAAAGGCTTTTGTCTTCTTGCACCTCTTAGCAGCACTTCAAATGAGCCACATTGTTCCAAGAGAAAAAAAAAAAAGTGTTCTATCTAACATATATTGAACGATAAGTCAGTGTAGTAATTCTCATGACAGGCCTAATAGCTAGCCCCATACGCTTCTAGCCTTTATCTTCTCCACATGAATAACACCGGGTCTATATCTGGGTTTACCCTCCTTGTCCAACAGCCCATTCCCTGCTCCTCCTCTCAAACAGAAACAGAATCAAAGCTCATTAGTCCATCAGTGTCAAAGAAAACAGTATATAAATGGAGCACTTCTGTTGCTGTGAGGGTGAAGCCATTATGGAGAAATTGTATTTGGACGTGTTCCTCCTAAAAGCCCTGTCATCCCTGAATGTGTTTATAGTTATTGATCGATGAGGGTAATGGGGCATGTTTGGACTTACAGATGGTCTGTCACATATGTCCAGGACAAAGCAAACAGGTTTATGAGACAAGCTGCAGTTATAATAACTTTAGATATCAGCTCCTCTTTTAAAGGGCCCATATTACACTATTTTGTGATTTATGTTGTAATGTTGTTTCCTCATCAAAAACATACCCGGACTTGTGTTTTAACATGTTTAACACACAAACTCTGCATATTTAGGCACAATTCTTCTCTCAAACAGAAGACACCCTGTTTCATCTTGTGATGTCATGTGGCAATACAGGAAATGCCCCACTGTGTCATACACCTTCTCTAGAAACATTTGGATGATTTCAGGCCTGGAATTGTTGATCTCTACTGAACAAAAGGTAAAAGGTCGCTGTTAACTTGAAAACTACTGCTTCATGACATCACAAGATAGAAAAGAGCATGTTGAGCTCTGGAGATATAGACAGACTAAGATTACTCAAACATGTGTGAGTGAAACAAAAATTTTGATGAGGTAACAACATAATGAGCTCCGAAGAATCAGTTTTACATAATATAGGACCTTTTCCTTTTTTTCTGTAACTGTGGGATTAATTTTATTCATTTTTCTTACATACTTCCTTGCCTATATTTTAGGGTTGATGGTAATGTTGATGGTGCACTTCATGGAATGTTCCACTGTATGGCATTAAAATGATCTGTCTCCATGGAAACAAGCAGGTGAAAACTGTTTTTGAGCAATAGAAAACTCGTAATTAATTAAATGCGTGATATGTGTAATCCACTACAGTGAAACATTTCAGGCAATAACATCTCCATGGAAACAAGCAGGTTACAAGCAGGTACAACTGCACCCTATAACTATTTATCCGATGTTGGGACGTGCAGGCACAGTCGCTTGTTGTGGCTGAATTAGACATTTTAAATACTAAGATACCAAATAAAACACCGACAGGCACATAAAACCACACTTCCATTACCAATGTTTTCTTTTATTGGCTTGGACCAGTGCATTAAAAAAGCAGAGAAAAACTATTGTGGGCGAATAACCGAGGGATGAGAGGCTACTTGTTTTGTGCAGCTCACATTTGGTTTACAGTCAAACAAAGAGCTTATCTGAAAAGAGACAAACACAACAAAGATGAGTGAAGCCAGAGCACCTCAAAACCAATCTTTCTGTGACAGACAGGAGCAGCTAATTGAATCACAGGTCTGCGTCTGGTGGAGTATGTTGATAATAAGATCCCAGTCTATTACAGGCCAATATCACACATGCATACACCCTTTGACACGTGTTGCCTTCAAACACAACATGGCACAAAACCGAGATAAACGTTTTCAATACAGAATTCAGCCATTTTATTCTTGAGCTTATAATTATTATTGTTATACTTCGCTGAATTAGGCCTGTCACGATAATTACTATATTGACATTGCTATTCCCATTAATGCTATTTAGAATTTAGCTATTGCACACCTAGATATCAAAAAGGCTGTGATCAGTTGTCTTTCGATTTTAATAGGAGTCGTCTGTTAATTCTTAAGTGATAGTTGTGAATGTCATTGTGATATTTGTGAATGTCATTGTGATGTTTGCGAATGTCATTGTGATGTTGGTTAATGTGATTTAAAAAAAAAAAAAAAAAAAAAAAAGAAAAGAATTTGGCCCATTACAAAATGTTCTATATCGACCTATCTTTCAATATATGAAAGCTGGAAAAATATATTTAGGGCCTCAATAGTTATCGTGAGTACTTTTTCTTTGCAAAAATGGGGAGATTTTGGGTATTTTTTATTGTAATAAGATTTGAGCTGTGGACAGGTAAATAAGTCTCTTTTATGGCTAATTATTGGTACATTCTGCTATTTATGTGTTGCAGCGCATGTCTTTTAATGAAACAGTCTATTTTGAAATAATACAAGATAATCCCAGGAAACCATTTTTTTAATTAAATATCCTCTTTCTCTGTCTTTCTTTCTCTCTCTCTTTCTCTTCTTTATCTTTATTTATACAGGAAGAGCCCAATGACAGCACTCAGACTCTCCTTTTCATGGGCGCCCTGTTCAAATACAAAACACTAACAGACAAAACAAATAAGTACATACATAATGTGTTGATTGGTCAAAACCCCACAGGTCTACGACTGTGAACCACACCTGTAAAACGTGTTTGTTTGGTCTCTTCTGCACATGTGACAGGTCATATTTTTAATGATGTTGTGTTGAGGAGGAAGCCGAGTGGATGTGGATCCAGTAGCACATTCTTCTGGGAGACGTTTAGACAGATGTCTTTAGGAAGTCCCCATTAACAACATGAATGGACATTGGACAAACAGGTTTAATAGAGAGTAGAGCATGGCTTGGGAACTATCTACAGCTATACTTTCAAGGAATAGAACTTTAGTTTGTGTGTATAAATTAATGTAATAAACTTAAAACACTATGAAACTGTATAGCCAAACAGTATAATATATAGGGGCCCAGTGCACGGAGGGGCGTGTGCATTTTTCATTTGACCACATGTAGTGTAGGCCCACCACAGTTGGTCCTATACACCTGTATAATTAGTAGATTAGTGGTACTTTTACTCTTTTATGCTCTGCATGCTCTACTTTCCCCAAACCAGTATTAGTGTGAGTATTCATTTGAGTATTCGCTGATATCCAGTACCAATATCAATACCAGGCATTATTATACTGTACAGGGGTTCTAATACAATCTCTTCTTAATTAATTTTTTCACTTTAGAATACTTATTTGAGGGGCTGTTTTAAATTTCTATTGAAATCACTCTAGTATACTGCAAATATTAGAACTACCATTACTATTTACCACATACATTACCTTGTTTCTGAAATATAGCTGAAATGTTCACAGGTCATTAAAGCTGCAATAAACGGTACTTTCACACTTTTCTTGGTGTGATCCTGATGTAGACTTGGATTGGCCCTGTTCTAGTTGGGGTGAAGTCCTAGTCCAGTTTAGTCTGAATTTTGATGATGTGTGTATGTGCAAATGTGAGTGGATAATAAGAAAACAGTATTTCTTTTCTGCTTATCTGATGTATTGCATATTCTTCATGTGTTTCTCCATAGATAGCTGTAAGGATATCCTTGGAGCTGGCAGCAACTACTCCCAGTCTGAGATGACCACTCTCACCTGATCATGCCCAGAGACCCCCCAGAGTGGTACTTTCTAAAAGTGATCTGTAACCCTGGTTCTCTGAGTCTACTGTAGACCCATGTCATTCAGGATTTGTCTCGAGACAATAAAAGGCAATCACTTACATAGCAGATTTATATGTATACTCAGCTATATGTTATACATCATTTGGCATGTGCTGCATGATTGACCATTGTATGTACTTTCTCCATTCTAACCAATGTTACAATGTCTTGAAATTAATCTCTTAAAATGACAAACTGATTTATTAATTTTTTTTGTTGACATTTACATTACTGCCTTATTTTTCTGAATGTCTTTTATAAAATGGCATCTTTGTCCTTATATATTTGTACTGCCATTATTACTGTGAATAAGTTTCAACTGTCAACGATGGGTCAAGAAACACCCAAAAATAGCTATGTTTTTAATACATGTACACTGATGAAAACAAGAGGAGGATATGTGAGCGCTTACAGCAGTATTGTCAGTTACTGTGTGTTGAGTTGGAGTCGGGACCACTTGTTTTGTACATTTCGATGACCTTTAGTAATACTCTGCAGTCACATGTGCCTCATGTTGAGTAATGAAGTTGTGTAAAGTCATGTGATTAAAGCTGTTCCTGTGGAGGCTGGAGAAAATAAAAAGGTTTATTTCACATTTATAGATTATAGTTCAAATATTAGGTCTGCAAAATTGACAAAAAATATTACAATAAAGCTATTTTATTGTGTACTCTTTATATAATAGGTTTAATTGGATGTGTCTTCATATCAAAAGATGGGCCAAAACAAGCCTTTAAACTAAGGGTGAGTTCATTCTTGGACACTCACAATAATAATATCAAGAGCAAACTGAGACTAAATCTGGACTATACCTTGACTAGACCAGGACTGAACCAGGACTAGAACAGGACCCAACCAATTCAGCTTTAATACTAAACTGGGCTCAAAGCTGGACCAGACCAGGATAAGTCAACACACCCTTTAATTTAACTGATGCGTTTGTAGATTTTGCAACAACAAAAATGTGAGACATTGTGAAACCCTATAATATCGTAATGTTTACCATAGTGGCCTTATGTTGAATTACACATTTAGTTTATTTCAGTGCCGACCTATGGGGTTGGTGATATTAGTGAGCATAGCTATGTAGCACAATGTAACGTCTCTTTCCTTTCTTTCATGTTGTACTAACATGCTTATGCCCATAGCCCTTAACCATTAATGACAGATGATTATTTTGATAAGCAACCCTCTCAGTCTCATTTCCTGTTTCCTCCCTGGTGTATAGATGGTATATGGACAGTGGCGTCAGGTTTCTGCTCTATGGATTTGTGAACAGTGCGAGAGACTGGGATCCTATGCAGAAACAAATAAAATCTACTTGTGTTTTAAGTCTGTTATTTATGTGTTGTGTTTATTTACCAGTTACACATTGTGCTTGGTTACGGTGCCACTTATATATAATATAATATATTTTATATTGTATTTCTCACCTGCTCAGGGACTACGGATGGAAACTAGCATCAGCTATAATCTGGTGTAAAGCATCTTCAATGTTTTTACACATTGTCCCTGTCAAATAAACTAATAAATAAATAAAAATAAAATAAATATTAATCTAAAAATCTTACATATGGAATCACCAACTCCTAGATACACAAGTACTCAAGCAACAAGTATAGAATTATTTTCAAGGTAGGGCATCTGTAGTGAGTGTCATCAGCACATTTGTATTACATTTGTAGCCCGTCTGTATATGGAGGTTCAGCAACAATTGTATGACATAAGTATTACAAACCTATAATGTGAAATGTCACTGTTCTATTCATAGCAGCAGCTGCTCCACAAGCTCAGCTCTTGTCCAGACGTCTGTCCCTGTCTGTGCGTACGGACTGAAGATGTAGCTGGCACACGGACTTGTCTCCATGGAGATTTGGGACGAGGGTGAGATTAATTGCATCTCTCCTCCTCCTCCTCCTCCCTTTCTCTCTCTCCACCTCTCTTTCTCTCTCCTTCCCTCTCTCTTTCTCTCACTCTCACTCTGCCCCTCCCCCTCTTTCTCTGTCTGCCTCTCTCTCTTGCTCCCTCTCTCTGTCTGTCTCTCTCCCTCCTTTTCTCTCTTTCTCTTTCTCTATCTCTTTCTCCTTCTCTCTCTTTCTCTCTCCTTCCCTCTCTCTCATTCTCTGTCTGTTTCACGCGTTCTCTCTCTCTCTCTCTCTCTGACTCTCTCTTGTCCCCTCTCCTCTCTCTCTCTTTGTCTTTCTCTCATTCTCTCGCTCCCTCTCTTTCTCTTTCTGTCTCTCTATCTTTCTCCGTCTATCACTCTCTTTCTCTCTGTCTCTCTTTCTTTCTCTCCCTCTCTCCCTCTCTTTGTCTGTCTTTCTCTCTCTTGCTCCCTTTCTCTGTCTCTCTCTCCCTTCCTTTCTCTTTTTCTCTCTTTTTCTCCTTCTCTCTCCCACCCCTCTCCCTCTATTTTTCTCTGTCTATTTATCTCTTGCTCTCTCTCTCACTCGCGCTCTCTCCCCCCCTCTCTTTCTTTTTTTCTTTCTTTGTTTCTGTCTGTCTCCCTCTCGTTCTCTCTCTCCCTCCTTCTCTCCTTTCTGTACTTCTTTCTCTCCATTGCCTCCACAGCCCCTGAGGAACAGTGGATTGATGCTCAGGGTGTGATTGGAGGTCTTGGAGGAGAGGCATGATATTTGTTTGGTCTGAAAGATTTAGACCATTAATAAAAAGTAGAATCTGAGATCTGAGATCAACCTCATCAAAATGTGGACTGAACAACTGGCTTAATTACAGCATGGCAGCTCTGTTTGACACAGCTGGAGCCACAGTTTAGGCCTGTGTGACTCCCAATGATAAATGTACACATTAAATACCTCCTTTATTCTTAATCAGCAGTTAAACAATCTTTATATTTATGTGCTTGCCGAAACAAACAAAGTCTTTATCACTTTCTGGTCATATCACTGGTGTTTTGAGACACTCCTTTGACTGATAAAGTGCAGTGGATTCTTGAGAAGCACTAGCCACCCCTTTAGTTACTATACCTCCAGGTTATGTCTCATTTTGGGTACACTGAAAAATGTCCCTGTCTGCTTCTGTTAGTCTGTTCTATCTAAGGCCAAAAAGGGTCCAGGTTTTAAAAATTTAACTTCACTATCAATTTCTTTCCACCAGTCCCAGGGCTGAGGTAAGAAGCTGTACAGTGTGAAATATGAGAATGTTTCTAAACACAGTGTGAATAGGGATGGTGATAGTGGCAGCCCATAACTTAAAACACATCCAAAACACAATATGGTCCCAAGAATTTGTTACATTAAGAGTTGTGTCAGAATTGAAAAATGATTGGATGTAAGGCAAAAACCGAGTCCAGTTGACAACTTTTTTAAGAAATGTATGCATTCGTTTTTAGTAGGGTATCAATACTGAAATATGGCTTGCACTTTTACCCATAATGGAATGGAATGGTAAAGTATGACTCACACCCTTTAAAGCCGCAGACATCTGAGAAAATGGCTGTAATTATCACATTAACCAAACTAGACCAAGGATCCTGTTATGACACATCATCTGCTGCATTGTGGAAATATCCCTGTGTTTTTGTTCCCCAATCTGCTATAACCAATCATTTACACACATTTAATTATGACTGATAGGTGCATTTTCTGCTTGACATCTCTTTCACAGCATGATTAAACGCTCAACAGCAGGTCTGCATACATTTACCATGGCATCACCTGGAAACATCAGTATTTAGGAGAGATCATCAGTGACAGCTTTGCACCTCTGCTTTCGATCGGTAACCATCACACTGTTAAAGGTGCAATTTTGAGCAACACTGAAACTAGCAACTGACAATAATATTTAAAAGAAAATTTTTATTCTGTCATTTGGACAGTGTAGTGAAAATGGCAGTGAGCGTTAAACTGGAGAATCAAAACACACACACACACACACAAAGCATAAAAATCTAATAAATATATATTTTTTAAATGCCATATTGTCATAACAACAGGTGCAGGGTCATTGTTTTGACCACAGAAGCCAAAGATAGACATGGGGATACAGTACATCAAAATCTTTCAAGCTCTATGAGAGGTAAATAAAAATACTGTTGGAACATGTTTGTTCATACTGTCATTATGCCTCTTGGCAAGACATCCACTTCAGTATTGCAGTATTTGGCCCATTGCTCAAGTGAACTGTATAAGCCAAAATATCAAGACAAGTGAATATGAAATGGTGTTGGAACAAAATGTGAGTAGCAGTATTTTGTGTTTTTCTAATATATACCTATTTCTGTTTCAAAGGTGATAATAAGCTAACATCTGTTTGCTTGGTTCTGTTCAACAAACATTTGGGTAGGATGATTACTGTTGAAAAGCTCCATTTGTGTCCTACAGGAGGCATTCACAAAGGCAGAGCTGTGATGCAAACCATTACATGAACAAAACAGTGGTGGATGTGCCCAGGCCTGTCCCCTTTCTCCTGGTTTGATTTCCTCTCTTGAAGGTTGTCATGACGATACTGAGCAGTTTCCATGGAGAGGGGATCAGGCCCAATGTCTCAGAGCAGAGGACACACAGCAGCCATCTTGACTCCTTATCACCCTTGCATACTGGAATTAGCGTTACATTGAAAGTACGTTCAAATATTTCACTTCTACAACTTTTTGTCCAGTTGACAGATTTAACTTTGGCTTTTACTATACATTCAAATATGTTTAAGTGCATATAAATGTACAACAACAATTCAGATTATAGTTATAGTCATTATTAGCCATGATGGTAAAGGTGAACTATGTAACTTTTCTGGTAGAAGGCCCACCATCTCCATGAAGATTTTGTTACTTTGATTTTGCATTAAACTTATTTTACTACATACAGACAATCAGGAGACATCACTAGGCTAAGTTACAGGTCAGATCTCTGGAGAGAAGACCCTGTTCACAATAAGAATGCATGTTTTTAAAGGCATTACTGAGCAATATAAACACTATTATTGTTGTATTTTACAGCTCTAGGTGCTTAAACTGCCCCTTGGGGACAGCTAAAGTGATTTTGTTTTGATTGAAAGAAGACAAAGATCCTATGAAGAAGCCCACTCTGGACCCCAGATACAGAACCACTTAGCCTGTGTGTTTTTCTCCTGTTTTTGTGGTCCATTTGTTTGGTTTGTCATATTGTCCACAGGGTCAGCATTGATGGAGGCCAATATCTACTCCTGGGTATTTAGGGCAATTTCTCCCTCTTACCCCTTCCTCCTCCACAGTGGACCAGAGGGGAGCGGGGAGTGCTGTACATTATAGATGCCCTCAGAGACTGGCCTCTCACTCAGAGATAATCCTTTTTACAGCAGAGAGGGATAGTGGTCAGACACACTGCACTCCCCTGGTCTGCTCAGGTCATGAGGGGCACAGCTCGCAGCATGGTCACCCATTATTTAGGCATCAGCTTTGTCACAGTCACATGTTTAACTTCAGGACAAAGATGATTGGACGGTGCTCAGGCAGAGACGAGCTACAGTGAGGAATGAAAGCGGGGATTTCCTATGGGTGCTAAACTAGAATGGGTTCTATTATAGTAAGAGTGAAAAAAACATTTATATAAGCTTAACTCTTGTATTCTTTAAAAAAAATAGAAATAATACTCAAAATATGTCCTATAAATAAATACTTAGAATAGAAATATTATACAAACTGGGCTTTGATTCTAGGACAAGTGCATCAGTCATTCCTGTCTCTTGCATAATAAAAATCTTTTATCACTAAATAAATTACATAACATTTGACTGAAAAAAATTGCAAAATATAGTGTGAATGATGTGTTGTAAGAGTACTGATGGAAAACCATTTTGCAACCTCAGAGAAAGAGTTGCTGACAGTTGGCTACTGCATTAACACGATACCAGTATTACACAATACTAGATATCTGATGGGCTATTCTCTATTTGTAGAAAGTAGTACTAGTTGGGAAAAGTGATAGTGTATTGAGTGTGTTTGTTTTCATTTAAAACTTGAGAAGAGCGCCATCTCTGTAGAAATGAAGCGTAAGTTAGATTCACTTAAGAATAAAACAAGTGACAATTGATGATCCTGATGAGGTGATTAAAAGCAATGAGCAGAGCAGGACAATCTCCAGTACAACGTTACTAATAAATACGCACTGACACAGGGTTTAAAAGAGAGGCCAAAGTGATGTGCTCTAGAATAAGATCAAACTTTTATGCAGCTGGACTCTGTGGACTCTACAGAATTGAAGAACTCTTCACTATTTAGAACAGATTTGTTTTGGGGTCATGTCAAGGAACACCTCTCTTGAGTTAGATAGTTATAGAGTGAATTTGAACAACCTTTATTAAATAAATATCAGATAAAAAAGACCAGCAGCAATCCGCCAAACATTGTCATTTAGTGTCTGCAGGACATTCTGCAGTGATTCTTGTTTGTGTGCATTTGGACTTTTAAGTCTTTAAGTCCATGTTGTTTCATTAAGCTACAGTAATATTTATGGAAAAGAGATTCCAAATCTCAGATTGACTTTCCCGGTTAAATAAAGCTCCATAAATACAAATAATCCTCTTATTTAATGAGCTGATTGTAAAGTGCAAAGTGTGAGTATTGTTACTGTGTGAATTCTGTTCTGTAACAGCTGACTTTGCAATAAGAAAGTGAATGTGGCAGATGGTTGGATAAAAAGGGAAGAAAAAAAAGGGAAGAAGAGAAAAAGTTTTGTTTGGAATATTGATGATTGCAGCACACAGACAGTAAAATACAACCAAGGTCAAAGTGGGAACAATTAGTCACTTGACAGTTTTTAACAGCCAATGGGAAGAGCACATACCTGAGAAAGTCAGTGAATTTGGTGTAATTATTTGCCTCTTTTATGAGCAATTAACATATTGATTTGATTTGGTTTTACATCAGATGCACTTTCTGGTCAGGGCAGTTGTTTTTTGAGGCTTGGAACATGTGCAACAGATATTTAGTAATGGATACATAACATAGTTTTTTTGTAAGGTTGTTAAGGTTAAGGTACACTTCATAGTCCCTGTAGGGAAATTTGTCCTCTGCATTTGACCCACCTTTCAGTGTCACTGGGGCATCTCCTCAGGAGCAGCGAGCATGAAAGCACAGCACTTGGTAACCCATCTCCGTGATATTGTTGCTGGACAATTTTGCCTATTGTGCATGTTTTGATTTGATGGGGGAAACTGGTGCGCCCAGAAGAAACCCACTCAGACACAGGGAGAAACATGCGAACTTAGAACAGAAAGGCCCCGGCGACCCAAGGATTGAACCCCAGACCTTCTACCTGTGAAGTGTAGACCATTTTCACAATAATATCAATAACTGTTATCAAAATGAAAAACAACCATGTCTCTAGTATATACCATAAACCACTGTTATTATTATTCCTCCAGCGGCGGTGGCTTTGTCAAATCAGTGCCCAGAGCCCACACAGAGATTAATCAGTGGCTCTTGAGTTCCAATCACAGACACAGTTCACAACACTCAGGCCTCCCACGGGAAAGGTTATACAGCAACAAAGAACTACATCACACTTTAAGGTTCTGATTGATAAAACACACTAAAGAAATCATAATAACTGTCTCTTTATTCCAAAGTCTCTCGGGGTGAGCAAGTTTAAGGGAAAATTCATTC
The DNA here is from genome assembly GCA_019594935.1 of Periophthalmus modestus. Taxonomy (NCBI): domain Eukaryota; kingdom Metazoa; phylum Chordata; class Actinopteri; order Gobiiformes; family Gobiidae; genus Periophthalmus; species Periophthalmus modestus. Next base: position 15,221,466 of record JAIEZT010000084.1, on the reverse strand, counting down.
TGCAGAGTTTATGTTTGGTTTAGTTGTATTCATGTAACAATGAGGGTCAAGGTCATATTAACACAACCACAAATAACCAGGAAAACTGACAACAAAATGGATGGAAAAGATTAAAACTCCATGACAAGTTTCCCGGTTGCAGGATCAGGTTAATGCCTTGGTGGAGGTCTGTGCTCTTCAAATGCTTCTGCAAATTATGAGTGCTGTGTATGTTTTGGTGTTAAAAGAGTTGGGAGATACACTGGGTTTTGAAGCAGCCCTTGTTTCAATGTAATGATCTTATTGGAAACATGGAAAACCTGTGACTGGGTTTTCCCCTCGTCTCCATGTCACACCCAGAAAAACTGGTTTGTCTTTGAACAGAAACCATAGCAACTCTTTATAAAGGACACTTTAATCAATTCACCAATCAATGCAACAAATAGAGCTTCTCTGATCTGAAGACTCTTGAACAGACACATATTCTTCTCTTCCTCCTTTTTCACATCTTCTTCCTCTTCTTCACTGTAGAGTCACAATCTACTACCTGATCAATCTGCCAGGGGGGAAAAAACAAACAAAATACAGGAGTCAGTAATATAAAAATCAATTACACACTAGGAAATGACAATAAGATATCGCTCTATTAATCCCGAAAGAAATTCCTCTGGATAATTAATTGAACCACCATGGGCCTGGAGCAGCAGAGACAGTCTGCAAATATATATTTTATTTATTCTTGAAGTAGATTTTTTTGTGCTTGTGTCTGCTGTAGTTATAATCTATGACACCTGTGGATCAGTATGCTGGACATTTTAAATTGCAATATTGATCTAAAACGATCTAATAAACAAGCCTGCTGATTTCCATTTTAGAAAACTGCAGAGCCCAAAGGGAGCTGACGTCACCGTAAACATCATCACAACAAGAGCCAGGAAGTTGTTAAGGAAGTTGATGTTTTTTCATTTGTACCAAAATGACAATGTAATGCTGCTGAAGCCTAAACATATCACTGTTTAAGAAAATAAGATTGAAGAACGAAGTAAGTACAGTGCATTGGCCATGTACCGGGGATAATAAAAACAGGGATTGATTGGAAATAAAATGTTTTGAAAATAAGTGATTAAAGATTGCTCAAACATGCTTGAATAACTCAAAAAACAACTTTGATGAGTAACTATAACACAGTTAAATGCTCTGAAAAGTAGATTTTGCAGAATGGGTCTGCTGTAAAGGTGCACTTGAACGTTTGGCCTGAAATGTTCCACTGTATGAAGACATGTATTTTTGTACTGTGAATGGAATTATCTTTAAGGAAATGTACCAACTCGATTAAGAAATGTAAAACATTATGAGCTTAAATTGTAGCCAGCAGCTTCCTCTCAGCATCACCAGAGATGTGCCATGGGAGGTGAGAAAAGCCTGCACAAGCTGGATTAGGCTCCAGCCATTTAACCCGTGATGAGAAGAGAAAAAAGTAAGTTGCCATATAATACTTTGTTCTGTCCTTTCATATACCTCTCTCAGATGATTGAGTTAGAGGCTGTTAAACTGACGTGCAGGGATATCTGTGACATGATGCTAACAGATGTTTGTATTGAAGGTTGGCTGAAAGAGTACTCTGTGAAGTGGTTAGGGAGGGAAACAGTCTGCATCCATTATAGTTATAAAAAATATAATATTGGACATAGATTAAGAAGAATAATGTAACAACACAGTACACAGTATATCTCAGTACGACAGTGTTGACTTGACTCTCAGATGGTATTTAGTGGTGCGTTATGTACTTTTATGTTCCACAGTGTGTCATTCCAAAATGACAAAAACTAATACTATACTAATGTCATACTAATGCATTTGATTTGTCCTTTGCAAGTTGTCAAAAACAGGGATACATGGAGGCTGCTAGTTCACAATATATTCACTATGTTCCATTCAATTAGAACACCGGTATATATTCTTTCAATACTAATGCAGCGTTTAGTCCTTTCATAAACAGTTTGTTCGGTTGTGTTTATTTTCAGGGGACACTGTGAGAAACCATGCACCGTCTTCCTTCCTTTTACCTCTGACCCTTCAAAGCAGAGACTTTTTTGCCATTTCCCATTGGGCTTAAAAACAAAATTAACCTAATAGAACCATCTTAACCTTTTTTTCCCCTGGGAAAAGCATCTCTGTGGTGTAATATTGATGAAATGTCAATCAAACTTCATGTTTTCCCCCTTTTCTCCAGTGAGCCATATTCACCCCCTCATTACAAAATCGGTACTAAAACAGAATTCACATGTAGTTCAACATTGACTCATGACAGCTCACTAAAAGGTACTATTACAGTCCCATACTCATTTATTCATGTGATCGTCTGTGTAACTTTGTTGAAACTACACAGGGCATTAGAAGTGAAAGGCTGAATGCACATGTTAGTGGCATGACTATTGATTTACGGCTTTGGCTCTTACATAGGAATCACTGTACTCTGAGGAGACAACACAGAGACGTAATGGCTGCACTTGCTCCCAACACTGGCAGCAGTACTTATACCCAGAACACACAGTTATGTAATGGGTGAATTATTGAGGTAATTTAACCTAACCTATTTTAACCCATAGTTGAACTTTAATGTGTATAATTTTGTTGTTGATTTAATAGTAAAGTATTCACAACATGACGACCTGATTTTTGTCCTCAAAATGGAGGCAGGTCCCCATGAATTCAGTGTGTATACAGATTTTAGACCCCAAATGTGATAAATACCCATCCACACATCCACATACACATCATAAATGAGTGTGTTCATACAATAGAGGAATGTTATACCCAGCAACTGTATGCACAAAACCCACCTCTTCTCCCTAGCATTTAATATTAGCTAGACAGGATATCTTAGTGTTTTATTGTTTTGTTTCCTAATGTATTGTGGTATCTGTATATTTGCTTTTTGTTGACTTTTATGTGAAGCACTTTGGGGTCTTGAAGTTGTTTTAAATGTGCTTTATAAATACCCTTGAATTGAATTGATGAAATGAGAGCTGGGATTAAACCATAGACCTTTGGGTTGAGGGTGAACGGTCCATCAACAGGGCCAACTCAGATCAATTTATATAGAAACTTTGGTCTGACTGTTAAAACACATGAGATATTTATGTGGAGGGAATATAGATATTTGTGTTCAGTTGCATCTTGACTGACACACACCCAAACATAACTTTTCTAAACAATCTGTGTGAGTTGGAAATGTGTGTATGATGAGCTGTGACAGAGGCGGCAGCAGGTGGCCCATCTGCAGACAGGCTTTCACACTGAGCTCCGGCTCATCCTGGCAGAAGCCCTCAAGTCAACACTGCCATACTGAGATATACTGTGTACGCTCCTCTGGCGTTTCACAAGAGAAACGAACACACACTCATCATTTCTGTTGTTATTCTTCTCAATCTATGCCCAATATTATATTTTTTATAATTATAATGCATGCAGGCTCTCTCCCTCCTTAAACACTTCATCAAAGAGTACTCTTCACTCTTCAATATAAATATCTGTTAGCATCATGTGTCAGATATCCCTGCATGCTGCTTTTTTGTCAGTTCAACAGCCTCTAACCCAATCATCTGAGAGAGGTATATGAAAGGACAGAACAAAGTATTATATGGCAACTTACTTTTTTCTCTTCTCATCATGGGTTAAATGGCTGGAGCCTAATTCATCTTGTGCAGGCTTTTCTCACCTCCCATGGCACATCTCTGGTGATGCTGAGAGGAAGCTGCTGGCTACAATTTAAGCTCATAATGTTTTTCTTTTCGTAATCAAGTTTTTACATTTCCTTAAAGGTAAACCCGCTCACAGTACAAGAATACATGTCTTTCAAGCTACGCTGTTATAAGTTTAATGCCATATAGTGAAACATTTCAGGCAAAACAATTCTGGATGACAGGTGTCAGAGCCTCTACCAGAAGTTATTGAGTGCACCTTTAAAGCAGACCTATTCTCCAAAATGGATTTTTCAGAACTTTTAACCATGTTATAGTTGCTTTCCCTCACCATTTACTCACCAAAGTTGTTTTCGAGTGATTTGTGCATGTTTGAGCGATCTCGAATCACTTATTTTCAAAACACTTTATTTGTATTTCAGTCCCCATTTTCACAGTCCCCCGTACACGCTCACTACTCTGTACTGACTTCGTTCTTCAATTTTATTTTCTTAATCAGTTATATGTGTAGGATTCAGCAGTGTTGCATAGTAATTTTGGTACAAATGAAAAATATCTGCTACTCTCTATTGTGATCTACAGCTATCCATAGGAAGGGGCCAACAACTTCCTGGCTCTTGTTGTGACGATGTTTACGGTGACGTCAGCTCCCTTTGGGCTCTGCAGTTTTCTAAAATGGAAATCAGCAGGCATGTTTATTAGATCGTTTTAGATCAATATTGCAATTTAAAATGTCCAGCATACTGATCCACAGGTGTCATAGATTATAACTACAGCAGACACAAGCACAAAAAAATCTACTTCAAGAATAAATAAAATATATATTTGCAGACTGTCTCTGCTGCTCCAGGCCCATGGTGGTTCAATTAATTATCCAGAGGAATTTCTTTCGGGATTAATAGAGCGATATCTTATTGTCATTTCCTAGTGTGTAATTGATTTTTATATTACTGACTCCTGTATTTTGTTTGTTTTTTCCCCCCTGGCAGATTGATCAGGTAGTAGATTGTGACTCTACAGTGAAGAAGAGGAAGAAGATGTGAAAAAGGAGGAAGAGAAGAATATGTGTCTGTTCAAGAGTCTTCAGATCAGAGAAGCTCTATTTGTTGCATTGATTGGTGAATTGATTAAAGTGTCCTTTATAAAGAGTTGCTATGGTTTCTGTTCAAAGACAAACCAGTTTCTGGGTGTGACATGGAGACGAGGGGAAAACCCAGTCACAGGTTTTCCATGTTTCCAATAAGATCATTACATTGAAACAAGGCTGCTTCAAAACCCAGTGTATCTCCCAACTCTTTTAACACCAAAACATACACAGCACTCATAATTTGCAGAAGCATTTGAAGAGCACAGACCTCCACCAAGGCATTAACCTGATCCTGCAACCGAGAAACTTGTCATGGAGTTTTAATCTTTTCCATCCATTTTGTTGTCAGTTTTCCTGGTTATTTGTGGCGGTGTTAATATGACCTTGACCCTCATTGTTACATGAATACAACTAAACCAAACATAAACTCTGCAGAATGAATTTTCCCTTAAACTTGCTCACCCCGAGAGACTTTGGAATAAAGAGACAGTTATTATGATTTCTTTAGTGTGTTTTATCAATCAGAACCTTAAAGTGTGATGTAGTTCTTTGTTGCTGTATAACCTTTCCCGTGGGAGGCCTGAGTGTTGTGAACTGTGTCTGTGATTGGAACTCAAGAGCCACTGATTAATCTCTGTGTGGGCTCTGGGCACTGATTTGACAAAGCCACCGCCGCTGGAGGAATAATAATAACAGTGGTTTATGGTATATACTAGAGACATGGTTGTTTTTCATTTTGATAACAGTTATTGCTATTATTGTGAAAATGGTCTACACTTCACAGGTAGAAGGTCTGGGGTTCAATCCTTGGGTCGCCGGGGCCTTTCTGTGCTAAGTTCGCATGTTTCTCCCTGTGTCTGAGTGGGTTTCTTCTGGGCGCACCAGTTTCCCCCATCAAATCAAAACATGCACAATAGGCAAAATTGTCCAGCAACAATATCACGGAGATGGGTTACCAAGTGCTGTGCTTTCATGCTCACTGCTCCTGAGGAGATGCCCCAGTGACACTGAAAGATGGGTCAAATGCAGAGGACAAATTTCCCTACAGGGACTATGAAGTGTACCTTAACCTTAACAACCTTACAAAAAACTATGTCATGTATCCATTACTAAATATCTGTTGCACATGTTCCAAGCCTCAAAAAACAACTGCCCTGACCAGAAAGTGCATCTGATGTAAAACCAAATCAAATCAATATGTTAATTGCTCATAAAAGAGGCAAATAATTACACCAAATGCACTGACTTTCTCAGGTATGTGCTCTTCCCATTGGCTGTTAAAAACTGTCAAGTGACTAATTGTTCCCACTTTGACCTTGGTTGTATTTTACTGTCTGTGTGCTGCAATCATCAATATTCCAAACAAAACTTTTTCTCTTCTTCCCTTTTTTTTCTTCCCTTTTTATCCAACCATCTGTCACATTCACTTTCTTATTGCAAAGTCAGCTGTTACAGAACAGAATTCACACAGTAACAATACTCACACTTTGCACTTTACAATCAGCTCATTAAATAAGAGGATTATTTGTATTTATGGAGCTTTATTTAACCGGGAAAGTCAATCTGAGATTTGGAATCTCTTTTCCATAAATATTACTGTAGCTTAATGAAACAACATGGACTTAAAGACTTAAAAGTCCAAATGCACACAAACAAGAATCACTGCAGAATGTCCTGCAGACACTAAATGACTATGTTTTGAGCCCGGTATGGGCCAATGGCGGGTTTGCTGCTGGTCTGTTTAAATTCACAAGCTACAAACTGGCCACAAACTGGTTTTCTGGAAAGATGTTCCTTGAGATGACCCCAAAACAAATCTATTCTAGATAGTTAGAGTTAGAGTTCTTAAATTCCAACTGCACAAATGTTTTCCAGATCACATGTCCAGAGCACATCACTTTGGCCTCTCTTTTAAACACTGTCTGTGCATTTATTAGTATTGTTGTACACAAACCAAAGTACTTGAGATTGTCCTGCTCTGCTTACTGCTTTTATCCAGCTGCCTGGTTCACAGACAGTGCATTTAATCACACCATTGGGATCCATTTAAATGTGAACTTGTTGTTTTGTTCTTAAGTGAAGTGAATCTAACTTTTTTTTGCTTTTTCATGTTTCTGCAGAGATGCAGACACACACACACCCACACCCGCACACACACACACACACACACACACACACACACACACACACACACACACACACACACACACACACACACACACACACACACACACACACACACACACACACACACACACACACACACACACACACACACACACACACACACACACACACACACACACTGATAGAGCATTATCCAACAGATATTTAGTATTGTGTGACCTGGGTATCATGTTAATTCAACAGCCAACTGTTAGCAATTCTGTCTTTTGATCAGTTTATGTTCATGTATGTATTTATAATAGAACCTGTTCTACTTCAGCACCCATAGGAAATCCCCGCTTTCACTCCTTCCTGCGGCTCGTCTCTGCCTGAGCTCTGGCCAGTCATCTTTGTCCTGAAGTTAAACATGTGACTGTGCCAAAGTTGAGGCCTAAATAATGGGTGACCCTACTGCAAGCTGTGCCCCTCATGACCTAGTGTTTTTTTTTCAGGAAAACGACAGAATCCATCCTTCCCAGAAAATTGAATGTATTGTAATGTGTTTCCTGGATTGCTGATGGTCGAGTCTCTGCTTTGAAGGGTCAGAGGTAAAAGGAAGGAAGAAGTTGCACAGTTTCTCAAAATCTCCCCTGAAAATAAACTCAACCGAAAGAACTATTTATGAAAGGACTTAATGCTGTAAAATGTCATTAAATAGAACATAGTGAATGTAATATATTGCTGTATGCAGTGGTGGGTGATAACGAAGAAACAATAGTAAAGTAAAAGTACTGTACTTAATAAATAAATACATTTTAGGTATCTGTACTTTACATAAGTGGATTTTAATGCGGATACTTTTTACTTACTCCACTACATTTTTGAACTGTACTGAAAAAATCCACTACAAGCTGTATAAGACCTCAAAATTGGCATGAAGTACTTTGAGTCTTTACCCTCTAAGTACATTTTTAAACAGATACTCTAATACTTTTACTTTTACTTCAGTAGAGTTTTTCAAGTGATACTTTTGTTTGAGTGTTTCTTTTCTCTGGTATCTGTGCTTTTACTTAAGTAACAAACATGAGTACTTTATCCACCACTTGTTGTATGTAGAACTATTCAAGCCCAGACCAACCAAGTATATTTAATCCAAACAGCAACCTGCACGTACCCCTGTTTTTAAAAGCTTATGAAACTCAAATCAAAGGCATTAGTATAGGCCAATGTTTTTTGTTGTTTTGTTTAATGACATACTGTGGAACATTCCAGAAAAGTACATAGTGCACCACAAAATACCAAGAAGAACATGAACAGGATGCCATAACTTGAGAAAACGAGAGGGTGGAGGAACTGGATCTGAATTCTACGAAACAAATCCGGACAACAGAACCTTAATCACACATTGATTTTATGACATATTCTATTGATATAATTATGTCTTGGCTTAATTTCTCTGTTATTGTAAATTAATTAAAGGTCTCCTCTGCTTGGTCCAGTTCTAACCCCAGACTGATGTATATAAAAAGCATATTCCACATCTTGGTTCATAATGTAATAATGCCATGAAAAAATAGCCATAAAACAGCAACTAGTTTAAACATAAGACAGTAGAAGATATTTTATGATATGAACAGCTAAAATATGTAGTTTTAATTGAATGCAGTGTTATTGAAGCAGAGGTGGACTAAGAGGACAGCCTGGACACACACAGAGAAAAACAACCACACCATTAAAATGTGATAGAATTACATTACATAACATTTCTTTTAGGATCAATACAGTTTATATATTTATTTATTCTCAAGTTCATGACCAAAATGAAACATCTTTCAGTGCTCAAGTCTGCATTTTGCTTTTTGCTTGTGATGTGGTTCTGGTAGCATTTTTAAAGGTGCACTGTGTAACTATTCCACCACCTGCTTGTCTCCATGGAGATGTGATTGTTTGACCTGGAATGTTCCTGTATAGAATTAAACTTACCTATCTAGCATTTATATAGCCTACTAATTATGAATGTTTTATCTGCTTAGAAAAAAACTTGAAACCTTGAAAATATGCATAGGTTCGCCTCCCCACAAACATGATCTATAAAATGACCATACTCCAGTTAATCTAGGTAATACAAAAACGTCTCCATGGAAACAATCAGGAGGCGGACCCTCCACCAGAAAAGTTCCATGTTACCCCTTTAAGGAGTTTTATAATCCTGTTTGTAATTTATTAAGACCTTGCTTTACAACCACCTGTCATCATGAAAAAAACAGTGAGAAAATATGACTGATGGACGTCCGCCTGCGCCAAGCTCCACTTCCAGAAATACTCCCCTCCGGGTGTCAAAATCGTCCTCTTCCTGCGTCAGGTGGGAAAATGGGAAGTGGCCGCCTCTGCATCGGCTGTTTTTAAACCTAAACATCAGAAAGAGGCTGCGACCTCCACAGGGGACGTGCTGAAACCTCACGTGCTGGTGGGAAAGTTGCTTTGACAGGATGCTGGAGTTGTGCGATGTCCTTTAAAGCTCCAAGTGCCAAGTAGAAGAGGAAGTGTGACGGAGGCAAGGACACAAGATGTACGTCCAAAAGCAACACAACAACAAGAGGTGCAATTCATGTTTTTATTCACAGTCTGATAACTGGAACACGGCCCAAGCCCTTTATTTGGATTTGTGTATTTCAATTGTTCACAGGTGGAACAATAGCTTACCTCTCATCTTTTCAAAGCAGGTCACGTCCCACCTTTGTGACATTCAACCAGCCAACTGCCAGTAAAATGTAAAAGTAATTATGTTTTTTATTCAAATGTAACTGCCCTCTGTACATTTTAATTGCAAGAACATTTACTTTCGCAATCTCGTTGCTTTAATAAGTGAATTCCTCCATTGTGCGACCAGTAGCCACATGATCATGTTTTCGTCTTCTCATCTGTTTCTTCTTTTTGCAAATTGCTGACTAAAAATTTTAACCAAACCCATCTTGTGAGTTAACAGAAGCAGAAGTCAGTCCCAGTGCTGAGACTGAAAGCAGTGGAACCACAAGTCAACCCTGCAAAAAGAGAACTATTTTCACCTCAAATGGAGGGTCAGTGACATGACAGTGTGAAAGATCCATCAAACTACTATTAAACTAAGACATAAAGGCATAACAGAGGTGTAGCTACTCCATAATAAAAGCTGAAATCTTCAATGGATGTTTTGCCTGTTCCACAAAATAATACTTGTAGAAAATGTTTTGTTGACTAATTTTAAATGATACCAGACACCTTTACACTTCGGACAAAAGCATTTTTCTTATTCTGAAGACTATGCACATTATGAATTAAAGGTGCCAAGCCAAATTTCAGATCACGATCAACGTAATGAAATAAATTAGTTTAATTTAATGTCATAGTATGGAACATTCCAGGTAAAGAAATAACATCTTCATAGAGTCAAGCTGGTGGCAAAACCCCCATCAGAAATGTGTTATATTCTGATCTTTTAAGTTACTAAGGTTACAAAAAAATAGGCCACTGAGAAGGTCATTTGAAATACAGTTTGAGTACACAGGTTTATAATAACCCATAGAAAATCTTATTAAGGAGAATAAAAACAGAGGCATGTGTTCAGTTTCATAAAAGTGTTTAATTCCACTGTGTTTGAACAGTTTACATTTCTATTTGAAACATTCTGCTCAAACTCTTGGTCCATCCTTTGATTGTTGTTGCCATAGTGAGATAGGAGCCACTGAAATAGTCCCAGTCACCAGCACATGGAGATTGCTTACGCTGTGGCCCCGGTTCACTCAACAACACAGTTAGTTTAGCTAGTATAGTGGAGGAGATCGGCAGCACACAACACTGACAGAAGAAAACACACATTTAACACCAAAAACATATACATTTACTTGGTCTGATGCACACTTCAGTTACTCCACAGTCGCCCGGCTAACTGTTACACAACCACGCACCAACATCACAAAGCAACAGACGCCAAAGTAACGTTACAAAAATCAAAAAATAGTTTAAAATATACAGTTATTATTTACACCCTGCCACTCTCACTATAGACACTCATCGCGAATGTACACCCATATGTACAGTTTAAATACATTGTCTTAAATACTATAAATAGAGCTATGGTTTGGTCACATAGACTAGATTTGTATCATAAATATGCTCTTACTGCTGTTGATAGGAGCTCAGTGTTATAACTGAGACAGATTTTAACTTGTTGCTCTGAATTACTTTATGCAACACACATGGATGACACACAGAGGCCCTGGAGTTGGAAAAAATAACAGGATAAACCAGACCAATATGACAACTGATACTTCCATAAAGAGTATGTGAAAGGAGCTTCAAACGACACAGGATGGAGACTGTATCCACACTGGGTTGTAGTCTCAAAACCAAAGGAACAAGACTCCATTTTAAATGACCACGTATTAAAAAAAATAATAATAATAAAAAATAAAACTAAAAAAATTACCTCTACCGAAATTATACACTATGTCTATTGTGATATTATTCTGTTGCCCATTTGTATTTTTAGGGGTTTTCACTATGGCTGTGACAACTATTTTAGACAGCCGACTTGCTGACAGTTATTTAAAACAGCATGTTTTAAAACATGCTGACTGAAGAGCGAGTATTTAAAAATGATTCAATTAAAATCTTGTTTGCAATTTACTTTTAAGAAGGCTATTATAGTTTGATAACACATCTTTTGTCATGTGTTTTAGAGTCTGTTTAGTTCAGATAACAATTAGTTAACAATGGTTTGAGTAGTTGTTGTCATGACTACTTCAATTAATCGCTGCTGCCTTAGATTTTACAGTACACACGCTACATGGTGATTTAGCAGATTTTTACATTAGATGTTGCCACCGTCAGCGTAACTGTGAAATCTCAACATAACTTTTTCCTGCAGTGCAAACACAGCCTAAAATGTGCTCATGTATGGTTTGTGCTCTTCCTATCATCATTGTTGTGTTACTCAAAAGTATAGGCCAAAATAGAACATGATTTGTCATCCAGTCATTGTGCCAGATCTACAAGTGCTTTCTAACCTTTTGCAAACATTAGGCCTGGCTGTGGCGTGGGATAAGAGACATTTCCACAGTTTAGTTAGTATTGATTCAGTCTCAGAGGACCCTTGTATTCTCTTGTACTCACCTGATGTATTTCACTACTATGTGCTTTAACAATCTACAGATAAGACTTGTGCTGTTCTAAATTAGAGCTCCTATGATAAGGTGAGGTTAAGGTAAGGTAACTTCCATGCTTCACTAAGCAGTAATAAGCTTAAACTTCAGAAATAACTAGGTGTGCTTTGATTCATCCATGTCACTATTTTGAATGAGCATGTTGGAGCTGCCTATTCATGGGTTTCAGTTTCCTGTTCTATGCAACATTTTGAAGACATGTTCTCATTCAAAACATATATTTTGTTCTAAACTGTAAATCACTATGGCTTAATTTGCACGGTACTTTCCTAAGACCATATAAACAATTATTCCTAATGTGCTAATTGGCACTTGAAATTTGTGCAATGGCTATTTTGAAGTTTGTCATTTGTGTGCTTGACTAAAGACCAACTCCAGGGCTTCAACCTAATTAAAGTGCTCAAGTGAATGCAACAACACACTGGTCCAAACTTTAACTGGTTGCACTAAATTAACAATAACAACAAAAGCATAAGGCAAAGAGACAACAGAGATGCTCTGTAGGCACCAAACAACGTGAGGGGGCTGTGCAGGACCATATACAGTCAATGTGCTGCTGGACAAGTCCATTTCCTTGAGTGTCATAGAGAAGCACTCATGGCCAACAGAGACACCAAGTGGTCAAAGCTGAGTATTACCATTTAGTAAACACCTATAGCGCACAGTACATTTTCCACATAATATCCCTAAACATCTCCTTACAATAATATATATTAGACAAAATAAATTGTTTACATGTCACAGAAAGACATCAAAATGGTGTAGTGCCCTTATGAGATGATGCCCACAGTGACAAAATCAAAAAAGCATCCACTTTTTGGATGAAACTTATGATTATTTCACAGCACAGCATGGCAGTGAACCCATTACAAACATTGAGAAAACGCTACAAGGTCTATACAAATAAACTATAGGCTAAATATTGCTGCTCAACAGACAGCAAAGGTGAAGCAAAAGGAGGATGGTTTCTACTCCCTCCTCTCCACCAGATGAGGACTGGTAACTATGGTGCGTCTTTTCCCTGGGTAACGCTGCGCTATTTTTAACCAAAGGCAGGGTCACGGGGCACTCTCATTCAATGGCAAACAGACACAATGGTAAAACATCTCCAGATAGCCACCCTAGATCTTTCTTGTCTATCTTTACACATAGACTATGGAGTGGATATACACCACCTATGCCTTTTAAATGATGCATACAAAAAATATATTTATTCTAATGAAAAATGAAATTGTTGCTCTGCGTTAAAGGCTCAGAGACGCCATATAGCCTACTTGTGCATGGGAGGAATTTGGTGAAGATGTGCCCCTTAGTGGTGTGGTATTGTACACTGTTTAACCAGGACATTTTAAACTATTGCACATTCATATTTACAGTAATCTACAGCTGTGGGGAATGCACAGAAGGACACTGGTTATTGCTGATGTGTGATAGGCACAATAACTCTGAGAAATGTGCTTATAGTTGTAACACTGCTTTTACTACTAGAAACACTTAGTGGTCTGATGCTTTCTACATGTGAATATTCCCTTATTGGATATAACTTGAAATAACATATTTTCCTTCTATTCTTTCCCCACATCCTCTAAAAAGACACCACAGTCAAGTGAAGAGTCCCCCAGAATCAGAGGGCAACAATATGCCTCGAAAAATAAGTTTTAACTATTACTTTCTGGTTCATGAACAATGTTGCACACACCTTACCCTGACAGATATCCATGTCATACCATACATGTGCTCTATCTTGTGTGCTTCTGTGTTTCTAATACCTAAGTAGATGGAAATGTGATTGTATCGGCTAAACCTCACCGCTACTTGATCCCTTTATTACGTGTGGGGATTGGTAGCTTCTTGGCAGCTCAGAGGTGGGCATATGCAGGCAGCAGTCTATTTGTGAGGTGAGAGATTTCGAGGTTAAGGTGTGCGAAACAGTGGGCAGTGGAGACATCCTTGGCCTTTCTTCATTTGCAGCAGGGATTTTCTGGAGCTTACAGCAGATCATAGTTCAGACTCGGGTGATCCTATATTTTGGTACCCTGTCTTGGTGCTTGTGCCATAGTTAGTGTTGGTCATCTCTTGAGTACCTCCAGGGCCCAGATAAGCACGGTGAGGAGGCATGGGAGAAGGGGCCTCGGCGGGGTTTTTGCCCAAAATGAAGCGTTGCTCGTCCTGCTCCTCTAGGTTGGAGATGTCCTTCATCATGCCTTTGCGGTAGGACACGGAGAGCTTGTTGGAGCCGTCAGAGAGAAGGTTAAAGCGGCGCGCGAAGAAGACAAGAGGCAGAGGAAGCATGGCTACGACGATGAGGGAATAGGCCATGATTAAAGCCCAGGGAGGATAGCTCTGGAAGTGCTCCATACCCTGAAAAGAAGGAGAGGGTAGAATAAATGACTGAAATGCTATAGATTGCTATATTATGTTAATTCATTCACTTCTTGGACATGAATGGTTACTGTTTTGGAAGTCAGAGTTTGAGGAGAAAATACAAACTTAAAGCCACCTGTTTTTTGTAAATTAATTTTGTGTTTTTCTCCCTAAAAGAACACTGCATGCTCTCTGACTCTAATAATAATGTATTTCTATTTCTCATGAACCTGAAAGTAAGAGTTGAAGCAGTGGTCTTGATTGGCTGCACTTGGGTGGTCCACCCCAGTTTTAGTTCTCCATATGAATTAGCTGTTTCAAAGCTATGCATGTGCCCGCCAATTAATGTGGATATTGATGATGTGCCAAAGGGTTTGTGAGAGCAAGGGACGAGTTAAATGCCTACTACTTCCTTCTAATGTTTGAAAGTCAGGTACTCCAGCTTTATACAGGGGCAAAAATAATAATCATAAACAAAAGTCATTGTTGTTTGAAGTAATACCTCTGACTCGGACCAGGCGTTGTATCCCGCAGGACTAACAGCCATCTCTATAATAGTGGCTGCAATGAGCACCACAAGGATCGCAGGTGACACATACGTCCACATGTAGAAATAAAAGGAATAGGGTCTGAAACCAAGCATGTCCTCCAAGTCCTGCATGAACCTGGGAAAAGAAGAATGATGGGTGAAGGCAATTATTAGAAAGCCAAAAAAAAAAAAAAGGAAAAGTGTAAAATATGAAGTTGGTTGTTAATAGACATTGTATAAAATATAATGGACTACATAAATGTGTTGATGCCTGCGGGCTAACCTCTTGGTGCCATAGATCCAGGCCACAGAGACGTTCTCCAGGATGACCACCACAGTGAGGGGCAGTCCAGCTGAGTAGTCGTCAAACATTGTGACAAAATAGTTCCCTGAGCGCTGCACAAACAGAAGACCTAACAGGAAGGCGATGATGCAGCAAACCACTGAGAGACAGAAAGGACAAGAGTTAGATATGGTTTGACTTCACTTGAAGAAACCATGATTATCTGCCAAATATCTCACCACAGAGAATCTCTTTGCGGATCTTGAAGGCATCCAGGATGGGAGTGGTGATGCCCGTCATGGTGCCAATCATACTGCCTAACCCCAGATTAATGAGCATAAAGAAGAACATGACTGACCAGAAGGGGCTGGCGGGGAAGTGTGTCATGGCCTCTGTGAAGGCAATGAAGGCCAGCCCAGTGCCCTGCACCGCCTGGAGCATGAGAAACAGAGATAGTGTTCAGACATAAATAATGTTGCAGTAATTCTATTGTACCTGTGCTATTAGCCTTTTACTGCTGTTCAGAGCTGACCTTGTTGAGTTCATCCTCCAGCACACAGGAGTCCAGCCCCAGCTGCCCAAAGCTGTCCTCCTTCACAGTCTTTATGACACTGTACATCTCTGCGTAGTTCTGGGCCGACAGGTGCGAGAAGTTTATGTGAGGAGGAATCAGCTCTTTACTGAGCACCCCTGTGTTCAGGAAACCCAGAATCTTCTCTGCATTTCTGCACAATGAGAGAAAAATACTTTTTATATGAATAACTATAGCCGTATTATATTATTCCCTTTGGAAATATGTGTTCATTGGCACCAGTTTGTGACACTGTCAATATATATAGTGACTTAAAATAGTCTCTGGTCCCAGCTGCACTAGGGGTCTCTGCTACAAGACCCTTGGGCTAATTAACAAGCCTAATCCTACAAACACACACAATTTAGAAGCCAACATATATGTTGTAGTTAGTAAATTTAGTTCACAGTGACTTAAAAGGCCATGTTTCCTCCCAAATCTGTATTAAACATATGAAAGAGAGACTCACTCAACAACACACTTCTCGTTCATGACGTTTGCTTTGAACCCGAGCACTGCAAACACCACGAGTGTGGCCAAGATGGACGTCACAAAGTTTATAACGGAGACCAGAGCAGCATCAAAGTGGCAGTTATTGTCTCGTTTGTTGTAACTGGAGAAGGCGATGACTCCTCCAAAGCCCAGGCCCAAAGCAAAGAACACCTGAGTAGCAGCTTCTCTCCACACCTGCGGCTCCAACATCTTCTCCAACTACAGGAAAAAAGTCAGTAATTATGTTGCAATAAGAAAGTGTGAAATTAATTGGTATAAATGTTACAAAATGTATAGTAAATGTCTACTGAAAGTTATATAATAATGCCTTACACTTGTAATGTGCTTTATCAAAGCGCTACACTGAAGTCATTATTATTGTAGCCACAGCTGCCCTGGAGTAGACTGAAGGAAGCGAGGCTGCCAGTTTGCACCATTGGCCCCTCCGACAAGCACCGATCATTCACACACACCACTTTCATACTAAGCAATGTGGGTGAAGTGTCTTGCCTAAGAACACAACACAACTTGGTCCGAGCTGGACTCGATCCTCCGACCTGGGAGACCAATGCTCTAACCACTGAGCCACTGTCGCCCCGATATAATATAAAAAAACACAGTACTGTAAAACCAACCACACACCACAAGGGGGCGTTATGACTCTGGAGTGATTACATTTTCCATTGACGAGCCTAAATGACTTTATAGCTCCTGACAGCTACATCAAATACGCATCAAGCACATCCAGCATTGACGAAGTGTCACTAAAATCACATAACTGTCAAATGAACAGATGATAAATGAGGGTTAGGAACCAGAGCCGTGAATGAGAGGCCTTCTGCAACCATTACTGCACTGCTGTCTTGTAGTGTTACTAAAAACACTATCAGCATTACTGACATTTTACACATTTTACACTTTGTGAACTAATGAACTTACAAACTCAGATGGAAACTTAGAGGTCCGACTTCTAGAATTTAAGCATTTTTCCTTTGTAGACGACTTGAACTACTGTAACTGCTACTACAACTGTGTATTGTATGTGTATTTTCCTGCTTCCTGTGTCATTTTGCTCTGACCTTTGGGGTGAACATGTGCGCAATCCCGTCCACGGCTCCCTTCAGCATCAGACCTCGTACCAGGAAACAGAAGAGCACCACATAGGGGAACAGGGAGCTGAAGTACATCACCTACACACACACACACACACACACACACACACACACACACACACACACACACACACACACACACACACACACACACACACACACACACACACAATATGTGAGTTATATACATATAATACAATCACAACTGTACTGCCGCTTCTTATTAAAGGTTCACCATGTAACTTTTCTGGAGGATAAATTAAATACCATACTGTTGAACCTGCTATTCTGACTGTAACTTGGCCTGGTTGCATCACCTGCTTGTCTCCATGGAGATAGTCTAATGCCATACTGTGGAACATTCCCAGGAGAGAAGCAGGTGCACACCCACCATCAGAACAATTACACAGCGTACCTTTAAATGCAGCGTAAACATATAATTGTGAATCCAATTTAAGAAAGGGGGAACAATGCAAATTAATGAAATAAATATGCCAGATTATAGCCTTGATCTTATTTCCATTTGCAGGTAGATTGGAATGTATTATTAGACGTCATGCATAGACTTTGGCACTGCTAAAATCTCCATGAATACATCCTACATTGTTCTGGGGAATTGTCACAGAATTCCCACTGATAAACAGATTAGAATCGAACTGTCTTTTTCTCATATGTGTGTGTTTTGCTATTGAAGTGCGGGCTATCTGTTGTGCTACTGCAGTTTATGAATCACCACGGATCACGATTACAGGATGCTGTTGTTGTAGCTGTTGCCAAAGAGAACATTTTCCATCTGCACCGTGAGCCCGCCTCTGCCTAGTTTAGCTTAAGCTTATTAATGTTGCATGTCACTCTCCTCCATAATACAGATGAGGGATAAAAATAACTGGTGCGGCTGCTGATGCTTTAAAACATCATAAAGCCTGATCAAAATCGAGTCAGCAATTTCAAAATGGAGCACTTTGGCTGGAGTAGTTGAATATTGTTATGATGTAAGATCATTTGTTTGTGTATGGCAGAAAAAACAACATTAAAAACAGCTGCAGCAATAGATCTTTTAAAATGTAATGGTTCAAAAGTCAGTCCATTTTGAATTTGTAGAAATCAAGTCGTTAATTAGCTCTTTTCTCTACTACAAATGGCATACTGTTTTCTAGGCTCAAAATTGTATTATGTCACAAAAAGTGGCCAGCAAGATGAATTCTCCAGTATTTGGAAAATCCATCTGGCCTGGCTCCCGCTGTCAGTCTCACTGTACAGAGCCCATACCTTCCCTGAGGACTGGATGCCCTTGATCACAGCGAGGCAGACCATGATCCAAGCCACAAGCAGAGACAGGGTCATCTTCCAATTGAGGCCCCCAGTGTCATCGATGGTGCTGGTGGTGTTCAGGGCCTGTCTGTACCAGAAATATGTAGTGGCTGAGCTCTTGTCACACTCTGGCTCCACAACTGTAAATAGACATTTAGAGAGCTTAATTATAATTTCTATCATTGGGCATAATACAAATGATTAATGAAGTGTTTTCAAGTCAGTAGTCTGTGTTTTTGTATGCCAAATGCCTTCCTTACACAACACTCCAGCTATAATCCATTAATTTATCATTTTAAGTAGAATTATAAGGTAACAGTCCTCATTTTTCATCACCCTGAACCCCTTGGATAGCTTACTAAGTAGTGTCACAAAAGATTGCAGGATAATAGCAGACAAATTTAAAATTAATATATAAGTAAACATGTAGAGTATTGGAGTAAATGTTCTGAGATACAACCATAAATAGCAAAGATTAGATCAGTAATCCTCTGGGTCCATAATCATAAACGGAGTTAAAGCATGGTGCTCCACCAGAGACCGATTCCCCATTAGAGTCCTATCTATTCAACCACAAACAGATTTATTACAAGATGAGGTGTGAGGATGTGTAAATAAAGGTACGTTTTCAGTTCTGATGCAGGGTCAGGTCCAGATGAGCTGCTCTGATGCCAAAACACGTCTCACAGTCTCTCAGTCCTGCTCTGACGCACACAGCCCTCCCTCCTACTCCCCTCCTCTGCCCCAGTCTGTGATCCTATCTAACACTGACGCTGCCTCATCATTTGGACTCGTTAACAACCTTTTAGTCTGAGAGTGGAGCAGAGGAAAGGTCAGCGGGACATGGGAATGGTCAAGTGCTGAATATGTCACTTGTGTTACTGTTCTAGTACTGTTCAATTTAACCTAGGTATGTGCAGAAGCCTGTCTTTTTTCAGTCACTTAAAACCCTTGAGAAGAAAATTCAGCTTCCTGGGTTGCACATATTTGATTTCTGTTGAATGAAGCTCTGTGTGCAAACACTTTTTACCTACCCGCACCTCCTATTGGTCAGACTCAGAAAAGCTCTGATTTAGGTGGGTGTAACCAATTGGAATGAAGTGTGAACATTCAGAGAAGGCTAATGACTTTAATTACCTCAATTTAAAGATACAAACTTTTACATGAATCGTGTCAAATTTTTTGGCATATGGCCCAGCCCTAACATAGTGTAATGTAGACAAATCCTGCTTTCAGTGTTTTATGGTGTGAAGCTACAATTGGACTGTGTGTGCTCTAGACTCACTGGCTTCGGTTCCATTTCTCTGGATGGGACACTCGGCCCAGGGCAGTGGATATTGGAAAGACTGGAAAAAGTAGAAGATGCTCCATCCGATGATGACATTGTAGTAGAGCCCCACAAAACCACAAACCTACAGGAACAAGGAGACAGGATTATCAAGAGCACTGGACTCCCCTTACAGAAACTCCATGAAATATTAGGTCCGCAATCTGCAGTTTGTAAAAGAACCAGTAAGATTCAAATTGTATCCCTAGCATTTTTATTTTTGTGAAAATCATGAATCAATGTTATAAATAAGAAAAGTTCAATCTAGGGGCACTTGATTAAGCTTAAAATGATAATCATGATTGTTGGCTCTTAAATGAAATCACAGTGAATTCAAATAATTACTTTAGCATTGTCAAAAGTAATTAATATTGTATTAATAATATTATGAGACACTTGTTTTCATAGCAATATAGATTAGAAAAGTGGCTCTGTTCCAGGTTTTGAGGGGCAGAGTGAGTCCACATATTATTCTGAACAGCAATAATAACTTATTATAAATGAGTTTAATTGCACAGCCCTTATCCAATCTGGTGTTCATATTTACAAATATATATTCATTTGGACTACTAAATTGAAATAGAAACAGTTCATTACATTCTCCAAATAATATCATCCATCAGCAAATTCCTACCCTGCAACTATTGGTGGATTAGCTAGAAATTCCTCATGTATCAGATCATCTTTACGCTAGAGAGAGGGAGAAGGATCCACCAAACAATGAAGACAGGATTGACAGGGTGCAGTTGTGTGAGGTGCATGTCTTTTCCTGAGCCTCCAAAAGCACAGCTCGGAGCTACATGAATTATTGAACTGTTTTCTCTCAGCAGCTCAAACTGGCCCTGAACCACGAGGTATTTATAGCCTTGACTCTCGGTGTGTGCCACATCGGAGCTGCCACATGCCTCACTGCCCCAAACCTCCCCCTCTCTCCCCTCTTTTACAATAGATTGATCACATGGCTCTCAGGCAAAGGGGTGACTAGCGGGCAGATTGACATAGTAGGGTTTACACAGAAGAGGTGGATGGGATGGACTCTCAGACGGTCACCACTCCCGGAAATGTCGTGAGTGGATTATGCTGGGGATCAGAGCTGGGAAATGTAATGCACAT
The DNA here is from genome assembly GCA_019594935.1 of Periophthalmus modestus. NCBI lineage: Eukaryota > Metazoa > Chordata > Actinopteri > Gobiiformes > Gobiidae > Periophthalmus > Periophthalmus modestus. The sequence goes on along the minus strand of JAIEZT010000084.1, from coordinate 15,200,287 downwards.
TAAAGCACTAACAACAAGGCACATAGAGTTCAATGGGCTGTCTAAGTACATAACATCATGGAATAAGTCTACTATTACTGCTCATCAAACATCAATGTCACTTACACTACAGTCAGTTTTAACAGCAATAGAGACCCAACATTATGTCTTGTATTGACAGCACATCACTGCACTGCCTCCCTATTTTATATCAGGTGCAATTCAAAAAGTTATTGATTGTTATTTAAATATCTGCACTCTATGGGTCCACTTTGTTTGAGGGAGTTACAGCAGCCCTATACTCCACCCAGAGCCCTGCTGGCTGTGCCCAAAGTCAGACTCAAGACCAGAGGCGACAGAGCAGTGCCACAGAAAAGTCTTCCTGCAGCCTCCCTCTGCCTGTCAGATCCTCTCAGTCCTTAAGACAGTTTCAGACTAGACTGAAAACTCACCTCTTCTCCATGGTATTTAAGACTAGCTAGACAGGATATCTTGATGTTTGTACTTTTCCTGTCTATCATGTTATCTGTATATTTCTTTTTTTTTTTGCGAAGTGCTTTGGTCAGCTGAAGTTGCTGTAAATGTGGATAATGATGGAATGCATTCACAACAATATATTGGTCGCTCTTGAGCTAACACACAGCTCCTTATTGTTTAACCCTGATTATTATAGGCTGCTGTATTGTGTAAAAGGCTGTCTTATTATATATTTAGCTTAATGTGTATCAATATTGACTTAAAAACGTTAATTCATAATAATGTTGCATGGGATTTATATAGCATATTTCAAGAGCCCAAAGAGCTTTACACTGCATTATTTATTCGCTCCACACTTTGTGATGGGGAGCTATAACCTGCCACAGCTGCCCTATGTTGGAGACGTGCAGAAGAGAGACTGCCAATCTGCACCATAGGCCCCTTCAAACACCACCAATCCTCAACCAACTCATTCCACATTCATGCTAGACAAAGTGGATGAAGTGTCTTGCCTAAGGACACAACTGTATGCCGCCACTGCTGCCCCACTGAGGCACCTGATATTCCTTGCTTGGATCTGATCAGAAAAGATTGGGTATACAAGCCTAGAGTGCCCTCATATGGTTGTCAGTGTGACAATAACAAAGATGTGAAATTATATATTTTAATAATTTCACATATAAGTTGCATCTGAGTATAAGTCACAACCCCAGCCAAACTATGAAAAAAAGTGTGATTTATAGTCTGGATAATACAGTAGTTATAATGGTAACTATGACACCTGTGGATCATTATGGTATAATTTACACATGTTAAATCTTAAATCTTAAATGACTTAATAAAACAAACAAGTCAGCTGACTTCCATGTTAGAAAACTGGGAGCCTAATGGGAACTGATTGGCGTTTTGAAATTAAGCGATTAAAGATTGCTCAAACATGCACAAATCACTCCAGAAAGCACGTTGTTAGGGTAAATGAGAAGGAGAAAAAACAATACCATAGTTAAAAGCTCTGAAAAGTCAATTTTGCATAATAGGTCTGCTTTAAAGAATTTGTTTGAATTTGAAATAAACTCGTCAGTAAAATTGTACTGTCCTGTACTTTGACCTAGATGAAAGAGAGTCTTCTTAACACAGCCATCCATTCATACAGATCACATGACTCACCATGAGGCTGGACACCCCGATGCCCCCCAGCTCAGGATACACGTAGTTCCACACTCCGATACTGCCCCGTCTGATCCTCTGCCCCACAGCTAACTCCAGGAAGAACAGAGGGATCCCAATGAGCAGCAGCAGGATGAAGTAGGGCACCAGATAGGCTCCTGAGACACAAACAGGACACAGCAAAGATGAACAGGGCTGCAGTATGGTTTTCATTACCTCTTTGCTTTATGACTCAAAGACAGAAAAATATTTATTATCACTATGGACTAAAGATTGAAGAAATGCCCACACAAGTAAGAGAGTATTGTTCCTGTGGGATATGTGATCAGATTTGTTATTTGCTTTTTTTAAATAATATAGCATTTCAGCTATTGTACATTTTAAGCATGTACAGAGGAACATTTTGAGAGAAGAATAACTGAAGAATAACTGTTTATTAATAGACCAGATTATACTTATAACCCATTGCAGACATTTAGTTGTTTCACAGTGATTTAAATTGAGATTTCTGTTTGATTAATCGTCCAGTCCTACCCATAGTTGTAGTATATGTATACACACGTACACACACATATGTGTGTGTATATGTATATATAGATTGAAGACATCCTCAAAGGTCCACATCCAGTCTGTGCTAATGGACAAAGCTCTGTTTAGCACAGTAGAAGGGACCGTCTCTTTGAGTCTGACTATTTCTGTCCTCTCCACAGTTTATCATTTCATCTACACTCACACATTTTTATTCTGTCCATCTTCATTCACTGCAGTGACAGATACAACCATGTTTCTGCAGACAGAGGGAGAGGAGCAGTCACGTCCACTTTGTGCTGACGTCAGACCCTGAGAGCGCCATGGCGACAAACCTCACAGATGGGCATCCACAAGGGGCAAACGACAAATGGGCCTGTGACTCGACTCAAAAATCAAAAATACACTGACTTTGTGTGTGGCTGTTGAAGGTAATAGCAGCCAAACAAAGGCAGAAAGAGGCAGGTATTATTATCTGGATGTTAAAAGTGACTGCTGATGAGCTGCCTAGTTTTCATAAAGCTTTGAAGTCTATTTTAAGAAGCGGACACGACACAGAAGGAGAAAAAAATGTTGTTTTTGAGAATAGAGTTGTTACATATTGTGGCCATTTTGACAATGAAATATATGACCTCAAACAGTATGAAAAATCTTAGAAAATTCACATGAATCCACATAAATGTATATCCTTGGCTGCTGTTCAATGGTAGAGTGGGGGGAGGGGAGGGGGGCCTAGATTCTGTACTGCGGTCTCCACTTGCAGCTTTGACGGATGCACTTGCAACGTTTAGTGACAATGCCAAAATTAGACAAAAAAAGCATATGAACCCGGAAACCAAGTCACAGGCCTGAGGTGCTGTAGGAGGTAGCAGGGGCCTAGCAGTCATAATCTCGCAGCGGGATTAACAAGAGCAAATACACACCCACTGAGCCCTGGCACTGTCTGCATGTTAAGCTTCATTATTTATATTAAACCGACAACTGCCTGAGAGCTAAGGAAAGCAGACTTTACACTTCCAACATCTGAGTCATAAGTTTGGTTCCATTTCAGACTCAGCAGACACACAAAATATGAACTTAAGAAAAAAATAAAAACATTAGTATTCAAAAAAGGGTATCACTTTCATAAGTATAAGCAGAATCACTTGAGATTTTCTGTTGTTGTTATTTATTGCCAAATACAAACTACTGAGCAACTACTACTACTACTATTACTAGAGATCTACTGCTTTACATGTCTCACAATTAATCAGTTGTACATCAATAATTTATTAGCAGCATAACATAAGCCTAACCATAATGTGCATTTTCTCATACAAATATAAATGTACATATATATTATATCTAATAATGTGTTGTCACCACCTGTATAAACATATGAGTACCCTCAGCCTCTGTCTCTCCTCATCTCTGTTTTAGCTGGAGACACTGATGCTGGGTGCAGTGGCCCTGGCTTGCACCGCTGACTCGCTAATTGCTTGACAGGATGCAATTTATCCCAGGCGAGAATGACTACGCAGCCTTGTGAATGACGAAACTTTGCAAGAAGAGGATAAGTTCAGCAGGGAGCCTTAGACATGTAATTAACCCGCATAAAAATTATTCTAGAGGATGACGGATCAATGCTAAAAATATGTCACATATTATAGAGTAGATCAGAACTGGGAAGCACCGATCCAGCCTCTTCAATTCTGATACTGATTTTGATACTATAGCTTTAAGAATCTGCTAATACCTGATATCAACTGAACCCAAGTAGAGAAAAAAACAGCATTTATTTCCTTTAAACAAAAATAAAATGAGACCAAACTGATCCAAATCTGTTATGTAGCTGTTGTTCATCTCGCAAGTAACTACAGAACAACTTAGGATAAATACAAGTTCAAATATTCTAAGACTTCTGGGACTTCTGGGACAGCTACGAACAGTAAATAGTCATTTTACATAAATTCATATGTCCAACCAGTATATTGGTGTCCGATATCCAATAACAGTTTCTTAAATCTTGAATGTTGAATCTTAACCGGCACTTCTCTTATCAGGATATTATGAAAAGTGCATTTTCAAGATCAAACTGGAGAAAACATTTAGGCTGTATTGTGAACAAAAGAAATTCTTGTTTGACTAAAAACATGCCATATTCATTGGTTAATTTACTAAAAGGGGACGTGGTATAGGCTAAAGCTCTGTATGTATACAGCATATTCATAAGTGAAAAGACAGATTCAATGGTCCAGTCACTTAAAAAACCCTAGTTAACTCACTCCATGCTTTTTCCTTTTTTTAATTGTGTCTTGAAAAGGTGTACACATTCCAGCTGTCCTTGGATTTAATAGGTTGACAGTGATGAGCTTTGGGAATATTTCTGTCTAACACTTTCAGAGCCTAGCAGCAGGTAACAGGTTCACAGCATTGTCTGGAAGAGACAATGTCTCTGTAAAAGGGGATTTCTTTGTGGTTCAAGAAGATGTTCTTTGTATGTTGTATGGCCCTTGACCTCTCTAAATAACAACACAATTCTGCATTTTAACTGCACTCCCATCCCCATTGAATATTATAGGCCTAAAGAATGTTGTGATATCATCTGAATGTTGTGATATCATCTTACCAGTGCATCATTTTCCAATGATGCACTACTAAAACTTAAACTGGCTACAACACACAGAATCTTCAGCTTTTAGAGTGACTAAACATGATGCTGTGTTAATGTGTGTTTTCATGTTTTAAAGCAAACCCTTAAATAGTTTGAACCTTATTAAACAAACAATTAAGACCTCAGAGTATTACTTTACCACTAAATTATCTAAGCATCCAGCCTCTGGTTATATCAGTGATTTATAAACCTGACTCAGCACTATGGATTTTCATTTACCAGGCCTCAGCAGCCGGAAGCATATGCTCTCTATGGTGGCCCAAATAGGATCAGAACAAATGCTTCCAAAACATTCAAGTTTTTCATTAACTACCGCCATTTTAAATTTAAGTGCTTCTGACAGGTTTCAGGTTCTCACTCCAAATCACTAAATCCATTGAATTCTTCATCCTCTGTGTCACTTCTGAACAACGCCGCCAGCTCCGGAAGTAGATGAAGCGCCGCTTCCGTATGGCTGTCATACTGGTACACAAGCCTAGAGTGCCCTCACGTGGGTGTCAATGTGACAATAACGAAGATGTAAAATTATATATTTTAATAATTTCACATATAAGTCACATTTGAGTGTAAGTCGCACCCCCGGCCAAACTATGACAAAAAGTGCGACTCATAGTCTGGAAAATACGTTAATATTTTTAGTAAATTCTTAAATATAATTATGGTAACTATGTTTTAGTGAAATGAGAAGTCTAACCTGTCATATGCACTTATATTATAAGTGTTATAGTCTTACCTCCTCCGTTCTTCTGACACAGGTATGGGAACCTCCAGACGTTCCCAAGGCCGACGGAGAACCCCACCTGAGCCAGTATGTACTCCAGCTTGTTGTTCCAGGCCGGTCGCCCATCCTCTGCGTCAGGGTCAGGAGATGGGAGCAGGGCACGTACCGGAGCAGTGGATCCTGGACTCAGCCCCATACTCATCTGACTGCTCTTAAAGCCCATGGGATGCTCCAGGGACAGGAGGTCAGCCACGGACTCGGTGACTGGTTCATTGCTGTGCTCCTTCTGGGTCACTTTAGTGTTCTTTGGCATGGCGACGACACGGAAGGGCCAGGAGGGCAAAGGTCAAAGGTCGAGAGGGGGTCAGGAGGGAGGCAGGAGACTTGTTGTGCTTTTTGTTGTAGCTGTGGAGACAAAGACATAACATTTTAAATACAGCCATTCCCTTTTCATGAATTCACAAAAATAACAACGCTAATAAACCATATCCTTATTGTAATTGCCTTTAGTGCACATTGATTTGAATTGATTTTACACAAGATATCCTCCCCCCTCTCCATTCCATACTCCATTGAGCACATATGAACAAGAACAACCATTTTAACCAGATTATGTAACTTAATAAGTTTACTGTAAGAAATCACACAGCTGGTCCTCTTCAGCATGTTATCATCTGTTTTGTTCTTTACTCTAGTAAATTTGTATTGACTAGCATTGATTCAGTATGTTATATGTTATATGATATGTTGATTCAATATAGCACAAGCCTATAACTAGCCCTTACTGAAAATGTCTGTTTTGTTGCAGGAAAAAACCCCATATATATTAATTTACATATTTTGTATTACTTAAAGTGGTGGAACGTAACAAAGTAAAAGCAGTAAGGTACAGAACTTAAGAACAAATTTTAGGTATCTGTACATTTTTAAGTGGATACTTTTTACTTTTACTTCACTACATTTGAGAGCAGGTATCTGTACTTTCTACTCCACTACATTTTTGAACAGGACTGAAAAGATAAAGTATTTTTTATTGTTGTTTGAGACCTGCTAAAAAGTCTGGGGGGTTATTTTTAATATATTCATAATTTGCGCAAACAAAAATATACTAATAAAAACAGCTAATACTTACTTTTACTTGAGTATTTTGTTGCTCTGGTATCTGTACTTATACTTAATAATAAATATACTTAAGTACTTCTTCCACCACTAGTTACTTATCACAATGTAAATTAATGCACAGAACATAAAAGGTAAGGTAAGGTAAAATACAGGCTGCAGATTTCATAATGACACCAAATGAAGCTGGTTTTGTTATCTGTGGGGACAGTTTATTTCCTTTGTGATTTGCTAATTAGGTTTTCAGTTTGGTCATCATTAATTTTGCAGCCCTACAGCAAATGACTGTATAAAGTATGTGATTTGAAATATAAAGTATTGAAAGTCTTGAGCTGAAACACAAAGTATACTGGATACACATTATTTCCCTTTTACTGTAAGCCAGAATTTCATTAAATATAAAACTACTCTTCTGTGTACCATAAACCATTTACACAGGTGATCATTGTTTGTTCACCAGAGAGTCTAAACCGTCTTAGAAGCAGCACATAAACACTGACACTTAGGTATTCGTCTAATTCATTTCATTAGGCCAGACGATTCAATTACATCCACTTTACAGTGTAGCAGGTATTGGCCGTACAACCACCGCTAGCAGTTTAAAAATAATAATTGTTGGGGAGAGTAGGTGACTGAAATAAAAACAATGAGACAGACACGTTATTTCTTTGCTGTCGTGACTCGCTGCTTACTGCTATTAACTTTATTATACACACACATTGTGATGTCAAATTCCATTTTACAGGTGCAAGTACATTGTTCCTTAAAACATTAGTAGGTAGGGTTAATTTCCTTAATTTTAGTATTAATTTCTAATTCAGAGCAACATGACATAAATCATGCAGATTATCATGACATCATTTTTCTATTTTTACCTTTTTTAAAAATATCAAACTCTAACAACTGCTTTTAAATAATGCAACAGTACATAACATTAGTATGTAAATAATAACAATGTGACGAGGGAGGACCAAATACAATACAGTGTCGAGCCAACGGAGAACAAGCAAGGTCTAGGCTAAGCGCTAGCGCGGGACTTAGCATGAAAAGCTAATCACACATATAAACAAAATACTACCAATTGCAAACGTCCAGCTTAGACTAGAAAACGTTACAACAAGCGTTATATTATTAGGATTCCATATGGGTCAAACTGGTGCTTGGGTGGAACTGTACCAACCTGAAATAAAAACAATGAGACAGACACGTTATTTCTTTGCTGTCGTGACTCGCTGCTTACTGCTATTAACAGGAAGCAGAAGCCAGCGTTCTCCCAACTGTCTCACTGCGCGTGCTGCCATCAAGTGGCGAAAATTGGAATTACAAGTGTTCATGTCAAATAAAACAAAACCACCACTTACACTCATATACCAGATTACATTAAATAAAAACTATGTGACCACACATTGTGGGCGTCACACGCTCCCTGACAAAAGAAAAGATGGCTCCCGACATAAAACAAAATATAAATTGTCCTCAGTCCACATTTAACAATATTTAACTTCACTTTTCTTGAACAATGTCTTTAAAACTAATAGTTCACTGGGCAAACACCATAGGTTGCATATAGGCAGGTGAGTTTGCAGGTGTCTGGTAAGTGTAAGGTGAGTATGCAGCTAGATAGGATGCATTAGGTAAGTATGGCATGTACATAGATGGCATGTAGGTCATTAGTGGGTATGTACTTTGAGTGTGAATAATTGGTAAGTGTTGCAGACTAGATTGGTTTTCCACTAAGTTGACTGTTGCTTGTGAGGGCTGGCCTAAGACTCATAAGTGAATATCTGACGTGGTTTTCTATCACGTGTGGACCTTCTAACGTCTGTGTGCTCTATAGGGTGTGTAGGTGGTCTCTGCTCTTGGTCCAATGTTGGGTAGTCCTCAGGTCCCTCTTCCTCAGACAGAATGACTAGAGTTGAGTTGTCCTCGGTTACCTCCGCTCTCGGTAGTGTGCAAGTTGCAGGTGGATCCTCTCCAGCAGGTGAGTAAGCAGGTGCAACTGGCGTGTCCTCTCTGAGAGTTGTCGCAGGTAAGTATCTGGTTTGTCCATTTACAGGCTCTCTGATGTGTTCTTGTACTGTCTTTGATTGGGATGAAGGCTGCTCATTAGTATTGAGTCTGTGCATCGTCCTCTCGACAGGTATCCTTAACCAGTAGCCTGAGCTACTCTCTTCATCTGAGTCACTTTCAGAGTTGTCACTTTTATTTGGCTGTAGCTGTTTCTCTACATTCCTTCTTCTCTTTGGTCTGTTTTCTTTTGTGTTTTTGTCATTTCTAGGTTGTGCAGGGTTGATGTTGATCTCAACAGGTAAGTCATTTACTAACAGCAGGAGATTGCGATGCAGTGTTCGAGTTTTTCTGTTTTCTCCCCTCTCAGGACTGACAATATACACTGGATTTTGGCCAAGCTGTTCTTTTACAATGTAAACAGTCTTTTCCCCAATAGGATCTCAACTTGCCAGGCCCTCCACGTTCACTGAGATTTCGCACTAGGACTCTGTCTCCTGGCTGTAGCACGACACCTCTCATTTTTTTGTCATATGTCACTTTTCCTCTTGCACTGGATTTCTGACTGTTTTCACTGGCAATGCGGTACGCCTCTGACATGCGTGCGGCCCACTTTTCTGCGTATCCCCTTGGTGAATATGTCCCAAAATCCTCAGCTATTCCGAACAGCAAATCCACTGGAAGACGGGGGTTCCGGCCGTAGAGCAGGAAAAAGGGGGAGTACCCAGTGGCCTCGTGACGTGTACAGTTATACGCATGTACAATGTGTGGGAGATGGTCTTTCCACCGCAACTTTTCAGTATCTGTCAAAGTCCTCAGCATTTGCAGTATGGTTCTATTGAAGCGCTCAGCTGGGTTACTTTGTGGGTGGTATGGGGATGTACGTGAATGACCCACACCAGACAGGTTTTGTAGTGTTCTGAACAGATCATTTTCAAATTCACGCCCCTGGTCGTGATGTAATTTTTGGGGGTATCCGAAACGGGGGATGAAGTCTTGAAAAATGCGCTCAGCTGCTGTGCGCCCACTTTTGTTCTTTGTCGGATAGGCTTGAGCAAATCTAGTGAAGTGGTCGACTACCACAAGGATGTATTCGTAACCTCCGCGGCTAGCTTCTAAATGCAAATAGTCAATACAGACGAGCTCTAAAGGGGAACTGGTGGTTATGCTGCCCATAGGAGCTCGGATGTGCGTCACAGGTTTCTTGGACATAATGCATGGGCATTTTTGAGTGACATATGTCTCAACTTCTTTCGCCATAAAGGGCCAATAGAATCTTTCTCTGACAAGATGGAGCACTCGTTCAGTACCAACATGGCCCATTTTATTGTGTAACTGCTGCAGAACCAGATTTCTATATTTTGCAGGGAGTACTAGCTGTCTTCTCTCTCTCTTTTTTCTGTACAGGAGGTCGTTTTCAAGGTGAAGCTTAGTCCATTCATGTAACAGTTTGTGTGCAGCTCCAGTTACAGTCTTACGTACCTCATCTGTCAGTTTTGTCTGTGACTCTTTGAGCTTGATGATCTGGCTGATGGCGGGATCTTCTCGTTGAGCTTTGACCAGATCACTGTGGCTGATGCATTGCAGGCTGGCATGAGGTGGCTGGTGCAAGTCTGGAGCAGTTATGTTGAGAGCAGCGACCCAGGCGATGTCTTTCTGCTTAGCTGCATGGGTCCCATCCCAGGTAGCTCGAACCGCCTCATCTGAAAAATTTCTCAGTACACTCAGAAACATACTTTTCAATGTCTAATGGTAAGCGTGAGAGTGTGTCTGCGTCAATGTTAGTCTTTCCGGGTCTGTATCTTATGTCAAATCTAAAGTCAGAGAGTTCCCCAACCCACCTATGACCAACTGCATTAAGTTTTGCTGTACTCATGATGTATGTCAGTGGGTTGTTATCGGTATAAATAGTGAAATGGGGCGCATAATACAAATAGTCACGGAATTTTTCACATACAGCCCATTTCAAAGCAAGAAACTCTAATTTTCCACTATGTAAATGGTAGTTGCGTTCAGCCTGTGTCAAAGTCCTAGAGCCATAACCTATGACACGTAACTTGTCATTGACTGACACTGATAAGGACAGCTCCTAACCCCTTGTCTGAAGCATCTGTGTGCAGTGTAAAAGGTAAGTTAAAGTCAGGATATGCAAGTACAGGAGGACTAGTGAGAAGAGTGACTAGCTGTTCCAAAGCTTCTTGATGTACAAATGTCCATACAACAGTCTCTTTGGAGGGTAACTGTGGGCGTTTGCTACAGGTATGACTCTGGCTGGTGCCTGGCTTGGTCTGGAGCAGTTCATAGATAGGTCTGGCTATTCTAGAAAAGTCTTGGATGTAAGAGCGGTAATACCCCAGAAATCCTGTTAGTTTCCTCACATCTCCCACTGTCTTTGGTGTCTTGGAAGTCAGTGTTTTTACAGCCTCCAGGTCACGTGGGTCTATTTTTACTCCTTCAGCGGACACGATCTTGCCCACATACCTAACTTCATTTTTGAAAAATTCACACTTCTCTGGTCTCAACTTTACCCCATGCTGCTGTAGGGCACGAAGGACTTTTCTAAGGCACTCGACATGTTCATCAAAGGTTTTTGCATAGCACAGTATATCATCCAAATAAGGTAAACAGCATTCATCTCTGAGAGGACCCAGCATTTCTTCCATGCTCCTTTGGAATGCCGCCGGGGCATTAGTCAAGCCAAAGGGGATGCGGACCCATTCATATAGGCCCCAGGGTGTGTGATGAAAGCAGTGAACTGGCGGGACCCCTCGGCAACAAAACCCTGGTGATATGCCTTCCCTTGGTCAAGAATGCTGAACCAAGCATAACCACCAAGCGTGTCTGTCAGGTCTTGTATTCTGGGCAGTGGATGTCTATCAGGAACAGTCTTTTTGTTTAGAAGCCGATAGTCAATACATAATCTTAAGCTGCCATCTTTTTTTTTCTGACACATACAACTGGAGCGGCATATGGAGACTTAGATTTTACTATCCCACCCTTTTAACAGTAACTCTTGTATGTAATCCTTGACCTCTTTGAAAAGTGGCTTTGGTATTGACGAGTAGGCTCTTTGAACAGGTATATCATCCGTAAGGTTGATTGACATTTGCAGGGTCGGTATACATCCAATGTCTGTACTGTCCTGTGCAAAAGCTGCTGATTCTTCACATAGCATTTTTTTAGCTTTTGCTTGTTGCTCATGGGTGAGGTGACTTAAATCAACAAGCGGTTGCCATGGTGATGGATCAGTGGCAGGAGGGGTGGTGGTGCTGCTGACTGTCACGGTGGGCTCAGGATCTTCAGATGAGTCCAAGTTCATTACCTTGTCAACACTCTGAATACTACCAAGGGCAGTTTTTCTTTGTAGTGTCACTGCATGCTTAGTGTTGTTGCCCACTGGTACCAATACATAGGGGTTCTTTACGTTTTGCACCTCCACAAGACCCTCACCAATGTCCAGTTCTGCAAGACAGGTGTTAGCTTCATCAGGTTCAAAGAGAAAAACAGTCTCTGACAGGTTCATTTCGGGGGACACATTACACTTGATCCAAGCAAGTTGACCAGCTTGTATAAAGGTGTCACACTTGCCTGTGCGTAATCGTTCATTCTGAATAGAGGGTTTGTCCGTCTGAATAAAGTTCACAAGTAATTCGGCTTTGTCAGATGGGATGGACATGGCATTAGAGAGTAGGCTGGTGAGTGTTGGGATAAGCCTCTCAGGTTGCTTTTGGATCACTTCCTCTAGTACATTGAAACCTAATATGGGTCTCTCCAGAGCAAAACTACTAATAAGGAAGGGTACTGTGATTGACAAACTGGGGTCTACATTGCCCATAGAGATTGACTGTTATAGCTACCCAACCCTCAAATGGTAGACTGTCACCATTGACAGCATGTAGTCTAAAGTCTTCACCCTCATTAACAATCTCACTGATATGTCTAACTGGTGCGTCAGTAAATATTTATTTTTCCACTCCTTATCAATAATGCTTACTTGGGCCCCAGTATCTAATAAGGCGCTAACTGCTAAACCATTTAAATTACACTGGGTGAGAGCCTTCTTCCCAATAAGCTTAGTCAGTTTTTCAGTCTTTACACCAGCTAAGTCTGTAGCCATTGTATTGACATGTTTGGTCTGTGTTTGCTTCTCCTTTTGTTGCTCCTTGTTTTTACTTGTGACAGGTTGGGACAGAGAATGGGACCCGATCACTGTTTGTCCCTTGACAGTGACCGGCTCCAGTTTTCCCTGACGTACTGGCTTCTTGAGACAGCCCACTGCTCGATGTCCTTCATCTCCACAGTAAAAAAAAGTGAGGACAATCAGAGCGATCCTGAGCAAGACATGTGGCACACCCATGTCGTTTTGACTTCTGATAACTTGCTCTACCTTTCATGTACTGATTTGTCTGTTCTGCTTTTTGTGACTGCAAGTGTTCAACCATACTTGTTAATTTTTCAACCTTGTCAACAAGCTGTTGAATGATGTCACTTTTTTTGTCAGTTTGTCTCCTTCCATGCGTGTCCTCTTTTGCAGAAGTGCCCTGTGCAGCATTTACTTCAGTTACTGCACTGTGCGCGTTGGTACCTCTGGGGCGTGACACTGGACCTAAACGACGCTGCCTTTCACTCTCATCACTCATTACTTTCTTGAGATGTTTGAGTATAGCCTCATCGGTGACTAAAGGGTCAGCAAGTAATGGTTTGAGTTCTCTGCGAATGTCACTGTGTTTGTGTCCTAGTCCCTGGTACACAGTGTGGAGAAACACATCTTGAACGGTGCTCGCATTGTATTTTACATCGGTAGCAATATGTTTTGAGGCAAGCAGAATCTTTTGCTTTAGGCCTATGACTCGATAGAGGAACTGCTGGGGTGTCTCATTATCATTTTGCTTAGTGCACATCAGTTCTTGGAAGAGCTCGGTGTTGTTTTGTTCACCAAGATGGGAGTGCAAAAAGTCTTTTAAATTCCTCTACATTCAGTTCATCTTTGTTCGTCAGCATGTCCTTGAAATTACCTGGTTTGATAGCTCTCAAGACAGCTCGGACTATTTCAGCATCACTAAACTGTTCTTTGAACCCTTCTTCGATTTGGCGACAGATGTTGTTATAACTGATATCTGACCCCTGATCCCCTATCTGACCTCCCTGGATTTTGAACTCTCTCCGATGCAGGTAGGATAGATCTCTGAGTGACAAGACTTTCTCATATGTGGGGGGTTCAACAGAATTACTTTGAGTTCTAAACTGGGACTTCAACTGTGGTTTTACGGGTGTCTTGCTGGCAGATGGGACCGTATCTGAAGGCATGTACTGTGCTACTTTTTTACTTAGCTCCTCATAACTGTTAAGCAATTCCTGTATCTCTGTGTCATTTGAAGTCATATGTTGGGACTCAGTTTTCTCATTTTTCAGAGTGATTTTGGCTTTGTACAGTGTCATTAGCTTGTGTGTCTGGGGATTGGGCATCTGAATCATTCGTAACTACACTGGTGAACAAACCACGACTTTGGATGATTTGATCAATAACATCTTTGAGCTGTAGAAGATGTGCCATCCCCTGATCCTCAGATTCTAGTAAAGCTTGCTGCTGCACATAACATCACTGATGTACTGGAAACAACTCTCCTCGTCCCCTGACATAAGACGTGACTCGTCCACACCAGGCATGGTCCCCAGTGACTTGGCAAGCTGGAACAGTTCATTCGCTGAGAGGGTGAGCAGGCTTCTCTTGATGCTCCACACCACATCTTTCCTTTCACCTTCTGCCATGGCTGTCTCCATTTTCCTTTCACCTGGTCCACACTGGCGTTTGCTCTTTTCAGTCTTTGTCCTTGACAGGCGTTGTTCTGGTACACCGTAGCTGCACTCTTTACTCAGCACCACAGGCGTTGTAGTGTTGGGTCTTCATCAGTAGGCAGCAGCTGGCACCATCTGGACTCGTCCCTCTGGTCACTGCTGGCCTCATCAGGGTTGACCAATACTCTCCCCGTACGGGCCACCAAGAAACTGTAGCAGGTATTGGCCGGTACAAACCACCGCTAGCAGTTTAAAATAATAATTGTTGGGGAGAGTAGGTGACTGAAATAAAAACAATGAGACAGACACGTTTATTTCTTTGCTGTCGTGACTCGCTGCTTACTGCTATTAACTTTATTATACACACACATTGTGATGTCAAATTCCATTTTACAGGTGCAAGTACATTGTTCCTTAAAACATTAGTAGGTAGGGTTAATTTCCTTAATTTTAGTATTAATTTCTAATTCAGAGCAACATGACATAAATCATGCAGATTATCATGACATCATTTTTCTATTTTTACCTTTTTTAAAATATCAAACTCTAACAACTGCTTTTTAAAATAATGCAACAGTACATAACATTAGTATGTAAATAATAACAATGTGACGAGGGAGGACCAAATACAATACAGTGTCGAGCCAACGGAGAACAAGCAAGGTCTAGGCTAAGCGCTAGCGCGGGACTTAGCATGAAAAGCTAATCACACATATAAACAAAATACTACCAATTTGCAAACGTCCAGCTTAGACTAGAAAACGTTACAACAAGCGTTATATTATTAGGATTCCATATGGGTCAAACTGGTGCTTGGGTGGAACTGTACCAACCTGAAATAAAAACAATGAGACAGACACGTTATTTCTTTGCTGTCGTGACTCGCTGCTTACTGCTATTAACAGGAAGCAGAAGCCAGCGTTCTCCCAACTGTCTCACTGCGCGTGCTGCCATCAAGTGGCGAAAATTGGAATTACAAGTGTTCATGTCAAATAAAACAAAACCACCACTTACACTCATATACCAGATTACATTAAATAAAAACTATGTGACCACACATTGTGGGCGTCACAACAGCATGGCCATTATTCTCCAATAGAGTCATGTGTGTCTCATGAACAGCAGCCTGCCCTCTCTGACCGCCAGCCAGCATGCACTAAATCCCTGTAAGCACAAATGCCTTGGATTTGAAAGAGATTGATTTTGTAGTTTTTCCCTGAATAAAAAAGCAGCATCTAGAAGAATAACATATTTAAAGACAATCCTTCAACAGCTATGATTTTAGTTACAGGGTGAGTGATATCACATTGTTAAAATCAATACCTAGATACTAATCAACATTAAAACTAGTATAGAAACCAGATTCATTTGGACAAGTATCTAAAAAAAGAAACACAGAAATAGAACAGAGTAGGATGTTCCCTGAATCGTTTTCGAATGTTTTGGATCTACACTAGGAATTGGCAATAAAAACAGTTTTTTATAATTATTATGATGTCAATGTTGGTATGGAGCTTTGATACTACAATAAGTAGTATCAAAGTTAACTTTTAAATTTTAGTATCATGTCAACACTATCAAGAGCACTCATTCAGTATCAATGAGGGTCCAAGAAAGAGGAAAGCTCCATGTGACACGTGGATAGGATTACACTGTTGACGTTTTGCACACATGAATAATTAGTTCCAATTGTAGACCACGGTGAATGTGATCCATTGATTTCCTACTGTTCTAATTGTAGCTATACAATTAAATCAAATGGAGTTACGTTTAGTGAATTAGTTTGCATGGTAGATTTCTGTCATTAGGCAGTATCAGATTACTCTTAATTGTCAAAGAACTACTTTAGGGAGGTTTTGCAGTATTCAGGAAATCAGCATTTTTCTATAAATAGTAAATGGTTACATTTTTAAATAGCGCTTTTCCACCTTCAAGGCTCTCAAAGCCATTTACATCAAGGAACCACTCACCCACACATAAATTCATATGCCAGTTGATGCAGACACTGGGGGAAAGGTGGGTTAAGTGTCTTGCCCAAGGACACTGCAACAGCATTCATTTGTGGCAGCTAGAATTGGACTGGCAACCTGTGGGTCAGTGGATCCGACCGCTCAACAAATGATGTTCATATCGAGAGCGGGATTCAAACCGCCAACCTTCAGATCAGTGGACAAACACTCAACTGATCCACTGTCGCCCTTTAATTTAATAAATGCTATTTAATAAACAGCAAAGAAATGTAATACACAAATGAACGTTTGTGCGGATTTGTTTTTTTCCTTTTTTTTTCCTTTATTTTATATATATTGAAGATGATATATATATATATATATATATATATATATATATATATATATATATATATATATATATATATATATATATATATATATATATATACATATGTATATTAAAGACTCACTTAACACCTTTTCTGTAAAATAAATGTCCTTTACTTGAGTTGTACCAGCACAGTTGCTTAATTTGCATTATATAATTTGCTGTGATATATTTCCACCCACACGGAAAAAAAAATAATTTCACAATTAACAATCATTGTTCAACCATGAAATTCACACCACGCTCTGGTCTTCTGGAGACTGGTGTTTGTAAATTACATCAAATCTGAACTGAAATCTTTGGCATTTGCAGCTCATTAATTAACACAAAATGTTGAACTGGGAAATATACATTAACAGCAACCAGACAGCAACTCCATTCATTGCTACAACATTGAAAAGGGATTTGAAATTTATAGATATGAGGTATAGTGGAGTTATGGCTTACTTAAGGACGGCATGTTTGAAAATGATAAATCAGGATGACCAGGGCTTCAGTGCACAACTGGAATAAATTCATAATTTCAGCATTTAATCTACATAAAATACCTTTAAAACTGTTCTTGTATATGTTGGTGCCCATAAAAGTTCTGTAATTCTACACCTTGACTTTAGTTATTACATACATTTGTGACAATGTGACTGTATTATATTGCTTATTTGTGATTTTATTTCTTCTAAGGTGTACTATGTAACTTTTCATGTTATTGCTTCGCCAGGAATATATCACTGTTATGGCCCTAGGCCTAAAGTTCTTTTCATTTGTTATTATTTGTCTGTTATGCTTAGTGTGTCTGTCCCCTTTCCCTGATGAAATCCTGGCTGTGTGAACCCTTGCTGGTCTTGCTTGTGATTGGAGGACTGTTTCCCCCCCGGTCAATGCTGTGGCTCACCTGCAGCTGCCTCGCTCTACTTAAGAAGATTCAGCTCACCTGATCGGGGCTGCTGGCCTTTGTGGCCAGTATGCCATTCTGTACGTGTCTCATTTAGTTAGTCACTTGTTTGTCCCGTGTTTAACTGTGTTTTGAGACACTCGTTACTGTTAGTTTTTGTGATTTATGTGTCTCTTTCCTTCCTCTTTTGTCTCTTTTCCTTTCCTTTGTCACTTGATTCTGTTTGTGACTTGTGTTTGTTTCGGGACACTTGTGGTTTTGTTTTCACGTTATGTGTCCCTTAGATTTTTCACTAGTTTTTAATAGGCCTACGTGACCAGTTTTCTGAGATTCAAAACTTATTTGTTAGACTTGTTATTTTTGGTTTCTTAGGTTAAGTTCCTTTTGTTTTTATGCATTTACGTAAATATTTTAGTCCACTTTCGTTACTTTGCCCTTTTACAACACTCTACGTTAAATTACTACTTTATTTCACCATCTTTCCATCTGTTTTTGTTACTTCCCTAGATGAGTTGGGTTGTAACAATAACTGTATAACATTAAACTTCTCTATATATCCATGGAGGCTAAATTACATTAGGTCAGATCTGTAGAGAGGAGACGTTATAGTGATATAAACACAACATGGATAAGTTTAATGCCATACTGTGGAACATCCCAAAGCAATAACAGTTCCAAGCATGTATTGGACCCTCAAGTTACAAACACTTGTATCTAACTGTGAAAATGGCTCTTCTCAAAAAGAAAGTGGAGCCAAATGTAAAAACAGTAATGTGTGATGGGTATTATTCCCAGTGAATGACTTGAAGCAGTATTTGGACTAAGCCCACTCAGTAGTAGCACGCACATGGCATTCCTCAACAGTAGGCCCCTGCAGTCACGACACAGCAGCGGCATTAAACAGACTGAGCTGATGCCAAACCTGCACAAAACTGTGGGGGATTAAAAAAACTAAAACATGTACTGAAAGTTAGGAAACAGGCACAGTTTGGGCAAGTTTAGTGCTGGGAATAGTCTGGAAGAATTGTTATTTGCCCCACTTTTGAAGAGAACTGAGGTATTGTTAGTAACTGTCCTATTTACGTGTGATTATAAGTTTCAGTTATGTTTTACTGTTTGGTCTGCAATAGACTTTTATGAGTTGAAAGATTGTGGCGGTAACTTGACGCGTCTGGTGATATGGTCAGAGGCAGATGGCTCACTGCAGTGACAGCAGGACATCATGTACAGAGGACATCATTGAAGCCCATGAGCCCAGTAAACTATTTGTGTTTTAACACCATGAGAAAAGTGTGACATTGCATTTTCTACACAGTTAGTCTATGTGTTCAGTATACCTTGCACATACATCCTTAGAGTGTCTCCCCAGCCTCACAGCAGTGTTAATGATACAAGAGCACAGGTTGTCTGTTCTCTACAAAGATGAGCTCTCCACTTTTATCTCAGTCTGGTTGCTAAGCAATGGCTCTTCCTGCAAAAATGAAACCCCATCCGCAACAGCACCAATGGCCTCTCTCCTCTCAGCATCCTAAATGAACAACACCATATCCCCTGGAGGAAGGCGGCAAACAACTTACAGTGACACGTTTAAAACCTCAGTGGTTAAACCGGCATCTTATACAGCCAACACACACATTAATAACTGGTGCCCTAATTGCACATTAAAAAGACTGGGTAGGGTGAGTCGCAAGTTTTTGGCAGTGATGATAAGCCAGCCAGAGGAAAGGAGAATACGGCACAGGTACCAAACAACACCTGCACGCTCAAGCATCCCCAGAGGAGTCCAGTCAGGCCCCGAGCCCCTATCGGAAGAAGCAACCTCTGACGCCTCCCCAAGGTCAAACCAACATCTTAATGCAGAGATGGAGGGAGATCGCTCACGGCACATGGCGCGTAGTGGATGGATGCCATAACCGAGCATCACATTTGGCCACACACGCAGCGCTAAGCCATCAACAGGGAGGATTTTATGAGCAGCGTCGCCAGTCAGTGTGGCAGCGAACTGAGCACTTGTCAGGTGAAAAATGACGCTGAGTGCCTGTGAATCTTGGTGATGTACGACGGAAAGTCTCCACTGTTTTCTATATTATAATACAACCACACACAACCTTATTTGTAGATGTAAAAGCCCAACTGTAAGGCTATTGGTACTCACCTTTGTGTAGGCAGTTAAAAACGTAGCGAGACACAGAGAATCCTAAACCCCCTGATCTTCATTCAGTCTCCGTGTCCGTCCGAACATCGCTGCGCGTAATGGAGAGATGCTTCTCAGTCACTCACACAGAGCGCGTGGCGTGTAAAGTCTGACGCAGTAACCAGCCGCCTTCTCCAACTTTGCTCAGAGTCAATGTACCAGCCTGGGTAAAGTAAGAAGCGCGAATGTGGCGCAGCTCCAACCAAAGTCTTCCTCACGTACGCACATACGCACATACACCTCCTGCGTCCACGTGGTCTGGGCTGTGTTGTGGAATAAAACAGGTTCCCTAAAGGATGGTAGAATTACTATGGAAAGTCACGACGACGTCTGACGCAAGTTTGAGTCACCCGCTCGCGAGGACGTCAGCAGATGATCCCAAAACATCTGCAGTGTTCTCAGGTGGGTAATATCAGGCTCCATACATCATAACAACATCAGCTACATGATACGGGATGATGAAAAAAGGCAACATCCCACACCTGACTCTGCAGCGCGCAGTGGAAAAGCTCTTAACTCCATCCGAAGTAAGGACAGGAATCCACTCATTTAAATGCCTAATAGACATGTCAGACAGGCGTGAAGTCCACTGTGGTGTGTACTAAAATAGGCGTAAAAAGTCAGGCTTCTTTAATGGTTGTAACTCATGTGAAGATAATTTGTGGCACAGTCATTTTTCTCTTTGACACCAGCAATTTATTCTGTCCTTGGGTTTATCTGCCTGCTCTTCACTCCGTTCTCTCCCTAGAACTCTGGGTGGCTTTTATCAACAGTGAAGCCGTTTTTTTTATTTAATATCCATCACTATGACATTTAGGATTCTTATCTAGTTGTTTTAATGTGGACTTTAGAGATAACTCAAAGCTTTGTTATTGTTGATTCAGCCAACACATACCCACTTGCATTATGTGTTGGCACTTGCATTTAAGTGGTGGGTGGAAATATGCCCATCATGCAATGCAGAGGAGCACTGCTGTGAAAAGACCCACTTGGCTGTACTAAGAAAAAAAAATAAAGAAAAAAAATACACCAAAAGTGGTATAGCACTGCCCGCCTACAGTAGACCTTTATGACTTGGAACATTATGGATGGAGAGAAATAGATAGCACATTTTAACACACGGCACTGAAAGACTTTGGTAGACAGTAACATACAGCTCAGTGAGAGTAAAAATGAGTCTATCACAAAGTCTGATAAGACCCCAGATGGCTGACAACTGATATCAAGATGTGGCAGTGGCATACAGTGATCAGGCGCAGGTGAGATGAATAACAGGTATTTTTCTTAAATATGGTATCTTATAAATTAGAGCCATAGGGGAAGAAAGTAAAAACTGCTGCAAGTTTGTCCACAGGAGAAACAGCAAAAACAACTAGACTAGAAAGAAGCACATAATAGTTTTACAACAGGCAACACATCAAAGTTAGTTGTAAATATCTTAATGTAAAATCTGATCTTTGTTTTTGCCACATTTCCAACCTCACCGATAAGATAGAAGAAGCTTTATTTGTCCAACAGTTGGGAAATTTCAATCAAATGTACAAGCACAGCAGGAGAATAGAAATATGCAATCAAAAAACAATATAAAAAACTATTAAAAATAGACTTGAATCTAATCAGTCTATCTAGAATATTAAAAAAAAAAACAAAACACTTTGAATAGCATAATCTTAACCCCTTAACCCATAAAACAACAAATTAAATATTTAACTACTTTAATGCAGTACCTGATTACCAGTTGTTTTTAAAAATAGATTTTACTGTGTGCTATAAAGAGATTAGAATGGATAAGCATAAGCCTTGTCTCTCCTCTGCAATGCACCGATGAACCTGAGGCCTCCAGTCACATGACGCTCCACCTCACACACACACATCTTTTTCAAAAACACAAACACTATTGCTTTAACTACTACTGGGCTACTACCTCTACCGCTGCAGCCGTCAACATGCACGCACACACCGTACATGCTTCCTGTCTCCTTCCATCTACTCATGTGACTCACTTTCCAAGGGCTGACTGCTGGGATCAGTTGCCATGGTAACCTCCGATCATATGACGGTTTGTTGCTGCTTGTCGTTTTGAGCATTTTTCCTCCGCTCTGTTGTAAATCTGCGGGTCTGCTCGTCTACAAATGCACTAAAATTACAACTTCATGCCTCTGGTTTACATCGCAATCTTTCTGTAATTTCTAATGCATAGATTCTCTCACCTATGAATTATGCAGTACTGGACACACACTCATTCAAAATCTGCTGCAGTGAAACTTGTAAAAATGCGTCAATTGTAAGAAAACAAGGTAAAGCGCTCCTTTGACGTCAAAACATCACTCATCCATTCAGCATTGACCTTGGACTGTTCTGTCTTTTCACAATGTGTTGCCATGGCTAATAGAGCAGCTGCAAAAAGCAATAGAAATAGCGCACCATTCATATAAACCAATAATTTTTTAATGTGAGCAGAGGCAATGAGCCATTATATTAGCTGTGACTTTCCTCAGCACCACTATAATAGACCTAATCCTGCCATGTATAGACTGTTAGGGTTTATTTTTTATGTTTTTTATACAGTCAGGATATGTATACACCCCAAATAGACACTATATATGTCTATAATGTATGGTTTATTGTTTATGGGTTGGAACTAAATGACCAAATATCCAAACACTGCAAAATACTGTATTAAAAGGCCATTGCAATGCATTAAATTGCTCATGTAATTTTACCTAAGTCTATCAGTCTAAAAAAAAAAAAAAAAATGGAAAGTGTGGTTATTGTAATACATAATAATAACTCATGGAAACAGACACATCTGTCATTCTACACAATAATGTTATTAAATCAAACCTTGTATTAAGAATGTAAATGATAGGAAACATGGAGGCCAAAACAGTAGTGATTTGGTCTTTTTATAATCATGGTTTGTATTGGTAAATAGAGCGGAGTCACTATGCCAGTAACCTTGCTTATTCTATCTATTACCACTACTACTATGCGGAAAAGTAACTGACCATTATTTTTAGTTAAATGCAGACACACTTGGTGAATTAACGATTCATTCTTTCCACTTAAATAAATATCAGGTTGGCTGTGTAAATATTTCGAGGGGTCTGTCAACAGGGCAGCCTCCGTCATGCAGACTTATGCAAACACGGTACAGATCGAGACGGTGAACAAAATCTATTACAACCAGAAGCAGGTGCTAGATATAATTGAACAACATTAGAATAGTCTACCTCATGTTAATCCCCACAATATTATGATCAGTGTTTGTATATGTGTACATATGTATTTGTGTAGCTCATTCAGAACAGCTCTTTCTTGGTAGACTTGGGATTGGTAGGTTGCCAGGTCACAAATTAAACCTGCTGACAAACGCTTGAGTCTAAAACTGGATCAGGTCTCCAGGGCTGGTTTTTGTGCAGCTGAATCTTGCGGGTGCTGACAAGTACACTTCCTCCCTCTCCGTTACCCCTGCAGATTTGCTATAATGGTGCAGTCCTGGATACAGCAGCACCTTGGCGACTCCCTTCTGGGTATGACCACGCAGCTTCTGAATACGAATGGGCAGTAAACCACAGTAATGAAAAATGTCCCAACGCTTTTACTTATGTGCTAATAGGCGCGTTAGTAGTTGTCAAATCAGTACAACCGATTGTAGTAGTAGCAGGAGTACAATTGTCAAATAAAAGATATTCAGTGAGAAATAATACAAGTGTGTTCTTTCAAATTACTATTTATATTATGTTGTTATTGTTGGCTTTGTTTTGATACATGAACATACTTAAAATAAATTAAATTCAATTCTATTTATGGAGCAAATTTAAAAACAACTTCAGCTCACCAAGTCAACAGAAAACAAATATACAGACAATACGACACACAGGCAAAGAAACATAAAACACCAAGATATCCTGCCTAGAAATGATTAAATGCCAGGGAGAAGAGATGGGTTTTCAGTCTAGTCTGTATTAAAGACTGAGAGGATTTGACAGGCAGAGGGCGCTGTTCCATAGCCTGGATGCTGCCGCAGAGAAGGTTCTGTCACCTCTGATGAAGTATAGTGCTGCAGATAAAAGAGGACCCATAGAGTGCAGACATAATCAATAATAGTATTTCATTAATTCAATTACATACAATTAGTTTTAGTATTTAGGTATGATGTTGGTATTATTAGGAACATTTATAAGTAGCGAGTTTTAGTAGAAATAGCTACTAATCTTTTCTAATTTTAGGTGTAGTCATAGCCTTAAATGTATTAAAACTATATATTTGGTTATCATTATCTTTACACCACACAACAACCATTATTTTAAAGATTTTGAAAATATCATCCTAGTTTTTGTCTTGCACATCTTTTTTATTCATGATTAAAATGAACAGACCAATCGAATCACACTGTATCAGGTTCAGGTGCACATAACAAATTGGGTTGTGACCTACAGCGACGATTGTCCTATTGTTCACGCATCACCATTACAGATACACAGGGAAATTAGTACCTTCCTCTCCGGTGCTGGGCTTAAAACGTGACATCTCATTAGTTATTCTTTCTTTGCCCTTTTCTTATTTGCTTTTAATGGGCCATCCTTGCTCTTGGGGTGACAGGATGCCTATTAGCGTGCTGGTAAAACTTCTCTGCTCCTCTCTAGATAAGGAAATAACACATAGAAGTCAGAAGGGCAAACAGGGATATCGACAGCCTGATGAATGCAGCATAGTAGAATCAATAGTGATATAGCTTTGAGACTGATAAATATAATACCAAGCTTATGATGCAGGGTTGCAACCGGAAATTACTCTATATTATATTTGGGAAAAATTATAGAAAGGCAATAATCATAATAATTAAAATGGTATTAGTTTTATTTGGATATTGATTGTGGGTTTCATTATTGATGTCTAACACATAAATAAATAAAAATAAACACATATAAAAAGATGTGTACTGTTGTTATTGCATTCAGGTCCCTATTCATGGGATTTATCTTCATGTTTACACAGGACATTTTCATGACTTGTGAACATTCAAAAGATAGGTCACTTTGTTTTATCACTTTGAAACCCATGAATAGTCACTCAGTATCGAATTACACTGTTCGCCTAGAGTATTTTCAATAGTCAGCAAACAGAATATATAAAAGCTTGTAATGGCACTAACTCTTGTAATTTCAATATTAGGTCCTTCCCCCTATTGATTTCATACTGCTGTCTTTTTTAAAGAGCTTAGATCAGAAATACAAGTGCTTTATCATCAGTGCAATGAAGAGATTAGAAACAAAATAATAATTACGACGGCTCCATCGCACTGATACAAATGGAGACAGAAAACTGCTTCTCAATTAATGTACCATCCCCTAGGGCTGACACAAGAGCATCATCAATCATACATCTTCACATCTTACTCTAGATAATTAAAATATGCAAATGTGTGTATTTTTCTGTTTAATAACACAACTGTCTGAAGGCTGTGGGGAGGCAGCACAGAGAGGAGTCATGTTATTCCCAAATAGCAGCTGTACTGTTTAAGGCCTTGTTATACGTACATACTGTTTGTAAAAGGCTTCCTGCTCTGATCAATGCATTTGTGCACACTATGCATAAAGTGAACACATTACTCTACAGTACATCAGCTAAGAACAATGTACAGTCCTAACAGCAAAGTTACTTCTGCAGTTTTAGTCCCTGTCTTGTACTAAAACTGCAAACTAAAGCTAGAAATCTAATTTGAGATAAGACTGTTTCAGCAATTGAAGTAGAAAATGATATGCAACAAAATCAAGCCAGGGCTTCGAAATATGATCTTTTCTGATGATAGTTTATCAAAAAGCTGCAGGGGAAATGTGTAATGAAAAATGTTAAAAGGGTTTCTAAGGAGCTTCAACATTTTACAAAACCATGTGGTAGCTATAATATTAGCATGTTAAATGTCAACTGGGAAATTTTCACTAAGCCCTCTCTCTCCACTGCAGTGCTTAAACTACACAGAGACTTTTAATGAACATATCACATGAAAGGGCACGACAATAGAATGTCTCTCTACCCACTGGCCTACTCAAAAAGGAACAAAAGCATGGCTCTTCTTATGCAGAGCTCAGTTTTCCCATGTATCTGTAGTCAGAAAAAGCAATACTTATAAGCAACTTTGCTTTGCTTTAGGTTATTCCACTTAACTTTTCAGTCTCTTCAGCTCATTTCCTTGTGGAAAAGCTGCTATCACGTTTAGACCAGAGCAAATCTGAACAGGAGGAAATGACTTAGCCAACAGCTTATTTGAAGGCTGAAAATGGTGCTGATTATAATTCTGAAAAATTACTTTCCACCTATTGAAGCTACAGTAGTGATTTGGTCTCTTTATAATCATGACTAAAGAGTTTGACCTAATGTTGTACCGAGCCTCTGTCTCCTGCTGAGCCTGTAACCTCCCACCTCTGACTGAGAGAAACACTTCTGCTCCTCATATGACTAATCCACAGCCTCCAGTGCCAGAAGGCCAGCACTGCATAGGCCTGTCACCATAATTACTATTACAATATTTATACCTTTTCTGTGCATTAGTGGACCATTTTTGTTAGCGCGATAAGATTTGAGCTGTAGAGAATTGAATACGAAACTCCTATGACCCATAAACAGTATTTTGGTTTTTAATTTTGCTATTTATTTGTTGCCGCTCATGTTTTTAATGAGAAAAGGATTTACTGGGATAATGTTGTCTTTGGGGTTATTGTAGTATTTTCTCTAACAATATATAGCATTTGAAAATGTTTTATTGTGATACAGTGACGTGCGGTCAGGTGAGGCAGGTGAGACAGTGCCTCACCTGTCATCATAGAGAAAAATAAATGAAATAGTTATATTTATCCAATAATTTGTACTATAAAGTTATTTTCTATTTAACTTTGCAATTTTATTCTTTTTTTTAACTCAAAATTACTGAGGCACAGGCCGTTCGTGCCTCACCGCGGACTAACTGTGCTGTGTGCTAAGCTGCTGCTTTAAGTGGCTGTGAAAAGGCGCCAGGTGAGGCACACAGTTACCCTGCCTCATGGTTGGGGGCGCTCATGAGCCCAGGGATTCTTGCAACTCCCACAGAATAGGGGCCGCAAACTACAAATTAGAGTTAGCAAGTGAATTTTAGCAATTCACTTTTTTCTCTATGTCTGGCCTTACTTTTTAAATGGAGGAAGATTATATATTAAAGCTCAAGCAGTTTTCTAAACTGGACTTTCAGACGAATTGACTAATTAAAGGACCGAGACCAACACTAAAGGAGCTAAATGGTTTGCTTCAGACAACAGGACGAAAGACTCGCTCTTTTCAAACAGAGTGGTACGAAATGGTAAGAAATTTAATGACTTCAATCCACTGAAAATTGTGGAACCAGAATAAGGATAAAAAAAACAATACAAAACCAGCTTGCTTTTTATTTCATACTATTAGAGCTATTTCATATGGATTTCAGAACTTTTACTTTGAAATTATTTTGGCCCCAAATCACTGGAAGAGAAACTGACCAGGGGCCAAATGTACTGACACCTGGTTTATATGTTTGTAAATCTGATTGTGACGACATCAGTGCCTCACCAGCCATGAAGCTCACTGCACGTCACTGTTGTGATAGGTTTAGAACTGCCCTTAAATGACCGAGCATCCATCACTTTCTATGTCCTCATGTCTAACCCTGTTTACTAAATATTTACACCGCTGCCAGTATGACCCTGTCAGATGAACTCTTGTCAAAGTCTGACCTCTCCAGGGCTTGCTTTGTTTTTGGAAATAATAATAAACTAGTTGTGCATAGCTACAGTGTCACTGAGAGTTTGCCGTCTCTATCTTTTGTTTAACCAGCCTTGACCACAGCAGATGGGACAATTAAAACAACTCCCGCAACAGTTGTTCTCTGCAGCATTGTAAGTATATTTTTAGAAAGCAAACTACAATGTAAAATGAGCCATAACAACAGAAAAAACCCTATATCCAACCCCATTTATAGACTAGCTCTCACCACTTGGCTTTATACTGTAACTGTGGTCCTGTTTGTATTGTAACATCTGCCACCTGAAACAACAACACACTTCTTTGGCAATTTTTGTTTCTAACCAGGCTGGTCAAACATCTGTCTCCACATGCAACAACTATTCAAACCCATTATGAGAATGGTTATGGACATCTGCACCTCAGCAAGTTAGGACAAAATGTACACTTGGTGCTCAATATATCAAACTCAGGAATGAGACAAAGAGGGGCTGAAGAGCGATGAATACTTGGAAAGAAAAATTATTAAAACAGAAAATGTTAAAAAGCAGTAAAACTATGAAAGTGGTATAAAAATACAAATGATGTCTCTAAGAATAAATTAAGAACAAAACCATAAATATAAAGTCATGGTGAAGAAAAGTTATGAAGAAACAAGAAAACATATTCTAACAAAATGTTACTTATTGAGACTCTAGTCGTTTACCTATACAGCACCAATGCAGTACAATTTCCGTTTTTATGAATGAACATCAAATGGACCACAGTGCTATGAAGGGCATGGCCACAGTGAACTGTGCACTGAATTTACTCAAACACAAACACCTTTCTGTAGTCCATTGTCAAATAAAGTCCACTGTCAAAAAAAAAAAGGGAAAAAAAAGTTAAATAGATTGCCAAATACACATAATGTTCACTGTAGTGTATGTTCCCTGCTATCTTGTTACATAAGCACTGTGCATTTCATTACAATACAAATCCGTTCTGTCAATCATAATTCTGCATTAGAGGAAGCTTCTGGTTTTCAAATCTGAGCAGTTCATTCCTGTATGTTGATCTGCCCTCTATTGGTAACGCCCAACACTACATTATACATTTTTACATCCAGTATGATGTTAATGTGTAGACATATATTGTTTTTTATGATTAAAATGTACTTATTTTAAAGAGATCAACGGTTTGTTTTATGAGTTATGTATTTGCCAGTTTTGAAAGCGATTAGCCCTGTAATCCGTCCTCCTCCCTCTGCCTCCTCTCGCTAGTGGAGGCAGACTGCTGAGACCTCACTGCCATCTGGACTCAGACAGAGCCAAAGCACCAGCAGCCCCAGACAGGCTGTGCTTATGTACCCAACACACATACAGGAGGCTGAATCCACCGAAAAGATTTCACATAAAAACAATGAAATAGATACAGGAATGTGAATCGTCACCTGTATAATACACTCAGGTCACTTTACATACTTATTTATCCTGTTCATATTCTGCACATAATAATAGAGCCACTTAATGTACATAATAGTGCTGTAGCCCTGTATTTATTTGATTATACTTTATATTTATGTTATATTTTTGAGTGCCTATTTCTACTCTTTTGCTGTTTTTGAACTGTGTGTTGCAACATTAAAATTTCCCCATTGTGGCATAAATAAAGGTTGTCCTATCCTATCTTATCTTATCTGATCTATTCTTATTTTCTCAGTAGAAATGAACAATTAATAAAGAATCATCATTATTAATTTATGGAAATACACATTTGATAAAGCCCAATGAGTCTACAGGCTCCGTTTCGCAATGGAGAAAAGTCAAACTTGCCTTCCCATTGTTCAAAGAGTAAAACAACGAGGAAAAAAATCATAAATTGTTTCTAGAATAAGTCAATTTGAACTTAAATGCAATCATCCAATCAGTGTACCTTTATTTACCCCAAGTGATTTGGAATTTTCAAAATTAAACTAATAAAAATATATTCTATCAATCAATTAGACTAAACCTTTCCTATTATGACCACAAAATACATAGAACTGCACCTACTTAAATAATAATAAGTACTATAACCTCACTAAACCATTTAAATATAACTGCTGTTGTTTCGGGGTTATCTTCAGGACACATCTGGTATTACCACCTCGGATATAGCTCTCTCTTTCCACATTCAGCTTCATGTCTTCATTGATAAAACAGTGATAAATACAGCCTCCACCTCCCTGCAGCAGTGCATCCCATCAGTGGACAGCCCTGCGCACCTCCTCACCCCTTGTCCCAGAGATAAATGGCTCACTGTGCCCTCATCCTGCAGGTCCTATCGATTATCACACCTCTGCTCTCTGTGTGTACTCTCCTCTTTTCTGCTTCTCTCTGATATATCACACCTCATTTCATACACACACAGCGTCGGGATCGATTCAGGTGATGTCTCTTTTGCACTGACTCTGTTTTCAAGGCAGCAATCTTGGGAAGAAGTGAAAAATGCTAAACACAATATGAATGCACAATCATGTTAGAAATATGCAGTCCTAACACGTTCACACTTGGACACATATCATAGCAAAATTGGAACATAACCTGGAACTAAACCTGGACTACATCAGGACAAAACCAAGTCTACATCGGGGCTAAACTGTACCCACTCAGGACCTAACAAATCCAAGTGTAAAAGTACCCCTATGTTCATAAAATGTCAAAAAAGAACACAAAAACATAAGGAAAAATCTATATAAACAATTACATTAGAATAGTAATAACTAACATTAACCTTGCAACAAGTCCACATGAGTGCTGAGTGCTAAAGCTAAAATGTATTATAATATAAGCATGGAATGGTATCTGCATTTTACAAGAAAGAAATGACAGATTCAAACAGTGAAACAAAAAAGAAATTTAATGTGGCTCTTATTTTTTTTTCTAGATAGTTTTTTTTTTTTAGATTTACATGAGCTACCCTTCCAGTTTTATTACACAGATAAACTTCAGGCCGACTGCAGTTTGCCTGATTTAAAAACACACAACACTAAAGATATGAGAGCTGGCAGCAAACCACCATTAAAACCATAAACAACAGAGCAAAGGCTGCAGTAACGTGGCCATTAAAGGGTCCAGGGTTTGATGTACAGTGGTGGCGTCTATACTACAGCCCATACACCACCATTAGAGGGAATGATTGCTGCCATATTTCAGCCTGTAGTCGTCCGCTCAAGCCTTGGGTAATAGCTGCTCGTGACAGTGGAGAAAACAAATGCCTGTCATAAGAAAGAGCAGGTAGTGAGCAGTAATTCAACAGAGAAAGTCATTCAAGTGGAAATCAAAGCTGTTTTTTATAAAAGAAGGGGGCTCTTCATAGGATATTTGACTGAATAAAACAGACCTAAACAAGAACCAAGAGAAAGGTTTTTAACAACAAATACCTACAATAATTGCAGGAAATTAAGACCAAATGAAAAGACAATACAATTCTGGCAATACTTTTACAACTTCACTGTAAGTCAGCCTGAGAAGCCTCATATATTTCTTTTTAACTGACATAACCATTGCTCACCACTAGATGGTATCATTGACGCTACTGTGGCATCCTTTGTGACTAAATAAGGAGTGAAACATATTTTACAGAAACAAAACAAGAATGGATTATGTTTGATATATACTGAACTTTGTCTGATACATAATAGAATTCCAGTATTGCAGTATTTGATAGTAATGTGTATAGTATAAGTAGAATAATATTATAAAGAAGTCCAAGATATAAAAAAAAAAAAAAAAAAAAAAGTATATGCATGGACATTAATCAAGTAAAAGGGGCTATTTTACCCCTAAAGAAGATATAATCTGCTGATTTACAAAAAATAGGTCTATATGTTAACATAAGAAATAATCTCTTTACAAACCACATTTAGTCCAAACATATTGATACACACAGACGTAAGTATGGCGTTTGATGCACTCAGCTCTTTGGTCTCTTTGGTAGAGGTCAAAGGTAAAGCTCTGACCTGGTGGAGTCAACATGGCCTTATAATAAAACAATAAACAACAGCCTCCTCTCAATAAGCTCCCAGTCTGAGTCCCACCACAGACACTTTCATCCAGTTGCTCTGAAATCTGAGGCTAAAAGACTGACACACACGTACTCGGGTAAGTACGTCTGCTACAAGAAGAACAACTTAAGTGCAATATATGGCTGAAGAGAAAATTGCGAAAGAATCAAATTCAAGACTTTATTCCACTGGCATGATAACTCGAGGAAAAAAAAACATTTCTGGAGGAACAATCCAGGAGACCGTTACTAAACAAATTCAATCATAACTTAAGTAAAATATGAAATAATTAGGACAATATATTTTTAGTAGTTAGCATTGTCATAGATAAAGACAAAGTGAAAAATTGCCTCTGTTCAGTGTAACTTGGTCTGGTGACATCACTTTTGTGTCTCCATGGAGATAGATAAGTTGAATGACATACTGTGGAACATTTCAGGCAAGACAACATATTCAAAATTATGGTACCATCTACGAGAAATGTTACATAGAGCAACTTTAAGTAAATTATTCTATAAATATATATATATATATATATATATATATATATATATATATATATATATATATATATATATATATATATATATATATATATATATATATATATATATATATATATATATATATATATATATATATATATATATATATATATATATATATTTTAATGCAAAAATAACAATAATTTCATAATGAGATTGGAAGCTGGATTCAAGCACCCCACTGTGATCATTATCCATTCAAACCATCCAGTTACATAAACACTACAATCTGAGATTTTGGCTCTTACTAAACTACTAATATAACTGTATAAGCTTGGTTTTTAGTGGTTATTAGTATCAAAACATCCCCCTTGACTTTAAAGTAATCACAGCATTATAAAGACTAATTTGCAAAGAAAGCTTCAGAATTTCACCACCAGCTAATTTACTGTCCATCCACGTTAGCATACGGTAATTGCACAATTATTTCAATTTATGTGAACAGTGAAGTTAGCATGAAAGTGCTGTTTAGAAATTGTCGCAAAAAGAGAAAGTTCATTAGAGCTTTGTTTATTCTGTGCCCTCTGTATGTGATGTCTGTGCGTGTTTGAAATCGTAGTCACTGAGGGGGTCGCCGTCGGTCCCAGGACACCTAATACTCTGCGTGCTCTAGGGCCGGCGAGAAGAAAAAGACCACTATTGGATTAGATACCAAAATAGGGTGAGTGTTTGTTTTAATCAGACAGTGACACGGGGAGCTCGGGCCTGGGGAGAGGGGAATGGAGAGGAGCGAGATGGAAGAGTCCTCCAGACAGATACAGAGTCTGAGGGGGCAGTCAGGGCGAGTGGTCCCCAGGCTAAGGGCCCACCATGGGGCAGAGGAGGTCAGAGGATCGGCTGGCTTCTGGAGGTCATTGTCAGGCCAGCAGAACAAGTGGACACTGACCACTTCCCAGACAAAGCATGTGCAACAGAAGAGTAAAAGCCTCAAAACCAAAAAAAAAAAAAATTAATAGTTTTCCAAGTAAAAGATTTTGCTGCTACTACAACTACTATAGTCACTACTACAGTCATCGCAGTCAAAACTTTTCTAAGATGTTTTTTCTTGAGAATGACACAAAAAACAAAACAAAAAAAGTACAAAAAATGTATTAAATTCCCTCAGTAGGCATAACTTTCCATTTCTGCTGTGATTTCTGCATAAGAAGAGTGAGATAAGTGTGTCTGAAACAGTAAAGACAGCTTGAGAATACTTAGCTCTGCCACAATTATAGCCTTGTTGGTTTGTGTACTCACAGATTAAACATGAATGAGATAAACATTTGAAATCTGATCTTTCTGATAACAAAACATAGTAATAAGAGCTTGGATAAGGAGTCAGAGTACCAGTAATAGGCAGACATAGCCGTTTTTCCGTCCAGTTAAAGATTATAAAGCTGTGTGCCAAAACCAGTGAAATGTGGCTGTTAGGAAGATTTATTGCTGCAGCTGACTTTGTGTAGTGGGCCCTATAAAGCTTACCAAGATACACCACTAGATTTCATGTGTCAAAAATGATTTTCCAACTAAAATGAAGGGCAATTTAAGACATCTCTGGAAAGAACATTTAGTGTTATAGTCTCGATAAATAGATACCCATGATTTGTACAATTTAGGTTTTGGTCTCTTTCTCTTTTGTCTTTTTTTTTTCTTCTTTTTTTTTTAAACACACAATATATCTTTTGTTATTATTATATTCTATTGTTAACAATTAAATAGGTCTGTGCCATCCCTCAGTTGTCTGTACTATGATCATCTAAGAGTGTCAAAAATGTAAAAATATATGCTTTAAGGAGGTAAAAGAGCACCTCTGGCAACCCTGCAAATAGAAAATAGTCTAATTTAGCCCCAAAAGTCATTTAAAGTATTAAGTAGTGTTTAAGTAGTGTTTTCTAGCACTGCAACATATGTCTAAATTATAAAAATAGTATCCATTGGTCCTGAATGCAGAGGTGATCTGTGTACTTGTAAATATATTGTATTTGATTATCAAGGAAGGAAAGCGATCATTAAAAGAGACAGAGAGGGTCCACACAAGCCTTCTCTACGGTGTTATGGTAATGTTATCCCTCAGTCGGAAGTGCAAATCCTGCTGCTGCGAAGTGCTCATAAATTAGATTTTGTGAAACTTGGTGCAGAGGCGGTCTCCAGTGTGCCGTTCACTGTATAGTGCATAAGCATGCTAACACACTGCAGCTTTCATTAGCATTACCAAAATCCCCTTAAACTCCAATAACTGATTATTATATCCTACAAATTCACTCAGCTTCATTGTCAATTGGAAGGACTCATAATAGGACTTGATCTTATAGGTTTTGGCCTGGTCTGCTGCTCCAGTTGGAGTTTTATCTAAAACTGAGACAAGCTGGCTGGAGATATTACAACTGCCTCCAGAGCAGAGTAAGTGTTTGTGCTGAAAGCTTTTCCAAATTACAGAGAAATCGCCAGGTCACATTTCTGCAGCTGCTTCTTATTCCTGAGCCTGCAGAGTCATCCTAAACAGTTTATTTTTGATTCAGATGCTGAAGCTCCTAAGCCAGGGTTGTTAGTCCTTTCTGCTTAAATCTCCAGATAAAACTGATGAATTTGCATGTTCTTAAAATATTCACAATCTTATTTTTATATGAATGCTCAATAGACCCACAAATTTTAGGCATAAAGTGAGGTCAAGCAGTGTTTTAATTATTTGAGGTCTAAATATTGTTTGAAGAGGTGAAATAAATCAATGGATTTTGATTGTAATAAATGAGTTCTGTAAAAAAACAAATAATTAAAATGGGGAATTGTAAAACTTTAGACCATGGACAGATAGGGTCAAAGTTATAAGAGAGATAGCTCAATTAACTCAAAGAAAGATTAAATAGAGCTTTCACACAGAACATGATCTAAAGTGGATGAGTTGTCTTACCACCCTGTGAGTGAGCAGTGCGTCGTGGGTAAAGGGCTGTATTATGGGATGTGTCTGGGTGGTTTGGTGGGGTCACGCCGCGTGCCCAGGCCCTCAGGCTCCAGTAGCAGGACGAACCAGAGCATCCGCTGAGAGGATGACCCCAGAGCAGCGCTTGTACAGCTGCACCTTATTGGACAAAGAGACGCGGCACCATCCGGCAAGACTCATATTCGACTAAGATTCGTCCTGGAACAGAAGAAGCAACATATTTAGTGTCTTGTATTAGACACCTGTGGAAAAAATCTAAGACAACTAAATGTAATCAGTGGTCCCTATTTAGGTCTAGGTACAGAAGAAAATGTTGTATAAAGGTTATGCACTAAAACCACCTCTATGCTTTAGAACAAGTTGTTTTACAACATTAAATTTGAATTTATACAAAATAATGATTAAAGAAAAATATCTATAGAAAAAAGAGCATTTCCTATAAGCGTTCATTCATTCATTCGTCTAAATTAAGTTGTTGGTCTAAGCTACAAAAATTATGATACATCCTATTACAGATACTGATAGACTAAATAGTTATGACACGATAGTCTATGTTATGGGATGGTGTAATAAGAACCATTCGCTGGTAACCCCACAGTTCTTGTGGAGGCCGCTGTCGTATCCCGCTGATCCAAACCAATTCACTGAACCTAATGTACTTCCCCATCCCCTGACTGTCTGTCTCAGTTATTTGACATTTGATTAGACTTGGCTCTAGTTTCGAACAGAAGCGCTCAGACGTCACTCTGTGAATCATTTTACCGAGTGAGAAAACACTGCTGGAAACACCGTGATATTGTCAAACGCTAAATGGACTGTCCTTTGTTGTGTTATATAAGCCTCTCTTTACAGGGGCCGGTGCGTTAACGAATGATTTTTGTAAAAAAACAAAACAAAAAACCGTCAATCTTCACTCATTATTTCAGAAGCTGATGCGGCCCGTGCGCACGGTACCAGGGTCACCGGAGAGCGAGAGACAGCTGATGAGCTGGAGACGAGCCGCAGCCAAATCAGCGTCTGTAGACTATAGTCTAACACTGTACATGTTGAGAGAAAGTCAAACAGGAATATCCACGACAGACTGGTTTTGTAATACGCTTAGGCTGTGCGTAAAACAGGTGTCCCATTATGCAGAAGCGACTCGGTTTTATTAACAGCTGAAAAAGACTCAATAGTTATTTTTTGCTCACTCTATCATCTTATGTTATAAATTATTATTTGTAAAATAAAATATAATAATAATCATAATAAGCAACACGCACTTACTCAAAAAAATATTTTAAGACTCAAGGTAAAAAATTATTTACACATTTTACTCCCCTGAGTTGAAACGCTAAAGGTTAGGAAATATATCTTAGCTTAGTAAATAGAATTTGAAGAAAATCTTTTCTTTGGAATTTAATTCTGTACTGCTGGCAATTTATTTTTTTTCTGAACAGTTAGACTATTTTTATGGTAAAAACACATTGACACAATAAAATCAATTTGTAGTGAGAAATAGACATCATGTCTAAAACCGGCAACAGATGTAATAATAAATACAACAGGTATAGAATAGAATAAAATTAGCACGAGTAAAAATAAACTTACATTCATAGGCTTGGCCTACTCAATGGAAAGTGCACGGCATCCTGACCTGCCGCTCGACTCACGCAGACTGTATCCATGGCGACGACGCGGAACACGCGCTCAAATCCTCGCGTCGCAAATTGATCAACAGGAAGATCATCGGGACGGTCGGACCATGAGGGACCGTGATTTTAAACTGAACAGATCAACACGATATAATACATAAATAATAATTTCTTTAATCCCGCGGGCACGCGTTTTCTTTAGCTAGCATTCAGTGGAAACTTCATTAGCTAGTAAGTAGCATAAAGGCTAATTTTCTAAACATTTGCGGAAGATCGTTTTTCTAAAGGAACTAACATTAGATGTTTAACATGTCAATGTAAAACGAAGAAAACACGCGCTGTGATAGCATTTTTTGATAGACTTTCGATAGACATTTATTAGGCAGGCCATTTGATCACTAAACATATTTAGCTTACCTACGCTATTAGTTTGTAGCTATAGTTTATTGCAGGGTTCCCATCCAGTAGATGGCGATCCAACAAGATTCTTATACCTCACAAATTAGCTTATATTTTATTATGACCAAGTGCTCTAATACCCACGGTTAAGAAAAAGTAATCAATAAACTGTTCACAAATGCATAACGTGACAATAGCCAGACACCATATACATTAATACATTAATATATTACTCTAAAATGATTTTCATTGTTTGTTGTATTTGATTTCTGTCTTTCAGACTCATCCCCCCCTGTGTGTTATGGCTAAGATCCAACTCACTGCTGTCTCTCACTGGGCTTAGGGTGCTCCATGACGCCTCTCTGAGGTTAGGCAAAGGACAGTGTCCGCATTTCCCATTCACTTGAAATACTAAAGCCCCCTTGCTACAGCCGTGTGTGCTTCCCAGAATGCACCTCTCCAGCCGCTGACCCTGGGGTCAGCTGCTGTCAGTCACAGCTTCAGCTGGCTCTGCTGCTCCTGGACATGACTGGAGGTTCTGCACATGGGATCATCTCTGTGCATTCATGGTGCCTAATTAAATTAGCTATCCTTCTCCTATTCTAATGCAAACCTCAGGTTGAATCACCGCCCTGTACGGGAGAGGAAGAGCCTGAGGCGTAGACACTAAGACAGACAGCCACTATCACACACTTACACTCCTGAAGCACTTCTACACGGGTATTCATTTAGTCTACATCCCATAATATTCAACAAATCTGCTGATTTTCCTGTTGTGCCCTTTATGCTGGACACAGATGTCTGAGCAGAAAAACTACGCCTGCATGTAGCATTGTAAAAAAATATATTAACATAATTATAACAAAGGGTGAAAAGCACTGCTCTAGTTTGTGCACTGCATTCTTATCAGAAGGCTCAGGCGACAATAGTTGTGTGTCTGAAGTGATTTTGAGAAGTATCGTGGGCATGTGCAGGTTGTTTAGGAGGTCATGTGTGTCAGGGAGAGGATGTAAGGTGTAACCGGGTGTGACAAAGCCCTGCAGTGGGACGTCCCGGGACAGAGGATGTAGAACAGGGCGAGGTGGAAGCAGTGCTTAGCCTAAGGGCCGCAGGGGGCTCAGTGAGACTGGGGTCACCTTTATCCCTCGTCTGTGCCCAGCTCTGAGGGGCAGCGGGGGGGCTCCAGGACCCAACAGGCTGAACTGATTTCCTGAGCGGGGTCATGGCTCGGACAGGTTTGGGGGACAAGGGTATAGACCACAGGGAGCAGAGTGGAGCTGGTTACGTACAGTGCACTGATATATCTGATAAGAAAACGCTAGAGGAAAACACAAAAATATGTCTAGGGCAGAATTTAAGGCCAGCATTTTGTTATTGAAATCTGTAGGCAATGAGAATATTTCGATATGCTTTTGAGAAGCTAGGACAACCTTTACTTGTCTCACAGTGGGGAAATTGAGTTTCATTTTGTTCAGTTGATCTGTCAGATCAATTATGTCACAGCACTAGCGTAATATTCAACTTTATGGGTATTAAAAGCTTAATAATCTGCAGTCTTACTTTGGGATGTATGTTTTTAATCTTACTATATCATTTTTATTTTTCTGTAGTCAAACTGCCTCCCCCAACCGCAGAGACATGTTGGAGACTCTTTCCAAACAGCATGCCTGTAACTCCACATCATCTGCCTCTTAATGCAATATTCATATAAACACTCTACCTGCAGCAGCTCCCAGATCACAACTCTTCCTCTTGGCCACATTTCTGGAGTGCATTTACTCAGCTGGCTCTGTGAATCCAAGAACTCTCTGCCCCCTTAGGCTACACAGGACATAGTTGTCACGACATTTCAGAAACATATCCTATTCCCCCATGTGTTTACGTCCCACCAACATACCCCCCTCAGAGAAAATTATGAGGTTTTTAATGGTGGTCACTCAGTGAGCCAGTTTGATAAATAGTGGCAACTGTAGCAATGTTTATGGGCAGGATAACATTTAGAGTGAGAGCTTGAACGGTAGCTCTGATTTAGATGACAGCAAAGTCTTTTGAGTCTTATTGCCCCACTGACCCAAACATGCTAATCTAAGTCATGTTACAAGCTAATGTTGTTAAGCCCTATTTCTACAGCAACTAATCACTTGAACTTGAGGGCGCTCTTCTTCTCCATGTCTGTTCATGGCCACTTGATATAGGAAAACTATAGTATAAGTGGATTTCACACTTTTCAATGAGACACAACAAGAGAGGCCATTGCTTAGAGATTCTTAATATTAGATTGTCTAATTGTCTAATTAGAATATTTGTGTGTATATTAACATATATGTTGATTGATTTATCTGGTCTCTTGCTACTATCACCTAGAGCAAGTGCCAACAGCATAGTAGCAGGATAAGTCTCTGATGAAGTAAACTGCATAGATGAGCTTAAAGTGGCAAACAACTGTTTTGTGTTCTTAGACATGGTACTTCGCCCACATTGACTAGTATGAAAGTGGTGTGTGTGTGCGAGTGTTGGTGGTGGTTGGTGGGGGCAAAAGCGCAGATTGGCAGCATCACTTTTGTCAATATGTCCCAGGGCAGCTGTGGCTACAATAGTAACTTACCACCACCAAGTGTGGAATGAATGAATATTGCATGAAATACAGCAACTGTGCTGGAAAAGCGGTCCATAAGAGTTATGCATTTATTTTTGTTATGATAATAATAATAATAATAATAATAATAATAATAATAATAATAATATTATTATTATTATTATTATTATTATTATTATTATTATTATATTATCATCATCATTATTATTATTATTATTATTATTATTATTATTATTATTAATATAAACTGTGAAGGAATTTTGTATAATTCCCAACAATTTATTTCAGGTCGTTTATTTGATTGGACAAATTTGACAGTTTGTCGTGTCTTAACTTAGGCCTAATTATGTGTTTTATAATGTGGATAATGTGTTTTATAGCAGTAACCTTTCTGAATTATAAACTTCTGAGTACTTTGATATCCTATGTCTCCAGACTGAATCAGAGAGGGCCCCTGGCCTAAATGGACCTGTTGTTTACGCACTTGTCCATCAGCTGAGTGGCGCACGACTCAGGTATCCGCACGGAGATCCGCAGAGATGTGGAGATGTCCGCACGGGCAGCGCTCTGACGGGACTCGGTAAGTGCACTGTGTTTGGATGAAGCGGGTCTAGATCAGAGATAACACGTCAGAATAACAGTCTTTTATCTTACTGTTGAGTCAAACCCATTCGCACAACATTTGGTAGATTCGACCAGATTGAACAGATAACTTTGGCTTTAAGATGTATCTTTTACTTTATATGCGATATTTAAAGGATAATACTAGATTTTAACAGTCTTATTAATCTCCAAAGAAGTTCATTCATGTTTTCCTCGAACATGTTCCTCTTATATTAAAATGCAGGCCTTGCCGAGTTGTTCCTAGTATGAAAATGCGTTGATTTTGGCCATAGGGTAATGTTTTGTTTTTTGATTTTTTTTGTTAAAATAAAAAAAAATAAAAATGTGTTCATTCATATTTTTTTGTGCGTTCACATTTAGGCCTACATGTAAATGTTGTAATACCTTTAACAAAGTGTTGAAGTGTGTATTAAGCGATTGTCGTCTTTCGATGCGCTCGTGCGTAAAAGTCAAATAAATAGGATATTGAGTCAAAATAAAGTGGCACATGAAATGGTATTACAGTGAATAAAAACGTGTGTTTTACTAA
This sequence comes from Periophthalmus modestus, assembly GCA_019594935.1. Taxonomy (NCBI): domain Eukaryota; kingdom Metazoa; phylum Chordata; class Actinopteri; order Gobiiformes; family Gobiidae; genus Periophthalmus; species Periophthalmus modestus. Next base: position 15,159,391 of record JAIEZT010000084.1, on the reverse strand, counting down.
ATACGTAGTTGATACCTTATGGCATATAAATGCTTTAAAATAAAATATGGCTACTCGCTGCGCCCGCGTATGCAACTACCCTAATTAAAAACAGCAAAAGATATTTTAAAACACATTTGCAAAACATGGCAATGATGTGTGCCATATAGGCTACTGTCATAGGCTACATTTAGCATTATTCTCGCTCGTTCCGAAGCCTGCGAATGTGGGTTGGTGTAATTAAATTGTACATTTTAATATTGTCTATTTAAGTCAATTTAAGACCTGATCAGTATTTTTAAAATAGTCTACTTTTATATCCCATTTCCCCACGCATTTGTTTTGCACACGCGTCTTGTCTTTGTGCTGCATTTGCATAAAGACCATAACGACATGTGAAATAGGAATTAAATGGTTAATTGAGGGGACACAAACCACACGTGATTGAATTTTTGGCAAATTATATGAGACTGTTGGAAGCTGGATAGGCCTTGACGCGCGCACCCACAGCTCTCGCGCTCTTTTGGAAACACGCACGCTTCCACGCACGCGGTGCCGGTTTCACGGGTCTTTGTTTCTGATCTGGTAAATCCCACCCACTTGACTTTAGCGGGAGAAAAAAACAGAGACCTGTGCGCCCGCTCCATCAGCAGCCAGTCACTGTCGTCTCTCGTGCGGAGCTGGAGCGATATGGACACGGACACTTGTTTGTCTTTCTCTTCGCAGAGCAGCAGGCGGACTCCGGACACCCCTCCTGGTCTGGAGCACGGCTCTGGCCCAGGGACCTTCTTGCACTGCGATGAACTGAAAGCCCCGCACCTTGGTCCACTGCAGCATCGCCTGAGCTTACGTGGGGACCTGTACACCGCGGCCATGGCGGACTTTACGCACGGAGGTGCACAGGCCACTGCGCCCGGTTCTCCGGGAAAACACGGCAAGTTTCTGGAAAGTTTAAATCAGGACCAAAAGGGGACTGTGATCAGTGGTAAACCAGGATTTTATGACTCAAGCTCAGATGGTAAGTCGGGCAAGTTCAAGTTTGCGGAAAACTTGAAAATCGTTATAAAATGTTAGTTTATAACTTTCTTTTCGGTCAGACGACTGAATAAAGTTATTTCTTCAGTTTCTAAACCGCCTGTAGAATGCAATTTAACAAAACCTATTGAATGTGTTTCCAAAAAATTTAAATTTTTGTAGATAGACTGAGTGCGTTTAGAAAAATAACATGTTAGTAATTAATGGAGCCACTTCTTTAACTTGATATATAAAACCAAATTTATAAAGTTATCCTTTTTGTACATACATTTTCTCCCTTTTAAGTTTAAAACTAAATACATTAACTGAACTGTTAGAATTATTTATATATTAAATACCAAAATATATTTACTTTACAAAAAAAGTTCTGTTCTACTATGGTGGTAATTAATAATACAATTCAAACTAAATTTACTTTAACTTGCAATTAGACAAGTTAGACAGTCATGAATACATTTTCATAATAAATGATCATTTTGCACTGAAAGTGCAGTAGCCCTATGCCATTGCAGTGAAAGTCTGAACACTTGTGACGACAGGTCAGAGGTCAGTGCCACAGACGGGACAGCGGCCGCCAGCCGTCAGAGACTAATCACTGTTTTAAATGATAGACTCTGAGCTCAGAGCAGGCGTGTTGTGAATGCTGTCAGACTTAATAGTCAATAAATGTCCATGTTTGAGGAAGTGTATCCTGAAGAAATAGTTTCTTTCTCTTTATTTGTTGATGTTGATGAGTGTGTAGAACGGAGGAGGATATGAGGTCTCAGACATCTCTGTGTCCACAAAAATATACAAATGATTCATGTTCCTGCCAAAAATAACACTATCACCCGCCCATTTCAAAGCCTCTCATTCTTTTCCAAATTAAGTTTTCATCTGAAATAGCTTTGTTGTTGTTTTTTTTTTCTTGCTATCTATCTATCTATCAATCTATATAACTTGTAATTTGACATATCTTTATAACTTTATAATTCAATTAATAAAACATAGTGTGTTTATTTAATAATAATTTAGTAAAAAAGTATAATTCTGCAAACAAATCCCCGTCTTCATTTAATGATACAAAAACACAAACACACAACCAAACATTATGTGATTAAATCTGACTGTGTATTTGACTATTATTCAGCATAAATTTATATGGGCCGAATTGTTTTTATACATGCTTAAATTGCTTCATATTTTCTGTATTCATTTGGCCTTGTAATTCCCATAAGTGCTTGTCAGTGGACGTGCAGCGGATATGGATTTTTGACAGAGTAAAAGCCACAGTTACAAATGTCCCGCGGCCCCTGTCTGTCCTGAGAATTTTCAGAGCTGTTGTGAATAGTGTGGATCTAATGGACATGAGGAAATTAATGTTGCAATGAGAAGTGCTCTGAGCGGCCCCAGATTGAATTAGTGCAGTGGAGTTGTGTCTGCTGCCTCCAATGAGAGTGAGACAGGGTCAGACGTAATGAACACAGACATCAACATCCAAACAGCGAGGCGCACACAAGCGTTTTGTCAGTCTCTTACAGGGGAGGAAAAAAAAACAGTTTTCTCTGGAAATAAAGTGTTTTTCTACTTATTTAGTGAATCAGTAATAGTCCAAATGAAATGTTTTATTTTGAAAAACAAAAGAAAACACACACATACATATGGTATTTTAGTAAATTATTGAAACATGCAAACTGAGAAATTAGATTTGAATAACATCAATACTAAAGTAAGAATAGTGGTAGCTCTTTCCTCACAACATGAAGGCTGTGGAATGGATCCTTGAGTCGGCTAACACACCGTCTCTCCTGCTGTCCTAAGGTAGATGAGAGGAAATGGCTGTCTGTCTGCGACTGGACACTGTTCTGCATGTAGAACAGTGTCCGTATGATTTTTAAGAAATACTTCTTTTATACTGTGTGTACAGTATAAACAAAGAGATATAACAGATATAATGCGTAATTCATGTTTTTCACCTTTCTGTTTTCATTTTTTTCAGATTTTTGTTTAAAAGCAACATTTTGAGTACTTGAGTAACCATTCCAGATATAGAATATTTTATTAATGGCAACAGTCTGAAACCATGGATGATTGAATAAGAGTTGAGACCCAATCTGGTTTAGGGCTATTTAGTTGAATAAATTATGTGTGTTGTTTTTCGACACAACAGGACAAAACTTCCTTTGTGCAATGAGAAAAACAACCAAGAGGTAATGGGTTTGGATGATTCTTTTGAAAGAATTTATCTGATGTGATGTTTAATGTAATAAAACGGCTAAATGTTGACCACTGACCACTAAGTTACATTCAGTTTAGCTGTCATTTAATTATTTGTTTCTTGTTTTTAACACACATGATTCCACTTAGCTTTCTCCATGGCTAACCAGAAAAGATAGAACTCAGGCTATAAATAGGAACTTCAGATTTTGTCCATCGTAAAATACAGTTGTAAAAGTTTGATAATCAGTGTTATTTTAATGTCCCTGCAAATGTAAGTTTTATGAGTTTTATGAGTAAAGTCACATAGGGTACGTTATAAGACATCATTAATGAAAGTAAATTATGGTTATTTTGACAAATCAGTGTAAGTGGACAACATTAGAATTTGACATTGTGACATGATACCTCATAATAATAAATAACATTCAGCGCTTTTCAAAATACCTTAAATTTCTTTATATTGGAGGAAAGGCAAAAACAACTCAAAACACAAACATAGGAAACATATGTACATTACCGTAAACACATTCATAGTATTGCCAGATATTTAAATTTTCTGTTTTCTGTTATTTGTGTTCAAAGGCAGAGAAAAGGGAACCCCCAAAGCTTTGGTCTACCCTGGGATCGGCTCAGACTGTTGTGCAAAGATGAAAGAGGCTGCAAGCATGATCCAAGGAGACTCCATCGCAGACTCCATCGATCTGTCGGGAAAAAACAAAAAGCGCCGAAATCGCACCACGTTCAGCACCTTTCAGCTGGAGGAGCTGGAAAAGGTCTTTCAGAAAACGCACTATCCTGATGTGTACGCCCGCGAGCAGCTGGCCCTCCGCACAGAGCTGACGGAGGCGCGGGTACAGGTGAGGGCTAGTCCTTTTCTTTGCTTTAAAACAATAAAATAGAGACTTACCACTGTCAATCTGGTCTGGGACAGGTTTGGTTTCAGAACCGCAGAGCCAAGTGGAGGAAACGGGAACGCTACGGCAAGATTCAAGAGGTCCGCAACCACTTTGCTGCTACCTACGACTTATCTCTACTGCCTCGCCATGACACATATCAAGTAAGAACTACTGACTTGGTAACACTACAGTTACCATTCATAATTGTAATTTTTTTTTGGGTCATTTGTGATTCTGTAGAAGTTTGTAAATTTATTAAAACTTAACAATAACTACACTTTAATTAGCTTTAATAAAGTATAATCAAAGACTTAATTTATAATGAACAAATAGTTTAATAGGAATAATTTTATTAAGATTAAGCTTTATTATTACGGTTATTAAAAGTGTAATTCTTGTAAAGTGGTTCCCAACTTTTGGCAAAACTTGTTTCTCTATCTTGAAAAATTGGTTACTTAATTAGTTGACAAAAGATTTACCCAATTAGTTATGTTATGTATGTTATGTAGGATATTACTGTAGCCAATTTACAATTTCGTGAACAAGATATTTTGATGTTAATTTATTTTACCTATTCATTTTACCTAGAAATTATTTATAAGTATTGGCTGATAATTCTTTCATACTTTCTATTCAGATGCAAGGTAATCTCTGGCCTGGAGCGCCCTCAGCCGGAGGAGGAGGCTCAGCTGCTGGTTGTGTCCTGGGACCTGACCCTTCATCCTGCATGAGCCCGTACCCTCACCCTCACAGTAACCTGCAGAGCTTCATGGGGATGCCCACGTCACCCACTCACCCCCATCACCACCACCCTCCGCACCATCACCACCCGGGCATCAACGGCCTCTACTCTCTCCACAGCTTCCCCGGGGGCCTGGGCTCCCCCTCCATCGATGGACCGGAGACAGAGTATAAGCCCACTGGCCTGGTAGCACTGCGGATGAAAGCCAAAGAGCCGGGCAGCATTCTCTCCTGGCCCACATGACCACAACAATGCCAACTCTCCATTATGCACTGACTGAGCCAAAGCATATTACATTACTGATCTAGTCCAAATGTAAACAGCTGCTCGGCCTATGACTCAAATATTCCCTCTCAGCATTTGTACAAGCAACACAAAGACATTTCACAATCCTGACGAGGACTGTTGAAAATGGAGAAATAACCCTTGCACGTAAAACCAACTATAATAATAGTAACTGCATCTCACCTCTTTTACATTTGATATTTGATATGTCCATTAAAACAATGGTGGAGTTATTTAAGCATGTACAAATGTAATTATCATGTTAATCATTTTTGTGTTTCTTGTGAAAATAGTGTCACCAATAATAAAGTCTGTCATCAGCAGCAAATGTTAAGTATTCAAAATAATGTGCTTTAAACTTAGGTTTTTGATAACACGAGCAAGGCTGTATTTTTATTCAATTACATTCTACAACTGATAAAACAAGACAAGCTAATAAGACTGTTCACTGGATCATCTACAAATTACAGACTGCTGCAAGAATGAACTAAAATGTTGGTCAAAATGTCAAAGCAATCTTTCCTTTAATTTAGATTTTTAATACAATATGAGGCATGACATATTGGTTTGGAAAAATGGCAAGCTGGAAAACTATTATGTGTTGTGGTTCTGACTTATTATATTAAGGAAATGGGCTACTGTTTTTGAGAAGCTGTTTGTAGCACTTCATGCATCATGTTGGGACAATGAGCCATTACCAAAGAACCAGTTTGTACACTCATTTCACATTGGTTAAAACTCCAGACATCGTTTTTTCCTAACCAATAATGACCTACTAGACTCCAGAGCTTCTTGGTTCAGCCATATTGTTAGCCTTGGATTTCCTATGACCCTATTTTATCCTGCATTTCTAAATACATTTAAGCATTGTGTTTCTTACCCTGCTTTACCCCAAACTATATATTTACTTTACTCTCATGGCAACATTGAACTGCATTGCATTGTCCCATGTGGTATGAATTGGGATGCCAGTGTTTGTCAGATTGGCAAACATTTCAATTTTTCTGACTTAAAAGACACATCGTGTATCCAAAAATGCAAAAGTTGTGGTGGACAGAGCCTTCCCAAACTTCAAATATCTCCCCTGCAGTTTTCGTTGCTTACGGGGGAATAGATCGGTTGGTCCCTTAAAGTCTTGTGTGATAGACTTGACATGTGTTTCCAATAGAGACGAACCAAAACGCTCTCCACACCCACTGCCTCGAATTCCAGCGCTGCCCGGAGAGACGGCAGCCTTACTGCAGTTACATAGCCCTGATTAGGGCCCAGATTAAGTGGACGAGATAAGGAGAGCTGTCAGTGCGATGAGGGACTATGGAGATGGACAAAATAGGAAAGAAATTTAGACTGGTGTTCAATTTAATTAGAAAAGTCATTGAGTATCATGCTGAGATTAAGATTTACAGATGAATTAACTCTCAAGAGCTTGTTTACATTGGTAACATTTTAAATACAAGTTTTATATTTCTCATCCACAACTTGCCACTAATTGTCTCTATATGTTTTTGTGAAAACAGGAGAATATGGACATTATTTAATGTTATTCCTATTACTGCTTAAATATAAATGCTGTGTGCTCTTGCTCACAAAATACCTCTACAGGATTATAAATCATATAATTACACTTTTAATAGAGTTTTTGCTATTGTAACCACAACTGTGTACTGAAGCATCTTTGTTCCATTGAACAACAGGGAAGAAAGACTTAAATATGCAACCATATATTTTCAGTTTTTTAATAAAGATAAAACAGGTCATTGGCTTTGATCTGGATACACATATGTCAAGCCGCATACAAGACACTACAATATGAAGTAAATGAAAAAAATGCTTTGGCCTGTTAATAACAAAGTGTCACCAAGTTAGGGTCAATAGGTGAAGACTGTCACAAGAAACTTGCGCCTAGCCTGATTATTAGCTAGAAATATGACTTAATGCTCATTAAAACTACAGAGCTGCCGCTGGCCACTGTTAGAGCTTTGATCTCTGCAAGATTTATCCTGTCAAGTGCAACTGTCAAGGGCTGAAGAAGGATTGCTTTACTTGAAGTAGTTAAACAGCAAAACAGTGGTCACACAAAGTAACTAATACACCCAGTGAAACAAAAGAAACCTGGTCCACTCATACTCACAGCAGTTTGTGCCATTTGTATTTGTTAAACAGTAAATCTTCTGAACCTGGTCTGATCCTCTGTCATCTTCACCACTACGCCCAGATCACAAGGGGTGGACCAGTTACATTCACATCAGGTAAACTAGTGATAGCCTTGTGCCTGAAGGCTGCCTGCCAATCTGTGCCAATGGCCTCTCTGGTCACCATCAATAACACTGCATACATAGGCCTACACAAGTGAGGTCAGTGAAATGTCTTGCTCAAGGGCACAATTCAAACCTCCAACCTATGCGTGCAAATATATTTGCAAGTTGGCACTAATAAAAAGCTAATAAATTAGGCCTAGGGGTGATCATAGGACATTCCCCCAAAACACAGCCCTTGAATCAGCAATATAACAGAGTTAGTTAGTTAGTTAGTTATGGATGTCCACTTACATTTATCCCCCTGCCAGGTTTACACATTCTTCAAAGAATCGTTGGAGACAAACGACAATATATATAGAGGAAAAAATGCTAAGTGTCTTTTAGTTTATGTTAAAATACTGCCCTCTTCTGGCCCTACATTAAAATGGCCTACACACAATTACAGAACATCAGTGATAATCAACACGTTTATCAAACTGTGCAAGTCCCCTGCACTGTAGTAGTACTTATCATGTTATTACGGTAATGAGTTTTATGTCATTTCTTTGGGCCACTTTTTTAGGACAGTAAATGAAGATAGTCTTCCACTTTGTACAGATGACTGACATCCAGCACACGCGCCCCTCCCTCATCTGAACCAATCACAGCGGAAGGGCGGGACTACACAGTAGTTTTTACAAAATGGCGACTGTTGTTGTTTTTCCGTAGAGTCAGTCAAAAAAACCGTAAAATCCTTATTATTACGGCACAGTTTAGCAAAAAAGATCTTAGATTTTGTGTCCCTGAAAGACACCGCGACGTTACGTGAGATGAAAGGAAAGGAGCGGTCGCCGATTAAAAAGCGCTCACGGGCCTTGGACGAGATCCGAGACCGGGGAGGATGCCACCTAAGCAGCAAGAAAATGGGGGTCGGCTCGGTCTCCGGTGGCAGCAATAATGGCACCAGCACAGCTAAAGGCGACGGCGGCTCAACCAGAAGAAGTTTAATGGGTGAAAAACGAGACAGAGACTTTGATGGCCACGGTCGGGTTGGTAATAATCATGGCTGCCCGACGGGCGCTAGCTCCGGAGCTAAAAACCACAACCTGGGCCTGTCGCTGGATTTGGCCGCACCACGGAGCGCCTCGAGGGGGGAGCAGCGCGTCCAAGCGCCCAGCACCGAGAGTGAGTACAAAACTCTCAAAATAAGCGACCTTGGCTCCCAGCTCAGCGACGAAGACATCGAGGACGGACTATTTCACGAGTTTAAGAAATTTGGAGACGTCAGCATTAAGATTAGCCGTAGCAACGAGGAACGTATAGCATTTGTCAATTTCAGAAAACCTGAGGACGCGCGCGCTGCTAAGCACGCTCGTGGACGTCTGGTGCTTTATGATCGTCCTCTGAAGATCGAGCCCGTGTACATTAACAGAAGGAGAAGCCGCTCCCCGGTGGAGAGAGAGCTGTATGCAGCAGCGCCAGGCCACAGACACATGCAGAGGCCGCTGTCGCCCACGGGCCTCGGGTACAGGGACTATCGCCTGCAGCAGCTCGCCCTTGGACGCCTACCCCCTCCGCCGCCCCTGCCCCGGGAACTGGACCGAGACCGAGAGTTCGCCTTGCTTGAGGCCAGACGCCCCGCTTTTGTCCCAGAGAGAGCCACTTTTCGTGAGGAGGACTTCATTTCTCCAGAGGATGACCAAAGGGCCAACAGGACGTTGTTTTTAGGGAACCTGGACATTTCCATTACTGAGCCAGACATAAGGAGGGCTTTTGACCGGTTCGGGGTCATCACAGAAGTGGACATTAAAAGGCCCAGTCGGGGCCAAACTAGCACATATGGATTTTTGAAATTTGAGAACCTTGACATGGCTCATCGTGCTAAACTTAGTATGTCTGGCAAAATAGTAGGTCGTAACCCTATAAAGATAGGCTATGGGAAAGCCACCCCCTCCACTCGCCTCTGGGTGGGTGGACTTGGACCCTGGGTGCCTGTAGCTGCCTTGGCCAGAGAGTTTGATCGCTTTGGCACCATAAGGACCATTGACTATAGAAAAGGGGACTCTTGGGCTTACATCCAGTACGAAAGCTTAGATGCTGCACAGGCTGCATGCACACACATGAGGGGCTTCCCTTTGGGGGGTCCCGACAGAAGACTGAGAGTAGACTTTGCTGAAACTGAGCATCGTTACCAACAGCAGTTCTTGCAGCCTCTCCCTATTCCCCCCTTTGACATGGTAGCAGAGTCTTTTGTGCACAGGGCCACTGCTGAGCCCTTCAGGGTCCGAGAACGAACTCCTCCGCCCGTCCACTTCAGAGAAAGGGAACTGTTTCCTGCCAATGACTGGCCCAACCCTGCCTTTCGGGAGCGGGTCAGAGCCTCACCCTTTGAGCCTTTGGAACACTTGGACCGTGAGCGGAGAGCACGGGAGTCCTGGTCTTTGGAGAGGGAGCTGCAAAGCCGTGAACAAAGCAGGAAGCGGCGTACTATGGAGGACGGGCGGCATTTAGATCACTCTCCTGACAGCACTGAAAGGACAGCAAGGCGCAGACGTGCCTCTCCAGAGGGCAGCCCAGGGGGCAGCAGCAGAGAAGGGGGGCGCTTCAGTGACTCAGAGCGCCCTGTACGGCCCGACAGACCCTCTCCAGCTCGAGAGCGCCACAGCAGTCTGGAGCGGGCCGGGGCCGAGCGGAGACTCAAAGGCCAGATTGTCTCTGAGAAGTCATCTGGTAGTGCGGCTCCTGTTGAACGCAAACGTAAATCTGGTGAGAGCAGCAAAGGCTCTGCTAAGCGCGAGCGTATGGACAGCTCCAAGAGCCAGCTTTCCAAACAGGACAGCAAACAGAGCCCTGTGTGGAGCGGCATGCTGCTGCTCAAGAACAGCCACTTCCCCGCCCACATGCACCTCCTGGAGGGGGACCACAGCGTGCCCACTGACCTACTGCTGGACGCCTCTGCGCGACCGCTGAGCGAACTGAAGATCACCCAGCGTCTACGCCTGGACCAGCCCAAATTGGATGAGGTCTCCCGTCGGATCAAGGTGGCAGGACCCGGAGGATATGCCATTCTGTTAGCAGTGCCCGGGACCACGGAGGAGTCCAACTCTGATGCTGCATCAACTCAACGGCCACTTCGAAACCTGGTGTCCTACCTCAACCAAAAGCAGGCTGCTGGGGTCATCAGCCTGCCTGTAGGGGGCAGCAGAGAGAAGGACAGCACAGGGGTCCTTCATGCTTTCCCTCCCTGTGAATTCTCCAAGCAGTTCCTGGATTCCTCTGCTAAAGCTTTGGCTAAAAGTGAAGAGGACTATTTAGTCATGATTGTGGTTCGAGGAGCATCTTAAAAAAAAAAAAGAACACACTAATTTGAAGTTGTTAACTATTGCATGCTGTGTGATCTGCATTATGGGGTACACTAGTACTTGATTCTTCAGTGTGTGTTTGTTGCCATGACACTTAAGTTTAAGTAATTTCCCCAAAGATGGCGAGTTTAAAATTTCATTGGCAGAACAAATTTAAAAGTGAGTTGTTTCACATTTACACTGAGTTTCAAGGTAAAAGGCAAGTCTGATTTTTCTCTCATGTCAGTAGCAAAATATTTTGAGTTCATGCAACATTAAAATCCTTATCACTTTAAATGACAATGCTGCTTGAAAAAAACATTACATGGGAGAGAGCAGTCTAAATTAATAATGATCTGATTTAATCTGGTTAAAAAATAACTAAAACCTGTAGCATATAAGAAACGGGACATGTTTTTCTTATGTTTGGGTGTGGCTTTGAGGTCAAATGAAAAGTTCCATAGAAATGTGTAGTCTAATTACTAAAAAGGTTACAATTTCTACAGTTTTGGTCAAAATGTTTTGCATACTTTTATGTTTTTTGTTCAAATGAATGTTCTTAACTAAACTAAACACAGAGTAGAGGATGGACACTTGCTCCTGGTAACACTAGACTGTGGGATCTTTGACCAGGTTGCAGACTATAAAACACTACACCAGACAAAGTACTAACTATTGTTTAATCTGTACAGCCGTGCTCCTGACGTGGTTGTGGAATGTGATAAAAAACTACAGTAGTGACTGATTCACATCTGAGGAGTGTGTGTTCATGTTCTGACAGACCTTTTATTTCAGGTTTTCAATCATCAATATTTACTATAAGTAAAATGTCTGCAAAGTAACCAATCCCTGCTAATTGGCCAGTACCTTTGGCTCAGTTTAATTTGATATTTTTGGAAACATTAAATTTTTTATGTTTAAATTTTATTTGTATAAAATCAGACAGTGTTACATTTGCCTGTCCTTTCCCCAGGCCTATTGCAGTGGTTGGTTACATCCTTGTTTATCAAGCCTCACAGTCTGGCCTTTGTTTTGAGTTGTTTTGATTTGATCTGTCCTGAAGACGTTGATGTGAACGTGCTCCATGTGCAGCTCCTCTCTGGACTCGGGGGAGTCCTGACTGAGGCTCCTGACTGAGGCCTAGTGTGTGTTTGTTTCTGCTCACGGCCCTCTACATCTCACATGAGCTCTGTTTAAATGGAAAAGTCAGCACTGTACCTTTTGATCTCATGGGAAAGGAAGCCCATAGACCTGCAGCTGTTCTGCAAGTACACCTGGCACTTTCTGTGACCCATTATCAATAAATTGTTCATGTGAAGGAAACATGTTTCTTCGATGGATGTGATTGAAGAAACAGGCTGCCATACCTTATTGTGTTTCGAGGAGTTGTCACTTGTTTCTGCTCAGGAAAAGGGAGTTTTATTAGCCAAGAACACAGACCACTGTTTGATTTGAGGATCGCTCTTTGGTTCAGGCCTGTTCACTTCTGCTAAGATGCACATGTTTATTTACATTGACATGTTTAACACTGCTCGTGTGGGGCTCCCTGCTTCAGAAGGAGCTTCTGCTGTTCAGACCAGAGTATGAGAGGCTCGGGTCCAGACAGAGACACCCACCTGACCTGATCAGGTCGGTCTGCACACGCCTCCACACGCCTCCACACTGGAGGCTGTGTGCTCACTTTGAAGCTCGTGTTTTTGTGCTCCTCAGATCTGATGTGATTCACCTTTACACAGCTCAGAAGAGGATTGATTGACCCTTGACCCCAGATAGGAATACGGTTTTCCAGTGATCTGTGTTAGTATTACCAGACCTTTAGGAGCTGCTGCTACTATACTCGCTCACCTGAGGCCTGCTCTAGGATGGAAGTGATTTGAACAAACGGCTTGATTTGTTTTTTGTTATTTTTCTGCTACTGCTGTGAGGAATCCTCGCGCTGGACCTGGCCTCTCCAAGATCCCTCTGCATCAGACCTTTTTGTTCAGTCTAGTTCCAGTCCCACAGGAAATGGCTGTGAGTGTTTTCTACACCTTAGTGTTGTGAAGACAGTAGGTGTCCAGAGGAGGCTCCACTTCACACTGGCCTGAGGACCAGGGTGGGCCACGCTGATGTCTTAAGAGCTCTGTCGTCATGGTGAGTACGAAGATGACATTCTGCCTGCCAGCTCTGTATCGATGGTACAGGCAGCTGGGTAAGTATCAGGTGTCAAAAACACTTGTCTGACAGAAGAACCACAAAAGCACTTTTGTTTTCTAAACACAACATGACTGCAACAGTGATCACAAACATTTAAAAAATATTTCCAGTGATACATTTTGAAGATAGTAAGTAGTAAAAATGTGTTTGCAGAATCCCTTTGTACCAATTAAGGTAAGACTAGTGCAGACTGTTCAGTCTAATATTGAAAAACAAGGCTTCTCTTAAAAAATGGGCATTCTATGAGATAAACTAGTGTTAACCAAAAATATATGTTCCTTCCTATGCAGTAAATAAAATGTTTTGGTCTAGTATTATCAACATTTGCCACACAGTGCTACATTTATTCTCAGTTTCCAAATACATAATGAAATAAGGAAAAGTTGTCACATACAGACCAACAATTGCTTAGTAGTCCAACATACTTCTTTCTTGCATACTTCTCCTCAGAGCAATACAGAGTATTAATTGAAGTTAAACATCACTAGCTCCGGTTGTCCACATGCAAATATTTGTCATTAAGTCAAGAGAAGGATGGTTGGCAAACATGAACCCCTCACCACAATAGCCTATAGTGCTGAAACCGTATTTATAGTACAGCTTGTTGGGATTATGCACAACGGTAACCTTTACACTACAAGTACTACCCAGAATGTACTTTAATATTCAAACTGAGCGAGATAAGAAATGTATAAATTGTGAATCCAAAAAATGCATTATCAGATAAGCACTGACAACCATAAGGCTGTAAAAAGCAAGGCAACGGGACAAAATCTAAATCATGACTTCACACCTCGAGGGACTTTGAAATATCACATCAGATGTACATGCACTGCTAATATAAAACATGCACTGTTATTGTGGTCCTCACAAGTCTAGTCAAGTCTAGATCGGTAGCTAGATGGGTCCCCGAGTGCTGCGCTGTGGGGCCCACTGCTGCTGACAGGTTGCCCCTGGGCATCCAGGGATGGGTCAAATGCAAAAGATTTTCTCTAGGGGGACAATAATACCTTAATCTTACTAGTAGTACTTGTTTGGAATAAAGGTGTGCCATATTGTAGCCAGTAGTTGCCAAACACTGTAGGGCTACTCCTATGTTAATTCATCTTGGCCTTTTTGTGCCCAGACATCAGCCCACCAGCAAGGAAGAAATTGTGTCCTTAAAATTATTGAATAGTTGTCTTGAGAACTAAAATAAAACCTGTTGACATAAACCACCTATAAACACGACATACATGGTTATTTTATTTTGATTTCAGATACTTCATATCTGCAGACACAGTTAGGCCTATCTATGAAAGTATGCATTACTTATGACCAGTTTTTACCATCACCTTGTATATGTAATAGAAAACAAAGATAACTTGTGCAGTAGTGTGATAATGTCATTTCAGTTTCTCTTTACTTGCACTTGTCTTTTGCCTCTATTTCATAGGTTAAGCAGTGATTCAGCAGGACGACATAGTGAGAACAAACCAATGAGCTTCACTGCGCCCACATGCTACTTACAGTGTCATTATTAGTCCATTAATATCAACATCATTGTCCACTGTCAGTAAGTCACAATCAATTTATTTATTTTTTACAGTTTTCACTGGTTGTGCAATCAGCTGTGGACTGATTCTTGGCTGCAAATACCCCACTGAATGTAAGTAAGAATCTTTTATTATTAGCTTTTAAAAGTGCACTATTCTGGTGGGGGTCTGACTCACAAATTCGAGCTTTACCTCAAATTTTCTGCAGTATGGCATTAAACATATATGCCACATTTATTAAATTACAGATGCTCTATAAAAACAGGCATTCATCACTTGTAACTTGGCCTGATAGCTATTACCATGCTTTTCTCTCAGGTAATAGCCAAGTTTAATGTCATACTGTAAAACATTTCAGGAAAAGCAATGACATCCCCATTGAGACAAGCAGGTGACACTCCCTCGTACCAGAAAAGTTACATATTGCACTGTTGAGTTGACTTTGCATTGAACTGCATACCTTGGATGATTGTATAACAAAGCTGTATGATGTTTTGAGGTTTCTTGGATGTTCCAATAAAAATGCAAAAAGACCTCATGTGTATGTTTTCTTCTTAGAAACAAAGCTTAAGGAACAAGGAAAAAAAAAATGTTGAAGGAAAAGCAGACTGAGAAACAGGTCAGTTTATTGTAGTGGATCATTTTGATAAATATTTGAACTCTAAGGGATCAGGAGTGCTTAATCTCTTAACTTGAACATATTCAAAGCAGTAACAAAAATATTGCTGAACCCAGAAATGCAACTTTAGCAGCAGAAATATTTGAGTCATCCATCATAAACAAGAACCCATTTTCCATTGAAGTATTTCTTTAACCAAATATTTAAGGAAAAACCCATTCCAAAGACTACTTTAAAGCCTCACAAGTTTCATAAATGCTCTCTGGTATAAAATATTCAGTGTATTCAATAAACAGATGAACTCTTGATCCAATGAGCTTTTGTCCATAGCTCTCATTGACACAAAACAAAGAACCCCGCTCAGTATTGTGAAAGTGAGCTGAGGGGAACTAATTTGGTGCTAATTGAAACAGAATTCTTTGTGTACAAACCTTTTAAGGCCACAAGAGGGCGCTGCAGCAAAATGCTTCACCTTATGCTAGACTTGTCTAAATCCCCCAGGTCATGGCGAATGGCTTTGTGTCACAAACCTGACACCTTAAAAACACTATTTGATCAAACAGATTAAGGTGAACATAATGCGTCTTTGGCTGGCATCACAGTATACAAAAAGATACAGTCCAGTATCTTAAGGCAAATAGTGGTGACAAACAAACATAATATTGATTTGACAAACAATAAGAGTCTTAAGTATTACACAACAACATGAGTTGCATAGCCAATAGTTGGCTGCCTGCAGGCACTGAGGAGGCTGTGCAACGATTCACCACAAAGTCCAGTCAGAGCACCGTAAAGAATATCATTCACATAATTCAATTACTCAGTAAAACTTGGTCAGATTCACCAAAGCAAACATTGTAAAGAAAGAAAAAAATGGTTGTTGGCCATTGGCTAAAACAAGCCTCATATAAAAAAAAAGCCATGGGCAAAAATGGCAAAACAGTTGTGTGTAGCAACTAGCAAATTAATCTTCTCAAATCACTTCCTCTGTGGTATGATGATATTGAGGTTTCCAGTTGAAGTTTAGAAAATGCTTGTTCATATGTTTCAATTGTGAGGCAACTTTTTGGCTTTTTGCTGATTACCACTTTCATTGTCTTCACTACTAGCAGAGTGAGGGAGCATGCAGCATTATCAAAGTTGGCTCAAAGTGCATATTGATAAGCAAAGGCTTTCTAAATGAAGAGGTTAAAAATGTGTGCTATTTATACGTATGCATAGCTACTAGTTATCAGCAATACTATGTGCGTTATTACTATTACTGTATACAAACTCGCAGCTTAGTTACATTGTGCTGATGTAAAATGTACTTTTGCAGCATGTGCCTTTGAAGATAGAGCTATAATATATCTATGATGATTCTAAATATGTGTTGTCCAAAGAGTTTCTTGCAAAACGTTTGGCTTCAAGAGGATACTTCTCAGGATCAGGATACTTATTGCCCCGTTAATGTATTCATAACAATCATGCAGCCAGCTTCTTGTTTCTGTTAAGTTTAAGACTGTGTATGACTGAAGGGTGTTCTCCAGTTCTGACCCTACACAAGGGCCACATTCAGGTCTCAAGTCTCCAGTCCAAAGAGAGTCTGAGCTGGTTTCATATAAAAGGCATTCCCTGGTTTTCGGAGGTCTACACGGCCCCATTGTGTGCCCTGTCGGGGGTGAAGCAGCCGTTGGTCCTGCAGCTGCTGCTCTCAGCTTTGGGGGACTGGACTCGTCTCTTGCGGGCCTTCCAGCGCTGGGCGAGCGGCTCCATGAAGAGGGACAGAGAGGAGATCAGGTAGCACAGCCCGGCCAGGTAGAAGGAGCAGTCGTAGGTTTGTGTGTAATCATACAGGAAGCCTGAAACATATAGTTTAAAGGTACATTTCAGGGTAATGATAATACTACAGATCAAACTCAAACACCTATGTTTTTACTGAAAGTCTATCATCCATTTACCAGAAGCAACCTTTGTGTTTAAAAATTACATTGGCGACATTGGTGTTCTCTGAAACCTCCAATAATCATTTAACTGCATTTGAGTAAATGGTTTATATGACTTATTTATGATTTATACATTGAGTACAACAAAAATGGCTCCCATAAATATTCACTATGGTACTTAGTCATTCAGGTCAAAGTTAACTCAGCACCCTATAGCAATGTATAGTGAACAAGTCTCGCAACCAGTCTATCAGGGTACACGCCTTTGTAGCCTAATATGACTTTGTTATTACCATGCCAAATATGTGTCCAGGCACAATAGTGTTAGTGGGACTTTATGCTGGAAAACCTTTGTGGTTAGTTTGTACTTCTTTCAAAAACAATGTCTTTCCCAGTGTCATTGAAGGATGGGTCAAATGCAGGGGACACATTTCTCCACAGAGACGGTAAAGTACACACAATGGCTTGGACAGTTAGTATACTTTTGCCTCAGATTTATGAGCCGGTGTATTCCCTCATTCATCCAGGAATGGTTCAATGTAGAGACTTTCAGCAGTGGTCACCTGGACAAAAAAAAGTGTCCAGATGGCCACCGCTGAAACCATCTCTACATTACCTTAGCTTTAGTTCAAGGCAGACTAGTGATTTTGAGTTTGCACCAGTTGAGCTAGGTAGAAAAAAAACAGAACCCCAGATAGTTGCAGTTGACAGTTTTCTTTTCTTTATTGTTAAAACATTAAAAACAGGTGCAGGTGTAATTATAAATGTTTACTGCCAGATTATTAAAGTACAGTTGGAGTGACTGTGAGACAGACACAGAGCCCAGAGCCCAGAACGTTAGCCTAATTTTGCGTGTTTGACAGTAACTGCAGGTAATGTAAGAATGTAAACAGAGCCCCATCCTATTTCCATACCAGCCTAAAGGGGCTCTTTGGTCACGTTTCAGCACAATCCTCCACTCAGACATGGCCTAATACTGTCAAAATGGACTTCGTCAGGAGGTTCACGGGAGCCCCAACCACAAAAATGTTAAGTGGGGCCAAATGTTGAGAAAATGTACACCTTTCTTAGAAGGCCTATAGAAGAAATGGGGTTTGTGCAAAAAATGCCATCAAATTTAATCTCAAGAAAAAACAACCAGTTAAATTGAAAAAACAAAACAAAATGTGTATATTATTAAAACTTCTGTGTGTTTCAGTCTCTTATAATAGGCCTAACACTATTACTACTACTTCACCGCTATGATTAACTTTAAGTAGACAGAGCACAAATTGTACTAAGCGTGCATATGTCTCTGCAGAATCATACACATTTAACCTGTAAGCACAAATCCGGTGAAACGTGTAGCTACTGGTCTTCCTAACTGCTCCAACACACAAACATTTATTGCATTTTATTCCTACATCTATCCTTCTAGTTGATGATGTCTGTCACATGAAAACAACCTGATTTAACCCCTGACCTTGACATAGAGAAACATGCTCTATGCACACTAAGAATTTGCCTTGACTTGCTCATAGGCAAAGCAAGTGAAATTTGACCCAGTAACCTCTGTACACCTTTTCATCCCCAAATCTCAGCCGGTGTTGAAGGCTGCACTAACTATAGCTTGTTTTTCTCCTCTCTGCTGCAGTTTCCACATATTTCAGGCGTGTTAAGGCTATGAAATGTGGGGCCTTCATTGCAAAACATAGATGATCATAATAAAAACATATGGGCCACTTAAATACATTGCACACATACGTATGCTACCTAGGCTACAAAGTCCAGTCAGTAGTTCAAGCATATTAAACATTCCAATGTCCACTGCTCCAAAGTTACAAATAATTTACAAAGTTTTTTACATAATCCCCAATTGTACTTCTTTTCTACTGATGTGACGTTTTCCCTTTGTTACTTACCAGCTAAAGGAGGCCCTGTGAGGCAGCCCAGTCCCACAAAGAACATGGAGAAACCCATGGAGTTATTGAGTTTGTCCGCTCCCACCAGGTCCACCTACAGGACACAAACAATTAAACCGTGAAGCTGTCCTTACAATCACACTAAAGTTCAGTACAATATCTAAAGGTGCAGTGTGTAACTTTTCTGGTGGGGTGTTTGGTACCTTCTTGTTTCCATGGTTTACAAGGAATATTTCACAGTATGGAATTAAATGTATCAATTTTGCTTTTATCCAATTACAAGCGTTTTCCTCAAAAATACTTTGAAAACAATGTGCATTTTTATAGTAAGTGGGCTTACCTGTTTAACAGAGCCAACCTGTAACTTGGCCTGTGGACAACCCCTGCTTGTCTCCGTACAGATGGATAAGTTTAATGCCACACATTCCAAGCAAAGCAATAACATCTCCATGGAAACAAGCAGGTAGCTGACACTCCGCTAGAAAAGTGACATAGTGCTCTTTTAAATAGTATGATATAAGTTCAGTCCTTTTGTTCTGGTGACCTGGATTGTCTAAATCACAATCATCCAATTCTGGGACAGTCACAGTATATGATTGTTTCGACACATGTCATGTCAAATACCTGCACAGTAACCAGTCTATCCTCATATGCCTTAAGATATAGGGCTTCATAAACAGAGCGAAGCAAATCAACTTGTGCAATCGCTCATGCAGGTGTGCCTCTATAGAAACAATACTTTTAAAACTCTCAACAATCCTGAACCTACTTTTTTCATGATTTGATCAAAGCCTACACCAGATTGAAATCCAAACATAACTCAACCGACATTTTCCTGTCTGATCTGTCATGACCAAACCATGATGTCATTAGTTTGTGCTAGTGAGAGGGTTCATTTGTGCCCTGTGCGTTTGTACTGGCCATATCGAGTTTGTCCAGCTGAAAATACACGACCGCCCGTTTACTGTTAAAGCCTGAGGCACATCCTAACCTTTGAGATCTCTAGATTTCGTTTGTGTGCAGGAGATGACCTCAAGACACTGGATATGCGCTGAAGTAATATTTAGTCCCACCCAATAACGCATGCTGTAAGCCTCTACAATGGTCTGCTCAGAGGATACCTTTCTCTGCTGTGTGGGACTGGGTGAGGTAATGAATGCTCCTCACCTTTACCTGTGTCCCACCACACGCACATCCAAAAATAATCCCAGATCTGTGCGCCATAGCTGTACACTGACGTAATGGTTTGGGTCAAATGACTGTCAGAACATTCAATATTCTATTTGCTTTACTATAAACGCATGAATACTGCTGGACGTCAAGTGTATGGCAGGTTTTCATGATTTTAAAGTTATTTTGAATTGTATTTTAACATCAGTAAGGGCAGTCTGAGATGACACACTGAAAGAAAAAAAGTTGAAGTACAGGAAGTAACACTGAGATCTGAAAAATAACTCCAACTATGTCATCAGTACATAAAGTTCCATCCAAAAGGCACTTTATGCACAAGAAACACTTTCACAGTCCAATCATAACTATTACTTTTACATCTGTCACATACCACAACCAGGAAATAAAATGATAAACTATAAAATCAAACTTGAGAAAACTATATTTATGTTTTAGGTAAATGCGTAGTTTAGCCTATTGCATATATTTCAGTTGTACAGTACATAGAGTACCTGACATTAAATTTTATTTTTTCCCTTGCCTTGAGGAAAACTGGCTGCCTTGAGGCTTCTCCACCCTCTGAGGAAAGTGAGGCAAACAGGTCTTAAGTGGGTGAAGTTTTGCATGATTTAACTACTACTCTCCTGCTGTGCATTGTAAGTCATGAAGTAGAATCCAGTGTTGGTGGAAAATGTCATTCCCAGCTATTTCACCATTTCTATAACTGCTCCTCCTTAGGGTTTGGAGATATGTTAATCATTCAATGTTAATTTCTTGAACATAACCAGTATAAAGCTTTAAATATTGCTGTTTAACACATATTCCATATCAAAGAGAACAATTTTTTTTATGTATTTCCCGATTCAATTGTTACTTTGGGTCGACACCAACAGACTCTCCAGACTCTTTGGATACAAACCCCTCAGAGTGATAAAGTCGGAGTCACAATAACCTTCGGGTGTTTGTATAAATACATACCCCCAACTATGGCTTGACATTATTAGTTATAAAATACTGAAACCTGCATTAAAATGCTTTCTGTAACATATTCTATTACATGGCTAAATCAGAACTGTATTCTGAAAAAAGTGTAAAAAGACAATCTAAGATTAATAACAGCTTTATGTTTGCTGCCCCAACCATTCTTCATTTTTGTTTGTAATACCATGCAGTTTAAACCTAAATTGCATAATGAAGTAGTGCAATGTATTCCTTTGATTTAAGGACAGTAACTGTATTCTGAATACCAAATGAAACGTATTTAATTACACTGACTGTATAAAAAAGCAAGTGGTTAGAAAGAATAAAATTCTTATGAGTAAATCTATCAGCATTTGGCAACTTGGACTGTTAGGTTGAATTCATACTTCCTGGCTTGGTCCTAGTTTGATCCCAGTTTAGTTCTGATGCAGAATTGGATTAATTCTAGTCCCAGTGAGGGTCGTCACTAGACCTTTTTCACTCCCCCAGTATAAATCAGTTGTGCCCCAGAATGGAAACATCCAGTCCATGCACTACGCAGGAGGCAGGTGCCAAGAGCACATACTGATGTGAGGAGCACCCTGCTCCATGTGCAGTTCACAGTATAAGCTACACTATACATAGGTACAGATTATAGGTTACAGTTCTGTGATGCTGTCGACCGTATCAGCGTGTGGGTCAGATGCAGCAAGTGCGGGAGGGTCAGGCCGACCAACCCTTTATTGTGGCAAGTCAGCACAATAAGCATGACCTGAAGCTTTGGAGCCAACTTATATGGACTTCCTTTAAGCAGTCAGTTTTAAAAAAAAAAATGAAAGTCACCACACAATAAAAACAAAATATTTTCTTGTTTTATCCATCATTACTACAGATCATTATCATTACTACAACACTCAGATCAATCATGGGGAGCGCTCCAGTAGAGACAGCACCAGGGAAAGTTTGGAGGGAGGCAGTGTGAATGAATGAAAATAACAAAACATTTTGTAAGTTCTAAGGGACCTTGGTGGTGGACTTTCAGGGGTGAATCAGCCCTTAATGATAAGCCTAAATAGCAGATGATTCACTTGGCCTTCAATATTCACATGTGTGAATGACTGTTGACACATAAACATAAATACTTATATTTTGCAGAAGAATTTTTTATTAAAACTCTGAATGCTAGTGCATTTGAGCTGGTCACATGACATGGCGCAGACGCTCCCTCTAAAGCGTGTTCCACGCATGCTCCAGGTGGTGTGAGCAGGACACTAGTCTCTGCTTCGGAGGAGCCCACTCTAGAGGAGTGCTACAGAGTGATCTATGGAGGAAGGATCCTGGGAATTGAAAAACACCCATTGTGACTATAAAAGTGATGCCCCACCATCAAAAAATAAGTCACAGAACAAAGTCTGCTTGTTCAGAGAGCATATAATCAGGTTCTTCACCTGGACTCTACTGCATGTTCACGCTGCATCAGGTTGGCTCCTACATGGTCCAGTCTGCTAGTCCCACACTCCTAAAAGCTTTTGCACTGTTTCCGGTGTGTGTGTGTGTCTGCCATTTCAAACCAGTCCATAGCAGGAGCAGCACCACTATGTATGACTTAGGTCCTATGGTACAGCACAGATCAGGAGAGGAGCTGGTGACAGCACCGTGCGCGCTCTGAATGCATTAACACGTGTTAAGTTTAATAAGAGTATCTTATACTTTTACTAATAATAAAATAGGTTAAAGCCTGTCTTAAGAGATAATTCTCAGTTAGGCTGCTACATGCATTTATTCATCTGAAATCCACCAGATTACAGGAAATTACATCTGTTTTGTGTAGAGTTTTCTAATGGGAAATGCAACTGAAAAAGGTGCACTACATCAGACTTTTGATAAAAGTATGTGTACAAAAAAAGAGGTTGGTCCCCCAGTATAGCTGTAGGTCTAGTGATGTCCCTGGTCTTGGTGTAGTCTATATATTTTTTCTATTTAAACAACTATATCACTACACACAAGTATTTCAGTGAACACAGCTAATGTACTTAAGTATGAACTGTACAGTACCAGGACGGGCAGCAGCAGCGCCATGTATCCCCCACAGAAGATGGCGAAGAAGACGGCATACACCATGAGTAGGATGTAGGAGGTTGCCAGGGGCGACAGCAGGTTGACGAGCCCACACAGAATCAGGTAGGCTTTGTGGTAATGGTACTTGTGGAACAGGTTTCTATCAGTGACCCAGCCCGAGGCCAGCTGAGCAATTGTCTCTGTAATACCTATAAAACAGACAACAGCTGTTGAATAAGCCATTTAGAAAGACGGTTGTCAAGTTAATGTGAAGTTAACATTTTAGTATCTATCAAATTAAAAACAATAACAGATTATCCACTTATATCTACAATACATTTCAAATCATTTCAAAGACTGCCACCTGCCAACACTGCAACCTGCACTTTAGTTTTCTGAAGAGTATTATCAGTAAAATATGTATACATTTTTGGTTTTGATGGTAAAAGTGACAATTGTAAATACAGCTTTAAAGGTAGCCTATGTAGGATGCACTGGTTTTAAAAAAGAAACTATAATCACAAATGAACCAGGGTTGCCAGAGCAAGGTCTCTAAGGTTTATTTCCAACTGGTTTTAGTCATATAAACTGGCAACCAAAAGTGAGGAGCTCATCATTTTGTATTTAGGGCCAAAACACCATTTTATTAGAATAGCTGGAATGACTTTTTTAAGGTCAGAAAGGATGCAGAAAAGAACAAACAGAGACACAGTTGTTCAGTCTGAAGGTTGTTTAGTAAATGTAGCAGGAAGGATCTGAAGTCACAGTGGGAGCTAACACAATGAAATATTCAGCTTGCTACAGGAGGCTGCTCTGGTAATGGAGTTTGGATGGCCCCATGGTCTCCTCACATCTCGTCCTTAAATAAAACTTCCTTGAATAATCCAAAGCACATTTATCATTTAGAAATTTGACTTAAGAGAAGGAGTGGATGATATTGACAAAAATGAATCTTGTTTTTTTCTTTTTTTTCATTATCTCAATCATGATATTCAGATGTTTTTTAACATTGCATTATGTGCTAAAATGTGCCTGTAAATGTCTTAGACAAGGATCAAGTATCAAAACATGGACTGAATGGACCATACCACGAATCAAAAAGTGTGGAAATATCACTTTATACCTTGTAAGAGCATAACAACTAGTGAGCTAATAATATTATTCTGGTGGTTACAGTCATCTGTGGTAGTGGTTTCCAAATGAAGGCTATGGGAAGGTTTGATGAGAGAAAACAGATTTGATGAGAGGATGGCTGTAATCTTTAGTGTTACAAATAGTTGTTGAGTAAATGACCAGACTTGTTACTTGCGTGAATTTGTATAGGCTTACAATAATACAGCAGACAGGCAGGGACGTGTCCTTTGTAGACATGAGCGCACATCTTGACTATTTAGATAAATACAATCCACTCTCTACATGTGAAGTTAGTCACAAAATTGGTTGGACTTATTTTCATTTTACCCCTTTCCCTTGTCACTACAGGGTGCGTTCACACTTGCACACATACCACAGGCAACTAAACGTGGACTCTACCAGGATTAAACAAGGATTAAACCAGGGTTAACTCAGAAGAAAAACAGGACTGTGAGCACACCCTATTTGCTGTATGTTATATATTTACATGCTCAAGGACTCAAGGTGTAGCGGTCCACATTAAGATTCAAAGGCAGAGCAAAGTCAAGTGTACATTTGCCCCCAGGAGACTCGCTTTGAGCTATGCACAATCTGGTTCTGATTCTGATGGGGTTGTTGTGTATCTTTTCGCAGAGCTATACATGTCTGAATAAACTATTACTACTACTACTACTACTACTACTACTACTACTACTACTACTACTACTACTACTACTACTACTACTACTACTATTACAATTTTTTTGTTTTTTAGATACTAGCTCAAAGTTACCAAGAGAGAAAAAAAAACTATGCCTCACAGTTGATTCCTCACCTGGTAAAAAGCTTAGAGATATGCTGACAGTGCTTCAAGAAATGTGATCCATTTGTTGCTACTACTACTACTACTACTACAACTGGTTTCCGTTTTAATCTCCACATTGTGCCAATGTATGTGTATGTGTAAAACAGGTCTAGTCTATCCCTCAGAAGAACTCCCAGTCCTCTGTGATATGAGCCCCATGCTGTCTATTGCAGACAGAGATGACAGGGAAGGCACATAGCGCATGCAGCCTTCTGTGCTGAGGTCAACGGGAATGTGAGAGGCAATGCGGAAACTGCAGCGCTCTATTGACTGCTGCAGGAATAGCTCCAGGCATGCAACACTGAGTCCCGAATCAATGAAACAAACTGGTTCTAGGCAGACCTGTGCCATCTATCCCTTCAGCCTTTGCACCAAAACACAAGAGTAAATTTAGATACTGCAGTAATGTCGAGGAGACTGGTGAATTCTACTTCTATTTTTACCCAAAGCCCAGTGTCCTTTTGTGACCAGCTGACAGGTAAGCATTAATTAACCATGAGTTTACATGTTTCACAGCTCATTCATCTAACTTACCAACCACTGCAACTATGGTTTAAATCTATTTTGTTTAAAACTAAATAAAATAACTTCACTGCCAAATGCCTACCAATCAAGAAAAAAAATTGCTATATGTATAAATTATGATGGACAACATAAATGTGTATTTATGATGTAATGTAAGATATTTTGGGTATGACTATAACTGAATAGTATTAACTATGTTTCTTTTTGTTTATTTTAAGTAAATTGAAATAATGTCCGACTCGGCTCAGTACCTCCACATGTCTTATGTAATGTAGCA
Source organism: Periophthalmus modestus (assembly GCA_019594935.1). Classification (NCBI taxonomy): domain Eukaryota; kingdom Metazoa; phylum Chordata; class Actinopteri; order Gobiiformes; family Gobiidae; genus Periophthalmus; species Periophthalmus modestus. The sequence goes on along the minus strand of JAIEZT010000084.1, from coordinate 15,133,533 downwards.
GTCTGGGTGACACCTTTGGCTCAGTGGGTCTGGGGGACACGGCTGAGGCAGCTGTGTAGTGTTTGTCTGTGCTCCAGGCCGACCCGCGCCGGTGGCCTGTGGAGTCTCATACACTCTGTTTATGTGTTTAAGCTCAGCAGGCTCATCCATGTCTGCAGCTGTGCCTAAGGCCCAGCCCTACAGCCCCACCAGTTTAAAATGCCCTTACAGGCCACACATCTGTATGCAAATATGAGCATCAGCGCAACAGAAATGGCAGACTAAATGGCTTTTCACAAATATGTTGAACTCAACTGACATAAAGTATCACAGTAAAAAACACATAGTGCTGCAATAATCATTTATATTGGTTGCATTGGTAAACTAAATGTCAAAATGGATTTTGTCAAATTATTTCAAACCAGTTCATCTGTTTGAGTCTCAAATGTAGATCACAGGGCTTTGGTTACATTCATTTTGTATATAGACTGATGTTGTCAATAAAAATATCAAACCATCGACAGAGACATGTTAATAAGATCATTATAATTATAAATCTTATAATTCTTGTACACTAAATGCTTCCAATGCTGTGCAGCACACATCTCACGCACAACTTAAAAACAACCACTACATCTCTACTGAACATCCACAAACTGAGACCCTCCATGCTGGTTGCTTAGTGACAGTGGTGGCATCACAGTGAGGGGATGCGGGTTTAGGAGGAGGCCATCCGGACGATAGCGCCCCCCTGCATCAGCAGCACAGTCAATGGGATGACCAGAGGTATCCCAGAGAGAGGAGACAGTAGGCCACAGCGGGACACGGAGAGGGGCTTTGTGCTGGGGGTACACCCCTGTGTCCACAGCTCTTTCTCTGTTCAGTTCTCTGAAAGCTCACATGGCAACACCAACATGTCTGAATTAAAAACGGCTTAGTTTCATTGACTTAAAGAGTTTATGTGGGGTACACATTCAAAATGTACTGGTGCATGTTTTGATAAACATGTTCAGATTATCATTTTGATGTTTCCACATGAACCAATAGCATAAGACATAAATATAATATTTACAAACAGTTCATATTATCTCGCAATAATTTGATGCAGTAATAATGAAAATCAAATATTTGTAGTTATGAAAATTTTGTAAATTACATGTGTGTTAAAGCTTAATATTTTCAAGGCATTTTATATAGGCTTAATTAGGCTGTTGAACTACTGTCATTTATTATATATAACATTGCCTTGAAAATGCCAATTAGAAATAACTAAATGGTGAATTATGTAGGAGCACATGTATAACTGACTTTCTATGGATGTTCGTAGCATTTGAGTAAATCCTGAGCACGCGTTTGCACACACTTCTATGACATACGCATTGAGGGGCCTCATCGGTGGCTCACAGCTGAACTCACCAGCTCTGACCAGTGGACCAAAGTTCAGCCTTTATGTAAGCAGCACATTCATTACATAAGACTGCAGTCTGAGCAGCTCACTTATTATTAATGCTTCAAAGTTGAGGAGTTTTTGAATGTTCCCCCATCTCAGGGGACGTAAGGACCTCCCCTGTCACTCCCACTGCACCACAAACCTGCCTGTGCCAGCACTCATGGGTATGAGCTTTTCATAACACTTAAGCTTTAACATACTGATGCTGAATTAGCAGACTGTGAGGCTCACCTGCAACAGAGATGATGAAGGAAGCATCCATGGCGTCGATGCCCAAGTTCCTGGCGCGAGCCGATAAGTGGAAATATGGGATGAAATAGGCCAGCTGACTAAAGACTAATGACCAGGTGTAGATGCAAAAGAAAGGATCTTTAAGCAATGACCAATCCAGTACTTTGGCCTCTTTGATGGTCACCTCTGTGGGTGTACTAGCGTGGGAAGGCAATCCCACTATTGTGGATCCGTTCAGGCTGTTGTTGAGTTCAGAGGTGTCCGGAGGAGAGCACTTTTCCTGGTGGGGCTCAAGCCCATTCAATCCATTTAGGACCAGTGGGTTCAGTTCAGGGTTTACCGGGTCATGAGAGCCTTGTTTCTGATAATAGTCTATGGTGGGGCAGGGGGAAGGTGGGGGGCACTTGGCGATTTTGTTGGCAGAGATCCCGTTTGGGGAGATCCCATTAGAGGACACCCCATTGGACAAAGATCCGTTCACACAGGTTTTAGAGCAGTCCTTCTGTGAGGCGCTCCGAAGGGATAGGGCTGGACTCTTTTGGACTGAGGTGTTGGGGGCTGCTGACTTCACTTTGATGGGTCTCAGTAACATCCCAGTGGCCACCAGGTTCAGCATCAGACCTCCGAGAATCAGCAGTGCCCCTGTGCAATACAGGGAGCTTAGGATACAACATTCATGCATTATATCAACAACATCAGAGAGGTGGTGGTACCTTGCCAAGCATACTGGTCCAAAAGTAACTGTGTGAAAGGAGCCAAAGCAAACGTCAGACCCATCCCAGATCGGCCTATAGCGTACGCTGTTGCCAGACGTTTCTTAAAGTACATTGCCGTGACGACTGAGAAGGACTGGTACAGAAGTGCAAAGCCCATTCCTAACAGTTAAAGTGTTATTACTGCAGCATGGATGGACAACTTTTCTTTAGCTATACAGTCTGTAAATCACTCACCAACTATAACTCCCATGCTCAAGTAGAGGTACACAACGCTGTTGGCAAAGATGCTCAAAAGGAAGCCCCCACTGACCAGCAACGCTCCAGTGATGGAAGTCACTCTGGTGCCCACTTTGGCACAGGCCACTGATGCAATGGGTGCTTTAGGTAAGAGAGGGATTATTAGGAATATGAATTTTAAAGTCATGATACATTTTAATATAGTAAAATGTTATAAGTGTAAATGTACCTCCAGAGAGTCGAAGGCTGGACATGATAGAACCGATCCAACTGATGCTCTCAGCTGAGCCCCCAAACTCATCTTGGAAAGCCACAAAGAAAATGCCAAAGCTCTTCAGTGTGCCCATAACAAGGACGTTCACCTGCATTTGGAATGTGGAACACAATCCATTTTAGTTTATCCAAAAAGAAATAATAGAGATTAAGTAAAGAATGCACACAAAGTGAGTGAGTATACAGACCAGGAAACAGTGCAGCACAACCAGCCATCCCCAGCCACCATCCGGAGGGTCTTCATACTGGACAACTTTCTCCTTCTTGGAGCTCATGGCGTCTTTCCTGAAAAGGTTCATCGTTGTCTCCAGATACTAAAAAAAAGAAAAGCTTGTCACAACAACTTTGTATCAGACATACAGTATATATTGTGAAAGCACTATTGTTTGTAGTCCACAGTATCAATTAACTTAGCTGAACTCTTGCACCTATTGCAAGTGATGCACAAAGCTAAAAGCACCATTAGTGTTTGCTGTAAGTACATCTGTGGTTGCAACAGTGCAAATATTTAATGAAGTAAGTCTCAGGCCTCTATGTCAGCCTGTCCTACTGATGCAACTGACTGTCTGCCATCACCATGTTTTGTTACTAATACAGATGCAATATGTAAAGTAGTACAAATGTATCTACAGGACTATACTGATGTCTAGTACTGTCTAATATCACCACTGCTTAATGTCTCATTAAGGTGCTCATATAATAGGGCCAAGAAAGTTTCTCTTACAGTGTACAGTATACTTTAAGGACTTGAAGAATTATTTGACCATTTATGCAATTTATATTATTTTGAAATTTGAAATAATGAGTTTTGTAACCCAGTGCTATATACTGTATTACTTGGTGTGTTTAGTGACAGGTTTGGATGAGGGGAAGCTTTGACAACCATGCTACAAATGAAGATATAGACATGCAGATTGATAATCCATTGCAGGATAAAGGTGGGAGCCAAGATAATCACTATCCTAAAAACAATAAAACCACCTAATTTAATATTTGCACAATTGTAGGGGTTGTATCACAGTGTACCTGTGACGAGCTGTATAAACTTATTAAGTACAATGTTTGTTAGCTGTGCCAACATAATATAATTCATTTAAATTCACATTCTTAGGGATTAGAGAACTTTGAACACAGGAAACGATAAGCTTTACCAGTCACAGGCAATGGCGACTGACTGATGACTTTCATGTTGGCAGGTGTAACTGCACTCATTTACACACTAGAATATGAACTCTGTAATAATACTAATGAATTATTTGCAAAAAAAAAAAAAGGTTAGAGAAGAGTCACTGAGGCATTGAGGGATGAACAAACCACTATAGCATTGCATTATTATAGAGAAGTTTGATTGTACAGATGTTCAGTTCAAATGCCACCTGTAGCCAGTGCCACTTCTATAATAATGTCATTTAGTCTGCAATGGTTAGTTCACAGTGGAGTCTGTTAGCACTCTCCAGTACTATTTCCGTGTCTTGTTTTGATCTGCTGCCCTTAATGGAGACAGAAACACAAATTCACCACAACTCATATCAGCATCACAGTTCAAAACACACTCTAATTTTGAATGCAAAATGCAATAGCTTCTAGTAAAGATTTTATTAAATTTGTATCAGTGGTATTGCACTGTGTAATGGACCTTCTACCACCATGTATAAAGCACTAGACTGGGCTCTTGAATAAATTATATTCAAATGCTATATTCAAAGAGTTATCTTGTTTATTTCTGTTTGTTTTTAAAAAATGAACACTGCAATTTTTATGACTATTTTATATTTTGGCCTAAGACACTAATGGTACATACGCATCTTTTCTAAATGGCAAAAGAGGGTTAGATAGTTATTATTGTTGAATGAAAAAGCATTCAAAATAAAGATAGCTTGAATGTTATTATCACTGAGTATATGTTTTAAAATACCAAAAGCACACCTCAGTGTGACTATGTGTAAGGATCCGGGACTAAAGCAGTTGGGGGCACAGAGCGGATTAAAAGTGAATGAATTGGGCCAGTGTACTGTGAGGAAACCATGTGCTGTTCACAGGTTGTCCTCGGAGTTTCTGTTTGTGAGTGTGCTGAGGGTCTAAGCTGAGGGTCTATAGCCCCCAAATCAGGCAACTGCATACCGGACCCTTCAAATATCAACCTGTAACCCAGCTCTGCAGCATTATCCTGCGGGCTGTTTAGTTTTCTCAATTACAGGTTTGGACCAGCTCCTTCCACAATCAAATACATTAGGTCTGGATGATTTGGGAAAAATATCAAAATTTTGCAATTGCAATTAGATTTGCGATTCATAGTTTGAATTGTAGGATTATGTTCAGTATTTACATTTAAACGCATCTAGGAGAATTATCAAATAGTATGAATTGACAAAGTAATACAAGAATCACATGTATCTCAGAACATGTTTATACAGATCTAAACTACAGGGTTAACAGTTTTATGCAGAATAAGAGGATATGTTGTTCTTGTGGAAGAATTTATAGTACTTCAAAAATTGCAGCATTTGCAATTTTGTAATTGCGTTCATTGAAATTGCATTTTTGATTTGATTGTGAATAATCCTGGAGCCCTAAAATACATGGTTATAGACCAATGCAAAACCTGTTTTACCAGTAGCAGGTGGCAAATGTGACATTAAATATTTATCATTGTGTAATGGTAAAACAATAAAAAAAAAACTAAAAAAAAACCTGAATATTGGCCAGTATGGCTAACAGCAGAACACTAAATGTTTTGGTGTAGGTTAAAACGCTAGACTTGACCAGACTTGAAGTGGTAATATTTTGGTCTCCTGGGTGCAGAAGTATCTGTATTTATATCCTACACAGCGGAGGGTAATGTGGCTGTTCATTAATGTTTTAAGAAGAACTCAATAGTGTTACACAAGGCACACTCACCGCACTTTTCTTAACATGGAAGGCTTATGTTTTCTAGGACTGACACACTTATTTTGGGCAGTTAACTTCACTGTGGTAGTTAACTTTGCCCAAACAAGAATACAGGACAGCGGTAAAGCTCCAGACATCCTACACTGAGGTGAAAGTCATTACCAACCAGTCTTTCCTTTTGAGAATGACTATCAGCTAAATCACCTTGGCAAATTCTTGTGTCTGATGTGTGTCGGGTATGTGGCTGCTTAACCTCGCAAAACCTGGTGAGGTGGGTTGAGAAGAGACACACCTTTTAGAATACAGGTCAGGAATCACATGGAATCCTGTCAGTGGTAATTTCCTTAGCATTGCTAACCACACAATACTTCAGAGTTCAAAGGGAAATTAATGTTCTGCCCAACACTGTTTTATGTTATGTTGTGTCTGAACATGTCTTTCATGGAAAGGAGTGTCTGGTACTCTCATTGGGCTTTAAAGGGCCCATATCATGCTATTTTCTGATCATATTATAATGTCGTTTCCTCAGAACCATACCCAGAGTTGTGTTTTTTTTCATTAACACATTTTAATACATAAATCTTGCATATTTAGGCTGAGTTCTTTTCTCAAATGGAAAACTCTATTACACCTTGTAATGTCAAAGTGCTCCAATGCGTTTTTAAAATCTAGACACTAGAATCGTTTGGATGATTACAGCCCTGGAATTGCCAATCTCCATTGAAATAAAGGTAAAAGGTAGCCATTAACTTGAAAACTACCACTTCATGACATCACAAGGTGGAACAGAGTATTTTGAGCTGTGGAAATGTACACTAAAGGGTCACTCAAACGTGTGTGAATGAAAAGAAAACACAATTCCAGGTATGTTTTTGAGAGGTAACAACATTATTACATAGCTTAAAGCTCACAAGAATCTCATTTGTGTAATATTGAACCTTTAACTGTACAAAAAATATTTTTTTTAATTTTCTCTCTCTCTCTCTCTCTCTCTCTATATATATATATATATATATATATATATATACATACATATATATGTGTGTGTGTGTACTATATACAGCAATATATACTGTGTGTGTGTGTGTGTGTAGGCCTTATATATGTATATATATGTATATATAAAGTACCATATGCGCAGGTCCCGAGCGTGGAAAAAGAGGGGATAAGACCACCCGCGGAGGGTGAGGAGGAGATTTTTATATATATATATATATATATATATATATATATATATATATATATATATATATATATATATATATATATATATATATATATATATATATATATATATATATATATTATATTTATATACATATTTATATATTTATATATGCACAGAGAGAAAAGGTCTGGATGCCAATATACAAGACATAAGGTACTTTAAAAATAATGATGTTAAATATGTGTACATTTCTTAAAAGGAAACAGCTCTTCTTTTGGAATTTTAACTACTCACTTTACTACGACTAGTTGTGCTAAATGAGTGGCGTCCTAGAGTCTAAAAGCATCATTAATTTTATGGGGTCTTACTTCACTAGTTACAAGCACTGCTCACAGATGACCACAGAATAACAGCGCAGAATTCCATTCACCTGTTTGTGGATTGAGCCTGAAAGAAGTAGAGATCAAGACCAACTTCTCATTCTCCCAAAATTATGCAGCAAAATGTTGGTCTTCACACCTGAAATGACAAAATCAGGCATTGGTGAGAAACAAAGGGATGTAAGCTGATGGAATAGAGACAAAAGGTGACAAACTATAAACAGCATGTAGACTGAGACCAGGGTTTGTGTCTCAATTTTTTCCCAAATAAGGAACAAAACCAACTGTGCTGGATCGAGTGCAGAGGGTGGAGAGTCAGAAGAACAAGGGATTATGAAGACAAACATCAAAATCAACAAAACAGGGCAGCACAATTTTGAAAAAATACCTCGATTTTTCTGATGTATTGAGATTGAGATTAGATTTGTGTTTTAGTAGGACATAACATAGCCTTTAATAAGGCCTAGAAAAACTAAAATCAAATCTCCACTTGGTTCCAATAATTGCCTTACCCTAAATGCTTTGCCTTCTTTCTATGCCATTACACCTTGGAGAACTGATCTACAAGCTTTAGTTGGACCCAGATGTCTCTCCGTTCTGACTCCTCCACACCTGCTCCAGCCAGGATACCCGTGCCCCCTCCTGCTGGCCCACTGCACATGGCTTTATGCACAGCTGCACATATAAAACTTTTCAAGACAAAAGCTATTGGATGACACACTGTGTGTACATTAGAGAGATGCTTCACCATGTGTTGCATATACTTAAGTTGGATGGGTAAATGAATACAACCTTTACAGATGGAACTGTAAAATATTTCTTGTTTGACAGAGTTTCCATGGAAGGCTGTCCTTTGATTTAGAGCTTAAGTGTGAAATGGGTCAAACAAAGATCACTTTATGAAAAGTAGTTAGACATTTGCAGGGTCGAGAGGTTTTTAAAACATTTTGTTAGGTGCTTATTAGTGACACCCAATACCATTATAAACTACTGTTATTCATAGACACTGTCTGTAATACTATCTGATTGCAATGGCTCCATAAATGCAATGTTATTCTTACATTATGTACATTTACGTAAAATAAAACGGCTTGACAGAAAGGGCTGATGTGCTGTAACTCATCTTTGAGACAAAGTGAAGTAATTGATACTCATAGTACATCTATTGCACCACAAGTATTTAGTCCTTCCATGTGCACACAATGATGATCTTAGCAGAACCCGATCCACCTTAAAGGATTACATTATTGTAGGTACACATTTACCACTAGTTGAGCATGTAGGTTTAACCCTGTCTCTGGGTGAAGAGCTTAAAAATTACTCCATAGCAAACATATTTTCAGGAATTATTAAAAATCCCTGGTCAGTTTTATTATGACCCCATATTTAGGCCAAGGCTATAAATTTCAGACAAACTAAAAATATAGTATACAGGGAATGTGATATTGGTTTCTGTTAATTGGTCGTTAATGTTGACACTTAGCTCAAGGGATTTCAGTATACTGACACCAGGTTCAAACATAAATAATCTACAACTGTCGGCCAAAATATTTAAATGTACCTTTAATTTACAACCACCAGTGGCCTGACAGAGAGGGCAACTTTAAAACTCAAAACATGCCATAGTTCTTGAGATTATATAGTAAATGTTAGAGCTTTTGGCTAAGACATATTACGCAAAAAAATTAAAATCAAATAAAAAAGCGTACAGATCAAGTGGCATTAAAGAAGTAAAGGTCCCCTTACCGTGTATCACTGAGCACTTGACAGGCCTGTTGCATCAGTCAAATTTATCCTGAGCAAGGAAACAAATATAAGAAACCTGACCATGCTTATAAATAGGCTCCAAATAACACTGACATTAGCTTATTTTAAAGAGCCCGACACATTCCTCAAGGGAGGGGCCAAAAAACACTGGACAATATTCATTCACGAATTTTAAACAATCTTAAAACTTGCTCCAACTTGCCATCAACAACATACCTTCAGTTTTATTTGTTAAAAAAAGGAAATAAAAAAATAATTTAAAAAAAGAAAACTTGTCCGTTTGTGCTGCACGTCCTGAATAGACTCCAGCAGTCAGCAGTCAAACGGAAAGATGCGCGGTGAGAACTTGTGGCACCTAGAAAGAGCAGCGAACGGCGCTTTGTAGTCCAGGGATGAACGGGCCATAACTTGCCTCTAGTGCAGAGTCCTGGTGCGCTCCCGCTCTCGCCTCTCAAAGCGTCACCATCGCAGACTGCATTGAGGAGGCGCTCGGCTCGGCCACGGCATTGAGGAGACACGTGACCTACCCGAGCGAGCTGCTGCAAACTTCAACTGAGGGCCCAGGGGAAAAGTAGGGAGTATAAACCTCTGCAGTTACTTTGGTCCGGACCTGAAGGAGGGAGGTGCCCCAACCAAGAAGATGCAATGCTGCGCTTAGGTATGGGAGGAGACACCGCAGAGGAGAGGTGTCTGCTCATTACAGGAGGCTGTTGTTCAATTGTACAATGCATAAGAAAAGCACTTACGACTTGAGAGTGTATACGCCCATGCGCTATCTTTGTATCGTGTCAGTCTCAGACACCGGTGAGGGCTTTGATAGTTGACAGCAAAGCCCCGCCCCAAAGCAAACACATACAAAAGCCTTCAAGATGGTACTGACAACTCAACAAGCTGCAGGATGTAAAAATCAGGAATTGTGCAGTCAAAGAATCTCATCTCAGATTTTATTCAATACACTCACAGATTAAGAATCACTTTAAACAAAGTACATAAAATAAAATACATTCAAGTGTTATAAAGGCATAAACCATGAACCTGTTTAAATACAAGACTTGATGGAACAGATGTATTATTTACACTTTACAGAGCACAGCACACACATTTTTGTCAACTGCACTTGTTGACATTTTTTTTTTTTTTTTTTGGACAGTTTTCATGATGCAATCTTATGTACTGCCACTGTGATGGTCCCATGACTCCTAATCAGGATGTTTCTGAAAAAATAAAACACAGATGATTGAATTTTCAAAGGTATTTAGACCAGGGGATGTCAAACTGTGGCAGGGTGAACTCCTTTGGTTGGCACAAGGAATAGTTATAGACTTGGATTGAATAATAAAGTACTTGAAAGCATAAGATTTGTATGACTGCATGAGGTGTGAAAACTTTGAGGGCTGCAAATGTCAAAAAACAGTCATCACAAACCTCCCAAAAGGGCAAAATTGGTGCAATATCATGTAATCTTTTATTAAAGGTGAATGTCCAATGTCATGTACCAGCATATAAAGTGTGAAATTAAATGGCACACTGATCTCAAAGTAAACCATTTACAGTATGTTTTACTCTATTTTAATTATTGCTCAAGGTGAAGTAAGCCAGTGCAGGTGTACTTTTTAAGAGACTTTTTTTTTTTTTTTTAAACATCCAGTAGATGGCAGCATGGTCACAGTGGTACCAATGTACCAATGAAAGCATTTATCAAAAGTGTTACAAATACTGCAGTCAAACAGAGCAGTGTCTTACCCAGACTCAGATTCCAGGCACACTGTGGGGGTGTCTGTCGGGTCTCGGGACAAAGATGAAGCCTGTTTGGCCAAAACTGACACCACTCCGCCATGCTCATCTGACAGTGAACCGCGGCCTGGGGATGAGGCAGAAATAACAGTTAAATATTTGGTAAATGTATTGTTATAAGTGCACTTATAAATGTTTGCATCTTATAAATGTTTTTGTTGGAGGGGCTACCACCTACTTGCCCCAAGGAGCTGCCTGGAAAGCTTCGCAGAACACTACATTTTACATTTCGTCAATTTAAAATAACTTCAAAAGCATGCATGAGTGGCCTGGTCTGGTGGCATCACTTGCTTGTCGCCACAGATATATATTGGCGCACATTTCAATAGTGTAATGTGGAACATTACAGGTAAAAAATAGCATCTCCTCTGAGACAAACATCCCTCCATCTGAAAAGTTACATAGAGCACCTTTACACCATAGCCTATCATAATTCAAGATTTATGGGAAAATAGAAAAGAAAACTGTCTAAATCAAGAAAATTAAAAGAAAAAGTCTGATCTGTTTGTGTTTATTGGCTGTGCAAATCTTTCTGATTGGCCTCGGACAGAGCCAATTACACCTACAGATGCAGCAGGGTCTGGAAAAAATAATTCAGTCAAAAACTCAATTAGGCCAAATAAAGTTATGCTACAAGGTTGCCAAAATGTAAAACTTATTTTAAAATGTCCAGTGTTACATTACACCTGTTACCCTTCAACTAATACAAAATCAAGGGAATTGCTGGCTCGTGCAATTACAAAAATTAACCATGACTCTGGATGACATGATTCTGAAAGTGGCTATTATGGTGTGTATTAAAATATGCTAAAAGATTACATTTTCTAGTTAATAAACGATTAGGGAAATAAATATTGCTTTGAAAACAGAACGTATGGGGGCCTCAAATGCGCGTTGATAGTAAATATTGATAGTTAAATTAAAAGCAACCTGGCTCTATAGATTATATGGATATAACATAATCCCATACAATAAAAAAAAAAAAAATAAATAAAAGCTTACACCCGAGATTATGGCCTTGTTGGTCCGTACAGAGGACCCCGACCACAGATGGGTTTTTCATCCTGAAAGGTAAACAGATGAGGAACACATTTCAGTTAATTTAATGTCCGAAACAAATGTGCACAACCATTGTTATAGCTCTGAATCAACTTACGTATCATCCAAGTGCTGCTCGAGTGTCCATTCCATGGTTAAATTGAAAAAAAAAGTATTTTTGTTGTGGAATGTGAGTTGTTTTGATCCGCTTTCCCCTTACTTCCGGTTAGAGTCAGCTGACTGTCATCTGATCTACGGAGTCCGTGAAACAAGAAAACGCGAACATTTTATTATCGATTGCTCGACCCACCTGCTCCCATACATTTCCTTTTGATCATTTTGGTAGAGTATGAGACATGCTGAGTGTGAAATAGGTCAGACGGCGAACAAACAATAGGCCTTCACAATACTCCAACTCAGCAAACAAAATTGATGACTTAACTGCCATGGCTATAAAATGAAAATGAAACAACAAGGTTTGCCCTTACCTATTTTATTATAATTTGGTCACGTTCGGCGGGAAAAATTAATAAAGCCAAAGGGCCGTGTGTGGCCCCGGGCTGTAGTTTGCCCATGTCTGCTATAGACACATTCAACTTGTTTAGTCTTGAGAAATCCAGTTTTATATTGTGTGCTGCTAAAATTGATACATAAGAACACCTCTTCACATCCTAGTACATCATTCACTTTCACATGTCACTTTCTGATTTAATTATTTAGTGCTGCATAAATACAAAATGAGATTACAGAAGCTATTTTTTCCTGTGAATATACTGCTAATGATCCAGTGCCAGAGCACACAAGGTCACTGTCAAATGATAAAGGATCCCTCTAATCTCTCAGATACCTCCTTCAGTTTCTCATTATAAATTTTGATTTTTTAAAAACTTTTTATTATCACTCTAGTTTATTAAGTTTTATTATTAAAGCCTACTCTCTTGACTTTATTCACTGTAGTCATTTGTAGAAAGATTAAGCCACAGAAAGGGCTGATTATGTTTTATCATAATTTATAAATTACTTATCAACTAGTATTTAGGCAGAATTTTGACATATTTATTTTATTTATATATCCTCGTATAGTAAGGGCTGAGTATAGCCTTTTGTGGATGCTTTTAATTAATATCAAAGTTGTGTGCAGGCTTCTCTTCCTGTTGGATGGTCCTGAAGCAGATGCTGACGGGGCAGATTTGAAGGGGTGTAATTATGGGCCCAGGCGTCACAGAGATCCATCACCTGCACACTAGCGTACAGCCGCTGACTGGCCCACAAGGTACACTGCACTCTCTCCTCTCTCTCTCATATTTCTCCCTCAAACCTTAAATCAGAGGCGTGCTGTGGGTGTTGACAAACCCCTTCTCGTCAGTGTGTCCCAGCATGCAGTAGGCAAACACCCAGCTGCACGTGTTTCTCTAAAGGATGTGTCCTGTTTAAACAAATGACCAAATACTGTTCCAGAGAAAACCTGGCATATATTAAGTGGCAAAATTTACTGCAGATGGCTTTTGAAAATGACAACAAATATAGAGGAAGTATGTGCCAGATGTAGTCATCGCTCCGGCTCTGTCCATGTTCTGCACTGTAGCCCATTTTTTATTTTTATTGAGCAGAACAACAAAGTTTAAACTTTCCAGTGACGTACTGTGCAGTACTGTATTATATTATTTAAACACATAATGTGGTCAGGGCAGCTTGATTCCTCTTTCTGTAAAAAAAATGCTAATTAATACATTTTTCCACATCATTTACTGCATTTTACTGCTTTACTACACAAATCTGGTTCCTTGTGTTCCAGTAATTCTAAGTATTAAATCTGTCCTGTTAACCACAGCAGAGAGCTGTCCACCTCCACATCACGGACGTCACTTTAGCCCCAATTTTATGCAGGAACATGTCCTTGTGAATTGGAGGCAATTTATTAAGGCAATTTAATGCAATAAATAAAGTTTATAAAGTACTGTCAGCCTTTTTATTTGGCTGGCTGGACAAAATTGAAGAAATGTAAAGGTTAAAATCTGTGTTGAATATGCTGATCTAAACTTCTAGTAATTACATTTAAGCAAGTACAATAACTGAAATTAGCTTTTTTGTTTCTATGTGTTTTTCCATTATATTTTTACCTAGCCTAAGGCTGTCAATGTTGATTTCACAATTTTCTAATTTATTTTAAAATATTCTGCTTTCTTTTAGATGGCTTAACCTTTCTGAGGCCAGTTTGTTCTACTGGTTATAGAATAGAAATGAGGTATCACAATTAAATTTATAAACCTATTAAAAAGTACCATTTGTCTTGTCACTAACTAACCTGACTGAAGCTGACGCAAGTTTGTGACGACTGAGGTCCTGCAATCGTCATCATGTGAAGGGAGCTTGCACTGAGTCTTCCCAGGGGATAGAGAGGGGCGTGGGAAGATGGGGCAGCGAGGTGTGGGGGGGTCGAGGTGGATAAAGGCAGGGGTGGGGTGTGTGGCTGCCCCTTTAGTTTTGGAGAGGCGCATGACACAGACTGGATCTCATCTGAGCTGTACCAGTCCAGTTCTCCTCCTGTTGCTGCGATGGGCTTCAGGGCCGTGCTGCTATCCGTGCTCCTGCTGTCCCTCCACTGGACCAGAGCAGCTGTCATCACAGGGGTGAGTCCAGACCCACCTGGGTCACATGCATGTTCTGTGTCCTCACTATAAAATAGAAGACTAATTTGCACCTTAAATGTCTTTGTTGAAACAGTTCAAACAAAACCAGTAGTTCAAACCAAATAAAATAACATTAACAAACTAAAATTACACCTGTATGGGATACTGCAGTCAGCTTTTAAATCTAACATTATCACTGCAAACTGGCCACCACTTTGGATTAGCGCATGCACAGATTTAACCAGCACTATTGATTATTTAACAGAAAACGTGTAGCATTTTGAATTGCGAGCTAAAACATGCTGTCAAACTCATTAAAATATTTATGTATTTGATAATAACAATTATTGATAGTTATAATCAATAATTTTTACAGTTCTATTAATTAAGTGTGTTACCTCCGATAAACATTGTCATTCTGGAGTAATAGAGTTGCCAATGGCTATATTCTCTGAAGTTCCTGCAGCAGAATCAATTGTGTATGTTAATTCTACTATAGAAGAAACATTGGCATCATCATATGTAAGTGATCTGAATAGTTCAGGTCAATATAACTGCTGATTATTTCTAATTG
Source organism: Periophthalmus modestus (assembly GCA_019594935.1). Taxonomy (NCBI): domain Eukaryota; kingdom Metazoa; phylum Chordata; class Actinopteri; order Gobiiformes; family Gobiidae; genus Periophthalmus; species Periophthalmus modestus. Next base: position 15,118,407 of record JAIEZT010000084.1, on the reverse strand, counting down.
GATAATAAATGACTGATGACAGAGCCCACATCCTCCTCCACTTCAGGGACTCTAGAGGAAATTATGCCATGGCCCAGACTGATCGTCATTACTAATCAGATTACAGAAATGATGGGCAGCAGATCACAAGTGTATGTTCATAAGTGCCATTATCTCATTATATTTAAATGATGTGTATTTCAGGCATGTGAGCGGGACCTCCAGTGTGGGCTGGGTCTGTGCTGTGCCGTGAGTCTGTGGCTGAGGGGGCTCAGGATGTGTGTCCCGAGAGGAGTTGAGGGCGACGAGTGCCACCCCTTCAGCCACAAGGTAAAGACTGCACTCTCTGTACTATCTGAGTTTGGTTCAATTTGAGTCTTGATATACTTTATGCTAAGGGTCTACAGGATCATAATGTCATTCTCATAATCTTCGGAGTTAAACCCTCCAGGATGAGGGCACTGTTACATCTTAAATTTTTAGTTCTATGTCCCAAAACAAGCAGTCTTGCTGGCAGGGTTCCACTTAAGCTTTGGCAAACTTGCTGATAACTGCAGAAGCTATTGATCGTCAGAGGGAAATCAGGGCTATGAATCAGGACTAACACCACATCCGTCTCTCAAATGTGTCGTTAAAAGAGCTGCTTTCTTACAGTCGCCCCTCAGCCTGTTAGCACAGTTGATGAACGGGTTTAAACTGCCAGATTATACCTCCTCTTATATTGGATTTCTGCATTTCAGATGCCTTATCATGGCAAACGACTGCACCATACCTGCCCCTGCCTCCCTCACCTGGTCTGCACAAGATACGGCGACAACAAATACAAATGCACCGAGGACTTCAAAAACCTAGACTTTTAAGAAAAGCTTCATGGAATCTTCTGAGAACCATCTCACTGACAACATGCCTCTATGCACTAAAGTCTACTGTATCCAAGAGCAAAAGTGCCACACATTCAAACTAGTCACTTTATTTTTTTGTGTAAAATAAACATGTATATCTATAGCAAAATAAAAATATAAAATCTGTCAACTGGACAAAACGTAGGAGTGAAGACGCGTTTTGTCCACTTGACAAATTTTATATTTTTCTTTTGCTCTGGATCAGACCTGGACGACTGAGGGATTACACAGATGTATACCTATATTCTTTTCAGAATCATTTAATTTATTGAGAGAAGTGTACACATTATATTACAATAAAACATTAATAACCTTGTGTACGTGTGGATTTTTTTTGTGATTACATAAGAAAGGGCATATGTATACCCCTTCACCTTCAAAGGAAGTTATCTGAACCACGTGTCTAATTTTACCTAGAATATTATCAGCATAATTTTGTGTGAGGGACTAACATGAACTGCTGCAAATAATTTCTTGTTGCAAAGTTGATAATCACAGGTCATTTAGTGCTTCAGTGCAAGCAGGATTTGGATATATATTTTAATTGCCATAACAGTTTGCAATATTAAAAGACAGTCTAATCAAGGAATAACTGGGAATGCAAGGGGACTGACTGATGGAACAGAGGTAGCTTAGGAGATATTTTTCTATATATGAAAGAAATCATCCAATATCAACGACATTGAAATAACCACTCAGGTTCACATTTGAGTGAAGTTTCCATGGTAAGGTCGACACACTGTAAATAACTTATCTCAAGGTTTGTTACACCTACAGTTAATGTGTGTATTTCCATTAACAATGTGACTTGTTTAACTGGTTTTGATAAGATGTAGATAAGAGCTTATGTTTCATTATGCCACCCATACATATACTAGTTTTAATCTCGGGCTGATTTCATATCAAACTGGAAGGAGACCGCTGTGTAAATAGAACCTTGGTGTGTCTTGGTGTATAAAAGGCGAAAGCTTTGGCAGAAACTTCACTCTTCTGAGTCCAACACTGAAGTCTGCAACGCGATGAAGTGCCTAGTGATTGTGCTCCTGGCCCTCGTGGCTCTGTCTGAATGCCTTCACAGGTCAGTAATACCTTATTGAGTGACTGAGCAGATAGATTTTTTTAAACCTCTTAAATTGTTACCATATTTAAACTTCTGCTATGTTTCAGTCTTCTCAAAAATGTAACTGTAACTTCTGAACACACCACAAGCACCTGTAGATTGGATGAGCAGAGAAACTGACTTTTACTCAGGAGCCCTGGCAGTCCAAACCTTTCTGTGCTAGTGGTAGTGTAGCGTGTAGATGTATTAGACGTACTCCATCGATTATTGCAATACACTGTTACTGTTTCTGTGATTAGAATGCCACTGATGAAAGGGAAGACTGCTCGTGAGCGTCTGATGGAGAAGGGAAAATGGGATGAGTACAGACGAAAGCATCCGTACAACCCAATGGTCAAGTTCTTGCAGACAGGAACCGAGTCAATGACCAACGATGCAGATGTGAGTGCATTTCATATACGCATTTCACAGCAGCAGTTTAAAATCTGTGACCTGTTTTAATACTGGGCCTGTACAGCTGTCCTACTATGGTGCGATCTCCATCGGCACCCCGCCCCAGTCCTTCACTGTCATCTTTGACACTGGCTCCTCCAACCTGTGGGTCCCATCTGTCTACTGCACCTCCAGTGAAGCCTGTCGTATGTACTGCCCATAAACTGTATAAAAAGTATTTCTATATACACTTTATGGTACCATAGCACACATTTGGAAAGTGATGTCAAAAAGTCAAATCCTTGGAAATGGTTGGAATGTTCATGGATTTCTGTTAGTATGCAAATACTTAATGCTTAAAAAAAAACAAAAAAAAAAAAAAAAACTAAACTAAACATACATGTCTAAAGGTGAAATTTTAATTTTACCAACACCTCTAATGATGAATAAGATCCAATAGGACTGGGCAATATAGGAATCAAAATGTCACTGGGATCTGATCATATATTTTGATGATATTATTATTTTGTGATTCACTGCTTCCCTGTTTAATGCTATGTCCCTAGACACTTTTCCCCCTCCTTTCCTCCCATTGGTCAGCCTCTATCATACCAAAATACTACTACAAATGTTTAGCATATCTCCTGCCCTTAAGTGCTGCTGACTTAACACAATTGAAATAGTTTACTAAGGACGTAAATACTCTCCCTTTGCTTCTCTTTTTCTGTTGCAGAGAACCACAATCAGTTCAATCCCTCCAAGTCGTCTACCTTCACTTGGGGAAGCCAGTCTCTGTCCATCCAGTACGGCACTGGGAGTATGAATGGATATTTGGGCAGCGACAATGTTGAGGTAACTCTACCCAGGGGAGGGAGTAATTTTAGGCTTGTAATTTAATTTGTACATTTGATTAAGTATTCAAGAAACAGTCTCTGCTATCCAGTGGACTACTAAGGAAATGCCTATTGAATTTAATATACACTTCAAAATATGACATTATGTTTGCTAATACTTTAGTGAAACACTTGATAAGCAATTTGCATAGCACTTATTTCATTTTGATTAGTTAATAGTTCATTCTACAACTATTGATTTTGGCTACCCTAATCTTTTCTTCTACTGCTATTGCTACTTATACTTCTACAACTATTTCTAATAAACACTGATCCTCATACCTCACACTTTGTTTGAGGCATACATTGACGTCTAATAACATTTGATTGTTTACCAAAGTACAGTTTTGAACCAGTCTTGCCCTTGTGTTATGTTAGGTTGGGGGCATCACTGTGACAAATCAGGTGTTTGGACTGAGTGAGAGTGAGGCAGATTTCATGGCCGAGATGGCTGCAGACGGTATCCTGGGCCTGGCCTTCCAGTCCATCGCGTCTGACAACGTGGTGCCAGTCTTCAACAACATGGTCTCACAGAGCCTGGTGGCACAGCCCCTGTTCTCTGTCTATCTGAGCAGGTAATACATAACATGCATACTCCAAATACTCTTCATGATAGTCATTGCAGAGCAGATAGCCCCTCCTCTTCATAGTACCATTTCACCATAGCAAACAGTGTATTTTTATTTGTATGTGTTTATTGTTGACTGTGTGACATGTCTGAACTGTACATGTATGACCCAGATTCTGAATTTGTTTTGCAAGTATGTACAGAGCAGTAGGCATAGACGGGGATAGGTGAAAACAGGAAATTTTCAAGCACTCAAGCCTTGAATGGAGCACAATGCATCATCACATGCATGAATCAATCAAAATAAAACTTTGAGTAAGGTAATGATAAGGGAACACTGTAAATACTAGGTTAACAGTTCACTGAAGTAGATTTGACATATGTTTCCTTTAATGTGTCATTTTTTTCTCTCATAGCAATGAGCAGCAGGGCAGTGAGGTGGTCTTTGGAGGAATTGACAGCACCCACTACACTGGGTCAATCACCTGGATCCCCCTAAGCTCTGCTACTTACTGGCAGATTAAGATGGACAGGTACCCAGTGAAAATCCACCTCCAACATTGAACAGTTAAATGATCTCACTGATATGGTCTATTTGTTTTAAGTGTGACCATTAATGGACAGACCGTTGCCTGTTCCGGGGGCTGCCAGGCCATCATCGACACAGGCACCTCCCTCATCGTCGGACCAAACACGGACATCAACAACATCAACTCCTGGGTCGGAGCATCAACCAACCAGTACGGAGAGGTGAGTCATCCCAATATACCAGAACACTGACCACAATTTTCCATCGTTTCCTGGTCCCAAAGTAAGCAAAAATCTTTACTCTGACGTCAAAAGTTTCAAATGAAAATAACTAATAAGATCTGGTAACTTGTGGTGGAGCTGGAAAGTTAAAGACACAAATAAATACATGAAACGGCTTTAACAGAGAGATCTTCTGTGCTTTATGTTAAAGGCCATAGTGAACTGCCAGAACATCCAGAGCATGCCTGATGTTACCTTCAATCTGAATGGAAACTCCTTCACAGTCCCTGCCTCTGCCTACGTCTCCCAGGTGAAAACATTTATCATGAGCTCTTTTTAACTGTGGAAAAAATAGCCTGGTTTAAATAATGTTGGTTCACAGCTTCTTTAGACCTTCTATGTGTCTGGGTTATTCTTGGTTTTGTCCTGTTTTAGATTTGGATTTAAGCTTGATTATCTCTGGTGTAGAACTTGTTTTTACCTGGACTGGTTTTGGCCTGGTTAAGTCTTTTGATTATTTCAGCTTGATCTACTTTATCTCGTCTGGTTACTAGTGTCACCTGCTTGTCTCTAGGGTGATTGCCAAGTTTAAAGCTATATGGAGACAAGCAGGTTATGGACTCTCTATGAGAAAAGTTACATGGTGCACGTTTAAAACCAAAAGAATCAGAATTACTTGTATTCATTCCCTATAGAAAATTAAATACAACTTAATCATTACAATTTTTCTTTAATTGCTTACTTGAAATCAGGGCTGTCCAAAAGTTTTGTCACTCAGGGCCACATATAAACATGCATGACGCAGAGTGCCACACCATTCTAAATGTTGCATTTGACATAGGTTTGACTGAGCAATCACACTTTTAATAAGGCACAGAACATTAAGTTATGTCAGTATCACATCGCAACGTGTGTTATTTAGGTATCATATCATTATTCAAAAAGTACTACCACTACTACTACTACTCATTTGATCATTTAGGCCAATTCAACAGGAAGTCTAAGAGCCAACAAAACAGGCCATAGTTTGGATACCGCTGCTTTTAATTAATGAATATTGTCATCAGTAGGAAAAAATACTGATTTTGCTATGTCTTTGTACAGAGCTCTGGTAGCTGCTCCACTGGTTTTGGTCAAGGTGGAACTGAACCACTCTGGATCCTGGGAGATGTCTTCATCAGGGAATACTATGCCATCTTTAACACGCAGGCCCAGAACATCGGACTGGCCAAGTCTGCGTAATCTGTTGGAGACGGAGACTCTTAAACTTCTTTATGCAAATCATGGAACTGGACTGCATCTGTAGTGGTAGATTACACCAAATAAAAGCATTGTAAAAAGTCAGTTCTCTGTTTGAATGTGAGTGGAGATACTAGAGGAAAATCTTTAGAAATCCTTTATCTTGTGTTGAAATGTCACACAATAATAACTCCAGTCCAGACTGGTCTTAGGAGACACCCGCCTCTCACCTCAGATTCATAATGCTTCACTATCAGATTTAGGTGTAAAGGAAGACCAAGAATAGACTATATCATGTGGCTTTTAAGAACAGCTCTCAAGGGGTCCAGAAGTTAAGATAAGAGATGAGCCAAAAACGAGATTTAACTAGAACTAGACTTAATTTTACATTCATAAAAGCAGAAGTGCACTACAGCTGGGTGCTCAAAATATAAGTTCTCACCATTTCAAAAAGGGCCCAAACTGATCGTACTATGCATGCTCTGAACAAAAGCAAGATACAACAGAGAAGAAAAATAGGACTAGATAAGTCAACAACAAAAAAAAGCACTAAATCAAGTCACTCTACCATAAAAATGTTCCTGTTCTTGTGGTATCTGCACCCCATTGTAGAACCACTGATCCAGAGACAATGAAAAACTACCACAAGTCATGGATGTTGATGGACTGCCAGTGTAGAGTACTCTACGTTGCCAGCATGCTGCGGGGCACGGTGACCTTCTTGTATTTTGGGCACTCTCAAGTTTTCATATATTTGTGTGGGATTATCGTGAGCTTTGAAATCCACTGTAGTGTAAACGATTGCACTGATTTCCTGAAACAGACAGAATGTCATCAGTTGGTATGGACCAATATCAATATCAAAAGATGCAATTTTCAATATCAAAAGATGCAAATTTCAATATCAGCCAGTGTGGGATTAAAAAAAAAACTTCAAACTGGTATTTGGTCCAGTATAGTATAGCATCAGTTGTCAAGCTTGGGAGTTAAAATAGACATAAAAAGCCTGGGAAGCCAAAGTTATGGCTGGTTACACACACTAAACACAACACACTAAATTATATTATATCCCAAATAGATACATTATGTGATTATCATTATTTTACAAAAGTGAAAAGTTAATTTGTGAACTTTATGCAATAGAAATAATAATTTTAAATATGAATAACAATATCAGCAAAAAATGTTTATTACTAACAGTAAGACAAATATTATACAATATAAGATGAATCATATATGGACTCTCTAACTGTGAGCTAATATTCTGAACCAAAAATAGGTCTGTACATACTAGCACGTGTTAATGGTCAGATGATTGTGACCACACTCACCACATGTTCCTGTTTCACACTCACTGAGGCTGTGTCTGTTGAAGGTGACTCAGCATGCTTTGTATCTACAAAAACAACAGTTCAGCTTGATAAGTGCTACTGGAAGTTAAATTATTTTGTGACAAACTTCAAACTGTGTGTACATTGTGCTTACTGGACTGTTTCTGTTTTGCCTTCACGCAGCAGAAAACCAAAGCAGTCAGTGAAGAGATACAAATCACTGCTGCCATAGAGACAACAGCAGGGAGAGGAAAACTCCAGGGATCTCTTAAAACAAAATAATACATCTTTTTAGCACCAAATTATTATGGTCAATATTTACATGAATTTATTCACACAAAGGTAAACATGCATAATTAACCACATTATCTGGCTCAGCTTATGTGGAAATCCAGCTGCTTTGATTTCAGTGTATTTTTCATTAATACATTTTTTTGTTATGTGAATGAACAATATTTCAATCACTCTTTTTGTTGCTATGACTGGTTTAGTAAAGGTTCACAATGTAACATTTCTGATGAGGGTTTGCCTGGAATGTCCCACCTTATGACATCAAACTTATCCATCTTGTATTTATTCAGTAAGTGTTTTTATTGCTCAAAATAGGTTTGCCTCTCCACAGATGACCAGTAACTTGGCCTTGTTGCCTCACCTGCTTGTTTTCAGGCAAACATTTCCATGAAAACAGGTTAGCCCCACTAGCAATGTTCCGTATATCATGTTTAAATAAAATAGTATTTAGTAGACACCTGGGCAGATCACTCATGTCTTCTTCCATGACAGGTTCAGTTGGCTCCAGGTCTGTAGAGATGCCATGAGCTTTAGTGGTGGTTTTATGGGATAGTAGATGATCAGGAGTATCTAATAAAACACATACTAATATTTAAACAAATAAATCAGATGTTTAAATAAAGAAATAGCATGCTTACCTTTCACTTCTACATAATAGTCTGTGTAGATTGGGGTCCCCATGACAGTGCACCTGTAAAATCCCTGGTCACTGAACTGTGCGTTTGAAATAGTGAACTGGAGCCAGCCATCGCCCTGGCTCTGGGTTACTCTGCCTCTCAGAAAATCACACACGTATCCAGCACTGTTCAGCAGCAAGTAGCATCCTCCTGGATACAGCTTACAGCACGATTTGGAGTACGAGTTGTAAAATGGAGGAAAAGACAGTCTCAACGAAATGTTCTCCTCAATGCTCTGTTGTCCATGTGCACAAGAAATGTCTATAGTAAAAGAAAAATACAAGTTATAAAATGATTATAACAGACTCGTAATTTTAAAAATTGTTATAACATAGCCTGCAGTACACTCACTCAGTAAAAGAAGAACAACAAAAGCAGACTTCATCTTGAATCGGCTACTTCTGTTTTTCAGTCTCATCAGCGCTGCCTTTAGTGTGCTGAGGACTAAGGCCCCTCCTAAAAAGTTCAGAGAGCAAATATATTCTGCAGAAATAATTAAATATCATGTGTATACCAAACTATGGATTTTTTTCTCTTGATCATAAGGTGTCATGGTACTTCCCTTTCCAAATACTGCAAAATGCAGAAGACTATAGCATCTAGGCCTGTCATGATAACAACATTTGGAAGGACAGTATATTGCTTAAGTAAATATAGATGATACAAAAAGCTCAAAACATGAGCTGCAATAAAAGCAGAATGCAACACTTACGTAGTCAGTTTGTATTCATAATGAGTCATAAAAGTTCATAATTCAACTCTCTACAGCTCAAATCTCATCATAGTACAAAAATACTATGACTCAGTGTACCCATGAAAACTACTGACCCACAAAAACTATTGTTCCATTTGTCCCGTGTTGGATGATAAGTTGATATATTTATCGTGATAGGCCTAATAGTATCCAACAAATATTTTCAGTACCTGTTAAGTACATGTGCATGGTGGCATGCGGCTCCTCCCTTAAAGAAAGACCCTTGTTTGATTCCTTAATTACAAACAAAATGTGTTTAAGTCTTTGCTCTGTCAGTTGGTGAACGTTATAAAGCAATCAAGTCAATTGTTTACATAAAATGATTTATTTGGTGTCATCTCTCTGGTTCTTATGAGTATGGACTAACCTTGATTAAATGAAAATGCAAAATCTATGTACATTATAATTAGCCGACACGTTATCTTTTTCACAATTAACATAAATAATCTTATAAATCAAATATAAACACTCCTTTTGAGAACTTAAAAATCGCATATAGCCCATTTCTAAAACATTTCATCCCGTTTCAAAACATTGTCTTGCAAATGAAATATTCCGAGGCACATAAACTCTTCATTAATTAAAAACAGATTAAACAGCCCCATGATTAAGAGTAACAGGTGCAACAATCTAATTTCAAAAGGCGATTTGTATTTTAACCAGTGCAACGCCCCCAGCAGGTGTGGAGGAGACCCTTTAGTTCACAGTTTGTAGATGCATACGTAACAGGAGGCCTCTGCAGCTCTAGTGTTATATGTTATAGAAGTGGATCATTCGTCGGTGAAGGTGATGACATCATAGTGGATGCCTTGTCGCTGCAGCTGCTCCAGTTGTTCAGGTGTGGCCTCTGTGTAGACCGTCTGTGCCTGGGCCATGGCTGCATCTGCCACTGCTGAAATATATACGATTACTTACAATGACCTGTGACAATGATTCTGCTTAAAGAGCCCACATTATGCTACTTTCTGATCCATGTTATAATGTTGTTTCCTCATCAAAAACATTCCTGGAGTTGTGTCTTGTTTCATTTACACATGTTTAACACACAAACCATGCATATTCTTCTCTCAAACAGAAAACACTACATCTTGTGATGTCATGTGGTAAAACAGGAAATGATCCACTGCAAACTCCATACACCTTCAGTAGAATCATTTGGATAATTTCACGTTGAATTGCCAATCTCTACTGAACAAAAAGTAAAAGGTAGCTGCAAACACAGGCAATTGAGATAATATCCCACCAAACACTAGAAAGTTGGAAGAGGATAAATCCTGTTTTATGATACTCTTGTATAACATGAATTAAATAATAATATCTTCAGTACAATAATTTTTGCCTACAATGGTCGAATGATGATATATGGTAGTTCCAGATAGGGGTAAAGTACTACTTTTGCCTATTGAATACGGTATTATCCATGATGAATATCCAAAAGAAAAATCCACCAATGTCTTTCTGACTAGGCCCTTGAACTCTCTATATTAAGAGTTTTTTTCTCAACCTTTATCTCCATTAAATACTATAAGCCAAGAGAAAGCTGGGATGTAATCTGAAACCCAATAATATTTGTACGATGCAGAGAAATCTCACCTGTGACAGCTGAATGAGCTGCTGCCTCCAGTTCTTCTGCACTGACAACCTGCTGCTCCGACGTGACAGGGAGGTACTGGATCTGACCACTGTGACTCACCGCAATCTAAGCCAGAGCCATATGAGAATGATCAAGTATTTCTTTATTTACAATACCATAGCAACAACTATATATCTATATATCTATAAATCTATATATATAATCCCACCTTCTGCCCTTGAACAAAAGCCCCGTCCTGTTCTGAATACTGAATGATGTGTCCATCTGGCATCTGACAGACAGAAACAGTTCAATTGCAGAGGCACTACATGATGACACTGGAGTGTAATTTCTCTAAAACAAACCTGGATCTGGTTCCCATCAGCTACCACAACATACTCCTGGGGAATTAAGTGTGAAACTCCATCTTGCGCAATGATGTATTGAACCTTTTGGAAGGCAAAAACAGGAGTTTGTGTTTCACTTTTAAATACAAACAAAAATGAAAAAACATGTTCATGTTATGTACCTCAGTCACTTGGTTGTTGTCCGTCACTAGGTGCTGAACTGCCTGCCCATCAATGGTTATGTATGTGCCTTCCTCCTGAAAAAAGCACTACACATTTAGGATTTGTTGGCTTCAATTGACAGGTTATTAAAAATACAGAGCTCTTATACACCTGGTCTGATCCTGCCTGTTCCTGGGAAACAATGATGTGCTCCTGTCCCAAAGCCTGGAGCCGCTCCGGAGAGATGACTGTCTGAGTCTGCAATGCTGTTTATCACACCACACGGGGAGATTAGCATTAGAGAGAGTATATCAAATTGCAAATATGTTTTTTTATCAATCAGTTCTTCTTCTTACTTTGAAGAGTGGCCAGAGCTTCCTCATCACTGTTAACTATTATCGTCTGTGAAGTACTGGAGGTGCTTTTGTGAGTGTGATTGTCCTGGCTGTGGAGGCGCTCCATATGAAATTTCAAATGACCATTACGTTTGAACCTAGGACATCAAAACCTTTATTAATTACTGAAACAACAGCCTTCAAACCAGTTTGAATAAAAAATGACAAGCCTTTCCAGGAAGAATTCTCAATTTTGTGAGTTCACAAACTTTTTCCCGTTTTGCACATAATGAGCATGAGTAATGAGCGTCACTATCCTCTTTAGCTGTGGCGTATTTGCAGTAGTCACATTTGAAGGGTCTATTGTTAGTGTGGGAGGGAAACACTTTGTGCATTAGAGTACGAGTAAAATGCCTGTGCTTTTCTCTCAACTAGATTTAACTTAAGTTTGATTTTTCAGCTTGTTTCATGTTGATTGGTGGAAGTGTCACAATGGAAAATTTGTTTGAAGGCTTCGATCATTGATTCCGATCGCTTTTAGTGAGAGCTGTCACAGATTGATGAGTAGAACTCTATTCAGAGGGTATGTCAATCTGGTGAGAGCCAGGTTATAAAATGAGAAAATGGAGAATTTACAGTGATACTTACCTTTGCCCACACTGATTACAAGAAAATGGTTTCTCATTGGTGTGAGTCATTATATGTCTCCGTAGGTCTTTCTTGTTTTTGGAGGCAAAGCTGCAGCTGGGACATTTGTGAGGACGTAAGTAAGAATGCAGCTCCATGTGACTCTGAAATTATCAAGATAAAAAAGAAATTAAGTAACTGCTAAACATAAAAAAAAACAAAAAAAAAAACCTAGCTGCATACAGAAACTGTAAACCATACCTTGACCTCCAGCCAAGAGGCCGATGTAAAGTCACAGTCCGCACACTTAAATGTGTTGGGGTCTATGTGCGCCCTCTTGTGGTTCTCCATGTCAGAACGCCCTTGGAAGGACTCCATGCAGATGCGACAGGAAAACCTTTTGGTGTTGAGACCTGGTGAGCTCACAGCTGAAGGGGAGACTGGGGCATCACTGCTCAACTGACAGAAAAAAAACGTAAATAGGTTTGCTTATTTGATCTACACTTAATTGATGCCTAGAATGAAACAAAACAGCAATACAATACCTCAACTTGTTGCAAAACTCCTTCAGGCAGAGATGCAGTGAGGTAGAACTTTTCATTTTTTGTATTGTCTTGGGATGGAGCCTTCTCATTAGCACTTAAAGAATATGAGTCAGAGTTAATGTCAATATGAAACTAGTATGACATATTACATTCTCAATGGTTAAATCTGACTGACCCAGAACTGTGAACATCCTCAGCTGATTGCTCCACCACATTGTAGTCTTCGCTCTCATAGTCCCCGATGGTAATCTGAGTGATTTCTCCAGACTGGGAGGTAGTTTCTTCATAGGCTTCTTGTAGAACAGTCTCACCATTCTCAGACACATGGACAGTGACGATCTTTGGTGCTAAACCAGAGGCTGTCCCTGGAGCTGAAGTAACTGTCCATGTACCTTTTTCTTTACCATCAGGATTTAACACAGCAACCTACAAAAGATGGCCAGTATTACACCTAGATATTGTCTAGATTTTTTTTTTTTTTTTTTAAAAAGACTTACCTGTAAGGAGTTTCCCACCAGTTCTCGAGCATTACTCATGTTAAGCAGCAGGTCGAGAGCATTCTGAGCTGAAAGATCCCCAGATTCACCTAAAAAAGAAAGTGGATTAATTATAGGTACAAATGCAATTTTAGAGTTTTTGTTTTATGTATTTCTTTATTTATTTTGTTTTTACAAACCTTGCTCATAGATAATAGTGTTTCCTAAAGCATCCTGGGTAACAGCAGCATTTTCCATGCCTTGTATTGCTTGTAGAGTTGATGGATCCACTGCAACCTTCAAATTTGTAGTAATATGTAATTAATAGTAGGATTTATATATATAGTGTTTCTTTATACATGAAATACTTACAATGGTGTTTTGCAGACCCTGTATGTTCTCATGCTGCTGTTTGAGCTCCTCAATCTGCTGCAGGGTAAAGAATGGTTTGCGTCGTTTCTGGGTGGGCTCCTCAGGGTGAGCCTGGGACCACTCCTCAAACGCCTCTGGGTGCCGACACTGCACATGCAAACGGAGGTTCTTTCTGTGTTTGGTCATGAAGTGGCACATGCTGCAGGAGAAAGGCTTTTCCCCTGAAGAAATACGTTAGAGCGTTTGTTAACATACACTTGAGCCAACCTTTTAAAATCTTTATTGTGTTTGTTAATTAATAGCTCATGGAACAAATGAACAAACTTGAACCCAATTTTCCTCTTGTGCACACAATGGGCATTTTCCCCATGCACTCACCTGTGTGTTTGATGGCCATATGAGAGACCAGAAACTCCTCTTTAGCTGTGGCATATTTGCAGTAGTCACATTTGAAGGGTCTATCATTGGTGTGTGACAACTGATGGTTGAGAAGCAACTTCTTGTTGTCACAGGTGTATTCACAAAACTCACATTTGAATCTGAAAACACATTGAATCTGAAAACCATGTGACCAAAAAAAAAAAAAAAAAAAACAAAAAAAAAAAAAAATATATAATATATATATATTATATATATATATATATATATATCTCTATATAAAAATAAAATTCCATACTTGTTCTCTCCAAGACTTTGGATGTGAGTCAGAAGGTGCATCTTAAATGTGTATCGTTTCTTAAAAGATTTCCCACACTAAAAAAAAAAAAAAAAAAAGATGTATCATTAAATCAGTATTGGAAATGTTAAGTTAACTTTTTAACACAGACCTTGTCACACATGTGAGGCTTCTCAGAGCTATGCGTCTTCATGTGCTGGGTCAGTCTCTTTTGCAGTGGATAAACCTTGTGACAGATAGGGCAGGGGAACTCTGATGTCTTTGAACCCTGTCAAAGTGTGATTTTTAATAAACATTTCCAAATTTAAAAGCAACAATTGTTCTGACCCTGAACCAAAACATAACAATGTTACCATATCTGGTTTCTTTTTTCTGTAAAAAAAAACAAAAACAAAAAAGATAAAATGCAATTAGTTACAAATGTTTGTGTGTAAAATGTAACAATGTATTGTTGCAGAAGCAATTACACTTTTCTGTGGACAGCTGCATGGCGAAGCACATCCTTCTTGTAGACACTTGTATAATCACACTCGTCACACTTGAAGGGCTTTGTACCTTCATGATTAAACATGTGTTCCTGCAACATTAAAGTGTTATGCACTGTAGAAAAAAATTCAGAATATCTCAGGAAAGTAATGGCAGACCTTTAGAGATGTCCACCGTTTGCAGTGGTAGTTGCATTGGAGACATTTAAACAGCTCAGGATCATTGCCTTCATGGGAGTCTACATGGAATCTCAAATCTTCTTGAGTGAGGAACCGTGAGCCACAAATCCAGCAGTTGTGAGGTCTCTGCAGTGGTTTTAAGGATTTGTAGTACCGGCTAAAGGGAAATAGAACCAGGTACATGTATATGTAGATGCTTGATAAATTCAGAGTTAAAATGATAGCTTTTAAACTCACTTGCGATTAATATACTTCTTGTATTTTTTTCGCAGAAAGTGTTTTGAGGGTCGTCCTCGTTTCTTTGGAAGGAATTCCTCCCCAGGCTGTGAGATGGAGGAAGGATCTTTGTTCTCAGAGTCCGATTGGCTTATGGCCATTTCTGCTGAATCTTCTGTAATCACTTCAGAAGGTCCATTGTCAACACCAGAGGAGCTAGCTTCTTCAGGGGCACTAGTGTCCGTATAGCTCGAGACATTAGCAATACTGTCTGCTTCTGGAACAAATAGAAGAAAATAATGAAAAAAAAACATACATATATATTCAAGTTTAATGGATATACATATATACATTATATATATATATATATATACACACACACCCATATATATATATATATAAAAATCAAACCTTTAATATTACAGCCTTCCTCTGGCGGAGTGTACTTTCGTGGTCGTCCCACTTTGCGTTTGGGACGGCCCTCAGTGGAGGATTTTGGGTGTGTAGGCCTTTTAAGCAGAGCAGGTGGTCTTCCTTTGCAATCTTCGTCAACTGGATTATAGTCACTATCCTCTGAAAGACAATACAATTTGTAAACACACGTGTGTTACATTTGACAGCTCTGTCTGATCAAACTACCTTCAGAATCATCTATGGCACCAGCATCCACAATGTCGTCCTCCTCCTCCTCTGCAGGCTGGGCCTGAGCCACCTGCTCCTGCTTCACCTTCATCTGCTCCACTCGCTCCAGCTCCGCCTGACGTCGGGCCAATGTTTCACTCTTTGAGGGCCGCCCACGTTTACGCTTCTTTGGCATATCTCCTTTACAACAAATACAGCAACACAATAATTATCATTATTTCATGTTTATAATAATCACTTGTATTTATATTAATATACAAGCTTGATAAGCTTCTCCAAGTGTGACAGTGTAGGTAATTACTTACTACCTCTCTGCACTGTGGTCTAAAATTATTTCAATAGCCAAAGCTGCCTTGGGGCTTACTGACAAAGAGGCCAGTACAGATTAGCAGCCATTTCCAACTACTACTACTCTTCTCACCCAAACTTAAAAAAATAGTTTACCTGCATTGTTGAAGTGCTTGTCCCGCATGTGGTTAATGAGTGTATTTCTGGATGTACTTTTGTATGGACACATTTTGCATTTAAACTGTTGTACAATCACAACTTCCATCATGTCTTCCAGGTTAAGAGGCTGGTACCCTGAACCCTGTGCCATTGTGGATGTGTCCGTTTGCTGGGGTATAGCAGCCCCATGCTGAGGTCCTTGGGTGCCCTGATGTCCTTCTTGAATATATGAGCACTGAGGGGTGGGCTCAGGCTCTGTATGAGGGGTATATGTACAGCTGCTGCTGATGTAAGGTCCAGATTGGCTCTCGCTGCATTCAAGTGCCTCGGGAAGGCCACAGGAGCTGGCTGTGTCTGCCACAGGATGATCTGAAGAGGAGCTCTCGTCAGCATACAGAGAGGCCTCTGGGTCATTGCTGTTCTCAGTGTAACCCGAGTGCTGTGGTGGCTGCTGGGAGTGCTGGGGCTGGTCAGGGCCGTCCATTTGCTCATCATCATCATCATCATCATCATCTTCATCATCTCGAGACTGGTACCGAGAACAGCCAGGCTGCTCTGAATCCACACACCCCACGCCATATTCAGCTCCATACTGCCGACTGGAAGGAGCCTTGTGGTCTGCACTGCTGTCAATGTAACTGCGCAAATGGGTTTGCTCCTGATAACCCCCACTGCACTCCACCACATAGTGACTACGGCTGGTGGGGTTTGAATCAGCTCCACTGCATTCTACATATCCAGGTAGGTCCTGATCACTGTTATCTCCACTGTAGTCAGGGAAACCAGACTGAGAGCGGGTCTGGTCTGGCTCCTGACCTGAACACCCTACATAGGAAGAGGAGGACTCTCCAGTCTGATCAGGGCCATCTGTGCTGCATTCTATGTACAGGGAGGGGTGAGAGTGTCCCGGTTGGTCCGGTTGACTGCTGCTGTCCTCTGGGTAGCTCGAGGGTCCCGGCTGGTCGTCTGGTTGGTCTGGCTCCAGGTTTCGCTGCAGGTCTCTCTGGTCCAAACATGTGGATGTAGGGCCTTCACTGAGAGCTTCTATGGCTATGCGACCCGATAAGGCAGACGATGACATCTGGGCTGCCATAGGAGCACCTGATTAATTCACAAGCAGAAAAATTATTTGAATAATATGAATAATTAATAATAATTATGTAAATGTATAACATAGGTTCCCTGAAAATGTCACATCTAATGTCAATAACAGTAGTCAAAGAATTTATGGAAAAAAGTTCACACCATCATCTGGTCCTTGTAAAATTAAATACTGTGTAGTTTCTGCACCACCATCTTCAGCACTGGTGACAGCGATACAGCCTAAAAGTAAAAATAATAAACTGCATTTTGCTGGAGAAAGCATAAAACTTAAATAATAGTTTATCCTCATACCATTCATAATGTCTGGGCCAATGGTGGACTCAATGATCTTGTCAATGGCAGAGCCTAGGTCTGATGAGGTAGAAGCAGTTGAATCTGAAACCATCATGGCTCCATCTGGGACAGCACTAGAGTGGACAAGGACCTGGGCCGACTCTGATACCAGCACAGACTGAGTGACTGTGGACACACTAGACACACTGGTGGACTGAGCGACCGATGAGGAGTCTGGGAGGTGCACCGATGACACACGGGCATCTGTGCTGGAGCTTGTCTCTGGTATAAATACCTTCACAAAACAATAATGACTTAACTCCTCAGAATCATAGCAATTGTGTGCAAAACTTCTGATTTCCTATGAATCAGTTTCTTACCTCAAGCCCCTCTGAGCTCTGGCCCACATGGCAGTCAGACTCTGGGGCAGGTGTGTGGGAGGCAGCGGCATCACTGCTGTCTGCAGACATGGCCTCTGATGACTCCATGCCCATGCCACTCTCAGAGGGCTCCTCCATCCCAGACGGCCCAGCATCACTACTGCTCTCCACCTCATTCTCCTCTGAATCCATCACTGTCAGAAGCACCAAACAGGATCTCATCATCATGAATACGTGTACTGTTCCTTATACATATGTAGCTGACGTACCATTATGTATTGTCTTAATTTATTGTCTGCTGTGCTTAGATCTGAAAAACATTTTTAAAAGGTCCTGTATTACACGAACCTGACTCTTGTGAGCTTTAAACCATGTTATAATGCTGTTACCCCCTCAAAACCTACCTGGAGTTGTGTTTTGTTTCATTCATACATGTTTGAGTAATTCTTTATTATTAGTCTGTCTACATCTCTAAAGCTCAAAATGCTCTATTCTTCCCTGTGATGTCATATAGCAGTAATTTTGAAGGTAACAGCTGCCTTTTACCTTCAGTTCAGTAGAGATCAGTAATTCCAGAGTTGAAATTTTTCAAATGATTCTAGTGAAGGTGTATGAAGTTTAAAAAACACTGTGAAGCACTTCCTGTATTACAAGCTAGTGCTTCACTGTGTGGAACAGTGTTTTCAGTTTGAGAGAGGAACTCATCCTAAATATGAGAATGAAACAAAACACAACTCCAGGTATGTTTTGTGATGAGGAAACAACATTATAACAGATCATAAAATTGTGTAATATGGGCCCTTTAAGTTGTCCCACATCATCCTAATTAGATACATGGTTGAGCCCATTTCAAAGATTGTTAAAACACAGTTTATGGAGCTGTGTTTTCCCATAGTGATGCGGTTTTATGTTTCTTAGTTTGTAGCATTGTTAATGGGAAAGTCTCATTCGGGCATTAACAACATAAAATGTGGCCAAGTGTTCGCACAACACAGTCAACACAGGACAATGGAAACTGGTTAATTGTTTTGTCTTTCGTGACAAATAAGGCTGAGGCTAGTGGTGGTAGATCCATGGTTAAAATGCTGAATGGGTGGTTGTGGTTGTTTTTGTTGTTAGCCTTTGAGCTAGCTGTTGGCAGCGTTGTTGCTTACTTCGGTACACGGACAGAAATTATACAACCAAGGAATAACACGACATGGATTTAGGAGCTTGTTCACTGTTGTTAGCTGTAACCACATCAACACCAAACTACAGTGAGTGTGCTTGGAGAAAGGGCCTAGCTGCCCTTCACCCTGCCTGCTCCGTGTCGCCATTTTACTCGGCTCCGTTTTCCACTCAGGCAATCTGAGAGTTCTACTGGGGACCTCAAGGGCCCGAGCGAGCTAACAGACCGCCCAAATACCGCCCCTGAAGAAAACTATTCATTATTCTCTCCGCGGCACAAGATGCACTGTTCTTTTAGCTTACCGTGTATATAAAGCTCGGGTGATCCTTTATGCAGATGGTTGAAATTCAGCGGTTGTTTGTATAAGAAAATACTTGCTTCTTTCTAGTCGGTCGCCATGAGTATCCCCTAGCTTCCTGTGCGTGTAGCCGGATCTTATTTATGATTTTGTGTTTACATCGCTCAACTGTGGTTTATATAAGGGTCGGTTTAAGTAGAGAACACCGAGAGACATCTCTGTAAACTTGGATATTTGGTCCGGTTGTTAAAACGGTTGTAATTGAAATTCAAACACACCAAAAGGACTATTGTTTTTAGTGGAAGGCGAATGACGCAATTGTTTGCGGAGTAATACTGTTTTGTCTGCTCGTTGCAGAGAACTTGGCTCTGCTCCTTGTCAGTCAACTAAATAAAGATAACTCGCTGATTATCAGTCGAATCTTTCTTTTAGGTACACTGCAAACAAAATGCAAAGCTTGATTGTGCACTTTAATAGCTCTTTAATAGTCTGTGATATGAATGGTCTTTGTACAAGACCATTCATATTACAGAAAGTATAAATTATATATTTCTTTTAAATAATTCTCAGTCTTTCTGGCATTAGGAAATGACCACATGTCATCTGGTTGCACAGTGACATAAAAGCTTGTTTGCAAAGAGCCCTCTTGGGAGATTTGGATAGTTGATCTATTTTGTAACAGTATTTTATAGCACTTTTTAATCTTGAAAATTAAATAATAGAATTCACGAACGATGTGTCAAAATGTATATTATATTTGATAAGTAAGTAAAAACATAGTACAACAACACCCATGTGTTCTAGCACAAGACGAATCACCATAATCAAGGCATATGGAGGAGGCTTACTGAAGACTTGCCTTCCTTTGCTCCGTGTGCAGAGGTAAAATACTGACCTAACGTGCAGCATTTCATTTTATGTGTTGCATTTCAGATATTCATAACCCACATATATTAACCTAAAATGCAATGAAATAGAAAGAAACAAGGCTTGTTAATGTATTTTCTTGTGTTCTGTGGGAGAGGCTGTGTTCAAGGTGGTCTCAACCACAGAAAAAAGTGTAATTGTTTCCACAAACCCTCAATTTATGTAGTAGACAAGCCTATTGCAAAATAAAACGATATTGAGACATTTCCAATTTTCTAATCTTCGACCAACAGAGGTCGCCATTTTCTAGAGAATATGAAAAATAATGTTTCACGTTAGTCCATTTGAGAGAAAATTGGCTAAAATGATAAAATATACAGCAGATGCAGTCAACTACAAATTAAGTGTTAAATGGTAACATATTTGGGGGAAGATTTATATTGAGTACAAGCGTCAAGCTGCTTCATTTGTTAAATGTTTATTGCAATGAAACTTTAACATTTCATAAAAAAAATCTGTGTCATAAATACATTTGAAGGAGACACACATTGTCATCCAGTGCAAGTAACAGGTATCTGCCAGAAATACACAAACAAATAAACAAACACAAGATGGACACAATAAAATTAATCATCTTTTCCAGTTATAAATATGAACAATATTTCAATACTGATAAGTCTGAACCCGGCAGACATTCTTAGTCAATCTGGACATGACCAGAAATTATAAATATAAATTAGATTAGATTTTAGTATGTACTTTTTGTAGCCATATCCAATAACTTCACAGATTACTAGGTAGAAAAGGGAGGATTTGTAGAACTGAAAATCTGCTTCTTGCTCCAGTTCTCGTTTTGGCCACTAGGGGTGTTCACGCCCCAGAGGGCACACACCCAGAGGGTCTTCAGGTGGTTACATTAATGGCATCACATTCTCCCAGTCTCCTACACATTGATGAAAAAGGCTTTGCCCCACAGTGCTGACTGCAGATTTTTTTAAGCCTCCCAGTATTGTCTTGAGGGGCTTGGGCACTGGAGCAGATCATACTTCACATAACCAACACGGTCCACTTGTCTCCTTGAGTTCATGCGCCAGTAGAAACTTTCGCGGCAGAAATAGAAATGACCTAAGAGAAAAATAAAACAAATTTGTAATTTCTCAATGACAAATGAAACATAATGATCATTTGGCCAAAGGGCAACAATGTACCTTTGTAGAGGAAAACATCATGTGCGTCATTGGGAACACCACCGAAAACTGAGTCTATGTAACGTGGGTATCCTTTGTCAATCTTCTGGGCCTTAACGTCAAGCCTGGAGCATACAGCAAATCACCACAATTAATATATTTCCTAATTTTGGGATGATGGGTGCCATATAAACAGTCCTTTCTTACCTCCAGAAGTTCTCTCCACTGAACAGCAGGACTTTCCCTTTACCCCTCTGCAGAGCACCTTCGACCTTCTGCACGCTGTTGGGGAGACCAAGCTTCTCCACGCTTCGGGGGCCATGTGCATCTTTCCCGGTGTACACCCAGAACTGCCGACCTATGAAGAAATGTACATTTTTGAGCAATTCTTCTGCAAACCGTGAGATATTATTTAGGTGATTGCCTGTGTTATACAAAATCTAATTTTATTGTGTACCTGAGAAGAAGTAGATTTTCTTGGTTAGAAGGTCCTCAAAAGCAGAATCAACTGAAGCTGGCAGTTTGGGCCATCTCTCAGAGATAACAAATGGTCCCATGAGCTTTTTTTGTTTATTGGACATTTTCCAATAATGTCTGCAAAGAAATACATTTCAGTAACATTTGTAATGGTTTTAATGTAATGATTTTTAGAAATAAGTAGAAGTTTTCTTACCCATTGCTGAAAAAATGCAGGTCTCCTTCGATCACAGTAATGGTGTCAAACTTGTTGAGCTTGCAGGCATCCAGTGTGGGGTCCACCGTGGGAGTGGTGGTGGTGAATGTGGGCTCTGTGGGCTCCTCTGTCTCCTCTGTCTCGTCTGTTTCGGCTGTGTCAGGGTAGTCTGTGGTGGTGGGAGTGGGCTTGGGAGTGGTAGGTTCTGGCCCTGTTCTGCCGCCTGGAGATGAAGCAGTACACTTTGAGTTAAATACTGTGGCAAGTTATAATGGATTTGTATGTTTTCTAGAGCATACCATAGAGATACTGTATGCCTTCAATGTCATCTTCGTGCAGTGAGAAGTCCTCCACATAGCTGTACATGGGGTACATGAGCGCCTCCCTGATGTTAGAATGATCCAGACCAAGAGCATGTCCGAACTCATGAGCTGCCACAAGGAACAAACTGTAACCTGTAACACAGTAAAATCAAATGATACAAATAAAATTGAGTCCAAAAGTCGAGAATAAAAAAAACAGCATTATAAACATGCATTTTTGAAAAAACCTTACCCTGGTCTGGACAGAATCCCCATTTCTTGTCCTGATCATAGCTGGCTGTGGTAGCACACCACAGTTTACCATCAGCGCGCCCCTCACTTGTGCAAGAATCGTACTCTTTCCCCAAAAACACAAACGGGAAGTGGCATGGCTCTCCTTCAGCATTTCCGCCTGTTACAGCCGTGTCTGCCAAAACAAAGACATATCAACATAAGCAACAAAACAACTGTGGCAGCACCCAACTGTTTTTACAATTTGTGGTTTCTGAGGCTCACCACGACTGGGACAGAAGCCATATTTCTTGTCCTTGTCAAAGTTGTCAGTGGTTGCACACCAGCGGTACTCATCACTGCGCCCCTCTGTGGTACAACTGTTGTATTCTTTTCCCAAAAAGACAAAGGGGAAGACACACTCTTTCCCATCTGAATTTCCTCCAATGGTATACAGCACTGTCAAACAAAATTGTTTGTTTAGTTGAAAATTGGCATCTGAAAAAATCCATATGAGCTCTATAACAGTGGAACAGAAGTCAGACTCACATTCACTTGGACAAAAGCCAAATTTCTTGTCCTTGTCGTAGTCAGCCGTGGTGCCGCACCAGGGAAGATTGTCTGTCCGCCCCTCTGTGGTACAAGTGGTGTAGGATTTTCCCTCAAATATGAAGGGAAAATGGCACAAGGCGCCATTGGCATTCCCATAACTTGTCTTTACAACTAGAATGAAAACATTTGTAAATGTTGTTACTGAAACCAAAAAGTAATTGGAGAGCCCTTTTTTAACTTAAATGGCTTTGCTTCACTCACCTGCGCCTCTCCCCAGAGTCCAGTGCTCGTCATCATCAAAGTGCGCGTCTCCCTGCAGACCCTCACCTGGAGGATAGGCATGAGCCAGCAGGCCGTCCTTTCCATCAAAGGGGTACGGGTCTCCATGGTCTGTGCAATAACAGCCCACATTTACACTCATCCAAAAGAACAGAGAATATGCTGTCTCATGGTAAACACTTACTCTTTTTCCCAAATGAGATCATGATATCTGCTGTTCCGTCAAAGAGCCGTGTGAAGCTCAGGGGGGTCACTGCACTCCAAACTTTAAAGGCTCTGGCAAAAGCATCGTCGATCAGAGAGCTCTCCATGTCTGGGGAATAGTTCAGGATCCTGGGGTGAACAAGAGGAGATCATTTATTTTATAGTCAAATGATGCTGCTTTCACTGAGATGCACTGTGCAATAACTGTCAGATATTAAAAGCTGTTATTATGTGCATACTGTATAATACTGGCCTGTAAGTGACGTCATGATGGTCCCATTTCAGATCTCCATCAAAGGTCTTGTAGTTGGCAACATCAGGGACTCCACAGCGAGGTCTCTTCATGGCATCCACGGTAGCTGAGTCCAGCTCTCCTGTCTCCTCCAAACCCATCTGCCTCTGCATGCGCTTCAGAGCTTTAGACGCAGACACTACCGACTGAAAACCACTGCGCTGCACTGACTCCATGTAGCCAAATCTCTGCAGATAATTCTGAAGAAAGGTATACAATTAGTTAACGTAAAAAAAAAATGAATTTGAGGAAAACAAAAGCTAATCTTATAATTTAGTTCTTATCTACACAAACTATCTCATCTACTCACCTCTGCCAGCTCCATATCTGTCACATTTTTGACAATGTCTCCCGGGAAGGTCACAAACACAGACTTGAGAGGAATGGTCCATCCATTCTGCAGACAGACTCCCAACAGTACACACACAGCGAAAGCACGGCACCTCATGATGAGAGGTACGGGTCACTACTAAATGTTCAAATTTGGATCTTCTTCAACTGTCTCCTGGGTTTGTTGTTGTTCTGCTTGAAATGGTGCTGTCGACCTTGTATTTATGCCACTCAACATCTTAGTCACTTAACACCGCCTCCCTCAAACCTCAGCCCTCCCTCTACATCTGATTGTTTACACTTGCAAGGAAATTGGGGAATTTCCAAACTATCCACATTAAGCTTTAGCAGGTAGTAAGTGTCACAGTTGATCAAGCATCATTTCACACAGGAAGCTGTACAGCATACATGGCAAATCACTTTTAACGTGACATGCTTCTTTAAAAATATTCAATTTAATTTTTATATTTTAACCAAAACAGTGATATTTGTTATTATTGAAATCCCTCACTTTAACGCACTATCTTTCATAAGGTTGTAAAAAAAAGATCTAAATCAATAACCGTATACTAATCAATACTAAAACTAGATATTAATTTGTACTACTACTGATTTTTTAAAAATGTTTTACAATGGTTGTTCTATCTATATCAGAACTAGTATAAGAGCACACATTAATATTAAAGAAACTTTTTTCAAATTTAGTTTATTTATTATTATATATTTATTGTGTTTATAATGTATTGTTTTGTGTTTTTGTCCATATCAAATAATAATGTTTTATCTTATCATATTCGTATAGAGTGTAGAGGTTGAAATGTTATTTTTGTGACAACACCAGGCCATTTATTAGTTTAATCAAGTTCCGTAGTGATCATTAATGGTGTAATTGTCTATTATTGCGTTTCATTTCCTGCCAGATAACTTGTGTAAATAATGTTTGTAAATGTCCTATAAATTGCATGCAAACCGTATAAGGGATTTGCAGAACTTCAGAGCCCTAACACAGTGGAAGTGACTGCTATGTTGATATTTTGAGGCAAGTTTCAGCCTCTCTGTGGGCTGTGACGCTAAAGCCAACACGCCCTGAGTCACTCTAACATGAAGCTGCACATCAGGGACTTTTTTACCATGAGCACACTGCTGACAGCTCCTCTTCAAACCCCAACATGGTCTGGAGGAGTCATCTATAGCAGCAATGGACTCTATTCAACACCACTATTCAATGGTTTCTAAAAATATTAACATCAGAAAATTCCCCCGTATAATTAGAGTTTGTCTAAACAAAGCAATAATATGGATAATAATATAATGATAATATAATATGGATGCTAAAATGTTGTATCCTTGTATATTTACCACAATCGTGTCTAGTCTTGTCTTTTAGTGTGCAATATATTGAATATTTAGCATTGGTCTTCTTGCCAGATGCCCCCATGTTAATGCTATATAGATAAAGTTAACATGAGTTAAGAATGTTTTATAATTGTATTGGTTTTAAAGGAGTTAGTATCAATCTTTAAAATTTTATTTTGCTTGCGTATGTTTGGATTAGGCCTAAGTTTCTTTCATTCAATTTTTTTTTTTTTACATTATGCGTATATTTACAGCAACTACTTCAAATACAATATTTTGTCTGTAAATTGGCATAAAAATACATTGGCTAGTGAATAATTAAGCTCTGTTGAGTGTTTTTCCATTGAGCACAAATGATGTTTATTCACACAGATTAATGTACTAATAAAGCCTGTTGTAATGTAATGGTGTAATGGTGTTTTGATGGAGATGTCGTACTTCCTTAAATCTGAATTTGTGGTTTCCCGTTGTGGTCATATTCTACCCTGTATCTGACAAAAACATCACTAATCGCTCTTGAAAAAAACACTGTGGACTAATTTGACATGTTGTCATTCTTGGACCATTCACAGTGTGACCATAAAAATGTTCCTCTCATTTGTAGAAAGTAGCTTTTATTTATTGGTTACTACTTTGGTTGACCAAGATTACTATATGGACTCTCTAATTGGTTTATAATGCATAATATGGTGTTGACAAGTCTGCTGCTATTTTTAGAACACATTGTATTTGGATAAGCAGGCTTTATTTATGCCTTTTAGCAACAGCCCAGAGTAGTTGCAGTCCATGTCTATATTACGATTGTATTTTTGGATAGACGGATAATGTTTCACTTTGCTCTTTCCATCTTCAAACACCAGCTCTCTTTCATTTCATGCTTTTTATACTTATTCAGACACAATCCTAAGGTTATGTATGTTTATTTTTGGCTGCTCTGAGGATCCCTAGGCGTCCTTTGAAAACATCTGTCTTTGATTTTATATGGCGTCAAAGCCTTAATGAATACGGCTCCATGCATTTTAACAAATGCCACATTTCATTTGCCCTCACTGCCTCACTCCCTGAAAGATGCCTGGCACACGACCCTGAAAATACATGGACTTAAGTGGCATTCTTCACCCAGTACTCTAGACCTGTTGGCACTGCTGTTCTCCATTTCATTTTCTCAGAGTTTGAAACTCTTGAACCCACAAAATGTATGTCTTGGAAGAGTGTTCTGGACATTTTCTAAATGAATCCTTTACTTGAGTACATAATACAGTAGGCATAGCGTTACTATTGTGTTTCTATAAGGAACAGTACGAGTAGCAGTGACATTACATCTACATCCTACTAGAACTATTTGTTATGTTTCACTTGACCATGAAATAGTAATATTACCCTCCTCTTTTTGAGTGTGAACATTTTTGGTCATTCTCATAATAAAAAATACCTCTACTCAACAAAATTGAACAACCTATTTATCGTATATCGCTTTGTTTGGTTATGAGAGTTTTTCTTAAAGATTTTTTGATTCACCATCCTGGTACCCCCTCACTAGAAGAGATGCACTACTATGGTTGACACAACATTAATCAACATAATTTGCTGACACAGCTGAACCTATTCTAACCATCCCATTTTATGTCCTGTGAAGTATAAACAAAGGTGTCAGCACATAGGCGGATAACCATGGCGTTTTGGCCCAACAAATCAAGCAGTTGTGTCAGTTTTTGGTTAGTAACTGGAGAAGCAGCAGTAGTGTTGGCTGTAGTCATAGTTTTTTTCCCTTGTCTGTTGGCACATGCCCATGTAGTGCTGTGAGGTAGACTCCTGCGTCACTCCACACTATTGGATAATGTCAAAGTTAAGCAACATCCAGTCTGATCTTCACGGCTAATTACTCATTGCTGATTCATAAACATCATATCTGAGTGCCATGAGCTACAGATGTTTATTCTTTAGGCTTGCTCTAAATATAAATCTTACAATTCACTGATGGTTAGTGGAAAAAGTTTTTGTCTAAGACTTCCAACCAAACTCCTGGCCTTGTTTTCTTGGCCTACATTACAGTGTTTGTTAACACTTTGGATCAGTTTTTAGCAATGCTGTGCTTCTGCTGTATTGTGACATGGCCTGTTTAGATTCAAAGTGTCTCGTTAAAGAATAACTGTTTTGGTCTCATGGTATGCTTATAAATGCAAAAGTCACTTCCTGTCTGCAGTTGATGTGGTTCTCGAGCCAAACCTGCTTCCTCAGCTGCGCACTTTTACAGTGACTGGTTTGTTGACTTTGTGGTGGGACAAAAAGCCTGGATAGTACGGGATTGTAACTGAGTTTGATGTGGGTTAAATAACCCCATCCAGGTACTTTACTTTTGCCTTGCAGCTATTTTAGACCCCATAAACCAGTAATATTCAAAATTACTTTGGCAGGACTTTGGTGTTAGATTAGTCTCATATTTATGCCTGGCTTACTTTTGGCTAAATCCAGTTACATTAGATTTAAAGTCCTAATGCATCCTTCATGCAGTAATAACATGCATATTGGTCCACTGATGGTCAATAGATCAGAGTCTTTTTTCAAAGTTTACTTTGTTTTCATACACAACCGTTTGTTCAGCTCTCTCGCAGACTTCCTCAGAGTGGTAAAAACTTTGGTATGATTAAAGAATCTGTTAAAATAAACTACTGAAAGCCCAAAGTAACTTCATTGGACTTACCGGGATGCTCGAATCATGGACAACAAGAGAAAATATAATGATATACATATTTAGCTATGAATTGATTATTAATTATTTATTATTGAGAACCAAATGTTTTTCCATCTTTTTTATGTTGTTCAGTTTGGACACAACAATGTAACCAACATAGTTGTGCTTAAGCAATGACTCCTTCTGATTTTAATTTGCCGACAGATATGCAAGCATGTGGTTGAGGACACTGGCTTACAGACAAAACAAACATTCAACCAAACTCATTCATATAGAACAAAG
The DNA here is from genome assembly GCA_019594935.1 of Periophthalmus modestus. NCBI lineage: Eukaryota > Metazoa > Chordata > Actinopteri > Gobiiformes > Gobiidae > Periophthalmus > Periophthalmus modestus. The sequence continues at coordinate 15,089,978 of JAIEZT010000084.1, read as the reverse complement.
TATATTAGTCATAAGAGGCCTGATAACTTGTATAAATATCCCACAATATAAAAGGCAGTCACCTGAATGGGAGAAGGATATGCCACTTCTGCTTCAGCATTAGAGCGAGACGATTACTCACATTTGGAAAGGAATCAGGCTAAATGTGTTGGACCATAAAATATATGCCACAGAATAACAAACCATAAATGTCTTGGCACATGAGATGCTCATAATGAAAAGCAGTGCAGCTTAAACCGGCAACTGCTCAAGTACTGCCCACTGCGGCCGCTGCGATCGTGCAAAATGAGATATGGAAGGGCTATTTTTTAGGTTAAAATATTACCCCTTGACTTATATGGCATCATTGTGAACGCAAAGTTGTCACCATAATTTCATTTGGTAAATATAGCCAGTAGTGGAAAGAGTACTGAAAGTATGTGCACACTTGAGTTTACATGAGTTTATAAAATTATAAAATTAAAAATACTACTGACAAAATTGTACTCAAGTAAAGTACTCTGTACTACTTTTAACATAACTTTACAAGCTCAAGTACAGTGATTTAAAATCTACTCACCAAAAGTACAATACTCAATAAATCACAAGAGGCAAGTCCCTTTGTCTCTTGTGATTAAATAACCAATTTCCTTTTGACTATGTGTACATTAAAATGGTAGCAAACTCTACATTGATAAGACCAAGCCTGTCCAAATCTGACCATATCAATAGAATGTTTGCATAAAGGATGACATTTAGACATTTGATTTTGTGCCATACTATGCTAATAACATAGCAGGAGCTAGCAGGAGCAGAGGGTCTGCTGTAGTGATTCCTGGTAGGGACAGCTCAAACGTTGAGAAGCCAGGATCATGACAGACACTTTCCCTTCCTCCAGTCATGTACTCTACAGGATTAGGACATTTTCTTGTTTGGATACAGGATATGACAGAGTTATATCCTGTGTGTGTGTGTGTGTGTGTGTGTGTGTGTGTGTGTGTGTGTGTGTGTGTGTGTGTGTGTGTGTGTGTGTGTGTGTGTGTGTGTGTGCATATAGAGAGAGAGACCCTATAAAAAAAACAACCAAAAACTAAAAAATCTCCTCACCCATCATGGGTGGTCTTATGCCCTCTCTTTTTCCACGATCGGAATCTCTACCAGAGGCCTGGGAGCTTGAGGGTTCTGCGCAGTATCTTTGCTGTTCCTAGTACTGGACTGGACTGAGATGTTTGATGTTTTTCCTGGGATCAGCTGTAGCCACTCATCCAGTTTGGGGGTCACTGCTCCAAGTGCTCCGATGACCACGGGCACCACTGATGCCTTCACCTTCCAGGCCTTCTCCTTTCTTGAGCCCCTGGTATTTCTCTAGTTCCTCATGTTCCTTTTTCCTGATGTTCCCATCACTTGGTACTGCGCAATCCACCACAAAGGCTTTGCTCTGTTGTTTTATCCACCACCACTATGTCCAGTTGGTTCGCCATCACCATTCTGTCAGTCTGTATTTGAATGCCTCGATCATTCTCCACTACCTTTGGAGGTGTTTCCCATCTTGACCTTGGGGGCTCCAGTCGGTACTCTGCACAGATGTTTCTGTACACTATGCCCGCCACTTGGTTATGCCGCTCCATGTATGCTTTCCCTGCCAGCATCTTACACCCTGCAGTTATGTGCTGGATTGTCTCAGGGGCCTCTTTGCATAGCCTACACACATGTGTGTGTGTTTTTATTGTTTATTTATACACACACACACACACACACACACACACACACACACACACACATATATATATATATATATATATATATATATATATATATATATATATATATATATATATATATATATATATATATATATATAATATATATATATATATATATATATATATATATATATATATATATACATACACACACACACACACACGGGACCTGTATATATACTATATACAGGCATTATCATGGCATGGCATCTGACCTTTTAGTTGAGCAATAATATGGAGATGAGAGGAGCTCTATATCAAGACATTACAGTTGTGACGTTGTGGTTGATCTCTGACGTCAAAAACCAAACCCACAAGTGCACTCCAGAGACATCTGAGTCAAAACATTTGTCAATCCTACGAGAGATTTAATTATGTAATGTGGATGAGAAGGAGCAGGCCCGGAGCTGGAGGCGTGGGCTGGCAAAGGTCTGTGTTGACTTTATGGACAGCCATCTTTCTTTCACCGACTCTGTTAAAAGCTAATTACCAACACCCCACACCAGTGGTCTCTCTAGGCGTGTCCTCCAAGTCTCCGCCACAAGGCCTGATGGGAAATCTGACTCGACCAAATATTGTTATTGCCTTTAAACTGCGTAGAGAGCAACGCCTTGAGAGTTATTTTTAAATGAGACACAATAACAGCAGTACTGTACTTCAAAACACAAAGGCAGGGTCAAACATCTTTTATGTCAACATTATATTTAAAAGTGAATGTAACTTTTCTGGTGGGAGAGTCTTTTTATGGTTTTAATGCTTACTGTGAGAGGGGTCACCTCTCCACAGATCTGACCAGGCCGTGGTCCAGACCAAATTGACTGAGGGTGCATCCAAGTTTCAAAGCAAATACAACCCTCTCATTAAATTGCATTATTTTACCTGCTTGAAAGAGGGTACAAACACTAATGAGGTTGCAATGCACCGTTCACCCCTTTGCAACCTGGAGATCCGGACCTGGATCTGACCTGTGATTTTAACCTGGTGCCTGTCATCCCTCATCAACCAGGTAGGGTCCATAGCAAAAGAAACCTGAACCCTCTGTCAACTGGACAAAAGTGTATATGCGTTTTGCCACTCATCCAATAGCTTGTTCAGTTTGCCTGAGGCCGTCACCTACTTGTCTCCATGGAAGCAGATAAGTTTAATGCAATACTGTGGGACATTCCACGCAGAGCAATAACATCTCTACGGAATCAAGTAGATGGCAAAACCTCCACCAGAAAAGTTAAATGGTACACCTTTAAAATTTCCTCTAATTTACAAAACCTGACCCAAATAGTTGCTCTAAAACTGTTGGAGGTCATGTATGGAGATGTCCATTCAAAAACATAGACAGAGAAGTGGGATTTTCCCTGTGTGATAAGGGCTAGAACTGCTAGAACGAGGAAGTGAGTCAGCCTCAGCCTCGGAGCGCTCCTCAGACTTGTTGAGGCAGCACCATTGACCTTTCATGTGGTGGTTTGAGTTCACCATAAATGCAATTCACTGGGTCAGCTTAAGCTAACATCACATTAACATTATTTACCTGAAGTGCTGGGAAATGCTAGATCATTTAAACGTGAAAACACAGTGTCATTTCCCTGTTGAAATGTAGTCCTCATCTTTACAGTTGAACGTGCTGAAAATCACCACGTCCACATCCACATCAGAGGCAATAGAGAAATAACACACAAATATATGTATTTAGTTAAATGATTGTTGAGTCCTACTGCTGTTACTGTGTGCATGTGTTGGACTGGTTCAAAATCTCACTGACCAATAAAAAACTGCTCAAGTGTTTTTGATACAATAAATCTCCCTCTGATTTAAAATCCCAGTACTTTGAAAAATATCAATTTAAATATAAAGAGTTAATGTTGAGCCAATAAATCATGCAATTCTTTAAGAGATTACAGTATTTGGAAATATTTGAACCCAACACAAACCCTTTCACTTCAGACTGTAAATTTAAGTAAGTATTTTTTTTTTTTTAATTAAAAGTAGGCAGTTTCTATTCCAGTTTTTGACCTAGTTCTAAAAGGGCCTTGGACAAAGTTTTTATTTTTTTTCTCCAAAATAATTTAACAAGTGTTTTTCATCAAAAGTCTCTCTGAAGTGAAAAAAGTGACCTTGGTTACACTCTGCCCCAGTGTTTGGTTTGGCATTATCAACTAAAAAAACTCCCCCTCTCCAACATTAGGGGGCACTGTTTCATAAATCCTAGTCCGTGATATCGGGCACTGAGGCTGAGGGAATTACTGCCAGGAGGGAAGAGAGCATTATCAAGCCCTAACAGCTACACAGTGTATGGTGGAAATCTGTGACATTCCCCAGGAAGCCAATAATACACTAACGCAGCACAATGCCATCTTTGCCTCATAAAGCCTTTCTTCTTGCACATGAAATTCAATGAAGATTTTTATAGCCTTCTCTTGTTGAATGTGGGTTCACACTCGAGTCACTCCTCCCAGCGCCTGACAAGCGTGCACCGGGCCTATGTTTACCTCCCCAGGCTGTGATCTGAAAAGCAGATAAAATATTGATGTAGCTCTAATTTTGTGAGCTTGTTTGGTGAATAATTGATTGTCAAGGAAATTAGTTTGTTTTATTTGCAGTACTTAAATATGGTCTCAGTAAAGGTTATTTTATAAGGCCTCACTGAATGGAAGGAAGCTGGAGGATTTGTTAGCACAATTGATCTCAAGGTCCTTCAGGTGCAATTCCCAGCATCCACTTAAGTTCAAAATCTGAGAAATCGGATCATTTGTAAATCTCTGTATCTATAGGTGTCTGCATTGGACTCAGATGCATTACAGGCATGCTTATGTCCTCTTAATAATCTTGAATCGCCTTGAGAATAACTGCATGTTTCACAAACTGAAATAAAAAAAATATATTTCCAGTGAAGAGCAGAAAAAGTAAATGGACGAGGGTGGCTTGATTGTTCAGTGCTTCCTGCAGTGGATGGTTTTGTGTAACTGAAGCCCCAGAAAGTCAGAATTTAAGGCATGTTTTGGTTGGTGTCAAGAGCATCACTGTATCTGCCTGTTAAAGTTTTCTATCTTTCATGATTGCACTCTAAAGTCAGTTCAGAGACTTGTACAAGCTGTTACCAAAGACACATCTTAATGGTGCAGTGTATATAGTGCAGTGACAGGAGGCCTGTACCTCACTGCACTGGGGGCAACAACCTGGTTGCTTATTCATAACCTCTGATCAGAGCTCAGGTAGATCAAATCGCTCCTCCATATTTAATGAAAAAAGCCCTTCTGTGTGACATAAATATCATGCATGTTGCCTCCGCAGCACGCTCCTGCAGCTCAAAGAGCCTGAGAGTGCTAACTGGAGCTGTTGCAGCAAATGTGAGCAGGAAATTGAAGTACAACAAGGTAGAAGCCTAACACAGGTGCATTAGGACAGACACATAATGGAGGTCATGCTTTTACCTCTCCAACACCAGCTATTCACCATCTGTTCAACAACAACATCCAAGAATTTCCTTTCAAAATAAATATATAACCTGCCATATGCAACACAAAAATGTACATTTCTATCCTTTTATCTTCTTGTCTTTGAAAATTTGATTTGCCACACATTTTTACACCTGATACCTTTGCCATTGCCTTTTCTCAACAGTTTTACTATGACTTTTGGTTGGCAAAATTGACATCATATATGTTTATTCACCCAGCTAATCAGTCAGAGCAACATACCGAATGATTTAAATAACAAATTCCATTCATAGATTTTGGATTAAATTGGAATATTTTTTGACTCTGCATTAGTATCAGTCCCACTGTGTCAGGGTCACTTGCCAGGAACAGTGACTGACCACAGTCCAGTATCCGTGGACCCATGTTTTGGGATTGAATAGAGATGTTCTAGATACTTTATTCAAACAATTCAATAAAACATATTTTATATTAGGATTGCTTGTAAATAGAACCTAACATGCTGCTGCCCCCTACTGTATGCACACACAATTAGTGACAGTCTATTAATTATACATCTTATTGTATGCTGTAAATACTTTCGTTACTGGACAGTGCAGGCGGTATTTGCGCGACAGAAGCTATTCCCTGAGGATCTATTGTTAACACTGTCAAGAGGCACAAGGACAACAGGTCGCAGTGAAGAAAGGTCACCTCTGTTACACAGCCACACAAGTATTTCCTTTCCTCCTATTTGTACTTCTTATCTCACTCTGCGCCCACTTGATATTTAATCCAGGTCCTCTGCCTCTCTGCCCGGAAAATACAAAAGGTAATAGTAGGCTATAGATCGCTCTGTTTTCATAAGCATCTGTTTGTAAATATACAGTAAGATGCCTGGTCTGCATCCTATAGTAGTGATCAGGCTGGATTATGGCACAATGCCAACACAACACTGATAACTGGGCTGCCACTAATTTATAAAAAAAAAATTAAGAAAAAAAAAAAAAAAATTAGCAAAAAATAATTCTTAAGTGAACCTAAAACTAAATGTACCTCATGGTGTAATGAACTATCATGAATGGGCAGACCGTGAAAATAAAAAAGAAGCTAGTAACTGCACTTGGATTAAAGTCACTAGAAGAACTTTGTAAAAAAAACTGTCTAAGAAGAGAAATGGGCCGTAAGAGCAGTGACAACTCTTAGCCTTATCTGGAGAGCACTAGCTGCATTATTGCACCGTGGTAATGAGGAATCCGCTGACTCCTTGGAGCTGCACACTGAGGCAGAGTACCACAGATACAATCCAGGCTGGTGGAAGGAGTATAAGGAGCAATTACGATTTAGTGAACAGTGGCTTGGCAGGGTAACAGCGTAAGCCCTATGCATTAATACTATTGGACCATACTGCACAAGGGTCCCCTCTTAAGAGCAGTTTCATTCAAGTTTAATATTGTTTACATTTTTGATGCAAGGTTTCTAAGTATTTCAATATATTATAAGGGGTTTAAGCTTACTTGTTATGGCCAAGAAAAAATATACAGAATTGATGACGCCCCTCAAGGATGCTTTGGGAAACTCTTAACTAGTGATTTGGGACTGAAAACTGGTTATAAGTCATTTGAATGGAGTTTAAAGAGCCAATATTACGCTGTTTTCTGACCTATGTTATAATGCTGTTTCTTGACAAAAACATAAAATTTGTGTTTTCTTTCATTCAAACATGTTTAACACACAAATCCTGCCTGTTTAGGCTGTGTTTTTCTCTCAAACAGAAAACACTCCACCTTGTGATGTCATGTGGTTATATGGGAAGTGCTCCACTGTGTTTTAAAACTCTATTCACCTTCACTAGAATAATTTGAAACAATGAAGCCATAGAATTGCCACTCTCTACTAAACAAAAGGTAAAAGGTAGTTGTTAACTTGAAAAGTACCACTACATGACATCACAAGGTGGAACAGAGCATTTGAGCTTTGGAGATATAGACAGACTTACAGTATAACAAAGGATTACTCAAACATGTGTGAATGAAACATTCCAGGTATGTTTTTGATGAGGTAATAACATTATAACATGGGTTAAAGGTCTTAAGAATCACTTATGCATAATATAGGAATTTTAAACCTTCAGCATTTTAAGTTATTAGAAGTGTTAAGTAGGTAATCACTAAATGCATTATGGAAGGACAAGCAGACGAAAGCTAAGTTGATATACAAGATACGATAACAGAAAGTGATTATGATATTTAATAAATAAACTGCATTTAATTTGATATGAAACAAACTGGGTTGTTATTGACATGAGGGCAGCATGTCAGTATTTATAATATCTTCTTTGCCTGAATTACAGGTCATATTTTATACAAAATTGACTCTTTTTAGCTTTTATTCATGGTATAATGCTGTTACCTCCTCAAAAGCATACCCAGAGTTATGTTTTTGTTTTTGTTTTTTCCATATATGTTTGAATAACCCTTTATTATTATTCAGTGTCTATATCTCCAAAGCTCAAAATGCTCTGTTTCACCTTGTGATATCATGGAGCAGTAGTTTTCATGTTAACAACGGCCTTTTACCTTTAGTTCAGTAGACATTGGCAATTCCAGGGCTATTATCCAAATTATTGTATAGTGTATGGAGTTTAAAACACAGTGGAGCACTTCGTATATTAGCACATGGCATCACAAGGTGGAGCAGAATGTTTTCCATTTGAGAGAACTACTTAAGCCTAAATATGCAGGATTTTTGTGTTAAATATGAAACAAAAGATAACTCTGGGTATGTTTTTGATGCAAAAACAACATTATAACATAGAAATAATCAGAAAATAGCATAGTATGGGCCCTTTAAATGTACTGTCTGTACCAAGTGTATTGTTAGACCAAGACATTAGCTGTTTAGCGTGTAATTAGAAGCTATCCACTTTGGTGATTTCACTTATCAACTCCTACTGCGCTTACTGAGATGCTTAGTTGCTTCAAACTAATGTACACTAAATATGCATGCACCTGGCATCTGTTTGTTGCCCTGCTGGGAATTCAGTCGTCCTCTTTGGGGCCTCATTAGCTACATTTCTGGCTGCGGCACAGGCAGTCCATAATCTGTAAAGCTTTTCACCTTTGTCCTTTCTCTGGAGCAAAAAGAAAAGTAAAGCAATAAAAAATAATAAAATACGACAAGCTGAGAAGGTTGATAAAGGCAGATATTCAGCCAAGCTCCACAAACCAAATCCAGACACAAACAGAAGACAGACTGGTGTGTGGAGTTCAATGTAGCAAGGAAAGTAGTAGCTCCCATAGTAAAGACTGGAGCAGTCACTGCACAAGAATAATGCTCCAGTGGAGGTAAGATCCAATGGAATGACCAAGGAGAGTGAAGGTAGACCAGGCTATAATCGAAGAAGTAAAATACATTCAGAGAGTTACATGTTATTTATTAAAGTTATTTGTAAACTTGTGTATGTTTTGATCATTTTAGCAATGCCAAAATTCACTGACACACTGAATCTTCCAGCATGTAAAACTATATTTCAGTATTTATATAGCATTACATGTACAGTAGAAAGCACATTGTTACAGTATCATAATTATACATGTATTTTTCCATGTTTTATTTTTTTTTTTTATCTCACTCGACTCTACACTGTGGTAACATCTGAGCTAATTACTGCAGTTAAGATTTATTCATATACAGGCATAACACAATCCCTGTCTGTACCTGCCAGAAGTTGGTATAAGTAAAAAATAAAAAATAAAAAAGAGATTGTCTTTTACTCAAGATAATGTAAATAATAAACTTAAGTTCTTACAAGAGACGAACCAAAAGTAATGTACATTCTCATAATAATAGTGGCTAGCGCTGGCTACATGACATCTAGGCCCTATGTGGCAAAATGCAAAATATAGATCTGACAGTTAATATAATATACTCACAATCTTCATGTTTTTCTCTGTGGGCTTTCACAAATAGATCACTTAAAAAATGTGAAATGAAAAATTAAAATACCAGTGTCTTGGTAAAATGTTTGGAGCACCACTTCTATTCATATAAATAAGACAGAGATGATCTGATTAGCACTGTGGACTAATGGTCCGTGATGGTACTGCAGTGCAGTAAAACTAAATATATCTTCATTGACCATAACAAGATGGTTAGATGAGAACAACTTGCAGCTTCCACAGTGGCATTCTTTTAACAAGACCCATTACTGTGATGTAGGATTTATAAATCCAATAAAACTCAAAGCAGTTATGAAAAGTGACAACTTAAAAAATATCTTTATGTTGTTACGTTTGCTGTTTGCAATGCCACTTATGTGGGGAAAACATAATTGTGCAAATTATTTGTTCTGTAAACGACATTAATCTGAATCAATCATGTTGTAGTAGTTTTTCCACTTCCCGATTAAAAATATTTTGCGGCCATATTGGATCCACTCTTCTGTTTCATAATAGAGTATGGTCCCATTGCCAGCTGGCACTGGGAATGGGTAGATCGAGTCTTCTTAAGTGCATCATGTTCTGTGTTTCCCACGAGGAGCTGTCATCTTCACAGCCTCTCCAGCGGGCAGCATGTCCTAAAGCTGCAGTAGTCTTCAGCTGCCTGCATGCTTATCCTTGTCCATCTTCTTCATAATGGATCCAGCACTGGGAATTTTCTGCTTCACTGGTGTTACCGGATTAGTCCGTTCCATCACTCCTCCTCCAACTAAATATCTTTGCCTCACAAGTGTTGTGCGAATAGACCCTGAAAAAGCCATTAGTAAAAGTCTATTTACATAATTGTTACATTCAATCCATCCCAAACCCAGTAGTATGAGCTTCAACACACATTATGCTGCCCTCATAATTTGTTCTAAAGTTAATACTGACAGTCCACCCACAATAACGTCATGCTACACTGCACCTGACTTCATGTGTTAGTCTTTTACTAAGAGTTGAACACAGTAGATAGTGAAATTGTAAAAGAAAATCATATTACTGGCCACAGTTGGACGGAATCCATTGCTCCTGAGTATTGGCAACTTTCCATTAGCTTTCTTAGCAGCCATTTCCACATCCTCAGTGCAAAAATGAGGTCTTGATCAATACATCACCAATAATGACCCAGCTGGTTACAAAGGCCTATACAGCATTCTGTTCCAGAGCTTGCTCTTTGGGCTCTTGTTCCTGGTTCTCCTTATCTCGTTGCCCGTTGTGGGGAGGGATATCCAATTTGAGCATGGGTTTCTGCATGGAAGGAGGCGACTGGGGCATGTCTTTCCTGTCACTCGGCTGGATTTCTAAAATGGGGAGGTTCTTGCAACAGAAATACTGCTGCAAAATTTTCTGGAATGCCGTGCGGAACTTTTTAATCCGGAACGCATATATGATAGGGTTGACAGCGGAGTTGCCATGAGTTAGCAAGATGGCGACGTAGAGCAAAGCGATTGGTTTCTTGCACTCGGGACAGAAGAGGGTGATACAGTTGATGATGTGTAAGGGCAGCCAACTGATTGCGAACAAGAACAGCACAAGTGCCAAAGATTTTGCGAGGTTCAACTCTTTGTCGTAATACTTGTTTGGATCTGCATGGCTTGTGTTGATCTTTTTGTTGTTGAGCTGCTTGTGGATCATGTAGAAGATCTCTGCATAGATAACAAGCATGAGAACCAGCGGCGGCAGAACCCATCCGAAAAAGTTGAAGTACACCATGTAGTCCATACTGATGACTGTTTCAAACTGGCAGGTGATGATGAGGTCCGAGGAGATGTTGGAGGAGTTTTGCTGCAGACGCCACAGGTTGTTCCAGCCCAACATTGGTGTCAGTCCCACGATGAAGGAGACGGTCCAACAGAGCACTACGGCCAGTCCGGCTCTGCGAGGAGTCACCACACGCTTGTACCTGCAGAGGACAAGAACATACTTCAGATCACAACTAGAGCTACATGGGACGGCAGCAGGTGAGGGGTAGGTCCCTGCTCATTTTTCATCTGGACACATGACAGAAGCAGTGCAGCTTTAGAATCCCTGCATACTCCATTTATACAGTTTAATTAACTATCCCTGTCATTTATTTCTGCATGAATTTTAATAACATGCTATTGCTGTTTTCTTTTAAGCTTTTTATCAACTGCAAAACACAGTTAAAGGGCATCTAATGTTCAATTCACTTTTCTCAATATGAGTATTTTTAATATGAACAATGAGGGATTACATCAACTAGTATTTATTATAACTGTATATTCTTACATGCTCTAATTCCATTGTATTTTTTAACTAATTTCATCTTATCATTTGCTTATCTTTGTTATGTCTATAAGTCTCCACATTGGATGTAACATGAGCTCTCCTGTTGATAATTTTATCCATCCTTGTCTCAAACAATAGAGTCATCACTGTCTTTTATCTCTGTTACCTCCAGCTTTGGCTTTGTCACAATAGGAATAGGCTGTTCTTTTTGACATTGTCTCAACAACTGACATTTAATATGAATGAATGCAAGATTTCATCAACTATGAATCTCTGACATTTAATACTAGCTAGACAGGATATCTTGGTGTTTTATTGTTTTTTTTTTTGTATCGTGTTATGTGTATATTTGTTTTTTGTTTACTTTTATATTATGCGTTTTGGGCAGCTGAAGTTGTTTTAAATGTGCTATATAAATAACTTGAAATGAATTACTAGTATTTCTTGTATTCATTCTAATTATCCCCTTTCCTTCTCACTCTCTCAAATTTGAGCTATTTTCTTGTTGTTATTTACAATGCTGCATCCATGTTGGATGCTCATCTTTCTTTCTTAGCATCAAACATGTCCTTTTTTTGCCATATTTTTTTTGTGTGATACCAAAGTCAAAATGATCTAAATCTCCCGTGTTAATCGTTTCCATATATGTCCTGTTGTTAATCGTATCCATGCTCTGTTCCTCACAAACAAATCAGACATCAGTATCTTTTTAGCCCTATTTCTCCATCTTTGGCTCTAAGGAGGCTCCAGGCTCCAAGCTTCAAGCAAAGCTTCTCTTATTTTTGACATAGTCTCATACACACTTGACATTTTCCCTTCACAGTCCTGCCTGCCGTGTACACCTCTTCTGCACTCTCCAGTGCGCTGGACTAATGACCCAAGGTACTTACAATTCCTCACCTTATTTCTCAGACCCTGCTTTCACTTGGGAATATAAATGACATTAAATTACTCTCTTATCTAATTGTACACTTTGTAGATGTTTTATCTTATTCTAAATATTGAATGCAGACTTCAGCAAAAGACCACTTTTTGCCTTGAATGTGTATGTGTTTGTAGCCTCAACTGAAAACTAGCTCTATTACACAACCCTTCGTGGCCTCGGCTAACCCCAAAAGACAACTCACATTTTATCATATTTTAGTTGTTTGAAACTTAGACATTTTTCTTGGGATTAATAATAAATGAATCACCAGCAACTATAAAAGTTTGGCTCAATAATTCTAATGAAACATCGATCACTTCAAGAAGAGTACTTCAAGTATCCAATTAAAGACATTTGATTTCTAGAGATAGGGATCTTAGTCCATCACCGACCCAGTGATACAGGAAGGCTCACTTTAATCCTTGCTTGCAGCGGGGATGAGAAAGTTGTTTAATGTGTGCTCGCTGTGGCTACTCAGATCAAGATGGCCACATTAGCTGACATTTATTAGGTGTAACACTGCTAATTGCCAGAGAACTCTTGGCTTTACTCCACTCTGACCTTTGATGGGAATACGCCCCTAGCCAAACAAATGCTCTGACTTATCTGACCAATGGCAGTTGCGGTGGTACTATTGATTAGGGGATGTGTTTGTAGAAGTAGGCTGAATTATCGTGGTGAGATCGTTATTCTCACACTGAGATGGAGCAAGAAGAAAGAAATCAGATAATGCCTCAAACAGAGATGAGAGCATACGAACACTTAGCCAGCCGTGTGTTCTGCAACTAACTGTAACACACAGAACATTTACGGGAGTTAGAGGGAAGAATCTATTGCAATCATGTTACAAAACACTGTCCCACTTAAGACTGGGAAGAGTTTGGGAGTGGCAGCTCTGACTCCCTTGTGGGGAGTGATATTTTAAGATAGTGAGGAGGATGGAGCAGATGTTGAGAATTTTTATACAATACTGAACAATACTTCAAACCTGAACTTTGGATTGCACTGACTGCTGGCCCACCGAGGATATGTGTTGATAAACTGCCCTCTTCATTAAGCTTATCAGAGAGTGCCTCAGTCTCATCACTCAAGCTTTTGTTTCAGACTTAAGTGATCAATGCAACGACAAAACTGAACATGAACATTTTGTAATACCCTTTAGGATGATATTTGCATTAAATCATTTACCAGCTTCTGTATAAAGGATTTCAGTTGAAGTAACATTTCTGAGTCAGTTGGTATTCATGGCATATGGGGCATTGTGACTGTTGGCTATATTCAATTTCCTATTTTTAATGAAAACAAACAGGTTTCAACAGAAAGCAAAAGCACTAATTTCCACTCATATAAGTACATGTTTGAAATGTGTATGGTTATGTGCAGTCAAACTATTCGAAAAGGTGCCAAAATTGCCGCTTTAACTGCAGTATGTCCATTAAGGATGCAAGACCACAGTGAAATCAGATTTAGATCGCAATGATGAAATGAACACGCAAACTGCAAATGTTAATGCTCCTGGGCATGTTTAAGAGACATCCGTCAAATTTAATCACATTGTAAACTCATAATTAGACATTTCCAAACAACTGCACAATACATTTCATAACAAGTGCACTGAAGTCTCTGTCTTACAAATCAGCCTCTTGGAGCCTATTCAGCAGTGTTTAGCGGAAGTGTTTACCACTTGTAACACATATCTGACTCTCCATTACTGCTCAGCAGTTTTTGTTAACTGTGAAACATAAGGCTGACAAAGTGAGCCAAAACAGGGATTTTAGATTCCAGACTGACCCAATTCACTGAGCTGTAAAATCTAAGAATCTAACAAAAGCAGTCTATTGCATTTTTTCATGATGCCTGTAAATACACAATATCTTCTGCACTGCATAACTCACATTTGAGCTCTAGTGTAACTGATAGACACTGCTGCTCGATGAGGCTTGCTTTATTCTGTGTCAGTAGTTTAGTGCCATACTGTACGCACATGTTGTGACTAGGCTGGCACACAGCGGGGGCAGGAAACAAGGCCCATGAGAAAATCAATGCCCAGATTCACAGAGAGGTGACTACTGGCAAGTGTGAGCAGAGGGGGCCAGAGGAACAACTATCCACTATCTGATCAGCACTCTGGCAACTGATATGGTCTCCAAAATAATGACAAACCTTTATTAATGTTTCTCAGTTGGGAAAATAAATTATGATTTATTTTTAAAGAGACTGAAATATGAACGGCTAAACTATAACAATCTCAGGCACATCAGAACATGCATGTTAAGAGCTGCAGCTGGGTTAGAGGTTAAGACCCCAACGAGACCACATGTTTCATTTTTGCATTATTATTTTACATAATAAATTGCAGTCTTTGTGATTTTTCTAATTGTGAATGTTCAAATTGTGTTTTTGCAACTCTAAGATTAAAACCCCTATCTCCATCTGTCAATCTGTTTAAACTGTGACGATAGTGAGTTTGAACACCCACTCCCCACAGACACCAAAACAGCTAATTGTTTACTAAATCATTTTGATGATTGCGTTTTATCTGGTATGGTTTATATTGTTCTACTCTGATGTATGAGCCAAATGTTGTTAACAGCTGTTTGATTACACACTGACTCTACAGTTAGTCAGAAGAGGACATCCCAGCGCACAGTATTCCCAGTCATAAACAGACAGTACACTATAATTCCCACAAAAATCCCATATTCCACCCCTAACAGCAAAAACCTGCAGTCCTTGTGTTAAAAGTGAGTCTGTTACAAGGTGATAAAGCATGTTCATTTGGTGTCTGAAAATGACATGTTAGTCTCCAGGCTGTAGATCCCCTGGAACAATGTCTCAGCATGTTAGCTGCTGTGGTGGCAGGAACTGATTAACTGGTTTTGTAGTTCACAACCTTCAGGCACAGAGGATAAAGGCCAACAGGGGATAGCACTTTGTGAGTTTGCCATCAATATATCAAGAATATAACACACGTGCAGTAATTGTGTAAGAGAGGTTGCACTCTGGGAACTAGGGAAGAGAACATCCATGCACCCATCTGTGGGTGATCTGTGCGTCCTACCTGGTGGGGATCTTGACCCTGAGGTAACGGTCAATAGCGATGGCCAGCAGCGCCAGGATTGAACTTTGTGTGAGCACCAGCACTGTGCACGCCACGAGCAGGCAGCTGTAGAAGTGAGTTTGGAGTCCGATACTGATAGTGATTGCGAGGGGAATCACGAGGGCTCCTACTGCGATGTCCGCGAGCGCGAGAGACACAATGAAACAAAACGTGGTGTCTCTGAGTGATTTGTTTATCTTCACTGCCCAAACCACCATCACATTCCCGAGCACGGAGGAGACTGCGATCAGCACCTCCATCCCGATGTAGAAGGACTGCGCTGCTGTGAGTGTCCCGGGCATCCTGGATACTGGATAGGCGCCTGTGTCCTTGATCAGATTTTAAAGCCGTCCCGTCTTTTCCAAACGAGCGTCCATATGCGTCACGATGCCCACATTGCCGCTTGATAAATTTGAGGCTAAACTTTGTGGTTTAATCCATCGAGAGTCCTAGTTTTAAACAGCATTTTGTGATGTGAGCGTCTTCTCTTATGGAGCAGGTGGCTATTGTGCGCTGCGCGTCTCCCCTCGCTTCACTACACCTGCCTCCATGGTGAGCTGGGCATCCTCTGGCGCACCGTCAACAGAAGCTGTGGTTAAAGCTTGGGGAATAACAGAAGCGAAAGCTGCGATGTTTTGGATAAAACGCACTGAGGAATGGTGTCAGCGCATTGATGACTCCGCTCCTGTTCTTTCTCCGTCTTTCTCTCCCTCCTCTCCACCCCCCTCTCCACTCTCACAATAATGCAGTCTCCGAAAATAACTCTGATATTTGCCTTCTGTTGTTTATAAATGTAATCTATCGTCAGCGCCTGTGGTCTTATTCCAGTTCCCTTTCCCCTTGTTCTTCGTTGGCACTATGCGCAGCTTTACGCGGGACCGTCCCAAGAAACACACTGTTAGTGCAGAGGTCACAACGCCACACACGCCTTTCTCCCACGCCCTTTCTAATGCTAATGGACTTTGCTCTGTTTCCCATTATTCTGATAAGAGATGAGGCGGTGCATGACATACTGTAGCTAAAAGCATATAAATCTGTTCATATTTCATTTGGAACAATTTTGAAAACTATTAGATTAGCGAATCTTGCATTAGCTCTAAGAACAAACACATATTCAGGTCATTCTAAATATATCTGAAAACTTCAAAGATCTGCGTTAAGGAGCCTCAGGCCAGCCCCAGATCTTAATAATGAGAAATCTGCAACAGCCAAACAGCAGTGCAGCCTATAGTACTTTATAGGAGTGACTTTACAAGGCACTCCAACAACAACCATAAAGAGCAAAGAGTGCAGCACTGACCTGAAATGCTTTTGGGTCACTTAAGTTATGGGTAAGACATGAAAGTTAACGATATATGCAAACCATTAAACACAAATAAAATAGACAGAAATGTTTATTAAGATAAATACTATAGTTCACAAAACAATCTGTTCTTGTCCCAAAGATTTAATCCACAATGTCCTGTCTTGTGTCTTGGTAAATCCTTATAAAGTCACTCTCTCTAGGGGAAATGCAGGTTGCACTTGAAAGAATTAAGGATTATGGAGATGTTTCCTTAATCCCACTGTCTGCAAAAATAATGTGATTCTGAGACTTGGAGTGTTTCAGAACTATATGTTTATCAAGAATCTCATCATTTCAGTTGGAGGGTATTACATTACTATTTTAATGCATTCATTGACAGTGAAAACAAACAAAAAAACAAAACAAAAAATGTGCCAGTTCCAATCAGGCAGAAATGAAAAGCAAAGGGTTCAGTCTGGAAGAGCAGATAAGGTAATCTGTGCCAAATGTATTTGCACACTGTACATATGGATACGCAGACAGGAAATCTGTCTAAAACTGGCTAATTGGGAGTTTTATTTATGCACAACTACAACATGCAAACACAGAGTTTGACCCTCATAAACATGCCCGGCCACTATCCCAGGACTGAGAGATTCTTTGTGGTGGTGGAAGAAGTGGTCCCAGATGGTTCCCCCTGCTACATATATCACAGATTTCTATAGAAGGAGATGGAGAGACTGATGGTATCTATAGTGTCACAGGCTGAGGATATTCTCAACAGGAGACCAGTGAAAAGACTTTTTCCATGTGCATTTGAGTGACACTCGTCAGTGTGCAGCTCGGAGGTCAGGCACAGTGTGGAGCAGTAGATGAGCTGCCATATGGACTAAAGCTGTGACTGGGATTTGATCCACTTGTGACGCTTTAATGAGCGCAACACATGAGGAATCAATCATTATAGAGCTCGGGGGGTAAACTCAGACTAGGGCTACTATGTATGCTTCTTAAAATGATACAAATGTTTATGCTTTTGGAAAAAGGCTTTGAGCAGCAGAAGATGTCAGTCCACACTGACTTTTAAGATGTGAATCCTCTTCATTTTTCATTGTGTTTGGCTTTTGTAAGTTTCAGCATGTAATGGGTATTAGAAGGTATTGGCTCATCAATGTTTACCAGTGAAATGTATTGATTTACTAATCAGTAATTTACAGGTTGCAAATGTAATGAAAATTTACATTTAACTTGGAATTTTCAATATATTTAAGTAATACAATTCCCTGTAAAATATGTGGAAGCTGCTTAGACATCTACAAACACATTCTAGCATGAATGTGATGTGATTAGTTAAGTTCAGTTTAAAATCAGTAACAGTGTTTGGAGCACTTATCCACCAACTCAACAGTTGGTGGTTTGACCCCTTGGACCAGTGAATGCTGTTGTTGTGTTATTGGGCACGCACTTTAGCCACCTGTGCAACCACCTATGTGTGAATGTGGTGAGTGCATGAGTGATCGGTGGATGTTGGCAGGGCTAATGGTGCAGATTGGCAGCCTCACTTTTGTCAGTCTACTTCACGGCAGCTGTGACAGAAGTAGTTAGTAGTAGTGTAGATTACTTTCAGAATCTACTTTTTAGAACAACATTCAGTATTGTCACACATCACCAGTGGTACTCTGTTTCACCAGTGTCTTGTTTGTGCCGTGTTACTCTGTTTCATTGACATGTACTTGAGTGGCTGTAGTAATAGTGTCAATCCTCAGTTCACAGTGACTTTGAGATGTGATTCTGCTGCTCTTGTTGTTATTGTAGTCCTGAGCTGCTTAGCAGGAGTCCTGTCAAGAATAACACCAAATAAGACCTGGGAATGCAGCACTTTCTCTTTGTAAGTTGTATTTTAAACACTTCTCCCAGAAATAGCCTGACATTTTTCAAGTACAGAAGCCTCTGGTGTGAGTTACAACAGGCCTGAGGTGCTGTGCTCTGACAGCTGAGTTTGGCTTGATAAAATGTACCCCGTCCATAAGCGTGTGTGGTTTGAGAGACGTTCCCTTTTGGGGCGGTGTGACCAGTGAAGTGCACTCAGTTTTGTGACACTTGACTGCACTCTCCCTACAGGAACTGGTGCACAAGTCGTTACTACTGCCCACATCTACTGCTGTGTTTCCCAGTCACAGGAGACCAACTCTGATCTGACAGAAAGACTCACTAATAGGTGCTGCCGTGTACTGACTTCACCTCAGACTAAACACTTTATCAGGCCCTTAAGTTCCGGCAAAGCAAAGAATGTCACTGCTCAGCGAAGCATGTCCATAATATTCAAATGAGGAGATCACATCGTGTCCATGTCCCCAGTGTGGTGTCAGCTAAAAGGTCAGCGAAAACAATATGATGCCGTAATTAAGAGGGGCTTAGGCCATAAACTTCAGAGATGCTCTCAGAGGAGCACTGAACGACACACGACAGCATGATTAAAACTGACTAAGAGTAGGACTGTGTCCTATTAGCCAGGAAGCCTCGAGGAAAACAGTTTAGACATTTCAAACAAGACCGGACCCAACAAAGACCTAAAACACTATGCTATTACAAGCCACATTTCAGCGAAATAACAGGAGATGGATGGGCAAAGCTAAGCAAAGACCTTCAATGAAAATTTCAGAATGGAAACAATATTGTGCGGTGCATTCAAGTGTCCTCTAGACAATCAAACAAGCTTTCAAATAGCGTATAAACTATTATAGCAGCTGGGGAATGAGTTGGGCACGCAGCCATTTACATGAGTCTCTGCAGAGCAGCGCACCATCAAGCACTACAAAAAGGGCATTATAGGACAATGTAAGGCTACCTCACATATTTTATATTTTACTGAAAGTCTGGAATGAGGCCTGCCTTAACACACTCATTTTCTCTGCATAATTAAATCTGATAAAATTAGAGCTGCTATTATGCTGCGAGTCACAGTAAACTGCTGTACACAAGAGAATAGGAGACATTTGTATACTGCTGGATCTAAATTATCATTTAAACTAACCCACAGGCGACGTTGAAAGCAATACTGTGTGTCATTATCATAGGAAAGAAAAATAACACCACAGCAATGCAGTGTGTGTTTTATTGCATGAATAAAATGCACATAAATTAGAAAACAAATCTATAGGATAGCATTAAAAACACTAGTGGTAATTCATAGTGGTAAACAAAGAGCTGTGCATGAATCCCAGTCCCCCAAATATTTAACTGAGCCACAAAACCCTCACATATCACTGTGGTAAATATTCTGTCAAGTTAGCATTTTAGTAAGTCATTTTAACTTGGTCCCTATCTCAAAATGGCTTAACATTTCTGAAAACACAGCTGGATCTAAATGAAATGAATATATTATATTATTATTATTATTTTTCTTTTTTTAAGTATACCACATATCAGTGAAATCAATCAGCCAATCAGTCAATATCCGTTCTGCGACTCTTTAGAACAGTTTATCAATATCTATCAGTTCTTTCTCCTCTAATTGGCTGCTCCGCTCCTGCCCCTCTGGACCCTCAGCGCCTTGGACATTAGCACCGCACCCACTTGAGTCTATGGGTCAGAAGGAGGTGTCGGCTTTCCACTAACCCTGTTTTCTCGATGGATACTTTTGGCCTCATAATAATGTGCATCATGAATGTGTTGTTTACTAGATTATATGGAGACATCAGCCCTCTCAGCTCACCCCTCCACTTACACGATAACCCACCCTCCTAATGCAGCGTACACAGAAAACAAATACATTATGGGGTATCCAGTGAGCACAATCCATCCATGTTACTTTATAGGCTTGTCTCTTTGTAATATAAACTAGCGTATGCATAATTCATGCCATTTTATCTATTGAATAAGGTTACTACTTATCTTTATATCTTCCTTTTATCAGTTGGCCTATTAAACTGCTTGATAACCATTTACTATGGGCTTATGGTCATCTATAGACAGCCATCACAGTATGGACAGGTCTTTACACAAAATCTATCTGGGAGATTAGTAGAGAAAACAGTACACTATTGAACTCATCCACATTGGCTTTCTTAAACCAACAAAAACAAACTGATTGTCCAACAAAAAAAATCTTTATTTCAATATATTTAAAACACTCTTGTTTACATTTTCATAACTACTCTATGTTTTACAACTAAGATTAGGTTGAATAAGTAATCGTTAATTTGCCATGCACAGTATGTGGCACTGGCTAAACATTCATTCAATTTGTCAGATAAATGTTGCCAAGAAATAAATGCATTTTGGTGTAAAGTGTAAACCAGTATGTCACTTGGCTTATATGAAAATTTACCCTTTGAAATTTTAGCCATCCAGAAATAAAAAAACAAAACAAAAACACAAATACAATCTTAAAATCTGTCTTTGCAATTGGCTACTTCAGTAAAGATATTTTTCCCATTGCCATATGTTACAGCGACTCTGCCTCATGTTATGTAATTTAATTCCGTGAAACCATGTCCTCGCTTCACTTGCACTTTACCCTAGGACACAGTAAAAATATTTTCCCCCTTTACATTTTTGTCTCTCTCTGTAGGAGCGCTACATATAATCAAAGCGAAACCAACCATGAAACCGCCAACTGCATCCTTCTTCCTGCCTCTTGTAGGTGAGCTGTGAGCTGGGTCCCTCTACGTTAACAGCTCCTCCACAAACAAGATTACTGGGCAAAAAATACTCGCCTGTCAGAAACTGCACCCCATCCCCGAGGCTCCACTCTGCAACTGTCAACACTGAGAGAGGCAGACAGCGGCACAACGGCCTCATAACCCTCCAGACACCAAGGTTAGAATACAATGCTGTTGAGCAATCCAGGCAGGTTTTCAGAAGACTCAAGTAGGATTGCAGTTGGAAGAGTATTATAATTATACACTGAAGCATTAGCCCTCTGAGGCTCTGGCCCTATCTCGCAATCATAATGACATAGTGATCAGATCTGACACCTAATTACAGTCACATAATCATACAGGCATGACGGGTGAAATGTCTTGCTCCAGAACATAATGAAACACTGGAGGGCAAGATTCGAACCAGCGACTATGTAAATTGCATTCATTTCAGAGGCCTGTTTTTTTTATTTTTTATTTAACTCACTTCAATTAAAAAAAAACAACAACTCATAATCTGAATGCACTATATGTAACCAGGGTACTTCTGCATTGTTTCTGTGCTGTGAACAACAAGTAACTACACATGTTTTTTAATCAACAACTTTTTGCTTATCTTGCTTTCAAACCTATAAATAATTTTAAGCCTCTACCTACACAATGATTACTGGATTCTGTATTGAAACAACACCTCCTCTTCTGTGCTATTTATACTAACAGGTGTAAAGAAATTGAGTAAAAACTCCCCCACCTCCTCAAAGGTGGCTGCTATTTTTGAATCATGCTAATTTTGCGCTTCAAAGCTCACCAAGCCTAACAATGTCTGAAGCGGTTGATCATTTGTGAGGTTTTTTTCTCTTGTAGTAGCACACACATCACCTTTCTCTAATGACATGGAGTGTTCAATTCATTTTTCCAACATGTGATCCTATTAGGATAATTGGCTTCACTTTTGACATCTGCATATGTATGCTATAACATAACATAACATTACACATCTGGTCCAAAGCCAGATGGAGCATTAAATATTGACAGTATGTGTTACATCCACTTATGGTATTCGTATTTGTTGCAATAATTAGAGAGAAAGGATGTTGTGCATATGCTTGTTAGTGCAAAAGAGGTACAGGGTAATTAGGTGATTTTGTATTCGAATAGTGGAGTAAAATAGACCTGAATAATTACTTAAAAACACAAGTCAGCACTCTCCTTTGAAAGCATTATCTAAAGTCAGCTCTGGAGAAAGAGGCGGCACAAAGAGGGAATACCCAACAAAGGGAGAAAATAATGGAATTGAGGCATAGAACAATATCTGTCTGAACTACAGCAAGGCACACATGATTAGAGGTGCTGGAAAATAGATAGTGATAGACGAATCGGTAGGAAATATCAATATGTTGATGGTAAGAAGTACTGATTCTTTTACAAAAATATTGATACTTTAAATTTCTTCAAAAATTGCATTTGAACTCTAAAAGTCTATTGTTGAAATACATAGTTTATATTTAAGTTTATTATACCAAACACTTGAGGGTATTGTGCCAACAGAGGTCCATAAGAAGATGGTTCCAGTGACAATGAAGCAACTGTATATATAAATGGATATAGCTAGCCCGCTAGCCGACGCGTTCCAAGTAGGAAGTGAGCATGAGTGCGCTTTTGGGTCCAATTCACTTCACATTGAAAAGTGTCATCCCTCTCTCCATAACTGCTGACGTCAGGCTCGTCATTTTGCTCTTAAAATGTTCATATTAACCCGCTCTACAAGACCTTGGTATTTGTATTTCACTATTGTGTCCGTAAATCAAGATATGAACATTAATAACAGAAAAATCAGGCGCCTTCTGTCCCTGAGGTCGCTCCCGTTACCGTTAGCAAAAAGTTTGATAAACAGCGTTGCTAAGCGCCCGCTCAGTACTAGACCAGTGGTGTGGGCAGGGATGGGTGTTACCCTGAACTGTTTGCTCCAGATTGGCTCTTTGGTTGCTATGATACTCGAGGTCAGAATTCCAATATGGAACTTGTCTCCAAATTCCCCCCAAAAGCTGTTATCCTCGACGAGCTTTATTTGACTGGAGCCGGACGCTATGGGTGACGTCACACTCACTTAGTCCACTTCTTTATACAGTCTATGTCATGAAGCTCGGATTGGTCATTTTTGTATGACTATGTCGATAATATCAGTTTAATTTTTTAATCTTAACTACTATTAAAAAGAGCAATGTGAATGGTAAATCTGTAGAGCCTTGAGTCACGTCTGACCTCCAGCTTTTCATTACGAACTATTAGCATAAAAAAACTGTCTATCTTTGAACGACTGTAGCACAATAGTCAAAGTACTTCTTAAAAATAGCAGATAGGAATAAATACTTAATGATGAATGTCAGCACAAGCCTTTGAAAACAACTGAACTAAGCACTGAAGAAATCGGAACATCACGACACAGAAGTAACAAGAAGAGAAAATATAATTAGACTGAGGTGTACAGGAGACCAACATCTGCCTAAAGCAAGATGACACAAAAGATGAAAGAGAGGTGCTGGAGTATGTGTGAGTTAAGGGGTGAAATCTAGCTCAGGTGTGGTCCATGCTGCTTAAATCAAACGACTTGATATGGCCTCTTGTGCATTATCTTTTAAGTGGCGTCTGTTGTGAGCCCAGCCTGCTCTGATGTTCCAAGGCGTATGGAAAGTGGGTCAAATGCATGGTTTGGGCTGGCACAGGAGGAGAATCCACTCCAGCCCTGGCGTCTTTGATCTTGCCGCGGCCGTTTTTGAAGATTGTCAGGCCCAGTCTTTGGGAAAAAAAGAATTAATAATCAAGCCTAATTCTGAAACGGGACACTTCAAAAGCCCACCAACTTACATTGTCTGCATACCAACCACTGTAGGAGGATGTTCGTTGTCATCACAGAAGTTCAGAGCCAAATTGGGCCTGGACTGAGGACTGGGGGCGGGTCCTGTGATCTGTCAGAGACAAACACATGCTGCTAATCAGACAGTCACACTTGGGGAGTGATGCATCATACACAGACAAATCTTAGATGCAGATGAATAGACGGCACATTTCATCTCTTAATTAAATCTGATCACTCCACCATATGCAGCTCCTACAAATAATTACCTATCACCAGTCATGCATTATGCATTGTTGTTTGTTGATTTTCTGTTTCCACATTCCCAGAACATTTAGCACAGTCTTACTTTTGTTAACCCTTTCCACAACGATTCATTTGTATTGACTGGTTGACCTTTTGTACCCTTTTGTTGAACACCTCCATGTGTTTAAATGATCAACTCTTTTGTGAGCACATTAATATTGCCGAAAGGAAGAAATGTATTGATTCAAGACCCGTTGACCCTCAGGTTTTATAAGTTGCAGCACCAGTGGATGAAGCGCTGACTCCAGAAATCATTTGATTGAATGAAACATATAATGAAACGGCAAAAGTAGTGTTTGCTGTTACGTTGACATCATTTGCTCTGTATCCTCATACATGGTAAAGCTTCATTCTACAATGATCTGCAGTCTACAGGCGGATACTTTCCAGTCTCCTCCAGATTTTCCTCAGACATTCTTGGAGTCATTGCCTTCTTTGCGAGACTGGTTGTAGTTAAAGTTGTCTTGATGTGTCTGAGCAGCAGCTCTTCTCTAAGCTAAATTCCCATTCTGCAGAGGACAACCTTTTAGATGCTTGTTGTGGGGCTCTTCCTTTTTGTTGTCACTGTAAATACAGTTCCTCTACTTGGCAAAAGCTAAATAATAAAGCATGTGCTTTATGCTGGAGCTCTCTTTCCAACGTGTTATTGTGCAATGGGATTTCTGTTGTACTTCTGTTGAATTCTTTTTATTCAGCCTGTGTGATTTATATTGCTCCGATATCAGAATCCCCAAAGCTTCAGGAGGATTGGGAATATACAGGTTGTGTTTGTCAGAAACATTTAAAATCTGTCAAATAGTGTATAAACAGGTACTAGATATTTCTCAGCTCTGAGCAAAAGATTTGAATATGTTATGCACTGTTTTGAGTTGTCCTTGCACAGGATTGCAACCAAAATTTAATATTTTAAGGTCAAAACGCCTGTTAGTCATAATTACAAATGCCTGACGTGTGTGTTGTTTAAAATTCAGCAGGCCTTTGGCTAAACAGAGATATGCACAACAGGGGGGAGGAGAGGAGCAGGCTCTGGAATATATTGTAGAAACATATTTGCGGCTTGTTCGATTCTGGTTTGGAGATGAATTTTAAAGTGCTCCAGTACAAATAGTTGAATAATAACACAAATCCCAGTGCTCTGTGGACACTTGCCATTTCAATGCCAGAGCAATTTGGCAAATGAAGAAAATGCCTGGTGGATCTGGGATTATAAAGCACCATTTAGAGAGTGCTGCAAGCATGTTTACTCAAATGGAGGGGGCTAGATTGGACAGAGTGCTGTAATAATAATTATACCAAATGTGGAATCCATATTTTAGTGCTTTGCAAATTTCTATAAATGCTCTCAAGCAATCATAGGCAGTTGCATAATAGCATATCCTTATACCCCAGCATATACAGGTACTTTGCAACACATGCAGTACAAAGCAAAATGTACGTAAATATATTTCCAGTATAAGCTGTAACAGTCCCAGTTAATACACAATAAATACATTTGGAGATGAAATATGTGTTTTCATTCAAAATATAATTATACTACTTATACTTCACCATGGGCTTCTCTCATGAACATCATAGCTTTTATTACCAAAAATACTGTATATAATATAATGGTTTGCTGGCGTCACCTACATGTCTCCATTGAGATGATATTTTATGCCATTCTCTGGAACCACCAGGAAAAACTATAACATAGTAAAAAAAAAAAAAAAAAAAAAAAAAAAAAATAAACGTAATAAAAATAACTTTGATTACTAGACAGTCTTTCAGGATAGAGCACATTGCATTGTTCAATCAAGTAAGCTGCATTGCAGTCACAGCTGCCCTGGGGGTCAGGCTGCCAATCTGTGCCTCTGGCCCCTCTGGCCACCATCAATCTTGAACACCACATTCTTACTCTGTGGTTGAAGTGTCTTGCTTCTAGACACAAAGTCTGTATGCACAAATTTGAATAGGATTTGAACCAGTGAGCCACTGTCACTCTCAAAAATCAATGCTTAATAAAGTTTAGGTTTACAGTGACTGAAGTTTTGACCTCTACAGGGCCCTCGACAGGGCACTCTGCAGTACAGTAGCATTTGATCACGCCTCATGACATACTATAATGAGACAGACCTGATTGATACAACCTACTCGACTTCACTATGAGCTGTGATGTTATGCTGTACTTTCCTTCAAAGCATAATGGGGTTTTAATACCACAAAAGAGCCATATGTTTTAACAGTGTATTGTAATGTCATCATTGGTTGACTGTTGTTGTTTTTCATGTAGGACTAATTGCATTCTTTCCTTCTTTATATCTGTCATTTCCTACTTCTGTTTATTTAATCACCCCATGCAACATTACACAACAATGCTGTTCTTTATCCAACAGAAAATGAAGCATGCAAAATAATAATAAATCCAAAAAAGCCGCTGAAGTTGGCATTGAAGTCTACATTTCAGTGAAGGAAGCCACTTTTGTTCTTTGATAACTTGCTCAAAGCAGACACAGGCAAAGAAGTACTTATTATTACTTATAAAACACATAGAAATATGTGTTCCAAACCTTAATCAAATTTCAAGTATTAGGTATTATTATTATTATAATATAATTTAAAGTGTGATTGGTTTGTTCAAAAATATTCAGACAAACACAATGGTGAAAAAGCAACCGCAATATTTAGAAGGATACAGACTACATTATCTGAATTGTAAAGCCAATCATTTCTTTGTCTCACTGTAAGATCACTGGGTCCCTGCCATGATTGCCCCATTCATTCATCTGCGCTGGACCACTCTCCTTAAAGAACCTTTGTGTTGTCATTGATTTAAGTGGACACATCCCTAAGTCCCCCTGTCCTGTTTGTATACTCACGGCTAGCTCTATTTACCACCTGGCACTTTGATTGATTGCAATATTCGACATAAGAGGTTAATATATATGCTCAAGTACTTATAGACCTCTCTGCACATATGCGTTTGGGGTTAGTGGCTTTATTTCCTGTACAAATACTTGTTGGTGGTATCTTGACCTGTTGGTTGAACCGTTGTGGAATGGAAAAGCCTTTGATTAAAATGCTTTCTTCGGTGCCAAATGAATTTTGCGTATGCATACTCCATCATTCCTATATGCAGCCATGTGGGAATTTATGTTACTATGGAAACAGATATCAATGTGGGAAGTGATGCATGGAAAACAAATAGCACTTGGGCAGAAGGAAATTTGAAAAGTACACAATATGAATAGTGGTATTGCAATCATGATAGGACTAACAACATCTAGATGACAATTTGTGGAATAATTATAATGTTTTTTTATTGAAATATATAAAATAAAATAAATAGGTTACAGCCCTAGTGGACTGTCTTGCTCCTATGGTACAGTGGCCTTGTGTTAATGGAGGTGAAATGAAGCTGAACGCTGTACTTTAGTAGGACATGGAAAGTAAACATTGGAAACAGCTGTGATTTCCAGCACTGAACCACCTACAGTGCATTCGTTTGGCTTAAATCCTTTTAACCTCAGCATCTGGAGCATGGCTGCAGCTAGCCTTAAATGTTTAATGGCCGAGCTGAAGTCAATTGCAAAGAGGTGTAGACTTTGAGTAGATCCAGTGAAAAGTGGAAAGAAACATAAAGATTGCCTGAGGGGAACCTCTGCACACAGGTGAGTTGTGTGTTCAAATCAAATCACAGCTAACAGGGTCAACTCAGAGCAGTGGGCTTCTGGATTAAAGATTCATTCTGGTTTAATTCAATTCATGAAAAAGGGAATTGGTCCTTGAGGTGTGCCTCCAAATCACTCAGCCTTCAGAACATAGGCACTTGAGGTCTGACCAGGTCCAGATATCAGCCACACAGGGTTAGGGGGTTGGTAAGGCCAAGGTGAAGCTTATGTTATTGTTCCAGTAGTGAATTGATTCTCTGTGTTTGAACGGTCCTTCAATGCTGTTAGGTCAATCTGCAGGAGGCAATGAGAAACTGCACTATAGGAATCAGGGACACTTATCGCTAGTGCTGCTTCACTGGGGTCATGATATCAACGTAGGGTTCACTCAGTGTCAACTCTCACCCCATGTATGTACGTTTGTTTGTTTTGTTTTTGTGTGTATTAAGATGAGTATAATATATTTATATAATAAGTATACAGTATTATTGGTTGTCAGTATCTATTGAGCACTGTGCGCTCAGATCAGCTGAAGCCAACCTCCTGTCTCCCCCCATCAGGACTAAACATAAGACCTGGGGGGACAGGGCCTTCTCCGTTGCTGCTCTCACCCTCGAGAAGTCTCTGCCTAAACACATCAGAGACACATCCACACTCACCGTCTTCAAAAAAGACCTGAAAACTCACATGTGCAAAACTGCCTTCACATAACCTTATCTCTGTTTCTTACATTTGTGTTTTGTCTTGAATTGTGTGAAGCATCTTTGAGTGTCATGAAAAAGTGCTATACAATACGAAAGTTAACAGTCAGCAATGGAACTGTTTGGGTGGATGCATAATGCCTTAGCAGGGGTCTGTTTCTATAGCTGGTTATAATTGAGTAGTCCTTAATCTACTCACACAAAGAGGGTAGACTGAACAGAAATTACACAAAGAAGAGTGGACTAGCGTCTTAAAAAAAAACAATATTTTGAGGTGTTGTATTTTCATTTTCTTCAGATATTTTCAGTTCCAGTCTCAACAAAGCAGCACATACCAACCTCAGTTTCAATCATGCAGCAGATGTTGTCCAGGTACACTCACTGGGTTTCAATAATACATGTTGATTTTGTTCTTTGCCGATGGTCCCACTTCTTCTAGCTTCTTCAAAAAAGTCAACTTGAAAGTCATTGCACTCTCTGGCCGGGATGGTATTACAGTTTTGTAGAGTCTGCTTTATTCTTTCTTTTGTTGGTGATAGACCAGTGACGCAGCATGGGGTAATTTGGCTTTTAATATGCTTTGATTGGAAAGAAAGTCTCCACAGTGAAAGATGTAAGTGGTCTTTTCACTGAATGGACACTGGAGTCCTGTTTCATTACTTTGAAAAGTGCCACTACCCTGGAGAGTTTATCTGTCAAAGATGGTGTGAAGCGCATTAGCTGCACTTCAGACCTCCGGACCATTTTCTGCAACTCACTCTTAGGTGTTGGGGAACGGTAAAACAGCCAGTGGCGCCTTCCATCTATATTAACATATTCATGCACAAGAATTGATTTCATTGGACACAGGCTGTGGCATCTGGGCTACACCACATGATATAGTTGCACTTGTTACAGAAATGCGCCTCTCAGATGAAATGTGCTTTGATGCATATGCACAAGCGCCGAGAACAATTAAAAACCAGGGCTTTTAATGTGTTTTGATCCAGATGAAGTAAATGACCCACTTAACCGCAGATAGACTGGAACACAGAGCAGTCTTTTGCATAAAGGTACGAAGGATGGAAGGCATTAGAGGCATTAGTTTGAGAGACCTAGGTCACAGCGTGTGCATGACAAAGAGCTGGCAAAACAGCTTTATTTTAATTACAAATCAAGGAGCCAAACATTTTTCCACCTTTAAGCTAATTTGGACCAATTAGGTGCTGTTTTTTATTCTGTCAGAGTACCCATAATGAGTTGGTGTTTTGTTGTTAAGAGAAAAAAAAAAAAAACAACAGAAAAATGTCAAATTTTGATTAGTTCAGTTTTATTTCCCATGGGATTCTGTTTCATTAGCAATTTGCAATTTATTTTACATCAGATGCCTTTTCATCTGACACAGACCTTTGTATTTTGCCCCTGCAGACCAACACTTAAGAGACTTTAGTCTGCTTGCTGTTTTTTTATGTGTTGCAGTGAGTCTTGTATGAGCAGTGCATGTGGATGTGTGATGGCTGTTGTAGAGGTAGATTCAGTGTAGCAGAAAACACAGGGCCATAAGAGCATATAGGTCATAGTTCAGCAAAAAGGAGGCCCACAGCATGCAATTTTCCACCATATGCGCAAAGTAAATACAGCCATAGAGTTTAAAATAGCCTCTTCTTATACAGGTATATTTGAACCTACCTATATCTGGCCTTATTCATACTGTAGTTGTCTGTAGTTTGCAGCTTACAACACCCAAGATCCACTTTTTATTTTAACATTTATTGTTATTTCTGCATTCCTATAAAAGACCATAAGTGAATGTGACCTCACAATAATTGTTGCTAACACATTTGCAACATTATTCAAATCTTAGTTTTGTTATGTTTAGGCATTCAAACATCTGTTGTATTATCTGTAT
Source organism: Periophthalmus modestus (assembly GCA_019594935.1). NCBI lineage: Eukaryota > Metazoa > Chordata > Actinopteri > Gobiiformes > Gobiidae > Periophthalmus > Periophthalmus modestus. Next base: position 15,059,247 of record JAIEZT010000084.1, on the reverse strand, counting down.
TTGAAAGCAGGTCTATTATGCAAAACCAACTTTTCAGAGCTTTTAACCATGTTCTCATTGACCTTCTCAAAGTTGTATTTAGGGTGATTCATGCATGTTTGAACAATCTTTAATTACTTATCGTGATAGATTAATAATGTTTTAGATTAATATTGCGATTTAAAATGTGCAAATTATAACAATGGTCCTAGATTATTGAGAACTATACAGCAGGCTCAAGCACAACATGTCTACATTAATTAATTCTTGTACTATAGGTTGGTATTGCAATATTCACTTAAGGTTGGTAATTTTGTGCTGAGAATACATTATTGGCTGTTTTTCTTACTCTCGACTAATGAGTTAGAAAAGTGCAGTTTCATTATTTTGTTTATTTTGACGAGGTAGAGTCCCTGAGAGGCTGAAGGAGACTGTGTATGAGGCAGCATAATTGCAAAGTGTTCAAGAGTGTCTTCATTATAAGTTAGAACACTCCCGGACACCTACCCAGACGCCACCATAAGATTAATAGAGGGGAAATTGAATTTTTTTTCTTTTTTAACTTCGACCTGTGATGCCCCATTATTTATCAAAAGTCAGCCCATCCTTATGAATAATTTTGAAATGAAGATAAATCACTTGATGCCTGCTCACAATACGAATGCATGTTTTCAAGGTATTTTCCAAGCAATAAAAACATCTGTAATTGAATTAATGCAAGATGGAATTGTTTAATGTCATACCATGGAATATTCCTTTAGGGCTGTTGGTCCTTAATCGTTTAGTTAATTGAGTCTCAAGTAATAATTTGATTTAGATTACAAGGATTTATATGAGACAACAGCAGAAGGGAGTGAGTTTAAGAAGTATTTTTTACATATAAATGCAGTTTCCTCTGAGTTTTTCTGCATAAATAGATGTTTTTATATAAACTCTTGTGCAGGTGTAGTCTTGTGAGTGCAGTTGGGGTCAGATACATGGAGATATGTAATAGTTTTGAGAGCATTTGCCATTCCCCCTTTTTGGACTACAGCCCTATATTCCATGGAAATAAGCAGTTACAGACCATCGGATGCAAAAGTTACATAGTGCAGAACATGTCGCTGAGAACAAGCCATCTACAACTTATGATTGAAATAAGTAGGACGAGATGAAAAAAAACAAGTTAGTTCCAAATGAAATTGGACACATGGGCATGACAAGTCTCCAGTCACTTCTATGTGAGCTAATTTGATTGACTTGCCCATGTGACAGTGTGAGCCCATACAAAGACACGCTTCATATCTTTGTGTAAACTGCAGAGATTTATAGCTGCTATCTGAATGAAGGTCGCTGACTTCATGTTGGGCTGAATATGAAGTGCACTATGTTCCTTTGTGCACACTAGGTTCAGGGCTGGTATAGCACATCCTAATGATCACTTAGGGCTACATATCCACAGTATAATGACTTGGCTTTTAACCCTGCAGGCGATCTTAGAAAGACGGGGATAAAAAATGGCGGCTGCGGAGGTGTGTGACGTTAACGACTGTCACAGAGAATGGATCCAGTCAGCACTAGCCATTATCTGATTCTTGTGGTGCATTAAACTGTGTCAGTGGAGTAGGCATTTACATACTTTGAAATAAAATTAATAGCCAAACATGTCGATCATCCATAACTCCATTCAATGCACACATCAGGGGGTCTTGACTAATAACTGGGCGATTAAATTAGATCTGCATCTCAGAGGAGTCAATCCAATTAACCCAATTATCCTGTTAATGAGACAAGTTACATACTAGGACGTATGGATGAGAAAATCAGGCAAGGCAAATTAAGATTATTTGTATGGCACAATTTGTACACAAAGTAACTCAAAGTGCTTTACAGAAAAAGAAAGACATTAAAATCACAATAGAACAAATCAAAACATAAATAATCACAAATAATGTAATGAAAAATTGCAGAATAAAAATCTTTCAGTCATATGTTCAACTAAACAGAACCGTTTTGAGCCAGGATTTAAACATTGTCAAAGTAGAGGCCTGTCTCATATATTCAGGATGTTCTAGGTTTTAGCTGCATAAAACTGAAACACTGATTCCCCATGTTTAGTCCTGACTCTGGCACCAGCGGGAAGCCGCTCACTGAAGTCCTCAGAGTGTGAGACGGTTCATATGGCACTAACATGTCAGATATATTTTGGTGCTAGGCCATGGAGAGACTTACTAATTAGCTGGCATGAATAAGTGTGTGTGCAAAGATATAGCAACGACTATACTTTCTTATGAGATTAGGGGTGTTCAGTGTTAGCCAAGATATTATGGTGACTTTTTACAGAGCCACTTTTAAAGAAGGCCTATTGTGCTTGTGTCTGCTACATAGTTATAATCTCTGACACCCAAGGACCATTATGTTAAAATCTGCACATTTTAAATCACAATATCGTAAGTTCGCTGACTTTGTGTTAAAAAAACTGCTGTGTCCAATGGGAGCAGATGTCGTTGTGAACGTCATTGCAACAAAGAGCCGTGAAGTTGTCTGTGTTACAGACCAGGCCTCCAGCTGCTCCTACAGCCAAGTGTCACGTCTCTACTGCTAATCCCTCTTGTTTCTGTGTGAAAGCCTTGAGCTGACAGCCTCAGCCCAGCCACTCCTTGCTGCTGATTTCTGTTTGTGAACAGCATGCCACGTTAGCTCAGTGTCTCCCGTGTAGTTTTTTTGTAACTTTGTAAGTCGAGGCACTTGTAGCCTTTGTTCTGAGATTGGTTTGTTTTTGTGTTATTGTAATTTATATACTGAAGTTTGTTAACTTTATTACTTTTACCTATGCATTTTACTGCTCTGTTAAGCCTCTTTTTGTTTGTTTTTACCTTAACATTCCTGTTAAATAAAATTATAACTTTAATTTTGTCATTTCCTATTTTGGTTTGTTGCTTCCCCTGTCCTTAGCTCAGCTGGGTTGTAAACAGTGGATAACTGCACATCCCAATAGCGAGTAGCAGATTTTTGTTCATTTCATACCAAATGAGTACACAACACTGCGAAATCCTACATGTATCACCTATTAAGAAAATAAAATTAGAGAAATAAGTACGTCATACACAGTGGGTATACACGGGTGGCAGTAAAAACGGGGGTTGATTGGCAATATGGCGTCTTGAAAATAAGCGATTAAAGATTGCTCAAACATGCACGCAAACATGCAACTCCAAATACAACTTCAGAGGGTCAATGAAAAGGGAAAAAAAATATAGCACGGTTAAAAGCTCTGAGAAGTCAGTTTTGCTGAATAGGTCTACTTTAAGTGTAATATATTGTTTGGAATGGAATAGTTGGTTGATAAAACTGGCTCGTAATCAGAATCAGAATAAGTTTTATGGACCATTGTCAATGAACAAAATTCACAAACTAGAATTTGCTTGGACAAAATGGTGCCACATAAAAGAATGAATAATAATATTGGATTTAAGCTATGATGAAATAAAATAAAGGCATGCAAGCAGTGAGGTTTAACCGAAAGATAGACTTGAATGAGATCACGCATGTGTCTTATCGACTGTCGGAGATATATAGTTACTTTAAAATGAAGTACAGATATAGGTTTAAAACAGGTATAGAAACGTGATACCCCAGTCCATAAAATGATTTAACAGCATTGGCTGAGTCTGCAGAACTGTGTCAAGCCTGAATGACATTGGAGATTGTTTAGATGTGATTCATGGTGTTTTTTGGCTTATGATGTCTTTTTTATGCATGGTTTATATGTTGTTTATATCTTGTCTTGTTTATGGGAATGTAAATTACCCCTCCTCCAAGATAAATGTACATGATAAAGAGACAAATTTCAGTTCAAAACAGGCTAACCTTGAAACATAAAATATCTCTGAATAGATTATACAATAGACTTTACAGTGTACATGACTAAATGTAAGTATTATCTTCAAAATCATTCTACTGACGACACAGATTAACTAGCAGAAGATTTGTCTGGCCAGTCTAAATTATTTACTTATTGTGTATTCCATTTCAAGAAAATCACTGACTTTCTCCATATGGAATACGTGGAGGAAGTCAGATAGTGTACCAGGCGAGCAGGAGATGGGACAAAATTTTGCATTTTAGATTTTGCAGTTATGTGCTGACTGTATATAGAAATGGACATAGCTAACGTACTAGCCGCAGCATTCCAAACAGGAAGTGAGCGTGGGCGTGCTTCCAGCTCCATTGGCTCCAATTCACTTTACATTGAAAACCTATCACCCCTCTCTCTCTCTCTCTGTAATTGCTGCAGTGAGCCTCAACATTTTGGTCTTAAAATGTTCATATTAACCCGTTCTACATGGTGCTGAGATTCACTATTTTAAATCTCCTATTTTAAATCAAAATATGAGCATTAATAACAGACAAATCAGATACTTTCCCCAACGTCGCTCCCACTAGCGTAGCAACAGGTTTGATTTACAGCATTGCTAAGCGCCTACTAAACCAAGGGTGCAGGTGGGAAGGGGCACAACCTTCAACAGCCTGGCTTTGGATTGGCTCTTTGGTTCATGATACTGACGGTCGGAACTTGGTTTCAAATTCGCCCCTTTAACTGCTAGAGTCGATGAGCTTCATTTGATTGGAGCCGAACACTTCTTTATACAGTCTATGGTTGGTTTGCATGCAAGGACAAAGAAAATTGTATCTATTGGGTTAGAGTTCAAGCATTTATCTAGGAAAGTTTTTCATACGTGTCCAAGAAAGGAAAGGAAAAAAACAAAACATGAATACACTTGTGTGTATCACATCTACAAAATGTCTTTTTGTACAAAAAGTCTCTTTGCTCAAAGCCGAGTGCGATGAAGTAACTTATAGTAGTTATTTATTTCACTCCCGTGTTATGCAGGTAAAACACATTTCTAGTGTGTTTCCTGTACATGCATAATAAAGTCACACAAATCTCATAATATTAATATTCACATATTAAGGTTAAGCAACATTTTGTTTCATTATTTTGTATCGTCATCTGAAGTAGTACGCTGTTTTAAACTCCACAGCACAAACCACACTCCATGACTGAGGCAGATGCATGATCATATTCATATTCGTTGGAGGCAGGAAGAGGTCACCTCAATACAAAAATCTATAATCAGGAACTCATTTACATTATCAGGGTAATTGTTATTATTACATTGCACCTACCAATCGATCTCAAACTGTTTTCTGAATATAGCCATTTTAATTAAACCTGGTAGGTTTGAGGTTATGGGGGAAACAGAGGATTATTATAATCCTGGACCTTGTCTCATTGTAAACTAATTGGATATAGATTATTCAGTATCCAACAATCACACTATAGGCTGAATAGATTATATCTCTAGCCTGCAGTGTCCTGGTGTTTGTGGTATTGATCATTTAAACAATATTTCAATACTCAATAAGCAATATTTCTCCCAAATGTAAAAATAAGCACTTCCTCTTTCATCAATACCTATCCACCCCTCACATTGGCTTATATATTACAGTTGCGCTCACTATCCATCATTTCCAAAGCTTTGTGACAGTCCGGGTTGAGCAGCAGCCATGGGATTGTCCCGACGGGATCCATGTCCAAAGGTTTTCTGACAAATGAGGCGGCAGATTAAAACAGAGCAGACATGATGCTGGGATCTGCGTAATCCGCTGGTGTTGAGGTATTGGCACGGTTCCTTTGACCCGATATTGCCTTTGTGCTTCACTGTTGCGGGAATACAATAAATGTGTGAAAAAACAAGCCCCTCCCGAGTTATGGGCTGTTCGTTGTGGGATGACTGAAATGGTGCACTGGTTTGAATGCGCATGAATATTACATACCAAGGTCAAGGTCTAATATCAATATCAATTTGTTCTTAAGGACCAGCTCAAGTGCCCAGGTGCAGCGTCAAGGGCGACACAAGAAAACACAGCGAGAATGCACAATCCCAGACTGATTGTAGAGTGCATCAGCTATTCATGAGCTAACATGGCAAGGTTTCCTCCCAGAGCCAAATGTAGATAATATTAAAAGTTTGAGAGCTATTGTACTTGTGGCTAGGAGCAGCAGGCCGGATTTAAATGTGTTTTGTGTCCATGGGCGGATAGGACCATATTTCCCAGCTGCCACTGCTCCCCACTGATCTTGATTACTTTCTGTTAAACATTTTACAGCTCTGTGTGAATGTTCCCTCACAGGGGCTGTTCACAGAAAAAGACACACGATAGACACATTTACAACGCTGAATTAAAATGTTTAGTGTAGGTGTTTTTGTTTTTTGTTTTTTTCTTTTTCCAGACCAAGGTTTAGTTTGTTTTCATATCTGACAGTTTTGACTGCTCATCGTGGTTTTCTGTCCCAGATGACGCTGTCGGCCTGCCTCCACCGGTAGGAAGATAGCACCAAAACCAGCTGACTGGAAACCTGACAGCAACATCACGTGACCACTCTGAGGAAGACCAGGTGTGAAAACTAAACCTTGGTCTGGATAAGAATATACTAAAATAAATTAACTGAACAACCAGATGAACCTCGCTGGACTGTTTAGTGGAGTTTTTTTCATTGTATTTATTTATTTCCTTTATAAGCTAAAAAAAAAAAAAATGCTCTTTAGTGAATTGGACCTCTTTTTAATAATGTAAGCCCTTAATGGACTCAGGGTAATACACTAAAGTTGGCTCTGCTGAGGGCCATTATTGTCACTGTTAGTCATCTCAAAACATTCTTTTTGACACTCACTTTATATCAGTGCACTCATATCCTCATTAGAACCACTTTTTTTTTTTTTATTTTTTTTTTTAGATAAGATTAGATTATGAAAAAAGAGGGAATAATTAATCTAAATTAAAAAGGAGGGAACTTGGACTCCTCCTTTAGACTTGAAAATGTGAAACTGTAAGTGTAGTATTAATCAAAAGATAACTTGCCTGTTCGTTCCTATTTTGTGTTCATCTTAGGTAATCACCTGCTTTTTATAACTGTGGTTATCCCTTTAATTATCCAGACACAGTGGTTTGACTATAATGTTTGTACCTGATTCTCCTCCAGATGCATCCTTTTCCCTTTGTGATTGTATGAGGCCCTAATGGACAATTTTATAGTTATATCATCATTATTTAACAAGCAGTGGTGTGTGTGTGTGTGTGTGTGTGTGTGTGTGTGTGTGTGTGTGTGTGTGTGTGTGTGTGTGTGTGTGTGTGTGTGTGTGTGTGTGTGTGTGTGTGTGTGTGTGTGTGTGTGTGTGTGTGTGTGTGTGTGTGTGTGTGTGTGTGTGTGTGTGTGTGTGTGTGTGTGTGTGTGTGTGTGTGTGTGTGTGTGTGTGTGTGCGGATGCCCAAAGGTCAAATAGAGTTAATTGGCTCTTTACCACAGAGAGCTGTATGGTACACCTGATCCAAACCACTCTCCACAGCCCTGACCTGTCCACTGTGCCCGCTGCAGCCTGTCACCCTGACAACGGGTCTGTGCAGAACAGGACTGGCTGATAAATTATAGATATTGGAACAACCCAGAGTACAGGTCTTGTCCTAATGGAGAACTTTTTACTGATGGGAAAGAGAGGAAGTTAAGAAAACACATTTATTTTGCAACAGAAAGATGATGGTTTAAAAGTACCACCACAGCCTACATACCATAACAAAAAGCTTTCTGAAGTACTTCTACAAATGATTTATATAGGGAAAATGGTCAGATATTTTTTTACGCCTGACAAAGTGACTATATAGGAAGTATTTCTTTTTCATCATGGTACAAATGCCAAAACTAGGTAACAGTCTTTTACCACTTGTTGACTTGTTCTTTCACCGTTTGCCAAAAACACTGGAATAAATGTGTTATTTTATAGTTGTGAAAGTTGTAAGTTCAGCTAGAAGTTCCTATAGTGCATAGGGCCTAAAATTTGAGTGCTTCCTCCACCTCTATATTGTAGCTATCTCCTTCATCTCATCTGTCAAAGTGTCTGCTCCAGCATTCGGACTGATCACAGGTCTATAAGAGCCTCTGGCCCCAACACCAGCCCTACCCTCCATACTGTAGCCTGACACTGAAGGAGGAGGTTTTTTTCATTATTTCCTATTCCCATCTCCTCTGTCACTCTCTTCCGCCTTTGATTCCCCTCCTCAACATCACTATTTCATTTGACTTTTAAAGCTCTATAGATCCCTCTATTACACTTGACTACCCATCCTCCTTTGTGCATGCTAGTCTTTGATATTTTTCTATACTCTATATTATACTTCTAGCAGGCAGCAGCCATCCACCCACCACTACCTAATATTTCACCACTCTCTAGTGTTACAGCCTCCCTTCAGCTTCTCTTTAGGTGTGGAACATAAAGAAATAAAAATCAAATGTTTTATTCATGAAAGAATGATGGTATTATTATAGATAGACGGTAACGAAGCATTTGAGTTCTAGTGTGATTCCCAGTACTTGTACGATTTGGGCGTGTTCTGCCTGGTGGTAGAGTGGTGGCTATACATATGTGGTTGTATCCCCCGCAGAATCATGGGTACAACTCCTGAGCCTTTGCCAAATGTTGAGAATGAATAGTTGAAACTATACAAAACATATTAGAATTGTTTTTGTACTATCTTTCTATCTAACAATGTTTATAGTTTACGCAATGTCCCGATAGGCAAAGTTTGTATTGCAGCTCTACCCACACATATACAATGCTTTTGTTGCATTTCAGGGCCTTATATTTCCCCCCTTCCTTTCCCACAATTCTTTCTTTGATTCTCTTTCCTACGTTCACATACATCCTCCATCTCCCTTAGCCCTCCACCCACCTACATCTGCTCAGGCCCCATTTACTCTTCTGTGTTTTATATTTTACCAGCTGCTGCCACTCACGCTAAGCACCACACTCACCCTGCCACGAGAGTAACGTAAATTAGACAGCAGCTGTAGTGCAAAACTCTAGAGGGCGCTCAATGAGATGTTAAGTGCAATTTTCCTCAGAATACAATCAGGGGTAACACTTGGCACGAAATGACATCCCTGACATCCCTCATCTGAATGCCAAGTCAATGGTAATGGCAAAATATACTCGTCTTTGGAAATGTTTTGAGATGGATGTTGCGATTCTCAAGTCAGCATGTCTATCAAACTCCGCCCGCTAATAGGTGCTAACATGTTCATCCTTGACATGCTGGCAGGTGTTATGCTCTGCTTTATTCCTGTGGCGCTGGTTGGTATGAGCACTCAGAAATGTGCCTGGCTGCCTCTCTAACCTTCTACTACAAACCGACAGGGACATTTCCCCAGGGTCGCACAGGCATCTTTGGACCAATGGCGTGTCATCACCTCAACACGCGGTGACTGTTTTAACCTTTCACCTGCACTTTATGTCCATTTACCAAACAGCCGGAAAAAAAACACTGCTCTGGTCTGCTGCTCTGCACAGAAAGGCGAGGATAAAGATGTGTTGGCCTGTTGTGATAAATACTATATCAGCTTCAATACATGACAGATGGAAGAATTATTTTTGGTAGCCAATATTTATTTTGGGAACTTTTTCCTTGTACTAGTGAGATTTGAACTGTAGAGGGGTGAATTATTATGAACTTCTATCTTCATTATATATATACCAACTAACTACTTAACTCTTGCTATTCCTAACATTTTTTGTACATTTAATTCAATTTTATACATTTGCTCTTGGGTTTGGTTTCAGTATTATCATTAATTATATTCTGTATTTACTACAGCAATATATCACACTTCAAAATTTGTTATTGTAACAGGCCTGGATATGTGTTAAAGCATTAAAGGCTGACGAAACACAATCCAATTCGACATGAAAAATACTGTCTCTGTCAATACTATCATGATTACTGTTTATTTATAGCTCAGTGTATCTGATATGTATCCAGTATCTGATATGACTATGATCAGTGGTGGATGAAGTACTCAATTTTGTCACTTACGTAAAAGTACTGGTACATGGGGTAAAAGTTTAAGTGAAAATAAAAGTACCACATGAAAAAATCTACATAAAAATCTAAGAAAAATATTTAAGTACCTGTTTAAACATGTACTTTTAGTACAAGTATTTCACACAAGTTTTTCTATGTAGTGATATTGATTTAAAAATGATACATATGTTTTAGTAATATTAATACATTTTGTGTATTTCTTTTTGTTTGCTCAACTTGAAATCCTTAGTCAGGATGTTACCATGAACATGGTAAAAATAACCCCTAAAATCATATGAAAAGTTTTTTGTTTTTTTTTTGTTTTTTTTTCAGTCCTTCTTCAAAAATGTAGTGGGCTAGAAAGCAGATCCCTGCTCTCAAATGTAGTGAAGTAAAAGTAAAAAGTACTCACTTTAAAATGTACTAAAAATACATATACATAAAAATTCTATTGAAGTACAGTACTTTGCTACTTTCCACCACTGACTATTATTATTATGCTGCTATTACATTTATAATTCACAATCATTGTACAAGTAAGTAAGTATTTTCTATCCCACCACTGCTCCCACTTCTGCTTACTTGGCCTGCTGCACTTTTTCAGTGGAAACAGTCTGTGTCTACAGTAGTTAAATTAGACTTATCACTTAACAGCTTATCAGCAGCCAATTATAGGCTCAGGGCTAAGTGAATTGTAATGGGCAAATGGTTCCCTTTTTATGCTTCGTAACTTTATCAACCTTTTCTGTAAAAGACTCAGAGCTCAGACTAGAGATAAGCAAAATACCCAAACTAATCAAAGTGGCTTTAATCTGTTTAGGGGCAGATTAAGTGAGAGGAGCGGACTCTTTACAAAGTAGTCTCCATTCGTTCTGAAAGGTGCTCTCAAATGCACATTTCATAGCTTAATCCAGTGTGAATGCCCCCAGTAATACAAGCCTGGCACAGATTTGGCCAAGTGTGGATCTTTATACCAATGTTCAGTTCTTAAAATTGTTCAGACCTGAGAAATAGAACTGTTTTTGTAGATCTGATTCAGTATGGATCATACTCAGACTGTGCATGGATCATTGGGTTGTAAAGGAATACATTTCAAACACTGATTTAAAAAAAAAAAAAAAATCTACTGGCTGTGAAGACTATCAAGGCTGTTTCGCTTCACAGAAGTGAAATATATTTCAAGGACAAACAACACTGGATTCTTTGGTGTCACAAATGCAATTCAATAATCTGGTGACCAACATTTATACTCTCACCTGCACCTGTTTTAATGTTTTAAATGGACCTTTACTTTTTATATTTGTCTGTTCTTTATTTGTATTTTTTCTGTATTTAAACAGTACTCTCATGAAAAGGAGAGTGCTCTCATTGGGCTCTGACTGTATAAATAAGATAAGATAAAGTAAGTTACAGGGATATTGCATATAAAATACTTTTTTTTAAACTTCCATCAGTTGCTTTCACTGTAAACAGCCACTCCTTCACCGAGAGTAATAATTAACCCCTTACCATTCCGGGTCATTTTGGTGAAATTGCCTATGTTCTGACCTCTCCAAATTAAAATGATAACTATTATTGAACCGTCAGTAGTATTTACACAAGTTTGGGGTCTTTGTAAAGGTAACATCATATAGTTTTACCCTCAGGTGTCAGAATCACTGTAACTTTGTCTGGTAAGTATTTATACACTTTGGAACACACATAAAAAAATATTTTTCTCATCCTCGCCTACATTTTTTTGTTAAAATAAAGGTGCAGAAAGCTGCAGTAGGTAGCTGGGGACAAAAATACACTATATTTCAATTGAAAATATTGTTGACCTCTCACATTTCAGATTTGAGGTCAATCTCTAAAATAATTAGATTTTTTACACTCATTTTTATTATGACTAAATCCAGCTGTTTTATGGAGGGACTTTTGATGTATCCAAGTTTATCCAAACCTCTCCAAATGTCTCCATTTGGAGAGGTTTGGACGTTTGGAAAAACTGCAATAACTTTTGAATGCCTCAACCCACAGACATCAATGAGGCTCTACTGAAAGCTCACACTTAGAGGAATCTGTATCTGCACACTGAGCTGCTCTATTACTTATGCAAATTTATATAGCATATCAAAACATAATATAAAATACATATTTGTTTATGAAATATAGTCAAAACAAGTGGTATAGGTCAAAAAAATATATATTTACAAACTCCACACACTTCAAAATTTAAACAAACACACACTGTGAACAGCAGTGAAAAGCTCATTGTACATGATTATGACTTGTCCACAAAATGGTGAAAAAATGTCTTGTACCATTTCTTTGTTTTGTGCAAAGCCTGGTAACAGCTGATGAGAGCATCTGGTAACGTCCTCCATGTGCCTAAGGAAAAACACAAACACATTAGTAACAAGAAAGTACAAAACTGAGAGGGGGTGAAGTAATATTATATCATATACATATTCATAATCATCACACAAAAACAGTAAAGGACGCACAATGATGCAGGATTTAAGCACTGAGAGGACCTGCGTCTCTACACTGTACTCCACCTGTGTACAGTAAAACTAAACTATACACCGTCTTGTTCAGCTGCTCATTGGCTGTTAGTGTAAATGCTAATGTGTGCACATCTTATATTTTTACTTGCAATAATGTAAACTGCAGAATAAAACATCTTTCAATCAATAGACAAATGAAGTCTAGTTCATACAGATAAACACAAATGTGCCTGAGCCCATGGTTCAAATGTGCACAGAAGTGATGCTAATGATTACACACGATATATGTATCTACAATTATGTAAAAAGCAGAAAAAAAAAACAGGCTTACCGATCCAGAACAGCATCCAGTCCATCAAAAAATATGCTCCTCCACTTCTGAGTCCACCGTGGAATCTGCCATGAACCGCTCCGGGTCCGAGATGCCTCTGGTATAACTTGTACAAACATCCACAGTGTCCTCGATCGCGTACTGCCTTTGTTTTGTCCGTTTCGTCATGTTTAGAACGCAAAACTGTTGCAAAATCACAGTGCGTAATTTTACGCACGCTTTACGCACGAAAGGCCTTGATGGATTCATTTTGGTTAAGCACTGCTCCTGCTCCTTGTGTTTACGGAAAACCATGGCATGTCACACATCCTCGTGTTCAGCTGCTCATTGGCTGTAAGGAGAAAACATCGCTAAACGTGTGTGATGTGACTGGTTGATTCTACGAGAGGGAAAGTGGGGCGTAAACTTTCAGTCACCTGTAGCACTGATTCGCTGTCTGAGGCTCCAGTGACCCTCAACCTCCACCTTATTGGCCAAACTTGGTGTCAATCAGGAGCTAGCAAGTTTGTTTATCACTGAGAAACAAAGTTGGCGCTGTCTGAAGTTTATTATGCCTGAAATTGACAAAAGAAATGCAAAAAAATGACGGAGCAGATTTTACTTTTCTGCAGCAGATTGGATATGGAGGATCTAATTTATTTTGTGGACATAATTTCTTGACTGGATTATATTCTCTGGACCTCTACGGAGCGAATGGGACCAATTTTGTGGGAATATATTGATGTTTGACAGAACCAGAGCCCTCAAAGGTAGGTGAAGTAAAATTCCACATTTTTTCTGTAAAAACGGCTTTCCTGACAGCACTGTGGTGACTTCAGGTGAAAATGCTTTTTTTTTTTTTTTTTTTTGCATATTCGGAAAGATGAGATCCGTAGCTTTCATTTGATGTGTAGATTGTTTGTGTGGGTGACGCAGAAGTACATGTACATTGCTGTAAAGTTGTAAAGAAAAGGGGACGGCCCGTGGGCGGGCCGTCGGAACGGTAAGTGGTTTTAAACCATTTATGCCATGTTTTTTTTTTTTTATTTTATTTATTTGAAGGACAATGTGCTTTAAAAAAGATGGCTGCACCAGATTTAGCAAAATGCTAATTTCCATCTGTAGTCCTTAGCATAACAAACATTAAAAAAACAATTCACATATAAAAAAGTGCAATACAAAAAACAATGTACAGGTGTGCAGAATTTTCCATACATAGTGCAAACTACAAGTTATTAAAGTACAAGACAGAAAAAAAATGCAACAAATATCAGAATAAATACAGTGTAGTCGCTATCAGATGATATCCATGAGGGTAGCATTTGATAGCTCTGTACCTTATTGGTATTATAAATGTAAAAAAAGGCAGTATTATGACACTAATGATCTGGTAATCTAGTGGCTGTGAGGATTGGCTCTGGGCTCATAATCCTGGGTTTCAGATAAAATCACAATATTCTATAGGCCAATAATATGTAATACAGGTGGGGAAGCTAAAATTAATATAGTTAAAATGCAGATTTTTGTGGTAATACAGTGAGTTCTTGGATCTTGTCATGAATAGAAATGATCTGGTTCAAACATTTATGCATTTATCTTTTGGATATTTCAATAGAAAGTACAACTTTATCAATAAGAAAACCTGGTTCTTGCCCCCCCCGTGTGGTAGAACGACATCATCATATTCTAGCAACCGAAAACCACCAACACTTGCACTCTCAGGCCAATTAAATAGTGGTAGCTAATTACTTACACATAACACGCACATAACACAGGCTGTTTTAAGCATATATGCTGCATAGATCTATACATCACAGAAAGATAAGTGCTGCTGATCTCATGAATAATAAATGCACTCTCACGCCACGCTCAAAATAGTCCATTGTGGATGTGGACATGGTGATATATATTCGATACAGGATGTCTTCTTCTGTTTCCACGATCGATATCAGCCATGTCAGCAACTTTGGCCTCGTCACATCTGACACAGACATGCACACGGCAAGCTCAGGGTTCAAGGTTAAGTGCAAGTGGAAACTTTCAGCATTTTTTATTTGCAGTTTGTTATGAAATTATAACTAAACTTTATTAGGTCTGTCACAATAATTACTGTATCAACTTATTGTTCACTACATGACAGATGGAACAAGTATTTTTGGGTCAGTACCATTTCCTTGCACTTGTGGGAAACTTTTTGTTACTTTTCTTTTATACAATAAGATTTATTGTTGGGTTAGAGTGACCTAGACTTTATAAAGATGATAGAGATGCATAAATAGACATGGGAGTACTCTGCAAGGTAATCAGCCCTGCAGCTATTATTCACAATGGGCATGTGTCTTTGTGGAATACTCAGAGCCAGAGTTCTGATTAAGTACAGGCCGCCCTCCCTCGTGACCATTCTGTCTGTGGTTATAATAGGAGCTCTTAATGAGTGCAAGTGTGTGGGTTATAGCAAAAAAGTAAATCCCTCCGTTCAAATAGAGAATAGTTGTGACCATTACGGCAGAGACCAAGGCCAAGTTGGTGAAGTAATAAATGACTATTCTTGCTTGTCATCACAGTACCCGCTGCTTTTCATCAGTCATCATCTTGAAGGAAAATATACCTCTGACGTTAAGTTAAAAAAATGAAAACAGACCATTTTTAAGCTTGAGCATTACTTAAAGCACCTATATGACACAAACTTGGTTCTTGTGCACTTTAAGCCATGTTATAATGTTGTATAATGTTTGACTAGTCTTTTATTATTAGTCTGTCTACATGCCCAAAGCTCAAAATGCTCTGTTCCACCTTATGATGTCATGTAGTGGTAGCATTCAAGTTTCGTTTTAGCTGTTCAGGCGAGATTGGCAATTCCAGGGTTGAAACCATCCAAAGGAGTATGGAGTTTTAAAACTTCCCGTATTACCACATGACATCACAAAGTGGAACAGGGTGTTTACCGTTTGAGAAAAGAACTCAGCCTAAACATGCAAGAGCTATGTGTTAAATATGTGTGTGAATAAAACAAAACACAACTCCAGGTATTTTTTGATGAGGAAACATTATAACATCGATCAGAAAATAGAGTACAATGGGCCCTTTAATTCTTTGCATTCTCCACATGTCATGTTTGAGGATGTGTGCTCTGTCAAACCCCATGTCAGTCCTATCTCCCGGTCCATTCTCAGGAAGTTACATTAACAACAAAAAGTTTTCACTCCGAACTAAGCACAAAATATCAGTTCATTACAATATAAGAAAAGAAGGATCTCTATGCATTTAAGCACAAATAGGCAGTGGTGATGTAATGCTTAAGTGGCCTACTTCAACTTTCACTGGCTGTACACACTCTATTCCTGTTTTTATTGAATAGGTGTAAAGCTATGATTGTGCAGGGGGGCGGTCCAGACCAAAAAGTCCAGAGCCATTTCTTGTCCCAGTCCAGCCCTGTTTCCACCATGGCAAACGGGTCAGACTAGAGTTAACTGAACACAAATGAACACTTTGTGAAATCACTTACATAATCTATGGTTATTAAATTGGTTTGATCTCCCTGTGCAGAAATGTATGTAACAGTGGGTTAACTAGCAAGAACAGAGCAGAGGAAGTCTAGAGAGATTCCGCTTGCCCTTTTCAAGTTACAAAATGGCAATGAGAGTGACCTAGATAACAGGTCTATCTCCACAGCCTCTGTACGTGACCTAATCCATTCTGTTCTCACAGCCTCATATTAGTCCTGAAGATTGAAAAGGATCTGTCAGCACGGCGTACACTACCCAAATCAATTTGTGAAAAGCATCCTATAAACGCTTATATAATGTCATTTAGCCAGCCTTCTGTCAACTGAATAATAAGTGAGACTTTTGCTCATAGAGAAGGGGTTCACACTGCTCCTACAAAAATGCTGAAGGATGATTTTCTATTTTGGGTCTATTACTCCACAGGAAGATATTCACAAATTATAAGAATGACTTGAACAGTTTGAATTGTTTATCTAAGAAAACAACATGATGAAGACCATAGACTTCACTAGAGACTAAAATAAAAATGAAAAACCTTTTAAGTCTGATCTTGTTATGACTTGTTTTATTATCCTAAACACTCTTTTATTTTGTCATTTCTGTACCGATGTTTGTGTTTTGTTGGTCCATTGTCAGTACCAGTTACAATTTAAGATTTTTGCATTTGGTTTTACTTCAAGTTGTTGTTTTTGTTACATTAAAGAACTTTTCAAGAGCAGTCCTGCATTTTGGGTCCTCCTTCTCTTTAAAATATGACAGATCTGTAATTTTCTCTGGTGGAGGGTACTAGCGGCTACTATCGCAATGCAGTACACTCTATGAGGACAAACAGTTGTTGCTGGTTTTCTTATTCTGTAAAGGAATGGGGGCTTGAGACATAATCACTCCCCCATCTATAACTCTAATCCTCAGACCCAAAACAAAGAGAACAATAGCAGGGTCCTTAAGGGTTAAATAGGCTAGTTTCAAATGAAACTGGAGACAATAGCTGTTTACAGTTTCAGTGTAGTTAGCCCCTCCCTCCAGATAGATATAAGGCAGCATCCACCAGCAATCCGACCAGAACTGAAGAAGCGGTTTGGATGAGCAGCGAAACGTCTTCACTCGTACAACGATTTGTCCAGTTTACAGATTTAAACTTCGTCTTTTGCCCTGGACGATTGGGGGATTACACAGACGTATTCTGTAAAGCACTTTGAATTACTTTGTGTACGAATTGTGGTCTACAAATAAACTTGTGTTGCCTTGCCTGGTATAAAAAAAAAAAATTAAAAAAAAAAAGCCTAAAACAAAACAAACAAAAAAACCATCTGTAATTAGAAGAAAGCAAGACACATATATTTAATGCCAAACTGTGAAACATTGTGGGTAAAGGATTAACATCTACATATTTTGGATTATTAACTGTTTTTTGGTTGACTTGCTTGAGCTGGATTTAGTTTTTGGGTATACCAGCTTACCACTATGAGTCCATATAAGTCCATCCATCCATCCATTTTCTTCCGCTTATCTGGGGAACACGGGCATTCAAGCAAATGAGTAAGTCATTCAAGTAAACATTATGACTGGCCTTGAGGATTTCTATAATGTTGTGTCAGACTGCATGAAGAATAATACTAAGGCCTCATTACAAAATACTGTTCCTGTAGTACTACTAGGAATAGCTTCTAAAATAGTCTTCAGTGTCATACTCATTGATTTTTCCTAGCCCAATCAATACCAACTTTCAAAGTCCTATTCGGGTGAAATCTTTGAGACGAAGGTGGATTTTTTTTGTTCCTTTTAAAGTTAGAATGAATTAAGTTGAGGAGTAGCCTAATCTGATATCCTTTTCTATTTCTAGGACATTCTGCTGTCCAGGTCCCGGAGGAGAGGAGATCTGGAGGAGCGGGCGGGTGCGGATGTGTTCCCAAGTTAATTCACTCCGGCAGCAGCAACAGCAGTAGTTGTAGGTGTGCAGGTCTGTGCCAAACACCTCTGCCAACTGGGGCTCATAAAAACATAATGAGAGCTGTGCTGTGCTCACAGTGATAGACCCACTAATACTGGCAGCACATCCAATCAGCTTATTTCTCTGGTCCAAAACCGATGCATATGGAGACACAACTGGACCAGTAAAATATATTTCTGGCTTGGTTTGATTCCAATCTGGCGAAATACGTGGTAAAAATGTGTTTACAAGTGTTAATAGTTATACTGAGTTTAATGCGGTATATTAGAAGTATCAATACTCTAAAAGTTAAAACATGAAAAGCATTGATTCTTACAGTGGGCTTGTTTCTCAACAGATGTTGGCATAACCAGCTTGTGTCAATGGAGGTACAAGTATAATGCTGTACTGTGGAACATTCTAGACAAACATTTTCTTAGAAACAACCACGTAGTGGATCCTACACCAGAAAATTTCCTAGTGTAGTTTTAATTTGCTAATACTGCTTTAGTACAGACTAGCTCCTTTCCACTTCAGCACAATTTTCTTGACAATCTCCATGACTTGATGAACACGCTGCTTGAAAATGACATGATCTTAACCTCTATAAATTGGTCTTGATCCCAAATGCATGTTCCCTGTTACCCATGTTCATGTAGGCTTCAGAAATATGCCAACTTTCTCAGAAATCTCTTTTGCAGTCCCCAGTGGGCAGTCTTTTGTTAACACTAAGAACCTTGTGTAAGACCCGGGCCCCCTAGAGGTTTGCGGAGGTATTAATATTTCAGCCTCTGTACACAAGATCAAAGTAAAGAGTGCATCCATCTGACAGGGGCTGCTTATTCAAAGGGTTAGCAAATAACACTTGAGCTTTTGCTGTCTCCATTTGGCCTGATATACCCACTAGCACTTTTTTAGCCTCTTACAAAAGTACATGGAAGTGCAACAAATTGGAATTTAAGTTTGTGTATTGTAACCATAGACTATGTATATAAATGGACATAGCTAGTCACTGTGTTTTGAAATGGCAAGTGGGCGTGTGCATGCTTCCAGCTTCATTGACTCTTGGTTCAATTCACTTTCTATAGAAAAACTGTCACCCCTGTGTCTGTGACTGCTGTTGTCAGGCTCGTCATTTTTGGTTTTAAAATGTTCATATTAATCTGTGCTACATGTGCTGTGCTTTTATTTGACTCCTTTTCCAAAAATTAAGATAGGAACATTAATATCAGATGTGAGGCACCTTCTTTCCCTAAGGCTCTCCTGCTAGCGTTAATAATGCGTTTGATTGACAGAATTCCTAAGTCCCAGGCTTTGCAAGCGGGAAGGGCATTACCTTCAACAGCCTCCCTCAGGATTGGCTCAAATATGGATCTCGGCTCCAAATTCTCCCCTATAACTGCTGGCCTCAACGAGCTTCATTTGGCTGGAGCAGAGCACTATGGGTGGCGTCACACTCCCTTTGTCCACTTCTTTATGCAGTCTATGGTTATAACCATAAAGACTATGGTATACTTTTTATATACATGGGAAAAAAATTACCTTTTGCAAAGTAAGATTCTATCAGAGATGGGTTGGAAAAATGTACTAGAAGCAGGAATTGCATGAAATGCAAAAGTACGTTTCTAGTCACCACCCACCTCTGAATCTTAAAATACAGTTACGTAAAATGTTGCATAAAGTGGCCATGGCGTTATCATTTGGGGAGCACACTGCGTGGTCCTTATACAGTGTAATTCCCAGTTCAACTCTCAGCTCAACCATGCCTCTTTCTTTGTGAGAAAAAATGTGCAAATAAGCCTGCACCTCCCGCTGCGTTGGTTTAATCTGAACTCACTGAGCGCACACTCTGAACAGTAACTAGAAAATACCATTGGGTTTGAATAATGTGGAGATCTCTGCAGCAGGACAAACCCAGGCACCATCCTTTGCCTATAAATAGCACCCGGTGGTATTGTCATTTCTGCGCACCTCTGCTTCTCTGTCACCTTCGCTGTCTAACTCTCAGTGGGAGATGGGAGAAGGAGGACATTAATCATCTTGTACTGTACTTTCTTACTGGTCAGAAACAAAGATGTTTTACTAAATCTAAAAAAGACATTACTGTTGCACACTCATGTGGCCATTGTTTAAACCATAATGAAGAGGTTTGAATTAAAATATATAACAAATGTGTAAGTGGCTGCATACAAAGTAGGGGTTAATTATATAGCAAAAAATGGGAGCAACTACTGAATTCAAAAGTTGGTGTACATTATTATTTTATTAAAGATGTGCGCCATCTGTTTGTGTCTATGGAGATGTTATTGCTTTGTTATACTTTGGAACATTCCTGGCAATGCAATAATACTCCAATAGAAACAAGTTACATAGGGAGGCAGTTTCAAAAAAATACTTAGAACTTCATTTGATCCCCAAACAGACAGATAATCACATCAACTTCATTTAATTTCAATAGAACAAAGATTACTATTTCACAATGTGTTTTTCCATGTATTTTCATTTGACATGTAGCGTTTCATGACTTACGCTCATATAATTAGCAGAAAGTATTTCAGAGTGAGTTTTGATACAAGATGCTTCATTGTGCGTCTTGTTTTTGCATTACCACTTTAATGTTGTATTTCAAAACCCAATGATGCAATTACAAGACGATAGTGCAACTCTACCGTCCTAATAGAGTCTTTTTGGAGAGAAGTGATGCAAGATTTTCAGCTCAGTGCCACAGCCCCATCTTGTATAACTTGTATTTTAAAACCACACATACTGCTTCCTGTCAAAATGTCAACCTTCTCATGAACGGCTCACCTCCATTTTAACCTGGATTTTAGGCCAAACACACTAATGGAGACGTACGAGGGAGCTGCAGTGCATTATGGTCCTTTAAGTGAGTTTATGGTGCTTTTAAAGAACACGGCGAACATTTTCACTTAGTCCAATGTGAAACCCTAATTTGTATCTGGGGCATTTTAGGTTGAACATTTATGTGAAAGATGGACCTCTCCAGCTCATTAGATGCAAAACAGCAATGCAACCCAATGCAATCATTGGGCAATAAAAGCTAAAAGCAGAATTTGTCGTTAGAGAAGAGATACATACATTTAAGCTAGTGGAAGGCACTGGTGGACATAGTCACTTACATTAGGAGGGCAGAGTGCAGACAGGCGTAACAAATAGCTGTAAGTAAATGCTATAAAGGCTGTGGTCGGCGCAAACCTTTTATTCACAATATAACATGGAGTTTTAACCAGAAAAGGAACAGAAACTACACATCCTGAACATGCCATTTGGATAAATGGCATTTAGCTTCAAAACACACCTGGTTTCAGATTCAAGCTATAATTTCAACTAAAACAAAA
The DNA here is from genome assembly GCA_019594935.1 of Periophthalmus modestus. Classification (NCBI taxonomy): domain Eukaryota; kingdom Metazoa; phylum Chordata; class Actinopteri; order Gobiiformes; family Gobiidae; genus Periophthalmus; species Periophthalmus modestus. The sequence continues at coordinate 15,037,778 of JAIEZT010000084.1, read as the reverse complement.
AAGAAAAAAAAAAAAAAAAAAAAAAAAAAAAAAACAAAAAACAAAGCTCAATGCATCACACCACAGGATTTAACTTAAAGAAGACCTATAGGTGTAAAGTTACAATAAATGACACAGATGGATCATTATGTTATCATTTGCACATTTTAAATTGTAATATTCAATCTAATATGACTTTAAAAAAGAAACAAGTCCTGACATTCCTGATGGAGCTGCACATAACACCAGCGAGCAGCGAATTTTTTTTTTTTCCCATTTGGTCCAAAATGACTATTGACAATGCAATGAAGCATGGCAATGCTGCCAAAGCCTGTGTGTATCATTGATTAAGAAAATAAAATGGGAGAATGAAGTAAGTACAGAGCAGTGGGTTTATGCTGGTGGAGGTGAAAACAAGGATTGATTGGCGAAACGACATCTCGAAAATAAACAATTAAAGATCGCTCAAACATGCAGGAATCACTCCAAATACAACTTTGGGTGAGTAAATGAGAGGTGAAACAACTATAACACGGTTAAACGGTCTGAAATGTTGATTTTGTAGGATGGATCTGCTTTAAAGGGGACATATTATGCAAAATCACATTTAATGAGTTTTTAACCTTGTTACCGTTCCCTTATCATTATCTGAAATTTGCATTTTGATTGATTTATTCATGCATTATTGAATAGTCTTCAGAAAACTGCTGTTGTCACCTATGCCTATCCCTGCCCACATCCCCTATACGACGATTATTTGAAAGATTAAGACTCCGAGTCACATATGGTTTTAAAATGTCAAAAATAAAAGTAACATTTCACCATAGTAAATGAAAATCTTACTAAGTTGAAATGTTACTTTGAAGAGGCAGGGCCAGTAGCAGACAATCTGGTTTGCAGTTTAGAAAACTTAATGTTCCAATTTCAACTGTTTAAACCGTTTTAGATCAATTTGACAAAGAACAAAATGTAAAATGATATGGATAGTTTAGTTCAATACTATGCACCTGTACCAGAAATGATCCTCCAAATATCTTGTGAATGGATTGGGAATAATTATAATAGAACTTTGCTTCCCAAATTCTAATGTGTAACCAAACATGATCAGCAGACTACACACACTTTATCTATTTTTCCAGCAGGCATTAATTTAACAGCCCTAACTGGTCAGGGCAAAGTGATGAAAATTGGTGTTTACAGGTTTGAATGCAAGTCAAAGCAGGTAATTTTCTTGGAAACAGTCCTTGCTTCCTCATCTGTCCACTATTACAGCCTTATTACTGTGCATGGTTTAGTGCCACTCAGCTGGATCATATGGATGTATGTGAGTGCACTGCCTGTGTATTTCCTGCGTGTTTGTCCATATACCTCTGTGACCTCTGTAGTGGTCCCTCAGATCCTCTGTGACCTGGCATGATCCTGACCTCAGTTTCTTCTCGCTTGGCTGTGATGCTGAGTGGGTTCATTTACATTCATAGTGTTGACATGTGGAGGTGAGATAAAAGAGCATTCTTCAGCGAGTCCTGTCTCTGGTGTCACAGCTCAGGGATGTTTACCTGTGCTTTACATGCATAACCATCTGCCCCTTCAAATATAGAAAAAAAACAGCCTGAAAACTGCATTATTAGGGCAAATGAGTAATGTATTGAACTGCATGGCCTTTTGACCTCAATACTGGTTTATGGAAATGCAACTGTCAATCTGGAACTATATAAGGCCGATTATTAGAAAGTGATCTGTCAACCTTCTGAACCACTCCTGTATTGCCAGTCTGTGAAGAGCTCAGTAGAAGGCTTATTCTTTTTCACTTTGACTTCCAGATAAAGCATTTTGAGACTAATTGGATATGTGCTCTCATGACAAAATCTTCATTTCTGAAATCTTATAAACCAAAAAGTTACAAAAAGTACATATTTTGACATATTTTCAACAAACAAAGGTAATTACCATTGTAACCGATGACGAAAATTATAGAAATCCCAAGCTACTGTTGAGTGCCAGAAAAGAACCACTTTTAGCACTTTGGCATCATGTCACCAAATACATTTAGAGATTTAGAGACTATAATGAATTACATAAAAGTGCCCAATTAATTTCAACCAACCAATGTAAAATGTGCTAGTCACATTAACGCTGATAGGACAGGAACAGTTAACAGAAAACAAACTTTATGTATTTATGCATGATGCTGAGTTGTGCATATTCTTGAAGGCTAATGCAGTCTGCGTTTAACAATTAGTGCAGCCGCATTGAAGGAGCCTACACACATGAGGAGGCCTGGTTATTAAAATGAAACAGCTAAAGAGAACAGAGCACTGTGAAGTCAGATGAAAAGGTCTTTGGCTGCAGAGACACGGCTCCAAAAGCATCATCGTGGGAGGAACCCGAGATGCCACGTAGTCTCTTTAAAGCCGGCCCAACTGTTTCAGCCAAATAACAAACATTATCTCTGTGCACTGCAGTGTGAATTTACCATTTTTAAAATCCTGACAAAAACAACAACAGAAGTGGCCTAGCATCTGAAGGAGTCGTTTTAGAGCATAACTCATATGCTTTCTCCTAACCATCTGGCACCCAGCAGTCGAATCACTGTGCCCAATTAGCAGATAAACTCACTAATTTTGAGCTATTTCCAGAAAATATTGGGACAAGAATGTCCCTTGGTGTTGGGACTTCAAATATGTTAAAAGTACAGTGTAAAAAGCTTTGAATTGTGACACGTGGTTTGGTGGTAAATGGTCACCAAGGATACCACGGTTTCACATCAAAGGATCAAAGAGCAGGGAGCGGAGACAAGGGCTTCAGTTCTGTGAAAATCTCAAACTATATGTTGGAAGCAGTGGGTCCTTTCAGTGTTTGTGACAAAGCAGCATCCAAAAGTGGTTTCAGAAACATAAAAGACAAAACTAAAATACATTTTTAAGGATATAGTGGCAGACCCCTCCCTCCCTCTGAACCTGCAGTTTGAGCCTCTGCACTGCGGGAGTCTGTTTTGGTTTTTTAAATCTTTTGTCCCCTGTGCAGTTGACACCCTGAATGCAGCTGCAGTTGAAACGCGAGAGCCACCAAAATGAATGTTTTATAGCCTCTGTATTTTAAGCTGCTTCTGCTTTTTATTACGTCCTTGTGCTGTTTTATGTTGCGCTGAGCCAATGATAAATTTCTACCTTGCTAGACAATATGACACTAATTGACCTAATGAAAATAATCTAAAAATGTGTTGACTTTTATATGGAGAGCATGGTCACTAATACAACCTAATAATAGTTGTGTTCATGTTTTAATGAGACAGTTATAAATGAGAGAACTTGTTGACTTTAGCAATTTGAAATGTCATCAAAAGTGGACGCTAATAGAAACTTTTTTTGCGAATATATAAACAACGACCATCTGTTCCATTACCTAAAACATCCAAATGAAAGTCCCTCCCACAAATAAAACTCACTGTGTGCATAACTGTCTGTAATACAGCCCCACATTCATTTTAGAACAATGTCATCATCTCTTACATCACTCCGCCAACTGCCACATCCTGAGGCCAACCCAAGTTAAACAGCTATCAAACTAACTGGTACCTATTTTGTATTTGATATTTAACCCCTTCACACATGCATTTAAGAGATTGCAGCAGCTAAAGGACTTGGCCAAGGTCAGTCTGGGTGCTACTTCACAGAGCACCATTACCATCAGCTTCGGATCCTAAAGCCAGGCCGGGTCTTTAAACTCAGTGAGGTGGAGTGTCTCATTGATTAGCTATGGAACAAAATGACTGGTGTACTCCTGCTTTGCCTTCCTAAATGAATACAGCAGGGATGGTGTATATTGATTGTCTTGCAGCTGTCGATTAGCTCACAGGACATCTTTCCTCTGTTGCAGGTACAGGTCCTATTAAAACGCTTGTGTTGCCAGGTGGAGTATTGCATGCAGTCTAATGGGCCAAGTAATGAGCAGGCTGCTGAAGTGGGATACCTGACTTTACCCAGAGCCTTGAAGCCGGTGCTGCTCCTGTCTGGGACGCCGAGCCTTGTTAGTCTGTGTGTGTTTTTCCACAGCTCTTGTCCCATTAACGGCAGACCCCAGTTGTGTTTTGTGCTGATACTTGTCAGGCTCACTGGGCACTGGGCACTCTGTAATAGAGTTAACGAGATCAAATTGGCTTTTTCCTTTGCCTCCCAGCATCAAACCTGAATGACTACTGAGGACCACACAGAGGGCACTGACAGAGCTTCAAGGGCGCCCTCAGCAACAGTCCAACAACACTCAATTAATCCTAAAGTGTGGACACTGCTTCCAATGGGCCACCTAATTTTATTTTTATTTATTTATTTTTATTTACACTCAATTAATCCTCTTTACTGTGCTTCAATTTTTTCATTTAAATTCATTTTTTTTTTTAATAATTTTATTTATTAAAAAGACATTGTTTAAACTGGACCAGACCTTTTTCCATTAGCCTCTATAGTACCCTGCATAATCTGACGTGCACATGTGTGTCCCTCCACTCTATACATAATGTACATCTGAAGCACTTTGCCGAATCACGACCCAAAGTGTAATTTGTCATGCATATTGATACACTGGAGCATATTGCGGAGCAGGGAGCACAGTTCCTTTGGAGTCTCTCTTGGTCAATAATTGATAATGTCTTTTATAATGCTTTATGTGGCCAGCCGTGGCACGAAGGAGCACTACTGTAGCTCTGACTCATCTACTGGAGACTGGTGGATACATAAACATCTCAAAGTCCATCTACAATGTTCATTCATTTCACAAACTAGTCCCCAAATAATGGAGCTGCTGACGTTACAAAGAGCTTTTTCTATGGTGAAATAAAGTCATGGTTTCTCAAGTGATTCAGCCTTTGCGTTCCTTTGTCTCTGGCTTTGTTCGTGCTGTGTTGTAAACATTTGTCAATTCCTTTGTTTGGGGAGAATGCCCCTGGTCTATAAAAAGAGCAGTTATAAAGCCATAAAAGTGAGTGACAGACTGTAAAAAGACATCCCCCCTCTCTCCACTGAGGCCATGAGTGGGTGTTTTAACTGCTGCACTGACAGAGGCCTATGAGAGAGTTATCAGTGTCAGAAAGTCTCAAATGAACTGCAGCTGTTTAGTGTAAGGTGGAAGAAACATGCTTGTGTTTATTGCATGGCTAAATGGTTTTGTCCTTAAAATACAAGACGACAACATCTTCAGTCACCTCAAAAACAGTGCGGCCACAGTACTAACATTTCAAACTGGATTTCAGTACTAAAGGAAAGTCCTAACATATCTATTCTGACACCATAAGGATAATAATGATGATGATGGGGATTTACTTATTTTTTACTACCAGGTGGTCTGATACTAGATCTCTCTAAAACTATTCAGAGGTAAATTTTTTTCAAGGTCAATTTTTGTCCTATTTATATATTTTACTTGCCTTGCATATTCAAGACTGGATATAGATCCCAGGATATATTTTTTTCAGTATTGATACTTGTTCGGATGAGTATCTTGTTGCAATACTCATTTTAGCATAAATTAGTATCTGGGTATTAATGACAGCCCTACTTAAAAGTCTGATTTTGAACAGACATCACACTGGGCCTTGATGACATGTTTTTTCACATTTTCTAGGAGCTGATGTCTTCATTAAACCACTTCAATGGCGTTCTGGATTCCTGTTTTGTTTGTGGCCAACATTTCCGAGCACATTATCCAAAAAGTGACGTCTGATGTTGTTTTACACATGAATCTTTCATACACAATGTTTTATTCTGTCTCTGTTTGGTGAAAAACAGCAGCTTGTCTGCTGTCTGATTTTCATGAACAAATCAATACGAATAAGGTCACATCTTACTTTGTACTAATAATACCTGAAGAGGACACTGGTTCATGCAGGAGGTTATATCTGCTATAATTACACTGATATGCCTGATAAATGAACCATGGCCCCATCCCTCCCTCAGATAAAAGACAGGGATTACTCAAGCTCTCAGCAGCTCTTTGCAATCTGGTTAGCAGCTCCAGTTTTCAGGCCTCTTTACTTTGTTTTTCTCTCATAACTCCATCATAAAAGAGAAGCGCAGAGAGATTGGAACTCTGCAGGGAGACAGTTCCAGACATCTCCTTCTCCTTATGTAGCACAGTCATAGCAGCAGGAGCACTATTTTATGCTGAATAGAAACCCAAAAGTCTGCCCTCCTCTGTCGTCCACTTAGCCCTATCTCTCACACTCACTCGGGTCACCCACACTCCCCTTTCGCTCCACCTTCACCCACCTCTTTTACAGAACTGAGTATGTTATATAGTGAGGTAGGACGTGTATATAATGTGTTAGAGCAAACCTTTTTCTGTTTTGCTAATGCATTTCTTTTTTCCAATAACCTGTCAGCTTCAGCCTTCAAATGCATGCACATTTTGATAGACTGTTGTTAATCTATCATTTTGAATAAATAAATGAAAGTATTTGGCCACTTCCAGACAAATGACACAGTTGAATCAAGTTCTCCTGGAAATAATCTGCTCAGCACAATTGAATGCTCATTATCTCAAAATTAAAATTCACCAACGCACTTGAAGTATTTTCAAGGTTTTCACACAGCCACAAGAGCCTGTAGTCCTCTCGTGGTGTTGCCAGGTTAGAGAAGCAGATGTGACTAAATTGCCCAGGGACTGGAGTATGTAAATGGTGCATAATCAGGCCAGTGAAGTGCTCTTACCTAATACACTTCTGTTTTTGAGCGCCTCGGCTATATCCTGGAGCCATAAACATCTCCTTTTATCTCCTTTTTGTTTTTTTTTCATATGGGATTTTGTTTTAAAATAATTTTCCTGGCCCAATTACAGCTAAACATTGTTATTGTTTTACCCCAGCCTTGCCAATTTGAGAATGTTTTGACACAAACTGGATCTAACAGCTTTAAAAATCCAACTTAACCAACAGCTTGGATTCCTAACTGTGAAGTAAATAACGTGTAAACATCGTGAGACTGCACTCCTGCCGTAGTGTGATATAGTGTGCTGTGGGTTTGTTGGGCCCCCACGAGTGTGAAAACAAGACACACAAAACACTGGTTAGAGAATGGAGTGGGCTGATGACTGAAAATACTCTGGTGAAGAGAGTGAGAAGAACATCAAAACAAGATTTAACACTTAAGACTTTTGGAAAGCCCTGACCTCCCCCTGGATTTGTCTCATTCATGTAATGGGAAAAACATGGAGCCCATCAAGCAGCAATTTTAGGTTTTTATAGCGCTATTTCTCGAACCACAAAAATGCTAAAAAAAAAAAAAAAAAAAAAAAAAGGGCTAAATGCACTAAACCTTGTGACCTTAATATGTATCTCTCCAATGCCCAGCTGTATTTTACTAGCATGGTTTTCAGAATGATGAGAAACTGAAAACAAAATATTACATCGTTTGAGACCTCAAGTCCTCAAAATGTTCCACATAACAGCCATGAATACTTAGAATGTATTTCATAATGCAATTTGGGAGTAAACACAAATTGAAATAATGCTCTTTTTTTTTTAGCTGTATCTCACTTTAATAATAAACATCCTCGCTAACTCCTTGAAAGGTAATTAAAGGTCCCATAGTACACAAAACTGACTCTTGTGAGCTTTAAGACATGTTAGAATATTGCTACCTAAATTAAAAAAACAGTTGCGTTTTGTTTCATTCTCAAATGTTTGAGTATTTCCTTTAGTGTTAGTCTGTCTTCATCTCCAAAGCTCAAAATGCCCTGTTCCACCTTGTGATGTCAGGAAGTGGTAGCTTTCAAGTTAACAGCTACCTTTTAGTTTAATAGAGATAGGTAATTCCAGCACTGAAATGATAAAAATGATTCTAGTGAAGGTGTATGGAGTTTAAAAACACCATGGAGCACTTCCTGTATCACCACATGACATCACAAGGTGGAACAAAGAGTTTCCTGTTTGAGAGAAGAACACAGCCTAAATATGCAGGGTTTGTGTGTTAAAGGTGTGAATGAAACACAGCACAACTCCAGGTATGTTTGTGATGAGGAAACAACATTATACATTGATCAGAAAATAGCGTAATATGGGCCCTTTAACCATTTACCGGAACAAATATGAAAAACACTTGGCCGAAAAGTACTCTCTGACACTTTTGGCTTATCTTGCTTGCACACTAACAACCGCAGTCATCAGAAATCGCCCTTTGGCACAAATACCAATGTGATCGCATGCCCAAACAGCTGTGTCTTCTGCCGCCAACCTCTTCAGCCAGCTCCTGCCCTCGGGATGTGGTGTAGCTGTACAGTAAACAGAAAGGACAGGAGCCAACGCAACCCAGAAACCCCTCCAGGGACCACCACCTCTGTACAAATGTGTTGAGTCAGAGCACTGCGGGCTAGGAACAACTGGCCCTCTGTATTACTACTGCGAAATCAATAAACGGTGATTTTGAAATATGGGAGCGGGGACGCCGAGACAATTCAGATTATAAAGAAATACTGCAATGTTTTGTGGATCTGTTATGTTTAATGCTTTAGCTGTCACTAGAGATGGGAGCTATGTCGGAAAATGGATAACATCACATTTGTTGTTCTGGAGTTTGCAGAATTAGAATATCAAGTACAATGTCTAATGAAGCTATTACAATTGACAGCAAAAAGAGAGAGAAAAGTCTAGTGTAATCTGTCAAAGTACAGGGTGTCTTTACGATTTATAGTAGTTAGATTTGTTCTATTGTACTCAGTGGTTATACAAGTTTTTAATCACATTGCATTTTTGTATGTCAGGCATCTTGTTGATTAAAGAGGCATCCTTTTGAAAGGATCCTCTGAAATAAAGCAAAAGATGTGATAAAAGATGTCATTTCAGCCTTTGTTGAGACTAGGCAACAGCAAACATGGCAAGAAATCCAATACCGTTTTGATGTGCTCCATGTGAATAAATGAGATTAAAAAAAAAACTTCTTATCAATTGCCTTTGTAATATATTTTTAAATTGTAAGGAGACTTTCTGGACACCCTGTATAAAGTGATATTTTTGCACTTTTGTGGTTAATGTTAGGGTCCATTCATTTCTCAAGATAATGCAGAAGAAAACAGATATACATTTGTGTCAATATATGGGCCACTCATGTCTTTCACTTTGTCTTAAGAGGCTCACAGGAGAACTAAGTTAAATATGTGATACTAGAAGTGGGTCACATACATCATATGGAACAGAAATAATAACACAGGTTCATTTGTGCGTTACAGAGCAGATTTATGCTTCATTCTACCGCAGGCAAAACATTCTCTTTGCTTCATTGTCCCAGCCCTCACACTTAAACGCATAATCGCCTTAGATAAAAGAAAGTAGTCAACACCGCCCAAGATCCTTAGCTTTAGCCTACAGATTTCAGACTTCATGTACACAGTAAGTTATTTTAATTGTATACTGCTAAATATGAACATTAAATGGAGGATTTCAATTTTAAAGGTCCCATGTTACGCTATTTTCTGATCTCTGTTATAATGTTGTTTCCTCATCACAGACAGACCTGGAGTTGTGTTTTGTTTCATTCACACATGTTTAACACACAAACCCTGTATATTTAGGCTGTGCTCTGGAACTGCCAATCTCTGCTGAACTAAAGGACCGACGTGGCTGTGAAAACTACCACCTCATTACATCACAAGGTGGAACAGAGCATTTTGAGCTTAGGAGATGTAAACAGGATTACTCAAAGGATGTGTGAATGAAACAAAACACAACTCCAGGTATGTTTTTGGTCCATAATGTAACTTGGTGTGCCGTTGTTCCCATGGAGAGGTAATTGTTTACCTTTAATATTACACAGTATGGGATTTAACTTGTCTATCTCCATGGAGACAAGCAAAGCCAAGTGTTTTTCTAGCAGTAAAAATGCCTCAAAATTGTTTATTGCTATACTGTATAAAATTCCAGGCAAAGCAATAACCATGGAGAAAAGCATATAACACACCCAACCAGAAAAGTTACTTAATGCACCTTTAATAGCATTTCCCCTTTATTTTTTGCAGTATGATCACACTTTTTTTTCTTAACAGGGCTTGCAACACAGTCAAAACTTCTTTAACTGCAATAGCAAATCTGTTAAAGGTCCAATATTACGCAAGAGTGACTGTTGTGAGCTGTCGGCCATGTTATAAAGTTCTTACCTCATCCAAAACATACCCGGAGTTGTGGTTTGTTTCATTCACACATGTCTGCGTAATCCTGCATAATCTGTCTACATCTCCAAAGCACAAAATGCTCTGTTCCACCTTGTGATGTCATGAAGGAAGTTAACCACTACCTTTTATCTTTAGTTTAGTAGAGATAAGCAATTCCAGGGCTGAAATTATTCAGATGATTCTATTGAAGGTGTATGGAGTTTAAAAACACAGTGGAGCACTTCCTGTATTACCACATGACATCACAAAGTGGAACAGAGTGTTTTCCATTTGAGAGAAGAACTCAGCCTAAATATGCAGGGTTTGTATTAAACACGACTCCAGGTATATTTTTTGATGAGGAAACAACATTATAACATGGATTAGAAAACATAAAAATAGAGCAATATGGGCCCTTTAATCTGTAGCATGGCACATCACACAGCTCCCGTGATTCAAATTCATTAGGTGCTATGTATAGAAGAGGTTATGTCAACTTGTGAGGGTCAGTAAAAGTTTAAAAAGCAGAATGTTGTGAAGGTGTGCCGGAGATGAGCAGTGGCAGATCTCAGACTGAGCTGCCATCTGTCCTTATCACACACATAAACCCGTCGACTGATACTGCTGCTGTGGCTGGAGCTGAGGGGGAGGCTAAGAATGGACCTGAGGATGAGGGTGGGGCTGAGGCCGGGGGTGAGGGTGGGGCTGAGGGTGAGGATGAGGCTGAAGGTGAGGCTGGAGCTGAGGGGGAGGCTGAGGCTGGAACTGAGGATGAGGGTGGGGCTGAGGCTGGGGCTGAGGGTGAGGATGAGGCTGAGGGTGAGGCTGGAACTGAGGGGGAGGCTGAGGCTGGAACTGAAGATGAGCCTGGGACTGGGGCTGAGGGTGAGGGTGAGGCTAAGGGGGAGGCTGAGGTTGGAACTGAGGATGAGCCTGAGGTGAGGCTGGGGCTGAGGGTGAGGGTGGAGCTGAGAGTGAGGGTGGGGCTGAGACTGGGGCTGAGGCTGGTGCTGAGGCTAGGACTGAGACTGGGGCTAAGGCTGGGGCTGAGGATGAGGCTGGGGCTGAGGCTGGTGCTGAGACGGGCTGAGGATGGTGCTGAGACTGGGGCGGAGCCTGGGACTGAGACTGGGGCTGAGGGTGAGGCTGGGGCTGAGGCTGGGACTGAGGCTGAGGCTGGGAGTGAGAATGGGGCTGGGGCTGAGACCTGGGCTGAGGCTGAGGCTGAGGCTGGGGCTGAGGATGAGGCTGAGGCTGGGGCAGAGGTTGGGGCTGAGGCTGGGGCTGAGGGTGAGGCTGGGGGCTGAGGCTGAGGTTGGAGCTGAGGGTGAGGCTGAGGCTGGGGCTGGAGCTCAGGGTGAGGCTGAGGCTGGGCCTGAGACTGGGGCTGAGACCTGGGGCTGAGGATGAGGCTGGGGCTGGAGGTGAGGCTGAGGCTGGGGCAGAGGTTGGGGCTGAGACTGGGGCTGAGGCTGAGGATGAGGCTGGGGCTGAGGCTGGGGTTGGAGCTGAGGGTGAGGCTGGGACTGAGAGTGGGGCTGAGACCTGGGGCTGAGGATGAGGCTGGGGCTGGGGCAGAGGTTGGGGCTGAGGCTGGAGGTGAGGCTGGGGCTGACAGTGGATTGTTTTCATTCTACAATAACAGGCTGACAGGAAACCAGTCAGAACACTGTAAACAGCTTTTGGTACTTCTGCTGCTGTGTCATTCATTCATTGCTTTAGCGTTCTGCTTCAAAAGGATGAGTTGTACCATGAGTCAGCAGTTGTGTTTGATCAGGAGTTTGACAGTAGCTATTTTAAAGTCCGTTGTAAGCTTTTATGGTTTCGTGCTATATGCAAATACTGCAGTTCACCCTCTCTTCAAATATCACAGCCTCACTTATGGCAGTGCTGAACTTTTCACTTAGTCCACAAGTGGAATCATGACATTTAGTGACTGAATTAGCATGTCTATGATCAGTGTCAGGAAGAATACTTTGAAAATATATTTACAGAAAGAATACTGACTACTTGCAATAAAATGGATTTTGTAATTTATTCTTACTGTGAGCGGGCTTGCATCGCATCTCCACAAACCTGACTCTTATTTGGCACTGAGGAGCTTGTTTACATGGAAATGTCGGTCCTTTGGCTATAATCTTCTACAGTATAGCATGAAACATATCTATCTCCATGGAGAATGTTCCAAATGTTTTAACTTTTAGCTTGGGAGACAGTAGCTCAGTTGGTAGTGGAGTGTCATTAACTAATCTAAAGGTTGGTGGTTTGAATCCCTGTCTTGACATAAACATCATTGGTAAAGCAGTCCAGCTCCTACAAATGAACACTGCTGTTGTTCTGTCCTTGGACAAGAAACTGAACCCTCCTCGCCCCCAGCGTCTGCGTGCACTGTAGTATCAATGTGTGTGTGAATGGATGAGTGGTTTCTTGATGAGTGCCTTGAAGGTGGAAAAGCTCAATATAAAAAATTAGATCATTTACCAACTTTATTTCCATGGAATCATGCTTTTGACTTTCCACACCCAGAGAGTTACATACATACTTAATAATATAAAATAAATAATTATGTTGCATTATATTATAAACATGACCTAAGATTAAAACAGCTTTACATTTGTTTTATTGTTTCTTATACATTTATCTATTATTACCATAGAATGAAAGAGTATACATAATAGAGAATACACTTACAGTTAGTATTGCTGCTGGTTACGTTCTAACACTTTATCATCACTCAATTATAAGCAGGAATCATTTCAACTAATCCCCAATAAAGGTGTGGTTTCACAGCAAGGATTATAGACTCTATCTTTGTGGAGCAGTGGTTCTCCAGCTCGATGCCTAACCATTAAAATCAAAAGATTAGTACATGTACCACTGCTCACGGTAACAACACATTCATGCAACAAGGGAAAAAACACCCAGAGTACAGTAAGTGGGTTTGGGTTGATATTGCGTTTCATGTGGCATCTCAGTTTCTCATAGTGACTTCTGAACAGTGAATCTGCACCTTTTCCAGCACCTTTCAGATCATGAATAGATTACATTAATATTCTCTCACCCACAGGAGCCTTGACTGATGGAAGCTAATGTTCTCTCATAATTCTACCATTTCTAAGCAATACATCAATACACATGTATAATTCAAAGAACAGTGGAATATCTTTTTACTATCTGAGCTGAGATTTTCATTATTTTTGTGCCATGGGACAAGCTTGGTCATTACATAGGTCTACAGTATAGCCCAGAAATGAGTACACCCCCTTGTAAGATTCAGATAAATCATATTGTTTCATAGAAAAAATATGAATTAGGTCTATTCACACACTGACACGTTTATTAAGAATACACTTGACAAATCTAGAATCAATTTTGGTTCAAATTATGTTAACATAAATTTTTATAAATTTAATTACCAGACATGAGTGATTCAAAAATGAGTACACCCTGTGATATATGTATGTCATTTACTTAATATGCACAATGTACTAGTACTTGGTGTGTCCACCATTGTTCTCAAACACAGCTCTGACTCTTGTCGGCATAGATTCAACTAATTGGCACATATTGTTCTGTTAATTTCACTCTGTTGTATGACCGTTTTTCAGTGCATTGATGTTTTGTGGTCTGCTGGCCTCCACTTTTCGTTTGAGAACACCCCAGAGATGCTCGATTGGATTCAAGTCTGGAGACATGCTCGGCCAATCAAGTACAGTCACCCTTTTTTGCTGTAGGAACTCAGTTGTGGCCCGAGCAGAATGCTTGGGGTCATTGTCATGTTGAAAAAGTGATCTTCGCCCCAAGGATCGCAGAGAAGGCAGCATGTGTTCCTCCAAAATTTCACAGTATTTTGCAGCATTCATAATTCCATCAATAAAGCAAAGTTTTCCGACCCCTTTGGAACTCATGCATCCCCAAGCAAGCACACTCCCACCACCAAACTTCACTGTGGGCACCATGCACTTTTCATCATAGTCCTCTCCCTGTCGACGCCAAACCCTCTGGATGCCATCAGACCCAAAAAGATACATTTTCGTCTCATCAGACCATACAATAGAGTCCCAAACTTCAAATCTTTGTCCAAATGTTTCTCTGCAAAAGTCATGCGGTCTCTTTTATGCTTTGGCTTCAGCAGTGGTTTCCTGAGAGGTCGACAACCAACAGACCTTGTCTCTTCAACATGCGTTTTACGGTACTTTTGGAAATCTTTATGCCAGTTTGTTGCTCAATGGTGCTGGCCATTTCTGAAGCACTTGCCTTGCGGTTTTTCTCCAGAACTCGGACCATATGTCGCTCATCACGAGGGGAGAGTTTGGGCCTTCGCCCAGGACGCTTCACCTTCTTGATTATATTTCCAGTATTTTCAAAGCTCTGGATCACCTTAGCCACTGTATTTTTTGCTGACAAGCAATGATGAACTGATTTTCTTGTACCCAAGACCTTTTCTGTGCAGCACAACAATCCTTTTCCGCATATCTGGAGCAAGTTCTTTGCCATGCCGTGTCATTTTCAAGGTGTAAAAGCAAAGTGGTTCAAAAATGAATTGAAAATGCTCTATTTATGCAACTAAGCTGATCCAGATTTATCTCCAAACATTAAACAATCACCCAAATGTCTGTTGCAACATTCACAATAAACCATCCTGAATTTTAATCAGTTTGTAAGAAAGGTGTACTCATTTTTGAAACATAACCATACATGAAATCCAGGATTAGAACCAAACATTGGTCTTATATATTGATGTCACCCATCAAAAACAATCTGTATTAGGGAGGATTAAGTGCTTTAAAAAAGTATTTCTATTTACTTGCCAAATTGGCCAAACAAATCAAAAATATTCAACATTTTATAGGGGGTGTACTCATTTCTGGGCTATACTGTATATTCTCAGTAGTATAATTTTACTGGGTTTCTAAGAATGACCAGTTAATGACCTACATTACATAAAATGCATTCGTGTGAGCTGTAATCCATGTGAGAACATTCCCGGAGTTGTTGGGGTTTTTTTTTTCCAGTCACACATGTTTGAGTAATCCTGCATTATTAGTTTGTCTGCATCTCCAAACCTTAAAAGGGTCTGTTCCACCTTGTGACATCATGTAGTGATTGTTTTCAAGTTAGCAGCTTCCTTTTACATTTAGTTCAGTAGAGATTGGCAATTCCACAGCTGGAATCATCCAAATAATTCTAGTGAAGTTGTATGGAGTTTATAAACACAGTGAATATATAGGCCCTTTAATAATCTCTGTCTCATCCCATGCATGAGATTTTTATGAGTTGGGAGTATTTCTATGCAGCGAGTGTGTGCACGTGTGTGGTTAATGCTGGTTTTATAATTAACTGAGTGTGTCTGATTAATCTGCTCTTGTTGTAGACCGTGCAGCAGAGGTGCATGCTGGGTGATCAGACAGTGATGTGCAGAAATGACAGGTGTAATCCAGAAAGTGTGCAGTGGGGAAAGGGTGAGCATCAGAGTGGAGGGATGTTATGTGTGACAGCATCACCAAGGCAACGCTCCCATTTAGTAGCACCCTGCCCCCACTCAGACGTAATACTGACTCAAATTTGGATTATATGGGTAATATACAAGTCATTTGAGGCAAAGGAATAGCATACCTAAAATAATGGCAAGAATAAAGTCAGTTTGATTTCAAGTGAGTTACACGGATATAAGGATATATAAAGATTTAAGCCAAATTGCAGTGTAGTTTCACAATAAAAAGAAACAACAAATCTCCATAATAGCTTCTTGGTACATTTGCCTTATTTAAATAGGCCTTCGTTATGAAATGTATGTGGAACAATTAGGCCTGCTGTTTTTGTTTCAACTGCTAAATGCTGTTTTTAAGTACCCCATTTGAGGTATACCTTGTGAGACCTGGTGCCTGTAATGAAATGACAGATGTTCTTTGAACTAATGAAAATGGGAAAGAAAAAAAAAAGAGAAAGTCTTTTCCTCTGCTGCCCTCTCCTGGCGTAAAACCAAAAGAACATCACAGAATATGTTCATTTTTAAGTAGGTAGTGACAGTTCCTAAACAAAATGAAAGCTGAAAATAAGTCTTTGTGTGTTTATTTGTGTGAGATTTTGTGTTAGGCTATTATTTTCATTTTATATATATACCAACCAACAGAATACAAAATGAAAACAAAGAGAAGAAACGGAACAGAGCTAAAACAAAATAATCTAGATGTCTAAATAAACGAGACCGTAAAATACATCTTAAATCTTAGCATCAGCAAGATGTAAGCAGTTTAAAGGACTTTCCTCTTCTCATGTAGGACACTGGCAGCTGTTTGCATCTGGCGCCAGGGAGCACTCACCAGTAGATGGCAGTAACGATTTAACAAACGCAATGTGGACCCTAGAAGCAAGACGGGAAGCGGCCTGGCACAAATTTAAATAGAAGTCATTTCGCGCTAATTACGCACGCAACTATAAAGATTCAAAAGATGAAGCTGTGCAAATGTCGAGACGCTTCGTGGACAAAGGCTGCGTTAAAATGGCGATGTCCTGTAACGTAAGCGCAGAAATATTATGGAAAATTGTAACCTAAGCTAACCTGCACGGAGCATTTTGCTACACAAATTAAGCTAGATGAATTTCTGACACAAACACAGCTGTCATTCTGTGTTAGTCTGGTGCAGTCCGCTCATGCACATAATCTGCGAAGCTAAACTGATGTACAGTGAACAAAATGAATGGAAAAGTGATCCCTCACACACCGCTGGCCGTGGACTTCTGGCAGGTCCGAAAATGTCCCGAGACCCGCCTGTTCTTCTTGTCCCACATGCACAGCGATCACACCGTGGGCCTGTCCTCCACCTGGAGCAACCGACCCATCTACTGTTCCCCCGTCACTGCCACGCTGCTCCAGCTCAAACTCAAGGTACACGCCAAACACTGATTACTACTGTATTTGACAGGGGCTTAAAGCTGATGTCACTCTAAACACTGAACCGTGCTCTGGTGTCTGTGAGCCTTGTAGTGCTCCAGTGGTTTTATTTAATGCAGCTCTGTGCTCTAACATCCTTTCATCATTCTCTAGTTTTCATCCTGTTGTGGAGTGAGTGACAGGTGGATTAACCTGATGTAAACTCTTAGAGGATGCAGTTTTTTAGTTCCCTCTGAAAGGCCTCTAAACATATGAATTGTGATCATAAAAAAACATATAAAATTATGTGGTGTATTGCCAATATTTGTCAAAATTGCTAATTAGTCATAGTTATTCAATTATGAACATGTATAGCTTTATATATTGTTTATTATAGTTTTCTGTGCTTTTTAGGTGAAGGAGCAGTGGATCCACCCTTTGGAGCTGGGGGAACCGTACCTCCTGCCGCTGGATGACATTGGGAAAGAGACGATGACTGTGACACTGATCAATGCAAACCACTGTCCAGGAGCTGTCATGTTTCTGTTTGAAGGATACTTTGGCTCCATACTCTACACTGGTCAGTGTCTGTGGGGTCACATTAGACCTGACTTCATTGTATGCACATATATATCAGCTTAATACAGCTGAAAGTAACCACACAGTATTCATTGCAGGTGATTTTCGATACACTCCTTCCATGCTGCGAGAGCCTGGTCTGAGAACAAACACTACTATTGATGTCCTGTACCTGGACAACACTAACTGTGACCCCAATCGCACCCTCCCCTCCAGGAAGACAGCCACTCAGCAAATCAAAGAGATCATCCGCAGCCACCCGAACCACAATGTGGTTATAGGTAACTTTATCCATATTATAATATACATTCTGAATTAAAATCTCTTCTCATTGTGAATGAAGGTGACAGTGAAAAAACATTTTCCAGTTATGTCATGTCTCTGTAGGCCCTTATCCTTACTTTATTATTTAATTGTATTAGTTTGACTTGTGAAAGACAATGAATGAATAATTGAATAGTTGAAATTGAAATCATAATATCATAATATCATATAATTCCTAATGGTAGTATATATGGTGGTATGTGTAGGATATTTTTTTCAATTTGTCATAAACATATTTCATTTTCAGATGAAAATATTAATTTTACTGATCATAAGTCCCAATTCTAGAAATAATTTTACTTCATTTGGTTATCTACAGTTTGTGTTGGCTCTAACCAGTTTTCCAGTCTGAAAACCAATTCAGATGTTCACTTTATTCTTTATTATGGTTAGTCCCTTGAGATGTGTCATCGCATTTTGAAGGGAGTCCAGTTTTGTCCACCAGATTCTATGAAAACAAAGAAACTGTTCACATAAAATGCCTCCAAGATATGAGGAACAATTTCATTGAAACTGTAGGAAGAAAATAGATCCACATAGCAATAACACCGCTGGGTTTTTGGACGCAGCATGCAGGTGTGACAGTTTTTGAGTGTGCATGTCTGTGCCTACATTGCATTGGACAATTTAATACTACCAGTTGGAGGAGAAGGTTATGTTACAACTATTACCTTTTAATACTGCAGAGTTTTTTTCTGACCATTCTGCAACACAATTGTTCCCTTAGGCATAAATAAGCAACTTTAGAATGTAACTTCTCTTTTAATAGTCTGTTATGATCCTCTTTCCAGGCCTGTACACCCTGGGTAAGGAGTCTCTTCTGGTGGAGCTGGCTCTAGAGTTTAAGAGTTGGGTGGAGGTGAGCGCGGACCGTATGGAAATCCTGAGAGCTCTGGAGCTACCAGATGTGTTCACTACAGAGAGAGGGGCAGGGCGTTTCCGAGTGATGGACCAATCACAGATCTCCTATTCCTCCATGCTGCAGTGCAACAATGAACAACCTACTCTGGCCATTTTACCCACCAGTCGCCCTCTGGTATCCTTCCACCCGAATGTCCATATAGTGCCGTACTCTGACCACTCCTCCTATCAAGAGCTGGAGGACTTTGTGTCTGCTATTAAACCCCGGTCTATAGTGTCAATCCTTGGTCGCTGTGTCCCCGGTGGTCTGTCTGCCTTACTACCACAACAAAAGCGCCACGAGTTCTTAGTGCCAGAATCAGTTCGAATTTACATGTCAAGGCAGAGCAACAACATCGACAACCAGGTGAGCACATCTGGATGTAACAACTTTCACCGCAAGCTCCTCCCTCTACCACCAAAAGGGGTCATATTTGAGTCACCAGAAAAGGGTGATGGAGAGTGGCAATCAGAAAGTACCCATCTCTCTGAGGAAGAGGACATGGATACAGACACTATTGATAAAGATGATGATTCTCTTGTAATTGACCTATCCAAACAATACTGCTATAACAAAAACAAAAGGAGAGATGTGAATTTGTGGAGCCTAAACATAGTTCAAACTGTATCAGAGGATGTGGCATTGTCTGAATCTGTGCCGTTCAGTCAGTTTAGCCAAGGAAACTTTGGTCCAATGGAGATTTTGACCAGCCCCAAGGTCAGCCTAAAGCCAAACAGCAGAACCAGAAGAGCATGTGAAACCAGTGACAACCTAATCAATGAGGAAATGGACAGGGATCAGCAATCTGGCGATGGGATTGATAACAGCAGCCAACCCCCGGACAGAGAGTGCACGAGTCAGCAAAATGACAATGACCTCATGTCTGGGGACACAAGTCCGAGTCAGCACAATGGATCTGACTTTGAACCTGTCAGCAGTGAAAAAACAATGCAAAAAAGCTATGATAATATTTTCTGTATTCCGAATAATAAAGTATTTAAACAACAATATTTAGAGGAACTGGAAGATGCTCTCCTGAAGAATCTCCCATTCTCTGAAGAGGATCTTTCCCGTCTGCCTCTGTTTGAGCCGCATCTTCTCCAGATCTTTACACACAGTCGTTCGTACACAGTGGATCCTACCTGTGCTTCCACTTAGGTGTTATTTTCATGTTGCAATACTAGCAGATGTTGCTGGGTTGTGTTTTTTTTTGTTTTTTTGTTTTTGACTATGTGGTTTCAATGCTGATTCTGCCTTGTATTCCCTTGTCAAGTGCTATTATGTTATTAAGGCTGAATTTGGCCAATGTCTTTGTTGTTTGTCTTTCCTAAATTATGTTAGCCTTGCAAAGGTATCTGTGTTTCCTAAAGAATATTTTATATAAAAATGTGGTTGAAAACATAAATCAAAAAAGATGTTTTCAGTTGGCTGCATTTAAAAAAAAAAGTCAACAAAATTTACCTAGTTTCCATGGAGACATGCAGCCGCCTGTCAGCCAGAAATGTTACGAAATGCTGCTTTAAAGTTGTGTGCCTGTTTCATACATGGACAGTATAGCTGTTTGCAGTGTTTGAGGATTAGCATTCCTAATCTGTTTTGTTGCAGTCTAACCAGCCAGTTACTACATTGGATGCCATTGTTTGTCAAATACTTTATTTTTTCTGAATTAAAAACAATGCCTAATAGTGTGTCCTATTAACATTTTAAAATCTCTTTGTGAAGTATTGTTGCTGCTGTTTTTTGATAAATCTTGTGTGACAATAAAGTAATATTCAAGATGCTTTTTTCAGGTGTTAAACTATAACTTGCATCATGAGTTTACATTGTGAACCATATTATCTATATTACGTGCATTTATCTAAAACAGCTTAAGAAAAGAAAAGAAACCTATTCAAAACTGAGAACAGAAGGTTAGAACAAAGGTTTTGTTTGGCATTTCACCTGCAGTGGATTCCTTTTTGTGATTTTATTGCTGAAAAATGTAGGAAATGTTTATTCTGCATGTACATTTTTTTAAGGTAAAATTTGAAGTCATCAGAGCGCTTGAGCTCCCAATGCAGGACAAAGCAGCTTAGCTCAACTGAAATTCAATTTTGAGTAAGCTGATGACAGAACAACTTTTATAACATGACTATAAAAGTAGATTTTACTTAAAATGTCAACTTTAAATAATTTAAAATTACCTTGTATTTTTTAATGTATAAATCTAGACAAGGCAATTACAAAAGCCTATATCTTTATTATAGAATGAAATCAAGTCTAATCACTGCTAATCAAAGCTTTGCTGTAATTCCTTGGTTTAACCTTAAGATGGCAGTAGTTCTTTTTGAATTGAACAGATCCTTTGGAGTTAAGGAGGTATTAGGAAATACATATGGATAGTATGTAGTGACTTTTTATATCCATAATGTATAATTAGCTTGGTATTTGAGTAGCAGAAAGGTCTTTGTGCAGTGCTTGAGTCTGTAGCTGAGGTAAAATCTCATCTTGTTTGTGTAATCCTTGTGTGGAGGCTGCACTCAGGTCTGACCGCTGCCCTACATGACCACGGAGCAGCTCCACCCGTCACTCATTTTCACTGAGAGAAGTTCAGGTTTTCCAGTTGCTCCGGGCAGCACCCAACACCAGTTTAATTCACAACACAAATAAAAGAAACGCTTTCTAGTGCAGAGCCGTTTTTATTTTTAAAAGGTCTTGGGTGTCAGCAAACTGTTATGAAGACATTGCAATAATGTTTACAGTGGAAAGCAGAAGGTTAAACTAAAGTTACAAAAGGCTGCCTTAGGATCAGGCTGCAGCTTGTTTCTTATGAACTCTCTATTGGCGCACACACACACGCACACACACACACACACACACACACACACACACACTCACACACGCGCACACACACACACACACACACACACACACACACACACACACACACACACACACACACACACACACACACACAAATAAAATCTTCACTTTTTTCTTTTTTCTTTAGTTGGGTGAGCTGCAGAAAATTGTCCATTTCTTACTGTGCAGTGATTTCTTGGCGTTGATACGGTACTAAAATGTAAAACATGGAATGATCATAAGAAAAATGCCACAAATGCACAATGATAATTCCTTTTTTGGCATTAGACTGCTGTTTTTAATATTAGCATGTGATCAATATTCTAAAACTATTCAGGAAAGGTCCAATACTTCCTTATATATGTATTTTGTTTTTGTTTTGTTTTTCAGTATTGATACTTGTTCCAATGAGTATCTAGTTTTATCTACCTAGTTTTCTGACCCCGCCATAGGGATCTGACACAACTTTGTTTCATTTATCCATGCATGGGACTGGCATATGATTCCTTTGCTTGGACTGTCACTTTGAATGCTGCGGCGAGAACGTTTATACTTGGCCCTGATCCACTTGGATGCTCTGTAAAATGGTCCGTTCATAAAGTCCACCAGGCGTCTTGCTGAGACATCATAGCGTCAGCATCAGTGGGACTTCAGATTGACATGAGATTCCTACCACTCTCTCCACGGGTGGGAGGAGAGGGGAGAGCTGGCATTAGCAGTCAAACTCAGGCCTAAGAGTGAGGAAGAGCATACAGATGACAGAGGAGCACCGCAGGGGTCGGACATGGGACCGCTGCTCTAACATGTGCCTGTCCAAACAGAGAGGTGCGTGACCCAGAAAGTGTCAGAAAGAACATGGAAAACAGCAGCAGATGAGCCTGATGATCAAGTGAAAACTCATGGGCTAAAAAAAAGGTTGTAATGACCTTGTTTTATGAAAGTATAATGTCATGATATCAAATACATTTACTGATTATTGTGATGTCAGGGGGGGGAAATCACAACTTTACATGTATTCACAACTATTTTTGACACAATGAGCAAAAAATAGTATAATTTATTCATGTGTTTGATGTTTTATGCCCATTCCTCATTCCTCCTCATATAGTAACACAGCGGACAGATTTGCTTTGCGGTGACTTGTTTGATTAAAAATTTAAAACATTTCTCCTTAATGATTATTATTTTTTGGTTCTGACGACAGGTCCGGGTTTACAGAGGTGCAAAAGGGTGCATTTCAACCTGATTTTAAAATGCATGCACTCTCCTTGTAGGCAGGTTAAATGATGACACCTAATGAAACAGTATTGTCTTTGGCCCCTTTGAAACTCATTTTCAGCCTCAGTCAGTCTGTTCTGGACCTGCCACTGTCTTATGATTATATTGTGAGCTGATTTATCAAAATTATTGATTTATGCAGTGATTTTAACATCCCTATTTCAAACTTTTCTTTCAACATTTTTACTGTGAACAGTATATTTGATTACAAGTAATGGTATTTTGACTTTAGCACTTCTAGTATTAATATTTACTGATTCATTTTCTTCCACTATTATAATTTGGGTACCTGGTGTTTTTATAGTCATCTATTTACCTAATGTGAACAGAGAGAGGACATCAGATACATAGAGCTACTACTAGAGAAGCTTTTTGAATTACATTAAATCCAATAAATGTGAGTGATATTCAACAACATACTCTATAATAAATACTACGAAAAATATTAATGGGTTGATTCTCTTCTTTACACATCTCTTTCATCTTGGCTCAAAAGTGGATCAGATATTTTTAGGTCAAAACCTCAGCTCAAGTGGGACCCTCTATAAATTACCCTGTGAAAAATGAGTTTTAAAAAATCAATACTTTAGGAGTGAGTGTGGAAATAACGGCTTCACATTAATCTCCTAATCTCTCCTGGCAGCTGGGAAAATAGACTCCTGTATTCTTCAGATGTGATGAAATGCAATCAGGACAAGACTATGCCCAGGAATGAATTTGCATTAAGAATCCTGCATATTTTTACCCAAGCCTACACCCCCCCTCACAGCCCCCAAAGCTATTTTAAGTCCGAGGCACTTAACAGAAAAACACAGCGCGCGTTTGTGAGTGAAAAATGATTGGGGCGAATGTGATGCCTTCAGAAGTGAGTCCAGGAAATGAGAGGAAATGTAGTGTGTCTGGCGGCCCGGGAGCGGCGCAGCAGGGCACAGGCTACAGTAATGGATTCCTGACACACACCATTACTCCAGTGGGAATAATAAGGATGTCACCTGCAAGACCCACCCCCCACAGGTGCAAAATGGAGATGAGGGTGTGATTGCAACATGCTTACAGGCCAACGGAGCTTTTCATTTTGAGCAAAAGAGTACAACATTCAAATACATATATTGATTGTGTGGTAACAAAACAAACAAAAAAACAAGTATTGCCAGTTTAAATCCCTCTCCACTGATTATATCCTGAAGTTATGCTTTTAAAAGTCAAGAACCCAACTTTATTCTAATTTATAATGTGTTTTCTTACAGCCTCCCACACACTGTTTTCATCTAATTATAAAACTATATGAATGTAACCTTGTGCAGCAAACAATTCTCACAATATTTATGAGTTCACAAACTCATGAGAATCCATCATGAGATACTTCCGCTGTAAGGTTCCAAGTCGCTCCAGCAGTGAGCAGACCAATCCCAGAGCAGCTTTGAGGTTTGTGTGGAAGTGAGATGAGAGAAGGGCCCAAGCAAACCAAAACAAACATGGCGACGTCAAAACATGTACTTCAGCCTATTTTAGCAGAAATATGGACTATTTTGTTTGTGAAAATTGAAGATAGATTTTTGCTTCTTGCCCGCTTTTGTGACTTCTCAACCAATCAGATTCTAATATTCATTAGGGATGGGACGATATTAAAATTTAGACTCATGATTAACGTGAACAAAATAATTGCGATTAACGATATTATCACCATAAATTATTAATTTGTAAACGTTCCGAACGGCCCGGACCTACTTTACCACTCTACCGGAATGTACATGTACTTCTGCATCACCCACGCAAACAATCTACACATCAAATGAAAGATACAGCGCTCGTCTTTTCGTTTATGCAAACAATTTTCACCTGGATTCACCACAGTGCTGACAGGAAAGACGTTTTTACAGAAAAAACAAAAATGCGGATTTGGACTTCACTCACCTTTGAGGCTCTGATTCTTCTCTGCCTGGAAAAAATCTTCTAAAGCTAGACTAGTGGTAAAAAAAAATAATGCATGTGAATGTCTGTGTAATCCCTCAGTTGTCCAGGCCTGATCCATAGTAAAAGACGAAGTTTAAATCTATCAACTGGACAAATTGTTGTACGAGTGAAGACGTTTTGCTGCTCATCCAAGCCGCTTCTTCAGTTCTGGTCAGATTGCTGGTGGACACTGCCTTATATCTGTCTGAAGGGATGTGTTAACCACACTGGAACTGTAAACATCCTACTTGTTTCCTACTTTGATAGTTTGTAAATCAGATACCCCAGCTTTAACCATCTTCACCCACCTCGCCTGTGTGAATGTGCTCATGTCATGTGTTGGTGGTTGTGAAAACTGTAGCAGAATAGCTGCCATCTTCTAGTCAGTTTGTGTATATATATATATATATATATACATACATACAACTGACTAATCTGACTTTCAAAAGCAGACTAAAAACCTTCTGACATTGGGTTTATCTCGTTGTCTCTCCTTGTACAGCCGGGCGACTGGATGGATCCTGGGGTGTAATTTATAGCTCTGTTACAGCAAATACATTCTTCTGCTGTGTCTGGGGACTCCACCAAACTGCCTTCAACTGCCACAAATAACACCGTGAGAACATGACAAGCAGCTCCCAAACTTCTGCTGCGGGCGTCGGGGCGCTACATCACACAGCCCTGGATTTGTCAGCGGATTGATGTGTTCGACTTGGTGTCAAAGTTATTGTTGGTAAAGTATATCAGTGTAAACGCTGCTACAGAGAAGTGTATGTGTTCAACTGCATATATAATCAAGTGTGTTTTATACATTGACTAAACAGTAATCTCCAGTATGCAGTCTATACTGTCGGTGAATTCCTATAGACAGTCACATGTATAATATAATACTTTCATTAGCATAAAAGGCAAGAAGCAATTGTCAGAGGATTAGTAATGCCTGACTGATCGGAGGACATTACTATACCCTTTGTATATGACACATACCTCATTAAGTACACACTAACATGAAACCCAGCCTCTCTTATTCCCACCCTTCCTTTATATACATGCTTTTACATGATATTACATGCCTGGCTCGATACAATTAAGCGTGTCCTATTTCTTATCATCTTATTATCAAGTCTTTTTTTAAGTCGAACATCTTATTTTTTAATGAATAGTTGTGACCACAGCCAGTCATCTACCTTAATTTGCACAGAGAGCATGCTTATGGAAGCTGTGCCATGATTTTCCCTCCAGTGACAGATGAAGTATAATGCAAACATTATAACATTGACTTAATGTAACTATAGTTGGCATAATGTATTCTGAAATGTTTAAATTTACCATCTATAAATTTCTAAATAACTCATTTGCATTAGGCCTGTATGATGGTGAGAACTGAGCTCTCTGGAGAAGCATCATTAGTCATGGTGTAGCAGCTGTAGTATTTCAGCACCACGGACAGCACTCCATATGTTTACATCATGTTGCCTCTCTGCGACAGCCCATCTTTTCCCTCATTTATTATTTTTTTTCAGGCAATGTAGAGAACTGTGCAAAGAAAGTCTTTTCCATAGTGTTGCCTCATAGACACTCATCCCCAACGAAGAGGCAATCCCAGCCGCACTCAAGCGTCTCCTCCCACTGCTGCGTGAAGCTAGCTTTAACCAAATGCATCACTTTGACGGACTATTTGAATTTCAGCTCAAGTTGAGGAGAAACAAACTGTACTTTTTACCTCTAGCCTCTTTGAAAACCCTGCCTTTTTCCAGACATCTCTACTTTAATGTGGGAAAGTGCTGAGTCTGTAGAGCTTCAAAGACAATGCCTGCTGCCAGAATACAGTAGAGAAGCAGGGGCTGATATTAGGCGAGGACAGGCCCATCACTTGTGTCAGTAGACAATAAGACCGGCCCAGACTCGGGAGAATGGTTCTTCCTAAAGTGCTGGAGAGACAGAGCTGCACTGTGTCACACCCACACAATAAGCCCTTATCATGGAGCTCCCAGTCCCCAGCTCAGCAGCCTACAGCCTCAGCCAGTGGTGCAGTGAGTGGAGGAAATAAGATGTTTATGTATTGATGTGCAGAATGGTGGGTCGAAACAGCTTGCATTCACCAAGTTGTGTTTATCAAACTAAGCTTTGGGATTTGTAACAATACATATACTTTCTATTTAGTACTTTGCACAAGCCAGGTTTTATCTCCGTGAGTGGATTTACTCCAGCTGCTCAGACATCCATCTAAAGTAAACACATGGGTACAGTAGATAAATTGGAGAATACACATTTCCCAAGTGAATCCCTATGCCAATGTGTGTCGGTATGTAATTCCCAAATAGTTCCTTGCTTAATATTGCAGGGATATGTTCTGGTCTGAGGAGAAAATTCACCCACACTGTGTGCAAATATCACTGGTTACAAGAGGATGAGGCATGAAAAACTGTGAAATTGGTGTGTGAAAGCATTTTGGCTATCATTTTGCATGTAGTAGTTACCTAGTCCTACTTAACTATCTGAATTCCCCCATCAAAAACATTCACATTTAAAAATGCAAGTGATTTTACCTGTTTGTACAGGAGATAAATTTCTGCAAACATTTGAAAAAGAGCAGATATTTCAGAGTGAAGATAATCACGATCATTATTTTTTAAAAAACAAAAAACAAAACACAGCTGTGATATTGCATATTTCTCTCATTTGAACATGCTACTCCACAGATATTGCATATGCACATGTGTTACTGACTGAGGGCGATCATTAGATATAGTGAGACTACAGTGGTGGTGAATGGCAGTATAGTTCGCTCACATCTAAAGCCTCTCATCAGCAGTAGATTCCTTTCTTTGGATCTAAAGCCATTCATCACATCTATGTTAACGTCTCTTGAGGCTGCTCTGGCCCATATCCAGAGGAGAAACCTGATACGTTCAAACCACACACTTATCTGACCCAGATAGGACAGTGCCTGTCTAAGTATTACAGCATTAGAGACACTTTGGTCAAATCTATATCTTTAAGTGAGGCACAGGGGCATTTAACGGTATATTTTTAGCCATATGTAAGTTAACCTGCTTTTTATCTATTCTACTTCCAGTAAATAGTCCACCTCAATCCAACCCTTTGTGTGCAACTACAACAACAGTCATATCCACCACATCACCCTTTGACCCCACTACTCCTCTGTGTCTCTATCTTGACTCAATCTCCAAACATCTAATATCATTTATCTCCCCAGTAGGAAAATTTGCACTGTGCATTTTTTTTTTTTTTTCTTTATCTTTATTTATACAGTGGGTTAAACAATTCAATACAAGCAGAAAAACAAACAACAAGTATCCAAGGCCATATAAAACATTAAAAAAAACTGGTGCAGGTGTATGTATAAAAGTTTGTTACCAAATTATTAAACTGCCATTGTGCCATTATCCAATTTTCCTCAGAGTTTATTCCATTTTATGTGAAGCAAACCAGCTAAAAGCCTTCTTTTTCCTTCTCAGTTTTGGCGTAGCTCGTCCTTAGCCTGCGGTCATGTGATCTGGTATGAAATGTTGTGGTATCAATGATTAAAAAGCACGTGAGGTATTCTGGTAGTTTTTGAAGTCGTCCCTTATAGATTATAGATTCATACAGTGCTGTTCTCTTCTGATAGACAGTCATGGCCAACACACTTCAATGGACAGGACTGCCTGAACTGGAGAATTTTACCTTACTCAAGTTGATGATGCTTTTAACTTTCCATAGATTCCACAGATGTATGTAAGTTTAAGAAGATTAAGTTTATGTCAAATATAGTATTTTACCAAAAAGACAAGGCAAGGTAAGTTTATTTATACAGCACAATTCTTACACAAGGTAATATCAAAGTGCTTTAAGAATAAGAAAGACATTAAAATCACAATACAAACAAATCAAAACATAAATAAAATCAACATTGCACAGGAGTAAAGTGCAGAAGAAAACAGTTAAGTTTTGTTTTACACAATCATCAGGATGCTCTGAATAATTCAAGAAATGTACTCCTGCAAAACCAAGTGCATAATGAAGACTGTATTGGATGGTTACTTGCATTTGAGAAGTTAATGAGATAACCCACATACATTATATTGTGTTGTGCAGTATGAACATATGGTGTGGAGGACTGTATATACTGCTTGTTATCAAAAATTACAGTGTGCAGCCAGTATGCAAATTTAAAGTTTTACGTCAACTACTTTTGAATGATGACACTGTTAAGAAGAGATTTGCGCTCTTATAAAACTTACTTATGTTGTACACACTATAACCAACATGACTGGTTGTGTCTACAGTGTCCCTCCTATTAATCCCTCTTTCGGTGGTCCACTAATCCCCCCACTCACTCTCCTCTCTTTCTCACCCCACCTGTCAGCAGCTTTTCCTCGCTCGCCCCCCTCCTCTTTAATGTCTCTACTTGTTTGCTCTTTTGGCCCTTGCTCATCTGCCCCTTCCTGTGCTCTGACTGCTCTCCCTCCACTCCACAGATTAGGTCCGGAGCAGTAAACAGGAACAGGGGGCAGACAGGCTGAGGTGATGGAAGAAGTATTATCTTCTCTCTGTGAGCAACTTTCACTTGTGTCCAGTCTCTGAAGGAAATAGAGAGAGTGTCGGTGTTGAACATGGTGGCTTTGTGCAGTCTGAGGTCCGAGCTAAATGACACGCATCAACACAGAGGGTTTCATCAGTCTGTGTAATGGCTCAAGGCTTTCTCATCACAGCAGCCAGTGGAGGGACAACACCAGGTACCAGGTTTAGACTTTAGAGAAATACTTGATTTATATGGTGTAAGACTATTAAGAATAAAGGGTTTGACATGTAAAATTCACTAAATTTATACAACTATGAACTTTTCTCCTAAAATATATCTGTTTTTTGTATTAATTTCCTCTTGTGTTTTAATGCCTTCATCGGCTCATGCAAAACAAATAAATGAAGAAGAATAGATTTGACATAAACTTAATATATAGTCAGCCTTGTGGACTAGTGTTTATTATTTATGTCCTTGGGAGATGGGAGAAAACAAAGAGGATCTGCAGACTACACATCTGAAGAGTCTGTGTGCACTGGTGTATGAATGTGTGTGTGAATCGGTGAGTGGATCCTTGATGTAAAGCGCTTTGAGTTCCTAGAAGGTGCAAAAGCTCTAAATAAAAATGTGACAATTTTTACACAGTATATTGCAAAATGACTGTATTTTTCAAAACTGTTCAAACGTTTTTTACCTTCCCTCACTAACTATCGCTAAACATCGTCGCAGCTAATCAACAATTTAAATAAACTTGTGGAGCTTGTGGACCAGTGCAGTTTATTTTGTATGTCCTTGGGAGATGAGAGGAGAGAGGAAAACAGACCTATAGACACCAGCTCTGAATATATATGTATATATATATATATATATATATATATATATATATATATATATATATATATATATATATATATATATATATATATATATATACCTATTTTATATATATATATATAATATATGGAAAATGAGCTTGATATATATAAACATGAATTTTCAATACCTTTTTCCTTTTTCCAGTTAAAAACATTATTGTGCTTCTGAAATGTGTGAAACTAAAAGAAAAGAATAAAGCAACCATGGAAATAGTTTGTCAATGTTTTTCCATGATTGAAAAATGACTTCTGAAAATTGGAGATGAAACTGTGCAGACGAGCAGATTGTTTCATTTGAAAGAATTGGATTATTTCAAGTTTAAAAAAAAAATTCTGCCGATGAAAAAATGAATGTTATAATCACAAAGCCTGACTTTACAGAATGAGGTTTACAGGTTCAGGGTGGCTTCATCCCATTTACTCACATCAAATACAATCAGTTCTGCGTTTTTAGATTATCATCACAGTTCTGATTTTTATATGGGGCTACTATTGTTTCTACACCCGCAGCTATTACACTTTAAAGGAGTGATAATGACAAATCTGCCTTATTACAGGGTTTATCAGTAGTATTCCCAGTCCATTAGTTCAGTGCTCTGCTTTTCCCACACCCACAGAATCAAACAAAATCACTAAAATATCCCTGACATTTTCAATTCCACTGTTGTTTTGTCCATAATGGAAATGCATTTTTGTGGAGACCAGCCTGTTCCAATATGCGGCAACAGTAAATAAGGCCCTCTGTGAGTGTAATGTTATTCAGAGCTCTGGGCTCCCTCCTGCAGTGAGCACACAGGCTCCACTTCGTTATTTTCTCTGGTCATTTTAGAAAGTTTGATCATTTAAATGTTTACTTCGAGAAATGTTAAAATGACTGTAGTAGTAGTATGAAGTAGTGAAATATAAATGCTTTGGCCAAAACATACGTGCATTTCTTGTGGTCTGTTTTAGTTATTGTGACACAATAATGAAGGTGATTCATCACTATTTGGTTCTACATGGACCTTAGCAGCTGACAAATGTCCGACAGATTCTTTCATATGGGGCCAAATGGAAACCACCCACTGATCCACTTGGGTTCGATTACAGAGCTCAGAAACTCACTCATTCTCCTAATATGATTCTTTATGGCTTTAAATGATGATTTATTGGCAATAGCAGAGCGGGCGGTGACTCGCCGTGTTGAGTGGATTTGAACTGTTGAGTGAATCTGAGACTCCCCCAAGGTGAATGCAGTTCATTTGTTACAGCAGACACAGGTCTGCACTTACACGCTCAGAGAGGAGAGACATACATTATTCTCTCTCAAATCTGAACAGAAATCGTTTACTTTTGATGGACTTGAGATCTAGAAAATGTCAGCTTTTTGAAGACAGACAGTGAGATAATGGGAGGTCTCTCAGGCTGTGGTTTTAATTGGCCAGTTCAAAATGCAGGGCTTTGACAGTGGAAAGACGCTGGCTGTGTGGAGCTAGAGATTCAATACCATGACACAGTGATCTCTGATTAAAGGAAGACCACACTCTACTGGACATGTTCAAACCACAGGCATTGACAGACCAGGACATCCTGAATGCATCCTGTCTGTGAAGCACATCGAAGAAACGTGTCAGCTCTGAATTAATACTTATTTATGTTTAAGGGTTCATTATGTAACTTTTCTGATTGAGAATTCACCACCTGCTTGTCACTGTTTTGTGTATTTCACAGTACGCACAGTTATAAACACATTTATCTCCATGGAGACGAGCGGATGACGCCACCAGGCCAGATATGTGGAGAGGTGAGCCCACTCACAATAGGAATGTTTTTCAAGATATTTTTAGCATGAAAAACACCTGCATATAATGGAATACGTGCAAACTAATAACATCTCCTTGAGCATAAGGAGATAATGGACGCTCAACCAGAAAAATGACACACAATGACCTTGAAGTTAACCACACATAATAAAAAGTTGCCTTGTGGGCCCATAAGATTCTCTACAACTCATTGAAGAGAAATTGCAAACTACAAGTGGTGCAGAGCTACAAAGAGGATCTGGACTGGATCTGTGATGTGCACTGGTTATAGAAGCTGTGTGTAAATAAAACAAGGAAGATATGGGATTTTCTACATCTAATTGGCTCATGTTTTCAAAGAAACAGTGAAAAGCACTTTGCTTTATTGGACTTGCAGGTCAGTGTGGAGTGTACTGCACTTTTTAAAAAGACAGTTTGCAGTTTGGTAAAGTATTTGATTTTGAGATTGTGATGGTTTAATTTAACTCATATCTTTCCATTTAGCAGTAACTGATAATGGCAGACAGTAAGAGAAGCAAAGCATGGGTCAGAAAATCCCTGTGTTATAGGGCAATAACACACTGCCTCTTCGATGAACAGTTACACTTAATCAGTGCCCTGCAGTGACATAAGAGATTTAACCATTGAATACAATAGTGCCTGTTTTCCAGCAGACTCTCAGTGCACAGGCCTGTTCGGTCCATCTCTGTTGAAAAGGAAAGTACTGGCTGCCACAGTGCCATGTAATTGGTGTAATTCCCCTGAAGCTGCAGACTCTTATGACTGATTTATGCTTATAATACATGACCTGGCGAAGATAAGAGCCCTATAATTCTATGTCATTAGCTGCCAGAGCTCTTCCTGCAGTCAGTGGTGGTCTATTGTCTGGGCCGTGAGGGGGTGGACCGGGAGGACACTGGAGCTAACTGAGGATGCTAATTTATGCTTCCAGATGATGTCTCCCTCACCCCAGGTGGACTGCTTGATTTGTCAGCAGTGCATCTCATTAGGGGCTGAAAAACGTGCATTTCTGGGGGGAACAGGTTGAGGGGTGGAGGGGATTTGGGGAGGATTTGAGGGGAGAGGACAGAGCTCACGGTTGATTGGATGTCACAGTCTCACGGGACAAACCTGTGGAGACAAGTGCCAGCTGACTGCGGAGAGGAATATGCCAGGACAGATGTGCCACTGATGCAGAGACCAACTGTGCACTCCAAAAGCAAGTTACTGTCTATTCTGATTCTACATAGTATTTTGATCAAATAAAAATGAAAAGCTGCACTATGTAACTTTTCTGGTAGAGCGTCCATCACCTGTTTGCTTTACTTGGAATGATTCCCAGCATGGCATGAACTCATTTTGCATTTATTCAATAACAGGCATTTTATCTGCCAAAAAAGCTTTTGGTCCTATCACCTGATTGTCTCCATAGAGATTGCTAAATTTTACACCATTATGTGGAATATTTTTGGCAAAACCATGACATCTCCAAGGAAAAAAAGGTTTCAGCCTCTCCACCTAAAAACGTCAAGTGCCCATTTAAATTAGTAAAATGGGCAAATAATTAATGATGGAGCGAAGACTGGAAATGTGCCCCACCCTCCGCCTCTAGCATTTCTATGATTTCTTTAGGAGTGACAGTGGGTCAGTTGGTAGAGTGTTTGTCCACTGGTCTGAAGGCTGAAGGTGCGAATCCAGCTTCCACAGATGAATACTATTGTTGTGTCCTTGAGCAAGACACTTACGCCACCTTGTTCTCAGTGTCTGCGTACACTGGGGTATGAATGTGCGTGTGAATGGGTGAGTGGTATCTTGATGCTCTTGATCTTGATAGCTCTTTCAGTCCCTAGAAGGTGGAAAAGTGCTCTATAAAAATGTGATTATCTTTACACAATGTAAAGTGACAGTGTTTTTCAAAACTGTTCT
Organism: Periophthalmus modestus; assembly: GCA_019594935.1. NCBI lineage: Eukaryota > Metazoa > Chordata > Actinopteri > Gobiiformes > Gobiidae > Periophthalmus > Periophthalmus modestus. The sequence goes on along the minus strand of JAIEZT010000084.1, from coordinate 15,003,808 downwards.
GCGTTTTTAACATTCCCTCCTTGAAGCTTGCATTTCACCAGCGTCTTTATGTACATTCTTATCTCCAAAATGGCACCTGACATTTGGTCCTTTATACATTCTTTAAACCCTTCATTTTCTTTGTCCTTCCCTATAAAAATGTAAGGTGACGTTTTGCTGTCTGTGTCCTTGTTTAAACTATAATATGCAGAATCTTCATGAAAATTACATCACCTCTTGCACCATTGAGATTTCTTTTATTCCACCCCCTAACCTCTGGAGTTATATGGATATGTGAGGAGTATGTGGGCTTGGGTCATGGGAAGTTGCCAGTTTGTCAAAGCACTGATATAGAGACACAAAGAAAGAACTGTATCATGTATTCACTCTGGGAAATAGATGCAATATATTAACACTTTCCTGGTTTGGTCCTGTTCTAGTCTTGTTTAGCCCTGGTTTAGTTCTGGGTTTTATGCCAATTATAATGTGTGTGCATGTGTTTTGGATGGTGAAAGAAGCCTAAGTACCCAGATGGAGCACATTGTAAGTAACCCAGGCAGGACATGCAGACTCCCATTTGAGAACACACTATTGGCAATGTGCTCAAACTATCCACCCAAACACAGAGAAAATACATAATTTAAAAAAACTTTTCAGAAATTAAACAAGACACCCATTGCATTCTGTCAAAGTTGTCAGTATTTTATTCTTTATGGTCAGTTAAGGCAATCCATTACAAAGCATTTCACAAACCACAGCATAACGACAAGATCATGTCCAACACCTGGTTTGGAAATATTCAGCATGCAAAAGTCCAAGAGGTATGTAAACACCCTGGGATAGAACGGGAGGAGTGGCCCAACTCAAAACAGTGGTGGTTTCGCAAATCAAATCTCAATGGAAAACAAAGGAAGCTGAGATGCATCATGCGGAGTACGGCTGCTATCGCTAACATCGTCCCAGCTAATTAACCGGCTCTAAACTATATAAGAGAGGGATGAGACTATGTACTAATGTACCACTGAGTTTGGCACAAGCATGCACATCGCCTACAAGAGGCCAAGGGATGGGTTTGGCACTGGTTACTTTAAATACAATGATTATGTACAACAACAAAGTAATGTAAAAATACACCAAATCAGGCATAACATTATGACCACTGTTTTTTCAACAGGACATATTTTAGCATGTGGGGTGTCTATCTAACAGCAATGACATATTTTGAAGTACGAAAAACAGGATCAGAGAATTACAAAATCTGAAGTGGTCAAGTCACTCGGCTTTGAACAAGTGATAGGCAATACTTGTGCGATGTGAAGCTGTCCTCTCCAAAAGACAAACTGCTTGAAATGGCCTGCATATTGGCTGCCAGAGCTGATACAAAATGAGATGGAATATGATACTAGTCACATGACCACATCACCTAATGCTATAGTAACCAACATATGGCAGGTCATAATGTTTTGTCTGAAAGGATAATCAAAGCCATGTCGTTTAATTAACAAAAAACATATTGTGTGCTGTAGAAGAGACATCTCTGAGGAAAACATAACAAAATGTATATTCAAATCAAATGTGCCATAATTGCATAAGTCTCATTACTGTGCTCATCCATTCATATAGTCTTCAGAATGGTAATAGTGATTTCGTACAGAGGTAACAGCCCTCAGGGACATTAAAACATATATTTTCTGGAGTTGGCAAACATTATGTCAAAAAAGTGCACATAACAAATGGTCCCTGTCTCCTCTTTGCGTCTCATCCCCTTTCACACATTTGCATGATTTGATTTATTATTCACTTTCATAGCAAAGCCTGTAAACAGCAAAAGTGAAGTGGTTTGGTCTGAACAACTCCATCAACAATAAAAATGGGACTAAGAGCCGAGGTTAATTGTCAAAGTCATATTTCATGAAATGACATTTAAAGTTGAGTTCATAATAGTGTCTCAATTAAACTATATATAATAATAGTACTTTTCTTTTGGCTTAATAGGCTTTCTCTCGAGGTATATTGGTATTTTATGAGAGTTACACAACTAATTATAATGGCCTCATTTCACCTAATGTACAAGTGATTCTGGCAGAAAAGTAAATGACTTCTGAGGGAGAAATAATTCCATAAAATAATGAACACATAAAACTCTAAAAACTAGGCCTAGGAGCTGTGCATTATTGACGTGGAGAAGAGCAACATTAAAGCAACATTATGCAAGACAGAAATATTTGTGCTAATGACAAGATGATGCCAAAAGAAACAAAAAAAATTTGATTTCACATTCTCAGAAAACCATCCTTCTCGTCTTTGTAAACTTTTTCAATAAAATGTATTTCTAACAAACAAAATAATGCAAATATCATAACCCTACCTCCCTCTGTGTGTCCACAGTTCAGTTGTAAACTTTATAAATAGTATGCAAACATACTTAACCGCATCACTTTCAATGCACAAAGATTATCATTTGTGGAGATCTGTATAGGAGTACAAAACATAACAAACCATCTGCTGTATTAAACCTAATCTTGCAACAGTGATATAGTCACCACAGTCGTGGTGTGAAGAGATTTTCCTTTAAAGAAGCAGAAACCTGGGAGTTGGGATATGTTTCTATATAATAGGCACATTTGGAATATAGATATCGAATATGTCGGAGGTACAGGTGAAAATGGTCTTTAGGAATAGGTTGTGAACAGTCACGAAAAGCAAGACATTTTTAAGTTAAATACAGCTTTTGTTGTTATGTAATCCCAATATGTTCAGATCAATGGTAAAATGATACAACATGAGCTAATACAGCCTGCGCAGTGTGGTGTGTCATCAGCAAACAGATTTTGTGTTGCAAGATTTGCGTTTGTACATTCTGGGACTATAGCTAAAATAAAATATGATGGGTATATGTTGACATCATTTTTGCAAAAAGTTTAAAGTAGGGTCCTTAAAAAGTATTACAAATAAGCCAACACAGCAAACATAATGGAAATAAATGCAGTGGTCAAATGATATACAGCAGTCTCCCTGTGTGCTCACAATGGCAACACATTTTGAATTATTCATGAATTTTTATGGTAATAACAGCTGGTATGATAATTTTAACAATAGTATTGGTGTTGGAGATGGAAGGCGTAGCTGAAAACACAAACCACAATACTTTCCATTATGTCTATTGTGGTGCATTCAATGACTCTTTGTTCATTACGGTTGTGCTTTGAATAGGACAGTAGTGCATTCTGTTTTTATAAAGACTAGAAATATCGGTATAAGACGTGATGCTGAAAAATTTGTATATGGAAAAAAACATTGCAGCAGGTCCTCCTCTATCATAGTCTAAGGTACATCAGCCAAAACGATTGTTAAACATGCTCTTATTATACAGTTCTTATCAAAGATAGAAACAACTTTTATTATTACACTTGTCACAAAATATAGGGATGGAAAACTACCAGGAGTTATGACTTTGATCCCTATCCCTTTCATAAAACCTCTGTAAAGGAATAAATAATTTTTCTGCAGTAAATAAATGAACTATATATAGACTTCCTATTTGAACACACTTGACCCAAAAGGTATCACAGACATGATACACACATTCTAATATTGTATGGATGCCTTCAGGACAGGCCCTCTACGGGATTATTTGCTAACGCCGGAATATCACCACTTGGACAGGTAACAGCACACCACTAAGCCTCGCATCTCAAGCCAACGCACGCGTCCTCACATGCCATCGACCTCCATCAATCCAGGCTCCAGACAAAATGGAGTCTCAATATTCAGCAAAGAGCCTTGAAGAGCGTCTGTTAAAGGATCACTGTGTTTGGTGGAGCTGGAGTTCTGGTCCAGCGGGGTGGGGGTGGGGGCAGGACGGGTCACACAGGTTTGGACTGGTCCTCAGACAGGTACAGAAGAGGGACAGGGTTGGGTTTGATGGCCCTGCTTTTCATGTACAAGATGACTTGGTCCGGGATCTCGGCTAACACGTCTTTAGCTAACCGTGCCATGCTCAGGACATGGTTCCCTGTGCGGTCCATGTAGTCTCTGAATGGCACAAACTGCAGGGGAAAAAAACTTGTTATGTTACGTTATGTTACAAAAGTAGATGATAGATGATGATAGACTTGTAGCCATTTGTGAATTATTGAAAAGGAGCAGGCTGCTTCAGAGGAGAGTATTTGTTAATTTCATGACATGGACCACTCTAAAAATCTCACTGAGGCAGCAGCTGCCTTAGGAATAAGCTGACCTCATCTTGAGGTTCGATTTTTTCATGGTGATCCAATAGGCAATCATGTCCTTTTCGATTGGAAACTAATTCTACCATTTTTGTCCGACAAACAAAACTACTTTCTTAAACTACCATCATGAATTTGTATTAAACAGAATTGATTTTCTCGTTGGCTTTTACGAAACAGCTTGGCACTGGGGTCATTTTCTTAATGAACATTTTGCCCGATTTTGGAAAAGTTCGGTGCTGTTGTCATTCTCCAGCTCCGACTTTGAAAGCAATTAATTCTAGTTCTTAAGTCCTCATTTCCCTGTCATGATAACATCTAAATTCAAAGATTCAAATAAGTCATAATAAATATAAAGCCCACTACTCAGACTTTTAGCTAACAGCAGGATGTCTGTGCTTATAGTGCTGTATATGTCGTGGGAACAGAGCATTGTCCTTGTTTGTTCTGTTCTTCTATAACACAATCCCAACATCAGTTTGTGATTTGTTGAAGTAATCCAGCGTCTGACAGGCACAGCTGCTCTCAGGCCTGTACACTGTCATCACATCTGGGCCTCTGTGGTTTTGGGCTAAATGTTTATGGCTGGAAAGATAGATTTGTTTTTGTTTACCTGTACAATATCTCTTTCAGCAAGTTTGCCTCGAGAGGAAATCCGCACATCATCTCCATCCAGCTCCACCATGGCTACACAAAAACATACTTAAGGATATATAATACACTACCACACTAAGGTGCAAAAGTCTTAGGGAGTTTTTTAAATAAATGAAGGATGCCACAAAGTTCAAGAGTGTGCAGGAATATTAGCATTCAGACAAGGGAGATTTCTACCAAAGAACTGGTCTATATGGCAGTGGTGAAGACACATCCCCAGATATAGTGAAGGAGTAAAAGTTCATTATCTTTCCATTTTGTATTGCATTCAAATGAAATATAAAAGGAAAAATGTTTAATTTTGATACAGAAAATACAAAAAATAGCGAGAAAATTGTGACTGAACCAAGGCGTAACCAGAGGTAAAATAAAGACAAGAAGACAAACTACTACTTACTACTACTTACTATTTATTGCTACTATTTACTGCTTACTACTACACAAATACAAGGTACTAAAAATGTAAATAAACCTTAAAACAAATAGTACTGCGCTAGTCAGCTTGTCATTAATTCATAGGCTCCATTCAATACAAAGACATGTCTTACCATCAAACTCAGCTTGTCCAACTCCCACTATGATGATGGACATTGGCAGTTTAGCCGCCTGCCGTAAACAAGAGAGAAAACAATGTGTTTATATAAGTAGCTACGATTACATATTTCTCTAAAACTGTGATGCTAAAAATATAAATGCAAAGTAATGATGCAGAAAATGAAGAAGACAAGACATAAACACCAGTTGTTTAAAGTTTGTCTATATATTATCCATATATTGCCTGTATATTGTTTAAGTGTACTATATACACATGCATTGTAAAGTGTAGCAGAATTACATTTGCGTGACTCAAAGCACCTGCAGTTTGATGACATAATGAAAACGTGAATGAAGTCAAATGGGGTATTCATAAAACATGATTACTGCTGCCACTTACTTACCGTACACAGCTTAGACATGAGTTATTCATAATGTTTGGATAATTCAAGTATGTTTCATAAGCCTCACACATCAGTATTGGGGATATATTGTACATAGTGTTATCTATCAAAATGTGGATTCCTGGATTGTGGCCATAATTCTGGTCTGGTACAGTGGATTTTTCACATTTTGGCCTATTTTGGCAGTTTATTTTGACATTTACTAGACACTGCTTGTCAAAAAAGTTGTGTTATTACAATAGTGGACAGTATATAAAAAAACACCCTCGGGCAAGTGAAAACCATACCAATATGGATGGTCTTATATTTCACATTTTATCTAGTTTCATTTCAAGTAAGACAGGACCTAAATAATGGCACAATCTCATACATCTGGCATTCAGCTTACATGAAATCTTAATGAAATCTTTTGTAGGTTTCTATCAACTAAATAAAATACAGAATCTGCTGTTCATTTGCTTTTCTTTGTTTTTTTGCAATGGTTGAATTTACTGTTGCTTTAAAGTCCTCGCTACTACTCCACACAGTCTTACATGCCTGAATGTAACTGATATGTGTTCTTGTGCATTCACAGGGAATTATTGAAAAGTGGGTCAGGTCCTGGAGCCCCCCGAGGGACCACCCCCAGTGACCACTCTGTGTTTCATATCAGCACAGCCCTCCTGGTTCTCCCTGGTTCATGTGGCTTTAGTCGCTCTCCTCTTATTCAGCGCGACCTCCCACTCCAGCCCATAATACATACACTGTGTTTGGCCTTTTCAGCAGAGACCTCACACGTACAGTACAGATATCCTCCAAATGCCAGAGTGGTCTTTCAAAGCTGAATTATTTAGACGACACCATTTGTTACTTTGTTTGAACCACAGAGCCATCCATCACTTCTGCATCTCTGTTCATAGCTGAAAGGTGAGGCTCTCTTCTGGGATTCTGATGTTTTTACTGTAAGATGTAAGCTGGGGTTCCCGACTTTATTCTTGTAAATTATTTAATGAGTTAATGAATCCCCCTTAGATTATTAGAAAAGCAGCACTTGTTCACTCTCTGTGTCGTCTGCATCTAACTGTAAAACAAATGTTTGATCTTTTACCAGTTCTTAAGTTGTCCACATGCCCATAAATCCAGGCGTGTGAATACTAGTGATGTTTGTGAGGGTTTGTAAGAGCTAGGAACTAGTTAGATAGATTTAAATGCATAGCTCCTTCACTGTTTGAAAAGTAGGTACCCCAGCTTCAAGTTACACTACACCATAATATACTGTAATAATAAAACTCTCTTATACAAATTGTCCTGTTTTCTGAATCAGGGATGGTATATCTAATTGTTTGCTAATTATTTTTTACAGATTGACATGTTCTTTACTAATGGATCTTTTCATTCCAGTTAAGTGTAAGTTTTGTTCATCTTTTCACTCTTTTAAAGGAAGCAGTAGTTATTTTTTCAGACTTAATATATTGTATATTTACAGAAAGTACATAGACATGGTGTTTCCTGTGCTCTCTGTGCTTATACGCTTTTTGAAACTTGCAGAAGATATTCAATCTCCTCTAGTCTGAACTAATAACCTTGCTCCTTTGTTCTACAGACGGTAAAGTTTATCCAAGTTTCTTTTCCATCATGGCAAGAAAACTTCCATCCACAGAGGACCTTAGGTGAATGGGGCCGCCAAAAAGCTGATGACAAAAGACAAAAGTGTCCCTAAAAAGTCCTAGTAAATCTTCTACACAAATAAAGAGACAGAGAGCAAATATAACCCTCAGTCGGCCCCGGCCTCCTCTGTTCAGCACATAGCCTGAGGTCAAAGTTCACAGGCTTTGCTCAGTCAGCAGGAGGCAGGGCACACAGGTCCGGAGTGGTCCAGAGAGGAGCACCACAGAGCTGCAGCAGCGCAGAGCAGCAGACAAGATCTTAAAAGGAAGGTGTGGCTGTTCGAAAGGTTTGATTAACAGTCGCAAATTCCCTTTAAACCCAGTCTGCTGGGGGTCTGAGGCTGAGGACACCAGAGGCTTCATTATAGAGGTCTTCACAAACCCACAAACTAGACAAATAAACAGAACCTGAAATGTCATAGACAAACCCCACAGTGATCAGCTTTAGCTGCACACCTGCTGACCTGTAAATACATCTCCACTGAACCAGACGGCCTCCAAAGGTCTAATCCAAAAGAGAAATACTGAACAAACAAAACGTTGAGCTGAAGTCGGCAGACAAGTGGAGTAGGAAACATCCTCAAATCCTTAAATCCGGGACACAAGTTTAGTGTCTGCTGTAGTCTGGACACCTGTGGGAGCAGAGGAGAGTGTCCTCACACTTTACTCACATTCACAATGGCCTCCTTTGTCTGAGCCATGTCTGATATGACGCCATCCGTAATGATGAGAAGGACAAAGTACTGCGAGCCATCCTGAACAGCTGCTGCATATCTGCAACACAGACGACACATTCAAGGGAAGTTTGCTACAATAATCAAGTTCACGAGTACATGTAAAAAACTAAGTAAATGTGACTCAGTGTGAATCTTTCTTTTATTGACATAGTGATCCCAGAAGTAAAAATCCCAAATCCAAAAGAATAAGTCTCCTTTTTTTGACTCTACGAGGGCATTTTAAGTCTCTCATTTTCATTTTTTTTTCTGTTTTGATCAGCCTATTTTCATAAATCACCGAAGAATATTTTGGATCCAACATAAAAGCTGTAAGTGTCTGGCTGTGTGTTCTGTTGGACATGGCTTAAAGCAGGCCACAGTGGAGCGAGTTGTGAGAGAGGCTGAGGCACGTTGGCGGAGTTATCTTAAGTCTAGAGTTGTGTTTGCAAACAGAACAAAAGCAGGAGCCGCGAGTGCAACTGCTGTGTCAGAGATGAAGAGTAAGGAGACCTCCCACTCAGACTGCACAGAGAGTGACACAGGAACTTAATATAGACGTGTATAAAGCAGCAAAATGCTATGCATTTCCCAAGGTGTGTTCAAGCTCCACCAGAGACAAGCAGCCAGCGTGGCCTACTTTCAAATGCTCAACTTTGCTATGAATTATTTATCAAACTGTTTATGCAAGCGGCGCAGTCTCATTCTTTCAGAACTTTATTGATTTCAGAGATCCGCGTTGACCTCTCTTGATGAGCACTGAGAGAAAACATGGCAAGTTGATCCTCAAGAGCCAAGGACAGGTCAGCGGTCACACGGCACTGTTGATCGCAGCTTTGTAAATTTGACACAGGGAGAAAGCAGTTCTAATCAGAGTCTGGTTATACAGAGACGGGAGAAGAGTGATGGTGGGTGTTCAGGAGATTAAACTGTTTTTATTTTGACTAAAGCGTTCAACAATAACAGTCTGCATGCAAACGACGTAGCAGGTAAAGTCATGGGTATAAATCATTATAAACGGCCGGTACAGACGAGAGGAACACATTAAGAATAGATTGGATATGCAAATGCTCTTTTGACACATTAATTATTTATGTAAATGTTTTGTGCTGGGGATGTCAAGAAATACAAAAACATGTCACTAGATTGGAATATGATGTTGGGGCGGCAGTGACAGAGGTGGAGCAGGTGGCCCACTAACCAGAGAGTTGGCATTTGGATGCTCGGTTTGACCTTGTGCAATAATGTAATACTCCTGGCAGCACAGAGGCGTTATGATTAAAAAGATATGATGAACTTGAACTGAACCACTGAAATCAATAAATTAGATTCTATTAAGAGAGAGTGCCTTCTGTTGGAGGTCTCTAATCTATTGTCTGTTTCTGCACCAAACATACCATTCATAATGCATTTGGCTGGTAATGTATGTGAAAGGCCAATGTGTTCAAATCAATATATGAGCACATTATCAATATTAATATGTCCTTTTTACACATTTGTCACAGTTAAATATTTACCATCATCAAACCCTTTTTATTTTACAAAGTAGAGATTGACTGGCAAGTTTTTTCATGGCCAATGCTGATACCACAAAGAAGACAACTGTAAAAATATAAAGCGTACTTCATAAATGACAGAATTTGGTGAAAAGCTGCAGCTCCTACACAGAACCCTTTGCAAAAACAATACGGAAATACGGTTATAGAACCATTGTAAAGAATTGCAGATTAAGTTAAATTAAATTACAAGATACAAGAAATACATATGTACATGAGCTGTTCATGTGTGGAAAAGGTAAAGAAATACATAAGGTTGTCACATGACTGTATATGTTTTATATATGTTTGTGGCTTATTTCCAGCTGTCTCACAGGCACATATGAGTAAATTAGATGTGAATTTAAGATTATGAATCTTTTGGTCTTTGGTTTTGCACTTTTATTATTAATGTATTGCAAGTTGACCTATTTTATACTTAAGAATTTTCCACAAAGGCAACCTCACCCACTGCAGCCTGGAGGCACACATGTAAAGAACTCTCCAGCTTTTTATGAGGCAATATGTGCATTTTAAAGGCCTTAAGATGCATTTATCATTTATGAAGATCGTTTGGCTGCATATCAAGCAGTGGGCCGTGTTTTAAAGTGTTTGTATAGAAAACCATTTGCTTCATGTTTTATGTTCATAATAAAATCAAAGGCAACACGGAGCAAGTGAAAGTGTGAAGTCATTTAGCCAGAAGCCACCGTAGAGCTGCAACTTTCTATGAACATTATCATATTAAAGTAGAGGTAAGAGACTTTAGCTTGTGTTTTGTTCGATGTTGGCTACTGACTGCTAGTGTTTTAAATATACTAATTAAGTGAAGTATCTTGTTGCTACTGCTGTTATATAAGCAACACTGTGCACAACAAAACAGTAGCTTAAGGCATGTAGGATCTTCAAATGTATATGCCATAACAAATTAGAGATCAATCGATATGGGTTTTCTGTGGACAAAGCCGATAATGTGGAGGTGAACTGAAATCACTATAAACCCAGTTACTGCCTCTACAGTGTACTGCTCTGCATTAGAAAAATAAAGATAAATGTATTTCAATTAGTCAAGGAGTCAGTCCAAACACAATACCTGCCTTTGCTGTAGTTTAAAGATCCTTGTGAGCTTTAAGTCATGTTATAATGTTGTTACCTCATCAAAAACATACCTGTAGTTGTGTTTTGTTTGATTCACACTTGCTTGAGCAACCATTTATTATTAGTCTGTCTACGTCTGCAAAGCTCAAAATGCTCTGTTTCACCTTGTGATGTCATTTAGTGGTATTTTTCAAGTTAACAGCTGCCGTTTATCTTTTGTTCTACAGAGATAGGCAAATCCAGGGCTGAAATCATCCAAATTATTCTGATGATGGTGTATGGAGTTTAAAAACACAGTGGAGCCTGTATTACCACATGGCATCACAAGGTGGAACAGAGTGTTTTCTGTTTGAGGGAAGAACTCAGCCTAAATATGCAGGGTTTGTGTGTTTGTGTGAATGAAACAAATTACAACTCCAGGCATGTTTGTGACGAGGAAACAACATCATAAGAGAGATCAGAAATGAGCAGCAGCCGATGTGGTTAAATAGTGCAGATTTCAGTCAACATACTGAAAATACATAACAAAAAAAGGCTTAAACATGATTGGAACACTGTACTCATGAAGAAATAATAAAGGAAAAAAATAAGTATTGCATAATTTGGTTACCTTAAATGTGTGTTCAAAGTGTGTTTTTTATTGTGAAAGTTAGCTGCAGTTTGCCAGCACCTAAGCTCCCTCATTTCCTATCTTCCTAACAGCTGCGGTATTTTCAAGTAATAAACTGCCGCTCTGTCTAAGGCTCCGAGCACTTGTCTGTCCAATTACATCCCATGTTTATGTCAGAGGCAGCTCTTGTTATCTCCGCTGCTCTCATAAGGAGCCATCTCACTCTGACAGTGTGGGGCTTGTCCACGATTGTTTGCACACAGATAGACTTTCAAACAGGATAATGGCTTGTTTCTGGGCAGATATTTGTGTAAAGTACCTGGCAACATGATTCACCACTGGTGCGAAATTGGTGGGTCCGTAGAGCTGCACCGTCTTCAGACTTTGGTGATACGCCTCCAGGATGCCCTCCATACCGTTACAGTATGGATTATCCACATTTCCATTCTGAGGAAAAGAAGTAGCAAGAATAAGTATACTCACGTTTCAAATTTATGAAGCAAAAATTATTGTAGCACTCACACACTTAAGACTTAATTCACTAAACAAATAGCTTATTAAGATTTAGGTATAGTAACTACCTAATCAGAGCCAGCCCCAGCTTTCAGGGGACCCTAAACTGAACTTGTCTCGGGGCCCCCGACAGCGGATGCCTCCTGGTTCAGCTATTGGTGATTCACATTTGACAACATTATGACTCTGCTCATCTCAACATCGGACTGAAAACATCCAGAATGTCACAACTACCACAGTCACAAGAACAGTAGACAAACATATAAGGAGGTTCAAGATTTTTTAAATTCTAGACATTTTTTTCTTTGTTTTTGGTGGATTTTAATGTGTTCCAGTTGGCGACAGGGGGCTTAAATTTACATTTACAGGCAGCAGATATTCTGCTACTATAGATATAAAACAAATGTAATTGTTTTAGAGGGATATTTAGGCTGCTGCAAACACACAAGCCCTGTGTCCAATAAAACTTGATATATTATATTATTTTTAGTATAAATGTATGGACTCTTGAGGGCCCTCTGGTGGCCCCGGGGCCCTAAACAACTGCTTAGTCTGATTAAAGGCTGGGCCGGCCCTGTACCTAATTAATACAGTAACTCCTTAATTGAGTAGTTACTAATCCAGAATCAGTCGCTCAGGTTCTCACTGATCCGAGGTTGGTGGTTTGAATCCCACTCTTGACATAAACAACATTGGTTGAGTGGTCAGATCCACTACCCACTTGGTGGGTTGGTGCGATTCCAGTTCCCACAGATGAATGCTGTTGTCATATCCTTGGGCAAGACACTTAACCAACCTCACCCCCAATGTCTGTGTGCACTGGTGGATGAATGTGTGGTTGAATGGGCAGTTAAGGGGTAGTTATTATAGTAGAACTGAAATACTGAATCATATCATGTACAATGCTAAAGGGAAACTGAAACTTTTGGACCAATATCCTCTCCATTACTCCTGTTGTGGGTTTTGCATTGCAGTATAATGCAATAATGGCTCTAGTCCTAGTTTATATTGGATTTTTTCTTTTTTTTTTTACCCCTAAACAACTGCTCCTAAAACTATCCCCATTTATATGATACCACAGAAAGTATTTTGAAACTGCAATGGGTGGATTAAACAGCTTCAAATTTCCTCCGGGATCACTCAATTAAATCAAGTTAAAAGTTCCTCCTCTTTCACCCAACAAAACAACATTACCTAAAAAAAAAGAAACCAGCTTTAATACACCCACAAGAAAATATGGTAAAATATTTGCTATTAAAAAGAACTGTGTATTTTTGGTTGGGTGGGTTTATCGGCTTTTGATTTCCTTTGGGATTGACAAAATATTTTCCTAATCTTTTTCCAAATATCTGTTTCCTTTGGGATATGTTATACAAGTGAAAATCTAATTATACCTGTTTTATGCAACACAGTAATCTATATCAGTGATCTTATTTGGGCCTTAGGAAACCAAAACATAACTTAACGGCCGTCACTTGTGGCATTGGTGACTTTTAAATGATCGAAGGCGCCTGCCGTGTCACACTCAGGATCAAAAGACTTAAGACTCCAATTAAAACAGGTCACACCCTTAAAATCTCACAGACGGAACCAAAACGACTCCAATTAAAAAAACATAGAAATCCTGGTGAACTGTGAATGGAAACATGCATGGAGCTGAAAATATCTGGACTACAGGCTGCTCTTTATAGCTACCCTATACAGCGGTATGGGAACATTAGGGAGCCGCAAGGAGCCAAATTGATTTGAAACCTTGAGCCTGATTTGCACTATAAAGGTAAATGGGTCCACAGTGAATTATGCATGTCAGAGGTGTAGCGAGATTCAAGGGGAAGTGCACACATCCACAGAACATGAAGACCTGCTTAGCAAACCAATGGGAATGTTAACAGGGAAATGTGGTGCGTGCTTCAGTGCTGATGAGTAAACATGATCATAAAACCTAGCCCAAACAAAATTATTTTTATATTATCCTTGCTGTACGCTTTGCATTGCAGTATATAATGGCTTTGTACCCCTAAACAACAGCTGCTGCTAACCAATGAATAATGAAATTGTATTTTGTCTGGGTTGATTTAACAGTAGTTTCACATTTCCTCTTAGATAACTCAATTAAGATGTCTTCCTCTTTTATCCAAGAAATCAACATGCCCTGAAAATAAGACTTAACAAACTTGAAAATATCCACAAGCAGACCAGTGATATGAGTGCTACAGTGTATATGAGAAAACATGATCAAAAAGCTTAAAAATGTAATATAACCCAACATAGGCCCGTGAGAGATGGTGCAAAGACATCTGGCAGAACACAGTCTCACCAGAGGGAACTCATGGGACACCCGGCCGTCAGGGGGCAGCTTGGCCCCAAAGCCCAAAGCGGGGAACATCTTGTCACTGTCGTAGTCCTGGATGATCTCCCCCACGGCCTTCAGTGCCATAGCGTACGCATTCATCTGGTACGGGTTCATGTAGTGCAGAGATGTGGACTGAGAGGGGTTTCCTGGAGAGACAGGAGGCAACCAGGCAAAACCTTAGACTGGACTGACAGCTGCAGAGAACACTGGACTAAAGAAGAGGAAGTATGTGAAAGAGAGAAAGATGGAGCTTAGGGCATTTTACATTTCAGACCAATCCTCGGCAAATCAGTATACCGGTACATATGAATTGCAGATTTTCTTGTACGATGCCTACATGACTGGTCTTGGCTTTGGGATGTGGACTTTCTGTCTGACATGTGAAATCAAGTAAATATATTATACTGAGGAAAAGTAAAGAAAAAGTAAATTGGAATTGATCACAAAAACTGAATTTCTGTCTGACAAGAACTATTACATAAAAATGGAAATTGTCAATTGAAACTCTAGAGAACCTGACCCGACACACAGGAACAGCAACAGCTAAATGTGATGGTCACTGGTGCAAAGTGTGGTGCAGAAAACACAAAACACACCAAAGTTTCTCTACTTTTAGTAGAAAAACATTCTGTTGTTTTGGACCAGTCTAGAGCCCATGTGCCACTGGCACTGGGTGGCACCAGAAGATTTACCACATAAATTAATTATTGAGATAAAGTAGCACATTCTGACACACAATTGTCACTGCTGACCAATTAAAAGCTAGTTCAAAATGATATGAAATGTGTAATGTTAGATGCACTGGAATAGCTATATTTTGTTACTTGCAGGGGGATGCAAACTCCAGTGTTCATAGACCCGTGGTTATATTAAAGGAGTTCCTGCATTCTCACAGAAAATGGCTTTTTGATTTGAAGTATATGGCAATAATGCTAATGCTAACATTAGTAAAATGGCAAGACTGCTATACTTTTCTTTACTTACAAACACTCAATTTTATGTTTGGAAAGATGAGTTTTGCTTTGTCTGTTTTCCTGCACTCTTTGACTTTAAATTCAGCTGGTTGTTAACTTTCAAATGATGTATTTGTTAATGACAATCACAGTATAAACAGTTACAAATTAGGAGTGGGCAGAGCAATGTGGGCGGGGCCATACAGCAGGTGGGTGGGCTTAAGAAGTTAAAAGATTGTGTTTAAATGGTCCAAACTAAATGTGTGTTAAACCTTCTTGTTCAGTTTAAAGCAACACAGTCTGATGTTTTCACTTTAAAATTATTGTAAATAATGCTTGTAAAGGGCCTGCACTTGAGTTTAATGACTTCTGATTAAGATTAATGCTCTTTATATCATTCAGTGTTTTGTAAATGCAGATTGTTGAGAAGCCTATGCTTTTTGTTGGGTTATAGCTACTGGAAACGCTACTGAGAGGAACATCAGCTTTCATCCAGTCAGTCACATAGTTCACTAAGAGTCATGGGGAAACAACTATCCCAGACCGCTGAGAACAAAAGCATAAAGTGGGTGGAGATGATGAGAACATAAAACAAAAAAGATAAATGCTGACACTAGGCTGAATAAAGCGTTGTAGCTCATTTTGAGAATCTGTGGATAACATCAAAAAGCGGCTTATGCATGAGAACAGCAGTGAAAGTTACACGGAGCGGCTTTAAAAGAGGGAACACGTCAAGACCAAACTATTTCACTCGTCTTTGATTTATGGAAACGCTGCACTTGTACATCAAAACTAAGGAGCACAGAGACAAGGTGATAGCTGTGGAAGCACTCACCATTTGATGCGGTGAAATCAATGGCCACCGTGAAGTGAATCTGCGTCCTGAAATGGAGAGGAGTAGAGGATGGAGTTATCAAAAGACAGGCACAAAATTCACTGTGGTGCAGTTTAACGAGAGGCTTCGGCCGGCTCGCACTCTGCTCTACTATTTTAGACTTTTACAGCATTTTAGATGGCGAATAAAAAGTCATTTTATTATGACAATGATTGGTTTCTTCTATTGCCAAGTAAAGTCCATGTGGAATACAATTTGTAATTCAGTGTTTTTTGATTATGATAAATTGTGTTGAATCAGACCCATTATGCAAAATCGACTTTTCAGAGCTTTTAAACATGTTATAGTTGTTTCCTTCTCATTTACCCTTTGAAGTTGTTTTTGGAGAGATTTGTGCATGTCTGAGGTCTGATTTAAGGTTGTTAAGAGTATGTGATGTAATGTTTTTGTATGTGTGAGACAGGCATATGTAAATACCAAAAATACCAACTTCAGATAGTGTAAGATGTACTTAATTGCACTACATTACCATTGAGAGATAGAGCCAAAGCTATTCAGAAAATCTCAGGTCTGCGTAGAGGTCAGACATGTATATTTACTTTACATTTTCAAAAGAATAACATTTTTTATGCTCAAAAGACTTCCAAATGACTGTAATTTCCCAAATGATTATGATAAAAGTATAATGAGATTCTGCAGCTGGCTTAATGACTTGACTGCACACATCACGCTGTGGAAAGATACGACTATTAACAAGGCATCAGAGCAGCAACATGAAAATTAGAGCAAATAGACACACATAGTTGGAGAATTTCATTTTCTTTTCAAGTTTATGCAAAAATATAGTGCCTTCACGGATAATGTCAGAAAGCTTTTGGCGTTATTATTAGCCTGCCATCTACTCCACTTTATATGGTCAATCTGGGGAAAATAACAACCTTAAAAGTTCTCAAGAAATGTTTTATGCATGACTTTCTGGTCCAAACCTTGATGAGAAGAAATAAACAGGATCTAACTGGTCTCTGTTGGATGGTGTACTCCCAAGAAACAGCAGATCAAAGTGTAGCCTGTTTCATTGTGATTAACTCTGATTGCCTTCCAAGCCTCACACCATTCAAAAAAACTCCCGTGAGCCGCACACCAGATAATATCGGCTTCCTCCAGGGGGGGCTGTGACCTCTCATCAATCAGTATTGAGTTAGAGAGCTCCCAGTTCACAAAAGGGGACTGGGTACAATGGCCGCTGGACCTGATGTTTGAATGAGTGCTGATTTTCTGAGCAGTGAATGTAGCCGGATATAGCAGGTTTTGGCCGGCTTAAGGAGGACAGTTGGTGTGGAGTTGGAGATGTGGTGCAGTAAGTGAAGACAGAGGAGATGGTCAGTAGGAGGTGTCAGTCAAACTGGCCATTAGGTCACAAGAGCGTTCAGCCCATTCAGAGCCAGAGAGCGCTCTTAAAGTATATGAGCCAGGGTGTTCATTTAATATGGTCACGCAGGTTAAACTTTAATCACATAGTCATTAAAGGAAATATTTCTATGCATGTAGTGGTGGTGTAGTGTGTATCATGTCTCAAGGCTCATATTTCTATTCGTGTTTTAAAGTGAAGAATTTAATTAAGATACATTTTGAACACCAAGTAATGAATAACCTATTTCCACCTTCACAGGAATATCCTCTCCGATTAAACATTAACAAAGGGAAGCAGAGCTTGATTATTTTATGTAGATTTTATACTAATGCATCAAATCACACGAGACCATAGACTGCATAAAGAAATGGACTAAGTGAGTGAGACGTCACCCAGAGCGTTCGAGTCTGATCAAATGAAGCTTATTGAGGCCAGCAGTTATAGGGACAAATTTGGAGCAGAAGTCCATATTAGGAATTCCGACCACGAGTATCATAGCAACCAAAGCGCCAATCTGGACCAAAGCTGCTGCTGTCAATCAAACCTGATGCTGACTCTAGCTGGAGCAACCTTGGAGAAAGTAGGCAGCTGATTTGTCTGTTATTAATGTTCATATTCAGAATAAAATGCCATTTTTATTCTGCTTTTAAGACCAAAATGATGAGTCTGAGAACAACCGTTACAGAAGAGAGGTAGAGAGATAGTTTTCTAATGTAAAGTGAATTGGAGCAAGAGTCAATGGAGCTGGAAGCGTGCCCATGATCACTCCCTATTTGTTAACACTAAACTTATTTTATATTTTCTTTGTTCCCTGCTCCAAAAGGTTATCACATCCTTATCTGACCCCTGATCCCTGATCCCACCTTTTGCTATAGGATACAAACTTAGAGTAGTGGTTTGTGTCCTGTGTTCAAACTATTTAATGCGCTTCTCCTCATTGTATAATCTTTTCTTAATCCCAAAATAAAATGTAAATGTAAAAAATGACTTTCATTCATTAAATAGTTCACGAAAGGTCATCGTGTTATTTCTATGACAGAACTCATCAAACACAGCCGGGCTCATAAGACATGTTTTTGTCTCTAATCCCTCTCTCTTTCTCCAAAACAACAGGATTTACTGCCTCCTCCTCTCATCCACTTTGTCTTAGTCCCTTAGAGTCTGAAGCATTTGTAAGTCATATTCTGGCCCCCGTGTGATTGATGTTCTTCTGTTGTTTTGGCATCTGACGCACCTTCCTTCATTTCCTAAATTTGCCACAAGTGCATAAATCTGAGCTTGTCTTTTGCAACTGAAATCCGCACAAATCCGTCAGAGCAGTGCATCTTTGGGGAGGCTTTATAATACCACCAATTCACTCTGCTCCCATCTCCAAGTGCCAGCGCTGCCACCAGTTTCAGCATCACCTTGAAATACAGCCTCAGACTTGGTTGACTTTGCCGTTTCCATTCGTAAACACCATATGGCTGCGTTCTTTGTAAAGAGAAGTCCCGGTAGTCGTGGCAATCTGCTATCAGAGAATACTAAATGTAAATAAAGGAGGGAGTGGAGTAATGAGAACCCACAGGTGAACAAACAGATTTGGAAAGTGGCCAAAACACATGAATGAAACGTGCACAGAGTTATAGTGATCATCTGCAGCACTGAAGGACGAAAGTAAAGAGGCTGAGACTTTGTTCACACTGCGAGCTATCATGTCCTTGCTGTTATATAGTATTTAACTTTTGTTCTGGTTTACACCTGATTTATTCTTCCTCAGTTTTACTTATTTGGCCCACAATTTCAAATGTGTTAAGCAAGAGGATTAATCGATATTTAGTTGATAAATTGTATTCTTACACTAGGGAAACAGTACACTTTGTAACTTTTCTGGTGGGAGGTTTGGCAGCTGCTTTTCTCTAGGAAGATGTTATCGCTTTGCCTAGAATGTTCCAAAGTATGACACTGAAATTCTCTATCTCCACGGAGACACCCAGGTGATGCCACCAGACCGAGTTACAACATAGAATAAAAACTGATCCAGTACATGCAATTAAAAATGTGCCTGGCGAGTGCAGGCTATGACCAATAAGCTCCACAAATCCTGTTCCTTTTCTCTGTTCCTACCACTGTCAAGACCAGCCTTACTAAGCCCAACACAAGTTAAATATAGTATTAGATGGACTTTTATGCACTGAAAGAATTTTAATGTCTCACTGTCCACCTCAAAAGTGGTGAAATCATTTGACAGTTCAGGATTGTCCCTGCCGGGCTTCTGTAGGTGCAGAAAGTGCAGAACAGTGCTCTGGAGAAGCCACTAAACTATCAACAGCTTTTTGGACTTTGAAACATAAATATTTTAGAGCGTGTGTCTGCTCAAATCTGTAATCTCTGGGAAAAAACTAAAGCTCTGAAAGGTCACATATCTGTGGTTCTTGGATAGCAGATATTTTTATGAAACTAGCTCAACAGTCATACTCGGATTTAAAGAGAAATGTTTTGCAAGATGAAAATATCACAATTCATAAAATAGTTCATAAAACAGTTCATGACAGTTCATACACTAAAGTATGTTTTCTAGCTAACTTTAGACATGGAATCTTGGCATCTCATGGAACGTGGAAAGTGGAACACGCATTTTGAGTTCCAACCACAATCGGCCCCTATATGAAAGAAACCCCAACGAGCTGTCTCTGGCTTTCTCCCATCTCGGTACAACACGATATTTTGGGTATGGGACTATTAAAGCTTAATAAGATTCGACACAATAGCGAGGGGCTACACATGCCATTACACGGCTGATCGCACCGAAGATTTGATTCAAAAAGAAACATTTTTCAGTGTGCGATGAAAAGAATATCAATCTTTTATTATCCCATGGCACTGAAAAAAGCACTGCATGGCTTTTGGACTTTAATTACCTCTATTTTACAATATCTTTAGCCCCAGAATTGAAAGTTAATGAAAGTTAATGAGAAACCAATTCAGTGTGAAACCTGTTAGGATGTGCTACAGTGTCGGCGAAATTGCTTTTTTACCCTCCAATACAAAAAGGCGCCATATTAGCACTCAGCTGGTAATAAGGAAGCAACATCCAATCAAACCAGGCTGGAGGTTTCAATTTGGAGCAAGAAAAATAAAAATGCACACACGGTTCGTTGCGGCTGGTCAGTGTTCATTTTTAGCTAAAAAGGACATATTGTAGAGCATTTCAGCCGAAAATGCAGAGCTCAGATGCCAAGTCAAAACTGGGAACATGAATAACACTGATGACCCTCTGAACCTCAGCTTTCAACGGAAATGTGTGACCTGGTCCAGTCTATCAGAATAAGTCAAACTGGACAAAATAACTCATTTAGCAGCACTTGTACTTCAAAAGAGGCTTTTACAAGGCTCACTGTAGGCTATAAGAAATAATGTATTTTTGATTGGGCGTAACAACTTCACCCTAACTGTGAAATAAGAAAAATATCATAACAAGAAGTAAGAATTTTAGTTCACTGTGACATGAAATAACTACTACAGATTTGGCTTTTGTACCCCATCACCAATCAGCACCTTCAATATTGATTTGACTCAGACAAAAACTTCATGAGCATTTTGTACTTTTTCTTCTCGACCTAGTTAGAGCAAGTATCAATGCTGCCAAAATCACAGAAATAGTGTAAAGTTGGTTGTTTTCTCAGAACTTTTAAAGTCTAGATTTATATCAGAATGACTGTAAGAACGCATGCTGAAATGTTTTATTGCATGACAAAAAATGGAAATGGCGTAATCTTAATCCCTGACCATTCATCAGAGCTTGGACAGGTACCAAAACTACACTGCCTTGACCCTGTGATAAAATGTACTTCTTAAAGTGATTAGAGTGTATTTCTGAGGATTATCTTCATATATTTATCACCACATGTGTTACTTTAAACCTCAAACACATATTAAACTAATTGGTCTTCCGCCCCCTTTCATAAGTTTACCCGTCCCACCGGGAGCATGGCCTTCCTTCTAATGAGCTGCAGTTTGAGGATTTCTCCTTCTTTCATGAAATAAGGGTGATGGGTTACTTTTGTTCAGTGGGTGCAGGATTCCTCTGAGGCAGAAACTCTTATTAAGGCTGTACAAATAAACCTGACCCATCTTAACGGCTGGCCACAGGAGACAGCACATATCCAGCAATGCAAGAACTGCTGCTTCAGATGTGCTAAATCTCACAAACAACATATTGGATTTCATTGCTTCTGGTTTCTTCTTAATCTCCTTTGCGTATTTTGTGTTGTGTACTTTGAACATAAGCATGAGTAATTTTGTTTCCCTCATCCTTCTATTTTCTTTCTGCACATGTATAAACCATTTTGCTGTTAATGCAATACCACGCCTGGAAATTTGGTTATTTATTATGATTGTGCCATCCTATGTGGGCGAGGTAATATGTATGCATTACTTTGACAAATCCGTCTGGTTAGCCCAGCTGCAGCATTGTCAATGATGCTAGCGGTGCAGAAAGTCTTACAGCCTCTATAGATTTATAAAAGTGACGCCAACAGCTATACAGAGGGTGTTGAAGGTAAGGTGGATAAACGGAGCATATGGTGTATGGGTTTAATTGGATAGTGACATGGTGAATGTCAATACTGTAATTAATGAAACTCTTTTGAATATACCAACTCAAACATAAGCATCAATAGTTAATAATT
Source organism: Periophthalmus modestus (assembly GCA_019594935.1). Lineage (NCBI taxonomy): Eukaryota > Metazoa > Chordata > Actinopteri > Gobiiformes > Gobiidae > Periophthalmus > Periophthalmus modestus. The sequence continues at coordinate 14,981,671 of JAIEZT010000084.1, read as the reverse complement.
CAGTGCTGATTCAAGTTGTGTTTGAATCATAGACTGTATAAAAAAGTGGACTAAGGGAGTATGACGTCATCCATAGAATTCAGCTCTTTTCAGATGAAGCTCAGCGAGGCTCGCAGTTACATGGACGAATTTGGAATATTCGAAATTCTGACCGCGAGTATCATAGCAGCCAAAGAATAAATCTGTGGAAGGTAAAGCCCCTTCCCGTCTAGACAGCTGGTTTAGCAGGGGGTGGGCGCTTGGCAACACTGTCAATCCAACCTGTTGCTAACGCTGGCGGGAGCGACCTTGGGGAAAGAAAGCACCTGATTTGTCTGTTATTAATGCTCATATCTTGATTTACAGACACAATGGTGAAATAAAAACACCAGGATCACGTAGAGTGGGTTAATGTGAATGTTTCAAAAGCAAAATGACAAGTCTGACAGTAGCAGTTACAGAGAAGGAGGGAAAAGTCAATTGGAGCCAAAGTCAGTGAAGCTGGAAGCGCGCTCATGATCACTTCCTATTGGGAACACGGCGGCTATGTCCATTTATATATAGAGTCTACGGTTTGAATTGATCCTTTTCGTATGTCCTCCGTCTATAACTTTGCCCATGTAATGAGGGATCCAGACTTAATGAAACCAGGGACAGTGAGCAGATGGTGACTTGATTAAGAAGCATTTCACAACAATGACAAGTGGTAGTGCATTCATCTTTCAGACATCCGTTAGACAACTTAACTGATCACAAGACTCTCTATGAAATATGGTCTTCGTTTCATTAGCTTTGGTTGGTGAAGCAAGCATATTTATTCAAACTGATTTGCTACACTCTATAAACCCAGTTTTCCCCATGTAGTTTGAAGTAATAGTAAACTAATTTAAAAAACAACTCAACTATTATGTTTAATGTTGCAACGAATCCCATGTCTGTACAATATTTACAGTAATAAATCACTGGCAATTACATTCAGCATACTCCACTGGGTTAGAAAAAATATATAAACCAAATGTAATATAAGATGTAGTGCTTTCAATGTACCAGAATGGGCTTTGAACGCCTCAGAGAGCTCCAAAGGCAAATGCTGGAGCACATATTTTACTATTTAAAATTTCCTCTTTACTATAATAGTTCCTGACATGCTCCTTTCAAAAACTCTCAAAACTGGAGCAGGCTTTTAACATTTTTTAATAAAAGCACTGAAACTTTTAAGGGGTTATTTTAATTAATTTGGAAGGTGTAGTAACCTGTTGGGATGAACCTGTCCACTTTCTCTGTTGCTAATTGAAAAAAAAAAAAAACTAATAGAGAAAAAATGAATGCTCCATTTTGGAAATTCATGTGAAAATAACAAATAGTGTTTCATCTTGTGACAATGAGCAGATCCATATCAAACATATTACTTCTCTTTCATAACTTTGCGTCAATGGGGAGGCTTGCAAATGCTTTTACGCTTGTACATTTTAGTCTGACATCTTCTCCATAGAAACGTCCAGGGAAACGCTTTGTTCTTTCTGCACTTGAGGAGCAGAGCCACTACACTATTCTGTAAAACACCTCTGTAGAATAATGATGGCACTACCTGTTTTATCATTCGACTTCCGTGTACTACAAGTTTAAACCTGGAGGGATCTGGCCAAACTACACTTTCATTCACACTGTCTAATAGATCACCTCTTCACGTTAGCTTTAACATACTGAATGATACAGTAAGGTTAAACAGCTGTAAGGTAGTTCCAGTAGTTCCAGAGTCATGATGGAACGCAATATTATAATGACTAAATAGTTAATCACATAACAGAACATACCTCATTAGGGCCACAAACTACAAACAAGGGACAGGAGAGATGTGTTACAACCGTAGACTGTATATATAAATGGACATAGCTAATCTGCTTGTCACCGCATCCAAATAGGAAATGAGTTTGGATGCACTTCTGGCTTTGTCGACTAATTCACATTCTATTGAAAAACCGTCATCCCTCTCTTTGTAACGGCTGCTGTCAGACTCGTCATTTTGGCCTTAAAATGTTCATATTAACCCACTCTACATAAACCTCTGTTTTTTATTTTTGTTATTTTTTCTCCAAATCAAGATATGAACAGTGTAAGGTATTTTCTAGCAATGCAGCACTACATCAGATGCAGAGCAGTGTGGGGGACTACAAGGACCGTGGACAAGAAGATAAACACCTATGATCTGGTCTTGTGATTAAAGCTGCTTCTTATCTGTAGCCCCCCACTATGAGAGGGTCATAATCAATAATCAATAATTATCTATTATCTTGTTTTATTTGTTTTATTTTTTATCTTTTTTTTGCATGTACGATTTTCCTTCTGTTCTCTATGTGTGCGGTGCAATGCTGGAATTTCCCCACTGTGGGACTAATAAAGGCATATCTTATCTTATGTTATCTTATAAAACAATCACATTGTTTGACTTTGCCTAAAGGTTTCTTAACATGTGACAACATGCTGACCAGAAGAAGACCCACCTCACACACTCACACACACACGCACACGCACGCACGCACGCACGCACGCACGCACGCACGCACGCACGCACGCACGCACGCACACACACACACACACACACACACACACACACACACACACACACACACACACACACACACACACACACACACACACACACACACACACACTCACACATTGGGAGACCCTATAAAAGCTGTCAACATGCACATCTCAGGACTCTCTTCCTATCCTTTCCTGAGAGTCCGTTGCTTCATTGTTCACTTTACCTGTGTGGAACTCATGAAACCCTTCTGACTTTATACTTTAGTCTCTTGCTCCACTTTGACTCCTGCACCAGAAACTAAAAACAACAGTAATAACAAACTAATCTAATACCTTCTTTCCCCGAGGTCACTCCTGCTAGCGTTAGCAGGTTTGACTGACAGCACTGCTAAGCGCCCATTCCCTGTTAAACCAGTGGTGCAGTTGGGAAGGGGTGTTACCTTTAACAGCCTCGCTCCGGATTGGCGCTTTGGTTGCTATGATACTCGTGGTAGGAATTCCAAATATGGAACTTGGCTCCAAATTCGCCCCTGTAATTGCTCGTCTCGACGAGCTGCATTTGACTCGAGCCGAACGCTGTGGGTGACGTCACACTCACTTATTCCACTTCTTTATACAGTGTGTGGTTACAGCAAACATTACTGTATAGATTCAGGCAAAAATGGAAAACACAAGAGAACATGACTGATCATGGTATTTATAGATAAGTAGCTAGATAAAAAAAAGTACAAACATAACAATTACATTTAATCTTGCCATTTTATACAAAACATTGTCAAATATCTCCCTCCTAAGTCTGAACTCTGCTCCAGACAGCAGACAGCTTTCACTGCCGCAAGATCCGCTGTAGACTTTAACAATTTAAAATGACTGAATGTCAATCTCTATTATATCTCTCAATCTTAAACTCAATTAAAATGTCAATCATTGCACAGCCCTAACTGAAGGTATACTTTCAACAAGAGGGGGGGGGGCACAATTACCAAAATAAAAAGCTTTATGTTTTACACAATTTTGCTCAAAAAAACTCTTAACCTCAATTCTTTTAAGTGGGCCAAGAAAACATTGTAGAGCAGTCACCACGAGTCAAATGCACTACAACTGTCAGCACTTTTAATGAATCTAATGAGGTTACACAAGTTTGCAAAGTGTTTATCTGGGTTTGTTGAATATTAAAGTTATTACCAGGACAAAATTAATGAATAATTCAAACCTAACCTTGTATCCTTACAAACAAGCAAGAGCCCACTAGGTGAATTTTTACTTTTAGTTGAAGGTTGCCGTCAGTCTGTGCTGCTCCATGATTCTTGTCAAATGAGACCCAGTGGGAGCAGGACGAGTTTAGTAAAATACATATGGTACACTAGGGTAGCAGTGTCCACTTGTGACTTTGTTTGAGCTGTGGGACAGAACTGGGACAGGTCTAAACCAGGGCAGGCTCTGATCCACTGAGAAACATGTCTCTATGTGGCAGGTTGTCCGCCCTTCGTTAAGCCCTCACATCTCCTCCATATTTCATCGCGCTCATTCATATTCACTCACACTCGACTTGTGGACACCGATAAAAGAAAAAATACTTCAGGGAGAGACTTTAGAAGGAAAATTGTCAACAACAACGTGAGGGTAACGGACATGTGCTTGTAAGATGAGTCAGAGCTGGTTTCAATCTTACGGTATTAAAACTTGAATGAGTCATTTTCTAACCGTGTTTCTGTTGATTACTTGCAGAGATGGCATGGCTCTCCTGACTAAACTCTCATTAAAGTAGGAAGGGAACAGCGCACGTCTGAAATTGAACCACAAATAGCCTGCTGCCGAGAGTTCATAGTTGTTGTCTTAACATTTTTGGAACGATTGGAAAACTACATCCACAGGTTTCAGAGTACACATAATGTTTATTTCTGTGTATATGAAAAACAGCCTAGCCCAAAATGTTAACAGCTTAAAGGCCTTATATTACACAAAACTGACTCTAGTGAGCTTTAGACCATGTTATACTGCTGGTACGTCATCAAAAACATACCTGGAGTAGTGTTTAATTTCATTCACACATGTTTGAGTCTACATCTCCAAAGCTCAAAGTTCTAGTGCAGTAGAGATAAAACAACTCCAGGACTGAAATCATCCAATTGATTCTAGTGAAGGTGTCCATCCATCCATCCATCCATTTTCTTCCGCTTATCCGGGGGCCGGGTCGCGGGGGCAGCAGTCTAAGCAGGGACTCCCAGACTTCCCTCACCCCAGACACGTCCTCCAGCTCCTCCGGTGGGACCCCAAGGCGTTCCCAGGCCAGCCGAGAGACATAGTCCCTCCAGTGTGTCCTGGGTCTTCCTCGGGGCCTCCTCCCGGTGGGACATGCCCAGAACACCTCCCTAGGGAGGCGTCCAGGAGGCATCCTGAGCAGATGCCCGAGCCAGCACCTCAGCTGGTTCCTCTCGACGTGAAGGAGCAGCGGCTCTACTCCGAGCTCCTCCCGTGTGACTGAGCTCCTCACCCTGTCTCTAAGGGTGCGCCCAGCCACTCTGCGGAGGAAAACTCATTTCGGCCGCTTGTATCCGCGATCTTGTCCTTTCGGTCATGACCCAGAGCTCATGACCATAGGTGAGGGTAGGAACGTAGATTGACCGGTAAATCGAGAGCTTTGCCTTTCGACTCAGCTCCTTCTTTACCACAACGGACCGATACAGCGACCGCATTACTGCAGACGCTGCACCGATCCGCCTGTCAATCTCGCGTTCCATCCTTCCCTCACTCGTGAACAAGACCCGAGATACTTGAACTCCTCCACTTGAGGCAAGGGCTCACCACCCACCCGAGAGGGGCAAACCACCCTTTTTCGGTCGAGAACCATGGCCTCAGATTTAGAAGAGCTGATTCTCATCCCAGCCGCTTCACACTCGGCTGCAAACTGCCCCAGTGCCTGCTGCAGGTCCTGGCTCGAAGAAGCCATCAGGACAACATCATCTGCAAACAGCAGAGATGAGATCCTGTGGTTCCCGAACCAGACCCCCTCCAGCCCCTGGCTGCGCCTAGAAATTCTGTCCATAAATATAATGAACAGAACCGTTGACAAAGGGCAGCCTTGGCGGAGTCCAACATGCACCGGGAACAAGTCTGACTTACTGCCGGCAATGCGAACACAGCTCCTGCTCCGGTCATACAGGGACCGGACAGCCCTTAGCAAAGGGCCCCGGACCCCATACTCCCAGAGCACCCCCCAAAGGACACCACGGGGGACACGGTCGAATGCCTTCTCCAGATCCACAAAACACATGTGGACCGGTTGGGCAAACTCCTATGAACCCTCGAGCACCCGATGGAGAGTATAGAGCTGGTCCAGTGTTCCACGACCAGGACGAAAACCACACTGCTCCTCCTGGATCCGAGGTTCGACTATCGGCCGGACTCTCCTCTCCAGTACCCTGGAATAGACCCTGAAGGTGTGTGGATTTTAAAAACGCAGCGGAGCACTTGCACTTGTATTACCGCATGACATCACAAGGTGGAACAGATCCTTTTCCGTTTGAGAGAAGAACATAGCCTAAATATGCAGGATTTGTGTGTTAAGCATGTGTGAATGAAACAAAACACTGGTCCCGTATCCATGGACACTGCCCGCAACAAATTTATTGGACTTGCATCTCAAAGCAGCATGACTTTGTGGCCTGTGTCTTGAGCATCATGAAGGGATCGCAGACATGAACCACTAGGGAAAGTTCGTATTGAGTCCGTGGGGGGGTCCTCCCATCCCCGTCTGGTCCACTATCACAGCAGTGCAACAATATTCCCCTCAGGTCATCACACTATTGAACTAGTAATGGGCAATCTCACCACTGTCCCCCTCTGCACCAGCTCATTCTACACCCAATGTTTATAAAGCCACTGCTGCAGCCCTGTTTACACTGGCCACACTGGTACTCTGTGTTTGCTTGGATGTGTTTATACAAAAGTAAGCATGTAAGGTTGATATACACGTGTTTTATTTTTACTTTTAACATTGTGTGAACTTGGTTAGAAGTTGTTGATATTGTCAATAAAATATTACCAATGAGATGTTTTTATGTGTGTGTGTGTGTGTGTGTGTGTGTTAATGTGTATATTTTAATCTGTAACCTGGTTTATTTTCATTTTTTCCGCACCGCTGCTTCTATAATACATTTTATACAGTGAAGATCAAATAACAACTGCTTACATTTATGCAATAGTCACACATGGCGCATCTCATCAGGAGGCACTTTAATCATGTCTTTCTAAATTGGATCAAAATCAGTCTCACAAAACCACTATTTCAAAGAGAATTTTGAGTTTTGAGCAGCAGTATCTTTTAATACACCAATAAGCTGTCACTGCCTTGTTTTGTCAGATGGTTGGACAACAGTGTAGAGAAATCTCCAGTGGAAAAGTCATGAAAATCCTCTTTAATGATAAGCAGGAAGTGCCAACAGAAACATCAGAGCTCCTGCCAAGCTCACAGCAGCACAGACATATACACAGATAGATATAGATATAATTATGCACAACATGATCAAGAAACTTATTTAGCAACTTCTTCATTAGGTCTACTGGCATGTAATGTATATGTAATGTCATTCATAAAGTCAGGGGACTACAGATGAAAAAGAGCCTTTCTGGCACATTTACAGACATGTTCATTAATATGCACTGTCTCTGTTATGAATAAATAAATAAACAGCAAATTCACATAAGATACATTTTTGAGAATGAAACTAGCTCTAAAGCATTACATGAAATAGTTACTGTTATCTCTAAAAGGTATTTTGTCGTTTGCTTGTAGATTCAATTCAATTCAGTTTGATTTATACATGTACATTTAAAAATCACGTTCAACTGCTGCTGTAAAGTGCTGTACATAAAAAGTCAACAAAAACAAACATACTGGGAATACGATACATAGGAAAAGTATAATAAAGCACAAAGAGATCCTGTCTACTATTAAATGCCAGGGAGAAGAGGTGGGTTTTCAGTCTAGTCTTAAACTGTGTCAAAGACTGAGAGGATCTGACAGGATCATTCTAGAGCAGTGTCTAATAAAATATGTTACACTGCAGTCTGCTTTATGAGGCCTATGCCAGATATTGAAATTTTTAAATCGAAACATTGACTTTGGCTGGGTGTAGATGTGAGGGCATTAAGGGTTAGCACTTAGCAACTACAGCAAATAGAAAGTTCACTCACCCTCCTTTGATATAATCCAGGAAAGTGTGATCCGACTCCACGTTGAATGACAACAAGGACACCTGAGGGGAGAGGGGCCCAAACAAATCATCTTTAGCTTTGTAATTAAGCCATGCCAGTGCTCCCAAATTACCAACTGACCTCAGCACTAACCGCCCGCTAAATAACTTATCTTTGCACAGGCTGCATATTAGCATTAGCATCACAGAGGAGCCGTCAGCAGAGAACCCAGCTCATGTCTGGGAGCATTGATGGATAACTGGCCACAGATTTTAATTACACTGCCACTAGGATCAGCAGGAGCAGCCGAAGCAGTGAACAAGACGGGATAATATGCGTAGTTTATAAACATTGTCACGTCAACTCACTGATAGCTCCCTAATAGCTGTCTTTAAGATGGAGTCCGCCTCATTTAATAGAATGGAAATGTTTTACAAATTTACTGATCCAGCCTTAGTATAGGTGGACAGAGGCTAGTGTGTGCGTCACTGGGGAACCTTTGAAAAACATTAGAGCAGTTAGATTTATTAGACTCATGCATCACAGCAGACAGGGGGTGTCAGGAGGGATGCTCTATGTAACTTTTCTGGTGAGAAGGTCTGCCACCTGCTCATCACCATGATGATGTTAATGCTTGCCTGGAATGTTCTATAGTATGGTATTAAACACATCTATCTGGCATACATTGTTGTTGTGTTGTTTATTGCTCAAAAATACCCAGAGAAACGTGTTTTCTTATCAATAGCTTGATTGCCTCTCCACAGATATAACCTGGTGGCATATGCTGCTGGTCTCCATGAAAGTTTAATGCTGTACTGTGGAACATTCTAAGCAAAGCAATAATGGAGACAATAGAGAAAAGACCCTCCGACAGAAAAGATACACAGTGCACTTTTAACTGCTCACACATGCATGAGTATACTAGGTTAGTTACAGTTACATGTCAATAGCATTTCCTCCCATCACAGTCACACATTTTTATATAACGTTTTTCCACCTTCGGGACACTCAAAGCACTTTACATCAAGCAGCCACTCACCCATCCACACACACATTCATACACCAGTGTACACATACATTAGGAGGTGAGGTGGGTTAAGTGTCTTGCCCAAGGACACAATGACACTAAATACATTCATTTGTGAGAGCTGGAATTGAACCACCAACCTGTGGGTAAGCGGATCTGACCAGCTCTACAAATGATGTTTATGTCGAGAGTGGGATTCTAACCACCAACCCTCAGATCAGTGGACAAACACTCTACCAACTGAGCTACTAACCTGTATAACTTTATCATAAGTTCTTCTCTTACACTAACTTTAAGTTCTATTTTACAGCATTCATAAGTCTCCTCTTTAGTGCTTTGAGTCTCCTGTGTCTAACGCAGACATGGACAAACTACACGGCCCTTTGGCCTTATTAATCCGGCCCGCCGAACGTGACCAAATTATATTAAAACAGGTGAGGGTCAACCTTGTTCAGTTTACCTTTTCAACAAATTGTTGATCTTTTGGCACTTGATAAAACTGTATGTAAGTTTTTCTGCTGTGTTTATTTAACAGAATTTTTTAAAATTAATGATTAATTTAATTAAAGCATTGGGAATTTGTACAATGAGCCTTGTATATTCATGCTTTGCTATATGTTACAGGCCAAATCTCTAATGTAATATATATATATATTTTTTTTAATATCCTAGTCCCTCCTGTCTGTCAAATTTTAAAACCCATTGTGGCCCGTGAGTCAAAAAGTTTGCCCACCCCTGGTCTAACCTCATCAGAGTTGTATATCCACTTTCCATTCTCTGTAAATGGCCAAAATATCTCAGTCTGACATCTCTTTACTAACCACGTTCCATGCCGATAGCTTCACATAATATTATTCTGCTGTTGGCTATGGTCAAATTCTTACCGTTCCTGAGTTTATATATCTCTTCTTCTTGAGTTTCTTCTTGGCGTTGACCACCTATAATAGAAACAGCAATGAAAAAACATTTAACTTGTGCATACTTTCTGCTTTTTGTACCCCACAGGCAAGTAATAACCACATCTTTGTCCTCCCACCTCTGTCTGTAAGTGTAATGGGGCATACAGCCTGAATCCAATATGAGCCGTATAGTAGGTGTGAATGAGATAGCATTGATCATGCCTGGAAGCGTAACCAGGATTATATAAAGCCATTTTGATTCACTTGGAGGCTCAGAGCCAGCTCTGTGCATTCTCTGTGCATTGTAAGCTTCAGGCCTTTTGGGAACATGCTCTTATCTAGATTTGTTTGTGAATATTGACAGATAAAAATTATGAATTTTATAGTGTGTCTTGTAATAGAGGTGGGTTAAAAGGTGAAAGTGATAAGAGAAAAAAGGTGGAAAAAACATATTTAGGTGCATCAAGATTAACTCAGGTGTATCCAGCAGCTGCCAAAAGGAACGCAACGGTCTGCAAAATGTATTTCAAAACTTTGATGATGCAATAAACTACACTACATCTACATCTGGTGCTGAAAAATTGACTAATTCATAGATCGAACATATTAGCATTTTTCTGGCATTTATTATTGTAACCTATAACATCATGAATTTATATTTTGTTCATGGTAAACTGCAATATTTATCTAATATAGGCCATGTGCATTGACTTCCTCTTTAAAACTGCCCCACCTCTTTGTGGTAAGCAGAGGATTTTCATGTTTGTGATTTTAATGTTGAGAAATGGCTATGAGACATTTCTGGACCCTGCATGTTTAACCCAGAGTCGGAATTATAAATACTCTTAGTACATTTTATTATTTCCGAGTTCCCAAGGCATTTACAATTTGTTTGTGGACTTTCGTAAGATGAGTCACATGTGTAGTATATGCAGAGGTGGAATGTAACAAAGTAAAAGTAGCAAAATATTGTACTTAAGTATACATTCATAGGTAGCTGTACTTTACTTAAGTAGATTTTTAAGTGGATACTTTTAACTTTTACTACATATAAGAGAAAGAATCTGCTATTTCTATTCCACAAAATGTTTCAACTTTTTTATTATTGTTTGAGACCTGCTGAAAAGGCTTCATCTGTAACACATTTGTAGTTCGAGCAAACAAAAAGAAAAACAGCTAGAATAAAAAAGATTGATTCACTTGTTTCACTTGTTGAACAAAATTCTGCAAAAAATCTACACCAAATTCACTACATTTGAAGCTTTATTAGATCTCAAACTGTGCAAAATGCTTTTAACTTTCACTCTTTAAGTACATTTTTAATGGGTACTTTTATACTTTTACTTGAGTATTCCTTTGTTCTGGTATCTGTACTTTTACTTACATAACAAAATTGAGTACTTCTTCCACCATTGAATATATGCACCAAAATAAATCCATGCATCTCTGAAGCAGACGCCTAAAGGGATTCTCTCAAATACTACCAGCACATAAAAGCTTTGACATGTACTCTTCCTCCTATCACCTCCTGCCCACATATTTTCAGATCCTCCAACACACTCTGCGCTTGTTACACTATGACTGTCAGACTACGTCACACACACATCACCCTCAATTACACCAGAGCATGTTAGCATTAGCCGCCTGTCACTGCTCCTCACACCGCTAATGTTTGTGTGGGCCGAAAGCACGTCAGATTGGCTCCATCGAGATACTGAGATACTCCAACAACATGGGCTATGACCTATTCACAATGTTTTGGATCAAATATTAGTACTAAAAGGTGGAATCGCATTGTTTTGGTCTTAAGGTCATGGCTTTAAAGGGCAATTCTAAGACTCTGGGGGGAAAAAAAATTGTGAAAGCTTTTTAAAAAAATATTATTATTATGCTAATTCATTTTGATTGCTATGTAAGTATGATTTGTAGCTTTCCAATCAGTAAGTCTGTCGCTGTATGGTATAGCAGCAATTTGTCATTATGTAATATCCATTGAAAAGCCACAATATGGGCCTTATTAAACTTAATTTAACAGTTTTTCAAAGCTCATAAAAATGTTGGTCGCACCATCTAAAAGCCATATCAGGCCAAGGGCGGGTCATAATGAACTGCTTCTATTAGATTACATTTTGAGGGGTTGTTCCTACAGGCTACAACGGGCAAGCGGTGATTTCAGGACAGGTCTGATATTTGAGTGAAAAGACCCAACTTCACAACTTGTATGATTCAATGGGCTGGATAAAATCTGGACTTGATAACATCTCACACAGTTCAGCTTCTGAGGTGAAGAATTTCAAAGATGAAACTAGTAAAGTTAAAATGTGTCAAAAGTCTGGCACACTGTTCGCTGAAGGAAATTGGGTTTTGCAAAAGCGTTGGTATATTCTTTTCAAGTATTATATGTAAAATGTTAAGATCTTTTGAGTGCCTCTCGCCTCGCTCACAGTAATTTGCATAGTGATTGGAGGTGTAGAAGTTTAAATATATGCTATATATTATAATATCCTGGAGACCCCAAACTTTTTTTTTAATCAAGGGCCACATATTGAAGCAAATAGGTTAACCTTTCTGGTCCCCATAGGGAAATCTGTCTGCTGCTAGGGCAACCTGTCAGGAGCAGTGAGCAAGGCTTGGTCAGGACTACCTAAGCTGGAGGATGTTACCTTTTGTGCATGTTTTGGTTCAAAGCAGTGAATCCAAAAAGTTGCATTGATCTGAGGTCTGATTGTGCCACCACGCATTTATTACGAATCAATTTCTTATGGATTTTTTACTTCTGTTTGCTCAAAGCCGAAGCTTGAACTCAAAAACTTTAATCAGGATGTTTCCACGAATACGGTAAAAGTAACCCCTCAAATCATATGACAAGTACTTTTTATTTCACAAATGTGGAGTAGAAAGTACAGATACCTGCTCTTAAATTTAGTGAAGTGAAAATCAAAAGTACTATAAAATTGACTTAAGTAAACTACAGATGCCTAAAAATTCTACATCAGTACGTTCTACGTTGAAGCAAAAAGTACTAGTCAAGATCATATGACAATTCACCAGGAAAGAAAGAAAAGGATGCTGCATTTTGCCCTTGGACCATAATTTGGACACAATTACTGTGTGCGTTTACCTATACAAAATCACAAAAAGGTCAATCTAAATATTGTTAACCTGCCCGGTGTAACACCGACAACATGGCAAACACAGTGGCACCAAACCACTGTACTGTACTTGTCTTTTTCCTCATTAAAATTCTAAGGTTTGGTGAAGGGTAATTCATGCATCTTTAGTGCCATGTCAGCTCTGTGAAAAGGCCAGCTGGGGTCACCACTTTCCTCTCCTCTCACCTCTCCCCCTTTTCCCCTCTCCTCTCCTCCTTAAACCACCGCCATGACTAATTCAGAGCCTAATAGAACATGGCAAGTGTTTTAATGAGCCAAACCAAAGAAGCCTCCAAGCAAATCCACAGTAACACCAAATCTGACCCTCTGAGAACTTCACTGAAAACCGGACCCCATTTTAATCAAGAGTAGCTTTCATATCAGTATTCAGGACATGTAGTCTCTGTGGCACCATTTAACCTACCACCCGCTTAACTTCAGGTAAAGACAAGCAAGGCTATTGGTAATTCTCACAAAATTGAGACTCTTGTTGAACTTAGGATAGCACGACCTTGCCATTCAAAAGAGCAGGCCTATAACAGAAGTTAGTTTTAAGCGCTGCCCTCTAGAGTTTAAAATTTGTACACGTAATAGCCCTGGGCACAGTAATTTGTGAGTCTCAGATGTTCCCACTTCCCTACAGAGAATAAATACTCCTACGTATAAAGGGCAAGCAGTCAATACAGAGGATAAGAATACTGAGGTCAGACTAGCTCCGAGTGCAAGGATAAAATACAATAATACAGTGGTTACAGCTGTCCATCACTTTGAATGGAACAGTTACCTATAGTCTGTTACTATGAGAGATGTTTGTGTGCACTCACCTCAAAGACACACTGACCCCGGCACAGCTGCGTGTAGCAGGTAGTGAATTCTCCGATGAAATCATGGCTGTGTAAAGAAACAAAACACCTCCAGTCAATGGATGCAAATAAAACATCGACACCCTATTAAATAAATGAAAAACTTCAGATGGAATGTGTTCAAGTGATCCCGAGACAATGTAATTAAAGGGCCCATATTATGCTATTCTCTGATCCAGTGACGTGCGGTCAGAGGAGGCAGGGGCCATCATCACAGAGAAAAAATAAATGAAATGGTTATATCTATCCAATGATTTGTACAATAAAGTTATTTTCTATTTAACTTTGCAATTTTAATTATTTTTTCAATTCAAAATCGCTGAATTTTTATGTTTACCATTGAAGAGACACGTGGTGAGGCACTGGTCGTTCGTGCCTCACATAGACTGACTGTGCTGTAGCACATCTGGTTTATTTGTTTGTAAATCTGATTGTGACGACATCAGTGCCTCACCAGCCATGAACCTCACCGCACGTCACTGCTCTGATCCATGTTATAATGTTGTTTCCTCATCAAGAACATACCTGGAGCTGTGTGTTGTTTCATTCACACATGTTGAGGCTGAGTTCTTCTCTCAAACTGAAAACACTCCGTTCCACCTTGTGATGTCATGTGGTAATATCGGAAGTGCTCCACTGTGTTTTTAAACTTCATACACTTTTACCAGAAAAAATTGAACAATTTAAGCCCTGGAGTTGGCAGCCTCTACTGAACTAAAGGTAAAAGGTAGCCGTTAGCTTGAAAACTACCACAACATGACAACACAAGGTGGAACAGAGCATTTTGAGCTTTTGGAGTTGTAGACAATAATAATAATAATGCCTTACACTTGTAATGCGCTTTATCAAAGCGCTACACTGAAGTCATTATTCGTTCACTCCACACTTGGTGATGGTAAGCTACTATTGTAGCCACAGTTGCCCTGGGGTAGACTGACGGAAGCGAGGCTGCCAGTTTGCGCCATCGGCCCCTCCGACCACCACCGATCATTCACACACACACACCACTTTCATACTAAGCAATGTGGGTGAAGTGTCTTGCCTAAGGACACAACAACAGAACTTGGTCCGAGCTGGACTCAATCCTCCGACCTTCGGGTTGGGAGACCAATGCTCTAACCACTGAGCCACTGTCGCCCCGACACACTAATAATAAAGGGTTACTCAAATATGTGTGAATGAAACAAAACACTCTGAGTATGTTTTTGATGAGGTAAGAATATTATAACATTGCTAAGAGGTCACAAGAGCTGCGCCACAAGCATGGAAACAACTCGGCTGGAGGGAGCCACACCAAAAAGACCCGCTCCAAACTGGCCTCAAGTGAACCGGCCAGTGGAAAAGAGGCTATGTAGGATCGTGAAGTAGGATACACACAGAGCCCAAGGAGTTTTTTTTTCTATATATCCATGGCAGGGATGTGACCAGACTGAGATGTTATGGATAAGTTGTGATATAAACTGAGAGGAACTAAAGCCCTCTTACCTTCCATCTCGGTCCCAGTCATAGATTTCCACTTTGATCGTTCTGAAAAATACAGCACAGAGCACATTGGGACTGCTTGCTTGTAGTAAACATCGGTATCTCCATAAAAAAAAATCATACATTTTAGCTACAAATATGCATCAAAGGACATTTTCCATAATGACAAAATAACAAAATGAGGCTCAAAGTATTTTGAAAAGGGGCATGTGCATTATCTAAGTTCCAACAGTATCAAAAAATTGCAAAAATACCATAATCAAACAAATGGCCAGAGTAAACAAAAGGAAAAGAATTGTATGGAGGTTTGCAATGAATGCTGCCTAATCAAGGACTATACATATCAAATAATATGCAGATCCAAGCCCTGCAGAAATCCAGGTGTGCCAACCACTCATCCCATAAGATTTCAAGATGGAAAATCAGCTAAACGCAGAATTGGCTGAAAATGAAGAGTGCCAGATCAGATAGAGAGATTTGTGGAGCGTTTTGTGGCACGGCCCTATCAGCGGTCTCCAGTCATGTGTGACAGGTCCGGCAGCAGCAGCAGGCGGGACGGGGCAGAGGCGGGAGGTCCTGCTATCCTGCCCTGACCTCCTCCCATCTGCCCTAAATGAAGACACTCATCCCTTGCTCCTTATTGAGAGGAGACAGAGAGGTTTGTCTAGTAGTACTCAAACACTTGTCATCTGCGTGTGAGGTCTAAACGCCCCTGTTGACTGACGGACAGATAAACAAATGTGTTTTGACATTCAGACAGCGGCAGCCCATGCGGCGGGGTGTCAGTGTGTCAGCGTTAACCTTGTGTGATGCTACTTCAGTTCCCATAATCTAGTGATGAGAGAGGAAGCTATACCTACAGTATTCCAGGAGTATATGGTTTTAGATAGTGGCTTATTGGTCAGTGTTCCTGCCTCTTAGTGATGCAGTTGAGGGTTTGATTCTTGGGCAGACAAACTTAGACATTGCTAAGTGGAGTCTGCAAGTCCTTGATTGTTGCGACGGGTTCTTTCCGACTTAAATATAGCCATAGTAACTGAATGTGAGAGTGAAAGTCTGTCTATACAGCAATGAATTCAAAGGGCTAATCGTCAGTCTGTGAATCACCAAACAAGTATTTATCAGCAGGGGGTAGTACAAATTCTGCTGCTGTTCCCTAATCTTTGCAACAGATTTTACTATTTTGTAAAAATGTGTAAGACTAATCACTATTCTGAGTTTATGCACATAATACATTTTTGGAGATGCTTTAGTGAAAAATGGCTATGAGAGAAATTCTGTCTTCCTAATGCTTTGTGGTGTTGACAGTTTAAAACACGACACAGATTCAAAATAGTGATAGATTTTTTTCTCATATACTTTCCGTGCCGCTAACCCAATTAGCCTGTGCTCCCAGCCGAGTCGCATGGCCAGAACCACCTCTGCTGACACCTGCAGAGGATAGGCCCAAGGTTTGACGAGACGATTTGAGCATATCTCATAAATCCACTGCACCATCTCCTGTCAGCTTCCACACAAACCAGCAATCTCCACTTTCTACCCCTTATTTTTATTTCCCTGTCTGTCTCCCAAGAGTCCTGTTACTCTCGGCATAGATTCTGATAAGATACAGGAGATGCCACCAGAGCAGCCAATCAAATACCCCAAAAAGATGGTTTGTGAAAATCAATGGAAATGCTGGCAAGGTGGCGTCTAGCTTGAGATAGCGAAGTAATAATTCCCTGTTTGAACAGTGGATAAAATAACAGAGGAAGATCAATGCTGTCTAAATTTGACACTTTCCAACTTGTTCCGTCGGACATAGATTTTCTCACTTCAAGTCAGAGCCATCAAGGTGCAACCAACCGGGTAGAAGAGCAGACTGTAAAAATGTTAGGAAGGATACAAGGATGACCTAAATCAGATTATCCCAAATTGAAACAATTTTAGATGATTATTTAGGCAGATGTTGTCTAACTAGGGTTGTCAAAAGCCTAGATATTAATGAGTTGTAAAATTAGTATTGAAACTAGATAACAGCGTTTCAGTTTTATGCAGCAAAAACCTGAAACAGTCTTTCTGAAGATGTGAGGCCTCTGCTCTGACAATGTCTAAATCGAGGCTGAAAATGGTTCTGTTTAGCTGAGCATATGACTGAAAGGTTTTTGTTTTGCACTTGTCTCTTTACTTTATTACTTCTGTTTTGATTTGTTGTATTGTGATTTTAATGTCTTTCTTATCTTCGAAAGCGTTTTGATTTACTTTGCGAACGAATTGCACTATACAAATAAACTTACCTTGACTTATTTGAACAAGAATTGATACTGGGAATATAAACCTCACATAGGAAAAAATGTACCTTTTGGAATGGTCATGGTCTATAGCTGAACAGAAATATATAATAATAAGACTGCAAGGTAAAATTATAGAAAGAAAGCTTTTAAGATCATTGCTGTATTGTAATCAGTATTGAGCCTTTTTGTTAGTATAAAAATTGCGTTTTTATTCTTAACACTAGCTCTACTCCTTCTAAAACACTACTTCTGTGACCCATTTTGCAGACTTCTACCATTACCTGGCTCCTTTTAGATGACAAGACTTTTGCAGACGCAACTGTGCTCCTGTAAACCATATTGATTTTGTGCTAATTTAATTTTTCCCTTCCATCCCTAATGCCCTGTTTAGCACATAAAAATCCCCCATTTCTGCCACAGTACTTGACAGTAACACTTATTCTGGCGTAGAAAATAAGACGATGGAAACCCAGGCTCCATCATGCTTGAGTGTACCTGTCGTAGTCTCCGTTGCACAGCGCTCTGACAGGAATGGAGAAGGGCTGCCACACTGGGTTCAGCGTGCTCTTTACCACCTCCGTCTTATGGCAGATGGTGAACCTGAAGATACAGGTCAGAAGTGATTTTAAATTCAACTCAGAAAACCTCTCCCCACTGCACCTACACTGCCTGCACTTAAAACAGCCGACCTCCCTCTGCTGGCCTCATCTGCCCTTCTCTTTTGATCATTCCCCACAGTTTTGATCGCTTTATTACAATGGATCTCAAAACAACTCTGAATAATGCCTCCCAAATCAGGCCCCAAAGGTTTTCATCCTGTTTTTAGACAACCTTGTGTGCGCAGCAGTTTTAGAGAAATCCTCTGTGTCGGAACGAAACTCTGGGGTAATTTTGAACACAAACAGAAGTGGTTTTGTAAAAGGAGCGACAGATGTGCTCATAACTGGATAATATGTTGTTTATTACACAGTTTCATCATCAGGCAAACAATATTTAAAGGGCCCATATTATACTATTTTCTGATCTGTTGTAATGTTGTTTCCTCATCACAAAAATACCTGGAGTTGTGTTTCATTTCATTCACACGTTTAACAAACCAATCAATTCTTCTCTTAAACAGAAAACACTCTGTTCCACCTTGTGATGTCATGTGGTAATACAGGAAGTGCTCCACTGTGTTTTTAAACTCTATAGACCTTCACTAGTATCATTTGGATGATTTCAGCCTTGGAATAGTTCATCTCCATTGAGTAAAAGGTAAAAGGTAGCTGTTTAACTTAAAAACTCCTTGACATCACAAGGTGGAACAGAGCATTTTGAGGTTTGGAGATGTAGACAGTCTAATAATTAAGGATTACTGAATGGGTGAATGAAACAAAACACAACTCCAAGTATGTTTTTGATGAAGTAACGACATTATAACATGGCTCACAAGAATCAATTTTTTTGTAATATAGGATCTTTAACAAAGATAAGGGGTAGCTAAAATTAATATTGTTAGAATACAGAGTTTAGTGAGTAATGGTGGTATGGATGGTAATTGCTCAATGTCATTCACCGGATTCCATTAATTTATTTTAATAGATCATTTTTTCAGACCAAGGTTAAGTTTGTTTTCATACCTGACAGTTGAAAGGAAACTAAACCTTGGTCTGAAAAAAAAAACAAAAAAACTATCAAACTAAAATATACAAATGGTAATGTTCAGGATCAACTTTTATGCGTTTTATCTTTTAGAAATTTCATGGCATGTGTAATTAATAATGTAACCCCTTCTGGGAGTATGACAAAACCACCAACAGGAGTAGTAACCAGTTTAAACCTGTTTAAGAAACAGGTAAAACTCACGTGCCATCTTCATTGCTTCTGTAGAAAACCATAAAGGGATCGGACTTCCCAAAAAAATCCTTCTTGTCCAGTTTGTTGGCACAGAATTGCATGGTGGCACAGTCCTGTGGAGGGAAAGAGATAGGGAAATAAAACTTAAGAACAGTGTGAATCTTCTCTGCCAGTGTCGTGTTTGTTTGTGCAAGCTGGTGCCAAGGAATAAAAGCACTAGACTGGCACCATATACAGGCAAAGTGCTGACTAAATTGTAATAAGCAAGTAGACTCCCAAACCTGCACAAGCATTCATTATCACTTCTTTATGCATCTCCAGTGTAACAGTGGCCCATGTTATAAAAAAGACAGCAGACTGGAGCCACTTGCTTTTGGATATAATCATAGTAATAGTACGAGAGACAATGCAGAGCTGTGCAAAGTAATGGCTTCTAAAATGGGGCTCGCAGAGGAGGGGGCTGTGTACAAAGAGGATATGGGGGGGTGCAAGTGCTGCTAATGATACATTACAAAGCCCGGTATTACCATAATTATGCTCATTTAGCTAGCATTTCACCGTGCGGTGCCATTTACAAGGACAATGAATATGCTTCATAATGCACTTGGTTCCACAGAGTCCACGCTGGTCAAGGTAATAGACAGTGTTGAATAATAATGAGGAAATATGGCAGACAGGTGCAAGGCGTAAACTAAACAGATAGGTCACCGCCTAGCTCAATTTAATTATTTTAAGTTATAACACTGAACGGCAACGATTCAACCGGGAGGGCAATTTGTATTTTTAAGCAATCAATGACACCTACATGTCCCAAATGTATATATTATACACAAACATTATACGCAAATTAATTCCCCAGTGGCCAAATAAAGATGGATAACAGGATAAACTTGTAATAATTGACTATTTAATGATGTTAATTAATTTCCTAATCTCTTTCATTTCGAGTTGTCTAACAAATATAATAAAAGACTGAATAAGACTGTAAAAACAAGGCTCTAATCTTCTACGAATATTTTTTTTTACGCAGATAAATTGTACCATTTAAAGATGCCCGGTTCAATAACAGGATGTGTCTGACAAACATCTACATAATCTGCCTTAGGATTCAACATTACTTTTGAATATTTCATCCTTCCGACAGTGATGATGCAACCACCCTGTCATCACATTTTAGATATCAAAGACTGGCCCCTTAGAGCAGTAAACAGGCGTTTTACTTCCTGCTGCTTGTAGGTTTGAGGGTGTAAACGTGGAGCTATTAGATCAGACTCTGCTAAGCCTTAGTTCAAACCTCCATCGATCGATTTGACCCACATCAGAGCCATGTTCCCACTGTGACCGGGCCCTTACTGCCCCATACCACAGAGAGATATAGGAGCCATATACAGTCGACGGGGCCAGTACAGGGCAGAGGCACACCTGGTGCAAGTACAAGTACATAAACTAGGTATTATAAAAGTAAGACTCAAGAAACAGAAATGGCTTATGGAAAAATTTAACTCCACATGTAATACTATGATTAGATTTTTTTAGTCTGTCAGATTGCGCATTTGTTGTTATTACACAAGATAATTGAAATCATGCTAAGCCAATTTTGGAAAAGAAATAATTGGGATTTTCTGCCAAGTATTGAGTTTGCAGTTAGATTTAAGATACAGCCTATTCTGTTCAGAGTATGCATTGCAAAGATATCTAAGAATATTCATGTTAATCCTGAAGTTGCCGTGGGCACCGCCATCATTATTAGGGTTGCATTATTTTACATGGGGCTGCTGATCTTGACAGCAAATACATTCTATAGGGACTATAAAGCTGTTTTAAAGCCTCCCAGAGAATCAGTGCAGTGTTGACTTGTTACTCACATTAACATTGACAAATCAACCTACTTTAAATCATATTTTTAAGGCAAAACTTTTCACAAATTGATTGCTTTGGAGAATTTAGAGGGAAAAGTGGGCATGGTCGAACAAGGTGAATACAAGGATGAAATATGAACTGATGGACACAATAAATACAAGAATCCCATAATTTATATTCTCAACCTTTGTGGTTTGATAAATGCGCCAAAGCAAAATGCCATCAAAACTGAAGGATGGTTAAACAAATGCAATATATTCTGCATCCCTAAAGCATCCATAACACCAGTTCAAGTGTTCTTTTCTTGTATGACATTTTGTATACTGACTGATTGCTCTGACACAGTTGTCGGACTATCACACACAAAGCTCCAGTCCTTTTGCTTTTGGAACATCAAGTTTGCAGATAAATAATCGGGGGTTAGCTAACAGAGTATATCCCACTAAAGTAAGACAGAAATTTTTAAAGCACAATTTTATTCCAGCAGCTTGCCCTCTCCGTCCTTAACACCTCATAATTGTGCCACTTTTAAGAGAGATGTGAGAGTTTAAAGTTTTGACAAACAAAAGCATTACATTTGCTCCCTGATGTCAATAATAGCTTTCTAACCTCTTGAGAAAACCAGCAAAAGTGATTAGCACTGTTGTTTAGCCCTGTTTCCAATCATCTCCCTGAGGATTTCAACCCGAGAGGTCTGGTAAGTGCTGATTAAAACAGTCAGTGGCCGCTCGTGGCTTCTGTGATTTACAATATAGACTGGAGCATTGCATGACATCTCAAAGTGGGTAAATTGGATATGAATCCGGCAAGTTATGATGACATCCTGTGTTGTTACAAGTTTTATACCCTTGATAGCTTTTGATAAACCTGCTAAATTTCTAACTTCACGCTGCGTCTCATTTGCGGATGAAAAAACTACAATGTCATAAAACTTCACTTCAGCCAGTTATATAGAGTTTAAAGTTGTTATTTTATTTTAACAATAGCTACAAGGTGTGCTGCTGTAGCCTTGACGTGGCCTTCACAATTATTATGTCGCAGCAAAATGGTGCTGTGAGCTTCCACATAACAGTATGTGGTGCAGGGTTCTCATTAACCAGGAAAAGGCAGAGGATTCAGAGGAGCTGGAGCTTTAGGTGCACCAGGGGAATACTTCTCACTGCTGTCCTGCTGTTTCTTTGCTCTGCCAGCACACAGCCGCTGCAGTGAGAGAGATGCAGAGTGTCACTGTGTGAGTGTGAGTGGGTTTTCAAAGGCTTGTAGATGTGTAGGTACTGTCGCTATAGGCATTTGGGATATGCATAGACATCACACACTGACATGGCCATAGTGATCCATGGGCCATTTCTGTTTTACACACACATATATGTAGTGACAAATAATGATTGAGACATTTCATCATATATGCTTTTCACAAGAACAGGCAGGTATTCTCATGACTATTAAAGTATTTGGACTGAAGTAATTATGTTTGAGAAGTTTGAGGTGATTAAAGTGACACGATTAAATAAAAGCTTTTGGTGACAGCTGATGGTCGTGTTTATCTTGCTGCCCTTTCCTAGTTGGAATTCCAAACTTGAGAGTGTTACAAATGGCATCACCAAGTTTAGACATTAAGAAACACCATATAAATCTCAAAGACAAACTGCAAAAATGAAAACTAGCTTTGCTAACTTTTTAACTTTTTCTTTAAGTATTTTCCTTACCTACAATTCACAGTGGATTCACTACATTTGTAAGACCCCAGTGACACGGAGGTGACTCATGCAGCAGAGATGTACTCACTTCAAGTACTTACATCCTAGGTTGTGTGTTGAAACTACACAGCAGAAACTACACAGTCTCGTATTTGAGGAGAGAGGTGACATTGGTGTCAAAAATATATAAAATGTTCACAAACATTTCATTGTTAGAACTGAGTTTAACAATTAGTGAACATAATACATTGATTCTGGAGATTGATTCTATCTTTTTGTTTTAAAAATTATCCCCAAAACCCATGCAAACATTACAAGAAAATACATTTTTTATTAATTAAGAAGATTAACATTATATTAAAACATTAGAACTAGCCACACCCATTCAATGTATTTCTCCTCATTTTGATCTAGATACAGATGAAGATACAGAGCTTTGACTGCATCTCAGAGTTGTAGTGGAGCCACCAGGCAGTGTGCAGTACACTCAGAGCCAGAGAAAGCTGCCAGAGGAGGAGCCTTTGATCTACACTGTCACTGACACTGCCTAATGAAACCTGCGCCAGTCCAGAGAGCCGCCTGACCAGATACGAGCCCACTCTCCCAGCTACTGTGTCCAAGCCAGTCCCCTCTCCCTCCCGCTGTTTACCTTGGGCCTGGGTTATTGGTCACAACACTATAAATCACAGCTCACAAGGGACAGCACGAATCTAAACGTCTTGAAAGTGTCTTCATGGGGAAATTGCATTTTTATACTCAGGGTTAACCGTGATAAACATGAGAAGGCTATAGAGACATGTCAAAGCAGTGACCCTCTAAATGAGCCGCTGACACAGGAGAGGCTCGTGGTCAGAGAGATCATCATTTGCATTTATATGAGAAAATAGCTTCTGGAGAGGGGTTTTTCAGTGTTGTTGCTAACAGCTCTACACCTGATAAGTCACAAGCCTGCTACATCTGTTGTATGCAGGGTTATTTGAAGACATATGTGTCAAAATACAATTACTGTGAAGTGGCATTTGAATTTTCCAACTGATGAACACACTAGACATAATATGGGAGATGGATCTTTGGCACAGAACAGGAAGATGGAGGTCTTCCTGACAGGATAAGCCCACTTCAATGGGATGGGACTGCTGTTTCATGACACATTCAATTTTGGTGCAGAATAGAGACAATCATAAAAACAACAGGGAACCGAGCAACATGACTAGAATGGAAATCTGTAAACATGCACTTGCAATTTTTAGTAATGGTATATTTGGTTTAGGCATACCTGGGTCTTTAGACAGCTTGTATACTGCACAGCCATAACATTATGAGGTTATTTTGTCTTGATTTCCATATTATCATCACTTTTACTTTATGCAAACATTTGAAAGTGAACTCTGTCTCTTTAAAATGGTATGTGTGTTTTTTGTTGTTTTTTTTTTTCATTTTGCATAGCTTCCTGGGTTTTATGTTCAAGTGGGATATGCTTGAGAAATATGTTTGAATGTTATTACACCTCCAGAATGGTGCCTTTTAAAATGATCCTTCCACTTTAGAGCTGTAAAGAGCAGCACGTCTCCATCCACTTCACTGCCTCAACTTGGCTCCCCTCCATTCACCTCACAGTCTGAACTTGGCTCCCTGTGACTATTTCATGCTCTTGAAACTGAAGAATGGTTAGAAGCGACACTTTGGCAGGGTGGATGACTTCCCAAAAAAAAAATATACAGAAGCGATAAATGGTATTTTATTTGAAGACATCCAGGGATGTTATAGAGAATAGAGATGCCACTGAGCCTTGTGTATAATTCTGAACTTAGCTGAAAAAGTAAAAGTGCACTATGGAACTTTTCTGGAGTAGAGTGTGCACCTGTGTATCTCTATGGAGGAAAGCATTACACCTACAGTATCTATCTCCATGGAGGCAAGCAGGCAGAGTCACCAAGCGGTCAGATCTTTGCAGAGGCAAGCATGCTCACAGTAAGAATGCATGTTTTTCAAGACAATAAAAACAAAATGTAACTGAATAAATGTAGAACAGGACACATTCGATGCCACACAGAGCAAACAAAGCAGTAACATCTCAGTGCAGGCAAGCAAGTGGTAAACCTTCCATCAGAAAAGTTGCATACAACATGATGGCTTTTCGGTGCTGCAGCGATACATATTCTACAGTGCATTTTCCTTGTTATGCACAGCACAGTTCAAGGCCAGCATTAAGACTTTCAGGTAGACCGCACAACAACCTCACCACTTTTAACCTGCCCAACCGTACTGAATGTGAACGCGCCCCATACCATTTAAACGCCCAGGGTCATACCTCAGATCTCTAATTCCCACACAGGCACGGCGCTGGCGGCCATCTTTACCACCCCTGTTAGCTTTGTGGTCAATGAGCCTCTCTGCTTTCTCCACTGGCAGCATCGTAACACAATTATTTACTATGTTCATTTAGCGGCGTGGATAGAAAGCCAATGGACATTAGGGAGCGAGGCGTATTTATACAGATGAATGGGTTAATGCTTCGCAAACGGGGCAAAATTGCTGTTTCAGTGATTGGGATAAACACAGCCTCATTAAACTAGATGTTCAAAGCCGTAGAATATTCAGTAGCGTTTTGCAAAAGACGAATAACACTGCGACACACAAGTCAAAGCTATTAGCCAGCCCACTTTAGTTCAGAGCATTTGTAAACAGCGCAAAGAATGCTAACATAATTCAACCCACACACGCAATTTCCTTTAAGATGTCTCATACAATTTCGTACCGATGGCCCCTAATACATCAGCAGCAGGGAGTTAATGAAGCCGGCTTTGAATAGAACTAAGAATAACACTGGTAACAACTACATTATAAACAGATAAATCAATACAATGCTTTTGGCGAGTACATCTGCAGCATCGTAATAACAACTTCGTGGACAGCTATTACTTCAGTAGTTTTTTCAGTGTTTTCCAGATCAATTATTATTTAGCTTAAACATAGATATCCAGTGATCATTATCAGTTCAGAAGGGATAGGCTAGAGTCAAAATCAATAATTGTGTGTTAATGCTTCCCATTAAAATAACATTAAACTTTATTACCCTAGGAGAAGTCAATAAATATAGAGTCTTGACTGCCCTGCAAGCCCGGTAGTCATGTTTTTGAATGTTTCGATTGGAAAGCAAAAATGTTATTATCAAAAGTAACCCACAAGTAAAATTGCGTCTCTTGTTTTTTTCAATGTTTTATTCAACTTTGACCACTGTGTACACGATTACATGTTTCACAGTAGCACAATTTGTCAAGACTTTTGTATTTGTTTGTTTTAAGAATCTAAATGAGAACCAAAATGAGGCACTTTGACTCACCCTGCAGTTGCTTAGCTCCTCCGCTGACAGAATAATGGTCCCACATTTCTTCCCGGGTATGCCTCTGTGAAGAGAAAATATTTCATTATCAAGAGGATATTTTTTATGAAACTACAACAACACAATATTCAAATGTCAGGACTAAACATAAATTAAAATTCATATGAGAACGCTGTTTTTGTAATGAGTTTTCAAACCCTTTTGTTGTCATGCTCCAACTTATTTCAGACGAGTGGCCGCCTCACCATTTATGTAAATCTGAGCTTCAGTTTTCTCAGTGTGTGAAAAATTAGATTTCATGGAAATGGCAAATTACTTTTTGGGTATGAACAAGCTGATTTATGTAACCATTTGGATTTACAACATTCATTACCAGACCAAGGTGTATTCAATTTAATTGTCAAATAAGTACAGATTTCTTTTTATTATTGCAGCTTTCACTAAAGTGCGATTACAGTGACACGCTGGCAGCTTTAATAAAAACATTTGTGATAAAAACTTTTACATATGGCCTTTTACCTTTTCATTTTCCTATTAAATATCCATTTCTAGTTTCCGCAGTCCCTCGGATAACCTAAATCACACAATCTCGACAAGCTACTTTCACTGCCTTCCTCTTTTGTAGCAGCAGAAAAACTAATCCTAAACGTCCAACTGTAGTTTCTGAAGTGGAACCAAATCTCAGTCACTTCACTTCAGAGAGAGTCCATCCAAGTGAACACAACACGACAGCGTATCCACTTTCCAATCACGCTCCACTCCAGCTGCCATCGCGCCTGTCATCTTTCCGGATAAAGACGGAAATTACACGGGCGTCATGCTGCGGCCTGAGCTGGAGCACATCATTAGAAGGTTAGAACCACCGTGGAGCTCATCTAGAAACTGAGAGACACAATGGTTTCTTAAACTGCACAACAATGTCCTATTGGAAGTTTGGAGTGACTGTCTATTGTCTTTCTGTTAGAGAGATGTGAGCTGGAGAGGTGGGTTATATCCTGAAGAATACTATTAACTTAAAAACATCTGAACAAAAGTGATATATCGTTCAAAAATCTCTTTCATTTGACACCTTTGTTTATATTATATAGGTCTGTTTAATTTATTTGACCTGATAGTGGTATTTTTTATTTCACTATTGTATCTGTAACACAAGATATGAACATGAATAAATCAGCTGCCTTCTTTCCCCGAGGTCGCTCCCACTAGCATCAGCAATAGGTTTGATTGACAGCGTTGCTAAGCACCCACTCCCTGTTAGACCAGCGGTGCGGGCGGGAAGGGACATTACCTTCAACTGGATTGGCTCTTTGGTTGCCATGATACTCAAGGTCAGATTTCCTAATATGGAACTCGGCTTCAAATTCACCCCTATAACTGCTAGCGTAGATGAGCGTCGACACTATGGGGGACGTCACACTCACGTAGACCACTTCTTTATACAGTTTATGGTAGGAACATTAGCCCTGTGCATTTGAGCCACCGGGGAAATTTGTCAGGAGCTATGGGTGCCAATCCTGATCTTGGTCGCTTGGTCAGGACTACTTTAGCTAGAGGATTTAGCTACTGTGTATGTTTTGGTGCCTGTCAGAAACACATCCAGACACAGGAAGAAACACGCAAACTCCACACCCAAAGGCCTGTGAGTCAAGCAACCATGTATTATGTATTGGCAAGTCCCACTTTTCAAAGAAGTTTTTATTTGACTTGAAGGCATGGCTTCCACATAGGTTACTAAGGTCTACTACACTTCCAGAACGATGCATTATTGAAGAGGGCAAACTGCAGCTATGGGACTCGATCAGATACAGAGCACTTCCTCTTCCTTATCTAACTGTGCAGGAAACACTCTGAAGACTTAAAGAAATATGGCATGTGTGTTTTCCATTAACCTCTGCTGGCCTTTTCAGTGTGCCTATTGTCACTATACATATTATATCTAATGCCCAATAAAAGAGACTGTATCAGTTAGATCGATACCCTTTTCTCCAGAACACCCCCATATATTTTTATAACGCTGCACAAAAGGTTTAAGGCTGTGAACAAAAGATACATCAAACACAAAAAGAAGCTCAAGGAGAAGGACAAGACACTGTGATACATCGCAACTGTGAAGAAACAAGGTTTAGACTCTTCATTTGTTCAGAGAGAATTTTATCTGCATCACTAATCCCTGTAGTCCTACTTTGCTTGTGATATTCATTCATACTGTAGAGGTGTAAGGAAACACGCCACATTTCTTCTGGTTGTTTAAGTTCTGAACATGAAGGGCTACTGTAGGTCATAACCATAGACTGTACACATAAATGGACATAGCTAACCTGTTGGCCGCTGCGTTTCAAATAGGAGGTGATTATGGGCGTGCTGCCAGCTCCATCAACACTCGCTTCAGAATTCCAAATATGGAACTCGGCTCCAAATTCGCCCCATGACCGCGAGTCTCGATGAGCTTAAAGTGACTGGAGCCAAATGTAATGGGTGACGTCACACTCACTTAGTCCACTTCTTTATGCAGTAGCAATAGCAACAATAGTAGTCTCAACCTAACAGTCTCCAAAACAAACCAGTAACTAACGAATAAAACCTTCACATTCATGAACCTTAACAACGACACAGTTAGAAGAACAACAAGGTGTCAACTCCGAACTAAACACAAAATATCAGATCATTACACTATGTTTTATCAATATATATATATAGACTCTATATAAAACTGTATATAATTAATAAACTACACTTTTATATTAGATTTTTATATGCTTCATTACTCTGTACCCACGACCCGTTTCAAAGGGAATTGCACAAACTTGAATTATTGTAGCTCTGAAGTGTGCCCTGCATGACATTCGAATGTTTATAGCCTTTTTGTTTCAAGGACATGAGACCAAGATGAGCTCCAGAGGTCAAGCTATCTTTCCGCGCTAACGCTATTCACGTGTAGCCTTTGAAAACTGCAGAATAAGACCCAGTGGTTTGCAAAATGTCTTTAAAGAGGCATTGAGAGGAGATGCTCTAATCACTGTAGCGGTGAGAGGAGCAGGCACCAAAAGGGCAATGGTCTCTGAAATGAGGCATGCATTATTGAGTACGGCATTTCCTCCTGACAATGACTGGTTAACTGGAAGACTGGAAGACACGAATGTTTCTTTATAGAGGCGTTTATCTTGATACTAATAAACTATACAGAATTAGCCTGAAATCAACATTACATTCACAACACAACTGACTGTAAACAATGCCACCAAATATGCCTATGGTAGAAAGACATTGGATGGTGGGGAAATGGAGGAAAACTGTTGGTCCTCTGTTGCGTCTCAAGCTCGCTCAAACGTGATCGTTCAATCAGATCTATTTTTCAGTGGCATGTGAAACAAAGAAGCTCATTGGTCACCCCTGAGTTACAAATAAAATCAAATTAGATGAATCAGGTTCAAAAGAGTTCAGTGGTTCACTCATTGATTCTGCAGAATTATGCCATGTTTTTCAGCCCCTGTGATACTTTTTTTCCCGTTTTTTTTCTTCCAATACAGATCAGAACCATGCCTCCCTGATTGGCTAATCCACCCTTCAATCACGCTCATTTCAAAACGAGAAGATGCACCGGTGACCAGACTCACATCTTCCTAAGTATTGAAAAAGTGTGTATTCTGGATCCCGGGCAATCTGTATGGGTCAAAATAAGACCACTGTGTGTTGTCATCTGATTGTAAAGCAAGGAAGTGCGTTGTTAGCATGTTAGTTGTGTTAGCATTACCATGAGCTCTCGCACTTATCAACTCATTGCTACGAATAATTAGGATGCTAGTATGGATTAGGTCGGGAAAATGAAGTTTGAACTTTGAAGAATAACACCAGCTCAGTTGGCCTGATCCAAAGGTTGGCGGTTCAAATCCCGCTCTCAATGATTCCAGCTCCCACAGATGAATGCTGTTGTTGTGTCATTGGGCAAGACACTTAACCCACCTCGCCCCCAGTGTCTACGTACACTGGTGTATGAGTGTGTGTGAGTGGGTGAGTTTCTTGATGTAAAACGCCTTAAAGGTCGAAAAGGACTAAATAAAATGCGATTATTTACCATTTATTTTGGACCACTGCTAAAGTCAAGTAGGCAGCAGCGCTCTATGCATAAATACATACTAATAATGCTGTCATGCATTTTTTACAGTAATTTCTCAAATTTCCAGGAAAATATGTATTATTATTAGGTTAGTTTTTGGGCTTCATCTATAGCTCTGTGTGGTCTTGCCCCTTGGACAAGCAGCAGCTCCCCACCACAACCATTTAACCAAACTAGTTTCCAAGCATGTAAATTTCTATCTTGTTTTCACAGTGTTACTCTGAGTGATCTAATGTCCTGCAACATGAGCCCTTGTTCTGGCTGCTCTCATTCACTGCCTCTGCCTCAGTGGGAGCAACTGCTGTTTGATGATGAAATGATGAGAAATACGCCGTGTCCTCCCAATTCTTACACTATCAGTCTACAGTGAACACACCCCACGTTTACGGAGAGGAGAGATTGTTGTAATCATGAGATAGATGTGGGCCTTGTTTTGTCTCCATCGTGTCCGCCGAATGGTTAATTGCTTTGGTGCGCAACAGTTTTGTGATGTATTCAGACAATCGGGTGATAATGAGCTATTGTCAAAGAGAAGACATGATCGTGTCGAGATTAAACGCGTTACATCAGTATTACATATTTCATTATCAAAAGAGAACAAAGGACATGTGATTTAAAAAGAGTTGCCTGTCTGAATGACACAACAGTAACAACTTTTATCATTTAAAAAGGTGTAGTGTACATGGCCTTCTTGTTATATCATGGGCTGGGTTTGACAAGAATTGGTGAAAGCAAATTGCTCTCTGTGAATAAAAGTGAAGTGTCTGTTTATCTCACTGTGAGCACAAGAATTCAGTGTACAAATTTTTGCATCATCTCAACACATATTTTTTGACTTAAGAGTTATTTTATAGCCAAAATGTATTTTTATTTTTGGAAAACCACTTTTGCTATATTGAAGGTCCTGCTGCCATAGCGATAAAGAATTAAATGCAGTTTTTTAAAGTGTTTTGGGCAAGAATGAAAGCCTGTTTATGTGTTGTGCTTTGTTGTGAATGATTAATATGAAATAACATTGACCTGACAGCTCCAGTATCTCTGTGCTGCAGGTGAGTGGAGGTGGTGCCAGCCTTGTGCTAACTACCTCTGATATTTAACAGCTCTGTGGGCAGGGAGAACTCACACATCAGTTATACAGAGGGCCCAGAGAGAGAGACAGAGACTCCTCGCCATATGCTCACCACATCACTGCAGAAACGTGATCTGGGAAGAGTGTATTTTAATTAAACTCAAACTGTATATATTTCCCCTTGAAAGTCTCAGGTAAATGAATAACCTAACATATTCTTTGGGGATGATCACCTAATGCCAGTTTTGGATTGGATAAATCGTCTTTTATAAATATTTGTACGCATTACCTCCTCAAATATGATTTTAATATGTCCTAATTGAAATGTTTATTCATATTACTGGGTCAACAGTAGCTCCGTTGGGAGTTTGTCCACTGATCCGAAGGTTGGCAGTTTGACTGACGTTGTCAACATAAATATTAATGGTAGCGCGATCATATCCTCTGACCCTCAGGTTGGCAGATGCGATTCCAGCTTCCACAGATAAATGCTGTTGTTGTATCCTTGTGCAAGACCCACCTCGCCCCTAATGTCTGTGTACACTGGTGTATGAATGTGTGTGAATGGGTGAGTGGCTCCTTGATGTAAAGTGCTTTGAGTGCCTTGAAGGTGGAAAAGTGCTATATAAAAAGGTGTCCATTTGCCATTTACCATAGTATGTGTTGAAGTCTTCAAGGTTTTTATCCATTCAGAAGGAGAATGAGCTCTGCTTCAGGTTACCAGGCTCACATAAAAAACTGTTCATGATCAATAAAACAAAAAGTGGTGTGTCTTCAGTATGTGACAAGTTCAGCTATGATTGTACTGTCCTTTTTAAACTATTATATTCCAGCTATTAAGTTTAAGTAAATGTAATATATTTTAAGTACTGCCGGAGATCAGAACATATTTGATTAACTCTGATGATTAATGCAAAAACCCAAATGTAACTTGTAAGTTTTCACACGCCTCTCTGATACTCTGCATCTATAATGTACAAACTCAGTGGATCAAACAAAACCTCAAGGAGAAAACAAATGAGACGGGACAGGACTGGGGGCAGATCTCAGAGCGCTGTGCCATTCTGAGCCGAGTTACCCACAGCTGCTTTGACACTTTTTGATCACATGAATCGTCTGAGATCAAGCCGTATATTTAGACATGACCACAATTACAAAGGAACTGTTGTGCAGAATACCAATAAGAATACAAAAAGGCCATTCACCACAGCCAAAAAGTAGCATCAATTGACCATGACATACAAGGTAAGAGGGAATCTACCTTAATACATTGGCCTCTATAAATTCCCATTTGGAGGCAGGGGCTGTCATGAAAAGGTGAATTACTGCTGTTGAATTCTCCATTTACCTACCTAAAGCCAGAGAGCGGTGGCGAGATTAAAGTCTGAAGAATAGGAAGGAAGCAATTGTTGATGCTGGTCACATGCGGTCATTAGGATGAAGAATGGCGTTGATATTTAACAATGCGGCGACGTGTCAGACATACCAGAGATACAGGAGAGGGGGGGTCGGCCATAAAATACAAGAATATGAGTTTTTTATTTCCACTCTGCAGCTGGCTCAGGGTGGACTCATAAATCAGTTCTATACATGTATGAATGTCACTATGGTTTTACACATATGCATTAAAGAGAAAGATTAGGCATTATGTTAGGAAGTTCCATAATCCATAAATGTGTATTTTTACAGCTGTGAGACAAAGAAAATTCTGTGCTCTGCAGTGGAGTGAAGAATGCATACAAATCTGAATGCCATTTTAAAGCAATGAAAAGATGTAACACTTTACATTTACTCATATGATAAGACATGGATTTCATTATGTTTGTGAGTGAAATACCACAAAAAGCCACCGAAGGCGATTAGATATGGTCCAGTATAGTAAAACAATAACTAGATTGTAATGAGAAAAATAATGGAAAATATTTTCAGCAGAGAAATAAAATAGCTTTGTAGATCAATAGATACAAAACAATATCCCTGGCCTATAAAACCCACTATATCTTTACAAGTTTTCAAGAGATAGGGTGACTCCCGGGCCGCTGTTTCAATGTTTATATTTGTTACCAATATAAATCCTAAAGAGAGATCTCACTTCACACTTTTACCCCTACGAATTATCACAGCAATAATCATCACACATCAGATAGAGGTATTATGAAAACATTTGCAAACAACACCATCGGGAATGCAATGTTACCGATCTCTAGTTTGACAAAAGGATCAAATTGACTATATGTGCTGCATGTAAATCAGCTGAAATGGCTAAGTGCCACTGTACATGTTTGGGGTTGTGGGCGGAATATAGTGCAGTATCAAAATGGCTGCCAAAACCCTTGTTGATTTAACTAGGATTAACTTCATAATCTTGGCTAATCTCCATACATCGATAAACCTATACCTAATCCTACACCTCCCTAGGATTAAATAAAAATATGTATTACAAAGTGCACTGGCTAATTCAAGCAGATACCGGTAAACTCCAGTGAGATAGCAGCTCCTAGTTCTACAGCGTGCTGAGAATCTGATGTAGTTTGAAAGCAAGGTAGCTACAGGCAACCTAAGCTGAGCCCTTTGAAGCCAGGTTCGAACTAGCACATAAGCCAGTAAATAGGACAAAAACACAAAGTGAAAAAAGTCAGTGAAAAATGGAGATACAATACCCGTGAAAATGTGTTTGCTTTACAACAGCAGGGAGAAGGGAAGAGTAACACACAAACGCATTACATCCCATCTCTTTCATCCACTGTGTAAACTACTATGGTATTTATAGAAGGCAGCGGGGCTCCCACAAAGACAGGATGAATCCCCAGTGGTTTCAGGTATGTAGTCGTATATATGTGCTAATTAGTAACACTTGATATGCTACA
This sequence comes from Periophthalmus modestus, assembly GCA_019594935.1. Classification (NCBI taxonomy): domain Eukaryota; kingdom Metazoa; phylum Chordata; class Actinopteri; order Gobiiformes; family Gobiidae; genus Periophthalmus; species Periophthalmus modestus. The sequence continues at coordinate 14,947,464 of JAIEZT010000084.1, read as the reverse complement.
GTTTCAGTTCACACACGCTAAAGCTGCGTCGTCTGGAGAGACAGAACTATAGAGGTGCTAAAAAGTGACAAAAGGTTATTTCTCAATAAATGGGTGTTTCATCAGCCACCTGCCAGCTAAAATGGACGTTGTTTTGAAAGTGAAAAGAGTCATTAAGGATTGTCTGATCTGTCCAACATGAGTGAAGATGTATCCCCCGTTGAGACAGCCCCCAAACACTATTTGCTTTTCCAGTCCTGTTGAAGAATTCAACAGCTCTCAGTGTTCAGTGATTCATTTATTCCTTTCTGTTTGATTAATTGTAATAATTAACACTTCAGCTATAACAATACTGAAGCATCATTTCAAGTAGACTATTGTGCATTACACAACGTCCTGCTGAAACAAGACTTCATGTTTATGGTACAACTTTTAGAGACATTTTGAAGTTGATAAATATTATATTCAATACATGACAGATGGAACAATATTTTTTGAGCGTCAGTATTTATCGTGTACTTGAGGGAAATATTTTGTTATTTTGTTTCTGTACTATGATGACATTTGAGCTGTTGAAGGTCGAATTATGGACTTCTACGACACACTGTAAAGAGAAACTAACTACTTAAGTGTTGCATTAGTTATTCGTTTATTCAGTTATTCATTTGAAGTTCTTTTTTTTTTTTTTTTTTACAATTTTTTCAATTTAGAATATTTTTGGGCGGATAATTCTGCTAGTTTGGTTTCAATATTATCGATTATTGTCTATGTTTACTTCAGCAATATATCACACTTCAAAACTGGTTATCAGGCCTAGTGGTCACATGTCATAAGGCGTGGTATAGCACTGCCAATGAAGTCCATCTATCCATTTTCTCTTACATGGGGTGAGTCGCAGAAGTAGCAGTCTATGCAAAGATCCTACAATCCTATGGCGTTCCCATGAGACAGCTGTATTCCACATCTTCCTCCAGGACAACTCCCACTGGAACATACCCTGAACATGTCCCCAGAGAGGCCCTCAGGAAACATTAAAAACAGATGCTTGAGACACTTCAGGTGGCAGCGGCTCTACTCTGAGCTTTTCCAAGGTCACAGTGCGTTGCTGAGAAGCCAACACCTGCTGCCTGTCAATATCACGCTTTTCTCACTTATGAATAAGACCCAGAAATCTATTTCTACTTCTGAACCAAAAACGTGTGAATGTTTTGCAGTTTAATAAAATCCATCTCAGAAAAGTTTGTGAATCACTATTGCATTTGCATTTTGTCAAAACAGATGACAGGCAAAAAGCTATTTTAAAATGACTGCTCTTTTCTTACTTTGTTCTTACTTTGTCCCTGCTCTGTGTGCCTCTCTCAAATGTGCCATCTCAAACTTTCACTATGCATTACATTGTACAGGATTGAGGTGAGTAAAAACCATAACAAGCCTTCCTCTCCTCATATATGACAGCCACACCACAGAGATGGGTCATTCCACACAGTGTACACAATGTTTGGCCAATTTTCCCTCAGACATAAAATCAAAGGCCATATCACACAGGTTTAGTGCTGACGTTCAGATGCATCTTGAAAATAAGTGATTAAAGATTGCTCAAACGTGTACAAATCACTCGAAAAACAACCTCGAGAGGGTAAATGGGAAGGAAAACAACTATAACATTATTAAAAGCTCTGAAAATATATTTGGCAGAATAGGTCTGCTTTAAAAATACATCTGTAGCAATAGTTACAAAGTGCTAGTTTCATCCAGACATATAACTCGAAATACATGTTTCTTCTTATTGCGACAGATTTTTGTGTTTTTTTTCCATAAAACATTACAGTCTGAAGCAGCGCAGCTTTGTGATCCACCTACAATAGAGATGAATGTAACTGGGACAGCCTGAGCTAAAATACTGGCTTTTTACCCATACTCCTATCATAATATATACTGTACTGTATTTTACTGGCATGAGTGTTCTTGTTTTCTCTATAATATTTTCTTCTGCAAACCTCTCACTTAAACGCCTGTCTTGTTCCAAATGCTGTTTGTACAATAGGGGATTTAATACACAGACTGTTTTGATTCAAAGTGTGAATAAGAAGGCCATGCAGTGATAGTTGGATGATGCTGCTGAGGCGTTATGTTCTCAGATCCTAATTGGTCTCTAATAAGTCTCCAGTTTCCGAAGATAACACAGGTTTATGTACCATCAGCTTTTCCACACCTAAGCAGAAACTATAGGCGTTATTAAAGGGGGCCTCTTGTTAGTGCGCAGCCTCAGAGTCCAAATTGGCATTTAGCGAGGCAGCACAAAGCTCTAATTGTGAGCAGTGCCCTGAGGCTGTGGAGGCTGATTACTGTAAGGTGCGTGATCCTCTGAATAAAACAGTCCAAATGTGAGGGGACAGAGAACACAATCTCCTGCACAGAGGAAAAACACTATTATGTTTCATATTTTATTTTAAGGCAATCTCTGAACTAGATTGTTAAACCTGGAGACATCCTGTAGTCTTCATCTACATCGGTACCACTGTTTCTTAAGTAAACATGAGATGACTAACAGCCTGCTGCTGTGCGAGTTTAAGCAACACTGTACAGCATTTTGCAGATGGCACATCACCTGCATGATTTCATGGAAATAGAAAGTTAAAACCATACTTTGGAACATTTTCCATGGTGATAGATCAATTTTAATCCATAGTGTGGAATATTATAGCCAACATTTGCATGGAAGAATTACCCTCCTCCAGGCCAAATGAGAGTGAGGTTTATCGAGATGCAAGCCCACGCACAGTAAGCATATTAACTATATTTTCTAGTGCAATAAAACTTGAAAAAAAATTTTGTTTTTTTGGATAAAAAGTTACTAAACTGAACTGAGACAGACTTAAAAACCTGGTCATCAAGCTTGTGGTGATACAGAGCAGCACAAAACATGCAAGCTTCAACAGATCCAACTATATTCACCCCTTTGCAAGTAAGGCCCAGACGCCTAGACGCCATATACCACTGACAATTGTAATGAATGCTATAAATATGCTGCTGCTGCTGTTGTTGCTGCTGCTGCTGTTGTTGCTGTTGTTGTTGGGTCTGTATTGTAGAGAGCAGCTGTTTCAGATCTGTATCACGTGACAGTCAACCCTGTTCACTCACTGAGATCCACTGAGGCACTGTGGGAGTTTCATGCTTCAAAGATGTAGACCAAAGACTCAGAAATATGACTCCTTCAGTGGCATTACATTCAGTGCATTTAAACGCAAACACATCCAAAGCCAGAGAAAGTGAATGCGTTGAGCCGCTCTCATATTCTCCCGGTTTTATCATTTCATTTGGAACTGCACCCCAAGGCTCGCTTTAATTTAATTTAGGAACAGCCTTTGATTGGGCCATTTAGAGAGAAGCTCATGTGGTGCCCACGCTTGTTCCTTCAAAAGTGAAAAATGACCCCATTCCCAAGTTAAAAATTATCCTATCAGCAACACAAAATTAAGTTAGTTATAGAGACAACTCTCAAGGCATTGGAGAAACTCATAACGTCTTTATATAGAACAAAGTAACTCCTGAAAAGAGCAGGCAATGATATATTAATGCCACATGTGCCGTATGCTGCGTTAGCATTACAGGCTGTATATCAGGTATGGGTTGTTGAGTTTGCTTGCATTTAATGCTTTTTTTTTTGTCATCAATTTGTCCATTTCCATTTTATGTGGTGGTCATTTTCCAAAGTATAATATTCAGTTTAGCCTAAAAACATAAAAATACAATATTATTTGTTTAGAGGAGTCTCTCACTATATATATTAAATGTCCTATATTACACAGACTATAATATAGCTTCAAGCCATGTTATAATGCTATCACCCCCTCAAAAGCATACTCAGAGTTGTATTTTGTTTCATTTACACGTTTGAGTAAACCTGCATGTGTACATCTCGAAAACTCAAAATGCTCTGTTCCATCTTGTGATGTCACGAAGCAATAGTATTTAAGTGAACAGCTACCTTTTACCTTTAGTTCAGTAGAGATTGGTAATTACAGAGCAGAAATGATCCAAATTCTAGTGAAGGTGTATGGAGTTTAAAAACACAGTAAAGCACTTCCTGAATTACCACATGACATCACGAGGTGGAACAGAGTGCTTTCTGTTTGAGAGAAGAACTCAGCCTAAGTATGCAGGATGTATGTATTAAACATGTGTGAATGAAGCAAAACACATGTATGTTTGTGATGAGGACACAACATTATAAGACAGCATAATATAGGCCCTTTAATGTACTCACAAAATACATGGTGCTGTTTCAATCCTCATTCACCTAAAATTGTAAACATAATATCACAACATACTCCACATTCATCAGTTGTATTTTACATTTCTAACAGTAAACCCCCATGCCCTGTGAAGACAAAAACATCTATGAGATCTGACCCCTAGCTGGCAGTAGTGTGCTCTGCCTTTAAACTTCCTCAGGTGGTCTCTGGGCACACCTGAGTGATTATTGCTGGCTCTACAACTGAAACACGTCATTCTCTTTGAAGAAACGCTGGACTCCCACCGCTGGGATCAGCTACAGATGAAGCTTTGATGTCCCCACTGCTCCTGGAAATATATGCAACGTTTCCATTTTTTTTTTTCTTTTACTTTAAATCTAATGCATTTGTATGAATCCCCCACTGGCCTCTGTTCCCTGTGGCCACATCCAGGCATCGTGCAGCACTCAATGTTGTTTCGCTTATGGTTCATTTCCTCGTTCCCAGCATGCATTGGGAGAGGGCACAAGGCTAATGGGTTTAACATGCTAATGCAAAGCTGCGTTCATATGCTCTAGTATGGGGACTAATTTAGCATATAAACTGAATGCTACCACCCATCTGGAGAATAAGAGACATGATTCTATAGTACAAACCCTGCATTCAGATATAGTCACTACTTACTTTAACTTTCTGATTTGATGTCTTTGAGTCAGTTCTAGTGATGGGACTTTCGGCTCTTTAAGGGAATCAGAATCTTTTAGATCCATTCCGTTGAAAGACCAGTTCTTTTAATATTTATTTATATGACAGAAGCCAATATGACAACTCAGTTACCTACAAACTAATCACAGAGAAACGGCCAAGGCTCAGATCTGTTTATAATAGTTCAAACTAAGAATGGGAGTGTGTTTTAAAAAGGCCTAAAAAAAAAGATTAGAGCGTTGGTCCCCCAGCCCGAAGGTCGCAGGATCGAGTCCCGCTCGGACCAAGTTCTGTCATTGTGTCCTTAGGCAAGACACTTCACCCACATTGCCTAGTATGAAAGTGGTGTGTGTGCGAATGATTAGTGGTGTTCGGAGGGGCCGATGGCACAGATTGGCAGCCTCGCTTCCATCAGTCTGCCCCAGGGCAACTGTGGCCACAATAGTAGCTTACCATCACCAAGTGTGGAAGTGAATGAATAATGACTATAGTGTAGCGCTTTGAGAGGCTTTGACAAGCCTGCAAAGCACATTACAAGTGTAAGGTATTATTATTCGGTTAAAAATTAGATCCAGTTCCAACCGTTCACGCTAAGGAACAGCTCAAAAGAGTTGACTCGTTCACCAACGTCACATCCTCAGTCAATTCCATTATTTTTTAGCTGTATCAAGACACACTGTATTTCGAACACGTAACAGTTTTGGTTAGAGCTGCGAGGTCATTTGTAATTTAATTGGTTGAAGCATTTTAATGGGTGCACTGCATGGGTGGACTTTATTTGGGTATTTAAACGAGACATATTATGCAAAGTTGACTTTTATGAGTTTTTAACCATGTAATAATGGTTCTCTCTCCTCTCTAGCTTCTTCATAGCTGTACATTGGCTTGTATCATGCATGGACGTTTGAGTAATCCTGCATAATCCTGTATCCAAGGATCAAAACACTTCTGTTCTCACCTCCTCCCTCCTACTCCCTCATCCTCCCTCCTCTTTCCCATGTCTGCCCACTTGAGCACTTAAAAATGTCAAACTGCAGGTCATACACAAAAAATGTCGCTTGGATCTTTACCAAAAATGAGAATCTGCTCCATGATTTGATGTAATGCCACAACGAAGAAACTGTTTGAACAGAAAGTCACTGACCATCTTTACAGGGGCGGTGCCAGACATTTTTTGATGGAGGAGTTAAGGGGGTGCTGAGGTCTTCAATGTGGGTTCTCACTTAACAGGTTAATACAGAGCCTTTTAACAATGGAGTGTACCCCCCTCCCTCTACCATTTATTTAGCTGATTTAAAGTTAGCCATCTTGTCATCTCACTATTTTAGAGAATGTGAACAGCTGATGCTGCAGTGAGAGTGCTGAAAAAAAAGATTGGATTAATTTGATTTATAAAACTCTATTAATCACTGCTTCACTCACTGCTGCCAGATCAGAGGAAATGATAAAATATCATAGAATGTAGCACAAGGATGACTAAAATTAATGTTTGCGTAAAAGAAAAATGACTGGTCCTAAACTTTGCACATTCCAGTTAAATCATACCTCAACATATGGCATTGCTTTCTTATTTAGGCTACATTATGCTACATGGAAGCTGCAACTGTTGTTATGTGTGGTTACTTACGTTCTCAAGAGGCAGTTGTGTTTGTGCTTCTGAAAGTATAGCAGTCCGGGCAGCATGTTGCTAGGGGTGGTGCCAAAGGGGGGCTTAAGGGGGCATTAGCCACCCCTAGAATGGTCAGTGCTCTCCCGGAGCCTTCCCAAACATTTTAGCCCCATTTTCATTGCACATCCAGTCTTGATTGAAAATGTTGTTCAAAATGAGACTCCAATAAAAAAGAAGTTTAGTAGTTTTTTTAGTTTTTATAAATCACTACAGGGGCTAACTTCATTTAAACAGCAACACACGCTCCATTGTTTAAAGGCTCTGTATTAAAATGTTAAGTGAGCACCCACACTGAAGACCTTAGCACCCTCTTTGGATGTCCAACCAAAAATGTATGGTGCTGCCCCTGCATGTGGCCAAAGTATGTACCAAAGTTAGATATGTTAAAAATGCTGTGCTTTCCAAAGTATACAGAGTTAACAGTAATCTATGTACACTGCCTAGCCAAAAAAAAAGTCGCCACCTGGATTTAACCAAGCAAATAGGTACGAGCCTATAGGTATGAGTCAGGTCTAGGTTCAGCAACAGCACATGCTCAAAGACTGAGATCCAAGATGACAATGCCAGGATTCATCGGCTCAAATTGTGAAAGAGTAGTTCAGGGAGCATGAGATATCCTTTTCACACATGGATTGGTGGTGACTTTTATTGGCCAGGCAGTGTATGTTCACTAAATACCAGAAAAAGAGCATAACATGGTGTCTTTAAGGTCTCGTCACCAATTAGTACAAGTTTTGACAGTATCTATTAAAAGCCATTGAATATTATTCCAAAGTTGTTCTGCTGCTGCCCGTCTGAGTTTACATCATTGATCCTGCCTGTACATGTCACACCATATTTGCTCCAGTCCCCGCATCACTCCTTCATATTGTTTTGTATTTCCTGTGCCACAGTAACAGTGATATATGCAGCTCATTAAAATCAGATTATAAGAGAAAGCTTTGTACCACTTGTTACCACTGCTTGTTGGGCCCCTCGCTGTTCATGTCGCTTCCACTGGCCTGCTTTTCTGTCTTAATAACAGCTCATAGAGGGAGCCATACATCTCTGCTACTGCCTGTTCTTTTCCCAAGACAAATAGGCCGATGGAAAACTCTGCATTACATTTGTCCCCATGTGCACAATTTTAAAATGATTGAGCCTGGCCCCGCAATATATACAGTAGAAGTATAGCGCTTATTGCACAGCTGTGTGAGTAATGTCTGTCATCCACGCCTCAATGTAAATGTAATTAATCTTATACTTTTGGTTTCTGACTGTACTCGAGGTATAAGGGTCTACGGCACCTGGTAGTCTCCATGAAGATGTTATTTCTTTGCCTAGAATGTTCCACAGTAGGGCATTAAACATGTCAACCTCCACGAATACAATAGAAGTACACACAAAAACATCTAGTGGGATTAATGAGAGTTTGATAACTTTAATGCAATACTGTAGAATATTCCAGGCAAAGCAATAACATCACCATGGACACAGGCAGGTGGAGATAGTGCACGTCATACTTGAAGGTCAAGTTTATACACCACCTGCGCTTCTCCATGTTTGCCACTCTCCAAAGCTGTTATTTCTTTGACTGGAATGTTCCACAGTACGAGATTAAACATATCCATCTCCATGAAGACAAGCCAAGGTACAGGGCCAATGTGTGGAGAGGCAAGCTCGTTCATAGTAAGAATAAACAGTTACATAGTACACGTTTACGTATAAGGGGAAAACAAGTATTCAAGATAAAAACGTGAAAGTGTAAGATTACATTTTGGACTTGTGTTTCTAAGGAAAAAAGTAGAAAAGCTGTTGCTATGGACCAACTTGTTAGAGCAATTTATTCAAAACCATGGCTGACTTACCAAACGGCATGAACTTAACTCATCATCACACCCACGTTTGCTGACACAGGAATTATATTTGCATTTTAAGATCATATCAAATTAAAAAGGATTTGTTTATCTTAATTATTTCAAAAGGCAGGGCAATTTGTTTCCCATTACAATAAGTAAATGTTTATATTGAGAAATGGTGACAAGACTAATTATTCGTAAATGGCTTATCTGTCAAAACATACGCCGCAAATAACATCTTTTAATTGGTTTGGCGACGCTTGGTCTCTAAGCAACAGAAGTGTGACTCTCAATGTGATGTTTGGCAAGTGAAGACTGAGTAGTAAAAAAAAAAAAAATAGAAAAAAACACTACCTTAATAAGAAAAAACGAACTGAAGGATTGGACAGGATTTGACGTCTCAGTAATACTTAATCGGCTGAGTTTTATTCTGTTAAAAGATGATGAGCAGTAATTACGCCTGCTTTTTGTTAAAGAAATTAAGTTGTTGATTCGTTCCATTAAGGCCGTTTGCAATTCTTCTGGGGATTCAAATTATGTTTTAATTAGTTGTAGGTAAACGCTGGGCAAACTGAAGTGGCAGATTAAATTAAGTGCTACCTTCATTGACATATTACTCTGGAAATGTTTTACTATTCACAGCCACACCACCAACACCAAACAACACAGATCATTTAGAAGCATGTAATGGGGAGTTATAATATTCATTTAAGCCAAAGGCAGTGGTCAGGGTAGAATTTTAAACTCCAAGATGCTTTATTGTGTTTTTATTCAAATACAGGATGAAAAGGGGTAGTAGGGTAATGATGTAGTGACAAAAAAACTCATGCTGGGACAAAAATGCAACCATGAAAACCACCAAGGCCTGAAGGCTACTTTTTACGAAATAAGGCTCAATCCGAAATCGATTCTCCTTCCTTCTCCTCCTTCAGACAGCTGCAGTACATCCAGAACGCTGCTGCTCAGATCCTGACTAGAACCTGGAAGTATGAACACCTAAGTCCTGTGCTCAGGTCTCTGCAATGGCTCCTGAGGCTCAGAGAATAGACTTTAAAGCAGCTCTGTTTGTGAACAAGTCTCTCCGTGGACCAGCACCAAAGTACATCTCTGATGCATATTTCCATGTGTTAGTGCCATATGAACCATGTCACACTCTGAGGACCTCAGGGACCAGTCTCCTGCTGGTATATAAAGTCAGGACTAAACCAAAATGCAGCTAAAACCTGGAACAATCTTCCTGAAGATGTGAGACAGACCTTTACTTTGACAATGTTTAAATCCAGGTTCAAAATTGTTCTGTTTAGCTGTGCATATGACTGAAAGGTTTTTATTCTACACTCTTCTCTTTCAATGTTCATTTTATGATGAATATTTATGATTATTTTGTATTGATTTGTTGTATTGTGATTTTAATGTCTTTCTTATTCTGTGAAGCACTTTGAATTACTTTGCGTACGAATTGTGCTAAACAAATATACGTTCCTTGCCTTCCTGCTTTTTCCTGTTCCTTTGCTTTGACCTTTGGGAGCTGCATCATGAGGTCAGCAATCAAGATCAAGGAGAAGTGAGGAGCAGTGAGGATAAGGACCCATTTCTGCTTTTGGTGGAGCCGAATGCTCGTAAACAATGGGAGCAACAGCTATTCAATAAAAACTACACTCACAGAAAACGGACTACAACAAGCCCAGTGGCTCTATAGGACTTAGGCTTAATATGTTGTAAAGATGAGTTTATTTTTGCAGAAGATTTTAATTAATAATCTGCTGCAGTGTATAACTTGAAAATTAGTATTTGGAAACTTTCAGTTTTATCTGCACAGGGGATTGTGGGATGGCTCAAAGCTCCTTGCAGTTGGTTAGGAACCTCCCGAGTTCCTATGATAAAGGAGCTATGAAAGGAAGCATAATGTCTCCTTTCCTTACTCCTTCCTAACTTCACTGATCAATTCCTATGAGCATTTAACCAATTCAGATGGGGCCATAGTATTTCTGTGTGCAAAACTAAATGTCAGAGAATAGAACTGGAAAAGAAATACTTTGCTACTCTGAATGGCCTAAATATTGACCAAACTAGGGTCTATTTTTATTATATGTCACAGCAAATTGTGTCAAATTAAATATTAATCATAAAGCAACTGCACTTTTAGCTCTTTTCTCAACACTGTGTTATTCCATCTCTCTTCAGTCACATTCAATAATGGAACCATGTCTCCTTTCGTTGCCTAAAGCTTCTCCCACACTAATGATACTTAATTGTATTGCCCAAGAACACAACAACGGCATTGCTCGTAGCAAGATCCATTACGCACAAACCTTTCAGTTACTCTCTATAAACTATTTACATTCACTGTACCTTTTCAGATCATGCCACCATTTGAGGATTTACAGAAGATATCATATTTGTACTTTTGAAACCTATGAATACAGTGAAATGATATTTTGATCTGACCAAGCTCCCAAAAAAATGCCAGTTGTGTGGAATAATGGGTAATAATGAACCTGAATTATCAGAGCACACACAGGGTTACAGCGTTACTTTCAACAGCCTCGCTCCGGATTGACTCTTTGGTTGCTATGATACGCACGGTCGAAATTCCAAATATGGGACTTGGCTCCACATTTGCCCCTGTAACCACTCGATGAGCTTCATTTGACCAGAGCCAAACTGCTATGGGTGACGTCACACTCCCTTAGTCCACTTCTTTATACAGTCTATGGGTCAGATGGAGGATTTGGGTAAATAAATGCTTTTTATTCAACAACATTTACCCTTTTTTTTTTTAAATAAAAAAAGATAAGGTCTATAACATTTGCCAGTACGCCGCCCCCAATGTTTAGTCGGCCATATTAGTGCGCCTGGATGAAAAGTGAAGCTATTTAGAGTCTCCACACAAAAAGGAGAAACGAGGTCAAAGCAGAAATAAAGTGAACGTGGTGGAGATGGGACGTTAAGGCAGAGATAGAGTGTGGAGAATACACAGAGGCTGGCTCATGTGGTTCTTAAGCAGGTCATTGGTTGCACTGTGCTTTGGGAGGCCTTGTTTAAGCATGGATAACAGATTTCCTCAGTCCCCCCGGGGAGCTACAGCCCGGAGAAGCAGGGACACATCAGGCGCATGACAAGCAAATGGAGCTCACAGTCTGTGGGCTTAGAGAGGAGGGAGGAGGAGGACTGTATTACCCACGGACACGCCACTTTAGCTATTCACAAAACGACAGGGACGGAGCTAAAACTGCACCATTGGACTGATATGTGCTCACTCTCTGCACTATCAGGTCAGGAAACTGGGACGCTCCAACCTTTGAAGTATAACATTTAAGCGTTCGCTACCGTTCCAATACGATCTCATTTTAGTGTCATTTTGGGATGCTGAATAGTTCTGATAAAGACATTTTTGGAAGCTTGGTTGTAATGTAAATGAATGTGAATCAGCTATTCTTTCCCTGGGACCCCTCGGGCTAATGTTCTCAGCCTGAAGTCATGCCTCAGGTCTCTCCTCACTCAGTAAACACAAGTCAGGAGTTCGACAAGGCACAGTCGGATCATTGTCATTGTTGCTTTGTGTAGTGGGAAAATGGGGCACCCTGCAGTGGGGGACAGTGCCTCATTCAACTTCATTTAAGTTTTAAGTTTGGAAAACAAATTCTATGCATAGTAGCAGTAGTAGCATTAAATTAAATGGCTTATTGACATTGGGTTGTTACGATAAGACCATATGGACTTATCGTTATATTTTTGGAGGGTAAATATTTATCATGCGTACATTTTCTTTGCACTACTGGGAAATGTTTTGTTATTTTTTACTATATGATAAGATTTGATCCATAGAGGGTTGAATGTTGAAGATTTAATTCTGCTGTTTATTGTGACAGTCCAGGTAACACACGCTCCATGATGGTTAGCACTCTTGCTTTTTTGCCTCACAACAAGAAGTTCTATTTCCAACTGAAGGCACTTTCACATTTTCAAATTTTTTCACGTAAAACATACACAAAAGGCTCATCAACAGTGAGATAGTTCTGACCATGAGTACTACGCAAGATCTGGGTCTCCAGGTACCTCAGCTGGCAGGCTGCCATAGGCTGCCATATTGAAAAATCTTTGAAGGCTAAATGCAAGAAACATATTTCCCTACAGGGGATTTCTTATTTCCAGTAGTAATTTTACACTTGTCTAACACTTGTGATAACAATATTTGAAGTAATGAGTAGTCCTAACAATGGTAGTAGTATAAATAAAAGCAATGGTAGCTGGAGTAGTATCAGTTGTATAATACTGTGTACTAGTAGTTGTGTTGTAAGCATAGACTTGATAAAGAAGCAGACTAAGGGAGTGTGACATCACCCATAGAGTTCGGTTTCAGTCAAATAAAACTCACTGAGGCAGATAGCAGTTATAGGGGCCAATTTGGAGCCGAGGTCCAACCAAAGAGCCAATCTCGAACGAGGCTGTTGAAGGTAACACTGCCCGCACTGCTGGTTAAGCCGGGAGTGAGTGCTTAGCAATGCTATCAATCAAACTTGTTTGGGGAAAGAAGGTGCTTGATTTTTCTGTTAATAATGTTCATATCTTGATTTATGGACACAATAGCGAAATAAAAATTTGAACATTTTAAGACCTACTTGAAGACCACTTCCTATTTGCAACGGGACGGCCAGAAGGTTGACTACTGGAACCAGTTGTTGTGGGATCAAAGCAAAAATCCGGGACAACAAAAATTGTTATAGCTCTTGTAGTGGTAGTTTCTAGCAACATATTTTTCAAAGTAATGAGTTTGACCATATCTAAACTTTTTAAAACTTACAAAATTTAAATGATTAGCAAATTCTCTCCTGGCCCAGTGGGATGGTTATTTCTGCAGGCCACCCCAGGCCTCTGAGTTTCTGATGAGTGTAAAGTCTGGTCTCTGTCTGTGCTCTTGGCCTCGGTGGAGCTCTGAAGTGGCGGTCTCTGTGTGATGTTGTGCCATAGTCTCTAGCCTCCCTCTGAGCGCCCTCCAGCTGTGCACGCTCCTTCTACACACTGCACTGGTCTACTCCTCACTGCAGCAGCACAAACACTCCCTTTAACTGAATACACAGCAAACCAAGGACAGTAGCAGCAGCTCACCTCAACTTCACACATACACATCAGCTTCGTAATGACAGTACTTGTATTGCATATATACAAGTCTCTGGTTGTGTTCAAGAGCTAGGACCGCTTCTGCTGGTGTGTGGTATCATACAGATGGTGCTGGGTAGGGCTAGTATTCATTACATTGAAAAATTAATCCTCATTTTAATGCAGCAAATTGCAATTGGGAATTGATTTCATCTTGAGAATTCAACTCTGGATCCCCATTTAATACAATAAACTTATAATTACATTGTTGTTCAGTGACGTTTGTAAAATGAATTAAAAATAAATTAAAAACAGTAAAGCTGCATCAATCCTTAATCTGGTGGGAGATAGGCCATGCAATCAAAGGCAATTGTCCCCAATCTGGCATCAGCTGAAAGGCATTGTGGGAGATTTGTGAAAAAGCAAGCGGATATAATAGTGCATCCTTCATTGATTAGTCAAAAAGAGATGAGAGATTGAACAATTTGGTGTGGGACTACAGAGTAAAGATCCTTGAAATTGGTTAAAAAAAAAAGTCATTTCCAGACAAAAAGATCTAAAAACTAAAATGTGTGGCAATATGAAACACTACAAATGGCCCTATTTATAATGAATCTTCATCAGCTATATCATAATAACATGTTAAGGCAAAATAAGATGTTTAAATACTGTTTTTAAAGACTTAAAAATGAGGCTTGGCCCAGATAAGTCCCCAGCTGCCCGGCTGTGGCAGCAGCACTCTGTCTTGTCTAAATAAAAGCGTTTCAACACTCACCCTAGAGGTTTCTCCAGGCGGCTGGCCGGCGAGCCCACGATCTCTCCCAGAGTGCAGAAGACCTGGCCCAGGAAGTCCTGCAGGGGGAGGGGGCAGGGACCACAGAGAGGGGGGCCGTTCAAGTGGGGGTAGAGGAGAGTCGGTAAGGGTTTAGCCCGGTCAACAGCATTGTACGCTAATGTAATAAGTGCAACACGTACGTTAAAGTCGGTTGGCTTCCGGGAGGAGGAGGAAGAATAAGACCAGGCAGCAGCAGTGACACAACAAGAGCAAGTCATGGAATAGAAGGCACACCACTAAGAAACTAGACTTCATCAAACCAGTGCAAAGAACAGAGAGAGTGGAGAACATGGAGCAGAGAGAGCAGAGCAGCAGGGACAGGCCCAGAGCTCCAGACCAGAGAATGCTCAGGGCAGTGCCATGGAGTTAAAGCAGCGCATCACACAAGCAAATCTATAATGCACCTTTGGTTATGTGCAAGCCAAATGGATATTTTTCATAGATAACAAGGTCTTTATTGAAGACCACATCTCAACATACATTCAGTGGGTAGATGTATTTTTGTAAATGAGTTGATACAAAGAGTAGAACTGTATGTATATGGTATGAGATCATTGTGCAGTTTTTCACATCCAATTTTCATTATGTAGTGATAAGCCATAACATTATGACCACTGACAGATAAAGTGCATTATATTTTCATAATAGCACCTAGATGGGAACTATTGGGCAGCAGATTAAGTATTAGAAGTGTCAGAAGCAGGAAAGAGTAAATGTCAAGACATATCACAGTTTGGCAAGGTTCAAAGTGTGATATCTGGTGGTCATAATATTCTTGTAAATGATGGTCTACTTTAGATTGTTTTTCATCTACTCAGTTTGTTGAATGTATGTTTTGTGCAAATGTTCATTTTTTCTCCTCTGCTGTTTTGAATCATAAAATCCAAATTAGCATCTTGGTGGAGCGCAGAGGAAGAAGCCGTGAAAGCTTTGATAATCATATGCACTGGTTCATTTCTCATTTAAAAACAATGTAATTGTGTTTGCCAGGTGCAAATGAACTCCATTATTATGACTCTGGAGGACTAAATTAGTTCATTTTATAAAATAAGCAGTGTGCCTCCCCATGAGACGTAAACACCATCTTTCCAAATATATTTGAGCAGTTAGTATTTGATTTTGACTTGCAAAGAACCAAAATATCAAGGCCATGCACAGTTCTGCACAATCTGTGAAAGACAGAAATAGTTTTACTTACATGTTTTCCAAGATCTGGACTTTTAGAATCAATATCATACCTGAAATTACAATCAGTGTCATTAAAAAGAGAACATTTAGGCACTGGTTCTCAGGTACATTGTGGGTATGCGGACATCTCCTAGTGGAATGGATGTCTTTTGCAGTTCTTGTCACGATTTGAATCTATTACTATTTATTATTTAGACTATTGTCTGCATGTACTGGTGTCGTCCTGTGTGTAACCTGGAAGCCCTTGTTCACTCCTGTCCACCTGCTGCTGGTTCATTATCTGCATTTAAAAATGATACAAGGGAAGCCAAAAGTCCTCTGAGGTGTAGATATGTGGTAGATAGAATGAATAATTGTAAAATCTCTCCATCGAAATGCAAAGTGTATTGTTTAAATTCTTAAGCACCTCAGCCTTGGGGAGCACTGAGAAGGAAGCTCTCGACTAATTAAAGCGGTCATTGTATAGTTTATTAATGTCATTTCTGTTCAATGCCAGAGGGACCACACCGAAACAAATGTGTATTCTTACGAAAAAGTTTTGCAGCATCTGCCAATCACTGCTGCAGTAGAAGTAATTAGACACTCGCTATGCCCTGGCTCCCTCCACCGCGATAAAAGACACATGTAAATGAGCTGTGCTAATTGTGAGGGGACGTACTTCCTCCTTCCTCATTCAACTGCTGTATCGTGGCGGGGCACCAAATGTATTCATTATCTGTGTGAAACTCCTCGGAGACCTCCTGAATGTATCCTGGGACTTCAAGGTAAAAAGAACAAGGAAAAAGACCATATTTTGTGCCTAGTTTTTCAATAGCGACAATATAATAAGTCCAAAATGAAAGCTGACCCTTCCCAATAGAAGAGGGCAGTGACTTCTGTGGTCTTTGGAGTTTCTATGAGGCATTCTTTCATGCGTTTTCTTTGCTCAGGGACAAGATTAGGGATAAAACTTGAATGAAATATTTAGTAGCCTTATACCAATCTCCCTTACTACGAAGACCCTGTGCCAATGAATAATTCCTTAAGAAGACTAGATGGAGTGGTGACGAGAGAGAAGAGACCTGGAATCTGGAATAAGTGGGTTAGACAAAGGATCATTTTGAACAGCTTGGAAAATAACTCACACGTCAAAGCGTAGATTCTGTTTCTCCTCGAAGAAGTAGTCCAGGATGTATTTTCGGACAAAATCTGGGTTCAATGTGTTGTCGATCACCTC